>CM042973.1:1030138-3430138 GCA_023678885.1 Pogostemon cablin
GTTCGGTTTTAAATTAAAACTTGATTTTAAATTCGAACACACCCCCTATTATCCATGAAGGCATGCAGGCTAAATAGTACAAATTTATTTTAAATGAAAAAGCAAATTAAGTAAGGTTTAATTAGATTGTACATAATATATAATTTTTCTGAATAATCTCTATTTTAATTGGTGTTTCATTCTCTCATTGAACAAAATAAAAAAATAAAAAAATTGTCTCGTATGTGGAGTATATTATTTAATTGTGTTTCTCCAATATATACATATGATAAAAATTAGCCCTACTCAACAATTAGTAATTAATATAGGAATATAACAATAACAAAATGTTATTCCAAACCCAGCCAATGGCAAATCAGCTGTCTTAATCATACCCAACAATTTTCATAATTGTGCTGACTAGTAAATATATTAATTTAAAGATAAAGGAAATCTGTCGTTTAGTTGAATAATTGAATATTAGAAAAGCTAATGATGTATCTAATCTAAGATAAACATCGTTTTTGTTGGGGTAGGTTTGGAGTCAGTCTAACCAATACTAACCCACCATATATAAATATTTATTTTAATGAGTAGTATATAATTAATTCGTAAATATATAAATAAATTAATGGCCATTTATTTATATACACTACAACTATTCAATCGCGAACATCTTTTTACAAAAATATTACTCGAGTTACTTATCTTCATATCTACCATTTATGCATATATTAATAAAAATTAATTATTGACTTATTTTTTAGAGGTAATATAATATTTTTGGGTAATTAATAAATTATAATACTCCCTCCGTCCCGGGTATTTTTACCCGTTTGTACGGGCACGGAGATTAAGACGTTTTATTTTTTTAATATATAATGTAAGAAAAAGTAGGGATAAATTAGTAATTTAAAAAGAAAAAGTGAATAAAGTTGTTGGGAATGATGAATAAAGTGTAAAAAAGTAGTTAAAGTTGTTGGGATTGTAAAAAGTAGGTAATAAAATATTATGTATTTTTGCCAAAAATGGAATGGGTAAAAATACGTGGGACACCCCAAAATGAAAAGTGGGTAAAAATATGTGGGACGGAGAGAGTATGTTTTTTTTTGTTAAAAATAGATGGAACCTTTAAAACTTTAGGGCTATTAGTTGAGTGATATTTCTTTAAATCGGAGTGTGAACTTGAGTTTGGACGAACATAAACCTGAAGTGTGAACTTGAGTCTGGCTGGTGGGAGTAGAATACTTATATAAGTATTCGTATACATGTTGTATTCGTATAATTTAATATACATGTCGTATTCGTATGTCATATTATTAGTGTATATTAGTTCGTATTTTAGAGCATGAATACAATAAAGACGTGATATCATACTTGCAACATACACTAGCTGGATTACATGATAATAGAAAACAAGAACACAACTTCTTCCCTAATGTAATGACATGCAATGTACTGAACAAGAAGAGAACATTCTAACGAAAATTTTCGTGTCATCTCAATCAAGTGTCGGCGCTAGCGGGAGACACCGCAGCGGCTCAACAACGGGCTACAATGGGTATGGGACTCGTCGTAGGGACAACAGTTATGCTTCTAACACTGATATGGGGTCTTTGTGTCGTTTTTGGAAGCTATGATCAAACAGAGGATACTGCAAGTAACGGATCTCAATCCAAGAAAACATCTACTCTAAAAGGTAGTCTAAATTCTTTTGCTTTCTAATCTAACCATCTTAAAAACGACCAAGTTCTAGTCTTACAGGCCATCGCTATCATGTATCAGGTTCTGGTGTTGTTACAGATGTCGAAACAAGCTATACTGCAAGGATAATCTCGATAACCTTGATTCCGTTTCTCATCCTTCTACTTCAGAATCTTTTCACTTCACCGTCGGGGAAAAGAATCATTATTCTTATTGCTCTCATCATTACAGTTTCTTTGCTGATTGCCTACATTCTGTATCAGGTAAGCACTAATCTTTCCTTAAAGTGAAAGGGGTAGAAATTAGACATGCAAACATGGCGCAATTAGGACAAAGGCTATTATTAAATGTTCTTTAAGCTGTTACATTTCACTCATCTAAAGCTTGTTACTGTGCAGTCATTTCAACCGTGGATACAGAACCGATGTTTTGAGTTTGCCGTAACTAAATTCGCCCAAGACAAGATACTGAAACTTATAGCAAGAAACGGCAAGCCCGACACCCAAAAAATACAGCAGTAGTTACTTCTTTCCTTTTTTTCTCATTAAAATTTACTACTGTAATATTTGCTTTCCTAAATAAAATATATCTAACACAAATGTTGATAAACAGACTGTATAATAGAATCAACAAGAGCAACGATGCATCTGTATTAGCAACAGAACTCAGAGTTTTGCTTTTAGGGGTAAAGATTGATGATGATGATGAAAGCACCGAAAGAGACGTGGATAACATAATGACGTTTTTTGATACCTCTGGTGACGGTCGTATCAGCCAGGATGAGTTCATTAGAGCTATGACTAAATTGGCTTCCGATCTATCAAATCAGACTCCAGCACAACCTGCAAAAGGTGGAGGTAGCAATTCTCAGGTGATAAACTAATCAAATAAACATATGTTGATCTAAGCAAACTTATGACATTGCTTATGTAGTAGCGTAATCATATAAAATTTGAATGCAGAGTACCAGCCAAAATCAGCAGCCGCTCTTAGCTAGCAGCACAAGCACAAGCCAAACAACAAACATTACTTGGTTGACTTACTTCAGAGCTGCTTTCTTCTTGATCTTTGGAACTTGCATGTTAGTAGCACTTGGTGAACCTTTGATCATTAGTGTCATAAGTTTCGCTCAAGCAGCAAATTTGTCTTCCTTCTGGGTCTCGTACGTGGCTATACCCCTAGCTCTGAATTACGGAGTTGCTATTCAGTCGGTTACTTCAGCCACACAAAAAACGAAGAACTCCATTTCTTTAACACTCTCTTCGGTATGTATTCAACAAATAACTTTCTTTCCCACAATATTAATAAATATAAAAAGAATTCTTTCAATTCGAATAAGAACATAAGGCCTCCTTGAATGAGTACTTTGTATTGCTTACAGTATGTTTGGGGGCTCAGCCAAACAGCTCCTTAGTACATGGATGAACAAAAATCTTAGATGACTGAGATCTCTCTTTCCTTTGAACAGCTATACAGTGGTGTTTACATGAACAATCTTATTGGCTTGATAGTGTTCCTTGCGCCAGTATACATCCGAAATCTGTCGTCCAGTGTCTCTGCAGAAGTTGTGGTAGTTCTGGTCATCTGCATCATCATGGTTACATTGGCAAGCTTCAACACCAAGTTTCCTCGCTGGACAGGTTATCTAGTGATACTTTTATACCCAGTTTCTCTAGCATCAGTCTATGTTCTAACATCTGTCCTTGGATGGTCATAAAAAAAGCATGGCGATACCAATCTGCAGTGATTTATCATTCATGTACTTTGTATTTCAAATAAACAAAGCAGATTCTTTTAATAGTCCTATGTTGTCATATACTCTCGAATACAAGTCATGTAACCTAAATATTCAACCTACTAGCAACTACATTATCATTGAAACCATTCTCTCAAACAAAATCACCAGAAAATAACTCCAATAAATCATAAGAAGCCTAAATGAAACAAAGTAAAGGTTAACACAACTCTCCCCAAGATAACCAAAATTAACTTTTTTCCATGTTTAATAATATGACCATCAACAGTCCCATGTTTTGTTAATATGTTATGATTACAAAGTACATGGTTAGAACCCTAAAGATTCAACCTATAAGCAACTACTTCAAATTGAATCGATTCATTAGTAAACCAATTCACTCCCCGCAATACAAGGTCACCACCAAATAAATCTAACAGTTCCATCAGTTTGATTAGACGAAGTAGTATCAGTTAACATAATGATTCAAACAATTCTTAGCAACAGAAACAGGGAATATAGGATTCAAATTATTAGCACCGAAACCTTCATTCAATTTTTCTACTCCAGAACGAGGGCATCCGCTCTTCAAAAGCAGGCTTTTGTTGGTATACAATCGATGCAGTCTTTATCAAAATTCCAGCAGTAAGAGCCCATATAACATATAATTCATTCTCAAACTGGTGATCAAAGAAATGGAGTAGATATTTACATCCCATCCATTCTCGCTCCTCTTGTCTCCGATTTTCATCCTGCAGAATCCCAATGATTGTAATTAGCAGCTCAATCATGAACAAAAACATAGATAGATAATTATAATAATTAAAAAATATATATATACCTTGAGAAACATTTCTAGTGGAGCATCAAATATGGACTCCACTTCAGCTGCATTTGGGACTGGATTGAATGCCCTCTTGTTCCAAATTATCCCAATCACTGGAACTACAGTGATATTTATCTGCAAATGGAACAGAGGAAATTCAAACGAATTTAAAAACAAAATCATCACAAAAATTAATCAAGGTTTTGGAATTTTAGAAGCAAAGAGGGGAATTAGAAACTAGTATAAAATCATTACCTTAGTGACGAAGGGTTCAAGAATAGCTACTACCTCCACAATCGAAGGATCCAATCCAATTTCCTCCCGAGCCTCTCTCAACGCTGTTTCAGCATCATTGGCGTCACTATCATCCCTTTTCCCACCAGGCAAAGAAACTTCACCAGAAAATTGGAATCCCCAAATACGTCTCTAAACCCTAATTTTCAAAGAAAAATTCACCCCCAATTCATAAAAATACAAACATGATACCAGAATGAGATATATTTGCTGATCTTTTGGTAAGAATTACGCGAAGATCGCCGTTTTCATCTTCGAACAAACAGATCAAAACCGAAGCTCTTCTGGGTTTGATTTTTCCCTGAGGAACACATTCAACTGCAGAGTTCTGATTTCTTGAATCTACAATGTTTATGCTGCTATCGGAGAGGCCAAAACTATGATTGTGATTGTTAAGACGAAGGCGTTGCGTTAATTGAACGAGGTTTTTAGATCTTTCAAAAATGCTGGAATCCATAGCAATTGTTTCTGTTGGAAATCGCTGAGTCAATCCTACAGTGCAGGTTCACTTTGGTTTATTCGTTCAGTTTTAAATTTAATAAATTTTTTTAAATCTCCTCTATATATACCTGCATCCCATAATAACATTTATCCACCCCTACAATATATTCTCTCTCCTCAATTAATATTTTTTTCTTTCTTTCTCTCTCCTATTCTCTCATCTCAATTAATACTTGATTTGACATAAAGTTTAAACATACCCTACTTAAACTCAAAATAAACATAACAAATATAGAATATCACTCACTGGTTTATTAAGTCAATCTAATCTCAAAACAAACACCAACTTAAGGTTGGTTTAGTGTAGTTAGTAGTTATTACAGTATTATTTTATTGTTTGAAATATTATTTTATGAGGAAAAAGGAAAACGTATACTAGTAATAATTAAGATAAGTTACGCATCGACATTGAATGTTTTTTTTCTTTCCAAAATGCGATAAAGAAATAATAAAAAAATATTGCTCCCAATAAGTTAGATTTGAATATTTGATCCTAGCTTGTTTAAGAAGAATTTGCTCAGGCATCTTGTCTCTTAAAGAGGGTTTGTCTTATTGTGGTGTGGAAATAAATAAGACGTGCACTATTTATTTTTGAATGAAACCGAAGATGCATGACATTTATTTGAGTTAATTCCATGTTATTTTCCTAAAAAAATAAAAATAAAATTAAAATTTGAGTTAATTCCATGGTTCTTTTCCTAAAAAATATAAAAATAAAATTGACTTCTGGATAGAATAGTGTAAAATTAAATAAGGAGAGCAATTTTCCAAATTTAATTCCAATGAGTAATTACTAAATATGGGCCCAAAATGAAGAATAATTGGGCCGACTATGAATTGGTCTCATAAAGAAAAGTAATAGGGAAAGTAAAGTAACGAGTGCCTAACCCAGCCATGCGTGAGATATTACTTTAGAGGCGGTAAAAAAGAGAGAGTAGAAAAATAAATTTAATAAGTCAATAATTATTAACATAAACTACTATGTTGTTACTCAATATAGAAATAAACATATTCTTCTTATAAAAAAAAACTTAAAAACAAAATTTATATTAATTGATCTATCCTTTCATGTCTCTATTTAATTAGTCGAGAACTACAATAAAATTTAAAATAACTGTTTTTTATGCACTTATCGAACAAAAATAATAATTAAATCAATAATTCGTAGATGAATTTTAGGCGTAAAGACTTCGTGAGTAAATAGTATAAAAATTGTAATGAATGTTAAATGATCAACTCATCTAAAAACTTAAGCTGATGTGGAGTTGAGTCTACTTAATCAAATTACTCTAATATGCCATGTGGAAAATTTTCTCATAAATGGGTGACGGTGAGGTTTGAACTATGGACATTTGTTAAGGATGGACTCTGATACTATGTTAAATGATCATCTCATCTAAAAGCTTAAACTGAGAAAGAGTTAAATCATTTAATACTTAATCAAATTACTCTAACAATGAAAAACATAAATATATCATAAAAAAGTAACAATTATATTTAATTGGCCTAATTATACATTTTTTGCAGTATTATAGGTAGAATTATAAAGAGTTTATGAGATTGAGATGCATAAAATCATGGAAAGTGAGGTAGTAATGATAGAGAAGTGGGTCCTTTCACATGCATGCACTTCCATCACTTTACACAAACCACGCTTCTATTGTCACACCCCATATGCCTTTTATCATTGGATCATCATACAAAGATATTTTGGGAATTAATATTGAGTACCAATTCATTTATTTCACATTTATTCATCAATAAATATATTTAAAAAATATAAAATAGGTTCGCATCTAAACGCGACATAGATTTCAATTAAGAGCAATGATGGTGCCAAATTGCCAATATTAGACAGGGTGCACGTTGTTGAGATTTGATATGTAACTCGGATACATAATCTCTTATTCCAAATGGTTGGATAAAAATAAATTACATTGGGGAATAAACAATAGTTTGATTTCTTTCCCCTCTCATATATATGAATCACATGATAATCCTATGATATAGGAGATGATGCACGAAAATAGTGCAAAAGATTTATTGTGACTTTGAAAAGATTATAGAAGGAGAAAAAAAATGACAATATTTTATATTGTCAAGGAATTACTTGACATATATATGGAAAAAATTCTTGTGATACCGTTTTATGTGAAGACTTTTGTGAAATAAGAAATGATAACATTTTAATAAAAAATGGTATTCGAATTAATGAAAAGTGATAGTGATATTATTTCATTAACAATTTGAAGTGGATAGAGATCCGTTACCATTAGAAGGATGTCCGATTTACACAGGTTATTTGGGCCTTGTGGCCTAGTATATATAGACCTAAAGTGACCTAGTATGAGAACAATTGAGGTGGCGTGTGAATCTTGAATGTTCTGTTACACTTGATATTTTATCTCCTGTTACACGTGTTAAATGAGTGACACGTGTACGGGGAATAAAATTCCTTGTTCCTTGGGTTTAAGCTTTCCTTTTAGTGTATATGTATATTATATGTGTCAATCATCCAACGTTGCACAATAGGAAATGTAACACTAAAATGTAATAGAAAAACTGAACTGATGCCGTGTCACCTATGCGCCGCCTAACAATGTAGCTCAATGTTATGTGTTTCTAGGTTGAGGTTGGATCTTGAAATCAAGGTCGATCGACCGATCGAGATTATGGCAGGAGGTCGATCGGGAGACCTTGGTCGAGGTTTAGGAGGTTGAGAGACCTAGGCAGGGCTCCGGAGGACGGGAAACCTCGGCAGACCTTGGTAAGAGTTGTTCGGTAGATCTCGTCAACTAGGTTTTGACCGCATATCATAGTATTTATATATAATTATAAAATATTGTACATGTACTTAATACAAATAAAGAAAAAAGAAAAAAGAAAAGATGTATGTGTACTTTAGATGAGATGAAGAAGGTGAGCAGTAGATATCAAGAAAGTGAAATGTGAGATTCCGACAGTCACAGTGATAAAGAATCGGCCAATTTTTCTACTTTATTGATAGAATAGATATGTATTGTATCATAGATATTAGATATAGTACTGCGGATAGGATAGGACAGACAATTCTGGTCATAATATTGAGGAAGGGGCCTCTCTTGGATTTTAACCACATGCATGCATCAAATAAATTAATAATTCACTCATATTGATTAATGCTAATGATCCCTCCACCTTGATTTCAATCTTCTCCTCTCAACATTGATTATGTAAATAAACTGCCATAGGGTGGAACACTGCTTGTTTTTAATTTATTTACTTCTTTTGATTAAAATTTCTTTTTAGAACTACTCTATCTTTTCAAGTATTCTTCAAATTATTTGAGTGATTAAAAAGAAAAAAAAGTATATCTCAAGTATTTCTTCATGTATTTGAGTAAAAAAAAAAAAGAAAGAAAAACTTATAATAAATTTATTAGTTTTTGGTTAATATATTTTTAGAATGTGCATAATATATTTGATGGACTAAAAAGTGATGAGTAGGTAAGATAGATATATTATTAATCTTTTGAATTGTATTACTATCCCTCTTGTCCCTTCAAATTGTGAATAATTTTTATTTTTATCCATCTCACTAACCTGTGAACAATCCTAATATGGTAAAGCACTCAATACAATTATATCATGGTACATTTTAATTTTAAATTATTATCATTTTTAATACATATATAATAATATTCTAGAGTGCATATTGGGTGCACCCGGGTGCAAGTGTGCACCCACATGTGTACAACTTTTTATTCTTTTATATACATGTTATTCTATTTTGTATACGTGTTTTGTAATAATTATATACTTTTTTCACATTAAGTTTTTCATTAAAAAAACTAGCATCATATGTGTATAACTTTTTATTCAATAGTGTATACATATTTTTTAATAATTGTATATTATTTTACACTCAATTTTTCATTATAAAATCTAACAATTTAATTGTATATATTTTTATTTTTAATTGTATATGTTTATATAGTACACTATAATTAGCCACTATTCTATAGTACTTTATTTATTTCCTTCTTCCGAAACACACATATCGATTTTTCCACCTTTTGTTGTCTATTTCAAAAGTTTGAAGATGAGAGCCCCATGATTACAAATTAATGCAGTAAAAGATTTTACAAAATTAACTACAACTTATATCTTTATATTATTTTAAAATAAGGTAATTTTTAATACAATAATTACAACTATACTAAATAATAATATTTCTTAACCTATTCGAAAGAATGAATAAATACCTTAATTAAGTTTATTTCTTAATCTATTCGAAAGAAGCGAATAAATACCTTAAGTCTTGATTGAGGCATTATTATTAAAAAACATTACTCCTATATTATCCTTATGATAAGTTATTAACATTAGTTTAAAAAAAAATTACATTTTATGTTTTAATATTCATGCATATAAGTTAATATACATTAATTAAAAAGGGTCGCACTCGTGACTTGTGTGAGATCATATCATGATGATATTATTGTACTCTCTCCGTCCGTTGATAATGTATCCATTTTGCCATTTTGATCATTCATTTTAAAAATATTCATTTTCCATTTTTAGTAAAATGGCCCACACATATCAACCACTCACTATTAGTATAACTACCAATTTTGTACAAAAATAATAATACTCATTAATCCACGTGCAAAAAACAAATGGATACGTTATCGATGGACGGAGGGAGTATATTTTTTTTAAGTAACTATCACTTTTTTTAAAAAAAAATTGTTGTTACTTTTCTTAAATTAAAAAGTGGAGAGAATATTATTTCCTACATTTACTTCTTTTAGATAAATTGAGATGTATGTTTAAAATCATGATACGATAGACTAAGTTGGAGTATATATATTATTCTTAAGAGATTATATGGTTCAAATGGTAGAGGTGAGATGTTTTAAATGAGTCAATAGCTTTAGTTGCAAGATGAGGGTTCAAATACTTCATTTTGGCATGAATTTGTACTCTTTATAAGCACGGTGAAACAGTAAGTTATTTTCTATTATCAATACTAGATCATCCATCATAAACCATTTAAAGCACATGCGATTTATTAAAATTAGAATTATTATAATAAATATTTGTGCGAACATGGTGCATCTTATATCTGAAATATTACACTCCTAAAAAAAATTCCTCAAATTTTAAATTGTGATTTTCCATATTCTTATTGAGATAAGAAATACTACTTTTATTTAAAATATTTATAATTCATATACTCCCTGTGTGTTATTTAAATGATACACTTTTCATTATTTTTTCCACAAAAGTTTGAAACTACCTAAAAAAGTAAAAATTCAAACATAATCACATTTTCCATTTATATTATTTTATTTACAAAAAAAAATCATTATATTTTATAAGGAGTACTCCCTCCGTCCCATTTCAGTGTTTACATATTTTTATTTTGGACGTCTCATTTCAATGTTTACGTTTCCCTTTTGGGTATATAGGACTCACCTAAAACAATTAATATATCACCATGAGACCCACATTCAATACTAATACACATACCCACTTTACATTAAATATTACTACATTTTCACTCACTATCTATTAAAATATTATACTCCTTAATCAACGTGCAAAAAATAAACATAAACATTAAAATGGAACGGAGGGAGTATCACTTTTCTTAATTTTCGTGTCGGAACGATGTGCATACTTGCGAGGGGAGTAATTTTGCATGTAATTTGATAAAATTGATAAAGCAGGAGAAGGTGAATTATGATTGGCTCTGCTTTATTGGGTTCCGAGCTGCATTGGCCCAAAAAAGGACACTAAAACAAAAGCCTAAGCACAAGGTAGCAAATAAAGGCAACAACTGAAAAATTCCAACAACTTCAACATTCACTTTTTAAAATCATATCATATCATGTATTCTCCAAATTATCAAATCAACTCACCTGATGATGAAGATGAAGATCAACCAGAAGATGGCGACATCTCCTTAAGTGAAGATCCACACACATTCCTCAGTTATTACAATATAATCACTCTTTTCATCCAACACATGATTTTCCACTTACATCATTCATTGCCCTAAATCAGATAATATAATATATCCCCTGATTTTGTATCTATCTTCTCATAATGCAGTTTCCACAGCAATGCAACACGGCGGTTTCGATTCCCATTCGATCAGAGCAAAGAGAAGAAAAACCGACTTTAATGGCGGCGGTGGGCAGGTGGTGCAGCCCACCGGCAGAAAAGACGGCCACAGCAAGGTGCGCACCGCCAGGGGACCCAGGGACCGCCGCGTGCGGCTGTCGCCGAGGACGGCGATTCAGTTCTACGACGTGCAGGATCGCCTTGGCTACGACCGCCCCAGCAAGGCCATTGATTGGCTGATCAATGAAGCAAAGGCCGCCATTGATGAGTGGGAAGAGCTCCCCACTGTCGCACAAGATCACGCCGGGTTTTTGCTTTCTGGAAATCCGGTCTCGGGCTTCTGCTTTGACGGCGCCGCCGCCTCGGCGCCGTCCACGACGGACTTTCAGGGTTTCGTGGGTCCAGGAGATTTCGCACTTCATCAGAATTATCCGCATGGATTTTGCTACGAAACAAATTGGGAGATGGCGAGAGGCGGAGGTGGAGGTGGAGCGGGGTGGTGCTCCGCCGTCAACTATCCGCCGCCGGCGCAGCCAGTTTCCAGCCAGAGCCAGAGGGAACCCCTTCAGTCCAGTTTTATCAACTATTGTCCAATGAATAACGATTTTGCAGGATTTAATTTTTGCAATGAATTGTCAAATATCACAGCTTCTGCAACCATGAAATATGATGAGAGAGAGAGGAAGCAAGTTTACAGCAAGCCAGCTTCTCCATAATCAAGATTAGCCATGTTCTTAATGCATGCTAGCTGCATTAATTATTTATTACTATAATAATTTGCAGTCCTATAATTCCTGCGAATTATGTATCTATATTTTCCATTCACTACGGATTTTCAGTTGGATTCAATTCAAGTAGAGAATGAGAAGAATTAATTAATCCTCCAACATTCCATGTAATGTATGCTCGATTAATTTGGAGCCAATTTTCTTGCCATAAACACGTGCATTTTATATATTTTACATCCTTTAATTTTCAATAATTTTGCTGCATATTTGGCTTGTTTGTTTATTGGAGAATTGCATGAAAATAATTGGCAGAAATGCTTCAAATGGATAGACCGATCTCATGAGCACGAAAAGATTAAAAAAAAGAAAAAGAAAAAAAAAAGGAAAGCTGTAAATACTGAAATTGCAGAAAATAAATTTCCATTTTGGGGGGGATAAAGCTGAGAAGAAATAGTAAATGATGGGAAAGTAGTATATTTAGAGGTACATTCCATTCCATTAATATGAGGAGAGAAATGAGAAGTTTGCAGCAAAACCAGTTCTGCATTCATAATCCCAATAGCCTTCTTCAAGAAAATGACAACTCATATCATCTTTTTTCACATGGTACAACAAAATTTTTGGACCGGGTATTAATGAAAGATACTACACTTTCTGACCCCCACCCCCCAATATACATATACACATATATGCATGTATGTATATATATACATATTCAGGAGCTATCCAACCTTAATCTCAATATTTTTATTAGAGGTATATATTAATTGATCAAGGATATATTAGTATTATACAATACTTTATGGTTCATAATTTATTAGTTTTACAAGATGTAACCTCAGCAAATTAACATTGGCGTCAATTATATTTTGGAGTACTAGTCAACCGAGCTTTATAGTAAATAGCGAAAATTTGACACTTATTAGTGCACGTTTAAGTGAGTGTGACCTCTCCTACAACCTTGTAAACTAATCAAACATAAAGTGAGTCACAAAAGAAGAAGTTTGACATAGGAGAATAGTTGATTTTTGTTCATCTTTTTAAACCCCATCAATGATTAAATAGTATAAAGTAAACTTTTCATGCATGTGATACTTTTGGTGAAAAAAGCAACTAAAAAGTATAAGAAACAACCTTGGCTAGCTTTTGCAAATGATTCATGATGTCTTGTGTATTTAGGAGTAAGAAATTAAGACATCAAAACCAACAAGTAGGAATTATAGGCAGCAACAAGTAGGGTTCTTTTCTTGGATTAGTACCCATATGGGGAGAATCAAACAAGCATGTTAATTAATTAGAGTTAGTGATTGATTTTTTTAAAAAAATTATTATTATTCCTGTTGAGCTGTCAATGTTTATTTTATTGTTAATTAATGTTCTCATTTTCAGATGAATAACCCATATTTTTGGATCTCATATTATATTTTAATGTTATATCTCATGTTACATGTGTTATGAATAACAATTAGATATGGAAAAAATATAGAATTTCCTTTTATATTTTATATTTTTCTTATATAATATAGATTTTATCTCTGTTAGATAATAAAAATTAGATAAAGAAAAATATAAAGATTTCCTATTATATTTTATATTTTCCTTATATGAAATAGTAGATTTTATCTCTTTTAATTCATTTAACAATTTTAGAAAAATAAAATACAACATTAAAATTTAACTAGAGATGAAAACGATATTTATTTGAACTATATATATAGGAAAATGAAAATAAATTGGATACTATGTGATGATGTTAGGCTAATTAAGAATTGAAACTTGGTGAGCTCTTATTGACTAGAGGAAGAAGAGTTACAATTATTGGCTCTATTTATATCAATTCTTAATTTGATCAACAATTAATGAGCTTACTCTTAATTGCTAAGTTTACTTATCATATATGGATATCTAGATATTCCACCCACTAGATCATTTCATTCATTTGTTTCTTGTTGTGTTTCATTTCATGATCAAGTATGTTATCGAAAATGTAACTAATATTTATATGTGATGAATTTTGTTTATTTAATTTTTAAATTCTCACATGTTTTTGTATAAACTCATTTAACACTTTGAAGTTTTCTATGCAACGACATGGGTACTTTATTTATTTATTTTATATAAAATTTACACATTTGCTTAATTGATATAAAATTTTCCTAACAAGTACTCCCTCCGTCCCATCCTTATGGTTACGTTTGCTTTTTGCACGTGGATTAATGAATACAGTATTTTAATGTGTATTGAGGTGAGAGAAATAATAATTTAATATAAAATGGGTAGGTGTATTAGTGGGATGTGTGGGCCCATGGAGAAAGAAGTAATTAATTTGTGTGGGTCCTATATGCTAAAAGGAAAATGTAACCATTAGGATGGGACGCCCAAAATGGAAATATGTAACCATTAGGATGAGACGGAGGGAGTATAGTTTATGGTATTTACTATAATGGAGGAATTAGTATTACCTATCTTAAAAATAATAAGAAAAAAAGACAAAAGGAACTTATGAGGAAGCTAAGATCTTAGGTAGAAGAACATGTAACGCAATAATAGAGAACGAGAAACTAAAAGAGTTTCCAATACAAGGGAAAACACCACACATTGTTTTATAAAGCACGAGTGAATACAAAATATAGTAACCCCCCCTCACCCCCAACCCCCACCCCCACCCCCACAATCTCTATATATACATATGCTATATGTATGTGTATGTGCCTGCAAAACCAGAAAGCCTTGATTGTGTAACAGCAGACAGACGGAACAGACTGCAAACTTGAATGCCTTTAATTGCCAAAATGCAGAAACGAATCAAACAAAGGAGTAAATGAGATGAATTTATAGACCAAGAAATGTACAACTAATATTATCGATTATTTTTTTTAACTAGTTATAGTTATTACATTCATTTTTCTTGCATTGGCCTAATATTCCAATTAATTTACTATATATATATTTTGTTATGGGTATTATATCCTCATGCCTACTGGACCCGAGAGGCCTAATAAGATCCATAATACTTGAAGAGGAAGGCCCAACCCCCTGTCGGCCCAACAGGTGGACAGAAATGAATGGAATTAAGGCAGCCCAATAAAGAGCACAACAATCCCAAAGCCCAGCCCAGAATAAATAAAGACGAGCTTACCAAACAAGTACGAAACTGGGAGACACCTCGGCATTTATCCTCCCCCAGGCCGAGACCTTAGACGGACCTCCCAGCACCGAAAGCCAACCTATCCGAAGACCAAAGGAGGATGGCGAAAGCAGAACAAGAAAGGAAAACGAGTACTGCAGGCTAGAGGACAACACTAACGGGAAGAAGAGATATCTTGAGCAGCAATCCTAACAAGAGGACAAGAACTGACTAACACACCCAGCTCCAACAACCAATGGGAGACCAGCAAATGACAGAGGCACCCTGCAAATCCCTGGCAGGGCAGCAGACGACGCCCAGGTTTCTCCCACAGCTGGTCGGCGTACCAGGCAGCTTCATTAAAGGCGAATTGTCTTCATTCAGGTGGCACGCAATGATTGGCCGGATTCTAGGGTTTGAGACAATACAAATAGCCTCTCTCGCAGGAGAGAGGCAGGACATTAGTACTCACTTTAGACATTATACTTGTAAGAATTTGGGAGAGAAGTGTTGTTCTAAAAGGACAATAATAAAATTGATGGCGTTCTTGGGTGGGAATTGAGTTTTTGACAAGCTGGGATCTCTTTACTTGTCTTTATTGGGTGTTTGTTGTGTTTGATAGTATTCGTTCTTAGTTTTGTTAATTAAACATCATAATCTTTCACACACTTGATTAGCAAGCCAAGAACATCCGTCAACATATTTTAATATATACTGTTAGCAAAACATAATTTTGTTTTGGCCAAAAAATTAAAACTGAACATTGTATAATAATAGACTAACCATAAATTATAGTGTTAATTACTTTCTAATACACAGTATTAAGTGTTATTACTGTGAGATACACACATTTAAATTTATTAGTATTAGATACAAAAAAGTGAAGTGATATACCTAATATAACCTTAATATTAATTAATTAAATATTTAAAAATTGAATTTTTATGTGTTGGTTTCCTATTTACACGCCACAATTCTCTCACCCTCTATCTCCAACTTTTGAATCTAAAATTATCATCGATCACTCCTCATCTAATTCCAGGCTCTCCTCTCTGGCACCGCGCCATCATCACTCAGCCACTCTCTTTTCTTCCCCACCATTTCAACCACGTTAAAAGATAGTCGTACGACGTTTGCTTCCCCTATATATGTTGCGCGTCCTGATTGGTTATCTAATTTGTTTAATTGATTTTCCTTGTTGATTCCAAATTAAGCTCGCTTTGAATTCTGCTAAAAATCTATTTTTATTAGCTTATCTCAAATAATTTCTATTATATTTATTGATGTTCCATTCTTTTTTAGTTAGATCTACTAATTTGCTCTCAAGGAAAATTAAAGGAATTTCATCCTCCATCAAAGGTAAATGATACTAACGACGGCGCTTGGCAGTGCAAGATGACAAAGGAGAACGACCATTGTGAGAAGAAGAATAGTCTACAGGCATAAATTCAAAGAAATAGAAATTAAGAAACTTTTTTGTATCGGAGCAAC
Source organism: Pogostemon cablin (assembly GCA_023678885.1). Lineage (NCBI taxonomy): Eukaryota > Viridiplantae > Streptophyta > Magnoliopsida > Lamiales > Lamiaceae > Pogostemon > Pogostemon cablin. The sequence goes on from CM042973.1 coordinate 1,046,634, forward strand.
AATAACGGTAGTGAGAAGGAAAGCACAAAAAAGTTACAAAAACGCCGACGGAGAATGAGAAAGCGAAATTAGCTCCGCCGCAACCGCTGCCACTTCTTCTTTCTGATCAAAACGGCGGTCAAAAGTTTGTTTGTCCAATTGTGCAAAACATATGTTGTGCAAATTTATATAATGGTTGTGCAAAAATGTATCTAATTGTGCAAAACATTTAATGGATTATGCAGTATATATCACTTTGATTTAATGTGTTGTACAGTGCTACTACTATATTGTTCGACAATTCAATTAAACAGATTTATAAGAAATGAATTTATGTAAATATTTTAATATTGTGCAAATTTATATAATGGTTGTGTAGAAATATACCCAATTGTGAAAAATATTTGATTAATTATGCTCGCACCATGCTTTAATGTACATACTTTGATGAAAGAGAAGAATGAATATTGGGCAAATCCACAATTTAAGGAATTGATGAAAAATAAATAAATAAATTCTATATTTTAAATAAGAGATTGGATATTGTGCAAATCCCACTAGTTTAGGAATTTATGAAAGAGAAATAAATCCCATATTTTTAAGCTTTTAAACCTTAATAATTAAGGGGGCAATATAGGTATTCCATTGTGCAATTTTGTATCTCACAACAATTAAAATTTAGACTTGCATCTATTAGTAAATATGGAGTACATTTTACACTTAATAGTAAGTATCCTTAAATTATATTAATCGTCATATTATGCTGTTTTCTTATTTTTTACTTAATTAACCAAAAAATTAAGTAATACTATTAACTTGGTCAGACGGGGTTTTTTACTTAATTAACCAAAAAATTAAGTAATACTATTAACTTGGTCAGACGGGGTCGAACCCCGCAACGTTCAACTCAAAATGCCAGCTCTCTAACCAACTGAGACAAAACTTACATTAATAGCATATTTCTTTTTATATTAAAAAACACAATTTTAATCGAAATAATTACAAAATAAACATGGTCCCGGCGGGGCTCGAATCCTCGGCTCATAAGAGCCACGCACACGCTCTAACCAACTGAGCTACAGGACCATTATATTTTGAATTATTATTAATATATATAAAACTCTGATGATTTGATATATTTAAAAAATAAAAAATTGAAGATCAATCCCCTTTATTATTTCTTTAAATGATACTTATTGCTAAGAGGTTTAGACTTGATATATATTCACATTTCGTTTTAAAAAAGGGATTCAACATACTTATATTATCTTACAAATAATTATTTTATAATAAACAGAATACTTTTAACTTTTATTTAATAGCGTATATCATTTTTTTTTTACTTAATGTATATAGCCTAATTATTTGTTTGATCGGATCTTTAGTGATTTGCATTAAAATAGTTTGATGTCAAATAAATTACTAAAAAGAATCCAGATAGGAATTGTTATACAAAAGAAATCTGCAGTTCTTACAATATGTGGGATTCTTGTCACTTCAAAATATAAGAATTTCAACTAAATTAATACAACTGATCATATCATGCTACAAAAAACAGCTTGATCTCTCTCTTTTACACCTCTAGAATTCATCACTCTACTGATATTGGACAACAAAAAAGCTTCAGTTGTACCATGGGTATAACAGTTCATATTCGAACGAGTCATTGGTGCTCGACTCAGCCGAAAACCTCGTAGAACTTCTCGATCACGAGCACCCCTGAGTCGATGGACTCCAATGGATCCTTACGAAGACGATGTCTTAAACAGTTAGGTATGACAGTTGCAATGTCCTCAGGAGTTACTTTATCTCTCCCTTTCAGAGCAGCTAAGGCTCTTGCTGCACGGTTCGTAACTATATCGCCTCTCAATCCATCGACATTCAGCTCAGCACAAACCTTTGAGATTTTCACTCTAAGATCATGATCAAGTGTGACTGATGAGAGGGAACTCCTGGCAGATGAAATCTGTTGCTGGAGTTTCTCTTGCTCCGCACTGTAGGATTCACGGAAATCTTTAGGGTTCTTATCGAAACGTGATCTCTCCTCCACAATCTTCACCCGGAGCTCTGCATCTCTCACTGTGCCTACTTGAGCGTGCATGCCAAAACGATCAAGAAGCTGTGGTCTGAGTTCTCCCTCTTCTGGATTACCCGAGCCAATGAGTATGAACCGAGCTGGATGAGAAATTGAGATCCCTTCCCTCTCAACTGTGTTCCAACCAGAGGCCGCAGAATCCAGAAGTACATCTACTAAATGGTCATCCAAAAGATTCACCTCATCAACATAAAGAATACCCCTGTTGGCCTTTGCCAGGAGGCCGGGCTCAAATGCCTTCACACCTTCCGTGAGCGCCTTTTCAATGTCGATTGTACCACACACTCGGTCTTCCGTAGCGCCCAATGGCAGATCAACCATGTTAATCTTTGTTAATACAACAGAGAGTTGTTCACCTCTCGTGAGCTTCTCCCTCACTTCCGGACCCTGCACTTCTGGATCTTCTGGATCCGAGTTAAACGGATCACCTGCAACTGCTTGGATTTCGGGAAGTAAATCCACCAAAGATCTAACCGTTGTAGACTTCCCCGTTCCTCTGTCACCCATTATCATCACACCTCCTATCTTGGGATCAATCACATTCAAGAGAAGACACAGTTTCATCTCATCTTGCCCAACTATAGCTGCAAATGGATAAACTGGCCTCTGGCTCTCCTTAGAAGCAGCCGCTTTCTAGACTCGAAATTCACACGCCATAAGCACGTTAACCACACAGACATAGGCTTGAAAAGAAACGCACAGTACATATGCAAACTTGCAAGTGAATTATATCAGACATAGTTATAGGTATGAGCTCAATGAAATTGCATTAATCTTGATTTGAGGAATTGAGAACTTATAATAACAATTCCACTGTTCCACAAGAGATTCAAAATCTATCACTCTCGTTTTGAATTATTTCAAAACTCAATCTTTAGTTAAGTGGAAGTTGAAGAATTTAAACTTTTAAAAACAAATGCAGCCTCAGAATTAATGGGAAATAATGAGGTGATACAAAGAACTTGCTATATATTCACAATTTACACCCACAATGGAAGGGAAGTTACAACTATTTTGATCTTATCTCCTAAGAATATTTGACCATATCTTCTAAGAATATATTCAAGTACAAGTGTAACAAACAAGATAATTATTTCCCATTAAGAATCTCAACTCCACCTTCAAGAGCTTCAACTCGTCGCTACTATTTAAAGAACAAAATCAACGAATTTTCAAGGGTGAAGAATAAGCTATCCACTAATTTCAGAGGCCAACAATAATCAACTAAAATTTGATTAAATTTCACAAAATCCCTAAAAAGGTGAGAAGAAATTATCACCTGTTGTTGAGGAGTAACCTCAGTTGCAACGTTGGAAATGGAGGCGGCACGAAATTGAGATCGCTGGAGAACCCTAATTCCTCCATAAAACTGTCTCCCAGAACTAATCCCTGCTACATTAAACAGAAAAAAAAAATCAAATTCAAGAGCACATTTTCAGTTCCGCATCGTCCACAACTAAAATCAAGCAAATTAAACTCGACATTATTATTAAAAAAAGTGTGTCAGCAAATTTTGCAGCAAGAGAGAGACGCATTGAGGAGAGGATGAGTTGATGTTTACCGGAGGAGGGAGGAAGAAAGAAAGAGGCGGAGTTGGAAGAGTGAGGAGGGAATGTTCTAGAAGCGGAGATTGCCGCTGCAGAAGCGGTGCCTAGAAGAGCCGCCATAATTTTGCAGAATGGTTCTGATGTTAGAGTGATTCTTGGTTGAGTTTGATCACCAATGATTTTGGTTGGATAAGACGATCAGATTTCCCCGACCCCATCCCTCTCTCTTCCTACGGATTATTTTAGTGATGATATATTTGGAGTTCATAGCTGTTTTGAGGGGTGGACTGGGCCAGGTAATCGCGATTGGGCTTAACTGAGAATTGACATAATGGGCCTACTTGAAATATAAGTGGTTGGGCTAGCTCCACACGTCGACTGTAGCCCATTGCAGCATGTTTGGACAATTGGTTTAAAGAAGAGCTTTAATCTATCCACTAGGCATGTAATTTATTTTCTCTCCGATGATAATGGTGGAAGGAAGATCAAATAGTATACTCTCTCCCTCTAGTAGAAGTAGGCATTTTTTTTTCCACGTAGGTCGAAAGAATGCATGCTTATGCAACGCTAACTATAAATAACAGCTTTGACTCAAATGGACTATATTTGTTAACTAATAACCATACGTTATGTTTATTTTGGATTTATGTTGTGTTTCAAAATTAATTAAATATATATATATATATATATATATATATTTATGATTTTTTGACATGATAAGTTAAGTTTTATATTTATGTTAAATTAATGAGTAAGAAGATATTAATTTATGTAAAAAAGATATAAGGAAGGAAAAATAAAGAAAGAAAAAGTATTAATAGAAGATAGGTGATACATAGTTGAAGGAGAGGGTGTATTAATTGATGATTATAGAATTTTTACATGTATATAAGTGTTATTTTTAAAACCGCATAAATTCAAATTTTAGTTTTCAAAATCGAAAACAAGCACTCTCTTTTGGATTCTTGAGACAATTTTGTCATAGATTTTTCCTTGTATAATGGATACTACAAAAAAGCGATTTTTTTTTTGGTTTTTTTTTTTACTAATTGAATTTATGTTAGTAATTAACAATGGAATGCCAATAATAATTAAATTTATCTTTTAGCAATGGAATGTGAATTAATTTATGAGTTAATATCTTGTGTATCCATATTTGTATTAATTAATTTCCATTATTAAATAAAATAAAAAAATTAATTTTATTTTAAATAAATTATAAATTAACTCATTTTAAACCTATAAACATTGAGGTATATCGGTGCACCCTAAAATCATCCTAATTTTTATTATATGAAGTATGTATTTTTCTTAATTAATGTATAATCTTTTACAGTATATTAAAATTATTCATTAAACTGAAAGAAAATTAGGGAATAATTACTGCTAGGTACACTTAATACCTATTATTACTATTAGATACATCAATTTAAAATAATTATTACTCCTAGACTAGATACAAAAAATTAAGATCAATTACCCAATACACCCTCAACTTAATGTGCCCTACTTTTATGCTGCACATACATGACATTATTTTTATTGCACATAACATTTGCGACTTTTTATTGCTGCACATAACACTTACGACTTTTTTTTACTGCACATAATATTTATTGTTGGACATATTATTTTTGCTGCACATAAAATTTTTTACATAACATTTGCTGCACATAATTTTTTTGCTACACATAACGTATATGATTGTGTGCAGCATATCGTAAGGGTAAAGTTGGTATATCACTATATATTTATGTAGTTAGTAGTAATATTTTTTTAAGTTTGTATCTTATACTCCCTCCGTTCATCTTTAATCTATCAATTTTACTATTTTGGGTTGTCCACCCTTAATCTATCAATTTTCCTTTTTAGACATATGAGACCCACACCCTCCACTAATAAAAATAAAATATGGGACCCGCTCCCTCTACTAATATAACTATTCACTACCCATAAAATAATATTACTTATTAATCCACGTGCAAAAAACAAATGGATACATTGATGTTGGACGGAGGGAGTAGTAATTAAGGAGATTCCAATATACCTAACAGTAAGTATACGAAAATTAATTAAAACTTTCGCTAATAAAATGTATAGGTTCTTTTCATTGGTGTATGATAAACACATATTTTATATGTTTATATTAACCGTTACATAATTGATTTGTATGATTTGAGCTTATTTGTGGAGATATATTATATATACTTAATTGTGTATATATTATAACTTCTTGAGTATTTTTAATTATTGCAGGTTTCAGGACTATTTAAAAATAAAAGTAGGAATTTTAATTGTAGAAATAATTTAAACTATATAGCGTAACATGGTGCACGATGGAAGAGAGCATAAAAAGCACTTTCGAATGAGCAAATAAGGGGATAAGAAGAATGCGAATCACGTGTGGTCACGTGAGAAGCTTGTTTGGTCATGCAATTGGAAAACTTGATTTTCCAATTTAAAGAGGGGGCCACCATTAGTAGCTTGCTATACAGAAGGCAAGTGAAGTTAATTAATTTGATGAAAGCCACCATTTAGGAGGTGAAGTGTTTTATCCAATCAATTAATCCACTCATCGTCATTCATTCATAGTTAGTCCTCATCCGAAAAATATAGTGGAGTCATGAACGCGGAAGTCTAGATAGAGCTGTCAGAATGGATTGATGGGCCGGTTTAACCCACAACCCACTACAATCCACCTTATGATGAGTTCAAGTGAGGCGGGCCACTTGTGGGGCGGGCTATCGGTGGGGCGGGCCACTGGTGGGGCGGGTTATGATGGGGCGGGCCACGGACCCCTATCCACGTATGACCTACCCACTCCTCACCCACCTATCACCCACCCCCACTCACCCCCTAAATTTTTTTTAAATAATATTTTAGATTTTAATATTTAAATAATAAAAATATTATCACCCAACTCTACACCCACCCACCCACCCACCCACCCACACACCCACCCACATACCCCCCAATTTTTTTAAAATTTTAGATTTAAATAATAAAAATATTTTCAGCCAGCCCTACACCCTACCCACCCATCCCCCTCCCCCAATTTTTTTTTAAAAAATTTTTTAGATTTTAATATTTAAATAATAATAATATTATCACCTAACTCTACCCCTTGGGGTGGATGGGGGGTGGGGTGGATGTGGTAGGGTTGGGTGATAATCTTTTTATTATTTAAATATTAAAATTAAAAAAAATTATAAATTTTTTTTTGGGGGTGGGTAGGGGGTAGGGTTGGGTGATAATATTTTTATTATTTAAATATTAAAATCTAAAAAATAAAAAAAAATTGGGGGGTGGGTGGGGGTAGAGTTGGGTGATAATATTTTTATTATTTAAATATTAAAATATATAAGTTGTATGTCACTTTTTTAAATTTTAATTTATAAAAGTAGGTTGATGTTGGGTTGGTGGGGCGGTGCGGGTTAGCCCACACTTTAGTGGGTTTGAAGTGGGATGAACTTTTATGGAGCGGATTAATTTTGGGTTGAGAAATTGGTGGATTAAGGTGGGTTAGGGCGGGTTGGCCCAATGGACTCAACCCATTTTGACAGCTCTAAGTCTAGATACGAGATGACACTTATTACGTCCAGAGTTTTAAATTTATGTTGAATTCAAATTTATTTATTTTCTTTATGAAAACTTAAACTACAAATTCTAAAATTACACGAGTAGTTTGATTTTGGATTGTCTTGGTGTGTGAGGTGTGAATTCTCTTGATTTAATCCAATTATTTTTTTTATGTGTGATTTCTGTTTATTATTAATTATTTGGCCAGCAGTTATTCATATCTGCTCATTAATACAACAAGCGAAAGTTGAGGGTTAATATTAATCACTTAACACATATAACACATTTAATAGTCGTATCGTTCATATGAGACAAACAATGAGAGAGAATTCAATCTGATAGATCTATTAGGAATTAATTGATGTGATATTTACGTACTTATCATATTCATTGATTGATCTATTTATTAAATTCGTAAGAATTGATTACAAAAATTCTAAATTGCTTTAAAATTCAATCCACTATATGACAAAGCCAAGTGAAAGTGTAATACCTAGACTTTCTTTTATTATTCTATTTTTAGACCAATATATAATTTATTATTTATTTTATTATTTGGTTTTAAAATTTTCAAACATTAAAATATTTTCCAACTTATTTTTCAACGAGTAGGTCTTGCGTGAGATCGTCTCACGTGAATCTATTTTTCACTTTTTAAAATAGTTATTACTTTAGCTATAAAACATTATCACTTTCGCTATAAAATTTTTATTTTTTATTTATACAATAAATTATTCATGAAATAGCACTATCACTTTTCATTAATTTATTACCACTTTCCTTTATAAAAGCTATCACTTTTTGACTGTCTCAAGTAAGCCCTTATGTAAGATGGTCTCACATAAGTCTTTGCCTTCTTCAATAGTCTTTTTTTCATTAGATTTTAATCCATGTGAATTAATTCAATACCTTGCCTGTCTGCTTTGCTACATATGCATATTAATAAGTGTTTATAATTTTAGTTTCAAATATATGATTTTATTTATTGTCCGAGTATAATGTTTTCCAAATACATACATCATGATCATTTCATGATTTTACTGCTATATATTCCCTGAATGATACACTCCTATTTCAGGATATTATTAAGACAAGTATATCTGCATATGATTACGGGCAGAAGACAACCCCATAATTGGTGCCACTAGGACAACCATGAGTCTTAGGATCAGGAGGGTTGTGGTAAGCATCCGGGCAGTTAGGGCTAGTACATGTGAGGGTGCGGCAATTATTAAGGATCCTCCTAGTTAGGAAAGTTGTTATGCAAATCTCTTATATTATTTGATTGATTTGTATCCTTGTACATCTTCCACCAACTGTATATATTGGCATGAGTGCCGTGTAATGAAAATACAATTTCCCATTACATCTATATGGTATCACGAGCTACAATCTCTCACGAGATCTGATCCTTCCCTGCTACTCCTGCCTTCTCACCATGTCAGGTCTTACTGACGCTACATCATCCACCACCACCAAATCTCTCTCTTCACCGGTCACTCTCAATGGTGGTCATCCGCTTCCCATTAAACTCACTGCCACAAATTACCCCTCTTGGAAGGCACAATTTTCCGCCATCCTTCATGGCCATCGCCTCTTTGGTTATATTGATGGAAGCATCAAAGCTCTGGCATTGAATCCTTCTGCCTCGACCGATGCCTACCAGAATTGGTTCCAGCAAGACCAGTTGATCTTGGCGGCAATCATTTGCTCACTCACAGAAGCTATTGTCCCTCTTGTTTCATCCGCTTCAACTGCTGCTGATGCTTGGTCGCTGCTCGCACGGCTTTTTGCAAGTAAATCCCGATCTCGGGTGTTGCAACTAAAAGATGAACTCGCTCATGCCTCCATTGGCACACGTACTGTCGATGAGTTTTTACAGTACATCAAAGTCAAAGCAGATGAGTTAGCCATCATCGATACTCCGGTTTCTGATGATGATCTAACCCTCAACATACTTCATGGATTGGGGCCGCGTTTTCGTGAAATCGCTGCGTCCATCCGAGCTCGTGAGAACTCTTTTCCTTTTGCCGAATTTCGTGACACACTTGTTGCGCATGATCGCTATCTAAATAGTATAGAGGTACATGAAACAAACCTTATTGCAACAGCCAACAATATCTCACAGAATAGTAGTCGTTCCAATTCACAGCAGCGCCAATTTCCTTCTCGCACATTTTCTCCTCGTGGTAGCCGAGGACAGCGAGGTGGTATCTCGTCGGGACGGAATGGCCAACGCTCATCTCAGAATAATTCCAATCGCCGTGGTGGCAACTACTTCAATCGCAATGAAATTACATGTCAACTATGTGGCTTCTCGGATCACACGACGATGTATTGTCGCCAGTACACTATCCAAGCCAATTCGGCTCTATCTCCAGCTCGTCAAAATCAGTCTTCCACTTGGCTGCTAGACTCTGGGCGTCCCATAATATCACGTTTGATCTAAACAATCTCTCAATCCATTCAGAGTATGATGGCACAAAATCTGTTCAGCTTACTGATGGCAGTAGTTTACCAATCTCTCACACTGGTACCACTGAACTTTTCTTGAATAAAAATAATTTCACATTATCTGACGTGCTATGTGTTCCCCATGCCCAGAAAAATCTTATATCTGTCCACCGCTTTACTACAGAAAATAACGTCTCTATCGAATTTTATCCACGATATTTTGTTGTGAAGGATCGAACCACGGGGGCGCCTCTAGCACGAGGCCCATGCAGTAGTGGTGTCTACATGATTCCATATTTGTCTCCACAACACCACTGTTTTGCTTCTCTTGCACAGATTGGAGATCGCACATCACGAGCTATTTGGCATTCAAGACTTGGACACCCAGCTATTCGCACTAGTAATTTTATTATAAATAGCTTTGGTTTACCTATTTTATCCAATAAATCTGATACTTTGCACACATGTGAATCTTGTTCTGCTTGCAAATCACATCGCTTATCTTTTGCTGAGACATCTTTAAATTCTTTGCATCCTCTGGAATACTTGTATTGTAATGTTTGGGGTCCCACTATTGTCTCCTCTATGGGCTATCGATTTTATCTTCTCTTGGTTGATCATTTCACAAAGTACTGTTGGTTATTTCCAATGTATGCAAAGTCTGATGTTCAATCTATTTTTGTGCAATTTAAGTTGCTAGTTGAGAAAAAGTTTGGTCAAGTGATTAAAAATTTATATACTGATAATGGGGGAGAGTTTACTGCTCTTCGTCCCTTTCTTACCTCCAGTGGCATTAGTTGGCTGACAACTGCTCCATACACTCCCGAGCAAAATGGAACATCTGAAAGACGTCATCGGCACATTGTCGAAACGGGTCGCACTCTCTTACATCACTCCGGACTTCCTTTGTCACTTTGGCCTCATGCGTTGGAGACAGCTGTTTATCTCATTAATAGGCTGCCCACACCTATTCTCCAAAATCGTAGTCCGTTCGAGGTCTTATTTCATTGCAAGCCCAATTATGTTAAACTACGCACCTTCGGATGTTTGTGCTATCCGCTGTTACGGCATCGCATGACCAACAAATTAGAGCCCACTTCTACACCCTGTGTGTTCATTGGTTACTCATTGAATCAGAGTGCCTACAAGTGCTTGAATATTTCTTTGGGAAAAGTTGTTATATCGCGACATGTTCGATTTCTTGAAGATCGTTTTTCGTCTCTCATGGATTCTGCTTCAATGACCCCTATGTCTTCATCCTCTCCTTCCTCTACACGTGTTGTGCCTTCACCACCGATGCCACCGTCTACTTTGGGGACTCCGTCTATGCCATCTGCACAACCACCAGAGCAACCACCATCTCTCAGTATTAATCGAACTTCTTCACCTCCTGGCGGTGATCAACATACTCTTCCATCATCATCTTCAGCTCCGGAGGACAACTCTAGACAACATCATATGGTCACTCGAAGCCAAAGGGGTATCTTCAAGCCCAAACAACTTCATGCAGTTTCTAAACATCCACTACCGTCTGATATCGAACCCACCTCAGTTGGTACTGCTCTTGCTGATCCTCGTTGGAGACAGGCTATGTCAGACGAATTTACAGCACTCTCTAAACATGGTACATGGGATCTCGTACCACCTCCACCTGCAATGAATATTATTGGCTGTAAATGGGTCTTCCGCATCAAACGGAAGCCTGATGGCTCGATTGACAGATTCAAAGCACGTTTAGTTGTCAAAGGATTTCACCAGCAGCCCGGTATTGACTATGATGAGACCTTCAGTCCGGTCGTAAAACCTGTCACGATTCGGACTGTGTTATCCATAGCTCTTATGTATCACTGGCCTCTGCGACAATTGGACATTAGCAATGCTTTTCTACATGGCTCACTCTCCAAACCAGTCTACATGATCCAACCACCAGGTTTCACTGACTCTTCACGGCCAACACATGTGTGCCGATTACAAAAGTCTCTTTATGGTCTCCGACAAGCACCACGAGAATGGTATCTTGCACTCAGTAATGCACTACTTGATTTTGGATTTTGGCAGTCGAAAGTTGATACCTCTCTTTTTATTTTTCACAAGGGCTTCGTCCATGTTTTTGTCATTGTCTACGTTGATGATCTGATCATCACTGGTTCTCACCTTACTACTATCTCTGCTGTTATATCTCATTTGGAATCTCGCTTTGCACTTAAAGATCTTGGACCGCTTACATATTTTTTGGATATCGAGGTTGCATCTTGCACGGATGGGCTCTTTTTATCTCAACACAAGTACACAGTTGATTTGCTACGCCGATATCAAATGGATGCTGCTAAACCTCTTACAACACCCGTCTCTACTAAGTCGGGACAAGTTTCTTCTGGGTCAGTCGACCCTACAGAATTTCGTCGAGCAATTGGAGGTCTCCAATATCTCACTCTTACAAGGCCTGATATTGCCTTCACTGTTAATCGTCTTGCTCAATCCATGTCCAATCCCGATTCCTCTGCATGGCCTGCAGTTAAGAGGTTATTTCGTTAGTTGAAAGGGACATTACATCATGGCCTTCTTCTTCTTCGCCCTAAATCTCTATCACTCATAGCTTATTCTGATTCCGACTATGGGGGAAGTGTGATTGACGGCAAATCAACCTCTGCTTATCTTGTATTTCTTGGGCCAAATCCAATTTCTTGGCGCTCCCGCAAGCAAACAGGCGTTGCCCGCTCCTCTACTGAGGCCGAATATAGGGCTTTGGCTTCCGCTGCATCAGAAATTTGCTGGATAACACATCTCTTTCGTGATCTAGGGATTAAGTCGCCACAGCCACAATGGGTTCTTTGTGATAATATCAGCGCTACCCGACTTGCTCTACACCCTGTCTTGCACTCTCGTTTGAAACACATCACTGTTGATATTCATTTTGTTCGGGACCTCACTTCCAAGGGGCTTCTATCTGTTGCTCACGTCAACACGTTGGATCAACTGGCAGACATACTGACTAAACCTCTTCATCGTACGAGGTTTGTTCTACTGCGCTCCAAAATGTCCGTTGCTGATGGAACTCCCATTTTGCGGGGGCGTATTAAGGATCCTCCTAGTTAGGAAAGTTGTTATGCAAATCTCTTATATTATTTGATTGATTTACAAATCTCTTATATTATTTGATTGATTTGTATCCTTGTACATCTTCCACCAACTGTATATATTGGCATGAGTGCCGTGTAATGAAAATACAATTTCCCATTACATCTATAGCAATTACCATTCAAGTTATTCAACGGGGCGAACTCTATCGCTAGATTGTAGCCGTCGATTACCGAGATGTCGTAATAGTCATTGTCGGTGAGGGAGAACTCCGCCAGGGTCAAAGGAGGCCTGCCTGAGACGGAAGGGTTGCACACAAGAAGCCCGCCACAGTCGCCCGTCTTGCACGACCCGCGACCGTTGCCATTGAATCTGCAACCGGTCCGCCCCCAGATCCGCCAGCTCGTGGCCCCTCGACCCACGTTCAGGGACCAGGACCGGCCCGGGTCAAGCCTTATGCCACCGTTGGTGGCAGCTGCCCACACGGTGAAGCCACATCGGTTAACGACGTTGAAATTGGCAGCATGTATGAGAGTGAGGGAGACAATTATCAAAATGAAGGGTAAAACTGGTAAGGACGTTTTTGTGAAACTCATGTTGTGGGGTGGTTTCAATTACAACTCATGGCTTGGGGTTTAAATAAAATTGAGAAGCATGCATTAGGAGTAGCAAACAGTACTGAGTGGGAAGAATAAATTTTTTTCGTTGAGTTTTGAGTGGGACGAATAGAGTTGAGTGGGATGAATAAGAGAAAATATCAATAATATGGTCGATTCACCTTTAGTGTTTTTTTTTTCTTCAAATTCTCAATTTCGATCATTATTTCTCCAATTTTAATCATTTTTATCCAAATTTAATTATTTTCTCAAATTTAATTAGTCCTTGTTGAGAGTGGAATTTCACGTATTTTAGGTCTCACATTACACTGTTTTTTATAGAATATGGCCATGATTTTGTGTATAATGGCGTGGTTTTCATATCTTGCATAATTAAGATGCTACTAAGGTGTTTTGTTGAGTTTTGAAGGGTAAAATATGATCAACAGTTCAAAGTTGGAATGAAGAGTGAAAATGTGAAGGACTGCTGAAAAACACACGTCCACATTGAATAATTTTTCTGTGTTTGTGTAGAAGTTCAAATTGATTATGCCATATATGGTTGAAAAGTCACGGAAGAGATGATCGTTTTGGCGTAAAAATCACTCAAATTGGAGTCCGTATGAGGAAGTTATGCTCAAAATCGTGAGGTCGCGCAGCTGCGGATGGGAATTTCCAAAAAATTTCGAAAATTAGCCCATCTTTCCTATTTCTTGGAGCACAATTAATTTTCTTATCTCATTTTCTTCTCACACGTATATATATATTTCACATCATTCATTCATAAGAGATATCACCCTCCACAAGGGGATCACCCCCCATCCTTGATCTACCATTATCCACATCCATCTCATCATCATCCACACCGAAGGAGATTCAAGGGTTATTCAAGAGGGAGACCAGTCAATCGGAGAGACGGAGAAGGAAAGAAGAATAACGCCGACACTAGGATTTTTCTATTCCTTTCTTTTATTTCGTTTGTCAAGACTTCTGGTATGACTTTGATAGCCATGAGAGTTGCTTGTAACCCCATGGACTAATTTTATTTACAGTTTTGAGGTTTGAAGGATAGACATAATTGATTTGATGAACTAGACCGAATATTGTGAATTCATGCTGATTATTAATTTTGATTTATTTGATTCATCTTGAGACTTGAAATCATGCGTCGTAACGTCTTCATAATAATTTTATGACATCTGCTATAATGCTTGATTTATTATGTTAGCTTGTGTGCGTTCATGATTGGTATTGTCTATCTGTTAGGGGTTAAGGTAGCTCCGCTATAAACACTTTAATTCCATGAACTGATAAATCAGATACTTGAATTTTTTAGTGGAACAATGCAATTAGACAATCAAGTAGGAAGTGAATAAAACCTTGTAGTAATTCCAGAAAATATCTTGTTAGTCGAACTTACTATCCGGAGGTATTGTTGTTTGCTTTGATTAGTATCTAGGAATGATGTTTGGTAATATTCACGCACCTTAGGATTTAAATCAGATTATACTGTTAGCTTTGAAACGGATCATATCCGGTGGGAAAACAGGGTTATGTGGTGTATTTTCAGAAAATCTGCATGAATGAATAATTGAAAGTCTAAGAATTCAAATTAATTGGTATATATCGGATTACCTTAGAACTGTTGATCGTTTCTTGAGTCAAACTTAAATTCTTTCTTCTGTGATTTTATATTATTAGTTATTTAATTTTGAGTATCTTAGTTAATTAAATTCACAACTCTGGAAATTGGTTACCCTATTCTGATTAAGCTAATAATAATTAGAAGATAAATAATTAACTGTTCTTTTGGAATCAATAATTTAACTTGGTTTCTTGCCGCTACAATTGATATCCTTCACACTTGGGGATTTAATTGAAGTGCGTAAAAAATGCCTGTCAGTCCTTTTTTTTTAAAAAAAATTCAAAACGTAGTCTTTTATATTTATAAAAAGGGTCCATTACTTATATGTACATTATATATACCTATATTACTACTAGGTACAATATTCAAATTAAATTCATCAAATACCACTTTTAACTCTATTCTAAGTTTAATTATATTCAGAAATTAATTTACCCATTAATCTCTCCATGAAATAGGAAATACGTTGGAGATTGTTGTGATCAAATTTCAATCCCGAATCTTCATGCTCAAACTGTTTTTTACACTGAATACTCATTATGAATACCTTCAAAATTTAATATTCAGAAATATTTATATTGAATATATTTTTATTCATAAATTATATATTTTTTTGTTTATAAATTAATTTACACATAATATCATTTGAGAATATATTTATGTGTTTCTGTTCAAAATTGATGTGTTCAAGTTCTAACGTATTCAGAAATATTTCTAAAAAAGGAAAAATAGATTCCATAAAATAATCCCATAGCATAATTATATTCTTAAATTTTTAATCTTCAATATGGTAAGCATAATTTTTAATGTTGAATGTTCAAATATTTTGATATTTAATATTTTTGAATACACAAACCAAAATAGACAACCCAAATTTAATACGAAAAAACAAGACCAAAAAGCAGAGCAATATTCTTGAATGCAATATTTTTTAATACAGTATATTTTAATACTCACACTAAACCAGAAAAACCAAGACCAATACAATATTATTGAATATGCAAATTAAAGAAAAAAAAAACAAGATCAAATGCAAGACAATATTCTGATTGCAATATTTCTGAATACAAATTTTTGAATACACAAACCGGACCAAAAGCAGGGCAATGTTTCTGATTGCAATATTTTTGAATACAAATTTTTTAATACACAAACCAGATTAGAAGAAAGGCAATGTTTCTGAATGCAATATTTCTGAATATCGTATTTTTGAACACGCAAACCAAAGCAAAAAATCCAAGATCAGGGAAGCAAATAAACATAGCAGGTTGAAAGAAAGCTCCTAGTCCAATTCCACCATTCTTAATTTTCTTTACTAACCACCACACATCACTTCCAGTATCTATCTAAACATAAAATTCTCTAGGAGGATTCCCCAATCTAACTCTTGTAAAGTATAGGCTAACAAGATAAGGATCGTAAGTGCCTTCAATCGGGAAATCAACGATGCTACTTGTGGGGCACTGTTGCAAGATTCTATGGTGTCTGACCGGGTCACGGTGTCTAAGTTGATTAGGCTTCAACTCGTCGTGATTAGCCCTCTCCAAAGTCAGCGTGACGCTGGGCGAGTTCCCACCAACCGCTGCCACCGACACAATTAGAAATATCGCCAAATCAACCGCGAAAGTCACCGGCGGCATTTCCTACCAACAAAACCTCTCTTCCCCAAACAAATAGGGGATAAAGGTTCATAGGTTAATTAGATTTTAGAATTTGGTCCAACGGAGAAGAGGGCACTGCGTTGGGAGTGGGGAAGGGTAATCAGAAACCCTCCCCACGTTTGGCTAGGAGGACATCGGAAATTTGGAGGAAGAAAAGGAAAATTGGAGGAAGAGAAAAGATTTTTGGTGAGAGAAGAAAATATAACGGAAAAAAAGAATATATAGAATTGAATTTATTTATTAATAAAAGAAATTGATTGAGATTATATTTAATTATAGGCATATATTGGGGATCTTATCCTAATATATTATATCTGTTAGTAATATTTTCACCTTATTGTATCTAATAGTAATATAGATGTATAATTTGTACCAGATAGTAATAAATCCTTATAAAAATGTACAAAATTGATCTAAAAATGTATAAAATTTGGATAAAAATGACTAAAATTGAATAAGAAAGAATCAAAATTGAGAATTGAAAAAAAAATTAAAGTTGGAATCGATCATACTTACGGAACTAATTAAAATATTTTTCTGGTGATATGTTTAATTAATTTTTATGTTCCATAAAATAAATTTGTTATATTAATTTAATATTTTCTTAATGGGACGAATAATTGAGTGAATTGAAATTCGTTGAGTGGAACGAAAATTTCTTTCAATTCCATTTGAATTAATTTGTTAGGTGGTGATTCGTCCCACTCAAATAAGTATTCATTCCACTTATTAACGTATTCATCCAACTTTTGAATTATTATATTTAATTAGATTTCATAATTAAATTTAAAATTTATTAAATTAAAGTCAAAAACTTGTGCGAGACAATCTCACGGAAGGACTTTCGTGAGACGAATAAAATGTGATAACATTTTTAATGAAAAGTGATACTCAGTCGATGAAAAATAATAATAGTGCAGTGAACTACTATCTTATGAACAATTTAGGGATAATATCAATTTTAGTCCTCTAGGATAGACCAAATTCAATTTCAGTTCTCAGGTTTGGTAATTTTTCAAAAGTAGTCATCCGGTGTCAGATTTTAGTCATTTTAGTCCACTTTTGGTCATTTTAGTCCACTTTTGATCCTTTTTTCGTCGAAAAATTCCTTAAAGTCGTCGGAAAAAGGACAAAAATGGACAAAAAGGATCAAAAGTGGACTAAAAGGACTAATTTCAGACACATGAGAACCACTTTTGAGAAATTATCAATCCTTAGGACTGAAATTGGATTTAGTCTATCCTATGGGACCAAAATTTATATTTTCCCGAACAATTTATAGCATAAATAAAAAGTGACCACATTTAAAAAAAATTATAGTATCTTTTAACAAAAAGTGATTGTTAATTAAGAAAAGTGTAGAATGATCTCTCTGTGAGACGGAATCACTCAAGACCGGCTCTAAACTAAAATATCCTAGCCCTACGTGCCATAGGCTTTATAACAATATTATACACTTGGGTGGTCGCGTGCACTCATATCTGTATTAATTTTTGTTCTATAATGTAGTACTCCATTTGTTCCAAGAATACATGTACGTATATATTTGGTGGCTCGAAATTCAAGAAAAACAACTTTTATTGTAATGATGTAAGAAACAGAAAGGGTATTTTTGGTAATTGAATAGAATAAAGTGTATGACATAATTGATTTTGACTAAATGTATGTAAAAATAAGGTGACATTTTTTTAATATTGTAGTATTGTAATGTTATTGATATTGTGTATTGTTTTCATTTTTGGGTGTATAAGTATTCTTGAAATAAACCAAAATAGAAAGTGCGCAAGTATTCTTGGGACGGAGGGAGTAATATATTTTTAAATAATTGTATAATTTTTTTACATTCATTTTTTCATTAAAAAAATTAACAGAAAATTAGCTAAATATTTGCTAACAAAGTGTTATTCATTAGTGTAGGAGTATACTCCCTCCGTCCTACATTAACGTTTGCTTTTTGCACGTAGATTAAGAGATATAATATCTTAATATGTAGTGAGGTAAGAGAAATACTCTATATTTAATGTAAATTGTGTAGTTGTATTAATATTGTGTGTGGGTTCTACATGAAATTTTTAATTGTTTTGTGTAGGCCAAACTTGATAAAAAAGGAAATGTAAACCTTAGATTGAGACAACCCAAAATGAAAAATGTAAACCTTAACGCGGGACGGAGGGAATATATTTTTATTTATTAGTGTATAAATTTTGTATGTGGGTGAACTTGAGAATTTGTCTAGATTTATAATGATTTTACCAATGGAATAACATTCATTATTATTTTTCAATCGTTTATCAATAGAATCATTATATAAAAATTGTCAGTTAATGAAATTACTAGCAGCAGATTACCAACATAAATATTTATTAATGGAATTGAATTTTCTATGGTAAAAATGGTAAATCACCAAAAAAAATTTATTGCTTATCAATTGATAAATCAAATTAACAATAAACTAAAATTTTTTGCTAACCGTATAAACAGTTTTTTTAAGTGCGAACCATGGTTTTTATATAAATGTTTGACGAGGAGGTGCTATATGTATGTAGATGTATTTTAGAAAAGTTTGTTCTTGCACAAAATTAATATTTGATGTAATAAGTAAAGCACGCCAAATAACTTCATAATAAATGATTTTATTTATTGTGGGAGCAGGGGCGGATCCAGGAAATTTTTTTCGGGGGTACGACGTAATTATAAAAATATTACTCTCTCCGTAAGTAACATGTGTTTTTTGTATGCATAAATTAAGAAAAATTAATTTTTATATTTAAAGTTGCTTAGACGTGTGTAAAAATGAGTATTTTAGATAATTTAATGAAAATATGTATAAAGTTATTGAAATATGTGTAAAAAAATGGATATTATTGAGATGTATTTATACCATTTTTAGGAAAGTATATTTGTGCTGAAGCGGATAAAAAAAAGTGTGAAGTAATTAGAGGGATGGAGGGAGTATTTGATATTCAAAATCGTATAATAATTAAATAACACCCTAAAATTATAATTATTGTTGACACCAACAACTTTTTATTTGTAAAAAACAATGTAAGACATTATTATTATGAGTTTATAGTGTAAATTTATTAAAAATTATGATAAATTGTTTATAAATTTATATTAATTAAATAATTTGGAATACAAATTAATTAATATATAACTATTTATATATATAAATATATATATAAAATATTTTAAAAAGAAATTAGGGGTGAGGGTGGGGGTAGGGGGGTTGGGGGGGTTTTGGGTACAGCCGTACCCCTTGTACCCCCTGTATCCGCCCCTGAGTGTATTGTATATGATAATGCGTGAAATCGTCCTACTCCGCCCATATCCTACTAGATATTATTCTTTCATTTTTCATTCTATCATTTGTTTGACGGCTTAAACTTGAGATAAATTTAAAATAATATTCTCTCTATTCAAAAATGAAAAATTAAAAGAGATTAAGAGAATATTATACTCCCTCCGTCCCACGTATTTTTACCCACTTTCCATTTTGGGGTGTCCCACGTATTTTTACCCATTCCATTTTTGACAAAAATAAATAATATTTTATTACCTACTTTTTACAATCCCAACAACTTTAATTACTTTTTTACACTTTATTCATCATTCCCAACAACTTTATTAACTTTTTCTTTTTTAATTACTAATTTATCCCTACTTTCTCTTACATTATATATTAAAAAAATAAAACGTCTTAATCTCCGTGCCCGTACAAACGGGTAAAAATACCCGGGACGGAGGGAGTAATATTTAATAATTAGGTGGGATAATTCACCTCGTTACTGAGCTCTTTACTTAAATGAGTGATCCAGCATATATCAATAATATATATATATATATAATATATATATATATATATATAAATATATATATATATATATATATATATATATATATATATATATATATATATATATATATATATATATATATATATATATATATATTAATATTTAAAAAATTTGATTCATACAGGTGATGAAATACTAGAACAAGAAAAATTACTGTGTGTACGTAACCTTATAAATAATAAAGTTCCACATGTAATTAACCTTTTGGTATTATATATTCTATTTTATTTTAATCATGTATTCACACTAAAAAAATGTTTTCTACCAACAGAATATTGGTAAAAACCTTAATTTCATTGTTAAATTGGCTTACCAACGGATTAGCAACGGAATCCGTTGGTAAAATTTCATTGGCAAAGTGGTGGTTGATAATTTTTTAACAACGAAAAATCAATTCAGTTGGTAATTTTTATAAAAATTCCCTTGGTAATCCATTGGTAATTACCAACGGATTGAATTCCGTTGCTAAAATAGAGAATAAATCCGTTGGCATTTCGTTGCTAAAACAAAAATGTCATTTTTATTGTTAATCCATTAGTAATTACCAATTGATTGAAATCCGTTGGTAAATTCGGTTGTTAATTTTTTTTTTTAGTTTATGTTTTGAATATTTTAATTTTATGTCATAGTTTATGTAATTATATTTTACAATTATTCATATAACCTATTTTATCTGAACATTATTATAGTTCATGCATTATCAAAGGAATCATATCTAATAGAGATTCAATTGAAATTTCTTAATTAGTGACTACTCCCTCCGTCCCGTCAAAAAGGGTGCATTTTACTTTTTGCACATGGATTAAGGACTATTATTATTTAATGCAGTGGCGGACGTACATAGATGGTAGGGGCACTGGGCCCTGAACTTTTGTGAATTAGTAGTATACATATAGCAAGTCTTGTAAAATCCTTTTGTAGCCTAGTGGTGACACAGTCCTGTTTGCCATTTAAAGATTTGTTCGATTCTCAACTACACCATTATTAATTTTTATTTTTATTCTTTTATTTTAATTGGTACATCATTTGCTCTTTCAATACAGCACTACTTAGGTATTTTCACACCTTTTATTTGTCATATAAAAATTATTTCTAATAATCCTAAAAGAAAATAACATATTTATTTAATAAAAGTTGAACAATATTAATAAAATTTGATAAATAAAATATTTTTTCTTAAAAATGGGAGTTATTTTTATTCTTTTATTTTAATTGGTACATCATTTGCTCTTTCAATACAGCACTACTTAGGTATTTTCACACCTTTTATTTGTCATATAAAAATTATTTCTAATAATCCTAAAAGAAAATAACATATTTATTTAATAAAAGTTGAACAATATTAATAAAATTTGATAAATAAAATAATTTTTCTTAAAAATGGCAGAACAATAAACGGGAACCGTCACATGAGTCTTAAAAATTGTAGGACAATAGATGGGAACCGTCGCATGAGAGGAATACGGTATTATTTGGGCCCCCCTCAATAGAAATCCTGCGTCCGCCACTGATTTAATGTGTAGTGGGTAGTTGTATTAGTGGGAGTGTGAGCCCCATATTTAATTGTATTAGAGGGTGTGTATGGGACCCATGTGTATTAAAAAGAAAAGGGAACCCTTTGGGTGAGACGCCCAAAATGGAAAAAATAGACCCTGAGTTGGACGAATGGAGTATATATTTTTATAAAATTATTAGCATTGTGCATTGCATTCTTTTCCACAGATAATAAGTCATGTCTGATTATTCTACATAACTCAGTGCATACTTCAATATCATAAATATCATTAATGCATTATTTTAAAAAAAAAATAAAAATTGGTGAACAAATTTCCAGCAATTTGGGCCCACGATGCATGCTTCTTAATTCTATTTAAACCCAAGCCATGAGTTGTAATTGAAATCACACAACATCATGAGTTTCACAAAAGACTTACCAGTTTTAGCTTTCATTTTGATAATTGTCTCCCTCACTTCCACCCATGCTGCCAATTTCAATGTCATTAACCGATGTGGCTTCACCGTGTGGGCAGCTGCCACGAACGGGGGCGTAAGGCTCGACTCGGGCCAATCGTGGTCCCTGGACGTGGGTCGAGGGGCCACGAGCTGGCGGATCTGGGGGCGGACGGGTTCAGGGGCGGATCCAGGAAATTTTTTTCGGGGGTACGACGTAATTATAAAAATATTACTCTCTCCGTAAGTAACATGTGTTTTTTGTATGCATAAATTAAGAAAAATTAATTTTTATATTTAAAGTTGCTTAGACGTGTGTAAAAAATGAGTATTTTAGATAATTTAATGAAAATATGTATAAAGTTATTGAAATATGTGTAAAAAAATGGATATTATTGAGATGTATTTATACCATTTTTAGGAAAGTATATTTGTGCTGAAGCGGATAAAAAAAAGTGTGAAGTAATTAGAGGGATGGAAGGAGTATTTGATATTCAAAATCGTATAATAATTAAATAACACCTTAAAATTATAATTATTGTTGACACCATCAACTTTTTATTTGTAAAAAGCAATGTAAGACATTATTATTATGAGTTTATAGTGTAAATTTATTAAAAATTATGATAAATTGTTTATAAATTTATATTAATTAAATAATTTGGAATACAAATTAATTAATATATAACTATTTATATATATAAATATATATATAAAAATTTTTAAAAAGAAATTAGGGGTGGGGATGGGGGTGGGGGTAGGGGTTTTGGGGGTACAACCGTACCCCCTTGTACCCCCTGTATCCGCCCCTGAATACACTCCTACTACTTGATTGAAGGATGATAATAGCATATGAGACACATTTACATAGAATCGGGGCAAAATAAGATATATATCATGTCTCATTTTATAATTAAACATTCATATATGATAAAATTGTACTATTAAGCATTACTTATTTGTCATTTAGAAAAATAGTATAAATTTATCATTAGAAAAGTGATAATTCAAATGAAAGATGCATTAACTCCATAATACAAATCTTTACTTAGCAAAATGGAGTGTGTCGTTAATTTACGTACAATAGTAATGTACATAATTAATTTTCCACAGTAAAATAAAGCTGGCAAGCTCTGAAAAGTCAATGGAAATATTTAATGAAAACTAATATATTCCACAACCGATTCGTCGAAGACTTAAAAGTAACAAAGCTTGGACGAATTAATCAACTAGTCATCGTTCACTCGAATATTTACTTTTTGTTTTTTTTTCACGTGAATTAAAAAATATTACTCCCTCTGTTTCGGGTATTTTCACCCATTTATACGGGCACGAAAATTAAGAAGTGTTATTTTTTTAATATATAATGTAAGAAAAAGTAGGGATAAATTAGTAATTTAAAAAGAAAAAGTAGATAAAGTTGTTGGGAATGATGAATAAAGTGTAAAAAAGTAATTAAAGTTGTTGGGATTATAAAAAGTAAGTAATAAAATATTATGTATTCTTACCAAAAATGGAATGGGTAAAAATACGTGGGAAATCCCAAAATAAAAAGTGGGTAAAAATACTTGGGACGGAGGGAATATTATTTTTACCAATAGTTAAAAGTACCCAACATGAAGTAGAAAAATTAATAATACCAATCATATAACTTAATTATATTTTTTTTATCATTTAGCCACTTTTTATACAAAAATATCCCTCCTTGTACTGTTACAAACCCACCCTACACACCCACATTCTACCCTACACATTCTAGCGTCGGCCACGACGGCGGCCGGCTTCCGGTGACCGGCGGCGAAGGGCCGGCCCACGGAGTCGGTAGGGCGGCGGCAGTAGCGGTCTAACGACGACAGGTGAGTGAGTGGGGGTTTAGAGTTTGGGGTTTTAGATTAATGTTGGAGGGTAATAGTGTCCAAAAAATGTATACTATTTTATAGAATTAATAGTTTCTAAATAAAAGTGTAGGTATTAATTTTCAACTGTAAAATTTGTATTAAAAAAATAATTTTCTCTTATTATTTTATGTGTAGTAGAGAAATAAGTGTAATTTAGGTTGAACCAGTTTCATCAAATGAGTTAGTGGAACACGTGGGAATTTTTTTAAAAAAATAATTTTAACTTATTATTATATCCATCCATAACTATATATAATGGGGGAATACTGTGATATTTTTCCCATTCCCGGTTGCCAGCCTGCCCACGTGTCTGCCCAGTATTTTCTCTCTCTACGTGTCCAACACGAAGACTGCGACGACTCTTCCACACCCAAAGTTGCCCTCCTACACCGCCCTCCAAAGTTTCATCTCCGTTCGCGTGTTTCATCCCCCGGCGATCCATCTCTGTAATATATCTTGAAATCCATTGAAATTAGCATCAATTTCTGAAAGTATCTAGCAATAATCTTTACTTATTTGACACTATCGAATGTCTCTCATTCAACTTTTCTCTGCTGGTGACTTTCGCCTCTTCGTCCGACTCCCCGCTTACCCTTTAGTTTGCTTACTTTACTCTTCGTGTTCAACAAGTAAAATCTCTTGTTTAGTTATGGCTTGTTTTGATGTTTTTCCTTGTATTAGTTTTGCCGTTGCTTTGGTGCATCAGTTAGATTGGGCATTTGTTGCTGGTTCTTTCATTTTTATTTTTCTTCAACGATCATCTGGGTTGATGTAAATAATGATTACAAAAGCATCATTTGCCATTTTTATTAGTTCATTCACCTATCCTGATTCTAATGAAAGGTTTTCATGACTGCAAAAACCAATTAGAGATTGGACATTAACATATCTAATTTTTCATTCACAATATAAATTTGCTTTTCAAATATGATCATTTGAATTTATTTACTGTAAATCCGAATCCAAAGAGTGTGTACGATTTATTAATTAATAACTTGAGATAAAATCTTTGTGATTCATTTGCAAGTACTTTTAAAAGAACTTCACACAATATTCATTACCTCATCAAAAGTCAACTTATGAAGATACATAATAATGGACCTCAGGAAACTAGCAAACCATAGCATGTTCCCCTTTATAAGCAGAGGCTCAATTTGCAAAGTGATGACAACTTTTTCTTAGTATATAACTCTTCTTAGTCAATCCTAAACTTTCACTTTACAACTTCAACCTTCAAGTAATATAAACCTGTAGTGCAGCTAACATGCTCTTGAAAAAGGTTACTGCTCTTCATGAGCACTGATCAACTTATCTTACGTTCATGTGAAAAATTCCTGGTTTGGTTTTCCAAGCTATTCATACTGTATGAGGACTTTTTATATTATGAGTATGTTCTTATTGTTGTTTGCTTATTATCTTAAAGAATCAATGTTTGAATCTCAAGAGCCTCATAAAGATTTAAATTCATTGCGGATGTTTTTAGTTGGAGACTAATGAACATCCAGTAATTTTAAATTCTACTACTTATTTGTATTTGATTTGCAGTTATGAAATCTTTTTTCTTATTGCAAGAACTATGTGGATATATTTTTCACTTGCTTATTAAATTTATTAATTGAGTAATTTCGTTAGGGATATGAATCCTCTTCATTTCAACTAGAGTTAATTTAGGAAGAGATAAACACACCTGAGTGTGGGTCCAATAATCCCGAAGCACTGGCTCCTAACACCTTAATGCCTAAACCTTAAACCATTATGGGACCTACACCCCTGTGTGTCTATCTCCCTCCAACTTCAGTCAAGTTGGAATACAGAGGATCCATTTCTGTTTGTTCATTAGAAACCCAAAGTTATTTTCATGTTCGGATAATGTACTGCTGTTTTCTTCAGAGAATGACACCTGTTACTTAGGAGAGGACCCCCCTCCATCTAATCAGGGTAAATTTAAATTACTTTTTCCTTTTTCAAGTTGATTTTGCATAGAAACTTCCATATTTCCTGTAATTTGAATATAACATGTTTATATGCTGGGAAATGTTTGATTCAGTTAACGAATTAGTATGATATTTATTATTTACTTCATTAGGCATGTACTTTTCAGCACCCATATCTTTACGACTGTATTGCATTTGAAAGCATTGCCTTCTGGAAGAAGAAGTATCTAATATGTTCCTCAATAAAAAGGAAGATTATTCGACAGTATGGATCCCATTGGGGCAAAGTGTGTCAAATACCATTTTCTTACTTATTGTTTCACTTTTTTCATTTATTTGATTTCAAGCTACAGTCTAAAATGTTTCGACTGAGGTTTGATGGATCCTATTCCCCTCTCTATATTCCAGCTGTTGGTGAAATTTTATAAATGAAATTAAAAGAGTTTGAAAGTGTTCCATTAATTGGGTATTAGTTATAAGTTGTGTGACCAGCTCCCAAACTATTTCTTTTACCTCTACAGAATTATAAAAATTTTACTACAACAAAACCTTAATTGTAAAGTACTTTAGAAATTACTATTTTCACGTTATGGAGTTCTGAATTTCAAGCATTAGTCATTTGATTAGTGTCTATATACACTATTCCCTTGATATCGTTGGATATATGATCATTGATGACCTGTTGGTTGTTATTGAAGTTCTAAAATGTTTTAATATAGATTGAGTTAGTTACATGAAATCTGTGTTTCTTTTTATTTTACACAGATGAGCTGCCATTGTTTTCTGCTACACTCACACCTTTAGTTATAAGAGTTCATTACAGCAAAAAAGATGAACAAGTAAGGGGATAATGTTTGAACTTAACTCATTTATGTTGAGGATTTTAGTATCGTGCATTCGTCTGTCAATAAGGATGCTGTAGTTAACATTTTTGGTAGATGGTCTGTTGCAAACTCGATTTCATCTTTATGCTGGTTAAGTATTTCACCTAATTCCACTTATACGGGGTTAGCTCTAAGCCTGAGCTGGTTCAGGTGTCTACAGATTCTTATACAGACATTATACCATACTTCTGGAATATGAAAGTGTAGTTAGTGCATTAGGTGCTACCAAGTCCATTAATATACTCAAGAGGTACGCCTGTTGTGCATTGTTTTTTTCCTTTTTTTTGTTGCGAATTGTACACATTGTGCACACCCTAATCAGCTCAATAACAAATCTTTTGTGCAGGTATTGATGGCTTTAGGCCCAAAAGATCTCCGGAGGGAAGGTCAGCTACTTGTTAGCCGAACGTGAAGACGCGTCTAAAATCAAAGCACAACAGTGGATAGTCAGCATATATAATTTAAGCACAACAGTGGATGGTCAGCATATATAATTTAAGCACAACAATGGATGGTCAGCATATATAATTTTCGGACACTGCTATATTTGTTGGACATGCAAACAATGAGAATTTATCAAGTATATACATAAAGATCACAACAAACGGGCTACACTATAAAAAAAGTATTTTTAGCAATGGATTAGCAATCAAAATGACATTTTTCTATTAGCAATGGAATACCAACGGATTTATTCTCTATTTTAGCAACAGAATTCAATCCGTCGCTAATTTCCAACGGATTACCAATGGAATCCTTATATAAATTACCAACGGAATTTTTAGCAACGGAATACCAACAGAATTATTTACCAACGACATTGATTTTTCGTTGCTAAAAATTTATCAACCACCACTTTACCAACGGATTCTGTTGTTAATCCGTTGGTAAGCCAATTTAACAATGGAATTAAGGCTTTTACCAACGAAATATTCCGTTGCTAAAAAATAGTTTTTTTGTAGTGCTAGCACCTCACAAAGTGAGCAGCTCCAGTAGTATAGTATAATGTATAAGAGTATATAACTCTTTATCGTATAAGTTATTATCTATCATGGATGAAAGTAATCATACTCTTTATTATGAAAAACATAATAGCCTCTTATATATCATGCACAATATTTTTTTTTAATTTTTTTTATTTGGAAATATTAATGACTTCTCCTTTTGGTGGATTTATTTATTTGAAAATTATTAAAAGAAATAAACATGACAATTACAAATCCAGCAATTACCCATATTATCATGTCGATTATTCTATATATACGCGACACTTTCAGAAGGATAAAGGCATCACTTTGAAGAATATTCAATCCAAAATATTGACCACCAATTTTATATTTAAAATTCAACAATGTACAATAGTTTCATAAAACAAGAACTCAGAAGACATTAAACCCCAAAATCAATAGTCTGTAAATCCAATTTACGTAGCTTGTCTTAAAATTTATTTTTTATTTTATGATATGAATTGTTTCTCTCTCATATATATTCAATAAAATGATTACATCATTGCAGCATAGAAAATCCACACCTATGAATTTCATTGTCAAAGCTAATTGTAACTGCGTACCCATATGATAACCGAACTTGTTTACTTTTATACATCAGTATAAACTAGCATTTAATTTATCTCTATCTAATTTAATTTGGTGTGATAATGTGCTCAATTAATATTAGGGAAAATTGCTCATACGAATAATCTCATTTTATTTTTTTGTCATTTTTACTACATTTTTGGTCCCATTATTTATTTTCTGAATTTCCGTTAAGTAAACTAACAGAATAATCACATGCTACTCACGTGCACGTTAGTTTAATGTTGACTGAAGGATTTGTGCCTCTTCGATATTGAAACTTTCCTTTTTCAAAATCCCTAAATCAGCGCGAATCCCATTTCAATCTGATGAAACTCCTGTTCCAAAAATCAAAGACTCACACTCCACCCATCTAATCACTCCCTAAATCATCGATTCCTCTCCCCACCGGATTCCTCTCACAAATCATACTATTGGATCCATCGATTTGCTGCAACAAAAACCGTCACCCATCAACGGCGTTGAGATCCGGGTTACGGACAAAGATTTTCAGCTCGAGTAAGAAGAAGTTGTACAGGGAGAGACATTGGGGGGTGTAAATAATAATTTAATATTATATATTATATTTTCCACATATGAATACATGTGGCACGTTGCATGCAGAGAGGGAGTTAGATACAGTTTTCTCTCCGTTTCCTTACGTTGGTTTTTGGATAAAAGAAAACAGCATATGCATGAAAAGACACAGAAAGAAGAACACGGTTCTAAGAGAAAACGTTCGCTCTTCAATTCTCTCCAATATTCTTTATCCATCCTTAATACAAATTCGTGGAACATTTATCTTTCAACCCCGTGTTGAAGATTGGATCCAGAGATTGCAACGTGAGTGTCAATCGGTTCTCAATACTCTTCCGCTGCAAAACAATCCATTGGTGAGAGGTAATAGGATTCCTCTCTATGCATCCTGATGAATCTGTGTGTTTCCAACATTGGTATCAGAGCCAATGATTGGTACTTCGTTTTTCTTCTCTGAATTTCTTGCGTTAAAGTTTTCTGCTTTTAATTTTTGAAAAATTCTCACATGATTTTGTTAGAAGTTATATGATTGGTGAATTATGTAACTTTGATGGGTTATTTATGTGAGTATGAGGCATATTAACTATGTTTCCAGTGTATATGTGAATGACGTTAATGATTCCCCATTAAACTTGAAAGTGTGATTTTTTCGTCATTTTTTTGTACAAGCAAAAGCATGTTTTGTTTATACTACTGGATAGGTCTCGTCGAGAGGAGTCCGTCAGTATTTTTTGTGCATTTTTTGGCCTTCTAAAACTCCAGTTATGATTTTTCAAAGATTTTCACGAAACTGGGCTTAATTTGCAAATTTTCAGAAACTTCAGGGGTTGGTTTTTGAGAATTAGAAATTATTGAGGGGCTTTTCTGCTATTAATCATAACTGTTTTGTATTGGGTTGGGCCGGGTCAGCATAATTGGGTCGGGTCGGACCAGGTGGGTCAGCCCGGAGCCGAACCACCGGTGACCAAGCGGAATACGGAGGCGCGTGTAGGAGACGCTCCGACAAGTCAGTGGCGCGTGAGTTTCACGCGCCGATGATCGTCCGAGCGCGTGAGGCCCACGCGCCGACAAACCGTCACCGGCGGTGGCGCGTGTGATACACGCGCCGGGTTCAGCCTGCTGACAGCCGCGGGTGGCGGCGCGTGTAGGCGCGTGGGAGCGCGTGAATTCTCCAGCCGGCGCGTGATGGCGCGTGGAGGCGCGTGAAAGCATTTTCCGGCGTCTGTCCGATGTATTCTGACGTCTTTCGATGCGTGGAGTCCGATGATGATGTTTTCGAGAGTGCTTGACGACATCTTTAGTGTGTGTGTGTGTGGTTTTACTTCGTTATATGACATTTTTGTTGAATAAAAACCTTTATGGTAGCTATTTGGTTGCATTTTATGTTGATTATGCACCTTATAATGTCATTTAATCATAAGTTCATTGTAATGTTGAATTGTTCAAACTCTTATAGCCTATGAAAGTGGGAGCCAATAGAGTTGAACTTATTCACTTGTGAATATGCCTATTGTATCTTGGAAATTTGTTTCCATGTGCATTATGTGGAGAGGAAATTCATGTGATATAGTTTGACTAACACGGGTGTGTTTTTATTTTGGTTGCTCATTTTTCATAGGCATGGCATCAAGGAGGAGAACAGTTTCAACAAGGGACATCAAAACTAAACGGATAGTCCTTAATGAATTTCTGAACTACAAAATAAAACCACAACACAACGTTAGGGACCATGTATTGGAACTATTTGAACGATACAACCATTTGTTGTTCTTGATCGATAAAAAGCTTCTCCCATCTAGTGAGTACAATAAGATTTCTAGTCGTGAGACCTGGGCTAACACTTTACCTTCCTACTTGCAAAAGGAGTTTTGGGCTCAAAGGAAGACTTATAGTGTGAAACCGAATGGTCGTCAATTGATGTATGATCTGATGATTGCTTCTTTAGAAGAAGATAATAGACAAGCACTAAGATCAGCTTGCTTAAGTATGGGTGGGGTTCGACGATCTGATTTTCTAAGACTGAAAAGTCGAAGAAAGGATCAGATTAAGAATCCTCTTGCAGATCCTTTGGCACGAGCTATCTATAGTGTGGGGACTAGAGATTTTGATTATATTCGTTATTTTGAATCAAGTGACGTATATGGAGATTCTATTCGTAGACGTTCATAATTCCATTTTCTAATTGAATACTCGAGGAGTCTATTAGAATTTATGTGATGTCAGACTTGATTTATTTATAATGATGGATGGTTGTTGATGTTCTATTTATTAGTGGTTGTTCAATATTAATTGTTGATTACTTGAACCTTAAATGTATTTTACGTTTTGAAACAAGTATCTAGTATTATGACACTTGATGAGATTGATGATTAGTAGTCTCCGAACTATTTTTCGAGATTAAGTCTTGTGTTATTGATTGAGATGTTTTTTGTTTAAGCTTAACGTAAAATTTGATAAAACATTATTAACATAATGAATCACTTTAATCTCTAATTAAGATCATGACATCGAAATCAATTGTCGCTGAGTTAAACAAAGGAGAGAAACTCAATGGTGACAACTATGACACTTGGCGTCATAAGATTTGGTACGTGTTGGATGAGCAAGATGCATTAGACGCTATAAACCAAGTCATGGCTGATCCAGGTGTGGGAAATGGAACTCAAGGGAGACGTGACCAAGAGGCATACCTTGCTTGGAAAAAGAAAAATTCCGTTGCCCGTGGTATCCTCGTTAGCTCGGTAATCGATCCGATGATTCATGAGTGTGAACAACATCCCACTGCACATGATATCTGGGTGTATCTGCGTGAAAAATATGGTGGAACATCGATTACGAGGCTTAGGCAGTTGACTATTTAGTTTGATACCTACAAGAAGAAACCTGATCATAACATTAGGCAACATCTCAGGGAGATGTCTAATATGATAATTGAACTTAAGACTGCTGGTCACATTCTCTCTGATGAGCAACAGATCCAAGCACTGATCCGCTCTCTACCTGATCGTTGGGAACATCTTAAGGTTAACTTGACTCATAATGAAAGTATTAAAACTTTCAATGATGCTGCTCGTCATGTTGAGTTGGAAGATGAGAGGCTTGGAGCCTCAAAGCCAGCTTCTGGGGTTTTCTATGCCGGTTCTACTTCCAAAGGAGCTTCGGGCTTCAAAAGGAAAAGGAATTGGAAGAAGAACAAGAAGGGTAAACGATCTGACGGTGAGAAGCATGACAACAACCCAGCAACCAAAACTGATGAACAGAAGAAGAAAAAGAAGCAAAATAAAAAGAATAAAAAGGATAAGAGCAAAATGTCATGTTTCAATTGTGGAAAACTTGGTCACTTTGCACGTGAATGCCCTGAGCCCAAAAGGGACAAGGTAGATTAATCTTATTCTTTTGCGTGTGAAATTAATGTCTCAAGTACTGTCTTGTTAACTGATTCTTATCCGTTGTGGATTATAGACTCAGGAGCAACGGACCATGTGACGAGAGACAGAGGAGCTTTTGTAGATTTCCATCGTGTTCCAAAGGGGACTAGGTGGATATATGTGGGAAACAACGCTCGAGTCGAAGTCAAAGGACTTGGGACTTGCAAGCTGGACCTTGACAACGGTCGGGCCTTTATTCTACATGATGTTCTCTATGCTCCAGAAATCACGCGGAATCTAATCTCTGTTTCAGTTTTAGTTAATTTGGGTTATGATGTATTATTTACTAAAAATACTGTGGTAATTAACATTAATGGTACTTGTTATGCATCGGGACATATGAATGATGGTTTTATGGTTTTAGATTGTAATAGAATGACTTTTAGTTATTATGATGATTATTCATATTTACTAAATGCTTGTTCTTCTAGTAATGCAAATGTGAATGATAATGTTTGGCATGCTAGATTGGGTCATATTGGGCAAGATAGGATGAATAGACTTGTAAAAGAAGGATTGTTGAATCTTTCTTCAAAAGTTGTATTATCCAAATGCGAACATTGTCTTGCTGGAAAGATGACTAGAAAATCGTTTGGTAAAGCCATTAGAGCTGAATCTCCATTAGAAGTAATCCATTCCGATATATGTGGTCCTGTAAATATGAGAGCACGACATGGAGCTTATTATTTCATTACGTTTATTGATGATTATTCGCGTTTTGGATATGTCTATTTGATATCTCATAAGTCTGAAGCATTTGATTGTTTTAGACGATATTTGAGCGAAGTCGAAAATCAAAAGGACAAATCTATCAAAGTTTTAAGAACTGATAGAGGACGTGAATATCTATCGGAACAATTCAAAGAATTTTGTAATGAAAAGGGTATAGTCCGACAATTAACCATTCCTTATACACCTCAACAAAATGGTGTTGCTGAAAGAAGGAATAGGACTTTGTTGGAGATGGTGAGATCCATGATGGCACAAGCTAATTTACCGATCTCTTTTTGGGGAGATGCGTTACTCACGGCAACTTATGTGCTTAATCGAGTGCCTTCCAAATCAGTTGCTTCAACTCCATATGAACTTTGGACGGGTAGAAAACCTGACATAAGTAACCTTAGAGCTTGGGGATCAGCAGCTTATGTACATGATTCATCGAGTCAGTATGGAAAGTTGGGTCCCAGAGGCAAGAAGTGTATCTTTATAAGATACTGCGAACATTCTAAGGGTTACGTGTTCATAGGAGATCAAGATGGGAGTTTAACTGAGACAGAATCACGTAATGCTCATTTTCTGGAAACAGAATTTCCTAGTAGAGGGGGCATTAGGGATGCCGAACCTATTTTCGAGGTAGTAGAAAACCAATTCCTACAAGATCCAAGTGGGAGTAGTAGTATAGCTGATAGTATGGATCTTGATAGATATTTGCCAATTGAGGATCAAGCGATTCTCAATGAGAGTATTTTGTCTATAGAAGATCATCAACAGCTATCTCGGAAAAGTTCTAGGAAACATGTGCCCAAAAGGCATTATGATATTGAAGGACATGCCTTCTTTATTTCACCAGAAAATGGAGATGTTTCTCCTGTTGATGAGGAAAAGCCTAGAAATGTGAAAGAAGCTCTGACTTGTCCGGCGAAGGAGAAATGGATGAAAGCGATGAAAGAGGAGATGGGGTCTATGAAGTCAAATCAAGTATGGGAACTTGTAGATCTTCCAAAGGGACGAAAGGCAATTGGGAATAAATGGATTCTCAAAATCAAAAGAAAATATGATGGCTCAATAGAGAGGTATAAGGCTCGCTTGGTGGCAAAAGGTTATACTCAACAAGAAGGTATAGACTACGAAGAAACTTTTTCACCTGTAGTGAGGTTTGCCTTGATTCGTCTACTATTGGCTATAGTGGCTAGTATGGATTTAGAATTACACCAAAATGGATGTTAAGACCGCATTTCTCAATGGAGAATTAGAGGAAGAAATCTACATGCAACAGCCTGTAGGATTTATACTTCGAGGTCAAGAGGATAAAGTTTGTAGATTGGGAAAGTCAATCTACGGACTCAAACAATCCTCTAGACAGTGGTATTTGAGGTTCCACAATACGATTATCTCATATAACTTCGTTATGATAAATGAAGACCACTGTGTTTACGTTAAATAGTCCAATGGTAGTTTTGTGATTCTATCTTTGTATGTGGATGACATACTACTAGCTAGTAATAGAAAAGAATATCTTGAAACCATAAAAAGATGGTTATCTTCAAACTTCGAAATGAAAGATATGGGTGAGGCAGAATACATACTTGGTGTGAAGATCCATAGGGATCTTTCAAAGAAGTTATTGGGTTTGTCTCAAGAGACTTACATCAAGAAACTTTGGAACGGTTCAAGATGGAAACTTGCAAGCCCATAGATACTTCTATAGTGAAAGGCGAATCATTGAGCCAACATATGTGTCCCAAGACTCAAGATGAAATCAATGAAATGTCCAAAGTGCCATATGCCAATGCGATTGGAAGTCTTATGTACGCAATGTTGTGTACAAGACCAGACATTTGCTATGCCGTTGGTCTGGTTAGCAGGTATCAATCCAATCCGGGGAAGAAGCATTGGATGGCTGTTAAAAGAATTTTCAGATACCTAAAAGGGACTGCAGATTATTCTCTTTGTTATCAAGGGAATAACAGTACACTAAATGGGTATTCAGACGCTGACTGGAGTGGAGATTTAGATGAACGTAAATCAACTTCTGGTTATGTCTTCTTGCTCAACAATGGAGCAATCTCATGGTGTAGCAAGAAACAGAATTGCATCACATTGTCCACAATGGAAGCTGAGTTTGTGGCATGCGCGGCTGCAGTTCAAGAGGCTATCTGGTTGAGAAGATTCATGAAACACTTGGAGGTCTTAAACACTTCAGTGGGAGCTGTTTTAATCAATTGTGATAATCAAGCGGCTATTGCTTATACAAAAGACCCCAAATATCATGGAAAGACCAAACACATTGATAATAAATTCAACTTTGTTAGAGATATTATAGAAA
Organism: Pogostemon cablin; assembly: GCA_023678885.1. NCBI lineage: Eukaryota > Viridiplantae > Streptophyta > Magnoliopsida > Lamiales > Lamiaceae > Pogostemon > Pogostemon cablin. The sequence continues at coordinate 1,082,376 of CM042973.1, forward strand.
AGAAGAAAGTGATTCTTAAATACATTTCTACTCGTTCAATGTTAGCAGATCCTTTTACCAAACCAATTACCAGAGATGTGTTCGTAGGGCATGTAAAAGGATTGGGTTTGCGAAGGATTTAAAACGATGTATTGAATATGTTTATGTATGTTAATGGAATGGTTAATGACTTAACTATTTATATATGTTTTATAAATTATATGTGACGATTCATGTATAATAGTATGTCGGCAAGTTACGATTGGCTCTCTCATACGAGCAATCACCTCTGGCTAAGTGGGAGCGCAGAGATGAGATTACGATAATTAATGTGATCGAGATAGATTTAGCCACAAATCTAATCCAACTTGTTATAAAGCTAAATCGATGGAGATCCTATACGTGGGAGGAAGGATATCCGAGTTAAGTGTATGGGACACACTTGAACTTTGATTTACACAATGTCTATATTAAAATAATATACGACATACACTTTCATGGAAGGAAGTTAAAGACATTGTGACAAGTGTTTTAGGAAAACGACTTGTGCTGAGTTGACCACAAAAGGATTGAGAATATTATTCCCATTTCCTCAAATAGTATGAGTCCTTATCTATTAGTTACCCTTATGACTTTCTACTATATTCTAAGTTTTCACTTTAGTGTTGCTACTTTAGCATGTTACCAAAAGAGCTATGGTTAATAAAGGCAATGCGGTGCATGTCTAGGAAAGCAGCTGTAGTGGGAGACTGTAGATACTTAGTGAGATGGGAAGAATGTCTTAATTTAACATATACTATTGTGATTCATTGACTAGTCAATCAAGCAGGGTCTTGATTATGAATACATAGTTTTTTTTTGCAAAACGGTTGAATATGCTCTTACATATTAAGGGGATTAAAAAGAGATATGTCAACTTATGTTAAATATTCAAGAGTTCTGGGGTATAGCGAGCTTGTTGAGTTTCTTCGATAAACTGGTTGAGTTGCCATATATCTCTAACAAGTGTATAGCAATTAAAACTCGTATCTCGTGGGTCACACGATGTATTAATCTGGACTAGAATATGATTCATGAAGAAAATGAATCAGGAGATTTTTTGATTTCATATGTGAGTGGGAGATGTAAATAATAATTTAATATTATATATTATATTTTCCACATATGAATACATGTGGCACGCTGCATGCAGAGAGGGAGTTAGATACAATTTTCTCTCCGTTTCCTTACGTTGGTTTTTGGATAAAAGAAAACAGCGTATGCATGAAAAGACAGAAAGAAGAACACGGTTCTAAGAGAAAACGTTCGCTCTTCAATTCTCTCCAATATTCTTTATCCATCCTTAATACAAATTCGTGGAACATTTATCTTTCAACCCCGTGTTGAAGATTGGATCCAGAGATTGCAACGTGAGTGTCAATCGGTTCTCAATACTCTTCCGCTGCAACACAATCCATTGGTGAGAGGTAATAGGATTCCTCTCTATGCATCCTGATGAATCTGTGTGTTTCCAACAGGGGGAAATGGGTGGTGGAGATTTGACTCCCTCAGAACCGGATGCGGGTATGGTTGGGCAACTACGACACGACGGAAGCCTCTGCCTACGTAGGGCGATGGACAAGTTGCGGGCCCCTCAACTTCCCCAACCTCCACGACTTGGGCAAGGCGAAATTGGGTTGTGGGAGACAGACTCGCCGCCCTGAAGAATGCCGTGGATGCAAAGATTCAGGCGAGTTGCGATATGCCAGAAGGTGAAAAGGGGGAAGAAAGTGGAGTTTTCTTCGTCGGAGGTGAACAATGAGTGCTGGAGTGCGAGTATTCTGAGGATGGGCGGCGATCGGAGTGGCGCTTGTCGGAGCCACTACTGGAATGGAAATTAATGGGTACCCGCTCGCCCGATTATCGGTATAATGTTTTGGGCGAGCTTCACTTTGTGGAGATCAACTGTTTCCTTGCTAATTAGATTGTTCGATTTGATTCCAATTCATGATTTGTTGTGTTTGCTTGAATTCAAATCATAAGAGTAAGGAATGAACGTTTAAGATAAAATTTTTTTTTTGTGTTTACTAGAAATTAATACTCCCTCCGTACCTAGGTAAGAGTCCTATTTTACTATTTTGGTTGTCCTACACAAAGGATCTCATTTCCTATTTTGGACACATGGGATTCACCCACACCCAATAATACAATTAAAACATGGGCCCACACATCCACTAATACAACTACCCACTACACATTAAATAATAATACTCTTTAATTCACGTGCTCAAAAGCAAATGAGACTCTTACCAAGGGACGGAGGGAGTATTACTGTTAATTTTTCTTGAAAGATTTGATGCGTAAGTATAAAATTCTGTAGTTTCAACTGCCATGTAAGTTAGATGTCATTTGAATAAATTAGAACTACACTTACCATATATATATGAGCTATGCGTCTGTCCAAGTTATTCGTAGACCACAGCCTGTAGGCTTTTGTTAAATTTCTTTAGGGTTCAGAGAGTGAGGAGCTTACTTCAGCTTCATCGCTTGAAGACAAAGTGTGGTTTTACCAAAGTAACCAAACAACAAATCAAGCGGCAACAAAGCTTTCACAGGAAAGGTGAGAAAATAGCTTATTGATTTGTTTGAAAGATTTGAAATTTACATTCATTGAGAAACCTTTTGTTCAATTTTTACACCTATTTAAATTAATAGATCTACATTTTTTTTTTTTTTGAGAAGTGTTGATTTTTAAAATATTAGTGTAACTTTTAAAATATTGAGTATTCCTTTTCAAAGAATTATACTTTATCATTAATAAATACTCCTATTTATTAATGTAAATTAATTAATATTACAAAATGTAACCTAATTTTACACTTTAATTATATATCACATCAATAAACTCCATTATACAAATTTTCTTATTATATACCCAAATCTCCTCTTTTATCTTATTTTATAAGAAAAAAAAATTGTCTTAATGTGCGCACATAAAAATACATCCATGATTTATCAAGAAAGATGGAGTACAAAAATAAAAATAAAAATAAAATATTCTACCAAGTTACAGATTATAACAAAAAATTTTATATGTGTTTTTGTTTTTTTAATTTTTATTAAGCAAATTACTCCATATATTAATCACATGACGGTGGAATACTTACGGATGCTCCAGACCGATTATTAAGTACTGCTTATCGAACTTCTTTCAATGACAAATAATTCATAGGCACTCTTAAATTTTTCATGCACAGTGAGTAAGTTTTTTTCTACAAAGAGGAGGTGGGGTGGGGTAAACAAGCAGTGAAAAGTAAAAACTTTAATATGTTTTCATTGATTATTTGAAGTAAATATCCTCTCTACAACGAGTAGAGAAGTTGTTCCAGATACACAACATCATATTATTGGTTTATTTCAGGTAATAATATTTTAGGAAATTATATATCTAATTATGGGCAGAAAACAATTCTATAGTTTGTACCACTAGCGCAAGCATGAGTCTTAGGATCATTAGGGTTTTGGTAAGCATCCGGGCAGTTGGGGGAAGTACATGTGAGGGTGCGGCAATTACTATTCAAGTTATTCAACGGTGCGAACTGCATCGCTATATTGTAGCCGTCGATTACCGAGATGTCGTAGTAGTCGTTGTCCGTGAGGGAGAACTCCGCCAGGGTCAAAGGAGGCCGGCCTGAGACGGAAGGGTTGCACACCAAAAGTCCGCCACAGTCACCCGTTTGGCACGACCCGCGACCGTTTCCATCAAAGCTGCAACCCGTCCGACCCCAGATCCGCCAGCTTGTGGACCCTCGAGCCACGTCCAGGGACCAGGATTGGCCCGGGTCGAGCCTTACGCCACCGTTCGTGGCAGCTGCCCACACGGTGAAGCCACATCGGTTAACGACGTTGAAGTTGACAGCATGGGTGAGAGTGAAGGTGGATATGGTAAGAAATAGAGCTAAAATTGGTAGATATTTTGTGGAACTCATGTTGCTTGATTAATATGTGTATGTGGCGTGGTTTCATGATTATGGATTAGGGTTTTTATAGAGTTTAGTATGCATTTGCAAGGTGGTCCCTAGTTGGAATTTGCTAATTAAAATTAAATAATAATTTCAACTCTTGAATCTAATTGTCAAATAAATTATTAATATTGATACATGACTGTATGAAAATCCGCGTGGAAGTCTAATGCTAACGTCTCGTGGTATTTAATTTATATTAATCCTAGGGGGGTGTATTTGATTAATATTAAATTAAATTATACAAGAGTGTACATTGGGTGCACCCGAGTACAAGGGTGTATCTATAACTTTTTATTCTATTTTGTATACATATTATTCTATTTTGTATACGTGTTTCGTAATAATTGTATATTTTTCCACATTAAGTTTTTCATTAAAAAAACTAGCATCATATGTGTATAACTTTTTATTTATACATGGTTTTTAATAATTGTATATTTTTTTACACTCAATTTTTCATTAAAAAATCTAACAATTAAATTGTATACATTTTTACTCTTAATTGTATATGTTTATGTTTATATTTGTATATGGGTGCACACTATAATTAGACATTATACAATAATACTAAAAATAAAAATAAGAGAGTAATTTACATAATAATATCTCGGGGTGGATTAGGGTCTGAAATTGTTTCACGTATTCTTATTCGCAATGCTTCTCGTGGGTTGGCAATATTCGAAATAGTATGCAACCTTTCATTGGTAGTCAATTCCAAACTCACCTTATATTGTCATGAAACAGGAAACATGAAATATTTTGAAAAATGTTGTGGCATTGCACTATTTATATATGGTATTTGTGGATCCCAAGGAATTCATGGAAATTTAAATACTTAAAATGTAACTTTATGGGATGGTCTTGTCGAACTAATAAAATTAGGGATGTGGGCATGACAAAAAGCATTGACACCAGACAATTTGAGCTATGGAGTAGAAGTTTGGTTTTTAAATCCATTAACTTTTTAAATCCATATAGTAGGTGTTGGGATAAGCAAATCCCCGTTCATTCCTAAGAGATAAATAAAGAAGAGTATAAAAAACACAACACAAGAATTTATGAGAAAACTCCAAAATCGAAGAAAAACCACGGACCGAAAAAATACTACTATGTGAAAAAAAATTTACAATCATATAAAATTTCTCTCTCCCGACCCCAATCCCTACACTCTTTCAAATCTTTGACTAATTCTCACATTTCTCCCCATTCTCACAATCAAGAATCAAAGAGAGGAATTTAACTAGAATCAAACAAAATGATTAAAGTGTACTTGATTGGTGCACTTGACGTCAAGTCACATGGCCTCCTTATATAGCATCAAGGATCCCTCCCCTTTTACTCTTCATCCGATGTGGGACAAATAAATAAAAGAAATATCTTCCTGTTAATTGCATTAATTTTGTTTATTTTTTTTTCAATTGAATTGCGAATTATATATGAATTATTTTTACGTTTTGTTAAAATTTGTTATCAATTTTTATCAATGATTTAATTATTTTTTATTAAAAATGTTATTACTTTTTATTTATATTATGAATTGTTAATGACATAATTAATTACACTACTATCACTTTTTATTAATTAAAGTATTACATTTTATTAAAAAATTATTGTTTTTTAAGCTAAAACTTGCGTGACATCTGTTTTTAATTACTTCTCCATCCAATTTATATCCACATTTCTTTTTTCATGATACGTACACGCATCCTATATGAGATATGTATACGTTTTGTTCAATAATGATATTAAAATTAAAAAAAAAAATCAAGATCCAATGATGCACCGTCTAAAATTTAAGCTTTTTCAATTTCATAAATTCTTTTAACTATCCTCACTTTAGTTTATTCCACGAGCTTTCACATTAAAAAATATAAAATAAAATGAAATTTCATAACTTCAAAATACTTTTAATTTCAATTCGTCATATCTCCATCTAATACATATAATATATTTTTAAATTTATTTATTATTTAAATACAAAATTATCCTAAACAATTTTTTATAACAATGTAAAATATTAAATGTGACGTGTTTTATAAGACAAATTTGTATTTAATTTATGAATAGTTAATGAATTAGTTTAATTAAACAAATATTATTTTTTATTACTAATAAGTACCACTTTGACCTATTTCACACGTGAAACGATGTGATGGAAATCATACAAAATTTGCTTTTGCTAAACATATTTCGTGATATAATTGAGGATGATGACTAGCTTCTAGAATTTGGATGAGCATAATATTAATATACCCATTTTATTTTCCACAAGCATTAATTAATTTGTAAAGGCTTAAAAGTCATGAAATCTTATTTGACTGTGCTACTGTAATAATAATAAATTAATTTCTTTCCAATACCGGCGAAGACTTAAATTATAAGTCTAATTAAAGTCTACTTGGAAGATTAACTACAATAATAAATAATAGTATTATTATTTAGACCATTTCATCGTATATATCCTTTGACAACATTTTGTATCTATATACATAATGGAACTTAGTTTAATTTATCATAGTACAATAACTAAGCTCAGTGGGAAACTGTGAAAATTAAACTCTTAGCTTTAGAATTTAGAAATTTTCATTTTCCCTACATAATTTAAACAATATTATTGACATGGGAGATGATAGTACAATTAATCTTGATCAATGAACTAAGGATAAGAACAACAGACTGATTTTAACATGTTTTTAATAAAAGGCCCAGAAAATCTGGGCCAATGGGCCGAAAAGAATGAAAGATTATTTTGTTGGGCCAATTGGAGAAATACAAAAGAATACAATTATTTTTGGGCTATGGAATTTATGGCCCAATCTAACCTAGAAACCAGGCTGAGCTGTGGAAATGGGCATAATTCAATCGGTATGATGGTCGTCCAGAAACTGACATTTAGCTGTTGATATAGCGACAAGGGTAGAAGAAATTGATAATATGTAGCAAGTCGCTCTCTATCGTTGCAATTCAATTTTCACTATCACTTGCTTTTAAAGAAATCAAACCCGAATCAAATCATCCAAATGGGTTATTAATTTGAGCCTTCTTCTTGTTTAATATGATTGGGCTTCTATTATTGTTTCACTTGGCCCACTATATTGGAGACCCAACAATATATTCATTGACGTGGAAAAGCATATCAATTTTAGTCCGTTAATTTTGATTGAATCCAGTTTTAATTCACAACTTTTTACATTTTGATCAATTTTAAGTCTTTTAACCTTTGCAATTATGGCCCCTTAGCAATAATTATTGCAAAACTTACCGCACTAGCAAAAACTTTGCAAGTCCCATAAGATTCTTTTATTTTTATTTTTTTACAAAAGACCATAATCGAAAAATAAAATAGTTGCAAGACTAAAATTGAAAAGTAAAAGTAAGAGGTTACGAGACTAAGGTTGGATTCTATCAAAATTACGGGCATAAAATATTTATTATCTCCATGGACTTATGTAGACTTACAAGTCTGAGTTCTAAACAATCTCAATTTTGATCCTTTAACTTTGGCTGTTAAATTCAATTTTGGACTTTTAATTTTTTACTTTTTCAAATTTAGTCATTTTGGATTAATTTTAGTTCTATAACTATTAACATTTTCAGATCTAGTCATTTTGCAATAAAATTTCAAACTAACAAGAATTCAAGTACTTTAAGTTTTGAAAAAAAATTGGCAAAAGGACTAGAATTGAAAAAGTAAAAGGTTGAAGTACTGAAATTATTATAAAAAGACTAAAATTAGAAAAGTTGAAAGTTAAGGGACCAATATTGGATTCAACAAGAAATTATAGAACCGAAAATGATATTAACTCAGTGAGGTTCACTAGTAATGGCCGACAAATATGTTTAGTGCAGATCTAGCGTGAAGCATGAATCCACTTAATCTGCCACTTCCATTGACTCATATATCAACTATTTCTTTGGGAATTCCCCTATAAATAAGTTAAACCCAGCAAGCCCTCTGTATTCCCATTACAGTAATCATGTTTAAAGCTTGTCATTTTATTTTTGTTTTTGCATGTGCAGTCCTATTACCAACATGTCTAGCCAAAGGCCTTACCACAGATCAACATGCTCTTCTCTCTCTTAAATCTCTCCTAATGATGCACCCTCATCACACACTTGTAAAAAATTGGACCAATTCAAGCTCTGTTTGCAATTGGATTGGTGTCACCTGTGGCTTGCGCCACCACAGAGTGACGGCGTTGGATATTTCTGACATGGGTCTCTCCGGCACTATTCCTCCACACCTAGGAAACCTCTCCTTCCTGGTTTCCCTCAACCTCTCCTACAATAGTTTTAGTGGCAGTTTGCCTCCAGAGTTGTCTCTAATACACCGGTTGAAATTTCTCTCTCTCAGAGTTAACAACTTTACGGGAGAGATTCCACCCTGGTTAGGCAGTTTATCTAAGCTAGAGTATCTTTCTCTCAGAAACAACAGCTTAATAGGTTTCATTCCAAAATCCCTATCAAACCTATCAAATCTCCAATATCTTGATTTTTCATTCAATTCTCTGAATGGAGAAATTCCACAAGAGTTTGGGAGACTTCATTCTCTGCAAGTTCTGGGCATTCAATACAATCAATTATCAGGTGTGATTCCATCTTCCATTTACAACATATCCACTTTACAAACATTAGCCTTCACACATAACGAATTGAGTTCCGATGAGTTTGTGTGATAATCTCCAATCACTTGAAGGGATTTATTTATCCGAAAATCAACTTAGCGGTCTTATTCCATCAAATCTATCCCATTGTTCAAAACTTCAAGTCATGTCACTGTCATCCAACTCTTTCAGAGGGCACATACCGCCTGCAATCGGGATGTTGAAATCTCTTCAACGATTATCCCTTGCGGGAAACACATTATATGGTATGCTCTTAATCTCTCAAAGAACTTTTGGTTAATTATGTACTCCCTATTTATCTCAATTTAATCTTCACTCTTAGTTTAAATTATAATAAATAATTGTAATTTCACCATTATTTATTTTTATTTTGTTATTTTGTGTAGTATTAATTAATTTTTAAAATGTAATTAATTTTGCAACGCATAATTAAGGAGATACCACATGATATATTCTACATAAGTCACTTTAATACAATTTTATATATCCAATTTTCTTAATATTATATACAGGTGATATACCTCAGGAGATTGGCAATCTTGACAACCTGGTTGAATTTGCAATTGAAGATAATCACATAGGAGGCAGACTGCCCCTCCATATTTTCAAAAATATGTCTTCCTTGCAAGGATTGTATCTAGGACGCAATAAACTGAGTGGGAAGCTGTCTTCAGATATTGCAAATATTAGTATGCTCACATTCCTGGATCTATCCAGCAACAACTTAACAGGTGCCACTGAATAAAGTTTAGGCTGATTCAGTATTTAATGGATGGTATAGAACTAATATATAATGGTGTCCATTTGATATTTAACGAATACACAAAATTACGTATTAGTAGTATTTATAAATCTGGAATTCTAATTCTCAATGCTTCAGGTGTTATACCTAGAGAAATGGGCAACCTTTACCGACTGGAGGGATTAAATTTGGGTGATAATTCCAAGGGTTTGAGTGGTTCAATTCCGGTGGAGTTGTTTAACATCTCCAGTCTTCAAGTTGTTGATCTTAGTATCAATACTTTGTCAGGCAGTCTTTCACCCGATTTGTGCTACAACTCACCCATTCTTCAACGTCTTTACCTGAGTAACAACTACCTCACTGGAACAATACCTTCCTCAATCTCCAACTGTATTCATCTTAAAACACTCGAACTAGGCTACAACAGATTCACTGGATTTGTGCCCCACTCTCTTGGAAACCTCACTCTCCTTGAACATCTAAACCTGTCAGGCAACAATCTGGGGATCGATGAGGCAGAGCAATCATCTTCTTCAGAGTTGAGCTTCATTACTTCTCTCACAAGATGCACATCATTAAAGCTCTTAGCAATCAGTAATAATCCTCTAGGTGGAGTCCTTCCACCTTCCATTGGGAATTTCTCTTCCTCCTTGGTCTATTTTTATGCCTACAATTGCAAGATTAGGGGTCCCATTCCTCAAGAAATCGGCAATTTAAGCAATCTGGTGGCACTTGCGTTAACGGAAAATGACTTCTCTGGTACCATTCCAACTTCTTTCACATCTTTAATTAATCTTCAAGGATTAGATCTCCAAAACAACAGTCTTGAAGGTCCCATACCACAGGCTCTCTGCAATATGCACAGCTTGTTTGGCCTTTATCTTTCCCTAAACCAACTTTCTGGCTCCATTCCTGAATGTTTAGGACATGTCCTGTCTTTACGAAAACTTTATCTAGGTTCAAACATGCTCACTTCAACCATACCATCCACCTTGTGGCGCCTTAAAGATTTGTTGGTATTGGACTTGTCCTCAAATTTCTTGACTGGTTGTGTACCACCCGAGGTAGCTAATTTGGGGGTTGCAACTTACATAAACCTATCGAAGAACCACTTGTCGGAGTCTATCCCCAACACTTTGGGGAGTTTGCACAATGTGATTGATCTGTCTTTGGCTTATAATAGATTTCAGGGTTCTATTCCAATGTCCATGGGGAATATGCTCAATTTAGAGACGTTGGACTTATCTGACAATAACTTGTCCGGTTCAATCCCAAAGTCTCTTGAGAATCTTCGGCAGCTTCACTACTTTAACGTGTCTTTCAATTCTTTAAGTGGGGGGATTCCAGATGGTGGCTCCTTCAGAAATTTTACTATGGACTCGTTTCTAGGTAATAAGGCACTCTGTGGAATTCCAAAGTTCAACGTACCGCTTTGTAGGAGAAAATCCAGTCACCGATCGAAGAAAAAGAAAGTGCAATTTGCATTATTTGCTGTTGCTGGGTTTTTGGTGCTCATCACTGTTGCCGCTTTGGCCTTTGTCTTGTTACGACTTAGAAAGAAAGACAAGAACATTGGTGGAAATGATTTGGTGGTGTCCACTGCACCGGTAAGAATTTCTTATTATGAAATCCTGCAGGCGACTCAACAATTCGATGAAAGCAATATTCTAGGCGTTGGGAGTTTCGGTTCTGTTTATAGAGGAGTTCTCAGAGATGGGAAGGTTATTGCTGTGAAGGTGTTTAATCTCGAAACTAGAGATGCCTTCAGGAGTTTTGACGTTGAATGTGAAGTACTACGCAATATTCGCCATAGAAACATGACTGAGATTTTAAGCAGTTGCTCTAATGAAGACTTCAGAGCATTAGTTCTTGATTATATGCCCAATGGAAACCTTGAAAAATGGCTGTATTCCCACAACTATTGCTTGGATTTAATGCAGAGACTGAACATAATGATTGATGTTGCGTGTGCACTGGAGTATCTTCACCATGGCTATACAAGGCCTATCGTTCACTGTGACTTGAAGCCGAGTAACGTGTTGTTAGACGAAGAGATGGTTGGCCATGTAAGTGATTTTGGGATTGCAAAACTTTTGGGAGATGGGGAGAGCACTGTGGTGACTAACACCCTTCCTACACTTGGCTACATTGCTCCAGGTGATTTTCTTTTTCCTACCAAATTGAAGTGCTTTCTTAATTCTTTGAATTGTATCTTACAAAGTGGATAATTAATTAATGATTTTAATTGTTGTAGAGTATGGTTTGGAAGGATTAGTGTCGACGAAGTGCGACGTTTACAGTTATGGCGTGATGTTGATGGAAACATTTACGAGAAAAAGGCCAAGTGATGATATGTTCACTGGCGATCTTAGCATTAAGCTTTGGGTTGAGAGATTGCTCCCACAATATGTTGTTGAGGTTATAGATGCCAATTTAGTGAGTAATGTTAATGATGAACACTATAACAAGACGATGCAATGCGTATCATCCATATTGGTGATTGCCTTGAAGTGCTCTGCCGAATCCCCAAGAGATAGAATAGACATGAAAGAAACTCTATCAGAGCTACACAAAATCAAACGTCAGTTTAATATTCGTGTACGTGCTTAAATATAGAGGTAAGTCCTTGAAGTGTCCTTGTTATGTTACAACATATATCATATTATAATTATCATTATCATGCTATTCATTTCCATTTTTGAGAAGTCCTTCATGAGATCCATAAATTAGTTGGAACGTCTTTGTATATTGTCGGAACAATATTTCAAGACATGTTTGCACCGATGGTGTTTTATAGTTTTATAGTTGATGTTCAATAATTCCATGGCCCATCATTCAAGTTAGTACCTTTAGCTTTACTAATCTTAGATCCGTAACTACAACAAGAAAAGGGTGATTATAATTAAATTGTGGTCACATGCAAATACTCTCTTAAAAATTATGGTCGAACATAAGACAGCATGGGTTTATGCAGGCATTGCCAGAACTTTGTTTCAACTACTTAGTAGTCGCAATAAAAACTTTGCCAAAATTGACAAGTAAATCGTAATGCATGTCATACATGACATTCACTAGAATTCTGTGAATAACATTCTGCAACTCTACAACTTCTGAAATATGCTCCTAAACCGTACAATTCCTCGTATGGTTGGAGATCATTGATGTTAGAAGAAGGTTTGCTGCTGTACTCACAACAGATCAGAATATAGCCCAAACTCATGGCAGATTGTGTTAGTAATCACATGTGGTAAAGCTTTACAGCATCTTGAGGCCAATCAACTTCATATAGAGAACAGGTTTATATTTTCCAGGTTGTGGCATAGGTGGATCCCAAGGAAACAGAGCATCAGATTATGGCTACAAAGGATGATCAGCAGTGTGGCTTCACCAGGACAGCAAAGGTAGTAGCTAGCATCAACAAAAGGATCAGGATATTCATCACTCTTTCCACCTTTGTATATTTTGTTTGGATATCACACAACAAGGGATTGTTTGAAAACAAGCGGTCGTCTCTCAGAAAGTATCAAACTTGAAATTGCTTAGATTGACATACATCTTTTTGTATTTAGCTAGTATTCTATATTTGTGATGTACTTTGTATTTTGACATTCTGAAATATATTTTCCATTTTCAGAGCTAATTTCTGTAGCTCTAGAAATGGTTGATGAAACTAATTATGATACATACCAAGATGTGATGTAAGAATATATATGTAGTGTCAGATGCCCCTGGATATATATAGCTTATTAATTTGTTGGAGACTCGATCCTCATGTAGACTTTATCATGGAAAAGAACTCCTTGCAAGGCAGCCAAGCATACAGTAAGCGTGCGATTTATCTCCTCCACCATTCATTCCCGAATAGGGACAGTGGATGCCCGAACACCATTTTTCATGAGTGGTGTATGGACAAGAGAAAAAAAATACATGTCGATTGGTTTCAATATTTCCTACACAAAAGCAGCAAAGGCGATCCTCCAGAAGATTCCAAACACTGTCCTTAGTTAGTAGGCGTCCTGTAGCCAGAAGCCAGAGCGTATGGAGTGTTTTCTTGGTATCCACTTGTTCCATATCATGTTGAAGATAAATCTAGAGGGGCTGCTCTACTCCGCACTCAACATTTGGTATGCTTTTCAAGCCATAAATTTCCCATTAGAACAACAACTATTGAGAGCTAGAGCTGTCACAATGGGTTGGTGGGGCGGTTTAGCCCACAACCCACCTTATGATGAGCCCAAGTGGGGCAGGCCATATGTGGGGCGGGCTATGGGGGGCGGGCCGCGGCTGATCGGTGTGAAATTCACCTAGAATATTGGGCTTAATTGCATAAATTTAATTTGATTTATTTGGATTTAATTTAATAATTAAGCATGATTGTAATGAAAAAACTAGTAATTGCTTGATTATTTTGAGAGAGGTATTCTTGTTTATTTTGTAGAAAAAAGGGTGTTTTTGTGCTTAAAAGAGAGAAGGAGGAAACGGGAATTAAATCGGGACAAAAAAGAGAAAAAAAGGGTTGAAGCTGAAAAGACAACATATTTGAAGAGGGCTACGACAACACTTTGTCTGGGCGTTGAGAAATGAAGGAATAGACAACAGCCAAAAGCGTTGTCTATTATGAATCAGAAATGTTGTCGTATGTATGAAACAAGCAAAGATGGATTCACACTGTAAGAGTTCCTCGATCGAGGATTTGCTTCCTCGGGCAAGTTTTTGGGCCCAACAGGGGAGCGATCTGCTACTTCGCGCTCACATGGAAGGCTTCTTTAATAAAAATTTCGATCGGAAATTGAACCCGCGACCTCACGCACGCACAAGAGCGCCTCCAACCACTGGGCCAAGACAAGCAAAGATGGATTCACACTGTAAGAGTTCCTCGATCGAGGATTTGCTTCCTCGGGCAAGTTTTTGGGCCCAACAGGGGAGCGATCTGCTACTTCGCGCTCACATGGAAGGCTTCTTTAATAAAAATTTCGATCGGAAATTGAACCCGCGACCTCACGCACACACAAGAGCGCCTCCAACCACTGGGCCAAGACCGGTTCTTGGCTATAAATCGTACGGATATATACTTAAACCAATCTCCTGGAATCGACTTTTGAGCCAAAAAAAGCCCATTTTCTCCCCAAGCCCATTTTATTCACTTAAGTCCATCACCATTTTTGCCCTAATCCTCCACACATATATATACCCTCATTCTCATCTTTGGAGCACACAATTCCCATTCCACCACTTTTGGAGGCCACCACACCACCACTCTTCATCCAAGAGAGATCTCCACTAATTGAGGTTCCTCCCCTTTGGGGGAGGAATCCATTTTAGTGGGGAGGAATCCATTTTAGTTTTAATGTTTTTCTAGATTAGGATTTTATTGTTTTCCAAGAAGGTGGGGACACCAAGGAAAGGATGATCCTCATGAATGTAAAAACTTCATTAAGGTGTAATCTAATCATACTTATTATCTTTATATTTCATATGTTTTGGTGGTTGATTGAATGCATGATTATTGATTAAATTATGAAAATGTCTTGATTGAATTTCCGGCTTTGATTAGGTTTCATTTATAAAGTTAGCACGCTTGTAATAAGTAATTAATTTTGCAACCCATAAAGCATTTTAATACCAGTGCAGTGCTTCAATTTATCCAATATTAAGAATATTCTTAATATTTTATATACAGGTTATATACCTCAGGAGATTGGCAATCTTCACAGCCTGGTTGCATTTGGAATTGATGTTAATGAGATAAGAGGCACACTGAGTGATGCCCTCCATATTTTTAAAAATATGACTTCCTTGCAAAGATTGTATCTAGGGACCAATAAACTGAGTGGGAAGCTGTCCAGAGAGATTGCAAATTTCAGTATGCTCACAGAACTGTCTGTCTCCCGTAACAACTTAACAGGTATCACTGAATAAATAAATTAACAGACTTAGGTTGTGATTCATTATTTAACGAATGACAAAAGAAACTATTTAAAATGGTTGAAGTTTGTAATTTCTTAAAATGGTGACAGGTGTAATACCTAGAGAACTGGGCCAACTTTACCGACTGAAGAGATTATATATGGGTAATTTAACGAGTTTGAGTGGTTCAATTCCGATGGAGCTATTTAACATCTCCAACCTTAGAGTTGTTGTCCTTTCTGTAAATAGACTGTCGGGCAGTCTTCCCCCCGATTTGTGCTACAATCACCCCCTGCTTGAACGTCTTCACCTGAATGAGAACTACCTTACTGGAACAATACCTTCCTCAATCTCCAACTGCCTTCATCTTAAAAAACTCGAACTGATGGACAATAGATTCACTGGATTTGTGCCCCACTCTCTTGGAAACCTCACTCTCCTCGAAATACTAAACCTGGCAGGCAACGATCTGAGGATCGATTGATGAAATGGATAAGTTGTATCCAAAAGTGATGTTCAATCTTCATGGATGGTCAAGTATCTCATTTACTATGGTTCATGCATTCTAATTTTTTTCTAGTCAAAGTGTCTCTTTAATCATCAAGAATGTATCCTATAAATAGGATCATGTATTACCATTTGATGTATGAGAGTGAACTTGAATATCAATAGAGAGATTCTAAATTCCTCCAAATTATTTAGTTCAACTTTTCATCACTAAAAACCCAACATATTTGTGGCATCAGAGCCACCCCTTGGCTTCGAAAATCCTCTTTAACAAATGGCTTCTTCTAGCAATAATGATCTAGCATTTATTTATTCTCAACAAGGAGTTCCTATCTTTGTTGGTCAAGACTACGAGCAATGGAGTGTTCTAATGAAAACTCTATTTATATCTCATGATTTATGGTATATTGTTGAAGATGGATTCAAAGTTTTATCCGCAGAAGAAGTGGCTGCATTAACAAATGCACTTAAGAAGGAACATAAAGAGAACAAGACCAAAGATGCACGAGCCTTGTCCTTTATGCACCAAGGGGTAAGTCGATCCATTCTTCCGTGTATTACTACTGCCAAAACTTCCAAAGGTGCTTGGGAGATTCTGAAAAATCAGTTTGGAGGACATGAGAAGGTGATTACGATCAAGCTGCAAAATTCATGGCGGGATTTCGATAATTTAATGATGAAAGAAAACGAAAGCATGCAAGATTTTCTTTCTAGAGTTTCCTCCATTGCAAATCAAATTAAAGGCTTTGGAGACACTCTAGAAGACAAAAAAATTATTGAGAAGGTACTTCGTTGCTTGCCGATGAAGTTCGAACATGTGGTTGCTGCCATTGAAGAGTCTAAGGATTTATCAAAATTATCATTGGAGGAGTTGATGGGTTCTCTTGAAGCGCACGAGAAGAGATTAAACAGATTCTCAAATCAAAATTTTGAGCAAGCCTTTCAAGGGAAGGTTCAAATTTCACATCAAGATCGTAAGAAAGATGGACAGCAAGACAATAAGAACAAGCCACCGCAAAATTCTTCCCGAGGCAGAGGTCGAGGAAGACATCAGAATTTCCGTGGTCGAGGAGGACGAGGTAATAATGCTCCAAGAAATTCTTCCCAAAATTCTGATGATCAGTTTTGTCGAATCTGTAGAAAGAACAATCATGACACAAGTGATTGTCGATTCAAGTGTAAAAGGTGCAGAAATGCTACACACTCTCATAGAGATTGTTGGTACAAAGAAGATGGCGAAAAGAAGGAGGCAAACTTCACTGAAAAAGAAGAAGCATAGCAGGTATTCTATTCTTGCTTGAGTTCGCAACAAGAAACTGAAAATACTTGGTTTGTGGATAGTGGTTGCAGTAATCACATGACAGGAGATAGGAAGATGTTTGTTGATCTTGACGAGTCTTATTCATCCGAAGTAAGACTCGGCGATGGCAAAGGACATAAAATCACCGAAAAAAGGTGAAATTGCAGTGAAGACAAAGGAAGGGAAAATCAGTGTTATCAAAGATGTTTTCTATGTTCCAAATCTTGCTCAAAATTTGTTGAGTGTTGGGCAGTTGCTTCAGAAAGATTACAAAGTGGAGTTTAATGATGGTCATTGCATCATTGTTAATAAAGAAAAGAACCTCATCATGGCAAATATCAAGATGACTCAAAAAAAGATTTTTCCTCTTCGTTTGCCATCAACGAAGGAATGTGCTCTCCAAAGTGCAACTCAAAATGAACAAGAAATTTGGCACTTGAGGTATGGACATCTAAACTACAAAAGTTTGATTTTGCTTAAAAAGAAAAATATGGTTTTTGGTCTTCCACATATTGATGAACAGGATAGCCCATGTGAAGGATGTATTTTTGGAAAAATGCATCGCTTACCATTTCCAAAAATCTCGTATCATGCAAAGGCTCCACTCGAACTTGTGCATGCTGATATTTGTGGCCCTACTCAAACTCCATATCTGAACGACAATAGATATTTTCTTCTATTTGTCGACGATTATACAAGGATGATGTGGGTGTATATTTTGAAGCACAAGTCTGATGCTTTCTACAAGTTTCTTGAATTTAAGAAGATGGTGGAGAATCAAAGTGGCAGGAGTATCAAAACTCTTCGCACTGATCGTGGAGGAGAATTCATTGGAAAATCCTTCATGGATTATTGCAAAGAAAATGGAGTTCAAAGGCAACTCACTGTTCGCTACACTCCACAACAAAACGGAGTAGCCGAACGCAAGAATCGAACTATTGTGGAGATGGCTCGGAGTATGATGGCAGGAAAAGGACTTCCAAAAAGTTATTGAGCTGAAGCTGTTTTCAGCAGTGTACATCTTGAATCGATGTCCAACGAAAGCAGTTTTGGATAGAACTCCATATGAGGCATGGCATCAAAGGAAACCACAGGTTCATCATATGAAAGTTTTTGGTTCTATTGCTTATTCTCATATTCCATCCCAAAAGAGAGAAAAATTTGATGACAAAAGTGAGAAGCTCATTTTCGTTGGTTATAGCGACGAGTCGAAAGGGTATCGTTTGCTAAATCCAAAAAATAATAGCTTGGTTATTTCACATGATGTGATTTTTGATGAGCAGCAAGCTTGGAATTTTGAAGAAGCTGAGCATCATGTGAATTCTAAGGTTGTGCCATTGTTGTCTCCAACTTCAGGAGAAACTTCTACTGATCATGATCCAAATTTGGTGGAAAGTATTGGTGATGCATCTCACAGTCCAGTAAGAAGATTTAGAAGCTTGGCTGACATTTATGCTACGGCAAATGTGGCACTTTATGTAGGTGAACCTGAAACATTTGAAGAAGCATTCAAAGAGGATATTTGGCAAAAGGCGATGCAAGAAGAAATTACAAGTATTGAGAAGAACAATACTTGGGAGCTTGTTGATCTTCCGAGAGGAAAACATAAAATTGGAGTGAAATGGGTCTTCAAGACCAAGTTGAATGAAGATGGAATGATTCAAAAGCACAAAACTCGGCTAGTTGCAAAGGGGTACTCGCAACAGCCCGGAGTGGATTTCAACGAGACATTTGCACCGGTTGTTCGGATGGAAACCATTCGAATTGTTCTTGCTCTTGCTGCACAATTCGAGCTGCCCGTATATCAATTAGATGTGAAGTCGGCATTCCTTAATGGAGATTTGGAAGAAGAAGTGTATATCCAACAACCTGATGGATTTATTGTTGAAGGAAATGAAGACAAGGTCTATCGTCTAAAGAAAGCATTGTATGGGCTTAAGCAAGCACCTCATGCATGGAATAATAAAATCGATGGCTATTTCAAATGAATTGGCTTTCATCAAAGTCCAAGTGAGGCATCATTATACATAAAGAAAGGTGAGCATGATTTTCTCATTGTTTGTCTTTATGTTGATGACTTGATCTACATGGGATCTAATGCTGCTATGGTGCAAGAATTCAAACAAGATATGATGAAAGAATTTGAAATGACTGACTTGGGATTCATGAAGTTCTTTCTTGGAATACAAGTTCGTCAATCGAAAGGAGAAATCTTTATTTCTCAAGAGAAATATCTTGGAGAATTGTTGAAGAAGTTTCACATGGAGAATTGCAAATCAATTTCCACTCCACTTGCAGCAAATGAAAAATTGAGTTTGAATGATGGTGAAGAGAAAGTTGATGCTAATATATATAGAAGCTTGGTTGGTTCATTGATTTATTTAACCAATACTAGGCCTGATATAGTTTATGCCGTGAGTATGGTTTTGAGGTTCATGCACAATCCAAGCAAGTCACATTTTACAGCTGCAAAAAGAATCTTGCGCTACTTGAGTAGCAAGGAACAAGGAAGTTCGGAATCAAGTATATCAAGGAGGAAAGAAGTGAGCTTGTCGGTTACACCGATAGTGATTGGGCTGGATCACTTGATGATCGTAAAAGCACATCTGGATATGCATTTTCTTTGGGAACAAACATAATCTCTTGGTCCTCAAAGAAGCAACAAACTGTCTCCCTTTCGTCTGCTGAAGCGGAGTACATTTCAGCGAATGAAGCCGCATGCGAAGCCGTGTGGTTGAGAAAGATACTTGCTGATGTTCTCAAGAAGCCCAAGTGTAAAACTATAATTTTCTGTGATAACATGTCGGCCATTGCAATGACGAAGAATCCAGTTTTTCATGCAAGGTCGAAGCATATTGAAATTCGTCATCACTATATTAGAGAGCTTGTTGGCAAACAAAAAATTCAGCTGGTGTTTGTTGGAACTAAGGAGCAGCTTGCAGACAGCTTTACCAAAGCAGTAAGTTTCGAGTCGCTTGCAAACTTTCGAGATCACTTTCGGATTACAAATTAAGAAGGGGTGATGAAATGGATAAGTTGTATCCAAAAGTGATGTTCAATCTTCATGGATGGTCAAGTATCTCATTTACTATGGTTCATGTATTCTAATTTTTTTCTAGTCAAAGTGTCTCTTTAATCATCAAGAATGTATCCTATAAATAGGATCATGTATTACCATTTGATGTATGAGAGTGAACTTGAATATCAATAGAGAGGTTCTAAATTCCTCCAAATTATTTAGTTCAACTTATCATCACTAAAAACCCAACATCGATGAGGCAGAGCAATCATCTTCTTCAGAGTTGAGCTTCATTACTTCTCTAACAACATGCACATCATTAAAGCGCTTGGCAATTGCTGATAATCCTCTAGGTGGAGTCCTTCCACCTTCCATTGGGAATTTGTCTTCCTCCTTGCTCGAGTTTTATACCGACAATTGCAAGATTAGGGGTCGCATTCCTCACGAAATCGGCAATTTAACCAATCTGGTGACTCTTGGATTATCGCAGAATGACTTCTCCGGTAGCATTCCAACTTCTTTCAGATCTTTCATTAATCTTCAAGGATTAGATCTCACTAACAACAACCTTGGAGGTCCCATACCAGAGGCTCTCTGCAATTTGCAAAGCTTGTTTGCCCTTTATCTTTCCCTAAACCAATTTTCTGGCCCCATTCCTGAATGTTTAGGACATGTCCTGTCTTTAAGAGAACTTTATCTAGGTTCAAACATGCTCAATTCAACCATACCGTCCATCATGTGGCTCCTTAAAGATTTGTTGAGACTGGACTTGTCCTCAAATTCCTTGACTGGTTTTTTACCATTGGAGGTAGGTAATTTAAGGGTTGCAACTTACTTAGACCTATCGAAGAACCAGTTGTCGGAGTCTATCCCCAACACTTTGGGGAATTTGCAGAATGTGATTGATCTGTCCTTGGCTCATAACAGATTTGAGGGTTCTATTCCTGTGTCCATGGGGAATATGATTGGTTTAGAGATGTTGGACTTGTCTTACAATAACTTGTCTGGTTCAATCCCAAAGTCTCTTGAGAAACTTCGGCAGCTTCAATACTTTAATGTGTCTTTTAATTCTTTTAAGTGTGGAGATTCTAGATGGTGGCTCTTTCAGAAATTTTACTATGGAGTCTTTTCTAGGTAATAAGTCACTCTGTGGAATTCCAAAGTTCCACGTACCACTTTGTAGGAGAAAGTCCAGTAACCGATCGAAGAGAAAGAAACTGCAATTTTCCTTATTTGCTCTTACTGCGTTTGTGGTGCTTATCACTGTTGCCACTTTGGCCTTCATCTTGTTACGACGTAGAAAAAAAGACAAGAAGATTGGTGAAAATGATTTGGCGGTGTCCACTGCACCAAAAAGAATTTCTTATTATGAAATCGTGCAGGCGACTCAGCAATTCGATGAAAGCAATATACTAGGTGTTGGGAGTTTTGGTTCTGTTTACAGAGGAGTTCTCAGGGATGGGAAAGTTATTGCCGTGAAGGTGTTTAATCTGGAAACTAGAGATGCTTTCAGGAGTTTTGACGTTGAGTGTGAAGTAATACGCAACATTCGCCATAGAAACCTGACTGAGGTTGTAAGCAGTTGCTCTAATGAAGAATTCAAAGCATTAGTTCTTGCTTATATGCCCAACGGAAACCTTGAAAAATGGCTGTATTCCCACAACTATTGCTTGGATTTCATGCAGAGACTGACCATAATGATTGATGTTGCGTGTGCACTGGAGTATCTTCACCATGGCTATTCAATGCCTATCGTTCACTGCGACTTGAAGCCAAGTAACGTGTTGTTAGACGAAGAGATGGTTGGCCATGTAAGTGATTTTGGGATTGCAAAACTTTTGGGAGATGGGGAGACCACTGTGGTGGCTAACACCCTTGCTACACTTGGCTACATTGCTCCAGGTGGTTTTCTTTCTCTTCCAATTAGTGTCGACAAAGTGCGACGTTTACAGTTATGGCGTGATGTTAATGGAAACATTTACAAGAAAAAGGCCAAGTGATGATATGTTCGCCGGTGATCTTGGCATTAAGCTTTGGATTGAGAGATTGCTCCCACAATGTGTTGATGAGGTTATAGATGCCAACTTAGTGAGTAACGTTGATGATGAATTCTACAACAAGACGATGCTATGCGTATTATCCATATTGGTGTTGGCCTTGAAATGCTGTGCAGAATCCCCAAGAGATAGAATAAACATAAAAGAAACTCTGTTTGAGCTACACAAAATCGAAGGTCAGTTTAATTTTCGTGTTTGAGGTTAAATATAGAGGTAAGTCCTTGCAGTGTCCTTTGTTCTGTTACAACATCACATAATCATTATCATGATATGCTAATCTTTTCCATTTCTGTAAAAGAGATAATTTGTCCTTCATGAGATCCATATATTAGTTCGATTGTCTTTGTGTATTCTTGGAACATTATTCATAACATGTTTGCACCAGCACCTGTTTATAATCATGATACTCCCAAATTATTAATTGTTGAGTTGATATGCTGTGAACGTGGTGCACGGACTTATTTTCCATGCACTCAATCTGATATTAAGTTTGTACTGCCAAAATTTTTTTTTGTACAAATCCGTGGAGCAGGGAGTGATGGAGGGAACCGAATTATACTGTTTTCACTCTGTATTTCTGCACTGGGTT
This sequence comes from Pogostemon cablin, assembly GCA_023678885.1. NCBI lineage: Eukaryota > Viridiplantae > Streptophyta > Magnoliopsida > Lamiales > Lamiaceae > Pogostemon > Pogostemon cablin. The sequence continues at coordinate 1,105,105 of CM042973.1, forward strand.
GAGATACAAAACTGCGGTCGCATTGTTTTCGTAATCCAGCACGAAATCGGGATTGTCGGCAGATCAGTCCTCATTCGGAAAGGGAATTAGATGTTGCAGGATGAAGCCTTGCAAATATGAATATTCCTTCTCTGCATCTTCACTTCCTCCAACTATTTTTATAATTACCATTATAATTATCAACACGCATCTCACCTCACTCATCTTCATCTCCTTATCATCAACCCCAAAATGATGATGGAATTAAAACCCACGGTTTATAATTCAGTAATGCCGACGAAAATAATTAACACGCACATTAGTTGCACGCCATCTTTGACTATATAACCCTGAGCATATATACATAGCTAAGTGATTGAGTGGACAGTGCATGAATAAGTGTTTTCACTTTGCATAGTTTGTTTGATTGAGGGGAGAAGAGAAATTATTTAATTTTGGTCCCGTAAGAATGTCAAAATCCGTATTTGGTCTCATGGCAAGTTTTCAATTCTTAGTCCTTTTTTTCTCATTCTTTTGCCATATTTATCCAAATTTTGTCCCTCAAACAAAAACAAAAAAATAAATAAATAAAAGGACTAAAATTTAAAACAGTAATATTTGAAGGATCAAATACAAATTTTGTGATACAATTAAAAAAAAATAAAGGTTAAGTACTAAGACTGAAAAAATAAAAGTTATAGAACTGAAATGGAATCTTATCAAATTACAAGACTAATTAAAATTGATATAATCTCGTACATAATACTCCCTCCTGAATACACATTGACTGGCCGAACTTGGGATGTGCCCGGCCGAGGCGAAAGCCTTTGTTATAAACTCGCTAAGGAATCGCTTCGATTCTTGCTTTCCTGGGTTTTCTTCGGGGCTCGAGAGAATGGTACGATCCCTCCGTCACCCCCTTCATTCTTTCATTTTTTCATTTTGGTCCGTCCCATTACAAAGTATAAATTTTCCTTTTTGGATTGATGTGACCCACAACCACTACACATGTCCCCACGCTCAACACTAATACAACTGCTCACTACACATTAAAATATTATTTCTCTCACCTTACTATATATTAAATTATTATACTCCTTAATCCACTCGAATACCTTTCAAGGGGACGGAGGGAGTGCACTACTTTTTCTTTAAATAAATTCATGAGGATAATTAATGTCTTACATATTTTTAAGGAAAAGATGTGAAACTATGTCACGTAATCCCGTAAGACGGATAAAAAACGATAATATTATTATTACTTTTGGTATAAAATATTATTACTTTTTATTTACTACATCCGTCCCGTCCAAAGGGTCTCTGTTTTCTATTTTGGTCGTCCCACCCAAAGGATCTCATTTCCTTTTCTATACACATGGGTCCCACACTCACCCACTAATACAATTAAAATATGGGATCCACACTCCTACTAATACAACTACCAACTACACATTAAATAATAATACTCCTTAATCCAAGTACAAAAAAGCAAAATGCACCCTTGGTGCGGGACGGAGGGAGTATATTATTGTTCATGAAATAGTTCATTGCACTATTATCACTCTCTATCAATTGAGTATCACTTTTTGTCAATGATGTTATCACTTTTATATGTCTCAGGTAAGAGATTACGTGAAACGGTCTCACACAAGACTTACCCATATTTTTTCAGATATGAAAATATGTGGGTGTCAGCGGTAATTAAAATGCATAAATATTACTCACACACTCCCACAAAATCGTTCACACTTTTTGTTTGTCCCACAAAACCCTTTACACCCCAAAAAAGTTAATATCACTTTATCCAACAATCTCAAAAATTACTTTGATTTCAAATTTGCCACTCATTTATCACACAAATATTATTACTTTATACTCCCTCCGTCCTAGGAATACATGCACGTATTTGGTGGCACATAGTTTAAGAAAAATAATTTTTTGTAATTAAATAAGAAAGATAAGTGATATTTTGGGTAATTGAATAGAATAATGTGATGATATAATTGATTTTGATTAGATTGTGTGTAAAAGAACGTGGAATTTTTGTAATATAATTGTAGTATTATAAGCTTATTGATATTGTGTATTGTTTCCATTTTTAACGTGTAGTAATATTTTTATTGTATTAAATGAAGCATTACTTTTATTTATTTGAAGTATATACATAAATACACTAAACTGGAACTAAACTTTTCATTTTAAATGGAAATAAACTACATAAAGATATCAACTATATCAAATTACTTGAATTGAAAATCTAATTAATGAAATAGTCCATCGCCTTTTAATATGAAAATGTTAAATAAATGAGATGATCAAAAGTCAAAACAACTAAGCTCAGGGGAGACTGTGAAAATTAAACTATAACCTTTAGAAGTTAGATATTTTCATTTTCCCTTCATAATTTAAACAATATTATTGACATGGGAGATGACTCTTGACAAATGAACCTTAGGATAAGAACCAGAGACTGATGCTCAAGTTTCTTTAACATGTTTTCAATAAAAGGCCCAAAAACTCAGTTCCAATGGGCCCAGAGGAATGAGAGATCAGCTCGTAATTGGGCCAATTGGGCAAATACAAAATAGTACAATTCTTGTTGGGCCTTGGAGTTTATGGCCCAATCGGTGTGATGGTCGTCCAGAAACTGACGTTTAGCTGTTGATATAGCTACAGTAAAAGAAATTGAACAAGTCGCTCTCTATCGCTGAAATAAAAAATCAATGTCCACTATCACTTGTTTTTAAAGAAATAAAACACAAATTACATCATCCAAATGGGTTATTAATTTGCGCAATCTTCTTATTTAATATGATTGGGCTTCTTTTAATAGGTTACACTTAGCCCACTACATTTGGCAGACCCAACAATATATTCATGGACGACTTGGAAAAAAATATCAGTCCCGTAATTTTGATTGGAATCAAATTTTAGTTCTATAACTTTCTACATTATCAATATTTGTCTTTAACTTTTTATGTTTTTCTTTTTTAGTTATATATGGTCCTTTTGAAATATATTTTGCAAAACTTGCCGGACTTGCAAAAACTTGTAAGTTCTGTAAGCTTAATTATCTTTTTTTTAAATAGTTATAAAATTAAAATTAAAATTAAAAATGTAAAAAATTATGGGTTCAAAATTGGATTCTAACAATATTACAAGGCTAAAATATATATTATTTCCCTGGATACTTGGTAGACTTACAAGTCTAAGTTCTAGAAAATCTCAATTTTCACCCTTTAATTTATACTAAATCCAATTTTGGTCCTTTAAATTTTACATTTTTTCTATTTTAGTCATTCTTAAAAAAAAAAGGAAATTCATGAAATTCAAACTTAAAGAACCTCTAAAATTGAAAAGGAAAGAAAAAGACTTGAGATATTAATGCAAAAGTACTAAAATTAAAAAAGTTAAAAATTAATGGACCAAACAAAAATTACAGGAGAAAATGACATTAACTCATCAAGGTCACAAGTAATTAATGGCCGACAAATATGTTTAGTGCATATCTAGCGTGAAGCATGAATCCACTTGATCTGCCACTTCCATTGAGTCTATGTGCCATTTGCGCAGGTTGTTTGGTCTTTATCTTTCCCGAAACCAACTTTCTGGCCCCATCCCTGAATGTTTAGGACATGTCCTGTCTTTAAGACAACTTTATCTAGGTTCAAACATGCTCAATTCAACCATACCATCCACCTTGTTGAGCCTTAAAGATTTGTTGAAACTGGACTTGTCCTCAAATTCCTTGACTGGTTTTTTTACCACCGGAGGTAGCTAATTTAGGGGTTGCAACTTACATAGACCTATGGAGGAACCAGTTGTCGGAGTCTATTCCAAACACTATTGGGAATTTGCAGAATGTGGTTGATCTGTTTTTGGCTCATAACAGATTTGAGGGTTCTATTCCTGTGTCTGTGGGGAACATGCTCAGTTTAGGGACATTGGACTTGTCTTACAAAGTGTCTTTCAATTCTTTAAGTGGGGAGATTCCAGATGGTGGCTCCTTCCCAAATTTTACTGTGGAGTCTTTTCTTGTTAACAAGGAACTCTGTTGAATTCCAAAGTTCCACGTATCACCTTGTAAGAGAAAATCCAGTCACAAATCTAAGAGAAAGAAAGTGCAATTTGCCTTATTTGCTCTTGCTGGGATTGTGGTCCTCATCACTGTTGCCGCTTTGGCCTTTATCTTGTTACAACATAGAAAGAAAGACGAGAAGATTAGTGGAAATGACTTGATTGTGTCCACTTCACCAGAAAGAATTTCTTAGTATGAAATCGTCCAGGCAACGCAACAATTCGATGAAAGCAAATACTAGGCATTGGGAGTTTTAGTTCTGTTTACAGAGGAGTTCTCAGAGATGGGAAGGTTATTGCAGTGAAGGTGTTTAATCTGGAAACTAGAGATGCTTTCAGGAGTTTTGATGTCGAATGTGAAGTACTACGCAACATTCGCCATAGAAACTTAACTGCGGTTGTAAGCAGTTGCTCTAATGAAGACTTCAGAGCTTTAGTTCTGATTATATGCCTGGAAATCTTGAAAAATGGCTTTATTCCCACAACTATTGCTTTGATTTCAAGCAGAGATTGAACATAATGATTGATGTTGCGTGTGCACTGGTATATCTTCACCATGGCTATACAAGGCCTATCGTTCACTTTGACTTGAAGCCGAGTAACGTGTTGTTAGACGAAGAGATGGTTGGCCATGTTAGTGATTTTTGGATTGCAAAACTTTTGGGAGATGGGGAGAGCACTGTGGTGACTAACACCCTTTCTACACTTGGCTACATTGCTCCAGGTGATTTTCTTTTTCCTACCAAATTGAAGTGCTTTCTTAATTCTTTGAATTGTATCTTACAAAGTGGATAATTAATTAATGATTATAATTGTTGTAGAGTATGGTTTGGAAGGATTAGTGTCGACGAAGTGCGATGTTTACAGTTATGGCGTGATGTTGATGGAAACATTTATGAGAAAAAGGCCAAGTGATGATATGTTTGCTGGCGATCTTAGCATTAAGCTTTGGGTTGAGAGATTGATCCCACAATATGTTGATGAGGTTATAGATGCCAACTTAGTGAGTAATGTTAATGGTGAACACTACAACAAGACAATGCAATGAGTATCATCCATATTGGTGTTGGCCTTGAAGTGCTCTACAGATTCCCCGAGTGATAGAATAAGCATGAAAGAAACTCTATCGGAGCTACTCAAGATCAAACGTCAGTTTAATATTTGTGTACGTGCTTAAATATAGAGGTAAGTCCTTGAAGTGTCCTTGTTATATTACAACATATATCACATTATAATTATCATTATCATGCTATTCATTTCCATTTTTGAGAAGTTGTCCTTCATGAGATCCATAAATTAGTTGGAACGTCTTTGTATATTGTCGGAACAATATTTCAAGACATGTTTGCACCGATGGTGTTTTATAGTTTTATAGTTGATGTTCAATAATTCCATGGCCCATCATTCAAGTTAGTACCTTTAGCTTTACTAATCTTAGATCCGTAACTACAACAAGAAAAGGGTGATTATAATTAAATTGTGGTCACATGCAAATACTCTCTTAAAAATTATGGTCGAACATAAGACAGCATGGGTTTATGCAGGCATTGCCAGAACTTTGTTTCAACTACTTAGTAGTCGCAATAAAAACTTTGCCAAAATTGACAAGTAAATCGTAATGCATGTCATACATGACATTTAATAGAATTATTTGAATAACATTCTGTAACTCTACAACTGCTGAAATGCTCCTAAACCATACAATTCCTCGTATGTTTAGAGATCATTGATGTTAGAAGGTTTGTTGGTGTACTCACAACAGATCAGAATATAGCCCAACTCATGGCAGATTGTGTTAGTAATCACGTGGTAAAGCTTTACAGCATCTTGAGGCCAATCAACTTCATATAGAGAACAGGTTTATATTTTCCAGGTTGTGGCATAGGTGGATCCCAAGGAAGCAGAGCATCAGATTATGGCTACAAAGGATGATCAGCAGTGTGGCTTCACCAGGACAGCAAAGGTAGTAGGTAGCATCAACAAAAGGATCAGGATATTCATCACTCTTTCCACCTTTGTATATTTTGTTTGGACATCACACAACAAGGGATTGTTTGAAAACAAGCGGTCGTCTCTCAGAAAGTATCAAACTTGAAATTGCTTAGATTGACATACATCTTTTTGTATGGATAGGCTTTGGCTACTTTTGTAGAGCTGTTCATTTTGGGGAGTGCATTGTATATTTGTGATGTACTTTGTATTTTGACATTCTGAAATATATTTTCCATTTTCAGAGCTTTCTGTAGCTCTAGAAATGGTTGATGAAACTAATTATGATACATACCAAGATGTGATGTAAGAATATATATGTAGTGTCAGATGCCCCTGGATATAGCTTTTATTAATTTGTTGCTGGGAGGGTGAAAAAGACTTCAAATTGAGGTGGCATGTTAGAGATTCGATCCTCATGTAGACTTTATCATGGAAAAGAACTCCTTGCAAGGCAGCCAAACAAACAGTATGCGTGCGATTTATCTCCTCCACCATTCATTCCCGAATAGGGACAATGGATGCCCAAACACCATTCTTCATGAGTGGTGTATGGACAAGAGAAAAATACATGTCGATTGGTTTCAATGTTTCCTACACAAAAGCAGCAAAGGCAATCCTCCAGAAGATTCCAAATCCTGTCCTTGGTAAGTAGGCGTCCTCTAGCCAGAAGCCAGAGACGTATGGAGTGTTGAAGATAAATCTAGAGGGGCTGCTCTCCTCCTCACTCAACATTTGATATGCTTTTCAAGCCATAAATTTCCCATTAGAACGACAACTATTGAGAGCTAGCTGAATGTTGTTACCAACATCCAATCATGATATCCAAGAGAAGGAGGAGTTGTAAGCCTTTGATATTTCCTAACTGTGATGTCAAACTTAATGAATTAAAGAGAGTTACTAGTTAATTTATGTAAAGAGGAACCCAATTCCCAAATTTGCTGTTACTGCAAAATCTTGTATCTAAACATATTGAAGACAAAGTGGTATTCATTGACCTGTGTAGACTTACAAGTCAAGTTGACTAGTGTTGGCCGACAAATATATTTAGTGCAGATTTAGTGTGAAGCACCTAATCTGCTACTTCCCTAAATTCTCTGATTTAGTCTTCCACTGAACTGATAAAGTATTCCTAGAAATTCTCTGAATTAGTCTTCCATTAACTAGTAAAGTATTCCTTATGGATGTCTATATATATGTTAGTATAAGCTAAACCCAGCAAGCCCTCTGTATTTCCATTACAATAATCATGTTTAAAACTTGTCATTTTGTTTTTGCATGTGCAGTCCTACTAATAATAACCAGCTTACAAATACCTTGTGTAGCCAAAAGATCCACCAACCTCACCACAGACAAACATGCTCTTCTCTCACTAAAATCTCTCCTGATCATGCACCACCCTCATCTTCCACTTGTAAGAAATTGGACCAATTCAAGCTCTGTTTGCAACTGGATTGGTGTCACTTGCGGCTTGCGCCACCACAGAGTGACGGTGTTGGATATTTCGGACATGGGTCTCTCAGGCACCATTCTTCCACACCTAGGAAACCTCTCCTTTCTCATTTCCCTCAACCTCTCCTACAACAGTTTTAGTGGAAGTTTGCCTCCAGAGTTGTCTCTCCTATACCGGTTGAAGTTTCTCTCTCTCAGAGTTAACAACTTAACGGAAGAGATTCCACCCTGTTTAGGCAGTTTATCCAAGCTCCAGTACGTTTCTCTCGGAAGCAACAGCTTAATAGGTTTTATTCCAAAATCCCTATCAAACCTATCAAATCTTCAATATCTTGATTTTTCATACAATTCTCTGCATGGAGAAATTCCACAAGAGTTTGGGAGACTTCATTCACTGCAACTTCTGAGCATTCAATACAATCATTTATCAGGTGTGATTCCATCTTCCATTTACAACACATCCACTTGAAAAACATTAGCCTTCACACATAACCAATTGAGTGGAACTCTGCCAATGAGTTTGTGTGATAATCTCCAATTACTTGAAGGGATTTATTTATCCGATAATCAAATTAGCGGCCTTATTCCATCAAATCTATCCGATTGTTCAGAACTTCAAATCATGTCACTGTCACGCAACTCTTTCAGAGGGCACATACCGCCTGCAATCGGGATGTTGAAATCTCTTCAAATATTATATCTTGGGGCAAACACATTATATGGTATGCCTTGGCCTTTAAATCTATTTAATTTATTTTTTAAGGTATATTATTTGTAATTACATCTTTTATGGTTTCAATGGTCTATACTATCCCTGTTCTAGAAACTTGTGGTTAGTCCCAATTTAATCGTTGCTCTTAATTTAAATTAATTAATAATTGCATGTATTGAATTTTAAATTTTAATTAGTCATTGTGTTAATTCTAATCTTTCAACTCATAATTAAGGAGGTTTTATGTGATACGGCACAATTTATTCTGTTTATTTTAAAGCCAATTAAGTAATATACTTCGTTTTGAAAATATACAGGTGATATACCTCAGGAGATTGGCAATCTTCACAACCTGATTTCATTTGCAATTGGACATAATGAGATAAGAGGCAGACTGCCTCTCCATATTTTTAAAAATATGACTTCCTTGCAAACGTTGGATCTAGGGGGCAATAAATTGTGTGGGAAGCTGTCCAGAGATATTGCAAATTTTAGTATGCTCACAGAACTGTCTCTCTATAATAACCACTTAACAGGTGCCCCTGAATAAATTAATTTCATTATTTATAAAATTCGAAATCTGAATTTAAAAAAATCATGACAGGTGTAATACCCAGAGAAATTGGCCAACTTTATCGACTTGAGACATTAAATTTGAAAGGTGATAATTCCAAGGGTGGTTTGAGTGGTTCAATTCCAGTGGAGCTGTTTAACCTCTCAAATCTGGAAGTTCTTTTCCTTTCTTTCAATAGTTTGTCAGGCAGTTTTCCCCCCGATTTGTGCTACAACTCACCTCTTGTTGATCTTGAACTGAGTAACAACTACCTTACTGGAACAATACCTTCCTCGATCTCTAACTGTATATATCTTATGACACTCGGACTGGCCGACAATAGATTCACTGGAGTTTTACCTCATTCTCTTGGAAACCTAAGTCTCTTAGAAAGTCTAAACCTGTTTGGCAACTATCTGATCGATGAGGCAGAGCAATCATCTTCTTCAGAGTTGAGCTTCATTACTTCTCTCACAAGATGAACATCATTAAAGAGCTTGGATATCGGTAATAACAACCTTGTAGATAGAGTCCTTCCACCTTCCATTGGGAATTTGTCTTCCTCCTTGCTCGAGTTTTATTCCTACAATTGCAAGATTAGGGGTCGCATTCCTCACCAAATCGGCAATTTAACCAATCTGGTGACTCTTGAATTATCGCAGAATGACTTCTCTGGTAGCATTCCAACTTCTTTCAGATCTTTCATTAATCTTCAAGGATTAGATCTCACTAACAACAACCTTGGAGGTCCCATACCAGAGGCTCTCTGCAATTTGCAAAGCTTGTTTGTCCTTTATCTTTCCCTAAACCAATTTTCTGGCCCCATTCCTGAATGTTTAGGACATGTCCTGTCTTTAAGAAAACTTTATCTAGATTCAAATATGTTCACTTCAACCATACCATCCACCTTGTGGCGCCTTAAAGAATTGCTCACACTAGACTTGTCCTCAAATTCCTTGACTGGTTTTTTACCACTGGAGGTACGTAATTTAGGGGCTGCAACTTACATAGACCTATCGATGAACCAGTTGTCGGAGTCTATCCCTAACACTATTGGGAGCTTGCAGAATGTGGTTTACCTGTCTTTGGCTCATAACAGATTTGAGGGTTCTATTCCTGAGTACATGGGGAATATGATCGGTTTAGAGACATTGGACTTGTCTTACAATAACTTGTCTGGTTCAATCCCAAAGTCTCTTGAGAAACTTCAGCAGCTCCAATACTTTAACGTGTCTTTCAATTCTCTAAGTGGGGAGATTCCAGATGGTGGCTCCTTTAGAAATTTTACTATGGATTCTTTTCTTCATAATAAGGCACTCTGGAATTCCAAAGTTCCACGTACTACTTTGTAGGAGAAAATCCAGTCACCGATCCAATGTGTCCAAGAGAAAGAAACTGCAATTTGCCTTATTTTCTCTTGCTGGATTTGTGGTGCTCATCACAGTTGCCGTTTTGGCCTTTATCTTGTTACGACGTAGAAAGAAAGACAATATGACTGGTGGAAATGATTTGTTGGTGTCCGCTGCACCGGAAAGAATTTCTTATTATGAAATTGTGCAGGGACTCAGCAATTCAATGAAAGCAATTTAATAGGCGTTGGGAGTTTTAGTTCTGTTTACAGAGGAGTTCTCAGAGATGGGAAGGTTATTGCTGTGAAGGTGTTTAATCTCGAAACTAGAGATGCTTTCAGGAGTTTTGACATCGAATGTGAAGTACTACGCAACATTCGCCATAGAAACCTAACCGAGGTTGTAAGCAGTTGCTCTAATGAAGACTTCAGAGCTCTAATACTTGAGTATATGCCCAATGGAAACCTTGAAAAATGGCTTTATTCCCACAACTATTGCTTGGATTTCATGCAGAGATTGAACATAATGATTGATGTTGCGTGTGCACTGGAGTATCTTCACCATGGCTATTCAGTGCCTATTGTTCACTGTGACTTGAAGCCAAGTAACGTGTTGTTAGACGAAGAGATGGTTGGCCATGTTAGTGATTTTGGGATTGCAAAACTTTTGGGAGATGGGGAGAGAACTGTGGTGACTAACACCCTTGCTACACTTGGCTACATTGCTCCAGGTGGTTTTCTTTCTCTTCTAAATTGAACTGCTTAGGTCTACTTTGAACTGTATCTTACAAAGTGGATAATTAATGTTTTTAATTGTTGTAGAGTTTGGTTTGGAAGGATTAGTATCGACAAAGTGTGACGTTTACAGTTATGGCGTGATGTTGATGGAAACATTTACGAGAAAAAGGCCAAGTGATGATATGTTCACTGGTGATCTTAGCATTAAGCTTTGGGTTGAGAGATTGATCCCACAATATGTTGATGAGGTTATAGATGCCAACTTAGTGATTAATATTGACGAAGAACACTACAACAAGATGATGCAATGCGTATCGTCCATATTGGTGTTGGCCTTGAAGTGCTCCGCAGACTCCCCTAGTGATAGATTAAACATGAAAGAAACTCTATCGGAGCTACACAAAATCAAACGTCAGTTTAATTTTCGTGAGCTTAAATAGAGAGGCATGTCCTTGCCATCTCCTTGTTCTGTTACAACATCACATGATCATTTTCATGCTATTTTTTTTACCATCTTTGTGTAATAGGGTATCCTTCATGAGATCCATAAATTTGTTAGAATGTCTTTTGTATATTGTTGGAACAATATTTCAAGACATATTTAATCGACACAAGTAAGCCGTAATACATGACATTCTCTAGAATTCTATGAATAACTTTCTGTAGCTCTGGAAATGGTTGATGAAACTAAATGTGATACATACTAAGCAGGAACAATCTGGAAGGTTCCATTCCAGTGGCTCGGTGTGATTCACACAACAGGTTGTCGGACCTTCAGTTTAGCCATAACCAACACTCATGTGTCGTCGCTATTGTTTCTGTCTTACAATTATATTAAACTTCATATTTTTAATTCTTTTAAGATTTTTTTTTAAATTTTATTAGCATAAAAATAACACTTGGTAAATTTATATAACAATTATTAAATCATTTCATATAATTGTAGAATTCTTTTTAATTCAAGGCCTTAAAAAATGGATTAACCAATAACCATTCAGACTTGAAAAATACAAAAAGATGATGCTATGCGTGTCATCCATTCTGGTGTTGGTCTTGAAGTGCTCTGCAGAATCCCCAAGAGAGAGAATAAGAATGAAAGAAGCTCTATCAGAGCTACACAATAACAAACATCAATTTAAATTTCATGAAACACCAGAAATGTAGCCCTTGTTCTGTAAATCTTAAAATTACTCTGCTACAGTTTATCACATGATCATATAACCATGCTCTGCTTTTCCAGCAATATTTAAAGAGATTTTTGGTTTTTCATGAGACGATGACACACTCCTATGCAAAATGAAGAGAAAAAATGATGGCAAACTTAATGAATCCAATTCATGTATTTATTTAAAGAAGAACCCAATTCCCAAATTTTCTGTTACTGCAAAATCTTGTATCTAAACATATTGAAGGCAAAGTGGTATTCATTAACCCATGTAGACTTATAAGTCAAGTTGACTAGTATTTTCCGACAAATATATTTAGTGCAGATTTAGTGTGAAGCACTTAATCTGTTACATCCCTAAATTAGTCTTCCACTGACTGATAAAGTATTCTTGTGGAATAGAAATTCTCTGAATTAGTCTTCCATTTACTAGTAAAGTATTCCTTATGGATTCCTATATGTTAGCAAAAGTTAAACCCCCAATTAAGCCCTCTGTATTTCCATTACAATAATCATGTTTAAAGCTTGTCATTTTGTTTTTACATGTGGCGTCCTATTAGTAATAACCAGCTTCCAAATACCTTGTGTAGCCAAAAGATCCACCAACCTCACCACAGACCAACACGCTCTTCTCTCACTAAAATCTCTCCTAATCATGCACCACCCTCATCTTCCACTTGTAAGAAATTGGACCAATTCAAGCTCTGTTTGCAACTGGATTGGTGTCACCTGCGGCTTGCGCCACCACAGAGTGACGGCGTTGGATATTTCCGACATGGGTCTCTTTGGCACTATTCCTCCACACCTAGGAAACCTCTCCTTTCTCGTTTCCCTCGACCTCTCCAACAACAGTTTTAGTGGCAGTTTGCCTCCAGAGTTGTCTCTCCTACACCGTTTGAAGTTTGTCTCTCTTAAAGTAAACAACTTCACGGGAGAGATTCCAACCTGGTTAGGCAATTTAACTAAGCTCGAGTACCTTTCTCTCAGAAACAACAGCTTAATAGGTTTCATTCCTCTTATGATAGTAAACAATTGAACCTCACTTTTGATCACTCGTTTACTCTCTATTTGATTGTAGCTTAAGATCTCACACCCTATGAATGAACTAATGAATCTAAGAACAACAAAGCAAGTATAGTGGTTCGGCTATAAAACCTACATCCACTCTTAAAGACGTTTGAATCTTATTGATGATGAATTACAACCCTTTAGCAAGAAGATGAATCTTATGATCTTATATATAAACTGATCTCTCATGCATGCTCACGTTTTTGATGAATGGTGACCAGCTGCATGCCTTAGTCTGTTAGTTGGTTACAACCAACTAACTCCTCCAGCTCTCCTTTCCTTCCAACTGCTCATCTTCTCAACCGTTTGATCATGCATGCGATCCAACGTTCATACTTGTGCCAGCTCATCAATCCTCACCTTATGATTGATCAACTAGCTTCACCAATCTCCTCCTTACACGTATGAGCCACTTATCATACACACAAACCTGCTATGCATGCATGTGTCTATATTTCTTAACAATTCTCCACCTTATAGACACTGCACTACCTCAACAAGATTCAAAACATCCCACCCTGCTGTTTTAAGGGTACAGCCAACCCTATCTTCTTTTATTGCATACTGAACAAGGTCTTACACAACTCAAACTTGAGAGTTGGCAATGCCTTGGTCAATGCATCAGCTGGATTCTCTGCAGTGTTGATTTTCTTCACTACAACAACCCCCTTTTCAACTATATCCCTTATGAAGTAAAGCCTTACATCAATGTGCTTTGTTCTCTCATGATACCCCTGATGTTTGGATAGATGGATAGCACTTTGATTATCACAAAACACTTCAAAAGCTTCTTGATGAATCCCAAATTCCTTTAAGATTCCTGTCAACCAAATCCCTTCTTTGACAGCTTCTGTGAGTGCCACATATTCAGCCTCTGTGGTTGATAATGCTACCACATGTTGATGTGTTACTTTCCAATTAATAGCAGTACCAAACATGTTAAACACATAGCCTGTCAAAGACTTTCTTGTATCAAGATTTGCAGCATAGTCTGCATCAACATATCCTACAATAGCTTGATTCCAATTTGTACTTCTCTGAAACTTTAAACCCACTGATACTGATCCTTTAATGTACTTCAAAACCCATTTCACTGATTCCCAATGCAGTAGTCCTGGTTTACTCATGAACCTGCTGATCAGACTCATTACATATGCTAAGTCTGGTCTACAGCACACCATTGAGTACATCAAACTTCCAACAGCATTTGCATATGGTATTCTGTCCATAATTGCCCTTTCTTCATCTGTCTTTGGACTATCTTGTAAAGACAGTCTCAAACCTTGTTTCACTGGTACTGAAACAGATGTACACTGATCCATATTGTATCTCTTAAGTACTTTGACTAGATAAGACTCTTGATGCAAGCTCAAACTCCCAACTGACCCGTTTCTTAATATTTGCATCCCAAGTATAACACTTGCTTCTCCAAGATCTTTCATCTTAAATTCCTTTCTTAGTACTTCCTTTACTGCATTTATCCCTGTGATATTCCCACATGCAATCAGAATATCATCTACATATAGCAATAGGTAGGTGAAATTCCTTTCTTCATTCTTTATATAAACACAACTGTCATGCATGCTCCTTTCAAAACCATTTGAAGTTATGTATTCATCAAACCTCAAGTACCACTGCCTAGGACTTTGTTTAAGTCCATACAGAGACTTGACTAACTTGCATGCCTTGTTTCCTGATCTGTCAACCTCCACACCTTCAGGCACTTGCATGTATATATCTTCTTCAAGATTTCCATGTAAGAAAGCAGTAGTAACATCCATCTGATGCAATTCAAGGTCAAACTGAGTCACTATAGCAAGTAAGAAACTAATAGAACAATGCTTCACAACTGGGGAGAAGATCTCATTATAATCAACACCCTCCTTCTGTGAAAAACCTCTTGCAACTAGTCTTGCTTTGTATCTAAAACCACCTTCCTTACTTGCTACTGGTTTTCTTTTGAATAACCATTTACATCCAACAAGCTTCTGATCAGTTGGTTTATCAACAAGTATCCATGTATTGTTCTTCTTCAAAGATAATAACTCATCTTCCATAGCACCTAACCACTTATCACTCTCAGTACTGGAAATTGCTTCAGAATATGACCTTGGCTCATACATTTCAACATCTGTTGCTACATACAGTGCATAGGATACAACATCAGCCTCTATATATCTGACAGGAGCTCTTATCTGCCTCCTCAATCTATCCCTTACTAACTGATAGCTACTTAGTGTTCTTCTTTCAGCTGATGTTTGACCCTCTTCTGATGTTGGTGTGTTCTGACTCCTTACTTGTTGTTTCTTAGCTGTTCCAAGCTCCACCTCAAGCTCAACATTATCTGTATCAGAAACTACATCAGCTGCCCTTTCAATTAAAGGCATCTTTTTCTCATTGAAGCTCACATCTCTGCTAATAAGAAACTTATTAGCTTCATAACACCACAACTAATAATCTTTTGTTTCTTTTGGATATCCAACAGGCACACACTTAATGGCCCTTGGATCCAACTTATCCTGTTTCTGATGTGCATAGGCCTGACAGCCTATAACTCTGAGGTGATCATAACTAGGAAGCTTTCCAGACCATACTTCCTCAGGAGTTTTAAACTTGATTGCTGCTGATGGACACGTATTAATGAGATAAGCTGCTGTAGATACAAGCTCACCCCAAAACCCCTTAGAGAATCCTCTACTGGTCAGCAAGCACCTTACCCTTTCAAGCAATGTTTGGTTCATTCTCTCTGCAACTCCATTTTGTTGAGGTGTACCAGGAACTGTTCTGTGCCTCTTGATTCCTTTCTCTTGACAATAATTGTTGAACTCTTGTGATACAAATTCTAGTCCATTGTCTGTTCTCAAACACTTAAGCTTGCACTCTGTCTGAGTTTCAACTTCAGTAAGCCATATCTTGAATGCTGCCAATGCCTCATCTTTTGATTTCAAGATCCTTATCCACAACTTTCTAGAGTAATCATCAATGAAAGATATAAAATATCTTCCACCTCCCATAGTTGTTGTCTTGGATGGCCCCCACAGGTCTGAGTGAATATACTCCAATCTTGACTTAGTGTTGTGCTCTGCAGTACCAAACTTGCTTCTCTTTAACTTTCCAAGTATGCAAGCCTCACACTGATCTAACATAACTGATGAGCTAAGATTCAGCAGACCTTGTCTGGCTAATTCCTGTAGTCCCCTTTGACTTACATGTGCAAGTCTTCCATGCCATAGTATTGCATCATCCTTTTCTTGTAATACATTGATCTGTCCAGTTATGACAGATCCCTCAAGGAAATACAGATCATTTTTCTTGATTCCTCTTATAACTACTGTACTTCCTTTTAAAACAGTGAGAATTCCATTCTTAAGTCTACTTTCATATCCTAATGTATCCAACATACCAAGAGAGACCAAATTTCTCCTTAAGCTAGGCACATATCTCACTTCTTTCAGCAATTTTACAGATCCATCAAACATTTTCATCCTAATGGAACCTATGCCTTCAATATTACACGTTTGATCATTTCCTAAAAGGACTGATCCCTCATTACATTCAGTCAACTCACTGAACCATTCTTTAATGGATGTCATATGGAAAGTACATCCAGAATCTAACACCCACTCATCTGAAATAGAATCAGATATCACAGACAATGCCTCAATAACATCATTCTTAGGTTGAATGTCAGTTACCTGATTAGCATGGTTCTTCTTACTATCAGCTTTTTCTGCAATTTTCTTGGCCACCATTGCCTTCCATTTGAAGCACTGTTTCTTGTAGTGCCCAGGTTTGTTGCAATGGACGCAATTATTGTTATCTTCATCTGTTGAAAAAGTTTGAGACTTAGCAGGCTTCTTCTTGTCAAACTGACCTTCTTGTTGTTATTGCTCCAGTTTCCCTGCTTCTTGGCAACCAGTACTTCTCCACTAATCTGAACATCTGGATTCTTGTGTAGTACCTTTGCTCTCAGGGCAAGTTGTACTTGATCCAGTGTAATTGTCTCATTATTTCCAAACAACAATGTATCTCTTAATCCTTCAAATGATGAAGGAAGGGCTGAAAGCAGAATCACAGCCTTATCTTCTGTATGCAGAGCTACATCTATGTTCTCTAGCTCATCAATTATCCTATTAAACTCATCTAACTGTCCAAGAATTAACTTCTCTTCTGTAATCTTGAATGAATACAACTTCTGTTTCTTATACAATCTATTAGCAAGAGTTTTAACCATGTAAAGTTGTTCTAACCTTTGCCAAATCCCTCTGGCTGTGGTTTCTTTTGCAATCTCCCTTAAGGCCTTGTCTCCTAAACACAATATGATTGCACTTCTTGCTTTAGATTGTTGATCTTGATCGGCTGCAGCTGCAACTGCATCAACTTCCACTGCTTGATTCTCAGGCAATGGTTTAATAGCTTCTGAAAGACCTTGTTGAATGAGAATGGCCTCCATCTTCATCCTCCACAAACTGAAATCTGACTTTTCTGTAAACCTCTCCACATCGAACTTTGTTGTCACCATGATGATCTCCTTCTTCAATCAGATGTGCAGCAGCTCACTTCCCACAGACGGCGCCACTTCTTATGATAGTAAACAATTGAACCTCACTTTTGATCACTCGTTTACTCTCTATTTGATTGTAGCTTAAGATCTCACACCCTATGAATGAACTAATGAATCTAAGAACAACAAAGCAAGTATAGTGGTTCGGCTATAAAACCTACATCCACTCTTAAAGACGTTTGAATCTTATTGATGATGAATTACAACCCTTTAGCAAGAAGATGAATCTTATGATCTTATATATAAACTGATCTCTCATGCATGCTCACGTTTTTGATGAATGGTGACCAGCTGCATGCCTTAGTCTGTTAGTTGGTTACAACCAACTAACTCCTCCAGCTCTCCTTTCCTTCCAACTACTCATCTTCTCAACCGTTTGATCATGCATGCGATCCAACGTTCATACTTGTGCCAGCTCATCAATCCTCACCTTATGATTGATCAACTAGCTTCACCAATCTCCTCCTTACACGTATGAGCCACTTATCATACACACAAACCTGCTATGCATGCATGTGTCTATATTTCTTAACAATTCCAAAATCCTTATCAAACCTTTCAAATCTTCAGTATCTTGATTTTTCATTCAATTCTCTGAATGGAGAAATTCCACAAGAGTTTGGGAGACTTCATTCTCTGCAACTTGTAAGCATTCAATACAATCATTTATCAGGTGTGATACCAGCTTCCATTTACAACATACCCACCTTACAAACATTAGCTTTCACACATAACCAATTGAGTGGAACTCTTCCAATGAGTTTGTGTGATAATCTCCAATCACTTTACAGGATTTATTTATCCTTTAATCAACTTAGCGGCCTTATTCCATCAAATGTAGCCGATTGTTCAAAACTTGGAATCATATCACTGTCATACAACTCTTTCGGAGGGCACATACCGCCTTCAATAGGGATGTTGAAATCTCTTCAACTATTATCTCTTGGGTCAAACACATTATATGGTATGGTATGCCTTAAATCTATTCAATTTATTTTACGTCACCTAAAATTCTAGGGAATTGGATAATTATAAGAAATTATTTTACAACATCACATGACTTATTACACAACATCACTCTTATTACACTCTCTCTCTGTCTTACTCACGCTTTCACTCAACAAGCTTGATTGCTTCTTGCCGAGCTTGGTAACTCAAGCTTGTAACCCAAGTGGGGGCATTTGGGTAATTGGACGTTGGACTTTCCCAATTGGCTGGACCGTTGTTGGGCTGAATTCTGGCCAGCCCGTTCCAAGCTGGGAGTTGAGTCATGAGGCCCTAGCGAAAGCTTGGGCTTCTTGTCTCCTAAAGTGATGGGTACTGCGCCAGGGTGGCTCCACAGAGCAGTGACAACCACCCTCTCTCAGCAGTTGAAGGATAACGGGTCGGTTGCTCCGACGGCCCACTATAGGCAATTGGTAGGTCCTAATTGAACAATTACCTTTTAAAATTGGGTCACTTACTATTAGCTACAAAAAAAATGCATAATTGCTATTAACTACATGACTCAAAGCACTATTACTCATAACTACGCAATTATGACTGTAGTACTATAAATACCCCTATATATTTGCACAATTATTTTACACAATTTGATACTGCACAATTGTTTTGCACAATTTCGCCGGTCAACGCCCGATCCCCTATATATTTGCACAATTATTTTGCACAATTTGATTTTGCATAATTGGTTTGCACAATTTCGCCGGTCAACGCCGGTCAACGGACGGTCAACGTCCGGTCAACGCCGGTCAACTCCGGTGGGTGGGTGTGGGGTAGGGTTGTTGGTTTAAAAGTGTATTGAGTATAAGGTTATATTTGGTATTTTACTTTAATATTTTGTAGTTGAGAGTAATTATTTAAATTCTATGTATCTAATAGTAATTTAGGTTAAAAGTGTGTACCTATTAGTACTTATCCCTTTAAAATTAAAAAATAAAAAATAAAAGCTTGATTGCTTCTCTCTTCTATTCAAGTTAAATATGCTGGTATGTCGGTTAATGTGAAGATAAACTCTATCATGACCATTCTAAATGCATGTGGAGAATTCTATTTCTTGGACATTAACTTCACGAAAGAATTAATATATTCTAGATATTCTTTTAATGTCAAGTCCGCTATGATCTTCAACAACCGTTGCACCGCAGGGTACATAGTCTTACGTTCATGTACTGATCTACGTCCACTCCCAGATTATCTTTAGGTTTAGTGTTAATATTTAATTTAAAGTAAACCTGTAACTTGTAATCCATTGAGTACTTCTGGTACTCCTAATAATATTTATTTTTTCCTTTCAAAAAAAATATATATTTAATTTAAAGTTAATTACCCTTTAGTACAGTGTTAAAATCTACAATATAATTATGTTTTCAACTCTCCACACAGTTCATTCTCTTCCATATCTACTTCAAATTTTATTTTACTTTTAATTTCGTTTTAAATTATTTTGAATATATAGGTGAAATACCACTGGAGTTTGGCAATCTTCAGAACCTTGTTACGCTTGCAATTGAAAATAATCAGATAAGAGGCAGACTGCCCCTCCATATTTTCAAAAATATGTCTTCCTTGCAAAGATTGAATCTATGGGGCAATAAACTGAGTGGGAAGCTGTCCGGAGATATTGCAAATATTAGTATGCTCACACTCCTGGAACTCTCCAGTAACGACTTAACAGGTGCCACTGAATAAATTACTCCTAATTTACAGATATGAATCGTTAATAGTATAAATCAATATGGCCGTATTTAATATGTGAGAGGGTGTGTACATGGTTCAAGTATGATTATGGGCAAGTCTTGTGTGTGATCGTTCTTACGCTTTTGTAATTAATTATCACTTAAACTATAAAATGTTATCAATTTTCCATTTACACTATTATAAATTGTTCATGAAGTAGCATTATCTCTTTTCATTATAAAAGTTATCAATTTTTATCTCTCTCATGTAAGTCATTACCTGAAACTATCTCACACAAGTCTTTGCCTATGATTATTATATAGGTAATGTATTTTTATTAGTGGTTAAAATATGTTTGTAACACTTTAAAATCATTTAAAATACTATCAGTCATACTTTTAAAAAATACTCCCTCCATCTTTACATATCTTCAATTTGTGTCTCATTTCAATCTTTACATTTCCCTTTTTGGTAGATGAGACCCACACAAATTAATTATTTCTCTCTCCATGGCCCACACTTCACACTAATACACATACCCACCATATATTAAAATATTATTTCTCTCACCTCACTACACATTAAAATAGTAAACTCCTTAATTTCCGTGCAAAAAAAAAGCATAAAGTTTGAATTGGGACGGAGGGAGTATACTTTATCTATATACTTCTTCCGTCCTGTGTTAAGGAGTATATAACAATCATAACGTTAACGAAAAATTTATCTTGACATTATATAAATTTCGAAATCTAATTCCAAATGCTTTAAATTTTTTGAAAAATAATGTCAGGTGTTATACCTAGAGAAGTTGGCCAACTTCAGCGATTGGAGACTTTAAGAATGGGTGATTTGAAGGGTTTGAGTGGTTCAATTCCTGTGGAGCTATTTAACATCTCCAAACTTAGAATTCTTAGCCTTACTAACAGTAATATGTCGGGCAGTCTTCCTCCTGATTTGTGCTACAACTCACCCCTTGTTGAAGTTCTTTACCTGGGTAACAACTACCTTACTGGAACAATACCTTCCTCAATCTCTAATTGTATTCATCTTACATCACTCGATCTGCCCTATAATAGATTCACTGGATTTGTGCCCCACTCTCTTGGAAACCTCACTCTCCTCGAACAACTAAACCTGTCAGACAACCATCTGAGGATCCATGAGCAATCACCTTCTTCAGAATTCAGCTTCATTACTTCTCTCACAAGATGCATATCATTAAAGGACTTGGCAATCAGTGGTAACCTTGTGGATGGACTCCTTCCTCCTTCCATTGGGAATTTGTCTTCCTCCTTGCTCTCTTTTTATGCCAACTATTGTAAGATTAGGGGTACCATTCCTCAAGAAATCGGCAATGTAACCAATCTCGTGATTCTTGCATTACAGTGGAATGACTTATTTGGTATCATTCCAACTTCTTTCAGATCTTTGACTGATCTTCAAGGATTAGATCTCCATAACAACAGTCTTGAAGGTCCAATACCAGAGGCTCTCTGCAATTTGCACAGCTTGTTTGCCCTTTATCTTTTCCAAAACCAACTTTCTGGCCCCATCCCTGAATGTTTAGGACATATCCTATCTTTACGAAATCTTTGTTGGGGTTTGGATATATTTTAGTGCAAATATGTAATAGTTTGCAATCTGCTAAATATTTTGCATAATATTTTCTTATGCTTCGTTGATAATTCAATGGCAGATTACATCAATTTATAACAAGAGAATTTAATGTAAGATTTAATTAGTACATTCATCTAGCAAAGTTCTTGAATCTTCTACTTGGCTGCCTCCTCGTATGTCTTCAATGAAGTTGGACCATCATTACAAATTACTTTCAACACCCTCTCTTAATTTGTAATGTTAACATGTCCTCTGAATTGCTCAAGCTTCTCCGAAGTAAAAGCTTTCGTAAACCCATCTGCAAATTGCTCCTTAGTGTTCACGAACTCCAGCTAAATTTCTTGCTCACTTACGAGATCTCTTATGAAGTGATGCCAAAACTCGATGTGCTTGAGAATCGAACCATCCTCTTTGAATTTTGTCTTGTAGATCCATTTTACTCCAATTACGTTTTTCCCTTCAGGTGGATCCACGAGTTCCCATGTTTGATTTTTTTGAATGCTTGCAAACTCATCATCCATTGCTTCTTGCCAGCATATTTCTTTTGCTGCTTCAACATAAGATTGTGGTTAACATGTGAATAATGCCACATTAAAAGCATTATAGATATCTGCCAAGTTTCGAAATTTCAAAATCAGACTTTCGGAGTCGGCATGCAACTCCTCTTGTGAACTTGGACCAGGAGTACATGGGCTGCTGCATGTTTCATTTGAGATAGTATGATCATTCTCCTTTGATGAAGTAGGCATGATAATTGCTTTCCCTTTCTGATTTTCATTCTCCTAATTCCAAGAACCCATTTCATCAAAAATAACATCACATGAAGTAACAAGTTTGTTTGTCTTTGGATCAAGTAGATGATAGCCTTTCGACTCGTCACTATATCCAACAAATATGAGCTTTTCTCCTTTTTCATCAAACTTTTCTCTTTGCTGTGAAGGAATATGAGAATAAGCAATGCAACCAAACACTTTAAAGTGATGTACCTGAGGTTTTCTTCGATGCCATGCTTCATACATAGTCATGTTTGGTACAGCCTTCGTATGAGATCTATTGAGGATATACACGGCTGCATTTACAGTCTCAGCCCAAAAGGATTTTGGAAGACCTTTGCCCGTCATCATGCTTCGAGCCATTTCAACAATTATTCTATTTTTCCGTTCTGCAACTCCATTTTGTTGTGGGCTGTATCGCACTGTTAATTGCCTTTGAATTCCTTTGGATTTGCAATAATCCATGAAGGCATTTCCAATAAACTCGCCACCTCGATCAGTACGGAGACACTTGATTGTTTTGCCACTTTGATTCTCCACAAATGTTTTGAATTCCATGAACTTGGCAAATGCTTCAGATTTTTGCTTGAGAATATACACCCACATCATTCTCGTGTAGTCATCAACTAACAATAGAAAGTACCTATTGTCATTGAGTGAAGTTATCTGCGTCGGGCCAAAAATATCGGCATGCACAAGCTCAAGAGCATCTTTAGCTCTATAGGATGTTTTTGGGAAAGGAAGACGATGCATTTGGCCGAAAATGCATCCTTCACAAGGGTCACATTTTTCCTCAATTTTAGGAAGACCCTGCACCATATTTTTGCTCCGCAACAAATTTAATCCTTTGAAACTCAAATGTCCATACCTTAAATGCCATAGCTTGTGTTCTTCTTCAGTGGTGCTTTGGAGCACAAGTTTCTCTGAATATGGCAAGTTGAGTGGAAAGACTTTATTCATGATCATCTTTACTTTCGCCATCGTAAAAAATTTTTGTGTGTCAATAATGATGCAATGATTATTATTGAAAACCACCTGGTAGCCCTTTTGCATAAGCTGACCAACACTGAACAAGTTTTGATTCAAAAGAGGCACGAAAAATACATATTTAATTATGCTTGTATTCCCCTCCTTAGTTCGAACGACAATGGAGCCTTTGCCATTAATCTTGAGAGTTTTTCCATCACCTAGCTTCACCTCTGATGAATATGATTCATCCAAATCCACAAAATTTTTTGTTTCCTGACATGTGATTGCTGCAACCACTATCGACATACCAAACATTCTCAAGAGGTTGTTGAGAATTTAAGCAAGAGTAGAATACCTGTTCAGTTTCTTCATTTTCAGTAAAATTTGCTTCCTTTGATCCACCATCATTTTGATACCAGCAATCCTTTTGAGAATGATTTGGATTTTTGCATTTGTTGCATTTGCTCCAGCAACTTTCGGTGTCGTGTCCATTCTTTCGACAAATGCGACAATAAGAATCTGGATCATAGTTATTATACCTTGAGTTGCTGGAATCTCCTTGTCCTCGGCCTTTTCCTCAACCTCGACCTCGGCCTCGGAAGTTATTGCTGCCTCAGCCACGACCTCTTCCTCTACCACTTTGTGATGAAAATTTGTTTCTATCAGATGCACCATCTTTTGAAGTGTCTGAAATATTCACCTTTCCTTGAAAAGCTTGCTCCATGTTTTGATTTGAAAACCTGTTCATCCTCTTCTGATGGGCTTCCAACGAACCCATTAGTTCATCCAAAGTTAATTTGGATAAATCTTTTAATTCCTCTATTGCGGTCACTACGTGTTCGAACTTCGCTGGCAAACAACGTAGAACTTTTTCAATGATCTTCTTCTCATCTAGAGTATCACCATTGCCCCTAATCTGGTTGACGACAGTAGAAACTCTAGACAAAAATTCTTGAATGCCTTCATTTTCTTTCATCATCAAGTTATCGAAATCTCGCCATGAGTTTTGTAGCTTGATAGAGATTACTTTCTCATAGCCTCTGAACTGATTTTTCAGAGTCTCCCAAGCTTCTTTTGATGATTTTGCACTTGTAATGCGCGGAAGGACTGATCGACTTACCCCTTGATGCAAGAAAGACAAAGCTTTTGCATCTTTTGTCTTGTTCACCTTATACTCTCTCTTCAATGCTGCTGTCAAGATTGCCTCCTCTGCAGCAGTGAGAATTTTGAATCTATCGTTAGTAATATCCCATAGTTCATGAGATATGAATAACGTCTTCATCAATACGCTCCATAGCTCATAATCTTGTCCCGCGAAAATCGGACCACCTTGTTGAGATTATGTGAATGCAAGATCGCTGCTGCTCGCCATGCTTGAGTATTTGAAGGAAGAACAGATTTATGGTTGGCCCTCTGATACCAAAAATATGTTGGTGTTTGGATATATTTTAGTGCAAATATGTAATAGTTTGCAATCTGCTAAATATTTTGCATAATATTTTCTTATGCTTCGTTGATAATTCAATGACAGATGACATCAATTTATAACAAGGGAATTTAATGTAAGATTTAATTAGTACATTCATCTAGCAAAGTTCTTGAATCTTCTACTGGACTGCCTACTCGTATGTCTTCAATGAAGTTGGACCATCATTACAAATTACTTTCAACAATCTTTTACTAGGTTCAAACATGCTCACTTCAACCATAAAGATTTGTTGATGCTAGACTTGTCCGAAAATTCCTTGACTGGTTTTTTTACCGCCGGAGGTAGCTAATTTAGTGGGTGCAATTTCCATAGATCTTTCGATGAACCAGTTGTCGGAGTCTATCCCCAACACGTTGGGAATTTGCAGAATGTGATTGATCTGTCTTTGGCTCATAATAGATTTGAGGGTTCTATTCCTGTGTCCATGGGGAATATGATCGGTTTACAGACATTGGACTTGTCTGACAATAACTTGTCCGGTTCAATCCCAAAGTCTCTTGAGAAACTTCAGCAGCTCCACTACTTTAACGTGCCTTTCAATTCTTTTAGTGGGGAGATTCCAGATGGTGGCTCCTTCAGAAATTTTAATATGGAGTCTTTTCTTCATAATAAGGCACTCTTTGGAATTCCAAAGTTCCACGTGCCACTTTGTAGGAGAAAATCCAGTCACAGATCGAGGAGAAAGTGCAATTTGCATTATTTTCTCTTGCCGGGTTTGTGGTGCTCATCACTGTTGCCGCTTTGGCTTTTATCTTGTTTCGACGTCGAAAGAAAGACAAGAAGATAGGCGGAAATGATTTGGTGGTGTTCACCGCACCGGAAAGAATTTCTTATTATGAAATCATGCAAGCGACTCAGCAATTCGATGAAAGCAATAAACTAGGCATTGGGAGTTTTGGTTCTGTTTACAGAGGAGTTCTCAGAGATGGGAAGGTAATTGCAGTGAAGGTGTTTAATCTGGAAACTAGAGATGATTTCAGGAGTTTTGATGTCGAATGTGAAGTACTACGCAACATTCGCCATAGAAATCTGACCGAGGTAATTGTAAGCAGTTGTTCTAATGAAGACTTCAGAGCATTAGTTCTTGATTATATGCCCAACGGAAACCTTGAAAAATGACTTTATTCCCACAACTATTGCTTGGATTTCATGCAGAGATTAGACATAATGATTGATGTTGCGTGTGCACTGGAGTATCTTCACCATGGCTATTCAACGCCTATCGTTCACTGCGACTTGAAGCCAAGTAACGTGTTGTTAGACGAAGAGATGGTTGGCCATGTTAGTGATTTGGGGATTGCAAAATTTTTGGCAAACACCCTTGCTACACTTGGCTACATTGCTCCAGGTGGTTTTCTTTCTCTTCTAAATTGAACTGCTTCTACTTTGACTCTAATTTTACAAAGTGGATAATTAATGATTTTAGTTGTTGTAGAATATGGTTTGGAAGGATTAGAGTCGACGAAGTGCGACGTTTACAGTTATGGCGTGATGTTGATGGAAACATTTACAAGAAAAAGGCCAAGTGATGATATGTTCGCCTGTGATCTTAGCATTAAGCATTGGGTTGAGAGATTGCTCCCACAATGTGTTGATGAGGTCATAGACGCCAACTTAGTGAGTAATGTTGATGATGAACACTACAACAAGACGATGCAATGCGTATCATCCATATTGGTGTTGGCCTTGAAGTGCTGTGCAGAATCCCCAAGAGATAGAATAAACATGAAAGAAACTCTGTTGGAGCTACACAAAATCAGAGGTCAGTTTAATTTTCGTGTTCGAGTTTAATATAGAGGCTAGTCCTTGCAGTGTCCTTTGTTCTGTTACAACATCACATGATCATTTTCACGCTACTTTTTTCTTCTTCTTTTTTTTCCATCTTTGTAAAATAGGGTGTCCTTCATGAGATCCATAAATTTGTTAGAACGTCTTTTGTATATTGTTGGAACAATGTTTTAAGACATATATGCACCAATGGTGTTTAATATATAGTTCATGTTCGATAATTCCATGTCCTACCATACCTAACTTGCTTTACTAAGAGCCAAGAGGAGATCTCTAACTACAACAAAAAAGGTGTTTCTAATTATAAATTGTTCGCAAATACTCTCTTACAAATTATGGTCGAAAATAAGACGGCATTTATGCAGGCATTGCCAGAACTTTGTTTTAACTACTTAGTACGTAATCACAATTACTTTGTTTTAATCGACACAAGCAAGCCGTAATGCATGACATTCACTAGAATTCTATGAATAATGGAAATGGTTGATGAAACTAAATGTGATACATACTAAGTAGGAACAATCTGGAAGGTTCCATTCTAGTGGCTATGTGTGATTTACACAGGTTAAAAGTTTATCCAAAACCTTGTTCTCTCCCCCAAATTCCTTCTATCACATTTTATTCACCCAACTAACCAATCCCTACACCCGTCCACAAATACCTACACATATCCCTCCAACCTTTTACTCCTACAAGAGATTGCTCCCACAATGTGTTGATGAGGTTATAGATGCCAACTTAGTGAGTAATGTTGATGAAGAACACTACAACAAGATGATGCAATGTGTATCGTCTATATTAGTGTTGGCCTTGAAGTGCTCTGCAGAATTCCCAAGTGATAGAATAAACTTGAAAGAAACTCTATCGGAGCTACACAAAATCAAACGTCAGTTTAATTTTCGTGTATGAGCTTAAATATAGAGGTAAGTCCTTGCCATCTCCTTGTTCTGTTACAACATCACATGATCATTTTCATGCTATTTTTTTTTTCCATCTTTGTAAAGTAGGGTGTCCTTTATGAGATCCATAAATTTGTCAGGATGTCTTTTGTTTATTGTTGGACAATATTTCAAGACATATTTGCACCAATGGTGTTTAATATATAGTTCATGTTCAATAATTCCATGGCCTACCATACCTAACTTGCTTTACTAAGAGGAGATCTCTCTTACTACAACAAAAAATGTGTTTCTAATCATAAATTGTATGCAAATACTCTCTTACAAATTATGGTCGAAAATAAGACAGCATTTATGCAGGCATTGCCAGAACTTTGTTTTAACTACTTTGTAATCGCAATAAATTTATTTTTAATCGACACAAGTAAGCCGTAATACATGACATTCGCTAGAATTCTATGAATAACTTTCTGTAGCTCTGGAAATGGTTGATGAAACTAAATGTGATACATACTAAGAAGGAACAATCTGGAAGGTTCCATTCCAGTGGCTCTGTGTGATTTACACAGGTTGTCGACCTTCAGTTTAGCCATAACCAACTCTCAGGTGTCATTCTTAAATGTTTAGGAAATGTCTTGTCTTTAAGAGATAGTACTCTTGCATTCAATTATATTAAGCTTCATATTTTTAATTCTTTTAAGATTTTTTTTTTTGAAAAGTAAAGTTTTATTAAAAGAGAGTAGAGCATAAGATGTGCTCATACTCAAATGAGAAAGTACATCGCTAAAAGATTAGAAATCATATATCAATTCAAACACACCTCTATCTCCTTCCTTCCTTCCTTTATATCAATTCTTTTAAGATTTAAAAATAAAATAAAAATTATTAGCATTAAAATAACACTTGGTAAATTTATATAACTACTTTTTTTTATCAAGCAAATTCAAAATGCATTCACTAGAGTACAAGGGGTACTCCAATCCCAAAAATTACAATGAAAGATGAAATGAGTTCAAAAATTTTAAAATACATCATTTTTTTAGTGAAAAACAAAATTATATAAATCATATCAACACCACCTGAGGTTATAAGCCTTGTACATACTAAACTCCTTGATAACGTCAACCATGTAGACATGCACGAATATTGTTACTCCACACGTCAACCATATAACTACTATTAAATCATTTCATATAATTGTAGAACTCTTTTTAATTCAAGGCCTAAAAAATGGATTAACCATTCAGACTTGAAAAATACAAAAAGATGATGCTATGCGTGTCATCCATTCTGGTGTTGGTCTTAAAGTGCTCTGCAAAATCCCAAAGAGATAGAATAAGCCTGAAAGAAGTTCTGTCAGAGCTACACAATAACAAACGTCAATCTAAATTTCATGAAACACCAGAAATGTAGCCCTTGTTCTGCAAATCTTAAAATTACTCTGCTACAGTTCATTACATGATCATAACCATGCTCTGCTTTTCCAGCAATATTTAAAGAGATTTTTGGTTCTTCATGAGATGATGACACACTCCTATGCAAAATGTAGAGAAAAAATTATGGCAAACTTAATGAATCCAATTCATGTATTTATTTAAAGAAGAACCCAATTCCCAAATTTGCTGTTACTGCAGAATCTTGTATCTAAACATATTGAAGACAAAGTGGTATTCATTAACCTTGTAAGTTGACTAGTATTGGCCGACAAATATATTTAGTGCAGATTTAGTGTAAAACACTTAATCTGTTACTTCCCTAAATTCTCTGAATTAGTCTTCCACTGACTGATAAAGTATTCTTGTGGAAAAAAAATTCTCTGAATTAGTCTTCCATTTAGTAGTAAAGTATTCCTGATGGATTCCATATATGTTAGTATAAGTTAAACCCCGCAATTAAGCCCTCTGTATTACCATTACAATAATCATGTTTAAAGCTTGTCATTTTGTTTTTACATGTGCAGTCCTATTAGTAATAACCAGCTTCCAAATACCTTGTTAGCCAAAAGATCCACCAACCTCACAACAGACCAACATGCTCTTCTCTCACTAAAATCTCTCCTAATCACGCACCCTCATCTTCCACTTGTAAGAAATTGGACCAATTCAAGCTCTGTTTGCAACTGGATTGGAGTCACCTGCGTCTTGCGCCACCACAGAGTGACGGCGTTGGATATTTCCGACATGGGTCTCTCCGGCACCATTCCTCCACAGCTAGGAAACCTCTCCTTTCTCGTTTCCCTCAACCTCTCTTACAACAGTTTTAGTGGCAGTTTGCCTCCAGAGTTGTCTCTACTACACCGGTTGAAGTTTCTCTCTCTTACAGTGAACAACTTCACGGGAGAGATTCCACCCAGGTTAGGCAGTTTATCTAAGCTGGAGTACCTTTCTCTCACAAACAACAGCTTAATAGGTTTCATTCCAAAATCCATATCAAACCTATCAAATCTTCAATATCTTGATTTTTCATACAATTCTCTGCATGGAGAAATTCCACAAGAGTTTGGGAGACTTCATTCTCTGCAATATCTGATTATTCAATACAATCATTTATCAGGTGTGATTCCATCATCCATTTACAACATGTCCACCTTACAAAAATTAGCTTTCACACATAACGAATTGAGTGGAACTCTTCCGATGAGTTTGTGTGATAATCTCCAATCACTTGAAGGGATTTATTTATCCTATAATCAACTTAGCGGCGTTATTCCATCAAATCTATCCGATTGTTCAGAACTTCAATTCATGTCACTGTCACGCAACTCTTTCAGAGGGCAAATACCGCCTGCAATTGGGATGTTGAAATCTCTTCAGCTATTATCTCTTGGGGGAAACACATTATATGGTATAGAATTTCATACTTCAATTTGCCATTGACATAGTGTTAATTCTAACATTTTTCATGACACAATTCATTGTCTTCATTTTAATAATTTTGTTATTCCAATATTCTGAATACATACATACAGGTGATATACCTATGGATATTGGCAATCTTCAGAACCTGGTTGCGCTTGGAATTGAAGGTAATGAGATAAGAGGCAGACTGCCCCTCCATATTTTCAAAAATATGTCTTCCTTGCAACGTTTGTACCTAGCGGGCAATAAACTGAGTGGGAAGTTGTCCAGAGATATCGCAAATTTGAGTATGCTCACACTCCTCGATCTCTGCAGCAACGACTTAACAGGTGCGACTGAATAGAACTAATATTTAACAGTTTCCATCTGATAACGAATGAACAAATTTATAAATTCTCAATTAATGCTTCAAATTTTAATCATGTCAGGTGTTATACCTAGAGAAATGGGCCGACTATACCGACTGGAGAGTTTATTAATGGGTGGGTTGAAGGGTTTGAGTGGCTCAATTCCAGTGGAGCTATTTAACATCTCCAATCTTAGTTTTCTTGACCTCAATAACAATACTTTACCGGGCAGTCTTCCCCCCCGATTTGTGCTACAACTCACCCCTTGTTGAATCTCTTTATCTGGCTAAAAACTACCTCACTAGAAAAATACCTTCCTCAATCTCCAACTGCCTTCATCTTACACAACTCGATCTGGCCTACAATAGATTCACTGGTTTTGTGCCACACTCTCTTGGAAACCTCACTCTCCTCCAAGTACTAAACCTGCCAGGCAACCATCTAAGGATCCATGAGCAATCATCTTCTTCAGAGTTGAGCTTCATTACTTCTCTCACAAGATGCACATCATTAAAGCGATTAGATATTGGTGATAACCTTGTTGATGGAGTCCTTCCGCCTTCCATTGGGAATTTGTCTTCCTCTTTGCACTCTTTTTATGCCTACAATTGCAGGATTAGGGGTCGCATTCCTCACCAAATCGGCAATTTAAGCAATCTAGTGAATCTTGCATTACAGGATAATGACTTCTCAGGTACCATTCCAACTTCTTTCAGATCTTTGATTAATCTTCAAGGATTAGCTCTCCATAACAACAGTCTTGAAGGTCCCATACCAGAGGCTCTCTGCAATTTGGACTCATTGTTTGGCCTTTCTCTTTTCCAAAACCAACTTTCTGGCTCCATTCCTGAATGTTTAGGACATGTCCTGTCTTTAAGAGAACTTTTTCTAGGTTCAAATATGCTCACTTCAACCATACCATTCACCTTGTGGCGACTTAAAGATTTGTTGACACTAGACTTGTCCTCAAATTTCTTGACTGGTTTTTTACCACCATAGGTAGCTAATCTAGGGGCTGCAACTGACATATACCTATCGCGGAACAAGTTGTCGGAGTCTATCCCCAACTCAATTGGGACTTTGCAGAATGTGATTTATCTGTCTTTGGCTCATAACAGATTTAAGGGTTTTATTCCTGTGTCCCTGGGGAATATGCTCAGTTTAGAGACATTGGACTTGTCTTACAATAACTTGTCTGGTTCAATCCCAAAGTCTCTTGAGAAACTTCAGCATCTGCAATACTTCAACGTGTCTTTCAATTCTTTAAGTGGGGAGATTCCGGATGGTGGCTCCTTCAGAAATTTTACTTTGGAGTCTTTTCTTGATAATAAGGCACTCTGTGGAATTCCAAAGTTCCATGTACAAGTTTGTAGGAGAAAATCCAGTCATTGGTCGAAGAGAAAGAAAGTGCAATTTGCCTTATTTGCTCTTGCTGGGTTTGTGGTGCTCATCACAGTTGCCGCATTGCCTTTATCTTTTTACGACGTAGAAAGAAAGACAAGAAGATTGGTGGAAATGATTTGGTGGTGTCCACTGCACCAGAAAGAATTTCTTATTATGAAATCCTGCAGGCGACTCAGCAATACGATGAAAGCAATATACTAGGTGTTGGGAGTTTTGGTTCTGTTTACAGAGGAGTTCTCAGAGATGGGAAGGTTAATGCTGTGAAGGTGTTTAATCTGGAAACTAGAGATGCTTTCAGGAGTTTTGACGTCGAATGTGAAGTACTACGCAACATTCGCCACAGAAACCTAACCGAGGTTGTGAGCAGTTGCTCTAATGAAGACTTCAGAGCATTAATTCTTGCTTATATGCCCAATGGAAACCTTGAAAAATGGCTGTATTCCCACAACTATTGCTTGGATTTCATGCAGAGACTGAACATAATGATTGATGTTGCATGTGCACTGGAGTATCTTCACCATGGCTATTCAACGCCTATTGTTCACTGTGACTTGAAGCCGAGTAACGTGTTGTTAGACGAAGAGATGGTTGGCCATGTTAGTGATTTTGGGATTGCAAAACTTTTGGGAGATGGGGATAGCACTGTGGTGACTAACACTCTTGCTACACTTGGCTACATTGCTCCAGGTGGTTTTCTTTCTCATCCATATTGAACTGCTTCTACTCTGAATTGTATCTCACAAAGTGGATAATTAATGATTTTGATTGTTATAGAGTATGGTTTGGAAGGATTAGTGTCGACAAAGTGCGATGTTTACAGTTATGGCGTGATGTTGATGGAAACATTTATGAGAAAAAGGCCAAGTGATGATATGTTTGCCGGCGATCTTAGCATTAAGCTTTGGGTTGAGAGATTGCTCCCACAATATGTTGATGAGGTTATAGATGCCAACTTAGTGACTAATGTTGATGATGAACACTACAACAAGATGATGCAATCCGTATCATTCATATTGGTGTTGGCCTTGAAGTGCTCTGCAGAATCCCCAAGTGATAGAATAAACATAAAAGAAACTCTATCGGAGCTACACAAGATCAAACGTCAGTTTAATTTTCGTGTACGAGCTTAAATATAGATGTAAGTCCTTGCAGTGTCCTTGTTCTGTTACAACATCACATGATCATTATCATGATATGCTATTCTTTTCCATTTCTGTTAAAGTGGTTGTCCTTTATGAGATTTATATATTAGCTGGAACATCTTTGTATATTCTTGGAACAATATTTCATTTAATAATAGTTCATGTTCGACATTCAGCGGATATGAGGAAGATGGCTCCATTGCTCTTGCTTCCCTCTTGTATCATATTTGGAAAGCCCGTAATTCTACCATCTTTGAAGGTGGAATGAAACAAGCTCAAGTAACGGTGGAATGCATCAAGATGGAGATAGCTAGGCTTTATTGTATTTTTGACAATAGCTAGCCCTTTTGTAGTAATAGTCTTTAGCTTATTTTGTTGTGCTCCTTTGGATGCATTGCATTGTATATCTCACTTGTACATTGTAATTTGTTTGGTCTTAGATATATTTACTATTTTCAGAAGAGGAGTCTGTAACTAAAAAAAAGTTAACAGACTTATGTGGAACCATCTTAAAGTAAAATATCTTAAAGTGAAATTATTTTACGCTCTTGTAATTAGTTATAACTTTTTATTAAAGATTTTAAAATATTTTCAAATTTCATTTATACTATAAAATGTTCATATAAATTCCGTCTCCAAGAAAGATTTCAATGCCAACGATTTTCCTCATGCCATTTCCCCATTTCCCTCACTACATTTCTCTTCCAGTAGACAACAAGAAAAGATTGGGGAACCTCTCACATAGAGTTATTCCACCACACCACACGTTTCTCCAAAAAACAATCTTCTCTCTATATCCTTGAGCCATCCTTACCACTTCCCCCTCCCTTTTTTCCTCCCACCATAGTCTCTCTCCATGCTCGCTATTCTAGCCACATCTCTATATTTTGACACTAAAATTTTGTGCCAAAAAAGGTTGGGTGCAGTGTGAAGCTTCCACATCCATTTTCCAAGAAGAGAAACATTAAAACATTCAATATCTTTGACACCTAGCCATTCATAACCATGCTCTGCTTTTCCAGTAATATTTGGAAAGTTTTTTTTGTGCTTCATGAGACTCTCCTAAATATACAGCAAAAAGCTTGCATCTAAAAGACAAAGTGGTATTCATTGACCTGTGGCTGTGTAGACTTACAAGTCAAGTTGACTAGTAATGGCCGACACAAATATATTTAGTGCAAATTTGTGTGAAGCACATTAATCCGCCACTTCCCTAAATTCTCTGAATTAGTCTTCCATTTACTCATCTAAGTATTCCTTATGGATGTCCTATATATATATATGTTACTATTAGTTAAACCCAGCAACCCCTCTGTATTTCCATACAGTAACCATGTTTAAAGCTTGTCATTTTGTTTCTGCATTTGCAGTCCTATTAGTAATAACCAGCTTCCAAATACCTTGTCTAGCTAAAAGATCCACCAACCTCACCACAGATCAACATGCTCTTCTCTCACTAAAATCTCTCCTAATCATGAATCCTCATCTTCCACTTGTGAGAAATTGGACCAATTCAAGCTCTGTTTGCAACTGGATTGGTGTCACCTGCGGCTTGCGCCACCGTAGAGTGACAGCGTTGGATATTTCCTACATGGGTCTCTCCGGCACCATTCCTCCACACCTAGGAAACCTCTCTTTTCTCGTTTCCCTCAAACTCTCCTACAACAGTCTTAGTGGCACTTTGCCTCCAGAGTTGTCTCTCCTAAAGCGGTTGAAGTTTCTCTCCCTTAAAGTTAACAACCTCACGGGGAGAGATTCCTCCCTGGTTAGGCAGTTTATCTAAGCTCGAGTACCTTTCTCTCTCAAACAACAGCTTAATAGGTTTCATTCCAAAATCCCTATCAAACCTATCAAATCTCCAATATCTTTATTTTTTCATTCAATTCTCTGCATGGAGAAATTCCACAAGAGTTTGGGAGACTTCATTCCCTGCAAGTTCTGAGCATTCAATACAATCATTTATCAGGTGTGATTCCATCTTCCATTTACAACATATCCACCTTACAAGCATTAGCTTTCACACATAACGAATTGAGTGGAACTCTTCCAATGAGATTGTGTGATAATCTTCAATTACTTGAAGGGATTTATTTATCCTATAATCAACTTAGCGGCCTTATTCCATCAAATCTATCCGATTGTTCAAAACTTCAACTCATGTCACTGTCATACAACTATTTCAGAGGGCACATACCGCCTGCAATCGGGATGTTGAAATCTCTTCAAGAGTTATATTTTGGGGGAAACGCATTATATGGTACACCGTACACCTTAAATCTTTCAAAAAACTTGTGGTTAATTTCTTTAGGATTAATTTAAAAAAAAAACCAATCTTTACTTTAATGGTAATTTAATAACAACCTTTGAGAATAGTAAAAAAGTCTACCACCTGTAAACTTTGTTGCGAATTACACCCATAGTGGGGCAATCAAAGTTGTCCTACTGATGACGTAGCGTTGACCTTTGTCACGTCAACTTTCACGTCATCTTTCAATTTATTGCAAGGAAAACCATAATCTTTCCTTAAATTCGATTTAATTCCAACTTTTAAGATTTTGCAAAAAAAAACATTTGTTTTTTTTTTAAATTTTATTTTTCAAATATCACCTATATAATAAAAATTTATATTTTATATTTAAATTCTAAAAATTATTATGTAATATAATAAAGTTCTAATATGATATTGATTTAATTTAAAAAACATTAGTATAAATTAATATATTACAAAAATATATTTGAATTCTTATATTTTATTATGTGAGCAAAATTTCTCAAGTAGTTAAAAATTTACAAAACCTCGAAATATTTAAATTATTTTGATTTTTAAAATATTTTATACATTATAAAAATTTTCATAATTAAAGGTTATTGATAGGCTTTTTCTGCGCACTATAATTTAATCCTCAAGTATAAGGATGTCAATTGTAGCAACAAGTACCCAAGTTAAATTATCGATCCCGCTAAGACAGCTAATTATTTATTTATTCTATAAATTACTAATTAATCAGAATTGAGTAACCAATTTCCAATGTTTTGTTTTGAATTAATCTAAATAACGAAATATTAAATAACTGAATTAATTAAAAGCAAGGAAAAATAAAAGCAAGTGTCTAATCAAGATATAACAAACAGTTCTAAGGTATCAGGTATTGACCAATTAATTTGGGTTATTAAACTTACGATTGTTCATTCATGCAGTTCTACTGAAAATACACCACATATCCCTGTTATCCCACCGAATATGATTCGATTCAAAGCTAACAGTTTAACCTGGTTTAAATCCTAAGGTGCGCAAATATTACCAAGCCTTATTCCTAGATACTAATCCAGCGAACAACAATACCTCCGGATGGTAAGTTCGACTAACAAGATATTTTCTGGAATTACTACAAGGTTCTATTCACTTCCTACTTGATTGTCTAATTGCATTGTTCCACTAAACTAATCAAGTATTTGATTAACCAGTTCATGAAATTAAAGTGCTTATAGCGGAGCTACTCTAATCTCTAACAGATAGACAATACCAATCATGAACGCACACAAGCTAACACAATAATCCAAGCATTATAGCGGATGTCATGAATATATTATGAAGACGTTACGAAGCAGATTAACATGTCTTAGTAAAATAAGTAAAATCAAAAGCTCAACTGCGTAAAATCCCAATCTTTGGTCTAAATCCCCAAATCAATTAAATCAATCCATCAAACCCTAGAACTGTATAGGAAATTAGCCCATGAGATTACAAGCAATCCTCATGGCTAAGCAATTCATAACAATAATCAAAGTAATAGAAAGGAATAGATAAGAATTGTGAAACCCTAGTGTAGGAGCAATCTCACGTTCCTTCTCCGTCTCTTCAATTGCTTGATTCTCCCTCGATTAGCACTTGGAACCCTTGTGGAATTGGATGGATGGCGAAATCAGGTTGTAATCTGATATGGGTATGAAAGGAGTGTGGATTGATGATGGTTTATGGCTGGGCTCTCTCCGATTGACGTCTCGATCTCCCTAATTGTTTCTAAGATGGATGCAGGGCTGTTTTCGCGACGAAAAACGCTTCAGAATCGCGTCTGGAAGGTATTTATACAGTGTTGAATCGAACAGGCCCCGTCTGGGCTCTGAACTGGGCCGCTCGGCACCCAGCTCGGCTCGAGCTGGGTCTGGACCCAGCCGAGCGGCCTGCCACGTCACTGGCCACGTCACTGGGGTCCAAGTGGGACCCCACTCGGCACCGTTTACCACCGCTCGGCACCCAGCTCGGCTCTAGCGGCTCGCCGAGCTGCTCCCGAGCTGGGCCGTTCCGGGTCTGTTTTGCTCCTCTTCCGATCCTACCCTGTTTTACCCTGTTTCCTGCCTTCGAAACTCACAAAAACACCTTAATAGCCTTAAAATCGTGTAAATACTTAAACATACACAATTCCATGCAAAAACGATCAATTTCCTAAGCAAAATGGTGTAATGTGCACACATAAAATGCGTGAAATTCCACTCTCAACAAACCCCCAAACTTACCTGTTGCTCGTCCCGAGGCAACAACATCAAAAACCAATAGATTAACTGAGAGGAAATTTCACAGCAGAAAAACATTCAAGACAATATAGCAATTTAAATATCATACTTTGGATACAAGATAACCATCCATTTAAAAACATACAATTCAAATCAACTAATTCACCTTTTCGGAATGCTCATCCACCCATTCTCACGGGTAGTATTTACGCTCAACACTCAAGTGCGAGATATACACTTTAGGGTATGGTGTTTACACTCATAATCAATCCATACACACGCGTAACCATAAGCTTGGCAATCATCTCAACTCTCGACTAAAGGAATAATTTCGACAATAGGATCACAAAGGTCTTGCATTAGGTTATAATGTTGGCTCTTTGGTAAAGGTAGGGAGTATATGGATAAGGTGACTCAATCACTAGTGGAGAATCAAAGAAGACTTACAGCTTTCAACAAACAGCTTAACTTTCTTCTTTCTTCTTCAACGCTCTTCAATGCTTCTTGCAATTTGATTCCTCCTTCACTTTTGAACACCACATCCTTACTTGAATTTTTTCTTCTTCCCTCTTTTCTTTTTTTTTTTTTTTCAAATAAGGGTACCAGTTTCAGGCACTACCCTTTTCATGGGGTACCAGTTTTGGGCACTACCCCTTTATGCAACAATTTAACCACTCTCTTCAACAAATTTCATCACTTCCAACTTATTCTCCTTTTATGTTTCTTCTCAAGATACCAAATTGACTCCTTCAACTCTCTACTAGGTAGGAATTTTTAAGGCTAGCAAATGGATCAATTGGCTAATCACGTAGGCTTCCACAAAAATAAGGCTTTTAGGCTCAAAAGGGTTAACTACGGATAGTTTCAATAGGTAGGATAATAATTTGGTTAGTGACTAATAAACAACAAAGATGGCCTAAGATCATTTCCTATCATCTAATTAAACACGTAGCTTCAAGCAAGATATAAAGCCAAGTTCTAGAATACGTGTGTATGAACGACACTCACAAGAATAAACTGAATCATGCAATTTATCATGATTTCAAAAGGCTCAAAATCTCACATGGCTGTAGGAATGAACGAGCAATCCTAATAAAGTTACATAGCTAATCTTTCATGCACATAAATAAATTTCAAGTATCTCAATATCCAAGCACAATCTCAAACTGCTTCTCAAATACAATCACACAACATAAATCAATAGCACATACCTTTACGAATGAATCATAAACCCTTAATAATCAACCATCAATAGAAACAGAATAATTATATCATACATGCCCAAATCAATAGAATAGAACTCCTAGCACAGACTGTCAAATGACTCCAAAAAGGGAAAAAAAACAAGAAAGGTAGAAGTAGAGAGACACAAACACTATCCGATAACACTGCTCAAATCAGATCATCAGGATCAATGCGCCATGCGTTGAATTCCTCCCGAATGTCCTCTAGTGTCCTTACTCTATCCGACATCTGGGTAAGCGTGTTGTTCAACCCTCCAATCTGAATGTTAGTCGCTTGCTGAGTTGCATTGATCTGGGTCAGCTGGCGACGAATAGCAACGTTCTCTCTTCTTCTCCTCCTGTTTTCAACTGTCAAGTTAGATAAATGAGCATGCATACCTTGGGCCTGCTGGCCATACCATGAAACCATCGGCTGCCATGCCTCAAAACCAGGAGGCAATGGTGGTGGAGGCATCCCGTATAAGGGAAACTGATCTACTCCGGGGAACAATGGTGCTCCCCCAAACTGCTCTCCTCCTCCAAAATCGGGGTGCGGCATCTCATCATCTGCTCCACCTCCATAGTCCTGATCATCTCCATAATCTGCTCCATCGTATGCCTCATCGACAGGGTCCCCCATAGCCATCGGCTGATCCTGGGCTAGTGCATCTTGCGCTGCCCTCCTCCAGTCTCTGCCCTTCTGAATCGCCTCAATGATTGACTGATGACCAGGTGTTTTCATTCCGATGTTACCCTCATTCAGGATGTTTCCCTCATCCCGGATGGTAATGAAATGAGTGAGCTCTATAGGGAATGAGAAGGCATTAGGTGCACTAGCATAAACAAACTCCAAAACACCTCTCTTTGACACCTTAAACACCTTACTTGATTCCAACGATCCAGGATCAATGTCTGGCTTCTTCCTCACAACCAACATCTCACTCGTGTCAATCCCATAATGGTGAGCTATAGGTGTAACCAAACCTCCTATGTTCACTATCTGTCGGATGTGTGTGGCGAACTGGTACATCTGGTGAATCAAATAAGCACCCACATTGATCCTCACTCCATGGAGCATGCACCACAATACATAGAGCTCTCATCGGGGAATCGCACCACTCTCGGATCGACAGAAGATTGTACATCCCAAAATCCGATCCATATATCTCAGCACTGGGTTGCGGATGCTAGTGGCTCGTGCATAACTCGAACAATAAACCTCATTCCGCCCCGTAATCAATCTCCAGAAATCATTGGGCTTGAATCTTTGATCCTCTATAAACGCAGGAATCCCCTCAGGACACCCGAGTATTCTATTGATCGAATCTGGGGTCTCTTTTCTAGACTCACCCCCTCCAAGTACAAACTCACACTCGTACGGAATCTCCTCATCATACAAAACTTTTAGCGTGCAAAGAAACTCTGCAGTGAGTCTGAAATAAGTGGGTAGTCTCATCTCCATGAACCTTCGGATACCAACCTGATCAAACATCCATTTTATATCATCAGTAAAACCCAGAGTATCCATCGTCTGATCGTCTTGGTATCGAGTGTTGACTATCTTATCTGCAATCCTCCCATAGAGAACAGCTATTTTATCCCAGTTAGCAAACTCGATGCCAAAATCTCCTGGTAGCATCCCTTTTCTCCTCAGCCTCTCATAAATCTGTGCTGCTGTCTCCTCCTCTGGATCAACATCATCGGACTCATAAGAAGGACCCTCATCTGTTCTCTTCTTCTTATTTCTACCTGTCGCAATTCATATAGGCAAGGCACACTCTTCCATCAAATAATCAAATAGATAGGACCTATGCAATTCTAATTCCAAGTTCAAAGCTATCATATTCAAAACATAATCATTAATCAAACTTCTAACTCTTTACTTAGATATGCATAATAGTAAACATCCTATATCACATTCTTAGCTTCAACAATTCTACCATAAACATGCTTCCAAAAATCCAAGAACAATCATGCTTAGTCACATTCAACTCAGAAAACTCAATATTCAAGCATTCATGCACTCTTTCAATTCAAAAACATAGCATTTTCATGGGAACTTCTCAATCTAATCTCCATTTCCATCTTACTTCCACATGTAAGCACCAATCAACACCCCTACATGTTCAATAATCATCATAAAACCAAATAATTGAGAACAAAAGCAACAAACAATCAAGATATTCAACAATTAAGCACAAATT
Organism: Pogostemon cablin; assembly: GCA_023678885.1. Lineage (NCBI taxonomy): Eukaryota > Viridiplantae > Streptophyta > Magnoliopsida > Lamiales > Lamiaceae > Pogostemon > Pogostemon cablin. The sequence continues at coordinate 1,146,654 of CM042973.1, forward strand.
CGAATGCACACCAAGTGTTTGTCAAAATGCCTCAACCAAATCCCAACTTGAACATGTAAATTCAACACACATATGACTTACCCATACCAAATTCACAACACCAATGAAGTTCTAAGCATCAAAGAGTATAGAAAACATACCTCTTATACATTGTGAAATTCGAATGGAAGTTCTCACACCCACAAATTCCCAAATTGAACACTTATAAGCCCTAATTTTATGAATTAATGCAAGGGAAGATGAGTAATGATGTGTGTGAAGTGTTTTAGTGGAAGGAATTGAGAAAAACCGGCCGGAATCGCGTCGGAAATCGGCGAAATCGCGACGGCAGGGCTGGAAATAATGTTGAAATAGCGCTAGACAGGCTTAAATCACCGCCCGCTGCCCGCCTGACCGCTCGGCTGCCCGCTCGCCGCGAGCCACCTGCCGAGCGGGCTCTTCTTCAGCCGAGCGGGCCTCCAGGCCCGCTATCCACGTGTCCTGCATCCTCCGGCACCCTACTCGGTAGCTTCCGACGTCGCTCGGCTGCCCGCTCGCCGCGAGCAAGGTGGCGAGCCGTGACCGGCCTGCCCGGTTCTGCTTCCGCTTTCGATCCCCTGCTTTTTCTGTACTGTACCCTGCTTCAGAACTCAATTCCAAGTGAAAGCACACCGTAAAATACCATCAAGTGCTATGAAAATCGAGAAATTATCCTAGAGACCCAAAAATCGATTAAACTAACACTAGATTAACACAAAACAAATAAACACAAACAAAAACAACACGAAACCTGGAAAATCGCAAAAAATCGAACCCTCAACATCATCAAATAAATTGAAAATATAAAAAATCCGCAAAAAATCGACCCTCCAAGCAACAACACAATGCAAAAATTTTACTTCGGTACTACAAGACAAGGTATGTACGTAACCTCCCCCCAAACTTAGATCAAACAAAGTGAGAAACTAAGTTTGCAAAGAAGTATATACCGTAGTCAAGCAACACCTAATAAAACTCCTACACCAAAACAGACATATAAGAGCAATAAAACGGAAGGGACAGCCCCCAACAGGCGCTCATGTTTAACGTCGGAGAGTCACGACGGAATTCAAACCTCAACTCAAATACTCAAGAGAGAGTACTTGGATATCCTGCGGTGACTTGTAATGCTTCAATCTTTGGCCATTTGCTACCATGATATCACCATTCTTACCTTTCAACTCAAAGCTTCCCCCTCCACAAGCTCTATGTATGACAAACGGTCCACTCCAACGGGACTTCAGCTTACCTACAAAAAGTTTAAGACGAGAGTTGAAAAGAAGTACCTCATCACCAACATTGAACTCCTTGAATTTGATCTTCGCATCATGCCATCTCTTCATACGTGCTTTGAAGATCATTGAGTTCTCATAAGCCTTCTCACGAAATTCATCCAACTCATTGATTTGAGTTGTTCGAAAATCCTTAGCATCCTCCATGCTCAAATTCACACGTCTAACAGCCCAATAAGCTTTATGCTCAATCTCCACAGGAAGGTGGCAAGATTTTCCATAAACAATCTGATAAGGCGACATCCCCAAGACAGTCTTGAAAGCTGTTCTGAATCCCCACAAAGCATCATTAAGCTTCGCAGACCAATCTTTCCTTGTACTTCCAACTGTCTTCTCCAACACTTGCTTAATCTGTCGATTTGAAACCTCGGCTTGCCCATTTGCTTGCGGATGATAGGGTGTAGTAACCCTATGCTTGACTCTATAATCTCGAAGAACCTTCTCCAACATCTTATTAACAAAATGGGTTCCTCCATCGCTTATGAGCGCCTTAGGTACTCCAAAACGGCTGAAAATGTCTTTCTTGATGAACTCTTGAACCACTCTAGCATCATTTGTCCTGGTTGGAATTGCTTCCACCCATTTCGAAACGTAGTCCACTGCAAGCAGAATGTAAAGGAATCCATTAGATGGGGGAAACGGCCCCATAAAATCAATCCCCCAAACATCAAAAACCTCTACTACGATGCTAGGCTGCAAAGGCATCTCATCTCTCTTTGATATATTCCACATCCGCTGGCATCTATCACATGTATCCACATACTCTTGACAACTTTTGAACAGGGTAGGCCAATACAAACCAGACTGAAGCACCTTTTGAGCAGTCTTTTGGGCGCCAAAATGACCCCCATTCGGTTGCGAGTGGCAGAAATCAAGGACACTCTCCCATTCAACCTCAGGAACACACCTACGGATTATAGAATCCGTGCAGATTTTGTAGACCCATGGCTCCTCCCATAAGATAAATTGAACATCATGCAGAAACTTGACCATATGGTGTCTACTCAACCCATAAGGCTTCACTCCCGTGACAATATAGTTAACAAAATTAGCATACCACGGAGCATCCTTCATCTCCTTCTCAGGATAAGTCTTCGAGACTGCGAAAACCTTGTGAATATCCACCATTAATATCCTTTCATCAGGAAAATGGTCTTTGATCACCTCAGCAGTATTATCACAATGCTCCTTCGTCTCTAAACGCGACAGGTGGTCGGCTAAGACGTTCTCACTCCCCTTCTTATCACGAATTTCCATGTCAAACTCCTGAAGCAAGAGAATCCATCTAAGTATCCTTGGCTTTGCATCCTTCTTGTCCATCAAATATCGAATAGCCGAGTGATCAGTGTACACCACAGTTTTCATGCCCACCAAGTAAGGCCGAAACTTATCGAAGGCATACACCACCGCCAAAAATTCCTTCTCAGTAACAGTGTAATTCTTTTGAGCAGAATCGAACGTCTTACTAGCATAGTATATGGCATGAAACTTCTTTTCTCTCATCTGCCCCAACATGACTCCCAAAGCAGCTTCACTAGCATCACACTCCAGTACAAAGGGCTGAGTCCAATCCGGAGTAACAAGAATCGGAGCAGTTATCAATGCTTCCTTAAGAACCTGAAAAGCATGTAAGCAAACTTCATCAAAATCAAATTTCACATCCTTCTCAAGTAACCTGGACAGTGGTTTTGAATATTTGGAGAAATCTTTAATAAATCTCCTATAAAATCCCGCGTGCCCCAAGAATGACCGGACTCCTCTTTCATTAGTGGGCGGTGGAAGCTTCTCAATTGCCACGACCTTAGCACGATCAACCTGAAGACCTGCAGCAGAAACATGATGGCCCAAAACTATCCCGTCTCTTACCATGAAATGGCATTTTTCCCAATTCAACACGAGGTTAGTCTCTTCACATCTCTCCAAGACCAAAGACAAATTAAACAAACAAGAGTCAAAAGAAGAACCGAAAACAGAGAAATCATCCATAAATACTTCCATGACTCTTTCAATCAAACCCTCAAAAATAGCCATCATACACCTTTGAAAAGTCGCAGGTGCATTACATAAACCAAAGGGCAACTTTCTAAAGGCAAAAGTGCCATAGGGGCAGGTAAATGTAGTCTTTTCCTGATCTCCTGGTGCAATCATTATCTGATTGTAACCAGAGTATCCATCCAAGAAACAATAAAAATCATAACCTGCTAGTCTATCCAACATCTGATCCATAAAGGGCAAAGAAAAATGATCCTTACGGGTGTTCTCATTCAATTTTCTATAATCAACACAGACACGCCACCCCGTAGGTACCTTAGTAGCAAGCACCTCACCATCATCAGACAATATAACAGTCATTCCCCCCTTCTTAGCGACTACATGCAATGGACTCACATAGGTACTATCACTAATAGGAAAGATAATTCCTGCATCTAACCAGGTAAGCACTTGTTTCCTAACAACCTCTTGCATAGCAGGGTTCAACCTCCGCTGATGCTGCACAGAACATTTATTTTCATCTTCTAGTCTTATCTTATGCATGCAAAGAGTAGGATTAATCCCTTTCAAATCATCAATTGTCCACCCTATTGCAGTCTTATGCTTTCTCAAAACAACTAACAATTTATCAAGTTCATCTTTAGATAGAGAAGAAGATACTATTACCGGAAAAGCTTTATTCTCCCCCAAATAAGCGTACTTGAGATGTTCAGGAAGTGGCTTGAGCTCGATCTCTTTCTCTTCCTTGCTACTGTCCCCTTCAACACGTAGAGGCAAATATTGCTTTGTCCACAGAACTTCCTCCATTGCTGAGTCTTCTTGCTTGTACCTGCTCTCATCAAGATTGAGTAAGGTTTCAAGATAATCAATAGCAAGCTCATTAGACAAATCATCAAGTAAAATATCATTAGGAGTAGGTAAAGTAAGAGATTCGCGGATGCATGTTTCAACAGGATCCTTAGATAGGATCAAAGGCAAATCATCCTCCATAATCTCCTCTACTATTTCCACAAACTTGCACTGCTGCTCTTCTGCTGGCCACTGCATCGCCTTGTTCAAGGAGAAGATAATTTCTTGTTCATTGACTCTAAGCCTCAACTCTCCTTTGAACACATCGATCAGAGCTCTTCCTGTTGCAAGGAATGGACGTCCCAAGATCAAAGGCGTTCCATCCTTGTCATCCTCCATGTTAAGAACCAGGAAATCCACAGGAAAAACCAAATTCGATACCTTCACTAACACATCCTCAATGACTCCCTCGGGGTATGTCAATGATCTATCTGCTAACTGTAAAGCCACAGACGTAGGCTTCAACTCCCCCAAACCAAGCTTCTTGAATACCGAGAAGGGCATCAAATTTATACTAGCTCCAAGATCACATAACGCTTTCCTCACTTGTCCTTTTCCAATCTCACAAGGTATGATGAAGCTTCCAGGATCCTTTAACTTTTCAGGTAACTTCTTCTGAATCACTGAGCTGCAATTTTCTGTCAAGTTCACTGTTTCCACACTGTTCAAGCTTCTCTTTCTGGAGATGAGTTCTTTAATGAATCTTGCATAGTATGGCATTGACTCCAAAGCTTCAGAAAAAGGAATATTGATTTGTATGTTCCTCATTACATCAGCAAACTTTCTGAACTTCTCATCCAAGCTTTTTGACAAGAATTTCTGAGGGAAAGGAATTGGTACCTTTGTGATCGGTAATCCCAAACTGTCTTTCTTGAATACCACTTCTGTTTCTCTCAGTTTCTTTGCTTTCTGCCACTTTTTATCAGCGATTTCCAGATCAGACTGACTCTGTACAGAATTCGGACGCGCTGGAAAACCCGGAGGACAGCTCGTTGGCTCGCTCGAGCCGAGCTGTGGAAGAACTGAGCCGAGCTGGGTTCCTCCCAAACCAGAGGACTCAGCAGAACCTGTCGGAACCCCACTTGGCGGCGACTCGGCATCGGCGGGAGGCGGCTCGGCCCGAGCGGGTGGCCGAGCGGCGGTAGATTGACCCTGTCCCGTCCCTGTTTCGTCCTACTTCTGTTCTGTATCATTCTGCATCAGTTCTGATTCATTCTGTACCAATTCTGGACCTTCGTAATGCCTTCCGGATCTCAAAGTGATCGCATTAACACTCTCCTTTGGGTTGATTTCCGTATCCGAAGGAAATTTTCCTTTCTGCAACTGCACTTGCTGCTGATTTACTGTAGTAGAGATCTGCCCTATGTTATATGACAAATTCTTCAACTGCTTGTTCACTTCCTCATTCTGTTTGGTCATATTCGAGTCCATGAGAACAATGCAGTTATTGATCTTGTTTATGTCGGCATCATTCTTCTTCATGTATCTTGCTAACACATCGTCAATACTGGACTTCCCTTCTTCAGTCTTAGCCCCAGGATCAAAATTAGGAGGATATGGAACTGCATTATTCGGATTTGAATAAGAGAAGTTCTCATGCCTCTGATTCTGCCAATTGCCTCCTTGATTATTAGGACCTCCCCCTTGGATATTCCTCTGGTTCGAATTACCTTGAGGGTACCTATTTCCTTGCCAATTTTGAGGAGCTCTCGAACCCTGAAGACTCTGCCCCATAGCCCAATTAGCATTCTCGACCTCTTGAAGGTTCATCACTACATCATCACTAGCAGACCCTCGGTTGCCTCCCCCATTATTACCTGATATCAGAGTAATCAGGTTCTTATTCATCTGTTCCAATTGAGCGACAACCTTATCATTCTTATCAGCTTCAGAAAATTTCTCTTCAACCTTTGCAACTTTACCAAGTATATAAGTCCCTCGGATCCTCTCAGATGGCCAATCCCTTGAGTTCAAAGAGATATCATCAAACAATTTCTCTACTGCATTGGATGTCTTGCCAAAGATTGTTCCTCCAGCAGAAGCATCAACCAACACTCTCGATTCGTTGTCAAGGCCATTATAGAAGACACTGATGAGTTGAGACTTTTTGAATCCATGCTGAGGGCATCTCCTCAACGCATCAGTAAACCTTTCCCAAGCCTCTCCAAACGACTCATCTCTCCGCTGCTTGAATTGATTGATCTCCTGTTTCAGTAAAAGAACCTTTCCTGGTGGCATAAATCGATCCACGAACAGCTGCTGCAACTCAGTCCAGTTTGAGCAACTGTCTCCTTTTAGCTTATCATACCACTCCCTTGCCTTATCAACCAATGAAAACTGAAAAAGCCTCATCTTCCATCTATCATTAGTAGCATCAGCAGCTTTCACTGTATCCATGTAGCTGTTGAAACGCTTAAGATGGCCATAGGGCTCATCAAAAACGCCTCCGGCAAAGGGGTTTTTCTCCACCATATGAATCAGGGCTGGCCTTATGTCGTTCATTTCATCAGCTTGAATGGCTCCAACTACGCCTGATCCTCCTAGATTGGTGGACTTGAATGTTTCTCGGATGACGATGTCATCCTCATCGACTCTTTCTCCCATTGATGCTGTTTCAGGTTCTGTCTCAGATTCTGATTCAAACTCCGATTCAGCCTCTTCTAGGATAGCCTGATTCTCAATCTGCACTTCTTCCTCCTCTAAAATTGCTTTAGGAGGTGCTTTGGTATTCTTTGATTTTACTCTTCTTTTTCTCGCAGAAGCTTCAATTTCCGGATCAAATTCAAGATCTTGTGCTCTCGTCTTTGACCTAGTTTGCATGCAACTTCAAGAGAAATCCAAAGAAAAACAATTAAATCCCAAAGAAAATATTCTAATTAACTAAGTAATAAAAGAAAATAAATAATTAAAACTGTCCCCGGCAACGGCGCCAAAAACTTGATAGGCTTTTTCTGCGCACTATAATTTAATCCTCAAGTATAAGGATGTCAATTGTAGCAACAAGTACCCAAGTTAAATTATCGATCCCGCTAAGACAGCTAATTATTTATTTATTCTATAAATTACTAATTAATCAGAATTGAGTAACCAATTTCCAATGTTTTGTTTTGAATTAATCTAAATAACGAAATATTAAATAACTGAATTAATTAAAAGTAAGGAAAAATAAAAGCAAGTGTCTAATCAAGATATAACAAACAGTTCTAAGGTATCAGGTATTGACCAATTAATTTGGGTTATTAAACTTACGATTGTTCATTCATGCAGTTCTACTGAAAATACACCACATATCCCTGTTATCCCACCGAATATGATTCGATTCAAAGCTAACAGTTTAACCTGGTTTAAATCCTAAGGTGCGCAAATATTACCAAGCCTTATTCCTAGATACTAATCCAGCGAACAACAATACCTCCGGATGGTAAGTTTGACTAACAAGATATTTTCTGGAATTACTACAAGGTTCTATTCACTTCCTACTTGATTGTCTAATTGCATTGTTCCACTAAACTAATCAAGTATTTGATTAACCAGTTCATGAAATTAAAGTGCTTATAGCGGGCTACTCTAATCTCTAACAGATAGACAATACCAATCATGAACGCACACAAGCTAACACAATAATCCAAGCATTATAGCGGATGTCATGAATATATTATGAAGACGTTACGAAGCAGATTAACATGTCTTAGTAAAATAAGTAAAATCAAAAGCTCAACTGCGTAAAATCCCAATCTTTGGTCTAAATCCCCAAATCAATTAAATCAATCCATCAAACCCTAGAACTGTATAGGAAATTAGCCCATGAGATTACAAGCAATCCTCATGGCTAAGCAATTCATAACAATAATCAAAGTAATAGAAAGGAATAGATAAGAATTGTGAAACCCTAGTGTAGGAGCAATCTCACGTTCCTTCTCCGTCTCTTCAATTGCTTGATTCTCCCTCGATTAGCACTTGGAACCCTTGTGGAATTGGATGGATGGCGAAATCAGGTTGTAATCTGATATGGGTATGAAAGGAGTGTGGATTGATGATGGTTTATGGCTGGGCTCTCTCCGATTGACGTCTCGATCTCCCTAATTGTTTCTAAGATGGATGCAGGGCTGTTTTCACGATGAAAAACGCTTCAGAATCGCGTCTGGAAGGTATTTATACAGTGTTGAATCGAACAGGCCCCGTCTGGGCTCTGAACTGGGCCGCTCGGCACCCAGCTCGGCTCGAGCTGGGTCTGGACCCAGCCGAGCGGCCTGCCACGTCACTGGCCACGTCACTGGGGTCCAAGTGGGACCCCACTCGGCACCGTTTACCACCGCTCGGCACCCAGCTCGGCTCGAGCGGCTCGCCGAGCTGCTCCCGAGCTGGGCCGTTCCGGGTCTGTTTTGCTCCTCTTCCGATCCTGCCCTGTTTTACCCTGTTTCCTGCCTTCGAAACTCACAAAAACACCTTAATAGCCTTAAAATCGTGTAAATACTTAAACATACACAATTCCATGCAAAAACGATAAATTTCCTAAGCAAAATGGTGTAATGTGCACACATAAAATGCGTGAAATTCCACTCTCAACAGTTATATTAAATATTTGTTTTTTTAAAAGTCTTTTTAATTTTTATTTATTAATTTTTTATTTCTCCCGTCCGTCCCCCGTAGTTATCTCCTCCGGCATAGTAGATATATATTTTAAGAAAAAATATTTTTTGGTTGACTTTATTAACTTTTTAAGGGCATTGTAGTATTTTTAGGTAAAAAATAAAGTTTAAAGTAAGTTTTGTGTATTAGGTGGTAGTGTTATTTTTTAAATTAAAATAACTCTTTGAGGTTATTGATTGATATAATATTTTCTTTTTTGGGTGGCGAAGAAGATAAGTATGGGACGGATGTAAAAGGTTTGAAGATAAATACATGAAATTTAGGTTTGGATAAATTAAATCTTAACGAATATTTTTTGCCAGTATAAAACTCTGAGTTTGTAAATTAAGTCTAAATAAATTTTTATTTATTTATTTATTTTTTTATAAATAATAAATTTCCTTAAATATCTCATATGAAAATTCATCTGGATATATATAATTTGTCATATTATATACTCCCTCCATCCCGGAAGTATTGACACGTTTTTTTTGACACGGAGATTAAGGAGTATAATAATTTAATGTAAAGTGAAGTGAAGTGAGAGAAATAATATTTAGTGTGATGTGTGTGTGGGCCCATGTAAATAAATAAATTATTTTTGTGTGGGTCTCATATTCTTAAAAAGGAAATATATCAATTTTTGTGGAACAACCAAAAAAGGAAAGTGTCAATATCTTTGGGATGGAGGGAGTATAACATAAAGTTACAAAAAATGCTGAGACATGTTCACGAATATTCTGATTTTATAAATTTAAAAATTTTATAATATATAAAATATTTTAAAATTTTTAAATATTTAAATATTTAGAGGTTTTATAATTTTTTTACTACTAAAATACTAGATACAATTAATTTTATTAACATAAAAAAATATGATAGATTAAATATTTTTTTAATATATTAATTTGTAGTAATCTTTTTAAAAAAATTAAATAAATATCATATTAGAAATTATTAATTTATTTAATAATTTTTGAGAATTTAAATTTAAATGTAAAATATAAAATTTTTATTAGATGTGTGCAATATGAAAAAATAAATAAAAAATTTGATAGTGTTTTTTGCCAAAGGCAAAATCTTAAATGTTTGGATTAAATCACAATTTATGTAAAAGTTGTGGTTTTATCTACTATAAAATAAAGGGTCACTTACTATTAGCTACAAAAAAAATGCATAATTGCTATTAACTACATGACTCAAAGCACTGTTACTCATAACTACACAATTATGACTGTAGTACCATAAATACCCCTATATATTTGCACAATTGTTTTGCATAATTTGATTCTGCACAATTGTTTTGCACAATTTCGCCGGTCAACGCCGGTCAACGGCCGATCAACGGTCGGTCCCCTATATATTTGCACAATTGTTTTGCATAATTATTTTGCACAATTTCGCCGGTCAACGCCCGATCCCCTATATATTTTCACAATTATTTTGCACAATTTGATTTTGCATAATTATTTTGCACAATTTCGCCGGTCAACACCGGTGAACGCCAGTCAAGGGCCGGTCAACGGCCGGTCAACTCCGGTGGGTGGGTGTGGGGTAGGGTTGTTGGTTTAAAAGTGTATTGAGTATAAGGTTATATTTGGTATATTACTTTAATATTTTGTAGTTGAGAGTAATTATTTAAATTCCATGTATCTAATAGTAATTTAGGTTACAAGTGTGTACCTATTAGTACTTATCCCTAAAATAAAAGATGATATGGAACCTGACGTGAGTCACGTGACAAAGGTCAACGTTAAATGGGTGTAATTTGCAACAAAGTTAAAAAAGTTGAGGTTTTTTTTACTAGTTTTAAAGGTTAAAATTAAATTACAATTGAAGTAAATATTGAAATTCTTTTTTGCAATTAAACCATTTCTTTTTAATTTCGTTTATCCAATTATATTCTTAATATTATACACAGGTGATATACCTGAGGAGATGGGCAATCTTCACAACCTGGTTGAATTTGGAATTGAAGATAATGAGATAAGAGGCAGACTGCCCCTCCATATTTTTTAAAATATGCCTTCCTTGCAAATTTTGTATCTAGGGAGGAATAAACTGAGATGGAAGCTGTCCAGAGATATTGCAAATATTAGTATGCTCACACTCCTAGATCTCTCGGATAACGACTTATCAGGTGCCACTGAGTAAATTAATTAACAGACTTAGGCTACAGGACATAATTACGTATTAGCACTATTTATAAATCTGGAATTCTAATTCTCAATGCTTCAAATTTTAATCATGTCAGGCGTTATACCTAGAGAAATCGGCCAACTTTACCGACTGGAGACATTAAATTTGGATAATTTGAAGGGTTTGAGTGGTTCAATTCCGATGGAGCTATTTAACATCTCCAATCTTAGATTTCTTGACCTCAATATCAATAGTTTGTCAGGCAGTCTTCCTTCCGATTTGTGCTACAACTCACCCCTTGTTGAAGAACTTCTACTGAGTAAAAACTACCTTTCTGGAACAATACCTTCCTCAATCTCCAACTGCCTTCATCTTAAAAAACTTGAACTGGCCTACAATAGATTCACTGGATTTGTGCCCCACTCTCTTAGAAACCTCACTCTCCTGGAAAAACTAAACCTGTCAGACAACGATCTGAGGATCGATGAGCCAGAGTTGAGCTTCATTATTACTTCGCTGACAAGATGCACATCATTAAAGCTCTTGGATATCGGTAATAACCTTGTAGATGGAGTCCTTCCACCTTCCATTGGGAATTTGTCTTCCTCCTTGCTCTATTTTTACGCCAACAAGTGCAAGATTAGAGGTCGCATTCCTCACGAAATCGGCAATTTAAGCAATCTCCTGTTTCTTCCATTACAGAAGAATGACTTCTCAGGTACCATTCCAACTTCTTTCGGATCTTTGATTAATCTTCAAGGATTATCTCTCGGTAACAACAATCTTGAAGGTCCCATACCAGAGGCTCTCTGCAATTTGCGCAGCTTGTTTGGCCTTTATCTTTCCCGAAACCAACTTTCTGGCCCCATTCCTCAATGTTTAGGATATGTCCTGTCTTTAAGACAACTTTATCTTGGTTCAAACATGCTCAATTCAACCATTCCATCCACCTTGTGGCGCCTTAAAGATTTGTTGAAACTGGACTTGTCCTCAAATTCCTTGACTGGTTTTTTACCACAGGAGGTAGCTAATTTAGGTGGTGCAATTTCCATAGATCTTTCGATGAACCAGTTGTCGGAGTCTATCCCAACACTGTTGGGAATTTGCAGAATGTGGTTAATCTGTCATTGGCTCATAACAGATTTGAGGGTTCTATTCCTCTGTCCGTGGGGAATATGATTGGTTTAGAGACATTGGACTTTTCTTACAATAATTTGTCCGGTTCAATCCCAAACTCTCTTGAGAAACTTAAGCGTCTCCAATACTTTAACGTGTCTTTCAATTCTTTAAGTGGGGAGATTCCAGATGGTGGCTCCTTCAGAAATTTTACTGTGGACTCTTTTCTTATATTTTACTGTGGACTCTTTTCTTCATAATAAGGCACTCTGTGGAATTCCAAAGTTCCACGTACCACTTTGTAGGAGAAAACCCAGTCACCTATCGAAGAGAAAGAAAGTTCAATTTGCCTTATTTGCTCTTGCTGCGTTTGTGGTGCTCATCACTGTTGCTACTTTGGCATTCATCTTTTTACGACGTGGAAAGAAAGACAAGAAAATTGGTGGGAATCATGATTTGGTGGTGTCCACTGCACCGGAAAGAATTTCTTATTATGAAATCATGCAGGCAACTGTTGAAGACTGAAACATATTCCTCATTTCCTTCCAGAAATTAAGGCTTACTTATTGCCTTTGTTCCCTTATTGCAACGGCTATATTGCTTCACTTGTCTATAAATAGGTTGTAGTTTACTTTGTAAGATATAACACAATAAGATCAATGAAATCTTCCATTATACAATTCAATCCCAATTTCAACATGGTATCAGAGCAGGTTAATCCTGTCTCTTAGCCCTTCAAATCTGTTCAACATTCCATATACACCTCTAAGGTGTCTGATTCAAAGAGAGGTTAAACCTCTTATCTGTCATCAATCTATCAAGTCTGCTTATAGACTCCAATTACACCTTAAAGGTGTTCTACTTCTAATAAGAGGTTTTAATCCTCTTCTGATATTTATCTGCACAGAACCTTCAGAAAATTGATTTCTGAAAAAGGTTCAAGCATTCTCAATCCAAAAGAGGTTCAACATCTTCTTCATTCAATCAAAACACCATTAAAGGTGTCTCAATTCAAAAGAGAGGTTCAACCTCTTCTTCATTCAATCAATTCTACAAAACACCATTAAAGGTGTCTCAATTCAAAAAGAGGTTCAACCTCTTCATTCAATAAGCCTGACGGAGAGAGCAGTAAGCCCTACTCCCAACATTCACCACACTTGTATTTCCAGAACTTGAATTCCTCAGAGCAGTGACACCCACGACAACACACACAAGAAATCAAAAACTAAACAAAACAAAAGCCATTGCTGTCACCCGCTGAAATTGTGCCGCTCGCTATCGATCGGTTCGCGAAGAACGCGCCGCGAAAACACGACGAGGGTTGAGCCATCGCGGTCAGACCAGTCGCCATCAGTCGGCAAGGAACGAGCTGCCTGAAGCGCGACCGCTGCTGTCAGCCGCTGAAACTGAGCCGTCCCCGCCGACGACCTACTCGCTTCCGCTGACCTCCGCTGCAGAGCCGCTCAGATCGGTCGTCCGTCAGGCTGCTGGACGCCTGTTGATTCCGGTGTTCAATTTTGAAACGCCGCCGCCGTCAGCCCGCTGTGCTGCCAGCCGGAAGCGCAATCCAGCCGGAAGCCGCTGCTGCCCATTCTGAAGCCACTTCAGTCCACCACCCAGCCGCTTCTCGTCTGTCACTGCCGAAGGACTCCATGGTTCGCAAGCCCAACGAGGTTATGCGGCGGGGAGAAAATTTAGGGCACAATGAAGGTTGTGTTCCTAATCGTGTCATGAATCGAAGATTAAAGAAAAATGAAGCTGGGCCTCATCTTAGTGCAGCCCATGCCAACATATTGGGCCCAAACCAATTTTCTTATCTTGTGGCCCAAGTTGCTCAAGCCCTGCAGGCCCAAAATCAAATCCAATCCACTAATACAGTAGTGGATGCAGGTCCATTTCCTTCTAATATTTCATTGGGCCCAAAATATTTAAATTTTAATTTTGAAAAAAGGCCCACTCATTCTTCAATTTTTAAAAACCCAAATTTTTTAAACACAAAATCCTTTAATTACTCTAGCATGTTTTCATCAAATAATAATTTAATTGATTTCTCTAAAGCTTGGGTGGTTGACTCTGGAGTAACCGATCACATGACCGGAAATCGTTCCATCTTTCTAGAAAACTCCCTTATTTTAGGCAACTCTTAAAATGTTACAGTAGCTAATAACACTTCCGTTCAAATCCGTGGAAAAGGATCAAGTTATCTTTTTTCTAAAAAGATCGACAATATCCTTTATTTACCATCTTTTACTTTGAATTTGCTATCCGTTAGTAAAATCACCACTGAATTAAATTGTCAAGTTATATTTACTGACATTGATGTTGTATTTCAGGAAAGATTGACAGGACAAACGATTGGTAAAGGAGTTCGTATCAATAATTTATACCTAATTAACTTCCCTAGTATTGCTTTAAATGCTGTTGATATGTCCCTTTGGCATAAACGTCTTGGACATCCGTCCAATTCAGTTTTCAACAAAATATTTCCTAATTCGTCATATCATGATAAGTGTGATATTTGTTCTTTTTCTAAACACACACGTCTTCCTTACACAAATTCCTCTTCTAATTCAAAATCTATTTTTGATTTGATTCACTCGGATGTTTGGGGTCCCGCCCCAACTACATCTTATAACGGTTTTAGATATTATGTTAGCTTTATAGATGATTTTTCAAAGCATACTTGGATATTTTTACTTAAAAATAAAAGCGACGCTTTCGCAAAATTTCAAGAATTTTTCGTCTACGTCAAAAATCAGTTCAATAAGTCCATCAAAATTTTTCGAACGGATAATGGAACTGAATTTATAAACTCAAATTTTCAAAATTTTACAAAAAGTAATGGAATTATTCATCAAACCTCGTGTCCCTACACACCAGCTCAAAATGGGGTCGCGGAACGGAAAAATCGTCATATTTTAGAAGTCACTCGTTCTCTTCTTTTTCAAAACAATGTTCCAAAATATTTTTGGTCAGATACTCTTATAACTGCCAATTACCTTATTAATCGTCGACCTTCCCCTAATCTCAATAACCTTAGTCCCCACAAAATTCTTTTTAAAAGGGATGTCGGTCTTGACCACTTACGCACTTTTGGATGTACGTGTTTTGTTCACATTAATCGTACCAATAAACTCAGTCCTTCTTCGGTCAAAGCTATTTTTCTTGGCTACTTAGTACCTCAAAAAGGTTACAAGTGTTATGATCCTATTAATAAAAAGCTCTATATTTCAAGATATGTTACCTTCAATGAAAATGATCCTTATTACTCTATTGATAACTCCTCCATTGATATTAACGACTTTGTTTTCCCTATTTCAGCTCCTACTGATCTTATTCCTTCTCAGGATCATCATAATGATTTGATCAATACGATTCCTCTCGAGGATGATGCAAACATAGTCGAAGAAAATGCTCCGACAGGGGGAGATCATGTCCCAGTCGAAGAAAATACTCCGATAGGGGGAGATCAAAACCAAAACCCAACTCGAGCTAATTCACCTCGGAGATCTCATCGACAAACTCGGCAGCCTACCAAACTAAGAGACTATATCACTTATTCGGTATCATACCCTATCCAAAACTTCTTATCTTATTCCAACATTTCAAAAGAGCATCATGCATTTTTAAATTGCATAAATCAATCTGAACCTAAAAGCTTCGAAGAGGCTAATTGTTGTCCTACTTGGCGTAAAGCAATGGAAGAAGAAATAAATGCTCTTGAGAAAAATAATACTTGGTCTCTTGTTCATCTCCCTAAAGGAAAAAAGGCAGTCGGATGTAAATGGTTCTACAAAGTAAAATTCGATAGTTTGGGGAAAATCAAAAGATATAAAGCTCGCCTTGTTGCTAAAGGCTTCACTCAAACTTATGGAATTGATTATGAAGAAACCTTCGAACCCGTTGCTAAAATGAACACGGTAAAAATCCTTCTTTCTATAGGCACTAATAAAAATTGGTCTTTTCATCAAATGGATGTTAAAAATGCCTTTTTACAAGGAGATTTAGAAGAAGAAGTGTACATGACTCTTCCTCAAGGTCTTAAGAATTCAGATTCTACCCTTGTTTGCAAACTTCACAAATCCATTTATGGTGTAAAACAATCTCCCAGAGCTTGGTATTCTAAACTTAGTCATGCATTACTCTCCCAGAACTTTCAAAAAAGTTCAGCTGATTCATCGTTATTTACTCGTATTTCTTCAAATTCCTCAATTATTGTTTTAGTTTATGTCGATGATATTATTATTACCGGTGACAAGGAAACAAAAATTCAAGATATTAAGAACTTTCTCAAACAAACATTTGATATCAAAGATCTTGGTTTTCTTAAATATTTTCTTGGAATTGAAATAGCTCACTCCTCCAAAAAAGGATTATTCCTTTCTCAAAGGAAATACACCCTCGATCTTCTTCAAGAAATAGGTAAACTCGGTGTTAAGCCTGCTAGCACTCCCATGGAAACCAATGCTAAACTCAATTCAGAAGATGGATCTCCTATTAAAGATGTGGGTATGTACCAAAGACTTGTAGGAAAACTTATTTACTTAACTACTACTCGTCCTGACATTGCTTTTTCTGTGAGTGTTGTTAGTCAATTTATGCAGGCACCCCGGACTACCCACCTAGCTGCTATTGATCGGATACTTCAATACCTGAAATCAACTCCGGGACAAGGAATTTGGATAAAGAACAACAAAGATGTGAGCATTCAAGGATATACTGATGCTGATTGGGCAGGAAGCTTTGACCGGCGATCTACTACCAGCTTTTGTACTATGGTTGGAGGAAATCTAGTAACATGGAAAAGGAAAAAGCAAAACGTAGTGGCTAGATCAAGTGCCGAAGCAGAATACCGGGCAATGGCATCAACTGCTAGTGAACTTACTTGGATAAAGCAACTACTAGAGGATATGAACATTCAAACCAAAGGAGCAATTCAAATGCATTGTGATAACAACGCTGCTCGCCACATAGCCTCAAACCCGGTGTTCCACGAACGAACAAAACATATTGAGGTGGATTGTCATTTCGTTCGAGACAAAGTTCAAAGTGGGATGATTCAAACACCTTATATTGGGAGCAAGGATCAACTTGCAGACATATTCACTAAAGCCTTGGACAAATCAAGACATAAGTTCATTCTTGACAAGTTAGGAGTGATCAACCCGTTCACCCCTACACTTGAGGGGGAGTGTTGAAGACTGAAACATATTCCTCATTTTCTTCCAGAAATTAAGGCTTACTTATTGCCTTTGTTCCCTTATTGCAATGGCTATATTGCTTCACTTGTCTATAAATAGGTTGTAGTTTACTTTGTAAGATATAACACAATAAGATCAATGAAATCTTCCATTATACAATTCAATCCCAATTTCAACAGCAACTCAAGAATTCGATGAAAGCAATATACTAGGTGTTGGGAGTTTTGGTTCTGTTTACAGAGGAGTTCTCATAGATGGGAAGGTAATTGCAGTGAAGGTGTTTAATCTGGAAACTAGAGATGCTTTCAGGAGTTTTGACGTCGAATGTGAAGTACTACGAAACATTCGCCATAGAAACCTGGCTGAGGTTGTAAGCAGTTGCTCTAATGAAGACTTCAGAGCTTTAGTTCTTGATTATATGCCCAACGGAAACCTTGAAAAATGGCTGTATTCCCACAACTATTGCTTGGATTTCATGCAGAGGCTTAACATAATGATTGATGTTGCATGTGCATTGGAGTATCTTCACCATGGCTATTCAATTCCTATCGTTCACTGCGACTTGAAACCAAGTAACGTGTTGTTAGACGAAGAGATGGTTGGCCATGTTAGTGATTTTGGGATTGCAAAACTTTTGGGAGATGGGGAGAGCACTGTGGTGACTAACACTCTTGCTACGCTTGGCTACATTGCTCCAGGTGGTTTTCTTTCTTGTCCAAATTGAACTGCTTCTAATTTTAATTGTATCTCACGAAGTTGATTTTTAATGATTTTGATTTCTGTAGAATATGGTTTGGAAGGATTAGTTTCGACAAAGTGCGACGTTTACAGTTATGGCATGATGTTGATGGAAACATTTACAAGAAAAAAGGCCAAGTGATGATATGTTCGCCGGTGATCTTAGCATTAAGCATTGGGTTGAGAGATTACTCCCACAATGTGTTGATGAGGTTATAGACGCCAACTTAGTGAAAAATGTTGATGATGAACACTACAACAAGATGATGCAATGCGTATCATCCATATTGGTGTTGGCCTTGAAGTGCTCTGCAGAATCCCCTAGTGATAGAATAAACATGAAAGAAACTCTATCGGAGCTACACAAGCTCAAACGTCAGTTTAATTTTCGTCTACAAGCTTAAATATAGAGGTAAGTCCTTGCAGTGTCCTAGTTCTGTTACAACAACACATGATCATTACCATGATATGCTATTCTTTTCCATTTCTGTAAAAGTGGTTGTCCTTCATGAGATTTATTGGAACATATTTTTATATTCTTGGAACAATATTTCATTTAATAATAGTTCATCTTCAACAATTCCATGTTCGACATTCAGCGGATATGAGAAAGATAGCCTCCATTTGCACTTGCTTCCCTCGTGTATCAGATTTGGAAAGCCCGTAATTCTATCATCTTTGAGGGTGGAATGAAGCCAGCTCAAGTAACAGTGGAATGCATCAAGATGGAGATAGCCCTTTTGCATAATAGTCTTTATCTTATTTTGTTGTGCACCATTGGGTGCGTTGCATTGTATACCTCACTTATATATTATAACTTGTTTGGTCTGAAATATATTTACCATTTTCAGAAGAGGAGTCATGACTAAAACAAAAGGTGACAGACTTGTGTGACACGCTGAAACCATTTTATGCTTTTTTTAATTAATTATCACTTTTTATTATAGATTTATCACTTTCTTTTTTAAAAAAATGTTCTCTTTTCATTTAAACTATACTATAAAGTGTTCTTATAATTGTCTCCATGAAAGATTCCAGTGCCATCAATCTTCCTCATCCCATTTCCCCTTTCCCTCACTACATTTCCTCTTCCCTTAGACACAAGAAAAGACAGGCCACCACCTACACCACACGTCTCTCCAAAAAACAATCTGCCTTCCAAGTTTTTCTTTAGATTCACTGTCATCTCCCTTCAACAATTTTAATTAAATAGGTCCTTGAGCCATCCTGACCACTTCCCCCTCCCTTTTATCCTCCCACCATAGTCTCTCTCCGTGCTCGCTATTCTAGCTGCATCTCCATATTTCGACACTAAAATCTTGGGCTAAAAAAGTTGGGTGCAGAGTGAAGCTTCCACATCCATTTTTTAAGATGAGAAACATTAAAACATTTAACATCTTTGACACCTAGCCATTCATAACAATGCTCTGCTTTTCCTGCAATATTTGGAAAGGTTTTTTTGTTCTTCATGAGATGATGACACTACTACGCAAAATGGTATTCATTGTATGAAAACACATATTGAAAATTACTGCAAAATCTTGTATCTAAATATATTGAAGACAAAGTGGTATTCATTGACCTGTGGCTGTGTAGACTTACAAGTCAAGTTGACTAGTAATGGCCGACAAATATATTTAGTGCAAATATGTGTGAAGCACTTTAATCCGCCACTTCCCTAAATTAATTAGTCTTCCATTCACTCATTAATTATTCCTTATGGATGTCCTATATATATTTTAGTATTAGTTAAACCCTATGTATTTCAATTACAGTAATCATGTTTAAAGCTTGTCATTTTGTTTCTGCATATGCAGTCCTATTACTAATAACAAGCTTCCAAATACCTTGTCTAGCCAAAATATCCACCAACCTCACAACAGATCAACATGCTCTTCTCTCACTAAAATCTTTCCTAATCATGCACCCTGGTCTTCCACTTGTAAGAAATTGGACCAGTTCAAGCTCTGTTTGCAACTGGATTGGTGTCACCTGTGGCTTGCGCCACCGCAGAGTGACGGCGTTGGATATTTCCGACATGGGTCTCTCCGGAACCATTCCTCCACACCTAGGAAACCTCTCCTTTCTCGTTTCCCTCAACCTCTCCTACAACAATTTCAGTGGCACTTTGCCTCGAGAATTCTCTCTACTACACCGGCTAAAGCTTCTCTCTCTTAAAGTTAACAACTTCACTGGAGAGATTCCACCATGGTTAGGCAATTTATCTAAGCTCGAGTACCTCTCTCTTACAAACAATAGCTTCAATGGTGTCATCCCGAAATCTATGTCCAACTTAGCAAATCTTCGAGTTGTTGATTTCTCATTCAATTCTGTGCATGGAGAAATTCCACAAGAGTTTGGGAGGCTTCATTCTCTTCAGTTTCTGAGCATTCAATACAATCATTTATCAGGTGTGATACCAGCTTCCATTTTCAACATATCCACCTTACAAAAATTAGCTTTCACACATAATGAATTGAGTGGAAGTCTTCCAATGAGTTTGTGTGATAATCTCCAATCACTTGAAGGGATTTATTTATCCGAAAATCAACTTAGCGGTCTTATTCCATCCAATCTATCTGATTGTTCAAAACTTGAAATCATGTCACTGTCATACAACTCTTTCAGAGGGCACATACCGCCTGCAATCGGGATGTTGAAATCTCTTCAAGGATTATCTCTCGGGGGAAACACATTATACGGTATACCTTGAATCTCTATAATTTATATTACGTATATAAAAAAATTCTATGGATCCTTAGAACCTTTGAGGTTCATGCATGGGCGGCACTGGGGTGATCTCAGAGGTCTTATTTCATTTTTGGTCTGATACTTTTTTTTTTTTCCCCAAAAGCTGCAATTTAATTTGTTCCGTACCGTTAAAGTAATTACTGGAATACGTTAACTCCAATAAATAAGCAAAATGGAGTCAATTTTGGAAGGAATTGACTTCCCAACCCTATAAAAGGCTGTCAGGTGCACATGTAAAGCACAAGAATGCAATCAACATTCATAATCAGACTTTAAATTACAATGTACATATAAAAATTCCAAATTATAAAGTCAAATTCCAATCTGGCTAATATCTACAATATAAGCCATGTTTCACATTATAGTAAAAGGATTATAAGCAAGCACTCCAGAGTCATCAGAATCAATTGTCAATCCAATATAACTATTTTTCATAAAAAAAAAAAAAACTAAATATGGTTTATATACATGTAACAAATGGTTAACAATCGATGGACCTGCAAACCTCTGTACACAGTTATATGAAAAATGAACCGTAGTACACCCCGTCAACTTCAGCACATCAATCTGCATAGGTTGGAGTGGTTCAAATTTCACAACATATGTTGAACTTAAAATGGAGGGAAATATGATGCTTATATGTACTTGAAGCCCAATTTTAGTAATACTATCCATGAGTTCCTTCACTTTTTGTGGTCATTTGCTCTTGTACGCATGAGGGGTCTCCTAATTTTTATATCCATGGGCAGTTCAAGAATCAATGCCCCCCCAGAATGAAGACCACCAGGGGGAGATCATGCAATCTTAAAACCATTAAACTTAGTGTAGATTGATTGATCGTATATAGTCGAGATGACCAATTAAAGAATTTATCGAACCTCAGGGAGGAAGGTACTAGAGTTTAAGCGATCTCAAGTTTATCGTGATTTTATAAGGACGACGGAATAGGAGGATAAGATGCAAATAATTGCAATTAAACTAATGCAAGAAACAAGATAAAACGAATGAAAGATGAATGGGTTCCAAATTATGCAAGGATGATATTAACAACAATCATGGCATAGATAATAAAGAAATCATTCAATTAATTCTAATCTCTCATGGACATGGCATAGGAGCGATCACTAATTCCACCTAAACTCTCTCTCGAGATGGATAGGATGTAAACCCTCAATAAGGCTCCCAAAAGTACATAGGATCGAGACCAAAGTGAACACCTCCCACTAGGTACTAATTACTCTACGAGTTTCCTAATGAGGTACTAAATCATAGGCAATATTCCCTTTTAAGGTACTATGAATTCACTAATGGTTTGGGTCCCCTCATCTAATCAACCAATCTCTCGATCAAGCTAATCAAATGTTCTATCAAAGGGTTCTAAATCTAGAAGGATATCTCTATCTCATTCTAAATTAATGCACATGAAGTGTATGATAAAATGATTCAATGAACTATCCTAAACACATAATTGATTTCTCAATCTAAACACATGTCCATGACAATTAATCACATATATCATCATATACATCAAGCAATCAACATTCAATGATAGAAATACACAAAGCCCATTCAAGATTAAAATCAAATTACATAAAAACTAAATTATCCAACACCAATCATGGAGCTAATCTCATAAAGGAGATTAGCCTCTCATAGTCACAAGAAATTCAACATAGACATTAAAATCCTTACAAACCATGATCAACTATAAAGAAAGTTCACAAAAATTAGAATTAGATTCCCCTTTGAAGTCCTTC
Source organism: Pogostemon cablin (assembly GCA_023678885.1). Classification (NCBI taxonomy): domain Eukaryota; kingdom Viridiplantae; phylum Streptophyta; class Magnoliopsida; order Lamiales; family Lamiaceae; genus Pogostemon; species Pogostemon cablin. The sequence goes on from CM042973.1 coordinate 1,169,136, forward strand.
AATGGAGATCTCCTTCTTCTTCTTGCAATCTTCACTCTCCCTTGCTTCCTTGATCACTTGGATGGTAGATTTGATGGAGGAGATCAAGTGTGGATGGATGGATGAAGAATGGATGAAGATGATGGTGTGAAATAAAGAGAATTATGTGTGATGTAGGTGAAACAGTAGAAACCCTCGAACCAATCTGATCTAATGTTGAATTATTGGGTATTTATACCCCTTGGGAAGCTTCTAGAAGGTTCTGGAATTTTTAACAGGTTTTTACATGACTCGGCTCGAGTGCATGCACACGGCTCGAGTTGGGTCTTGTTCTGGCGGCAAATCTCAGCTGCTGACGGAGCTCGAGTCGTGTAGCAGAGCTCGACTCGAGTGCTGAACAGAACATGGCTCGAGTTATGAACTCGAGCACAGGGGAGGGCGTGTAGTATTTTCTGACGTCAGCGCACGGCCTTTCTGGACAGGCCCGTGCACAGCGCACGGCTCGTGCTGCACCAACTCTACTCGAGTAGCAGCACTCGACTCGAGTCGGGTTGGGCCCTGCTTTTCTTCTTCGTTTCCTCTCCCTTCTCCGTTTTTGCTCCGTTTTCACCTGTTTTACATATGTTTAAGCTCATTCTCACACATTTCCATAAAAACACAAAACACAACCAAATAGCACATAGATACGGATAAAATACTATGAAAACACACATAAAAAGACACTAAAATCTAGGTGAAAATATCACTCATCATAGATCCCCCACGTAACTAAAGACGTTTCAAAATCCATCACACAACTGACTTCATACAAAGAAACTTGCCATGATTGTGTGAATTAGCTAGGATGTTGATATCATCATGAAGAAGAGAAGACATTAAGGGTCAACAAACTCTACTGCACAGCTTGAAACATGTTCCAAGATTTACATTGGCACATGTAGAAGGAAATATACCGGTTTAGGCAAGCTAGTAGTGCATATTGGCACAACTTTGAGTAATTTGCAATGCAACCTTTCCATCCATGGAGTGACCCTTAAGGCCATAACAGAATCAAACCAATCTCTGGCTTTTGCTTTTATTACATTTGTCAGAATTATACATACTTCTCACCGTTCATCTAATGCACTAGAATCTAAAGAACACAACCACAAAGACAAACAATTTAAGACCATCAGAAGCTATAAAATAAAATCGCCTCAATGCAACTTCTCATTCCTCTATATTGTTGGGTTAATGGATGATCGAGAGTTGGGAAAGTTAATACTTTGGCTCACACAATATTTTACAATATCATTTTTAAACACTCAAGGCTCAAGCTTTAGCTACAACTCTCTTAAATACTTGCACTCTGTTTTTATACTGTGGCACTCTTTCTCTCACTTAAGTTGCCACACACTAAACACTCTTTATCTCACTGGAAATACACTCTCTTACTTATTACTTGCATGCTCACTAAGCACATATTTATAGGACCTAGCAGAAGGTTCTAGTTTGGCGGTGCCAACATAAACCCACTAACTCATCTAGATTATTCTATTTAATCTCTAATCCTATTAATCTGCCGGACTAACTATTCTTCTCAAGATTAATCTAGAATCTAACATGAGCACTCCACGTCCTTCTAGAACAATCTTCTGCCTTCACCAAGCTTCTGTAATCAACCAGATTAATCTAGAAAGGTCGGTGGTGCACCTTCATACATCTCTCGAAAACAGAATAATCTAACCAAATCATCCACAAAACAAAAAAGATAACAGCTAAATAAATCACTTGGCAAGCTCTTCGAGCTGGCGAAGATTGCGATTAAAGCAACCACGGAGATGCCTTTAGAATAGGCTCAGCGTCATCCTTTTCAAACTCTAAGTTAGAACAGTAGACGAAAATATCAACTCAATCACCTTATTAAGACTTTTGAAAAGGTCCCACAACTTTTGAATTTCAATCAGAAATGGTCCTTTTTGGGACGATTTTATAAATTTTTAGGAGTTATGGGACGATTTTCAATCAGATAAAGTTCCATAAAAATTTGGAGGCTTCCGAAAATTTTGGACGGTTTTGAAATATTTTAAGGAGTTATGAGATAGTTTGCGACGAAAAATTAGTTTTGGGACGAAATTTAAAATTTTGAGATAGGTACAGGACTAAACTAAAAATTTTAAGTTAATCATGCGGAAATAGAATTTGGCAAAAGTTATTGGACTGAAAGTGCATTTAACTCTTATCAAACCTTTCACTAGTATAATTTTGATCATTGGGATCATCTGCGAGAAATTAGCATTTTTGGTCCCATAAAACACGCATACTCTACAAAATGGTGTTTCAATATTTTCTCTTTTAGTTCAAAATTATTTTTCTTTGCACATTTGATCTCATAAATTAATAAAATTTCAAATTAAGAAAAACTCATTTTGCTATAGAATTTACCAAAGGAATTTAATCCGTTGGTAATTACAAAGAATTGCAAAAAAAATCTTTCAGCAATGGAATAACAACAGATTTAATATGTTTTTAAAACAGAATAAAATCTGTGGCTATTTGCTAACTGATACCAACAGAATTATTAACAACGGATTACAAACGAAATTATTTGATCCCATAAGTTAATAAAATTTCAAATTAAAAAAATCATTTTTAGCAACAAAATTTACCAAAGGAATTCAATCCGTTGGTAATTACCAACGAATTGCCAAAAAAATTCTTTCAGCAATGGAATGCCAACAGATTTATTACGTTTTTACAACAGAATAAAATCCATTGCTATTTACCAATTGATGCCAACAGAATTATTAACAACGGATTACAAATGAAATTATTTACCAATATAATTGAATTTTCGTTCAAAATTTATCAACCACCACTTCATCAACATAATATTGCCAACAAATTCAGTAACTATTTAAAAGCTTAAGGTAGTAGAAAGAAGGAGTTAAAAGTTTTTTTTTGTCCATAACTATTTAAAACTTTAGATTTTGTCCCAAAACAGATATTTGTAACGATTTTTGTCCTATAACTATGAGTTTTATTTTAATTTTGCCCAATTTTTCTCGAAACTCTCAATTTTTGCCGAAAATTGATCACGCGCGTTGCACGTGAAGGATGAATTTGGGGGGTTCCGGCGAAAATTAAGGGTTCCGGCAAAAATTGGGCAAAATCAAATTAAAACTCATAGTTATGGGACAAAATCGATACAAATATTTTTTGGGACAAAATTTAAAATTTAAAAAGTTATGGGACAAAAAAACTTTTAGCCTCATTTTACAAAATCGAAATATCTTTTTTAACTATTTTTAAGAGCTTCATAAATCATAAAGCAAAATATTATTTGTGAGGATAAGATTTGCAATGGACTAAAGAATTAAAATTGAGAAATAAATATCACAAGCTAACATCAGAACAAACAAATCACACATAATTGTGCATAGTTAAAAGTTTTTTTTGTCCCATAACTTTTTAAAACTTTAGATTTTGTCTCAAAAAAGATGTTTGTATCGATTTTGTCCCAAAAAAGATATTTTTATTGATTTTATCCCATAACTATGAGTTTTATTTCAATTTTGCCCAATTTTCATCGGAACCCTCGATTTTAAATAGTTATGGGACAATACTTAATCAGTTTCACATAGATTTCATGCTATAGGGCACAATTCATTCTCTTAATCTTAATGCCTTCAATTTCTATAATTTCATTTTTCCAATATTCTGAATTTATACAGGTGATATACCTCAGGAGATTGGCAATCTTGACAAACTGGCTTCATTTGGAATTGAAAATAATGAGATAAGAGGCAGACTGCCCCTCCATATTTTTAAAAATATTTCTTCCTTGCAAAGTTTGTATCTAGGGAGGAATAAACTGAGTGGGAAGCTGTCTGGAGATATTGCAAATTTTAGTATGCTCACACTCCTGGATCTCTCCCGTAACGACGTAACAGGTATCACTGAATAAATTAATTAACGCTGTGATTCATTATTTAACGAATATACATATATATTATTTAGCACTATTTATAAAATTCGAAATTTGATTCAAAATTTTTAATTTTTTTAAAAATCACGACAGGTGTAATACCTAGAGAAATGGGCAAGCTTTACCGACTAGAGATATTAAATTTGGGTAATTTGAGGGGTTTGAGTGGATCAATCCCGGTGGAGCTGTTTAACATCTCCAATCTTCAAGTTGTTGATCTTACTAGCAATACTTTATCAGGCAGTCTTCCCCCCGATTTGTGCTACAACTCACCCCTTGTTGAAGAACTTCTACTGTTTCACAACTATCTTACTGGAGCAATACCCACCTCAATCTCCAACTGTCTTCATCTTACAGAACTCAGTCTGAAAGGAAATGGATTCACTGGATTTGTACCTCACTCTCTTCGAAACCTAAGTCTCCTCGAAAAACTAGACCTGTCAGATAACGATCTGAGGATTGACGAGTTGAGCTTCATTACTTCTCTTACAAGATTAAGGAGCTTAGCAATCAGTGATAATCCTCTAGGTGGAGTCCTTCCACCTTCCATTGGGAATTTGTCTTCCTCCTTGCTCTATTTTTATGCCTACAATTGTGAGATTAGGGGTCGCATTCCTCGCGAAATCAGCAATTTTAGCAATCTGGTGACTCTTGCGTTAGCGGACAATGACTTCTCTGGTAGTATTCCAACTTCTTTCAGATCTTTGATCAAACTTCAAGGATTAGATCTCGGTAACAACAGTCTTGAAGGTCCCATACCAGAGGATCTTTGCAATTTGCATAGCTTGTTTGTCCTTTATCATTCCCTAAATCAACTTTCTGGCCCAATCCCTGAATGCTTAGGGCATGTCCTGTCTTTACGAAATCTTTATCTAGGTTCAAACATACTCACATCAACCATACCATCCAGCTTGTGGCGCTTTAAAGATTTGTTGATGCTAGACTTGTCCTCAAATTCCTTGACTGGTTTTTTACCGCCGGAAGTAGGTAATTTGGGGGGTGCAATTTCCATAGATCTATCGATGAACCAGTTATCGGAGTCTATCCCTAACACTATTGGGAATTTGCAGAATCTGGTTGATCTGTTTTTGGCTCATAATAGATTTGAGGGTTCTATTCCTGTGTCCGTGGGGAGTATGCTCAATTTAGAGTCATTGGACTTGTCTTACAATAACTTGTCCGGTTCAATCCCAAAGTCTCTTGAGAAACTTCTGCATCTGCAATACTTCAACGTGTCTTTCAATTCTTTAAGTGGGGAGATTCCAGATGGTGGCTCCTTCAGAAATTTTACTATGGACTCTTTTCTTCATAATAAGGCACTCTGTGGAATTCCAAAGTTCCACGTACCTCTTTGTAGGAGAAAATCCAGTCACCGATCAAAGAGAAAGACAGTCCAATTTGCCTTATTTGCTCTTGCTGGGATTCTGGTCCTCATCACTGTTGCTGCTTTAGCCTTTATCTTGTTACGACGTAGAAAGAAATTCAAGAAGATAGGTGGAAATGATTTGGTGGTGTCGTCAGCACCGGAAAGAATTTCTTATTATGAAATCGTGTCGGCGACTCAACAATTCGATGAAAGCAATATACTAGGCGTTGGGAGTTTTGGTTCTGTTTACAGAGGAGTTCTCAGAGATGGAAAAGTTATTGCCGTGAAGGTGTTCAATCTAGAAACTAGAGATGCTTTAAGGAATTTTGACGTCGAATGTGAAGTACTACGCAGCATTCGCCACAGAAACCTGACTGAGGTTGTAAGCAGTTGCTGTAATGAAGACTTCAGAGCTTTAATACTTGAGTATATGCCTAATGGAAACCTTGAAAAATGGCTGTATTCCCACAACTATTGCTTGGATTTCATGCAGAGACTGAATATAATGATTGATGTTGCGTGTGCACTTGAGTATCTTCACCATGACTATACAACGCCTATCGTTCACTGCGACCTGAAGCCAAGTAACGTGTTGTTAGACGAAGAGATGGTTGGCCATGTTAGTGATTTTGGGATTGCAAAACTTTTGGTAGATGGGGAGAGCACTGTGGTGACTAACACCCTTGCTACACTTGGCTACATTGCTCCAGGTGGTTTTCTTTCTCTTCCAAATTGAATTGCTTCTACTTTTAATTGTATCTTACAAAGTGGATAATTAATGTTTTTTTTATTGTTGTAGAGTATGGTTTGGATGGATTAGTGTCGACAAAGTGTGATGTTTACAGTTATGGTGTGATGTTGATGGAAACATTTGCGAGAAAAAGACCAAGTGATGATATGTTTGCCGGCGATTTTAGCATTAAGCTTTGGGTTGAAAGATTGCTCCCACAATGTGTTGATGAGGTAATAGATGCCAACTTACTGAGTAATGTTGATGATGAACTCTACAACAAGATCATGCAGTGTGCATCATCCATATTGGTGTTGGCCTTGAAGTGCTCTGAAGAATCCCCAAGAGATAGAATAAACATGAAAGAAACTCTATCGGAGCTACACAAAATCAAGCGTCAGTTTAATTTTCGTGTACAGGTTAAATATAGAGGTAAGTCCTTGCAGTGTCCTGGTTCTGTTACAACATATATCACATGATCATTATCATGCTAATCTTTTCCATTTTTGCAAAAGAGGTTGTCCTTCGTGAGATCCATATAAATTAGTCGGAACGTCAGTGTATATTGTTGGAACAATATTTCAAGAAATCATGTTTGCACCAATGGTGTTTTATAGTTCATGTTCAATAATGATAAAATTAATGATGCTTATTCTAGTAAAATAAATATTCTAGAAAACTCTAGTATTGGAAGATGATAGAAAATTAGCATAAAGTAGAATTATCTAGAGAAGATCAAATCTCCAAAACATTGTGGAATAATATAGAAGAATCTAGAACATAAGCAATCTAGATTAGTGAAGAGTGATCCATTTAAGGATCTAGAATCATCATCATGTAACTATAAATATGTGATCAAGTGTAATGAATGATGAGTGGTAGAAAAACCATTCCTGCAACCCACTATCTCAATTACTTTCTAAAACTAACTTACTCCTTCCATCATCTCATGCCACACCATCTATTCACCTTCATCTATCTTCTATTACAAAAACCAACAAATAATTCCATGGCCCATCATAAAATTTATTACATGTTTAATAAAAAATTTTCTAGTAAGGGATGAGTACCCTTGTACTCACTTTGGCTGTTTTCAAAAATAAAAAATAAAAAATTATTACATGTTGCTGTACTAATAGGAGATCCGTAAATACAACAAAAAAAAGGGGTGATTATAAATTGTCGTCGCAAATACTCATACAAATTACGGTCGAAAATTTGAACAGCATTCACGCAGGCATTGACAGAACTAATTTGTTTCAACTACTGAGTAGTAATCGTAATAAGAAATTTGCCAGATCTCTAATCAACATGTAAATTGTAATGCATGTCATACACGACATTCTTTAGAATTGTATGGATAACTTTCTGTAGCTCTAGAAATGGTTGATGAAACTAAATGTGATACATACCAAGATGTTGTTGGGTGTAGCTCTAGAAATGGTTGATGAAACTAAATGTGATACATACCAAGATGTTGTTGGGTTTATCCGCCCAGGGAGCCGGGCCCACTCAATCCACTAGCATGATATTGTCCGCTTTGGGCCTGCCCACTGGCCCGCACGGTTTTACCACTCTCGCTTTGGGCCTGCCCACTGGCCCGCACGGTTTTACCACTCTGAGCATCACGCTCAAAAGGCCTCATGCTAGGGAGAGTCCATCCCTCAATTATAAACCCATCGCCATCCCCACTTTCAACCGATGTGGGACTTTGGTTGACACCCAACCAACATTTCCCCCTTAAACAAAGTCCCGCAGCTAGACCATTCAGTTTGAGGTCCGAACATCCCACCAACCCCGGGCTGGGCCGGTTAAGTCTGGGGCCTGGCTCTGATACCACTTGTTGGGTTTATCTGGCCCAGCGGAGCCGGGCCCACTCAATCCACTAGCATGATATTGTCCGCTTTGGGCCGCCCACTGGCCCGCACGATTTTACCACTCTGAGCATCACGCTCAAAAGGCCTCATGCTAGGGAGAGTCCATCCCTCAATTATAAACCCATCGCCATCCCCACTTTCAACCGATGTGGGACTTTGATTGACACTCAACCAACAGATGTGATGTAAGAATCTGTATGCAGTGGTACATAACCCAGGATATATATAGCTTATTAAGTGGTTAATGGGAGGGTGAAAAGATATTTCAATTGAGTTGATAGAGGTTCGATGCTCATAAGACATTATCATGAAAATTAAAGAACTCGCAAGGTGCAGCCAAACTTACAGCAATCTTGCGATTTACCTCCTCTACAAACAAATCTAGAATAAGGGCAATGAGGGCGTAAAGAGTGGGGTACACCAATCAATAGATGGTAAATGGTCACATATTGCAAAAGAATTACTCCCACATTAAGAGAAAAAACAATTGACATATACATATATATTTATAATAAATTATTTTGAGAAACAATCAAGCATAGGGCATGGTAAATGATAGACTGAAATAGAAAATGGAACGTTGGAGGGAAATTGAGAAGAATGATATTGAAATGAATGTTATTTGGTGCAAATTTTGACGTTTGTATTCCGAAATTGCTTGCATGATGGGGCGGCAGGGCAGCAGTCATCGTTGGTTTGGCAGACGGCCCCAGAGTTAGCGCAACATTTGTTTTTGCCATTGATGAGCCTGCATTCTCCCTCGTCGATAGACAGACCAAGATTAAGACCTAAGGTGGATTCATACCAGCAGCACTGCTCATCCCTCTCACACTCCCTCCCATATCCACCGCAGCATCTCTTTGGGAAATTCCTCTCCAGTGTTTGCATCAAATTCTTTGTGTCTACCACCAACAACGACCCCACGTCTCTTTGACAACCGACGTTATCCCCACAACAAGCTGCGGCCGACAAGCAAGTGGATCCAAGACCACCGCATGATGCCGCCACACACCCACCATCTGCATGCAAATTTACTTTTTTCAAAAATAGTTCAAAAAAACTTAATTTCTCCGAAGTAGTTCCATAACTTTTAAATTCTCCACAAATCGGGCTCGTTCCTATAGTCCTTGAGCAAGTTCTAACTTATCAAACACAACCAATCCACTCATGAAGAAAAATACCATGTATGCACGGTTGAGGCTCAAATTCTCACAAGCTTGTGCTCGGACCTTAAGAAACTTATTACACCACATCCATCTCAAAATTGAACAAGTTAAGTAAAACATGTCACAATTCGAAAGTATAGAGATTCTTAATCATAACTTGTCATCACTTACTACCACAACATATCACCACTCATGTTCAAAAATGACTCACAACATCCCAAAACAAACCACCAAACATACCAAGACAAAAATAAGAAAACACACAAAACATAAAATAAAGACTCAACAAACAATAAACAAAACAAAAACACAACATGCAAGAATAAAAATCACCATCATAAATCAATGAAGCACACATTCATAACAATGTAAGCTCACAATCATCCCAACCTTATTGAAAAGGAAACCTCCCAAAAACATAACAAATGAAGTAGCATACAAATCACATCAATCCAAATCAACTTATGTCAAGCAACTAAAAGTGATAAGGTGTAGAGTACTCCCTCAATAGGCATTTGGTAAGGAAAGCGTTCGCTCCAAGCTCCATTCGTGCTTCCAATACCCTTCATTCATGCTCAAAAACTCAACAAACACCGTTAGCTCCATTATTGCATTAAAAATATGGATTCACATGCACTTCAACACAACCAATCATACCAAAATCCAACCAAACTCATGAGAAAATTTTAAAATTGGGTGAATTTTACAAGAAGACCTATCATCATCAATATATCATCATATCAAACACACTTAAGTGGTGGCGAGTCACACCACGCACTCTCCCCCCAAACTTAAATCGAACTAAGAGGTGATAATTAAGTTTGCAAAAAGTGGTGGGACTTACCCTTGTAGTTTCCATTGATGATCTTCTTGTGGAGAAGTAAACGCATCCACACGACTCAAGCTATGTTCACCATGCACTTTCCCCCCAAACTTGACTCAAGACAAGAGTCAAAAATTAAGTTTGCAACAAATGGTGACATTTTTACTCAAATCCATGAAGCACTTCTCCTTTCTTCAACATGCATTTTTCTCACAAGCACAATCCACCTACAAGACCAAAATCAACAAAAAGCATCAAAATAACAAAAGAATGGGTTGCCTCCCATTTAGCGCTAAGTTTAACGTCTTCAAGCCGGACGGAATTTCACGATCATTGGACCAACGAATGGTCCATCCCACTTTCTCCTCGCATCCTCACTTTGAACATTAGCTTGACCTTCTTCTTGTCCACTAATTCAACTTCTCCATTCTTGCTCACGAGCATCAAGTCGTCATCAAGAAGTGAATCTAATGGACTTCCTCGTTCTCCTTTATCAATTTTCCAATCAAGGTTCGGAGCTTTCTTTCTTTCAACATCACAAGAAGACAAGTTAGCATTTGACAATTTCATATAATCATGAAGAAATGAATTTAAATTGTCAAAGAGAAGAGAATCATGATCATCGAAATCATCCGGAGGTTTTAAGTGAAACTTGGCTCCTTTGTCCTTCTTACACATGAACGTGACACTCTTTCCTTTTGAGCTCAAGGATAACTCTTCTCTACCAACATCAATTCTTGTTCTTCCCGTAGCTAGAAATGGCCTTCCCAAAATGAGTGGAACTTTGGGGTCCGCCTTCACTTCCAAAATCATGAAGTCGACCGGGAAAGCTAGCCCCTTCACCTTTACCTCCACGTCTTCAACAATTCCTAGTGGCTTCACAACCTCACCATTGACAACTTCAAGACGGATAGTAGTAGGCTTTAGCTTTCCAATTGCAAGGTCTTTGAACGTGGCATGAGACATCACGTTAACGCTTGCCCCCAAGTCACACAATGCATCAAGGGTACTTTTCTTTTCAAAATCACAAAGGATAATGAACTTCCCCGGATCACCAACTTTTGTAGGCCCCCCTTTTTGCATTGATCCACTTGCTTCGGGTTGCTCTTCTTTCCTTTTTTTCTCATACTTTTTCTTGAGCTCTTTCACATACTCCTCAAACTCCTTTTTCTTCTCCTCTTTTACAAACATTTGTGGATAGGGAATAGGGAATGGAGTGATCGGAATACCCCAATAATCACGTTTGTACTCCTCTTCTTTACCCTTTTCTTCAACTTTTTTTTCCTCTTGCACCCTTTTCCACTTAGGTATCCATTTAGGCTTTTGCTCTTCTTTCATTTCTTCAACAACCTTGCTTTCCACCAACCCTTCTTCAACCTTTCTTTCCTTTTCCGTTTCAACAAATAAACATTGAGCTTTCGGATTAACCTCAGTTGTGGCTGGAAACTTTCCTTTTTGTTAAGCACTCATTGAGCTCGCCATTTGACCAAATGAATACTCCAATGCTTTGAGTCTTCTATCATTTACTTCCTCAAAAGCCTTGAATTTTCTTTCAATCATTTCCTCTTGATTTTTGTTGGAAGCAATCAATTTTTCAATAAGTTCTTCGTTAGTCGCCTTCCCTTCATTATTTGGCGCTTTAGCTCCCGGATGATACCCCGGAGGATAAGCAACCGCATTATTTGGGTTTGCATAAGAAAAATTATCTTGCCTCCTTGGTTGTTGTGGATAAGAACTTCCGCTTCCTTGGCCATTGAATGCTCCTTGACTTGGTTGTTGTTGTGAATGCGAACTTCCACTACTCTGAGCATTGAATCCTCCTTGCCTTTGTGGATAACTTCCTTGATTTTGATTGAAATTACCTTGGTAATTGTTTTGATAATTACCTTGATAATTTCTTCCTTGCATATAAGACACATCCTCAATGCGTGGCATAGAGTTGATCCATTGTTCACCATTCACAGCATTCGGAGGTAGCACACCTTGCTCGACTTGTAGCCCCTCAACCATAGTCGCTCCTTGATTGTTCATACTTTGATTCAAGCTCATTTGTTTAACAACTTCCGCCACTATCTTTTCCATGCTTGGCATACTTGGTTCAACACTTACACTCTTCACACTAAACTGTTGTCCTTTATCATAGCTTTCAAAACCATAGCTTCCACTAACTCTCTCCGATGACCATTGATAAACATTTGTAGCAATCTCATCAAAAATTCGAATAGCCCTTTCCGGAGTTACACCTAGTACGGATCCTCCTGCCGAGGCATCAACAAGCACTCTTTGTCCGTTCACAAGTCCTTGATAGAAAAATCCAACTTGTTGATTCTCCGGGAAACCATGTTGTGGACACTTGCGTAGCATTTCTTTGAACCTTTCCCACGCTTCATAAAAGCTCTCTTGAGGCATTTGCTTGAATTGCGTGATCAAGCTCTTCATTTGAAGTGTCTTTGACGGTGGGAAGTACTTGTTTAAAAACAATTGTGCTAGCTCGTCCCAAGTGTTGCACGTACCGGGAGTAATGGTGGAGAGCCATGTTCTTGCTCTATCCCTCAAGGAAAATGGGAATAACCTCATCTTTATGCAATCCTCGCTCACTCCGTTCATCTTTACTGTGTTGGCAATCTCCACAAACTGAGCTAGATGAGCGTTAGGATCTTCATTCGGAGCTCCACCAAACTGTTGCTCTCTCACCAATGAAATCAAGCCCATTTTAAACTCAAAATTGTTGGCATGAATTGGTGGTCCCATCATTTGTGGAATTGCCCTTGGCATGAAGAAATCCCGTATCACCCTTTGATCATTTTGAACTCCATGTTGAACCGGAGGTGGAGGTGGTGGTACATAAGCTTGTTGTTGAGGAGGATAAGGTTGTTGAAAACCTTGTTGAATCATCGCTTGTTGCACAAGTTGTTGAATATAGGCTTGATTGTTTATAGCTCCATGATTTTGATAGGCTTGTTGAGGAGGATTCTCATTGAATTGATGTGCGTTGTCATGCACGTTCATATTGTGTCCTCCTTCCCCATCATGCTCTATCCCAACACGATTGTCACCTTGAAAATTCTCCATTGAATTACTATTTTTGGCTTTGTTCTCTCTTCTCTTTCTCCTCAAAGTGTTTTCAAGCTCTAGATCAATTTGTTCGACTTGCTTCACTTTTGACCTCGTTTGCATACACCTTCAAGACAAGATAAATTAGAACAAATTTTCACAAAGCAAATACAAGTAATAAATAGAAGAAAAAAAAATGTCTCTAGTAAGATCGCTCTAAACGTTCCTTCTTTAAGCTACTAGCAACCGTTACCTCCCCGGCAACGGCGCCATTTGATTAGCCATAACTTGTAGTCGGGTTGACCAATTCAAGAATTTATCGAACCACAGGGAGGTCGATGCTAGCACTTAAGCGATATCACGTTTATCACGATTTTATAGAGACGAATCATAGATGGATGGTTTGGGAAACAAGTAATTAAATGAAAGTAGACAAGCAATAATCAAATGACAAGATAAAGATGATGAATGAGTGGTTTTCCAAATTAAGTAGAAGTGAGATTAACAACACTAATGAAGTGGTAACTTATGGATTCATGCATTAAACTCATATATATCAAGGGTTAAGACTAAGGGCCAACACTTATACCACCTAAACTTCCTCTCGAAATGATTAGGATGTAGATCATTTGCACAATCTCTAAATAGCTCAAAGGTTGGTTCTAAATTAAACTATTCCAACTAGGTACTAAGTTCAATTATAGAATCCCTTCATATAATCAATTGACTTCTCAATCTAACTAATCACATGTTCCATCAAAGGGTTCTAAATAATAAAGGACTTCTCAATCACTTTACCATTTATAATGCACATGAGGTGTTTGATGAAATGATTCACTTGACTATCCTAAGCACATAATTGATTTCTCAATCTAATCATATAATTAGAACAATCAAACACACAAAACATCATAAATCTCAAGATATATAAGCACCAATGATAGAAAATCAAATATCCCCATCAACATATGAATTTAATTACATAGATCCACAAATTAACCAACAACCTTCATGTTGCTAATCTCACAAGGGAGATTAGCCTACAATCTTCATAAGATCCATAACATAGACATTATAATTCTTACAAATCATGATAAACTAAAGGATTAACACAAAATTGGAATGAAAACTCCCTTGGAAATGGATCCAATTGAATCTCCCTTCTTCCTTTGGTGATCACCCAAGCTTCCTTGCTTCTTCACTTGATTTGGATGGAGGAAATTATGGAGAGATGATGTAGATCTCAAAAATGGATGAATGGGATGGAGAATATGGTATGAAATCAAAGGAATGGTGTGTGAGGTGTGTGGGAACAGTAGAATTTCGGATCCCCCTTTAAAATGTTGAATAGATTGGTATTTATACCCCATGGAGACCTTCTAGAAGAATTGTAAAAAATATCCTGTTCTGGTGCCGACACGAGTCGTGCTACGTAGCACGGGTCGTGTCATGTCAGGGCATGCGGCACACGAGTCGTTCTGCGTCGCACGGCCAAAGGGTGGCCGTGTTGAATGCCTAGACGTCGCCGCACGGCCTCCGCTTACAGGCCCGTGTCTTGTACACGGGTCGTTTTCCGCAACACGGGTCGTGCGCCACAACACGACCAAGTGGTGGTCGTGTTGGATAAATAGATGCCGCCGCACGACCATTCTGGACAGGCCCGTGTCTGGCACACGGGCCGTTTTGCTGCAACACGAGCCGTGTTGACAACACGGCCAGCCGTGTTCTTGCACCTTTGTTTCTTCTTCTTTGTTTGATCTTCCTTCTTCATTTTTACTCCATTTTCACCTGTTATATGTATGTTTAAGATCATTCTCACACATTCCTATGAAAATACATAACACCACCAAAATACACGAAAATACGGATAAAACAATACGCAAAATACACTAAAAAAGGCACTAAAATCTAGGTGAAAATAACGACAATCAAGTAGTTTAGCTGATAGTGTGGATCTTGATAGATATTTGCCAATTGAGGATCAAGCGATTCTCAATGAGAGTATTTTGTCTATAGAAAATCATCAACAGCTATTTCGGAAAAGTTCTAGGAAACATGTGCCCAAAAGACATTATGATATTGAAGGACATGCCTTCTTTATTTCACCAGAAAATGGAGATGTTTCTCCTGTTGATGAGGAAAAGCCTAGAAATGTGAAAGAAGCTCTGACTTGTCCGGCGAAGGAGAAATGGATGAAAGCGATGAAAGAGGAGATGGGGTCTATGAAGTCAAATCAAGTATGGGAACTTGTAGATCTTCCAAAGGGACGAAAGGCAATTGGGAATAAATGGATTCTCAAAATCAAAAGAAAATATGATGGCTCAATAGAGAGGTATAAGGCTCGCTTGGTGGCAAAAGGTTATACTCAACAAGAGGGTATAGACTACGAAGAAACTTTTTCACCTGTAGTGAGGTTTGCCTTGATTCGTCTACTATTGGCTATAGTGGCTAGTATGGATTTAGAATTACACCAAAATGGATGTTAAGACCGCATTTCTCAATGGAGAATTAGAGGAAGAAATCTACATGCAACAGCCTGTAGGATTTATACTTCGAGGTCAAGAGGATAAAGTTTGTAGATTGGGAAAGTCAATCTACGGACTCAAACAATCCTCTAGACAGTGGTATTTGAGGTTTCACAATACGATTATCTCATATAACTTCGTTATGATAAATGAAGACCACTGTGTTTACGTTAAATAGTCCAATGGTAGTTTTGTGATTCTATCTTTGTATGTGGATGACATACTACTAGCTAGTAATAGAAAAGAATATCTTGAAACCATAAAAAGATGGTTATCTTCAAACTTCGAAATGAAAGATATGGGTGAGGCAGAATACATACTTGGTGTGAAGATCCATAGGGATCTTTCAAAGAAGTTATTGGGTTTGTCTCAAGAGACTTACATCAAGAAACTTTGGAACGGTTCAAGATGGAAACTTGCAAGCCCATAGATACTTCTATAGTGAAAGGCGAATCATTGAGCCAACATATGTGTCCCAAGACTCAAGATGAAATCAATGAAATGTCCAAAGTGCCATATGCCAATGCGATTGGAAGTCTTATGTACGCAATGTTGTGTACAAGACCAGACATTTGCTATGCCGTTGGTCTGGTTAGCAGGTATCAATCCAATCCGGGGAAGAAGCATTGGATGGCTGTTAAAAGAATTTTCAGATACCTAAAAGGGACTGCAGATTATTCTCTTTGTTATCAAGGGAATAACAGCACACTAAATGGGTATTCAGACGCTGACTGGAGTGGAGATTTAGATGAACGTAAATCAACTTCTGGTTATGTCTTCTTGCTCAACAATGGAGCAATCTCATGGTGTAGCAAGAAACAGAATTGCATCACATTGTCCACAATGGAAGCTGAGTTTGTGGCATGCGCGGCTGCAGTTCAAGAGGCTATCTGGTTGAGAAGATTCATGAAACACTTGGAGGTCTTAAACACTTCAGTGGGAGCTGTTTTAATCAATTGTGATAATCAAGCGGCTATTGCTTATACAAAAGACCCCAAATATCATGGAAAGACCAAACACATTGATAATAAATTCAACTTTGTTAGAGATATTATAGAAAAGAAGAAAGTGATTCTTAAATACATTTCTACTCGTTCAATGTTAGCAGATCCTTTTACCAAACCAATTACCAGAGATGTGTTCGTAGGGCATGTAAAAGGATTGGGTTTGCAAAGGATTTAAAACGATGTATTGAATATGTTTATGTATGTTAATGGAATGGTTAATGACTTAACTATTTATATATGTTTTATAAATTATATGTGACGATTCATGTATAATAGTATGTCGGCAAGTTACGATTGGCTCTCTCATACGAGCAATCACCTCTGGCTAAGTGGGAGCGTAGAGATGAGATTACGATAATTAATGTGATCGAGATAGATTTAGCCACAAATCTAATCCAACTTGTTATAAAGCTAAATCGATGGAGATCCTATACGTGGGAGGAAGGATATCCGAGTTAAGTGTATGAGACACACTTGAACTTTGATTTACACAATGTCTATATTAAAATAATATACGACATACACTTTCATGGAAGGAAGTTAAAGACATTGTGACAAGTGTTTTAGGAAAACAACTTATGCTGAGTTGACCACAAAAGGATTGAGAATATTATTCCCATTTCCTCAAATAGTATGAGTCCTTATCTATTAGTTACCCTTATGACTTTCTACTATATTCTAAGTTTTCACTTTAGTGTTGCTACTTTAGCATGTTACCAAAAGAGCTATGGTTAATAACGGCAATGCGGTGCATTTCTAGGAAAGCAGCTGTAGTGGGAGACTGTAGATACTTAGTGAGATGGGAAGAATGTCTTAATTTAACATATACTATTGTGATTCATTGACTAGTCAATCAAGCAGGGTCTTGATTATGAATACATAGTTTTTTTTTGCAAAACGGTTGAATATGCTCTTACATATTAAGGGGATTAAAAAGAGATATGTCAACTTATGTTAAATATTCAAGAGTTCTGGGGTATAGCGAGCTTGTTGAGTTTCTTCGATAAACTGGTTGAGTTGCCATATATCTCTAACAAGTGTATAGCAATTAAAACTCGTATCTCGTGGGTCACACGATGTATTAATCTGGACTAGAATATGATTCATGAAGAAAATGAATCAGGAGATTTTTTTATTTCATATGTGAGTGGGAGATGTAAATAATAATTTAATATTATATATTATATTTTCCACATATGAATACATGTGGCACGCTGCATGCAGAGAGGGAGTTAGATACAGTTTTCTCTCCGTTTCCTTACGTTGGTTTTTGGATAAAAGAAAACAGCGTATGCATGAAAAGACACAGAAAGAAGAACACGGTTCTAAGAGAAAACGTTCGCTCTTCAATTCTCTCCAATATTCTTTATCCATCCTTAATACAAATTCGTGGAACATTTATCTTTCAACCCCGTGTTGAAGATTGGATCCAGAGATTGCAACGTGAGTGTCAATCAGTTCTCAATACTCTTCCGCTGCAACACAATCCATTGGTGAGAGGTAATAGGATTCCTCTCTATGCATCCTGATGAATCTGTGTGTTTCTAACAGGGGGAAATGGGTGGTGGAGATTTGACTCCCTCAGAACCGGATGCGGGTATGGTTGGGCAACTACGACACGACGGAAGCCTCTACCTACGTAGGGCGATGGACAAGCTGCGGGCCCCTCAACTTCCCCAACCTCCACGACTTGGGCAAGGCGAAATTGGGTTGTGGGAGACAGACTCGCCGCCCTGAAGAATGCCGTGGATGCAAAGATTCAGGCGAGTTGCGATATGCCAGAAGGTGAAAAGGGGGAAGAAAGTGGAGTTTTCTTCGTCGGAGGTGAACAATGAGTGCTGGAGTGCGAGTATTCTGAGGATGGGCGGCGATCGGAGTGGCGCTTGTCGGAGCCACTACTGGAATGGAAATTAATGGGTACCCGCTCGCCCAATTATCGGTATAGTGAAAAATGTTGATGATGAACTCTACAACAAGATGATGCAATGCGTATCATCCATATTGGTGTTGGCCTTGAAGTGCTCTGCAGAATCCCCTAGTGATAGAATAAACATGAAAGAAACTCTATCGGAGCTACACAAGCTCAAACGTCAGTTTAATTTTCGTCTACAAGCTTAAATATAGAGGTAAGTCCTTGCAGTGTCCTAGTTCTGTTACAACAACACATGATCATTACCATGATATGCTATTCTTTTCCATTTCTGTAAAAGTGGTTGTCCTTCATGAGATTTATTGGAACATATTTTTATATTCTTGGAACAATATTTCATTTAATAATAGTTCATCTTCAACAATTCCATGTTCGACATTCAGCGGATATGAGAAAGATAGCCTCCATTTGCACTTGCTTCCCTCGTGTATCAGATTTGGAAAGCCCGTAATTCTATCATCTTTGAGGGTGGAATGAAGCCAGCTCAAGTAACAGTGGAATGCATCAAGATGGAGATAGCCCTTTTGCATAATAGTCTTTATCTTATTTTGTTGTGCACCATTGGGTGCGTTGCATTGTATACCTCACTTATATATTATAACTTGTTTGGTCTGAAATATATTTACCATTTTCAGAAGAGGAGTCATGACTAAAACAAAAGGTGACAGACTTGTGTGACACGCTGAAACCATTTTATGCTTTTTTTAATTAATTATCACTTTTTATTATAGATTTATCACTTTCTTTTTTAAAAAAATGTTCTCTTTTCATTTAAACTATACTATAAAGTGTTCTTATAATTGTCTCCATGAAAGATTCCAGTGCCATCAATCTTCCTCATCCCATTTCCCCTTTCCCTCACTACATTTCCTCTTCCCTTAGACACAAGAAAAGACAGGCCACCACCTACACCACACGTCTCTCCAAAAAACAATCTGCCTTCCAAGTTTTTCTTTAGATTCACTGTCATCTCCCTTCAACAATTTTAATTAAATAGGTCCTTGAGCCATCCTGACCACTTCCCCCTCCCTTTTATCCTCCCACCATAGTCTCTCTCCGTGCTCGCTATTCTAGCTGCATCTCCATATTTCGACACTAAAATCTTGGGCTAAAAAAGTTGGGTGCAGAGTGAAGCTTCCACATCCATTTTTTAAGATGAGAAACATTAAAACATTTAACATCTTTGACACCTAGCCATTCATAACAATGCTCTGCTTTTCCTGCAATATTTGGAAAGGTTTTTTTGTTCTTCATGAGATGATGACACTACTACGCAAAATGGTATTCATTGTATGAAAACACATATTGAAAATTACTGCAAAATCTTGTATCTAAATATATTGAAGACAAAGTGGTATTCATTGACCTGTGGCTGTGTAGACTTACAAGTCAAGTTGACTAGTAATGGCCGACAAATATATTTAGTGCAAATATGTGTGAAGCACTTTAATCCGCCACTTCCCTAAATTAATTAGTCTTCCATTCACTCATTAATTATTCCTTATGGATGTCCTATATATATTTTAGTATTAGTTAAACCCTATGTATTTCAATTACAGTAATCATGTTTAAAGCTTGTCATTTTGTTTCTGCATATGCAGTCCTATTACTAATAACAAGCTTCCAAATACCTTGTCTAGCCAAAATATCCACCAACCTCACAACAGATCAACATGCTCTTCTCTCACTAAAATCTTTCCTAATCATGCACCCTGGTCTTCCACTTGTAAGAAATTGGACCAGTTCAAGCTCTGTTTGCAACTGGATTGGTGTCACCTGTGGCTTGCGCCACCGCAGAGTGACGGCGTTGGATATTTCCGACATGGGTCTCTCCGGAACCATTCCTCCACACCTAGGAAACCTCTCCTTTCTCGTTTCCCTCAACCTCTCCTACAACAATTTCAGTGGCACTTTGCCTCGAGAATTCTCTCTACTACACCGGCTAAAGCTTCTCTCTCTTAAAGTTAACAACTTCACTGGAGAGATTCCACCATGGTTAGGCAATTTATCTAAGCTCGAGTACCTCTCTCTTACAAACAATAGCTTCAATGGTGTCATCCCGAAATCTATGTCCAACTTAGCAAATCTTCGAGTTGTTGATTTCTCATTCAATTCTGTGCATGGAGAAATTCCACAAGAGTTTGGGAGGCTTCATTCTCTTCAGTTTCTGAGCATTCAATACAATCATTTATCAGGTGTGATACCAGCTTCCATTTTCAACATATCCACCTTACAAAAATTAGCTTTCACACATAATGAATTGAGTGGAAGTCTTCCAATGAGTTTGTGTGATAATCTCCAATCACTTGAAGGGATTTATTTATCCGAAAATCAACTTAGCGGTCTTATTCCATCCAATCTATCTGATTGTTCAAAACTTGAAATCATGTCACTGTCATACAACTCTTTCAGAGGGCACATACCGCCTGCAATCGGGATGTTGAAATCTCTTCAAGGATTATCTCTCGGGGGAAACACATTATACGGTATACCTTGAATCTCTATAATTTATATTACGTATATAAAAAAATTCTATGGATCCTTAGAACCTTTGAGGTTCATGCATGGGCGGCACTGGGGTGATCTCAGAGGTCTTATTTCATTTTTGGTCTGATACTTTTTTTTTTTTCCCCAAAAGCTGCAATTTAATTTGTTCCGTACCGTTAAAGTAATTACTGGAATACGTTAACTCCAATAAATAAGCAAAATGGAGTCAATTTTGGAAGGAATTGACTTCCCAACCCTATAAAAGGCTGTCAGGTGCACATGTAAAGCACAAGAATGCAATCAACATTCATAATCAGACTTTAAATTACAATGTACATATAAAAATTCCAAATTATAAAGTCAAATTCCAATCTGGCTAATATCTACAATATAAGCCATGTTTCACATTATAGTAAAAGGATTATAAGCAAGCACTCCAGAGTCATCAGAATCAATTGTCAATCCAATATAACTATTTTTCATAAAAAAAAAAAAAACTAAATATGGTTTATATACATGTAACAAATGGTTAACAATCGATGGACCTGCAAACCTCTGTACACAGTTATATGAAAAATGAACCGTAGTACACCCCGTCAACTTCAGCACATCAATCTGCATAGGTTGGAGTGGTTCAAATTTCACAACATATGTTGAACTTAAAATGGAGGGAAATATGATGCTTATATGTACTTGAAGCCCAATTTTAGTAATACTATCCATGAGTTCCTTCACTTTTTGTGGTCATTTGCTCTTGTACGCATGAGGGGTCTCCTAATTTTTATATCCATGGGCAGTTCAAGAATCAATGCCCCCCCAGAATGAAGACCACCAGGGGGAGATCATGCAATCTTAAAACCATTAAACTTAGTGTAGATTGATTGATCGTATATAGTCGAGATGACCAATTAAAGAATTTATCGAACCTCAGGGAGGAAGGTACTAGAGTTTAAGCGATCTCAAGTTTATCGTGATTTTATAAGGACGACGGAATAGGAGGATAAGATGCAAATAATTGCAATTAAACTAATGCAAGAAACAAGATAAAACGAATGAAAGATGAATGGGTTCCAAATTATGCAAGGATGATATTAACAACAATCATGGCATAGATAATAAAGAAATCATTCAATTAATTCTAATCTCTCATGGACATGGCATAGGAGCGATCACTAATTCCACCTAAACTCTCTCTCGAGATGGATAGGATGTAAACCCTCAATAAGGCTCCCAAAAGTACATAGGATCGAGACCAAAGTGAACACCTCCCACTAGGTACTAATTACTCTACGAGTTTCCTAATGAGGTACTAAATCATAGGCAATATTCCCTTTTAAGGTACTATGAATTCACTAATGGTTTGGGTCCCCTCATCTAATCAACCAATCTCTCGATCAAGCTAATCAAATGTTCTATCAAAGGGTTCTAAATCTAGAAGGATATCTCTATCTCATTCTAAATTAATGCACATGAAGTGTATGATAAAATGATTCAATGAACTATCCTAAACACATAATTGATTTCTCAATCTAAACACATGTCCATGACAATTAATCACATATATCATCATATACAACAAGCAATCAACATTCAATGATAGAAATACACAAAGCCCATTCAAGATTAAAATCAAATTACATAAAAACTAAATTATCCAACACCAATCATGGAGCTAATCTCATAAAGGAGATTAGCCTCTCATAGTCACAAGAAATTCAACATAGACATTAAAATCCTTACAAACCATGATCAACTATAAAGAAAGTTCACAAAAATTAGAATTAGATTCCCCTTTGAAGTCCTTCAATGGAGATCTCCTTCTTCTTCTTGCAATCTTCACTCTCCCTTGCTTCCTTGATCACTTGGATGGTAGATTTGATGGAGGAGATCAAGTGTGGATGGATGGATGAAGAATGGATGAAGATGATGGTGTGAAATAAAGAGAATTATGTGTGATGTAGGTGAAACAGTAGAAACCCTCGAACCAATCTGATCTAATGTTGAATTATTGGGTATTTATACCCCTTGGGAAGCTTCTAGAAGGTTCTGGAATTTTTAACAGGTTTTTACATGACTCGGCTCGAGTGCATGCACACGGCTCGAGTTGGGTCTTGTTCTGGCGGCAAATCTCAGCTGCTGACGGAGCTCGAGTCGTGTAGCAGAGCTCGACTCGAGTGCTGAACAGAACATGGCTCGAGTTATGAACTCGAGCACAGGGGAGGGCGTGTAGTATTTTCTGACGTCAGCGCACGGCCTTTCTGGACAGGCCCGTGCACAGCGCACGGCTCGTGCTGCACCAACTCTACTCGAGTAGCAGCACTCGACTCGAGTCGGGTTGGGCCCTGCTTTTCTTCTTCGTTTCCTCTCCCTTCTCCGTTTTTGCTCCGTTTTCACCTGTTTTACATATGTTTAAGCTCATTCTCACACATTTCCATAAAAACACAAAACACAACCAAATAGCACATAGATACGGATAAAATACTATGAAAACACACATAAAAAGACACTAAAATCTAGGTGAAAATATCACTCATCATAGATCCCCCACGTAACTAAAGACGTTTCAAAATCCATCACACAACTGACTTCATACAAAGAAACTTGCCATGATTGTGTGAATTAGCTAGGATGTTGATATCATCATGAAGAAGAGAAGACATTAAGGGTCAACAAACTCTACTGCACAGCTTGAAACATGTTCCAAGATTTACATTGGCACATGTAGAAGGAAATATACCGGTTTAGGCAAGCTAGTAGTGCATATTGGCACAACTTTGAGTAATTTGCAATGCAACCTTTCCATCCATGGAGTGACCCTTAAGGCCATAACAGAATCAAACCAATCTCTGGCTTTTGCTTTTATTACATTTGTCAGAATTATACATACTTCTCACCGTTCATCTAATGCACTAGAATCTAAAGAACACAACCACAAAGACAAACAATTTAAGACCATCAGAAGCTATAAAATAAAATCGCCTCAATGCAACTTCTCATTCCTCTATATTGTTGGGTTAATGGATGATCGAGAGTTGGGAAAGTTAATACTTTGGCTCACACAATATTTTACAATATCATTTTTAAACACTCAAGGCTCAAGCTTTAGCTACAACTCTCTTAAATACTTGCACTCTGTTTTTATACTGTGGCACTCTTTCTCTCACTTAAGTTGCCACACACTAAACACTCTTTATCTCACTGGAAATACACTCTCTTACTTATTACTTGCATGCTCACTAAGCACATATTTATAGGACCTAGCAGAAGGTTCTAGTTTGGCGGTGCCAACATAAACCCACTAACTCATCTAGATTATTCTATTTAATCTCTAATCCTATTAATCTGCCGGACTAACTATTCTTCTCAAGATTAATCTAGAATCTAACATGAGCACTCCACGTCCTTCTAGAACAATCTTCTGCCTTCACCAAGCTTCTGTAATCAACCAGATTAATCTAGAAAGGTCGGTGGTGCACCTTCATACATCTCTCGAAAACAGAATAATCTAACCAAATCATCCACAAAACAAAAAAGATAACAGCTAAATAAATCACTTGGCAAGCTCTTCGAGCTGGCGAAGATTGCGATTAAAGCAACCACGGAGATGCCTTTAGAATAGGCTCAGCGTCATCCTTTTCAAACTCTAAGTTAGAACAGTAGACGAAAATATCAACTCAATCACCTTATTAAGACTTTTGAAAAGGTCCCACAACTTTTGAATTTCAATCAGAAATGGTCCTTTTTGGGACGATTTTATAAATTTTTAGGAGTTATGGGACAATTTTCAATCAGATAAAGTTCCATAAAAATTTGGAGGCTTCCGAAAATTTTGGACGGTTTTGAAATATTTTAAGGAGTTATGAGATAGTTTGCGACGAAAAATTAGTTTTGGGACGAAATTTAAAATTTTGAGATAGGTACAGGACTAAACTAAAAATTTTAAGTTAATCATGCGGAAATAGAATTTGGCAAAAGTTATGGGACTGAAAGTGCATTTAACTCTTATCAAACCTTTCACTAGTATAATTTTGATCATTGGGATCATCTGCGAGAAATTAGCATTTTTGGTCCCATAAAACACGCATACTCTACAAAATGGTGTTTCAATATTTTCTCTTTTAGTTCAAAATTATTTTTCTTTGCACATTTGATCTCATAAATTAATAAAATTTCAAATTAAGAAAAACTCATTTTGCTATAGAATTTACCAAAGGAATTTAATCCGTTGGTAATTACAAAGAATTGCAAAAAAAATCTTTCAGCAATGGAATAACAACAGATTTAATATGTTTTTAAAACAGAATAAAATCTGTGGCTATTTGCTAACTGATACCAACAGAATTATTAACAACGGATTACAAACGAAATTATTTGATCCCATAAGTTAATAAAATTTCAAATTAAAAAAATCATTTTTAGCAACAAAATTTACCAAAGGAATTCAATCCGTTGGTAATTACCAACGAATTGCCAAAAAAATTCTTTCAGCAATGGAATGCCAACAGATTTATTACGTTTTTACAACAGAATAAAATCCATTGCTATTTACCAATTGATGCCAACAGAATTATTAACAACGGATTACAAATGAAATTATTTACCAATATAATTGAATTTTCGTTCAAAATTTATCAACCACCACTTCATCAACATAATATTGCCAACAAATTCAGTAACTATTTAAAAGCTTAAGGTAGTAGAAAGAAGGAGTTAAAAGTTTTTTTTTGTCCATAACTATTTAAAACTTTAGATTTTGTCCCAAAACAGATATTTGTAACGATTTTTGTCCTATAACTATGAGTTTTATTTTAATTTTGCCCAATTTTTCTCGAAACTCTCAATTTTTGCCGAAAATTGATCACGCGCGTTGCACGTGAAGGATGAATTTGGGGGGTTCCGGCGAAAATTAAGGGTTCCGGCAAAAATTGGGCAAAATCAAATTAAAACTCATAGTTATGGGACAAAATCGATACAAATATTTTTTGGGACAAAATTTAAAATTTAAAAAGTTATGGGACAAAAAAACTTTTAGCCTCATTTTACAAAATCGAAATATCTTTTTTAACTATTTTTAAGAGCTTCATAAATCATAAAGCAAAATATTATTTGTGAGGATAAGATTTGCAATGGACTAAAGAATTAAAATTGAGAAATAAATATCACAAGCTAACATCAGAACAAACAAATCACACATAATTGTGCATAGTTAAAAGTTTTTTTTGTCCCATAACTTTTTAAAACTTTAGATTTTGTCTCAAAAAAGATATTTGTATCGATTTTGTCCCAAAAAAGATATTTTTATTGATTTTATCCCATAACTATGAGTTTTATTTCAATTTTGCCCAATTTTCATCGGAACCCTCGATTTTAAATAGTTATGGGACAATACTTAATCAGTTTCACATAGATTTCATGCTATAGGGCACAATTCATTCTCTTAATCTTAATGCCTTCAATTTCTATAATTTCATTTTTCCAATATTCTGAATTTATACAGGTGATATACCTCAGGAGATTGGCAATCTTGACAAACTGGCTTCATTTGGAATTGAAAATAATGAGATAAGAGGCAGACTGCCCCTCCATATTTTTAAAAATATTTCTTCCTTGCAAAGTTTGTATCTAGGGAGGAATAAACTGAGTGGGAAGCTGTCTGGAGATATTGCAAATTTTAGTATGCTCACACTCCTGGATCTCTCCCGTAACGACGTAACAGGTATCACTGAATAAATTAATTAACGCTGTGATTCATTATTTAACGAATATACATATATATTATTTAGCACTATTTATAAAATTCGAAATTTGATTCAAAATTTTTAATTTTTTTAAAAATCACGACAGGTGTAATACCTAGAGAAATGGGCAAGCTTTACCGACTAGAGATATTAAATTTGGGTAATTTGAGGGGTTTGAGTGGATCAATCCCGGTGGAGCTGTTTAACATCTCCAATCTTCAAGTTGTTGATCTTACTAGCAATACTTTATCAGGCAGTCTTCCCCCCGATTTGTGCTACAACTCACCCCTTGTTGAAGAACTTCTACTGTTTCACAACTATCTTACTGGAGCAATACCCACCTCAATCTCCAACTGTCTTCATCTTACAGAACTCAGTCTGAAAGGAAATGGATTCACTGGATTTGTACCTCACTCTCTTCGAAACCTAAGTCTCCTCGAAAAACTAGACCTGTCAGATAACGATCTGAGGATTGACGAGTTGAGCTTCATTACTTCTCTTACAAGATTAAGGAGCTTAGCAATCAGTGATAATCCTCTAGGTGGAGTCCTTCCACCTTCCATTGGGAATTTGTCTTCCTCCTTGCTCTATTTTTATGCCTACAATTGTGAGATTAGGGGTCGCATTCCTCGCGAAATCAGCAATTTTAGCAATCTGGTGACTCTTGCGTTAGCGGACAATGACTTCTCTGGTAGTATTCCAACTTCTTTCAGATCTTTGATCAAACTTCAAGGATTAGATCTCGGTAACAACAGTCTTGAAGGTCCCATACCAGAGGATCTTTGCAATTTGCATAGCTTGTTTGTCCTTTATCTTTCCCTAAATCAACTTTCTGGCCCAATCCCTGAATGCTTAGGGCATGTCCTGTCTTTACGAAATCTTTATCTAGGTTCAAACATGCTCACATCAACCATACCATCCAGCTTGTGGCGCTTTAAAGATTTGTTGATGCTAGACTTGTCCTCAAATTCCTTGACTGGTTTTTTACCGCCGGAAGTAGGTAATTTGGGGGGTGCAATTTCCATAGATCTATCGATGAACCAGTTATCGGAGTCTATCCCTAACACTATTGGGAATTTGCAGAATCTGGTTGATCTGTTTTTGGCTCATAATAGATTTGAGGGTTCTATTCCTGTGTCCGTGGGGAGTATGCTCAATTTAGAGTCATTGGACTTGTCTTACAATAACTTGTCCGGTTCAATCCCAAAGTCTCTTGAGAAACTTCTGCATCTGCAATACTTCAACGTGTCTTTCAATTCTTTAAGTGGGGAGATTCCAGATGGTGGCTCCTTCAGAAATTTTACTATGGACTCTTTTCTTCATAATAAGGCACTCTGTGGAATTCCAAAGTTCCACGTACCTCTTTGTAGGAGAAAATCCAGTCACCGATCAAAGAGAAAGACAGTCCAATTTGCCTTATTTGCTCTTGCTGGGATTCTGGTCCTCATCACTGTTGCTGCTTTAGCCTTTATCTTGTTACGACGTAGAAAGAAATTCAAGAAGATAGGTGGAAATGATTTGGTGGTGTCGTCAGCACCGGAAAGAATTTCTTATTATGAAATCGTGTCGGCGACTCAACAATTCGATGAAAGCAATATACTAGGCGTTGGGAGTTTTGGTTCTGTTTACAGAGGAGTTCTCAGAGATGGAAAAGTTATTGCCGTGAAGGTGTTCAATCTAGAAACTAGAGATGCTTTAAGGAGTTTTGACGTCGAATGTGAAGTACTACGCAGCATTCGCCACAGAAACCTGACTGAGGTTGTAAGCAGTTGCTGTAATGAAGACTTCAGAGCTTTAATACTTGAGTATATGCCTAATGGAAACCTTGAAAAATGGCTGTATTCCCACAACTATTGCTTGGATTTCATGCAGAGACTGAATATAATGATTGATGTTGCGTGTGCACTTGAGTATCTTCACCATGACTATACAACGCCTATCGTTCACTGCGACCTGAAGCCAAGTAACGTGTTGTTAGACGAAGAGATGGTTGGCCATGTTAGTGATTTTGGGATTGCAAAACTTTTGGTAGATGGGGAGAGCACTGTGGTGACTAACACCCTTGCTACACTTGGCTACATTGCTCCAGGTGGTTTTCTTTCTCTTCCAAATTGAATTGCTTCTACTTTTAATTGTATCTTACAAAGTGGATAATTAATGTTTTTTTTATTGTTGTAGAGTATGGTTTGGATGGATTAGTGTCGACAAAGTGTGATGTTTACAGTTATGGTGTGATGTTGATGGAAACATTTGCGAGAAAAAGACCAAGTGATGATATGTTTGCCGGCGATTTTAGCATTAAGCTTTGGGTTGAAAGATTGCTCCCACAATGTGTTGATGAGGTAATAGATGCCAACTTACTGAGTAATGTTGATGATGAACTCTACAACAAGATCATGCAGTGTGCATCATCCATATTGGTGTTGGCCTTGAAGTGCTCTGAAGAATCCCCAAGAGATAGAATAAACATGAAAGAAACTCTATCGGAGCTACACAAAATCAAGCGTCAGTTTAATTTTCGTGTACAGGTTAAATATAGAGGTAAGTCCTTGCAGTGTCCTGGTTCTGTTACAACATATATCACATGATCATTATCATGCTAATCTTTTCCATTTTTGCAAAAGAGGTTGTCCTTCGTGAGATCCATATAAATTAGTCGGAACGTCAGTGTATATTGTTGGAACAATATTTCAAGAAATCATGTTTGCACCAATGGTGTTTTATAGTTCATGTTCAATAATGATAAAATTAATGATGCTTATTCTAGTAAAATAAATATTCTAGAAAACTCTAGTATTGGAAGATGATAGAAAATTAGCATAAAGTAGAATTATCTAGAGAAGATCAAATCTCCAAAACATTGTGGAATAATATAGAAGAATCTAGAACATAAGCAATCTAGATTAGTGAAGAGTGATCCATTTAAGGATCTAGAATCATCATCATGTAACTATAAATATGTGATCAAGTGTAATGAATGATGAGTGGTAGAAAAACCATTCCTGCAACCCACTATCTCAATTACTTTCTAAAACTAACTTACTCCTTCCATCATCTCATGCCACACCATCTATTCACCTTCATCTATCTTCTATTACAAAAACCAACAAATAATTCCATGGCCCATCATAAAATTTATTACATGTTTAATAAAAAATTTTCTAGTAAGGGATGAGTACCCTTGTACTCACTTTGGCTGTTTTCAAAAATAAAAAATAAAAAATTATTACATGTTGCTGTACTAATAGGAGATCCGTAAATACAACAAAAAAAAGGGGTGATTATAAATTGTCGTCGCAAATACTCATACAAATTACGGTCGAAAATTTGAACAGCATTCACGCAGGCATTGACAGAACTAATTTGTTTCAACTACTGAGTAGTAATCGTAATAAGAAATTTGCCAGATCTCTAATCAACATGTAAATTGTAATGCATGTCATACACGACATTCTTTAGAATTGTATGGATAACTTTCTGTAGCTCTAGAAATGGTTGATGAAACTAAATGTGATACATACCAAGATGTTGTTGGGTGTAGCTCTAGAAATGGTTGATGAAACTAAATGTGATACATACCAAGATGTTGTTGGGTTTATCCGCCCAGGGAGCCGGGCCCACTCAATCCACTAGCATGATATTGTCCGCTTTGGGCCTGCCCACTGGCCCGCACGGTTTTACCACTCTCGCTTTGGGCCTGCCCACTGGCCCGCACGGTTTTACCACTCTGAGCATCACGCTCAAAAGGCCTCATGCTAGGGAGAGTCCATCCCTCAATTATAAACCCATCGCCATCCCCACTTTCAACCGATGTGGGACTTTGGTTGACACCCAACCAACATTTCCCCCTTAAACAAAGTCCCGCAGCTAGACCATTCAGTTTGAGGTCCGAACATCCCACCAACCCCGGGCTGGGCCGGTTAAGTCTGGGGCCTGGCTCTGATACCACTTGTTGGGTTTATCTGGCCCAGCGGAGCCGGGCCCACTCAATCCACTAGCATGATATTGTCCGCTTTGGGCCGCCCACTGGCCCGCACGATTTTACCACTCTGAGCATCACGCTCAAAAGGCCTCATGCTAGGGAGAGTCCATCCCTCAATTATAAACCCATCGCCATCCCCACTTTCAACCGATGTGGGACTTTGATTGACACTCAACCAACAGATGTGATGTAAGAATCTGTATGCAGTGGTACATAACCCAGGATATATATAGCTTATTAAGTGGTTAATGGGAGGGTGAAAAGATATTTCAATTGAGTTGATAGAGGTTCGATGCTCATAAGACATTATCATGAAAATTAAAGAACTCGCAAGGTGCAGCCAAACTTACAGCAATCTTGCGATTTACCTCCTCTACAAACAAATCTAGAATAAGGGCAATGAGGGCATAAAGAGTGGGGTACACCAATCAATAGATGGTAAATGGTCACATATTGCAAAAGAATTACTCCCACATTAAGAGAAAAAACAATTGACATATACATATATATTTATAATAAATTATTTTGAGAAACAATCAAGCATAGGGCATGGTAAATGATAGACTGAAATAGAAAATGGAACGTTGGAGGGAAATTGAGAAGAATGATATTGAAATGAATGTTATTTGGTGCAAATTTTGACGTTTGTATTCCGAAATTGCTTGCATGATGGGGCGGCAGGGCAGCAGTCATCGTTGGTTTGGCAGACGGCCCCAGAGTTAGCGCAACATTTGTTTTTGCCATTTATGAGCCTGCATTCTCCCTCGTCGATAGACAGACCAAGATTAAGACCTAAGGTGGATTCATACCAGCAGCACTGCTCATCCCTCTCACACTCCCTCCCATATCCACCGCAGCATCTCTTTGGGAAATTCCTCTCCAGTGTTTGCATCAAATTCTTTGTGTCTACCACCAACAACGACCCCACGTCTCTTTGACAACCGACGTTATCCCCACAACAAGCTGCGGCCGACAAGCAAGTGGATCCAAGACCACCGCATGATGCCGCCACACACCCACCATCTGCATGCAAATTTACTTTTTTCAAAAATAGTTCAAAAAAACTTAATTTCTCCGAAGTAGTTCCATAACTTTTAAATTCTCACCGAAATAGTCATTTTTATTTACTAATTCCAAATGATAGGACTGAATCAGTGTTTTTACAAAGTTATGAGACGAAATTGGTAAAAAAATATTATTTTGGTACAAAATCGGAGTAAAAATAAAAGGTTTGAGACGAATATGAATGTTTTAACTATTTTGAGATATTTTCGAATAAAGTAAAAAGATACAGTACGATTTATGTTTTAATCTCTCTACATAACACATCTTAGTTTCCGTCTTTCTTCTCGTTTATATATGAATTCTATTTATTTGCATATATGAGACAATACGATATATATATATAGGGATAATTTCATATTTAGCCTCGTAAGAATTGCTCAATGCCAAAAAGGTCCCAAAACCGTCAGATTTAGTCCCATAGGAATTTTATCTAAATTGATAATGTGGTAGATGCAGGATTAATCCTATAGGAATTTTCTAAAAAGGTAAATTTGCAAAATTGACCCCAAAAGATGCTTAATTAGTTCCAAGTCAGAATTTATATCTTATGCCAGATTAACTCAACTTTCCACGCTTCAAAATGAAAACTCCACCATTATATTTTCACGACACCGGAGCGGATATTCTGTTAGGAAATAATTTCCTACAGACATTAAAGCGTTTTACACAAGAAAATGCAACAAGAAGGCTTATTTTCACAATCCTTTGTGAACATAATATCATAGCACCAAGACTGCGTAATGCATTTCAAAGAAAAATGCCAATCAGATTCCGCAGCAAGCATGGTGATGAAGGAAAACTTAGCCATCCAAAGATGAATGATCGAAGGAAATATGGCGAAGCAGTCCTTCAGATGAGAACTGAGACAAGAGGAGGATGGAAGATGGAGAAACTAAAAGAAAATACAATCCACCTTCTCAAAACAAGCTTGGGAGATTGTCTACAGAAAGACGTCACAGTCGAAGAACAAACATATTTGGAGGACATCAAAAAGAAGATATAGAGAAACTTCAATGAGGATCCTCTAGCCTGGTGGGACAAAAACGAGCTCAAAGCCTCACTCAAAATGAAAGACGGAAAAGAGCATGAGTTCATAAGATACAAGCCTATCTTGATGAACCAAGAGGATCGAAAGGATATGCAGCTAATACTTAAGGAACATCTGGACCTTAAGTTGATATCACCAGGAGTATCCCCATATAGCAGTCCAGGATTTCTAGTTCGAAATTATAGAGAAGTCAAGCGGGGAAAGTCGAGACTTGTGATCAACTACAAAGGGATCAACAACATCTTGGAGTTCGATGGATACTACATACTAAGTAGGGAACACTTGGTCAATTGTATCAAGAATGCCAAGGTATTCTCAAAGTTTGATTGCAAATCTGGGTTCTACCAGATTATGATGGAAGAAGAAAGCAAAAGGTTCACAGCCTTCTCAACACCACAAGGCCACTATATCTGGAATGTCATGCCTATGGGCTTGGCGAATACACCCCAGATATACCAAAGGAAGATCAATAATCTATTCAAAGATTATTTCTCATTCATGTTTGTTTATGTGGATGACATCCTCATAGCCTCAAAGAACATGAAAGAGCATTTGGCGCATCTGGAAGTACGGAAGTATGCCACAAGGAAGGATTTGTAGATTCTGAAAAGAAGTCAGTAATAGCAACAAGGCAGATCGAGTTTCTTGGAGTCGAGATCGATGAGTCCGAAATTATTCTACAACCTCATATTGTATAAAAGGTTCAAGGATTTTCTGAAGATTTCAAGGACAAGAAACAACTCCAAAGCTTCTTAGGAGTTGTCAACTTTGCTGGAATGTTCATCAACAATCTAGCACAATACAAGAAGGTGTTCAGTCCTCTGTTGAAGAAAGACGCAGAATTCAAATGGGAGGAATCACACCGAGAAATGGTTAAGCAGTTAAAAGGAGGTTTGCAAGAAGCTCCCCAAGCTAGCAATACCAAATGACGAGGATGAACTAGTACTTTACACAGATGCCAGTGACCACTGGTGGGCAGCAGTTCTTACGAAGTCCACACCAGAAGGAGAAGTGACATGCAGATACTGTAGCGGACTCTTTATAGAGAATGAAGCAAACAGGTGGCACATCAATGAAATGGAGTTCTTTCGGTTCGTAAAGTGTTCAAGAAATGGCCGCTATTTCTTCTCGCGAAGAAATTCATCCTTAAAATTGATAACACAAGCGTCAAAGTCTTTTTAAAAAAATAAAATTGAATCTAAACCTGAAAAGGCTAGACTATTAAGATAGCAAGCAGAATGCCAATATTAGGATTTTAATATTGTTATTATTAAATCTGTTGATAATACTTTGGCAGATTTCCTGACGAGAGATGGAAGGAGTTGAAATAGACTCCATCCTGACTGTATCAAGGCATCTGATGGACAATCTTGAGTTGCTCCAAAGGGAATTCGAGAATCTGGCACTCAATGCAAGGCGTGCCTGAAGAATACAAGATAGTGATCAGACCAAAGTGTCTAATCGCATACGAGACTGCATTCGAAATGGCGCAAGTCTATTCGAAGCAACACGAGAGCCACTCCTCCGGGCTGTTGATAGCAATTGCAATCGACAAAAGGAGAGTAGTTGAGAATGGGGCTCTAAACCCGGAGCAAGGGATTCAAGTACCCTTAGCACAAGTCCTAGTCTGGAA
The DNA here is from genome assembly GCA_023678885.1 of Pogostemon cablin. Classification (NCBI taxonomy): domain Eukaryota; kingdom Viridiplantae; phylum Streptophyta; class Magnoliopsida; order Lamiales; family Lamiaceae; genus Pogostemon; species Pogostemon cablin. The sequence goes on from CM042973.1 coordinate 1,203,513, forward strand.
CCTCCAAAAGAGGAACCGGTCCAAGGAAAAATCAAAGACCTGGAGTCACATCTAGAGTCGACGAGTCAACCAAGCACCTCTGGGGTCAAAGAGGGAGATATTGGTATTGCTGGGTTGACTCATCGACTCTAGATGTGACTCCAGGTCTTCGATTTTTCCTTGGATTGGTTCCTCTTTTGGAGGTTCCAGACTAGGACTTGTGCTAAGGGTACTTGAATCCCTTGCTCTGGGTTTAGAGCTCCGTTCTCGACTACTCTCCTTTTATCGATTGCAATTGCTATCAATAGCCCGGAGGAGTGGCTCTCGTGTTGCTTCGAACAGACTTGCGCCATTTCGAATGCAGTCTTGTATGCAATTAGACACTTTGGTCTGATCACTATCTTGTATTCTTCCGGCACGCCTTGCATTGAGTGCCAGATTCTCGAATTTCCTTTGGAGAACTCAAGGTTGTCTATCAGGTGCCTTGATACAGTCAGGATGGATTTTATTTCAACTCCTTCCATCTCTCGTCAGGAAATCTGCCAAAATATTATCAACAGATTTAATAATGACAATATTAAAATCATAATATTGGCATTCTGCTTGCCGTCTTAATAGTCTAGCCTTTTTAGGTTTAGATTCAATTTTATTGTTTAAAAAGGCTTTGACGCTTGTGTTATCAATTTTAAGGATGAATTTCTTCGCGAGAAGAAATAGCGGTCATTTCTTGAACGCTTACCGAACTGCAAAGAACTCCTTTTTATTGATGTGCCACGTGTTTGCTTCATTCTCTGTAAAGAGTCCGCTACAGTATCTGCATGACATTTCTCCTTCTGGTGTGGACTTCGTGAGAACTGCTGCCCACCAGTGGTCACTGGCATCTGTGTAAAGTACCAGTTCATCCTCGTCGTTTGGTATTGCTAGCTTGGAGATCTTCTTGCAAATCTCCTTTAACTGCTTAATCATTTCTCGGTGTGATTCTTCCCATTTGAATTCTGCGTCTTTCTTCAACAGGGGACTGAACACCTTCCTGTATTATGCTAGGTTGTTGATGAACATTCCAGCAAAGTTGACAACTCCTAAGAAGCTTTGGAGTTGTTTCTTGTCCTTGAAATCTTCAGGAAATCCTTGAACCTTTTCTACAATATGAGGCTGTAAAATAATTCCAGACTTATCGATCTCGACTCCAAGGAACTCGATCTGCCTTGTTGCTATTACTGCCTTCTTTTCAGAAAGCACCAATCCTTCTTTGTGACATACTTCCGAAAATACTTCCAGATGCGTCAGATGCTCTTTTATGTTCTTTGAGGCCATGAGGATGTCATCCACATAAACAAACATGAATGAGAAATAATCTTTGAATAGATTATTGATGAATGTAGAAATCTCATGAATTTAGGGTCCAATTATAGCATGGTTCCATGCAATTATGCTTAGTTTGAGTGTTAAAGTATCCTAGATTGCGCGATATTTGTAAATATTTGGAGAATTTGTACTTTGGTGGAATTTGTGTGATTTTCAGGTATAAATGAATTCTAGAGGTGAAGAGGAAGATGTAGGAAAAAGCGGATCTCAATTCGGAGTTAAAACGAGGGAGAACGAACCTAAGACAACACAGAAAAGACAACACTTTTCAGAAAAGTGTTGTCTATTCAGAAGTGCAAAGAATGTCCAGAGAGCTGAAAAATTGCATAAAAACATGGGCAGGTGCATAAAAACACGGGCGTGTTTTTATGCAAAAGTGCCAAATGTTAAAGTGCGATTTCCAGATTTTCCAAGGGGGTATAAATACCCCCAATTACACCATTTGCACCAGAAATCAAGGGTTTTGGGCTGCACCCAACCCATCTTCGTCCATCCTCATCTCCATCCATCCTCCATCCCTCCATCTTCATCTTCATTTCATCCATCTATTCCTCTTGATTTTCTCACATCCAACCATCCATTCCACCAATCCACCAATCTAAGAAGGGAAGAACATCAAGAAGTGAAGATTTGAGCATGTTGAAGGAAGATAAGGCCAACTCCAAAAGGGAAGTCAATCAACCTTTGATTTGTTGTTTTCTTCATTATTTAGCTCAAATGGAGCAAGCCATAGATTTTATTATTTTTGTAATGATTTGTAGTGGCTAGTCCTCATGTGAGGCTAGCAATATGATTGGTGAAGGATAATGTAGATTTTGCACACCACATGTTCGAAGAAATGATTGTATAAATATTTTCTATCATGAATGCTTATTCTCATTTCGTGTATGATTTGTATGGTTAAATTTTATATTCATAGTATTAGGATGGCCATTCCAATATTATGCTTAGTGATTTAATTGAATCGTTGATTGCACGAGATGACTTAGTTAGTGTGAGGGGAGGTAAGCCATACCCTTCTTGTGCTTAGAACCTCATGATAGGACATTAGTGATGAACTAGTGAGGGGAACCCAACTTATAATCATAGTACCTTCATGGGAATTGAGAGTAAGACACAATCATAGGAGATTTAAACTTGTAAAAGAGTTGAGAACCTAATTGCCTTGGCCATAGGGTTAGGGGTACATAAGTGATTGCCCTTAATATCATAACATGATGACATTCAAAGCATGTGTGTGTGTGAATCTACATGAGCCTTTTCCATTATATTGCTTGCCTTACATACTTCTTAGATTGCTCACCATCACCCATTATCCATCTCATATGTACATTTTCTATCCTTTAATTGCTTTCTTAGATAGTTTGTAGTGTTAATCACTCCCTCCCTTTATTGATTAGTCCTTCTAGAGTGAAACATATTTTTAATACGGATACATCACTTTCTCCCTTGGGTTCGATATTATAAATTTTGCACTTGGTCACCACGTCTATACACAACGATAGAGTACGCTTACTCTTATTAATTTGTACCAAAATTGAGATTAAGTTCAATTATACATCTTCCTTTGGTATATCTGGGGTGCATTCGCCAAGCCCATAAGCATGACATTCCAGATATAGTGGCCTTGTGGTGTTGAGAAGGCTGTGAACCTTTTGCTTCCTTCTTCCATCATGATCTGGTAGAACCCAGATTTGCAATCAAACTTTGAAAATACCTTGGCATTCTTGATACAATTGACTAAGTGTTCCCTACTTAGTATGTAGTATCCATCAAACTCCAATATTGTTGATCCCTTTGTAGTTGATCACAAGTCTCGGCTTTCCCTGCTTAACTTCTTCATGATTTCGAACTAGAAATCCTGGACTGCTATATGGGGATAATCCTGGTGATATCAACTTAAGGTCCAGATGTTCGTTAAGTATTAGCTGTATATCCATTCAATCCTCTTGGTTCATCAGGATAGACTTGTATCTTACGAACTCATGCTCTTTTCCGTCTTTCACTTTGAGTGAGGCTTTGAGCTCGTTTTTGTCCCACCAGGCTAGAGGATCCTTATTGAAGTTCCTCTGTATCTTCTTTTTGACGTCCTCCAAAGATGTTTGTTCTTCGATTGTGACGTCTTTCTGTAGACACTCTCCCAAGCTTGCTTTGAGAATGTGGATTGTATTTTCTTTTAGTTTCTCCATCTTCTATCCTTCTCTTGTCTCGGTTCTCATCTGAAGGACTGCTTCGCCATATTTCCTTCGATCATTCATCTTTGGATGGCTAAGTTTTCCTTCATCACCACGCTTGCTGCGGAATCTGATTGGCATTTTTCTTTGAAATGCATTATGCAGTCTTGGTGCTATGATCTTATGTTCACAAAGGGTTGTGAAAATAAGCCTTCTTGTTGCATTTTCTTGTATAAAATGCTTGAATGTCTGTAGGAAATTATTTTCTAACAGAATATCCACTCCGGTGTCGTGAAAATATAATGGTGGAGTTTTCACCTTGTACCACAGGGTACGATCCGCTCCTCCGATCATGATTTCTGCTTGCTTGATTCCTTTATTAAGGATTAACACCCTTTGAGAGAAATCTTTTCCTAGTACTGTTGGCAATTCTTCACCTAAGTCTTTCGGAAAGACTCCTTCTTTTGCTGTGCAGATGCCAGCTCTAGAATCAATGTACGTCACAAAATATTCTGCACGATGCTCCTTATATATCATCCCAATGGTGATATATATTGAGAATGGACTTGTGGCCATGGGTGGATCAGAGCTTATAAAAGTCCTTTCTATTGAACTTTATATCTCTTTCCTTTGACTGTGAACTCCATTCTATCTTGTAATCGTTCCCAAGATTTGTGATCCTCGAGAAACTCCAATCCCAGCACTAGTTGTTCTGGGAATCTTCCTGCAACTCCTTCAATTACCAGCTCAAGTTCTCCGAGTTTGAGCTGTCCTTGGTACCTCCCAGTTGTTGGTTGTTGAAGATAATACAAGACATCACAAGGAATAGAGTTTTCCTTCTTAGTGATATCGAATATTACTTCGACTCCTCTCCATCCTTCTGGGCATTTTAGTTCACCTTTGGTTGTGAACTTTTATGGTTCCTGGATTACCTCCACGATTGGTTTCTTTCCCCATTTTTCGCTAATCATTCTGTCTTCTTGGAAAGAAATTCTTCTTTGCTCGAATCTGAGGCTGTTTTGTCTGCTCCAGATCGGCTTGTCTTTGATATACAAGTCCATATCGGAGCGATTCGGATTCTCATCAAAGACACATTCAAAGAAGGAATCGATACACCAATCGATATTGTTGTCTTTGATAAGAGAATCAAGAGCACAAGAGAAGCATGCCTAGGAGGACTCTCGGGAAATCTGTGCGCAGGAAAAGTAGCTCTGATACCATTTTGAAGCGTGGAAAGTTGAGTTAATCTGGCATAAGATATAAATTCTAACTTGGAACTAATTTAGCATCTTTTGGGGTCAATTTTGCAAATTTACCTTTTTTAGAAAATTCCTATAGGATTATTCCTGCATCTACCCCATTATCAATTTAGATAAAATTCCTATAGGACTAAATCTGACGGTTTTGGGACCTTTTTGACATTGAGCAATTCTTACGGGGCTAAATATGAAATTTTCCCTATATATATAACACAAGTTTGAAGTGAAAAATGATTTTAAATCTAGTACGTACGAGGAGACTCATTTCAAAAAGTGTAATACACAAGTTTGAATGGAAATTAAAATGAACCCAAAATGGATGATCAATGTGGCCAAAATGTAATTTTTAGGAACAATTCGAAAATGAAATTTTTTATAAGTGAGTTCCTTAATTCGTATGGAGGTTTTAATATTATTTCTAGCACTAGAATTATTAATTACTTCATCATTCTTAAAAGTGGCCGGTCAATGTCCATGTGATATTTACACACTTTACACATTAATTATTAAAAATTGTTTGTTATTGCTCATATCTTAATAAATTATTACGATTTACGATGAGAGAAGCAAATACATTGGTATGCTGTCGCGGGCGTACCAAATTTAATATAAATCCAACTCACACTATTACGTAGTATAGTAGCAAGTAGGGTCGAACCCAAGAGAGTATAATGAATTCTAATTAAATTAAAGTGTTACTAACTTATAAAATAAATAAAAGGGGGGTTTTGTTTTTGAAATATTGATAAATACTCAAATAATAAATCAACTCAATATTTAAATAACAAAGTAGATGAAAATTAATATAAAATTAACCAAGTAATAAAAGCCTAGTTTAGGATGTCGATCCCCTCCCGTTTACTAAATTACTTAATTATCTGAATATAAACATCTAGTCTAGTGCACAAACTCAAATCCTTAGATTGACGGTACGACCAATCAACCCGAATGTTCTTACGTTCATCAACTAGGGTACGACCACTAAATTGAACTATCTACGAGTGACCCTATGGATTCGAACTCGTAGATGCATTAAAACTCTAAACATAGGATTACTAGGCTACGAAATCCGGCTAGGTATCATACAACCTAGATTTTATTACACCTAGAGGGAATTATCTCTATTTGTTACTTAATCCAATTCCTACAACAATTACGGATTGTAGGTCATAGAATAACATTCAGCAGTTTAATAATTAAATAGGTGATCAGGCTAGAATAACTATCAAACCACAATTAAAAACATCACTGCATGTAATAAAATAAACTTGCACAAAAGGTTTAATGTAAAAATCATAAATAATTAAATTAATTATTCAACAGGAGGTTCACGAATCCTAAACTAGAAAAGGGGATTAGCCCCGCATGTTCATAACAAAAATAAGATTAAAATATAATAAAATTGTAAAACCGGTGGTGTCGATTGGTCTTGAACTTCACGTAAATCTGTCGGTTGGGAAGAGCCGATGCTTCACGCCAATTATCCTCTCTTCTTTTCTGTGTTCTGCTCTCTCCAATTAACATCTATCTGCTCTCAAAAATAATATAATATCTTCCATAAATATCTCTATCTTGATCCCCAAGTAATCTTGTTTGATCACTTTCCTTACTTATCTTTTCCTAAAATATCTCAAGGATCTTTTCTTTTCTTGTTGACTAATCTAGCGTGCCTTCTCCACAATATGGGCCTGACTTGGGCTGATCTCTTCGCTGGAATCGTGTGAGAAAATATAAGAATATGTCCAACAACACTTTCCTTATTAATGCTGAATTTTCGCAGTCCCTTCTGACACTGAGGGGGTCAGTGTCAGTCAATTTGGCAGCAACGAATTTCCTGCACAAAACAGCCCGTTTCACATCAATTTGTAACATTAAATCCTCAATTAACCAAAGACAAGATAAGTCAATTCAGCATCCAAATTAGCACATAAGACAATCAATTAAAAATGAATTTCAACCAAATAATTATGCTAGAATATGACTTATCAAATCTCTCCACACCTAAACTTTGCTTGTACTCGAGCAAACCAAAATCATAGAGAATAGAAAACCAAGGAACATCTATCAAGACAAATGAAAGTTACACACTTCAAGAGACAAGCACCCAATGAGCATTCGGAACTAAATGAAACATGACTCTTCACTCAAAGTTTGCAACTTTCATGGCTTCAAATGTTTCAAAATTCCATGGCCTCACCAAGATTCACTCAATCACGCTCAAGTATATGATTAAGGTAGCAAGATCACTCAAAAACTGAAAAGAAAAGTCATTACCATAAGCTTGCTCCCAAATCAATTCTCCACCAACTTTAGACGGATTAAGTGCAATAATCAAAGGGTCTTTGATTGGGTTGTAATGGGGCTTAAGGTCGAGGTAAGATAAAAAGAGAGATAAAAATGGCTAAATGCATCACTTCACACCATGTGATCTCTAAAAGTCACAACATCCATCATCATCCCCAAATTTTCCTTTCAACACATCATTTTTCTTACACTAAAAATCTCCCCACACCTGCCCCTTTTATAGACTAGGAACAGCAGGTGTCACACTTACAAGAATCACTGTTTCTTTTTATCATTTTTTTTTTCAAGAACTTTCTTTTTTTTTTTCTTTTTCTAAACTTCTTTTCTTCCATTTCTTTTTCTAACAGACTCTTTTTTTTATCAGCCAACCTTCCTTCATTTTCTTTATTCTCCTTCTCCAACTATTTCAAATATTTTCAGCTTTCTCCCCCCACCATCATCAATTCAACCTCAAAGTACTTTCACAAGACTCACATATAGCAAAGTGATGAAGGGTTCAAATGGAGAAGTTTAAGAAAGAAATGAGAATTTAAGGTTCATTTAGGTGCTCATAATCCAAAGAAAAGGCTTAGGCTCAACGTGGCTTCCCTAAAGTTTATCATACTCAGGTGGGACAATATAAGCCAAGAGAGTTAAACCTAAGTGCCCTTATCATTTTATCACACACAACCAATCACATGATCTTGAAATGCATTCAAAAGAGCAAGTTCTAGAATGAACAATTCAAATTCAATGCACTCAAGAAAGAAATTCAATAGAGCTTATAGATGATAGCTCGTTATGGCTCAAAAGCTCTCAAAAATCGGGTATATTTGCCATGAAATTCGAATAAAAATCAACCACTACAATCACAAAAATTTTGCAAAGATTATCACACTCCAACAGTTCCTAAACACCATAGCTACCCCCTCAATCATGCGTCACGCTCATCACCTCAATAGATTATATTCCTCAAATTTCAGACTCCATATCCACACACAATTCAGAGAACAACAAGAACAAAACATGAGACAAGAAATTGAGCAACTTTATACCACTTTTCTACCCCAATTATCATATAAAATCCCTCCCCACACCTGAACGTTTGCTTGTCCCCAAGCAAAACACAGTATAAAAGAGAAACTGAAAAAGAAATTGAGTTGAGTACACCTGATTTATTGTGGCGTGTGGGGTCGACTGCGACAGGTGGATTGTCGGGTGCTTCCGACGCTGAAGGTTCTCCATTCGACAACAGACGAGCGGCGGCAATTGGGTCGCGGCGATCCATCACTGTCCTCGGCCGCCTCGAACTGAGCAGCGCTGGCCTCTGTCGCTGGACTGGCCACGTCGGTCAGGGTTTGCAAAGGGTTGCGAGAGGTGTACTCTGGTCCTGGACGGTGGCGTTTGGGTGTGGCAGTAGTCCCAGCAACTGCAGACGGTGGTGGCGGCCCTCCCTTCGATCGCGAGCAGGCGGCTGCGCGTGTGGTGGTGCGTCGCCGAACTGGAGTGTTAACTCGTCATCTAGAACCAGGGCACGCGACGGGAGAGTGAGCATCAGTGATGGCGGTGGAAGCCGCGGGCGGGTGCTCAATTTGCAGGTACAATTGAGGTGTCTTTCCAAATCTAACTTGGGCCCTTAACTTCTTCTCCAATTCTTCATGGACCAACATAATTGGGCCTATTTCCAAAAAAAATAAAATGAGTTGGGCCTCTAATATATTAAAATGTAGGGCAGGAAAATTATTCATGACCAAATTTCACTATTTATTTCTTGACGATGAAATTTTAAGTAGACTATGCGATTAAATTCACAAACCGTATCGAAGAACCTCAGGCAATTAAGCAATCAGACACCTTATTGAAAAAAATAAACATAAAATAAATAAAAATAAAGCGAGAAAATTGGGTTGCCTCCCAATCAGCGCCTTTGTTTATTGTCGTTGGCTCGACTTAGGTGAGATGTATCTTTCAAGTATGTGAAATTTCGTTCCACTCCATCCGATCAACTTCAACAGTGCGAAACCCCTTATGATATTCCTTGAGTTCATGGTTCGGCCTCAAGAACAAGGACTTCAGGTGTTCGGGGAACACTTTCAACTCTAGCTTAGGCACTTCACCAAGCTTTTCTTTCTTCAATTTATTTTCATGCACTATCATGCTTCCATTTGCAATAATGGTGCCAAAGTTATCCCTGCGAGTTAGTTCAAAATAATCCTGCACCAAAGGCTCAACAACATTCAAAGAAAAAACTGAATTAATGTCTGTAGGAGACTCCACAGGAAATTTAACAGAAGCTACATCTGATGTGCTTGGACTCTGAGAGGAACTATGCAAAACATTGATGTAGTGATTCAGCTTTTCATGATCACATCTTTCAGCACCCTCCTTCATTTTTCCCTGATCAATTACTGTGTCTAATGCATCCCTACTAGTGAGTTCAAAGTGTTCCTGGACAATAGGGTCAATAGTACTCACAACAGAAAGCAGGTTAGCATCATCAGGATATTTCATAGTATCATATATGTTAAATTTGATGATCTGCCCATCAAATTCCATCGTTAGAGTACCTTCACTCACATCTATCTTAGAGCAAGACGTGTTGAGGAATGGTCTCCCTAACAAAATAGGAGTGGAATTTGATGGGTGGTCATTCATTTCTAACACATAAAAGTCAGCAGGGAATATGAGTTTATCTACCTGAACAAGAACATCCTCAATGACTCCATCTGGGTATGCCTGGCTTTGATCAGCAAGTTGGATGACAACTCCAGTCTTCTTCAACTCTCCCACACCCAGCTTCTCAAACACAGATCGAGGCATCACATTAATGGAAGCTCCAAGGTCCAACATGGCTCTCTCCACTTTACAACTCCCAATCTGACAAGGAATTACAAACATGCCAGGATCCTTGCGCTTCTGAGGTAACGTTTGCTGGAAGACAGCTGAAACGTTTTCTCCCATCACCACTTTTTCATCTACTTTCAACTTCTTCTTATTGGTGCACAAATTCTTCAAGAACTTGGCGTATCTCGAAATCTGCTTAATTGCCTCAAGGAGAGGTAAATTGATCTGCACTTTCTGAAACACTTCAAGTAGCTGCATATCCTTCTCAGTGGTGTCCGGCTTTCTTATCCTGCTTGGAAAAGGTAAACGGTTAATATCAAAAGGAATAGGGTCAGAATTTTTATCCTGATTTTTTTTCGACCTTCTGACACTGATGGGGTCAGTGTCAGTGTTTCGTTTCTGCACGTCAGATTTTTCAGCCCCAAACTGATCAGATTGACCCTCCACTGTTCCAGCAGGTTTTTCATCATCTTTTTCCATGTCTTGGTCAGGCTTTTTGGTCGGTGCAACTTCCTCCAACTGTTTCCCACTCCGCAGTGTAATAGCACTCACATTCTTAGGATTAACCTCCGTTTGTGAGGGCAACTTTCCACTGTTTTGAGCTTGTATTTGGCCTACAGTTGTAGCCAATTGGGTTACTTGATTTTCTAAGTTCCGGATTGACGATTGAGTTGTCATCTTCAAGTCCTGAAAAGATGACTGTGTCATCTCTTGAAATTTAAGATTGCTGGCAGCCAACTCTTTCATCATCTGCTCAAATGAAGCTCCGGAACTTGAACCACCTTGTTGGCGATTTCCACCATCTTGAGGGTAATTCTGTTGCCTATGTGCCACTCTCTGCTCTTGAAACTGTTGTGGCCCCCTATTTCCTCCTTGTCCATTTCCATACCTCAGATTGGGGTGATCTCTCCAACCTTGATTGTAGGTTTGAGAAAAGGGATCATATCGCCCCATGGCGTTTACTTGTTCATCACTAGGTATAACCCTGCAATCAAGAGTAGAGTGGTCGTTAGTTAAACAATATTGACAGGATGGTGGGTTTACCTCTTTTCCTTTTGCAAGATTCTCCACAGCAAGTGTCAACTTATTCAAAGTTTCTTCCAACTTAGAGTCATGGACCTCCTTTACTTCTCTAACTGATGGATCACGTGTGCCAAACTGTTGAGTGTTGGCAGCCATGCTAGCAATTAGGTCTCTAGCAGCAGTAGGTGTTTTCATCATGAAAGCTCCACCGCTAGCAGCATCAAGCATGTTTCGATCCATGATCGACAACCCCTCATAGAAGTACTGCAACATCAACTGATCGCTTATCTGATGCTGGGGGCATGCTGATGTGAGGCGTTTAAACCTCTCCCAATACTCATGCAAACTTTCCCCATGCATCTGACGAGCTCCAGATATCTCCTTACGCAATACAGCAACTCTAGTGGCTGGGAAGTACGTTTGGAGAAAAAGCTTCTCCATTTCGGCCCATGTGTTTATCGATCCGGGAGGGAGGTAATACAACCAATCCTTCGCCATGTCCTTCACTGCAAAGGGGAATGCCCTAAGCTTGACCATTTTCTCGGTCACTCCGGTTGGTTTCATGCTCATGCATACCACTGAGAACTCCTTCAAGAACTTGTGAGGATTTTCACCTGAAAGACCATGGAAAGCAGGAAGTAAGTGAATCAATCCTGATTTCAATTCAAATACCGTATTATCAGTGATCGCTGGAAAGTTAATGCATAACGGCTGATGGACTATGTCCGAATTTGCCAATTCATTTAAGGTTTTTTCCTCATTATTTCCAGCCATATTTTCCTCTCCTGACTCAGATCCTACAATATCCTCCTCCTCTAAATCAGAAAAATCAGAATTCTCCTCTTCAAGATGAAGTGGACCAGCTGCAAGTTCGGACTCGGTAAGGTTTTCTTCGGTTTCGCCAATGGATGAGCATGTTTCCTTCTTCTTCCGGGACTCCTTTCTCAACCTCCGGGCAGTTCTCTCAATTTCAGATATGTATTCAAGCTGTTTTTTACCAGAAGATCGAGTAATCATCCACAGAAAAAGAAGTTTCGAAAACAGGGCCTTCTGACACTGATGGGGTCAGTGTCAGTGTAACTGAAAATTTCGAGAATTTCAGAAAAATTCGAAAAAATTCCAGCACCTGTAAAAATGCAAAATAATGTCAGAAACACAAAAAAATTTAACAAAATTCAATTTTACTCCCCGGCAACGGCGCCAAATTTGGTATGCTGTCGCGGGCGTACCAAATTTAATATAAATCCAACTCACACTATTACGTAGTATAGTAGCAAGTAGGGTCGAACCCAAGAGAGTATAATGAATTCTAATTAAATTAAAGTGTTACTAACTTATAAAATAAATAAAAGGGGGGTTTTGTTTGTGAAATATTGATAAATACTCAAATAATAAATCAACTCAATATTTAAATAACAAAGTAGATGAAAATTAATATAAAATTAACCAAGTAATAAAAGCCTAGTTTAGGATGTCGATCCCCTCCCGTTTACTAAATTACTTAATTATCTGAATATAAACATCTAGTCTAGTGCACAAACTCAAATCCCTAGATTGACGGTACGACCAATCAACCCGAATGTTCTTACGTTCATCAACTAGGGTACGACCACTAAATTGAACTATCTACGAGTGACCATATGGATTCGAACTCGTAGATGCATTAAAACTCTAAACATAGGATTACTAGGCTACGAAATCCGGCTAGGTATCATACAACCTAGATTTTATTACACCTAGAGGGAATTATCTCTATTTGTTACTTAATCCAATTCCTACAACAATTACGGATTGTAGGTCATAGAATAACATTCAGCAGTTTAATAATTAAATAGGTGATCAGGCTAGAATAACTATCAAACCACAATTAAGAACATCACTGCATGTAATAAAATAAACTTGCACAAAAGGTTTAATGTAAAAATCATAAATAATTAAATTAATTATTCAACAGGAGGTTCACGAATCCTAAACTAGAAAAGGGGATTAGCCCCGCATGTTCATAACAAAAATGAGATTAAAATATAATAAAATTGTAAAACCGGTGGTGTCGATTGGTCTTGAACTTCACGTAAATCTGTCGGTTGGGAAGAGCTGATGCTTCACGCCAATTATCCTCTCTTCTTTTCTGTGTTCTGCTCTCTCCAATTAACATCTATCTGCTCTCAAAAATAATATAATATCTTCCATAAATATCTCTATCTTGATCCCCAAGTAATCTTGTTTGATCTCTTTCCTTACTTATCTTTTCCTAAAATATCTCAAGGATCTTTTCTTTTCTTGTTGACTAATCTAGCGTGCCTTCTCCACAATATGGGTCTGACTTGGGCTGATCTCTTCGCTGGAATCGTGTGAGAAAATATAAGAATATGTCCAACAACACTTTCCTTATTAATGCTGAATTTTCGTAGTCCCTTCTGACACTGAGGGGGTCAGTGTCAGTCAATTTGGCAGCAACGAATTTCCTGCACAAAACAGCCCGTTTCACATCAATTTGTAACATTAAATCCTCAATTAACCAAAGACAAGATAAGTCAATTTAGCATTCAAATTAGCACATAAGACAATCAATTAAAAATGAATTTCAACCAAATAATTATGATAGAATATGACTTATCATACATTAATATAATATTCATTGAGATCGAATTGATCAGTTGGAAACTCATCATGTAAGGCACGTTCGATTATAAAAATTAATTACTTAGATATTTTCTTTCCCTATTAATTTGTAGTAATTTATATTTAAAATTGGATAACTTAAATATAGATATAAGAAATTTATTATTTTATATAATAATTTTAAAAAATTTAAATTTAAATATAAATATAAATATTTAAATTTTATTATATGGGTGTAATTTGAAAAAAAATATATAATCTAGTGCTTTTTTATCAAAATATGAAAGGTTGAGATTAAATTGCAATTAAAGTTAAAGGTGATGGTTTTTCGTGAACTAAAAATGATGTGGCATAGGCCAACCACGTCAGTGATCAGATAGCACCTGACTTGCTGCTCGATGGGTGCAATTTGCGACAAACTTCAAAAGTGGTGATTTTTTTATTAAATTTCAAAGGTAGAATCTAAATTACAATTGAAGTAAAGGTGGTGATTTGTTTCGCAATCAACCCATAAATGTATGACAAACACTTATGTAAACTGGGTTTACATACATTAATATGTAAATCTGTTACTTTTTAGTACATAAAAAATTAATCTTTAGTACATAAATTGTTATTCTTCTAAATTAAAAAATTACTCTTCAAATTCTAGTAAACTGATTTATCGATTACTTTTTAGTACATAAAAAATTACTCTTTAAAGACATGAATTATTATTCTTCTATATAAAAATTATTACTCTTTAAAGATTATTTTTTATATACTAAAAAGTAATTTTCAAAAATAAGGTTTACATATTAAGCCCGATTCACATGAAACTCACTCTAAATGTATACTACGTACACCTCATATGAAGTATTGTTTATGTCTACTATTGTCTACTTAATTAATTGTTTCTACTCATGTGGCCAGCTAACATTCATGAGAAATATTTCCACGCCTTAATTAACATTTAATAAATGTTAATGACGCTGATCATGTCATCAAATATACGTACATAATTAATAATACTCTCGTGGCATTCTCTTTCTAATAAATAATTTGTGTGGAAAAATTAATCATTGGAGCAAATGTGCAAAAGCGAATTTAATTTGTAACGATCTTTTTTTCACCATTTTAAGGATTGATTGTCAAGAATATTATCCTTAAATTATTACTTAGAATTTTCAAGGGGAAAAACAAACTTCTGTGAAGTGTTAAATGACATTAATGAGAGGGCCTTCTCGCCATCTTATGACATCAAGCACATGATTTGATAATACCAAATAGGCACATAAATTAAATCATGACAATTGACAAATCAAAACCTTTACAAAACATATATACTTAGGAAAGGATTCATGTTTAGGTGCAACTTGAAATTAATGGATTTATAAATCCAAGATTTTAAATAAATGAATTTCAAATTATGGATTTGATTTTGATTTTTTTTAGTTAGTTTGGATGAATTTTCAAATCTTACTCAAACCGTGTCATTTGTAATTCTTCCATTATGTAATTGATATATTAATATATAAAAATAGTATATAAAATTAATAAATAATTTTTTTTTTAATTTTAACCCCTACCACCCTAGCCCAACCCCTACCCCATCCAAAAAACAAAAAAATTATAAAATTTTAAATTTTAATATTTAAATAATAAAAATATTACCACTCATCCTATCCTAATTACCCGCATAGTATCTTATTAAATTTATAACCAGAAGATTATGGTGAGAGAACCAAATAAATTAATAACATTCATTGAGATTCAATTGAGTTGAAAACTAATCATGTTCTACACGATCGATTATTAAATGTAGATTGTGATTATTCATGAGGTGAAGGGGTGCTCTAGCAAAACCAATTTGAATATATTTAGGAACAATTACTCTGCAGTACACATTAGTTAAGATTATTACTATTAAATACGTTCAAACTAAACTATTACTAATAGATACAAAAAGATATATTGATATGTCTATTATAACCTTAATTTAATATCAAATTAAAATAAAATCTCAATTTTATCTATTTATTTTAAAAGATTTCCCAATATCCCATAACAAATTTGAGGAAGATATGTGATCCAATTCTTTTATAAATCTCATTCTTGCAGAAAACACAAAAATCCGATCTTCCACGGTGGAAGTGGAGTCGCTGGTGATGCGGCACTAGAAGGCCAATATGTCAACATCGACGTTACAGACTCCGCCATCGATGAAATCATCATCGAAATCACGAGAACGTTCACCTTCAACCCTCCGGTAGAAAAACAAGCACTAATTGATGGCCGCCACCATCACGAAACCAGGTTTCCTCACCAAATGCGGCAACCTGATTGTGCCCTACCCGTTCGGAGTCGGTGTCAACAGTGACTACGCTATCGGAAAGTTCTTCTGTTGCTCCTTCAGTTTCAGCAAAGGTAAGGATGATGATAAGAGGACGTGGAAGGATGCTGACGATTGTTCACATTGTACAACAATATAATAGATTGTGCAGACATTTTAAGAGGTTGTGCAGTAATGTAATCGATTGTATAGTATAAATTATTACAATCTAATGTACGGAAACATAGCATGATTCATAGCAAATAATATTTAGACATAATTTTATGTCCATCAGAATTATTTATTTTTTATAATTATACTCTTGATAACTATGTTACGCATGTTTACAAGAAATATGAAATAAGATCTAAGTCAGGTTGTGCAGCCTTATTCACAGTTGTGCAAATATTTAACTAAATTGTGTAACATATTTATAGTCTTATTTATTCATCGTTATCAATAGGAGAAATTGAAATAACGGGCAATAAATACGAAATCTGTTGCAATTTTAACGATACAGAATACATTGAAAGGGTAAAATTGGGTTTGTCCAATATAATTTTGTACCTATTAGTATTAATTTTAAGCCCACGTATCTAATAGTAATAATACGATATGCATTGTAACTAACAGTTAGTCTCCCATATTAGGGGCGTATCCTCTCGAGCCCTTGGGGGCTTTAGCCCCCCAAAATTTTTAAAATCCCCTACTATATATGTAGTATTTTTAAAATTTTAAACATAATAATATATTATTTCTTTTATTTCAATTTAATCTTCGCAATTACCATAGTACGAAGTTTTAAAAAAATTCTTTTATTAACTTGATTTACTTTTGTAGGATAATGTAGTATAAATTATTATAATAAAGTATGCTATATATGTTAAATGTGAATAGTACATTTATAATTAAAATGTATTTTTAGGGTTAAGGATTGATGTAATATTTTCCTTCTTGAATGGTAAAGAAAATGTTAAATTTAACTTGTAACCAGGGAGTATATAGGCAAAAACTTCTGTGCCCTCGGGAGAACAGGAGACCAACTCATTCAATAATACTTTTAAATATAAAAAATAATAATTCTTTCCATATTAACAACGAGAGCATTACTAGTCAAGAAAAAAATCAAAATGAGATTTCGAAGCAAAATGGATGATGAGTTCCTTATGAAATGTCTAAATTTACTATCGATTCTATAATTTCTCATTTTGAATCATTGAAAAGCCATCATGTATCTTCTATCTATCCTCCAAATGATCCATTTCCCATTTTTAGAAATATGGGATACACATACACTACTAGTTCAACCACTAGCTATACATTAAATAATATTAATATTTCTAAATCTACATGCAAATAGTATCCGATCGGACATATGAATTAATATTATTCAACGTTTACATATGAATTATGATCATCATATTTTTTTTAGCCCCCTAAACAAATCGTTTAGCTCTGCCCCTGTCCCATATATTTATTCCTCATCATATATTTTCGGTATAACATACTTTCCAACCCTATTAATTAATTCTTAATTATTTGCACAACAGCCTATGCAAATGAAACCCACTATCCCAAGTGATATTTCATCTGGTGATTCAACACCTTGAACAACACATAAGACGAATTATAGTTCATCACAGTAAATAATAATGTTTCAAAATAATTTCAATAAAATCATGACATAATTAGATGAACCTGATTCACATAAGTGTTTAGATTCCAAACCTAAACAGTTCACATATGTCTAATTTTGAAACAGTTCATTATTATTTTATTGATTTTATTAATTAGATTTATTATTTATTTGCTTATAATCATCAAGTCATGTTTTCTAGACAATATGCATCGGGTAGTCAATAAAGAAACAAAAGAAAAAGACTTGAAAATGAAGCTAATTCTCAAAGGGGTGCACTTGATAAATTTATAAAGGTGGGTTCTTCAAAAGAAAATGATGAACATGTAGGAAATGAGCAAGAAGAATTAAAAGATAGTGATGAGTTACATGATATGAATACGGTGAAAGTTGAGAATAAAAATGAGTTAAATGAGAATGATGAAGAGAATATTACTAGAGTAATTGAAAATGAAATAGTCTTAAATAATGAGGAGGAGTTACAAAATAAAGAAATAGATGATGAAAATGTTGATAATGAAATTGAGAAACATGAAAATATTCTAGAGAATGAAAGTTATGCGTGGGATATATATGATCCTAGGGCATGGGATAATATTGATAATAAAATTAGAGATATATTAGTGGAAAAGGGTCATAGAAGAGAAAATAATCTCACATTTCCAAAAGATGAACTTTCTAGACACTTTTCATACACACATTACACAAGAAAATTACCAAATGGTGATGAGAATCAAGATAGAAAATGGCTTGTGTACTCAAAAAGTGCAAACATGATGTATTATTTTTGTTGCAAGTTGTTTAAATCGGTGAATAATAAGAGCTTATTAGCGAATGAAGGCCTCAATGATTGGAAACACTTAAGTGATAGACTTAAATCACATGAAAATGGTATTGAGCATATTACTAATATGAAAACAAGGATTGATTTGCAAATTAGATTAAATAAAAATGTAACTATTGACAAAGAGATGCAAAGTCAAATAAAAAAAGAAAAAGAACATTGGAAACTTGTTTTAGTAAGAATTATTTCAGTTGTGAAATGTCTTGCTAGGCGTAATTTGGCTTTTCATGGCATGAATGAGAAAATTTATCAAGAGAACAATGGAAATTTTTTGGCTTTACTTGAATTAATTTCAGAATTTGATTTAGTTATGCAAGACCATTTTAGACGCATTCAAAATAAAGAGATTCATTATCATTATCTTAGTCATAAGATTCAAAATGAATTAATTTCTATGTTGGCCTCAAAAATGAGATGTGCTATAATTGAAAAAGTGAAAGAGGCAAAATATTTCTCTATGATACTTGATTGTACTTCAAATGTAAGTCATCATGAACAAATGACTTTGATAATTCGTTGTGTAAATATTTTCAATTGTCAAATAATGATAGAAGAATATTTTGTTGAGTTTATAAAAGTGGATGATACATCTGGATTGGGACTTTCTAATGAGTTGCTATCTATTTTGGAAATTCTTGGACTTGATATTGATAATTTGAGGGGGCAAGGTAATGATAATGGCTCCAACATGAAAGGAAAAAATCAAGGAATACAAAAAAGAATTCTTGAAATAAATCCAAGAGCATTTTATATGCCATGTGCATGCCATTCTCTTAATTTGACAGTTTGTGATATGGCAAATTCTTGTGTTAAAGTTGTTTCATTTTTTGGAGTTGTGCAACATATGTATACTTTGTTTGCTAGTTCTACTAAAGATGAAAAATTTTACAAGATCATGTTCTCCAATTAACTCTAAAACCTTTGTCAACAACAAGATGGGAAAGTCACATTAATAGTGTTACTCATCTATAATAACTCAACCATGTGAGATCAGAGAAGCATTGTTTGAGTTATCAAGGGTGAGTGAAGATCCTAAAACTAGGAGTGAACCTGAATCATTAGCAACACATGAGCTTGAAAATTTTGAATTTTTATTGGGCATGACTATATGGCATAACATATTGAAAAAAATAGACATGATTAGTAAGAAATTACAATCTAAGGATATGCAAATTGATGCTGTAGTAAAAATTTTGAAAAGTTTGATATCTTACTTTGAAAATTATAGAGAGGAAGGTTATGAATCTGCTATTATATCAGCTAAAGAGCTTGCCTCTAAGATGGAGATTGATCATATTTTTCCCCCAAAACGTAAAACTATTAGAAAGAAACAATTTGATGATAATTCTCGAGAAGAATTTCTACAATCTCCGGAGGAGCATTTTAGGATCAATTATTTTCTTGTTATAGTTGATATGGCCATTTCATCTTTAAAAATCAGATTTGAACAATTAGATTTATTTGAGAATATTTTTGATTTTTTATTTAATTCTAAGAAATTACTTTCATTAGATGATAAGAATTTGCGTGAATGTTGTATTAAACTTCAAGATGCTCTTAAGCATAATGATAAATTTGATATTGATGCTAATAATTTATTTTCTGAATTGCAAGTATTACAACATTGTTTACCTAGAGAACCAAAGTCTGCTACTGAAATTCTTGAGTTCGTAAGATCGATGGATTGTTTTCCTAATATTTTTATTGCTTATAGAATTATGCTTACTATACCAGTTACAGTAGCATCAGCAGAGAGAAGTTTTTCAAAACTAAAATTGATAAAATCATATTTGCGCTCATCCATGTCTCAAGAAAGATTGAATGGATTGTCAATATTATGCATTGAAAATGAGGTGTTGGAGAAACTTGATTTTGATGACTTTATTGATGATTTTGCTTCTCAAAATGCTCGAAGATCTAGATATTTTCAATAATATTTTGATACTTATCTTTTAGTTTTAATGTCTGTAGGTGTTGAAGATATTGAAGCTTTTATTCAACTTGATTATTTTAGTTTGATTTTATGACTCATTGATCTTTTTGTATTTAAAAATTTGCACTTATTTTAAGAATATTTATCATGTATTATTAATATTTTGTAAGAGTTATAAATAAATTTTTAGCTATCACAATTATTAAATTTATGTTTGATTATTAAATTTATTTAATATTTTGTAAGAGTCAATAAAATTGTTAAAAAAATAAAATTCTTAAACAAGGTGTAATAGTAAATATGAATAGTTTGTGGTTTAGAAAACTTGAGTTTTATGTTCCATAATTTGAGTTTTTTTTTAATTATAAAATACGTAGTTAACACATAGTTTGTGGTGGGGGCAATATTATGTGTTATTCACTTTTATTTTTTTCGTTAGTCTCACAATAAATGTTACATCCAAAAAGGATAATATCACATCAATTAAGAATTTCAGAATACATCTTAATTTCAAAATCACGTCTCTCACCTAATACACATAACAAATTTTATAATTTATTTATTACATAGAAAGACTACATTAGCCTCTAAAAGTCAGTAAAATTAGTAAAAAAATATTTTTTTGTAAAACTCAATATTTACAATAAGTGTGACCACAATATGGGACGGAGAGTGTACAACAAAAGAAAGCATGGAAGCAAGAGTGGTAGAGTTGTGGATGATGAAGAACGATTAAAAAAAATAAAAATAAAAATAGAGAGGTGGCAGTGGGTATAAATGGAGGCATTGATGTAGAGAGATAATCAATTTAAAGCAAAGGAGGATTGCTTAATGGAGTGAAGCTGATGAATCTGAAAATGCTGGAGGCAGCGGCCATTCTAGTCATTTGTAAGTTTCTCATCGAAACTCACTTGTATCTAACTAGCTTTTATGTATACCTAGATATTGTAACAAGAAATGACAAGACGGATAGAAAATTAATACGAGTTTAAAGAATAAATCGTCTCATATCTTTTTACTTTATTCAAAAAGATATCAAAATAGTTATTTTATTCAAAAAGGTTCTAATCTTTTCAGTTTTACTCCAATTTCGTCCCAAAAAATATATTTTTGCCAATTTATCCCATAATTTTATAACTGATTCAATCTCATCCAATGAAATTAGAAAAATTAGACTTTTTAAGTAAAAATGACAATTTTTTAGAGAAATTAAAAGTTATGGGAAATTTTTTTGGACTACTTTGAATAAAGTAAATTTGTATGATACGATTTTGATTTTAAACTCATGAGTAGTACTATAATGCTTGATATGCAGATGTTGGGCATGCAAGGGGGCAGTCGGCCTCATGCGTCGCTCTTGGATCTAATTGCACGTCGAGCAGCGGTTGTTGTGGGGCGAATGTAGAGTGTAGAATCGACGAATCTTTGGTGGATGTTTCTCAATTATTAGAGGGAAGGGATGCTCCGAGGAGATGCTGCGGCACATCTGGGATGGAATGCGAGAAGGACGAGCAGTGCTGCCGGATTGCCTCTCTTTTCAGCAATAAACTTTCTTTCGGTGATCCTGTCAACTACGGAGAATGCAGGCTCATCAACGGAAAAAGGAAATATTGCGCGAAATTAGGCGGTGAGTGCCGAAACAACGATGACTGCTGCCCCGACTTCCCAGTGTGCAGGCAAATTTTAAATGGAATCAAAGTTTGCAGCGAATGATGAAATCAACCCAAATTCTAGCTTATGACTGCATGCGCGTTTCATTTCTCCGCCATCATTACATCTTGTATTTCCTTCGTTCAAAATATATATGTATGTACTATCACTTACCACATTCTGTTTAATTAAACAACTACCATTTTATTATTTTTGAAAATTTTAAAATACATACATGTCAATTATATTGTTGTTTATCGAGTCCATTAATAAGAGAAAATATCAAAATTGGTTCTTTAAGTATGATTCCAATTTTAGTTATTGCAGTTCTCAATTTTTATTTTTTTATTTTTATTGTTCGATTTTGATTTTTTGTCCAAATAAATGGTTTTGGGATGATATTAATCTTGGGAAGAGGAAATGTAATAGTTTTAGTGGGTGTGCAGGAAGTAAGTCTTAAAAATGTTAGTAGTTTTTTAATCACGGTTCTCATAGAGATTAAAATCAAAATATTAGAGAACCCATCAAATCCCAAAGGAGAAACCATAATTCCTGCCAATATATCGGGATAAATACCGATTTGGTCTCATAACTTTTCTCATGGTCTTTTTTAGTCCCAAAAAAGATAAGTTTACCGAATTAGTCCCACCGGTGAAGAAATAGGGCCAAATACGTCCTATTTTCGCCGGAAAACAGTGACATCGCCGGAAAATGGCACGTGATTGTCACGTGATACCGGCGAAGATAGGACGTATATGGCCCTATTTCTTCACCGGTGGGACTAATTCGACAAATTTATCTTTTTTGGGACTAAAAAGGACCATGAGAAAAGTTATGGGACCAAATCGGTATTTATCCCCATTATATCATATGATTGATTTTATCATTTATTTGTAATTAGTTATAGCTCACTATTAGAAATACTTGTAATAGTTTAGTGGGTAAATATCAAAATTAGTCATGTAAGTATGATCGATTTCAATTTTAGTTCTTTTTTCTGCAATTCTCAATTTTGGCTCTTTTGTCCAATTTTGGTTCTTTTAGTTCACTTTTGGTCCAAAATTAATATATTTAGGACCAATTTTGGACATTTTTGAACATAAAAGACTAATTTTAGACAAAAAAACATGACCAAATTTGAGAAAATGACTAAATTTGGACTAAAAATACTAAAATTGAATAAAAAATTACCAAAATTGAGAATTGCAAATGATAAAGGATTAAAATTTGAATTGATAATACTTACATGACCAATTGTGATATTTACCCTAGTTTAGATACCATATTGCACATCTTTATATATAATAAAACACACTTTAAAAGTAAAAATTGAACCAATTTTTAATCTATACCATTGATTTTGATTACTAAACCTTTTTTAATCTCATCCGTTCATCACATTATTCAATCTCATCGATTCATCACAATTATGATATTAGATTTTGGCCATTGATTTTTTTGTCATAATAATGATACCTTATTTAATTTAAAATGATACCTTATTTAAAATGATTCCTTATATGTGTGATTAATATTATTTTTTCATTAAATATAATACATAACTACTACTAATTTTAATTATTTTAAATTATTATGTTAATTATTCCTAAATAATTTAAATTAATTTTTTCAAATTATGTTAATTATTCCTAAATAATTTGAATTAATTTTTAATTATATGGTTTAGGGTTTAGGGTAATATTATTTAGTTATTATAATAACTTATAAAATTAGGTTTAAGTTATATTTTTGTAATAGAATTATATTATATTTATTTTATATTTAATCAGTATAAGTTCATTTAAAATATTAATTTTAATCAATAAAAAAATACATTTAAAATAGTATTAAATGGGTATGAGTAATTTACGAGCATTTTTTGATGCACCGGTATCCGATCCATAGACCGACTAATTCGGGGGAGGTCAGAACCCACCGTCCACTAAAAGACTTTGGAACGGATATAAATATTGTAATGAATTTTTAAAATATTATTTTTTAAATAATATTTATTTATACACGGGTATGAGTATTACGAAATATGAAAGTATCTTACATAATTAATAAACACCCTAAAAAAATGAGTACGAGTAGTTCAAAAAAATATTATTATAATTTGAAATTAAAATAAAAATTATAATATTTTTGTATTCAATATGCACTACAATAAAACAAATATAAAAATTGAATAGTAGTTTATCGGTTTTTAGTTTAAGCATATAAATACATTATAAATATATATTAATAATTATAATTTTCACTGGTAGTTCAAAAAAATATCATGGGTTAATTGCACCAAAAATCCCGACATTTTCGCGGATTGCGAATTAGTCCAAACTTTTCAATATTTACAAATAAGTTCTTGACCTTAAGCCCATTTTGCAAATCAAGCCACAGGGCAGGTGGAGCCCTGCCCAGTTGCTTACGTGGATTTTTTTAATTTTTTTAAATTATTTTTCTATTTCAATTGCCTCGTTCAAATATTTATAATTTTAGGTCAAACATTTAAAATTTTAGGCTGCAATAATCTTTCTCTACAGGTAATGAGTAGAAGCAGAGATGCTGGAATGGGCGGGAGCAGCGAGATTTTTGGCGGCAGGCGGAGAGTCCTAACGACTGGCAAAGGCTGGGCTCTGAGGCAGCTTGCGATAAAATTAATCGGCAAGCATCAGTTCCGGTTGGGAGAATCACAAGGTGGCCGACACATAGAGGCTGGAGCAGACCTTCGTGGCGGCGGCCATAGCAAGCGTTGAAACTCTCAGTAGCCAGATTTGATAATTAACGAGAGGCGGAGCGATCATAGCGAGCGTCGGAACTCTCGGTGGCCAGATTTGACAATTAATGAGAGGCGGATTCTTCAAGCAAAGATGGCGATGAACTCCGGCGACGAGGTATGGAGAGACAGCTGCTGCGTGACGGCAGAACAGCGATGTGAGAGTCGGATCTGACCAACATGAAGTGTCTCTCGGCGAGCGACATCAGCTGATCGGTGGCGTTGACATGGAACTCGGCGGTGTAGAGCGGTGGCTGGCCTGGAGATTTCCGGCAGCGATTGCAGCGGGCTAGATCTGGAATGGCGACTCAGCGTTTGGCTAAGCGGCTGGCGACAGATGGCGATCGATGTGAATGGAGACGATCGACTAGCGGCCGTTGGTGGTGAGTTATTTCTCCGACGGCAGATTGAGGCAGCAGCGGATTGGCATGGTGATACATAAATTAGGAGAGAGATTAAAGATAGAGATCTTTGGGGAGAGAGATTAGAGATCGCAGGTTTGAATGTTGACTGGGGGAATGATATAAAGCATCCTACGTGTATCTTGAATTTTAATATTATATTTGTAAAAAAAATTTAAATAAAAATAATTTCCACGTAAGCAACCGGGCAGGCCCCAGCTGCCCGGTGGCTTAATTTGCAAAACGGGTTAAAGGTCAAGAACTTATTTGTAAATATTGAAAAGTTTGGACTAATTTGCAATCCGCGAAAAGGTCGGGACTTTTGGTGCAATTAACCCAAATATCATTAGAATTTGAATTGTGTATGTGTATGAATTAGGTATCCACAAATATTAAAATTATACAAAATATTTTATCTATATTATATAATATGTTATGAAATAATTATATAATTAATTAATAGTTATAACTTTTATTTGATCATATTAAAAATAATAAAGTTCATATTATATTTAATTCATAATTAATTAACAATAATATACTCCATCCGGCCACTTACAAGGTAACTGTTTGCTGTTTGCACGTGGACAATTCTAAGGTCTTTATTTGCTTTTTGCACGTGGATTAAGGAGTATTATTATTATAGGTAAAGTGGGTAGTTGTATTAGAGGAAAGTGGTGGGTCATATTGTGTACTTTCTTTACTAAATATAGGAAATTGATACCTTTGAAGCGGATACCAGGAATAGTGAAATGGATACCTTGTAAGTGGCCGGAGATTGTAATTTTTATTAAAATATTAATTTTAACAAAAAAAAAAATATATGTATATAAATTAATTAATGCATTAATTTAAACTCTAAAAAATATAAATATAATATAAATATATATTAATTATAATTTTTATTTAATCATACTTATTTTAAATATAAATATTTTTCTAAAATAAATTAGCATTAAATGGGTATTTGTAATCTACGGGTATTGATAAACGAGTTTTGGATGGGTATGAATATCATAATATATTTTTTTAATGAAATGGATAAGAAAATGAGTAGTTTATATTTAAATGGATACGAGTACGTACGGATACCCCTATAGTGGATATCCTACTGCTATAATCCCAAACAACTACGATTATACATTAAAATGTTATTTTCAAACTAATGTATATTACAATAATATTCTTTAATATTTGATTTGGTTACTTGGTGTAACAAATACTTGGTTTGAGAAATTAATCATTGGTTTGATTACAACTAATTTATGAGAAATATAAATAAAAAGTTATAGGAAGCTCTCTTATAATATAATTAATTGAAATGCCTATAATCAAATTATACCTAGATTTAAATATAGTTTTTAGATGATTCATAGAAATGTATGAGAGAATGTTTTCATTTTTAAAAAATATAATAACAATTTTAAGTGAACGATCTATTAATTTTTTTATTTTTTCAATTTATGAATAGAATCTGTGTAAATAATTTTTCTTATAGAAATAAAACAGAGAAATAAATATATTAACTGTGAGTAATTCTTTCATCGGTCATAATATTGATTCGTTTCACCCTTAGGTAAACATTAACCAAGCACACTGGATGCAATACAATAATAAGTTTGGGATGATATTATCATGAATTTTTTAAATTGGACATGTCCGATCATGAATGGTGAACATTTAAATGGATACGAATTACGAGTACTCCTAATATCGATATTGATTATATCTAATAATTATATTTCATTCTACCCTACTTTACCCTATGCATATTGATAAATAATTTTGTAGTAGTTATAAATATAGTAATAAATTTTTAAACGGCACAGATTCGGGTATGAGCAGTTGATATTTAAATAAATATGGTATGGTACCTACGGGTACCTAAATACTAATTAATAAATATACAACTACCTAATATGATATTACATAAAAATTGGATATTATATGTAAATAATTAGTGGTATAACTTTAGAATATATTGATAAACATGTTTGAGACGTCTACGAGTATCAACCAGTGGTTTAGGGCATATTGTACCCCGATGATTTAATATTTATCAGCAGTGAAATGACGACTTTACCCCTGTAATTTATGGTATACTTTTTCTCAGTGGTTTAGGGCATAATGTCCCCCGAGAATTTAATATATATCGGCAGGGTTTAGTGTTTGTTCCATTTGTAACATTATGACTTTACTCCTATGGTTTATGATATATTATTATCCAGTAGTTTAGGGCATACTGTACCCCGAGGGTTTACCATTTATCGGTAGGAAATAGTGTTTGTTCAAAGGGTGAAATTAAGATTTTACCCCAGTGGTTTTTGGTATACTGTACCCCAAGAGTCTACATAGCATGTATTATGGAGGGAGTATATTATATAAAAAAATAAAGATATATTATTAGTTAAGAGCTATTTATTTGACAAAATCCCTGACCATGCAACACACCATAATGTTTTTTTATATTCTTACTACTGCATGAGACGGTATTACTAGGCTTCTCCTTCGGGTAGAGATAGAACAATTTATCCCAAAGGCATGATTTAGACTTCTCTTTCAGGTTTAAATAACATCAGAATACCTTTGTCCCGTGCAACGCACGGCTCAAACGCTAGTTACTCTTATATACAGTACTGCATATAAAGAAAGAACCATTCTGTCTTACATTCTATTCTCTACAAGTACTAGTTAATTAGTACTCTCCCCTCACATATAGTATCATTGTAACGTGATTGGTTGCAGTTCAATCAAATCAAATCACAACAGTATCAGTTTCTTGCCAATTTCTTGTCATCATCATCGCAGAAATTCAATCGCAATCATTGTAAAAAAATCACATCCAATTGTTAGAGAATCAGAACTGAAATCGTTTGAATTTATCGGAAAACATGATGTGAAACAAAACACGTACAATTGACATATAGGGTTGCAGTTCAATCAAATCAAATCAAAGGTAGAAGACAGTAATTAAAGAAGGAAAAAGAAGATGAACTGTGAAACTCATGATTATTTGCGGCAGACTTAGATGTTAGAATTCTGAAGTTGTGAGCATACTGGGAAGTCGGGGCCGTTGTTTTGGCAGAATGCGTCTCGATCCACGCAGCATCTTTTTTTTCCACTGACGAGCCTGCACGCTCCGTTGGCAGCAGGAACGCTAAGAAGAGGTGAACCGGAGCTGGAGTAAACCCAGCAGCATTGCTCGTCCCTCTCGCATTCCCTCCCGTACATGCCACAGCATCTCTCTGGATAATCTCTTCTCAGTATGGTTAGAGTATCATTAATGGACAGCCCTGTGATCGACAATGAGACAATGCCTCTTTTACACTATGCGTTCGACCCGCAACAACCGCTGCTCCGCGTGCAAGTAATCCAATATCAGCGCAGGATGCCGCCACACACGCAATATCTGCATTGCATTCGATCTTAATTTCTTATTTTTTCTTCTTATATATGATATTGATATGATGATGTTGGAACAGAACAAATCATAGATAAGATACACAGCAAAACAACCACTTTCTTAATATAAGAATTTTCTCTCTCTAAAATTTTTGGCTTTCCACCCGATTAGAGACATTAACTGCAGCTCCTTCCCGCCGGTATCAGCAGTCACGATTCTCCTTCCCGGCAGCCAGAATTTCACGGCGGTAAGGCTGGGCGACTTTGCTCTCCACGGCTCCTGGTGGCGTCGACAGTACGCTCGGTAGCTAAGGTTCCGATGCAGCCTTCAGGGGGGCTAAGGCTTTCCTGCGCCGCGAATCTGAGCGGCTGAGTTGCAATTTTGTGGATTTTTGATGTTCTTAGTTTAAGTTACTTTTGATGGGGAAGAAAGCTATAGACCAGTCGACTCCTAAAACCTCTAAGGCGAGTCTCATGGTGGAGGAGAAGGAGATGATAGGAAAATCAAAACCCCTTGAAATTGGGGATTCCGAGAAGAAACTGATATTTGCGGATGTCCCATCTCTCAAGGTTGCGGCGGAAATCAGGGCACTACGAGAGGAATGCCGAGTGATGGAAGTTGATGTAGGAGACTCGACGTCGACTGTGGAGACAGGTTTCGGCGCTGACAGTTCGAGGAAAGGCTTGTCCAGTCTCATTCGGAAGTTCGAACTTCAAGCACCAGCCCCCACTGAACGGCAGGTGGTCGGAGCTGAACTAGGTAACGTTTTGGTTGATAATGTCCCTATTTCTGACGGCTGTGTTGGATGTCCAGTGGGTGGCTCTGTTGTAGATAGGAGAGTAGTGTAGGGGATGGGCAGTGTTGATTTTCAGTCCAGAGTGTCTCCCAGCTCGCCTCGAGTAGACTCCTCTGTTGCTGCTCGACCCGAGTTGAGGCAAAATGTGGGCGAGCATATTCAAGGTACATCCAGCGTGAAGGAGAGTGGTGATAGCGGGGCTGAACAGGGTTTCTTCGGACAAACGATCCTCTATAGGTGGACCTTCTAAGGTGGGTACAAATGTAGATGGTAAGAAAATTCCTCTAAAACCAAAGGAACCTATTGACTACTCTAAGTTTGTCAACAACCGCCATATTGATCCTAGTCTTAAGTTGAGGTACATTTCACCAAGAGCTAATGGTTCTGTGTTTCTTGACCCCAAACATGATAACAAAGATTGTGATCATACGTTGATTGGTTATTTTTCTGGGAAGTTTCCTGGGATGCAGGCTCTACACGGGATATGTGCTGTGTGGGGTGTTCGTTATAAAATTATTATGCATCACAGTGGCTGGATTATCTTTCGATTTCAATCAGAGGCTGATCTTGACAATGTGATGGACACAGCTCCCCACTACATTTTTACGAGGTATCTGATGCTTGAGAGGCTTCCTCGTGCCTTCCAGTTTGATGATAGGGAGATCTCCCATGTGCCTGTGTGGATTCATTTTCCGAGTTTTCCCCTTGAATTTTGGAGCACGGAACACATAAGCACGATAGCTTCTATGGTTGGTCACCCGATCATGATTGATGAGGCTTCTGGCGTGAAGGGTTGGAATTCTTTTGTTAGAGTACAAGTGGATGTGGATGTTGGCGTTCGATCATTTGGTTAACGTGAACCGTTAGCATACCATGCGTTTCTAACACAGCGGAAGCAATAAATCATAGAAACGATTACCGTTCACCAGGGTATGTTGATGAAGATTAATTCTCGCAGGCAGCCTGTGCAGTCCCACGAGAATGGCCATAACTTCCTCGTCTGATATCGGAATTGAGTGATCTTTGTGTTCAGACGATCCTCTCTTCGACGGCTTTCCTTCAGTATATTGATCATTAAATTCTGAGCATTGTAAAAATTTATACAAATTTCACAAGATCGCAGACAGCAGCAGCAAAATACCTTCTGATCTTCTGCTGTATGTCCCAAGTCCGATCTCGACATCGTGTGGGCGACGATCTACGAGACCTCCTCAATCTGCTCTCAACCCTCATCACACGTGAATAATCAATTAGATTAGGGTTCCAGATAAGTTGAGGTGACTTATATACATGGGCTACAGCAGGGACCAGGAGGAGAAATTGGGTTGGGCCTCCATTGGGCTTAAGTATCCAAGCTTAGCCCAAAGCTTATACTTAAGTCCAATAATAATAATATATTCTACTAAAATATTATTATTGCACTACCGTACCAATCCCAAAATTACGTTTTGGGCTCCTTCTTATTATGAGCCCGTTAGTCTCCCCATGTTTAAGATATACAATGTTCATTAATTAATTTAAGTTACTGACAACTCAATTAATTAATATCTCATCCAAGAGTAGTACCACTCAACCTCATTATCATGCCGGAATAAATTCCACCTGCAGGGTTTACATGATAATCCTTATGAGCTCCTCAAGGGGACATCATCAACCTATGACGGACACGGATTCCTTCTACAATCAACAGCACACCATAGAGACAGCACTACTTCCCAACTCATCGAGTTTGTTGATTTAATTACATGTAAATCTAACCCATTGGTGAATCAAAGAAATACATACTGCCCTACGTGTCGAGGTTATTGTATAGGGATTAAGAGCACGAACTTCCATAATAACTGAGATCAAGTTCTCCTATAAGTCAGTATAAGTCGAACGATCTCAAACGGTCCTGCTTAATACACATAAGTGCACTAATGTGATTCTATAGCCAAGACAAGCTAATACCAAACCACACTACAACCATCCCGATAGAGAGTCCCCGTCTATCTCGGTTGTGAGCATCAGTTTATACTTTATAAGAAAATCGATAATATGATCTTCCGCGTGTTGTCGCACAACATATTATCTACAGTATAAAGTAAGTGGACTATTGCATCGAACATATAAATAAATTATAAGATGCAATCATTTGATCATATGATTCTCATTTCAAATTAATTGTTACAATATTGTTCATACAAAAAGCTAGACTTTTAGTATACAATCCAACAATCTCCCACTTATACTAAAAGACTATGTTGTCATGTCTTCTGCCATACATCTGATTTCCACTCCCACTACACGACCATCAAAAGCTCTCGCCTTAAGTTCCTTGTAAATAGATTTACTAGGTCATCATCCGATGCAATCTAGGCGACAACAACCTTCTCCTCATCATACAATTTCTCGTAATAGGTGGTACTTGCACTCCATGTGTTTAATTGCCTTATGGGCTCGTGATTCCTTCAAGTTTGCAACTGCACCAATATCATAAATATAAATTGTGATATCCTTGGGCAAACTTAGAAACACTTCGAAGTCCATCTTGAAGTTTCTAGAGTCATACAGATACTTTGGCTGCCTCATAGGCTCCAATTTATCATCTTTCCATGATGGAGTCCGGAGTCTGAAATATATTTCTATATAACACTCCTCCATATTATGACTCAACTTCCTAAAATTAAACGCATAACCTTTGAGGTAGATTTACTGTCGTCCCTATCTGATTTGAAAAATCTGAATATATGTAACCCATAAGAATCAGTGAATCTGTTCGGTAAGCCCACATATAGTTTCTAGTCATTTTCAGGTACATAAGTATATGTCTTACCACAGTTCATCATTCTTGTTTTGGGTTACGTTGATACCCACTGTTTATGCCATCGGCAAAACAGATATCCAATCTCGTGCATAGCATTCCTTAGATTAAGCTTCCTCATTTGCCGAAGCATAAGGAACCGCTTTCATCTTCTTTATCTACTTTTGTGTCACAAGACACATTCACTTAGATAAATTCACATGCTAAACGAGTAAGGATCATATCATTATATGAAACTTGAGATAAGCATAACATCCTTTCTTGTGATCCGTATTACCGTGATCAAAAGGATATTTTTGCTCTTCTTAAGTCCTTCATCTCATACCGCTTTATCAACCATACCCATACGCCCGACAATACTCTTTCATTGTCTCCAATGAGCAAGATACTATCTACGTATAGTACAAGAAATACCACCACGTTTCCATCACTCTTTTCAATACACA
Organism: Pogostemon cablin; assembly: GCA_023678885.1. Lineage (NCBI taxonomy): Eukaryota > Viridiplantae > Streptophyta > Magnoliopsida > Lamiales > Lamiaceae > Pogostemon > Pogostemon cablin. The sequence goes on from CM042973.1 coordinate 1,236,058, forward strand.
AGACCCATCCGATCATTGATTAGATCCATGTCACTGGATTACCTCATCAAAACGGATGTTTCATGAACTTGAAGCTTGTTTTAGTCCATTAATGGACACTTTTAAGCTCACTATCACAATGCTCTTAGCTCTTTGCAATGAATCACTCTGGTTGCTTCACATAGATGTTTCCCTTAAGACTTCCAATCAGGAAAGCTGTCTCGACATCTATTTGATATCCCTCATATTTCATATGAGTAGCAACAAATAAAAGAGTCCGGATCAACTTAGGCATAGCTACCGGCGAACAGGTTTTCTCATAATCGAACCATTTCTTTCTGAGTATACCTTTTCGCAACAAGCTTGCTTCCATGGTTTTCACCTTATTCTATGACCCTCTTTTATTCTTGCATGCCCGCTTCCAATGGCTTTTACGCCATTGGAAGCGGTTCAACAAGCATCCAGACCTAATTTAAAATCCATCGATTCTATTTTAATATTCATTGCACTTACTAAGATTCCGCATTTTAATTTTGTAGTGCAACGTCGTATCCCTGGGATAATACCATGTTTACTAGGGATCAAGTTTTACGACTTTCCCAAAACATGTATCTCACGGGTTGTCGAATAACCCTCCCACTGCGACAAGGCACTACATGTAATTGTGTATCAGACGTGACACGCATTGCAGTTTACCTTGTGGTATATCCTCTTGTACACTTGGTACTTATACTTTGTGTTTTCTTCTCACTACCTTTAGAACAACTCATACATGAGTTTGTGATTTATTACATAGTCCCTTTTCAAAAATCTAGTGTTTGTGTTAACAATCACCCTTCGATCTTTTAGACTAAATAAATCACCTTCATTTTTATAGCATATCCCACAAACATTCAAATAAATTACTATTTCTAGGGCTTATCCATAAAATGAATTAAGTAATTCCAAATAATCCATCATCTATCTAATCATTACCATAAGAGTCTTATTCCTTCTATCCACCACACCATTCAGCTGGGGCATGCCCGGTGTAGACCACTTGAGATTTAATCTCAACCTCTGATTAATAGTTCCTAATTATCCTAAGAGGTACTCGTAATGACGATTAAATCATCATTACTTGATATATTTTCCATGATGCTTTACTGTACCAACCTTGTAATTCTTGAATAAATCAAAGAATTTAGACATGTAGTACATCAAATAAATATATCGATATCTAGAATAATCTTCGATTATTCATAACCACCTCTCGCCTAGATAATATTAGGCCCGCTTGAATCAGAATGAACCAATTCCAACATATATATCTTTGGCTCTACACCCCTTTACCTTGAAAAGGTAATTAATCATTTTTACTTCCAAGTAAGACTCGCAAGTCCGATAGTTTCCACTTCAGATAAACCTTACGGTCCATCTGCTATCAACTTTTGAGTCCTACTCAAGTAAAATGATCTAGTCTTAGACGCCAAATGCATGTTTAGTTCATCTCCGAAGGTTACTTTCTCTTACTAAGATCAGAAGATGCATTATTAATTACTATTTGTTGCATCTGTGGAATATACATGATTTAAGAGTATACAAATTGTCCATCAACGTACCATAACTGATTACAACTCTATCCTTCATTATAATGACCATGTCATTTAAATGAAAAGGAGTATCCATCTATTAATGCATAGAAACCGAAATCAAATTCTTTCTATGAAAACGTAAGTAAAGACAATTTTACAAAATCAAACGTTTATTCATATCGTAAGATAAATAAACAACTTCCACTGCAATAGCCACTAGTCTTGTAGTTTTACCCATGTCATAACAATCTTATCCTCACTTAGTAATGAACATTCAGTGATTCCAGTATCTACACACTTCGTGTCAGTAGATGCCATCACTAATCATGTTTAAACAACTAGTAAGTAAGATTCTATCCTTGTTCACTCCTTTTATGAAATTGAATTTCCTTTACCACATGTTTTGTCAGAAGTTTCCCACCATATACAACCTCTTGTAATACATGAGAAACTTACTCAAAACATCTAGGCAGTTATGAAGAATAAAATTGACTTAGGTTTCCCTTTCAACTTCTATTCCATGTATTTCCAATTCATTCATCAAATTCAATCATGACCTACCGCCTTTTAAATTACTCAAGTATCCGAAGAGTTACATGAGACCATCATATTTCTATGAACCTCTCATCTCTTCACTAGAGACTTTAATAGGCATCATGAGACGTCCTTTGTGAGAATACACATGTATTTTCTTAAGCAGTAAAATTCAAAACCAAGATTCTTTTCTAATCATCTAATTTGGACAAGTAAATATAATTTCTTTTAGTTAATAATAAGTGAGATAAAACCATTTGAAAATCAGAGAATCACAAATAAATATACCGATCAAAACTTCGAATTTTATCCTTTTATATTGATTCCCTCAAAACAATATAAAAATAAAATTCACCAACATCTCAAGCACCGTGAGTCTGCAAGCCACGATAGTGTGGACGTTTACAAACCCGAACATTTACAAGAGAAGGTTTTACCCATTAATTTCATTTGTCAACCTAACTTTATGACAAAATAATTAATAGTCGGTTCCTCTTTAGCCATGCAAATAAAAGCAGTGACTCCGATGGGGATGATACTTATTATTTACACCTAAGTGTACACCATTATTTGACTCCAAATCCGCGGCCCAAGCTTATGTGCCTTACAGATGGAGAAGTACACACGCGCTCGGATAACTTCCTACATTCATCAATTATAAGTATGTACAGTGATCCGCACATGAACTCATCCGATAGGGAGGAAGGTCTATGCCAACGCGCAAGTTCATATGCATCACATTACAAACATAATTATTTAAAGAAGTCTGTCCCAGCAATCCATGAATAAACTCATCCGATGGGGAGGAAGGCTCTAATGCCGACGCGCAAGTTTATTCACATTGCTAACAAACCAATAATGGAGGCCGCGGGAATTTTTACCAATCCTCTCTCCCACTTAGTTATTCAACACCGAGGGTTTTTACATGCATATAATATTTAAAATAAAATACGCAACCTAGCATGCTCATACTTCCAAATATATAACAATAATTTTTTTTTTATTTTTTTTTTTTATATCGAGGTTCCGGGCTTACACCCGACTAGTCCTCGAGGAAACAGTCCCGGCCCCTCAGAAATAAATTGCCAAAAATAAGTTGACTTGATCAACACTCCAACATACATGCATATAATATACCAAATATAATACGCAATCTAGCATGCTTCTATTTAAGGCAATAAATCATAGAGAATCATGCACACATATATAACAATAATCAATTTATAAATCAATTATAACAGTTATATAACAGCGAATTCGATTGTTCGCCACCAATCACGAATGCGGACAACTGCGATGGGGATCGACCTCCCCGCAGCTTGCTCCACCACTCTGGCATCCTGCCCGATTGAACTTAGCCGCATTTCTAGTGAAATGTCAAGAGTAAGTGTACTCTATCGATGTTGTATACGCGTGACCAAGTGCAAAATTTATAGTATTGTCGTCCCAAGGGAAAAGGTAAACTCAAGTTGTATCCGGATTTTCCATTGATTTATGTTTTGTAAGGATTATCAAGATAAGGTTTTGATTTAAGAACTATGATTACTCTATCAATTAACTAATGACTTAGACAAGCAACTAATTATAACAAATATCAATCAAATCAAGTAGTAAGATGAGATGGAATGGATGAAGTGTATCTAAGAAAAGAGCAAGGCTAGCAACATCATGGTCAAGGTCTTATGTAGACTTCACACTCACTCAAGCATTGATGACTTTCAAGTTATGATACTAAGGGCAATCACAATTGTACCCCTAACCCCTATGGCCAAGGTGATTAGGTTCTCAACTCTTTTACAAGTTTAAATCTCCTAAGATTGTCTTACTCTCAATTCCCTCATGGGTACTATGATCATAAGTTGGTTCCCCTCACTAGTTCATCACTAATGTTCTATCATGAGGTTCTAAGCACTTGGAGGGAATGGCTTTCCTCCCCTCATACTAACCAAGTCACCTAATACAATCAATGATTCAATTAAACCACCACACATAATATTGGAATGGCCATCCTAACACTATGCATAGAGAATTTAACCACACACATCATGCATCAAATGAGAATAAGCATTCATGATAGAAAGTAATCATAACAATCAATTCATCAAGCTTTAATAGTGCAAAAATCTACATATTTCCTAACCAATCATATTGCTAGCCTCACTTGAGGACTAGCCACAAATATTCATTGTCAATTGGCTACAATCCAATACAAGCTCCATATGAGCAATATAATGAAGAAAGTAGCAAAATAAAAGAGATTGAGCTTCCCCTTGAAGGTAGACTCCTTCTTCCTTGATCATGCCAAATTCTTCAAACAAATCTGATTTTCTCTTCTTAGATGATGGAATAGATGGATGTATGGATGGATTTATGAAGATCAAGGTGAATTGATGGATTTAGATGGTGTAGATGGATTGTGGATCTAGTGTGTGAGGAAATGTGGTGTGGATTGTGTGTAACTGCTCTCAATCTGATCTAATGTGAATCTCCTCTCTAATTTCGCACAAATCATGGTTTTATATCACTTATGGACCTTCTAGATGCTTCCGGAACATTCTGAAAATTACACAGGATTTTGCACCTACACGGCCCGTGCTGCAGTACACGGCCCGTGTAGGGCACACCTACTTCGGCATTTTGTACGTGCTTCCGGACACGGCTCGAGCTGCAATACTTGGCTTTGATCATGGCCGTGCAGCACTTTCTGACGACAATACACGGCTTCTTCTTACAGGGCCGAGCTCCGCACACGGGGCGTGCAGCAGCGCACGGCCCGTGCACCAGCGCACGGCCGAATCTCTGGCCGAGCAGCGTGTTCTGATGACATTACACGGCCAGCTGCTACAGGGCCGTGTTCCGCGCACGGCCCGTGCAGCTGCATGGCCTATTCTTCGTCTCCCTTTCACTCCCGACTCCATTTTTGTCCGTTCCATGATCTGTTTTACACATATTTAAGCTCATTTACACAATTCTATCAGTTCGTACCACTTTCCTCAAAATAACAATAACTCCACCAAACTTAACACAAATACGGATAAAAATATCAGGAAAATACACCCATAAAGACACTAAAACCTAGGTGAAAATGACGACAATCAACCCCCCAAACTTAAAGTGTTGTTCGTCCTCGAACAACTAAAAATGATAAACAAGAGGAGAAATTTTCACCTAGAGAACATCTAATGAACATAAACCACAATATATCACAAGTAATAAGGATTTCAAAATCAAGTTAAGTATCCCTACATAATCAAACTTATAACATGAAAGATTAACGAGTTCAATCTCAAGCATGACAAAAGAGTAATCAAATCCCTTTCAATCCAAGCCTTTCATAGGATATCAAATTCACTCAACACTCTTTGAAGTAAGGTTTTGATCAACACTCATCAACCGGTTAAAATCGACTCACCATAGGCTTGCTCATGGACTATGTTCACAAGCCACCTTAGTTTCAATAAGTGATCAAAAAGGTCTTTATCTTTGGATGTAATGTTTAGGCTCTTTGGTAAGGTAGGAAACTTTGGATAATAGTGACTTTTCAAGTGTGGTTGATCGAAGAGATTATTCCTTTCTTCAACGTCCTCACTTTCATGCTTCCTTTCTTTTCTACTTTAATCACAAGCACTAAGCATCATCATTCCTTGGATTTCTTGAGCTTCTTTTTGAATGGCATACTTCTTGTCTTTGACTTTTGTATTCCTTGAGCATATTTTTCTATTTTGCTCCTTTTTCACTTTTGTTGAAGTTGCACTTGCTTTTATCTTGAGCTCTTTCATCCTTTTTCTTGACCAACATGTCTTTCCATATACATTTGCATATCTTTCCACATTTTCCCTTGTAAATCATCATCATCCTCAATTACCCACACATAGGTTATATATAAGGTTTAAATGGGTTTTCAAGGCTTGTAATGTGCTTATATCACAAGAAATAGGCTTAAAGGTTCAAAGTGGCTTACTAGGGATAATGTTTTTGGTAAGGAAATTTTATGGCCATGACTTTTTTCAACAAGGATGGCCTAAGATCATTTCACAAATTTCAACCATTCGGGCTTCGTTCCTATAGTCCAAGAGCAAGTTCTAGTTTGTCTAAGTTCAACCGGTCCTCTCTTCAATAATTAACCATGGAGGCACGGTTGAGGCTCAACTCTCACAAGCTTTTGCTTGGACCAAAAGAAACTCAATTAACCTTCATACTTCTCAAAATTGAACAAATTATGTAATCCATGTCACAATTTTAACAAGTAGAAACCATTAACTTGTTTGCCATCACCTATCACAAACAATGCATCATAGCTCATACTCAAAAACATTACTCAACTCTTTCCCAAAACATACCACCAAAACCACACCTATACAAGAATTAAAATAACAACAAACATCACCTACTAATCAAGGGATCAACAAACAATACAAACATATAACATGCATAAATCAAATCATCCATCAAAAGAAAATAAAGCACATCAACTCAAACCCATAACGATAAAGATCAATCTCCCATCGCATCAAACAACGAAAAATCAAACTAAAATACCAAAAAGGAAATCGCATAAAACTGAAAATAAAAAAAAAACCAAAAGTAAAACCTCCCAAAACCAACACTTTAAGTACAATCCAATCAAATCCTAACAAATCAAATCAAATGTCTAAGCAATAATACTTCCAAAATTCTAAATAATAGCTAGATGAATGGACAAAAGTGCCAAGCACTCAAAATACTCCCTCATTGTTCCGGAGGCGGAGGAGGTGGACGATAGGTGTTCCATGGAATGTAGGCTCGAGGGTTCGCAGGAAACTGGAAGTTGAACATCATGGTCATCATCTCCTCCATGTTGTTGGAGTGCACCCTTATTTGTTCTTCATAGTACTCCCTCCTTCGTTGTCCAGCTCTCAATTCTTCAATGTGTCTTCCATGCTCTTGCTGGACTTCGCGAATCTCCCTGATCTGAGTCCCATATGTCTGCTGCACATGCCTCATGTCGCGTACCTCATCCATCATATAGTTCCACCTTTCATCTCCTTGGCCTGGTGCGACTGGTGGCGGTGCCTCTTCCTCAAACAGTGGTGGATCAGGGCCTTGCTCCTCAAACTCAATCTGCTCCGGTTGCTCTCCTTGCTCATCACCCTCCATGGGCACTTGCTCGGCCCTCAAATTGGCTAGCTCTTCATTTTCTTCAACTCTAACCTGCCTCAGAACCTGTTCCATTTCATCTCTGTTTCTTCTATAAAATGCCTTAACAACTCTGGAATGGTTCACACTTCCCATAGCCAAATTTGCAAGCCTTCTCCTTGTATAAACTGTAGTGAGCTCCGGCATTGGCAACGGAAATGGAGCTCCCTTCTCCTGCCTTAAACAGTATTGATTTCCTACCATGGTCAAAAATTCCATCCTCATCAGCTGTGAGTAATTCAACCCTTCACTATCCATACGATTCTCCATCCCTGCGAAGTTAACTCTCATTCCTTGAGCTATCATTGTAATCATCCCTCCTAGCATCAACCCTTGAGAACTCTGCCTCTTTGCAACTCTCTCTGCATGTTGCACAAAGTGTGCTGCAACACTAAGCGGTAGCTCTTTATACATACAATACATGATGTAGAGCTGCTTTTCTCCAACTGAGCCTCCTTCAAACCTTCCCAATATAGTGTTGGAGACGATCTTCTCCAAATACCTCATTACCGGATTCCGGATGGCTGTTCCCTTTGAGGCACTAGGGACGTACCCTGCTCTCTCAATTCCATCGTTCACAAGGCTTGACCACCATTCCTGTTGGTTGAAAGTTCCTCCGGCATAAAAGCTCCGATGGAATTCGCATGGCGGGCACCCAAAACACTCATTCAAAAATGCCAATGGAACCTTTTCCCTCAACACATTGTCTAGCTGAAAAGTCACCCACAATGGATACCCATTCCTATCTTTCTTCACTTGTAAAGTGCTCATGAATTCCGCAGTGAGATGATAGTAGGTTGGCGGCCTCTTATCGAAGAAAGCTTCCATCTGAGAGAAGCGAAATAACTTCCTCAGATCTTCCTCTATACCTAGTCCCCTCATCGTCTCCGTATCTTGGAAACGAGTAGCCTTTACCTTCGGAGCTAGCACTTGCCAGCGAAGCACATACTTTCCCCAATAATCCTCGAACTCAACCCCAAATTCCTGCGGATGAATTCCTTCAATTACCAACTGGGCATCCAAGTTAGATAACTCCTCAGGGTCGGTTATCACAATGAAATCCTCGGTCCTAGGGCGAACTCTCCTCTCGGTCATCTACAATGTACAAACAATATACAACTTATCAAACATATTCACACTTAACAACTTATCACCATTCATCACAACTATCAACAATTATAACCAATTTCTACTCATGATCACACATATGAATCCTCACTTCAATCATCTTAAAATGCTATTCACATTTGACCATCAATTTCCAACAAATTCCTCTCTTAGACATTTCATCGAACACTTGGCATGCACAAAATTCAAACATCCTCTCAACATACAATTTGCATAGCCTCATGCCCAAATCTTACATTTCTAAAGCTAATCTCTCACAAATAAGCATCATACTCACGTAATTCATCAATAAGCACAACACAATTCTTCAAATTCAACATTCTCACACAAATCCCCAAATTTCTCATGAACCCTAATTCACTTTAGTCAAAAATTCTATTCAAAACATGTATGAACATCATCAATTAAGCATAAAATTCATATTAGAACAAAGCCCATATATCAATTTACTAAATTCATATCAAAATTCAAAAGTTTTGGTTCAAGAAGTCATACCTTTCAACAATTGGATGTGGAGAAGTGATTTGGTGTGCAAACTTGACAAACTTTACTCACAATCCTTCAAAAACTAACCTGGTGGAAGATTTGTGTACTTGGAGGGGTGAATTGGATGTGTACGGATGAAATGGAGTGTGTAGAATGCTTACGGAAAAGCCCTTTTAAAAACCTGGTCGAAGCCCTGCACGGTCCGTGTTACGTAGCACGGCCTCAAGTGAGGCCATGCAGCGTGTTCTGATCCCATTACACGGCTACCTGTTACAGGGCCGTGTGCGGAACACGGCCCGTGTACCGTTTCTCCTGCACGGCTCGAGCTGCGTAACTCGCCCATCATCCTGGCCGTGCAGCGTGTTCTGATCCCGCTACACGGCCAACTGCTACAGGGCCGTGCACGGCGCACGGCCCGTGTAGCAGTTTGCCCTGTTCTTCATTTTTCTTGCTTCACTCCATCCTTGCCCTGTTTTTCACTCTTCACATACCCTATTCATGCTCAAACACTACTCAATGTCATCCATGCTACACTCATAATCAAGAATGGATCGAAAAGTACTCAAAACACCACCAAACACACCAAAACTATACTAACTCATGAGAAACATATTCAAAATTTTTCAAAAATGACCATTTTGCAAAGATGATATATATACACAAGATAACACAATCAATTGAACAAAGTATAGATCACATCACGCACTCTCCCCCCAAACTTAAATTGAAACAAGTTACGAATTAAGTTTGCAAAAGTGGTGAGACATACCTTATTCGTTTTCTCAATGCTCTTCATGAACTTCTCCACCTCTTATGCCTACTTTAAGCTCCAATTGATCAAGTGTGACCACCACGCAACCTCCCCCCAAACTTAAATTAACACAAGTGTTAAAATTTAAGTTTTTAAAGAGTGGTGAGGCATACAATCATCATTCCACCTTTAGCATCCGTGTCCTTTCTCTTATGCATTTCTCATGAACTTAACCACCTTCATACCAAATCTACAAAAAAAACTAAAAAAAAAAAATCTACACTAAACCAATACTCAAAAGAAGTTTTAAGAAGAGAGAGTAACCACATACACCCTCTCCTTTTGAGAAGGAGATAGGTAATGCTTCACTCTATGGCCATTTACCACAAATTCATTATTTGGACCCTTTAACCTCAATGTATGTCCATTCAACACTTCAAGCACTTCATAGGGTCCCATCCATTTTGATTTAAGCTTTCCGGAAAATAACTTGAGCCTCGAATTGAATACAAGCACTTTATCCCCAAGAGCAAACGTCTTCTCCTTGACCTTAGCATCATGCCATCTCTTCATATTTTCCTTATGGATAATTGAGTTTTCAAATGCTCTTCCTCTAAACTCCTCCAACTCAACTAACTTCAACAACCTTGCTTGACCACTTTCCCCCTCGTCCATATTAAGGCGTTTGATAGCCCATAATGCACGGTGTTCAAGCTCCACGGGGAGATGACAAGCTTTACCATAGACCAATTGATACGGTGAGACACCAAGAATGGTCTTAAAAGCCGTCCGATAAGCCCATAAAGCGTCGTCAAGCTTGTCCGACCAATCCTTCCTCCCTCCATTGATGGTCTTCTCCAAAACTAACTTGATTTGGCGGTTTGAGACCTCCGCCAAACCATTTGCTTGAGGGTGGTAAGGTGTAGCCACTCGATGTTTCACTCCATATCTTTTCAACAAACTCTCCATCAACTTGTTTACAAAGTGTGATCCTCCATCGCTCACTAAAGCCCGTGGAACTCCAAACCTAGCAAAAATATTCTTTTTCAAAAACCTTTGCACAATCAAAGCATCATTTGTCTTCGTGGGGATTGCCTCCACCCACTTGGACACATAATCCACAGCTAGCAAGATGTACACATATCCTTTAGACGAGGGAAATGATCCCATAAAATCAATCCCCCATACATCAAAAATTTCTACATCAATCCTTAAGGTCATGGGCATTTCATCTCTCTTGCCTATTCCCCCTATCCTTTGGCATCTATCACACTTTGCAACAAACTTCTTTGCATCCTTAAACAATGGCCAATAGAAGCCCGATTCTAAAACCTTAGCCCCCGTCTTTTGATGAGCAAAGTGACCTCCACACAAAGACGAGTGACAAAGTTCAAGAATCCCCATAACTTCTTCTTCAGCTACACATCTCCTTATTACTCCATCATTGCAAATTTTAAACAAATACGGCTCATCCCAAAAATACTTCTTAACTTCAACATGAAACCTCTTTTCTTTGTACTCATTAAGCAACGTGGGCTTGATTCCACACACAAAGAAATTGATGTAATCGGCGTACCAAGGCGGCACATTCACCATGCGAGTACTCACTTGCTTGACCTCTAGTAGTAAAATGTCCTCATCCGGGAACTCATCCCCAATGGGCTTCAAATCTTCATTTGCACCTCCATTTTCTAACCTAGACAAATGGTCCGCAATCACATTCTCCACGCCCTTTTTATCCTTGATGACCACATCAAATTCCTGCAAAAGCAACACCCAACGAATTAAACGAGGTTTAGCATCTTTCTTACTCATGAGGTATTTTATAGCCGCGTGATCCGTGTAGACAATCGTTTGTGTTCCAACCAAGTATGGTCGAAACTTCTCAAAAGCATACACTACGGTTAAAAATTCCTTCTCCGTTGTGGTGTAGTTAATTTGGCACGAATTCAATGTCTTTGAGGCGTAATAGATTGCTCTAAACTTCTTCTCTCTCATTTGCCCCAACACCACTCTAATGGATTTATCGCTAGCATCACAATGAAGTTCAAATTGTAAACTCCAATCCGGGGTAACGAGGATCGGAGATGAAGTGAGAGCATCCTTAAGCACCTGAAATGACACACAACACTCATCATCAAAGTTAAATGGACAATCTTTTTCAAGCAATTTACAAAGGAATTTAGCAATTTTGGAAAAATCCTTAATGAAGCGTCTATAAAAGCCCGCATGTCCTAAGAACGATCTCACCCCCTTCTCACTAGTAGGAGGGGGAAGACGTTCTATGGCTATTACTTTAGCTCTATCCACTTTTAACCCATGCTTTGAAATATGATGTCCCAAGACTATCCTATCGGTCACCATAAAGTGGCATTTTTCCCAATTTAGCACAAGACTCGACTCTTCACACCTCTGCAACACAATCGTGAGATTAGTTAAGCAAATATCATAAGAAGATCCATACATGGAAAAATCGTCCATAAACACCTCCATAATATTTTCAATTAAACCATCAAAGATTGCCATCATACAACGTTGAAAAGTGGCAGGGGCATTACATAGACCAAATGGCATCATTCTAAACGCAAATGTACCATAGGGACATGTGAACGTTGTCTTCTCTTGATCTTCCGGTGCAATCAATATTTGATTGTACCCGGAATAACCATCAAGAAAACAATAGTACTCATGCCCTGCAAGACGATCCAACATTTGATCTATGAATGGCAATGGGAAATGATCTTTACGAGTATTCTCATTCAACTTACGATAATCAACACATACTCTCCAACCCGTGATAGTTCTAGTGGCAATTGTTTCATTTGTATCGGATCTAACAATTGTCATACCACCTTTCTTTGCCACTACATGTAGAGGACTTACATATTGACTATCACTAATTGGAAAGATTATTCCTGCATCAAGCCATTTTAACACCTCTTTCCTTACCACTTCTTGCATTATAGGATTTAATCTACGTTGGTTTTGCACACAAGACTTTTCATCATCAATCAAATGGATCTTATGCATGCACATAGATGGACTAATACCTTTCAAATCTTTAATGCTCCAACCAATAGATGACTTATGATCTCTTAAGACTCTTAGCAATTTTTCTACTTCTAAATCATTAAGGGAAGAGGATACAATTACCGGATACGTTTCATCTTTTTCCAAGTAAGCATACTTTAAGTGATCCGGCAATGGTTTCAACTCTACCTTCTTCTTCTCTTGCACTTCCAAAAATGGCTTTTCATCAAGTTTCTCCACCTTTACCTCCTTTGCTTCCTCTTTTGTGAGTGCCCTACAAGCATTTAAACCATGCAATTCATCAATTATTTCATCATTTTCTACACAAAAAGAAGATTTAGCTTTTATAGATTCAAGAGAATAAGAGTGGCTTATGATGATTTCCAAAGGGTCCTTGGAGTGAAGGTGATACATATGCTCTTCAACCATGTCGTCAATAACCTCCACTCTTCCACAATCCTCCCTAGGATACCTCATAGCCTCACTTAAAGAAAATATGACTTCATCCTCATTCACCCTCAAAGTTAGCTCCCCTTTCTCCACATCTATCAATGCTTTCCCGGTGGCAAGAAACGGACGTCCAAGTATCAATGGGACACTATCATCTTCAGCCATATCTAGTACCACAAAATCAACGGGGAACACAAACTTGCCAACTTTGATCAAAACATCTTCCACTATTCCCTTGGGATGTGTCAACGACCGATCGGCTAATTGAAGTGTAACCGACGTCGGTTTGACCTCACCAATACCCAATTTTTTGAAGATTGATAAGGGCATTAAGTTAATGCTTGCCCCTAGATCACATAAAGCTTTGTAGTTCCCTTGCTTTCCCATCTCACAAGGAATAGTGAAACTCCCCGGATCTTTCAATTTAGGGGGAAGTTTCTTTTGAAAGATTGCACTACATTCCTCCGTAAGGTTCACCGTTTCGAACTCTCCCAAGCTTCTTTTCTTTGACAAGATATCCTTCAAAAATTTGGCGTAGTTGGGCATTTGAAGTAAGACCTCCGCAAAAGGCATATTCACATGTATCTTCTTCAACATTTCAACAAACTTGGCAAATTTCTCTTCTAATCCCTTTTTCAAGCATCTTTGTGGAAACGGGATTGCCATGGGCAACTTAGGAATCCCCCATTCATCCCTTTCAAACTTTTCCTCTCTCTCTTTCCGTTTTGCTTCTCTACATCTTTCCCATTTCTTTGGAGATTTAACTTTTTCTTCTTCAAGTGTAGGGGTACTTTCACCTTTTTCAACAATATCAACTTCTTTCTCTTTCCCTTCTTCACCCAAACTTTCCATAGGCTCAAGTTCACAATCCACCTCCTCTACTTCCGTTGGCATTGAAGGCCCTTCGTATTTTGTTCCACTACGAAGTTCAATCACCTTACATTGCTCCTTCGGATTAGTAATGGTTGTAGATGGAAACTTCCCTTGGTGATGAACATTACCCCTTTCACTTACCATTTGACTAATGTGAGTCTCAATTGCTTTGAACCTCCTCTCATTCATATCATTTTGTTGTCTCATTTCATGTTTCATTTCATCTATTCCTTCTTTAGCCCCTTTCATGAATTCCAACACTTTAGCCATTTGATCTTCATTTGAAGACTTTCCTTCACCATTTGGCGCTTTCTCTCCCGGATGAATCCCCGGTGGCAACGTAAGTGCATTCCCTTGGTTCCCATATGACAAATTCTCATATCTACGAGGTTGATTGAAGTTTCCTTGAAAGTTACCTTGCCCCCAACCTCCTTGCCTTTGTGGATATCCTCCTCCATGATTCTCAAAATTCCCACCATAATTTCCTTGGAAGTTCCTTCCTTGCATGAAGGCAACTTCCTCAAGCGTCATTTCGGGTGGGCACCAACTATCTTGAACTCCAAAATTAGAGGACATTCCTTGTTGAGACATAGAGTTCGGCATTTGACCACTTTGAGATGATTGTCCCACATTAGGCATAGACATACCTTGTTGAAAATTAGGAAACACTTGTTGATTCATCAAAGGTGATGATGTACCTTGTTGAGGATTTGTAAGCATTTGTTGATTCACCAATGGCTTGGACAAAGAATCTGGAGACACTTGCCAATTTTCACTCATTTTCTTGAGTATCTCCTTGATTGCCTTATCGGTGACATCTTCTTTAGGCACCTCCACCTTTTTCACTTGTTGCAAGCACACCTCTTCCATTTTAGCAATCCTTTCTTTTTCATATAGGCCCACAACTCTATCCATGGCCCATTGTCCCGTATTCAAAGCTATTTCCTCGCATATGGAAATTGCTCTTTCCGGAGTTTTCCCCAAAATCGACCCTCCCGATGAAGCATCAACTAGCATCCTTTCACCCCCACTCAAACCGGCATAGAAAAATCCTACTTGTTGATCTTCGGGAAATCCGTGTTGTGGACACTTCCTTAGCATTTCTTTGAATCGGTCCCAAGCTTCACTAAAAGTTTCAAGAGGCATTTGCTTAAACTGCAATATTTGACCTTTGAGATGCAACATTTTTGATGGTGGGAAATACTTGCTCAAGAACTTTTGTGCCAACTCTCTCCATGTGTTGTAGGATCCCGGTGGTAAAGTATGATACCAAGCCTTAACTCTATCTCGTAATGAAAACGAGAAAAGCTTCAATTTAATAATATCCTCACTTACCCCATTTATCTTGACCGTGTTTGCTAACTCCGTAAATTGGGCTAAGTGAGCATTTGGATCCTCCATAGTACCACCACCAAATTGGTTTGCTTGCACCATATTGATCAATCCCGTCTTGATCTCAAAATGATTAACATTCACCAGTGGTCCCACAACATAGTTTCCATATTGAGGTTGGAAATGATCTCGGATATTCATCCCCACTTCATTATTTCCATTACCCCGAGGTTGATTTTGCACTACCGGAGGAGCTTGTTGGTTATCCCTTGCTTCTTGTTGTGCCAACAAGTTTTGAATGATAGCTTGCATTTGCTCATTGTGAGCTTCCATTCGTTGGTTTTGAGCTTGCATTTGTTGGTTTTGCAAGTGCACTTGTTGCATATAACCTTGTGGCACATACTCCGGATTATTGTTTCCCCCTCGAGCATTATCACCCCCTTGAAAAAGCCTTATGTTACCTTCTTCATCACCAATATTTGCATTATCCCTTATGTGTTCCATTTCTTCCTCCGTAGGGTTTAGAATTCCTCTTCTTTGTCTTCTTAAGGTAGCTTCCAACTCCAAGTTCAAAGGTTCAATAGATTGAAACCTTGAACGAGTTTGCATGTACCTACAAGAATTCTCAAATTAGCTCTCCAAGTAACCAAGACAAGTAAACAACTATACAAATGAAAGAAATATCCTTATCAAGACTAATCAACTTCAAACTCGTTACAACCACAAGTTTAACATTTCCCCGGCAAGCGGCGCCATGAACTTAGCCGCATTTCTAGTGAAATGTCAAGAGTAAGTGTACTCTATCGCTGTTGTATACGCGTGACCAAGTGCAAAATTTATAGTATTGTCGTCCCAAGGGAAAAGGTAAACTCAAGTTGTATCCGGATTTTCCATTGATTTATGTTTTGTAAGGATTATCAAGATAAGGTTTTGATTTAAGAACTATGATTACTCTATCAATTAACTAATGACTTAGACAAGCAACTAATTATAACAAATATCAATCAAATCAAATAGCAAGATGAGATGGAATGGATGAAGTGTATCTAAGAAAAGAGCAAGGCTAGCAACATCATGGTCAAGGTCTTATGTAGACTTCACACTCACTCAAGCATTGATGACTTTCAAGTTATGATACTAAGGGCAATCACAATTGTACCCCTAACCCCTATGGCCAAGGTGATTAGGTTCTCAACTCTTTTACAAGTTTAAATCTCCTAAGATTGTCTTACTCTCAATTCCCTCATGGGTACTATGATCATAAGTTGGTTCCCCTCACTAGTTCATCACTAATGTTCTATCATGAGGTTCTAAGCACTTGGAGGGAATGGCTTTCCTCCCCTCATACTAACCAAGTCACCTAATACAATCAATGATTCAATTAAACCACCACACATAATATTGGAATGGCCATCCTAACACTATGCATAGAGAATTTAACCACACACATCATGCATCAAATGAGAATAAGCATTCATGATAGAAAGTAATCATAACAATCAATTCATCAAGCTTTAATAGTGCAAAAATCTACATATTTCCTAACCAATCATATTGCTAGCCTCACTTGAGGACTAGCCACAAATATTCATTGTCAATTGGCTACAATCCAATACAAGCTCCATATGAGCAATATAATGAAGAAAGTAGCAAAATAAAAGAGATTGAGCTTCCCCTTGAAGGTAGACTCCTTCTTCCTTGATCATGCCAAATTCTTCAAACAAATCTGATTTTCTCTTCTTAGATGATGTAATAGATGGATGTATGGATGGATTTATGAAGATCAAGGTGAATTGATGGATTTAGATGGTGTAGATGGATTGTGGATCTAGTGTGTGAGGAAATGTGGTGTGGATTGTGTGTAACTGCTCTCAATCTGATCTAATGTGAATCTCCTCTCTAATTTCGCACAAATCATGGTTTTATATCACTTATGGACCTTCTAGAAGCTTCCGGAACATTCTGAAAATTACACAGGATTTTGCACCTATACGGCCCGTGCTGCAGTACACGGCCCGTGTAGGGCACACCTACTTCGGCGTTTTGTGCGTGCTTCCGGACATGGCTCGAGCTGCAATACACGGCTTTGATCATGGCCGTGCAGCACTTTCTGACGACAATACACGGCTTCTTCTTACAGGGTCGAGCTCCGCACACGGGGCGTGCAGCAGCGCACGGCCCGTGCACCAGCGCACGGCCGAATCTCTGGCCAAGCAGCGTGTTCTGATGACATTACACGGCCAGCTGCTACAGGACCGTGTTCCGCACACGGCCCGTGCAGCTGCATGGCCTATTCTTCGTCTCCCTTTCGCTCCCGACTCCATTTTTGTCCGTTCCATGACCTGTTTTACACATATTTAAGCTCATTTACACAATTCTATCAGTTCGTACCACTTTCCTCAAAATAACAATAACTCCACCAAACTTAACACAAATACGGATAAAAACATCCGAAAATACACCCATAAAGACACTAAAACCTAGGTGAAAATGACGACAATCACCGATCATATTGTGAAGACTCACGCGGAACCTGATGCAGACCAGTCGAACTTGATGCAAACCCGCTTAAACCTGGTGCATAGTCGATCAAACCTGATGCAGACCAATCGAACCTGATGTGAATCTGCTCGAACCTGGTGCAGCATTAATCGAACCTGATGCAGACCAATCGAACCTGATACAAATCCGCTCGAACCTAGTGCAGCATCGATCGAACTTGATGCAGACCAATCGAACCTGATGCAAATCCGTTCGAACCTGGTGCAGCATCGATCGAACTTGATGCAGACCAATCGAACCTGATGCAAATCCGTTCGAACTTGGTGCAGCATCGATCAAACCTGATGCAGACCAATCGAACCTGATGCAAATCTGCTCGAACCTGGTGCAGCATCGATCGAACCTGATGCAGACCAATCGAACCTGATGCAAATCCGCTCGAACCTGGTGTAGCATCGATCGAACCTGATGCAGACCAATCGAACCTGATGAAAATCTGCTCGAACCTGGTGAAGCATCGATCGAACCTGATGCAAATCCACTCGTCCAAGGGCCTACTTGCACGGAACCAAGTTCAGCCCAACGCGCAACATCAAACTACACCAACTGTCGTTCAGGGTTCGAAACTTTAGGAACCTGGGAATCCAATCTCCACCGTCCAGAATCTACGCTTGTGAGTTTTGAACATGCTGTCCAAATTACAGGTCGATCCAACGGTTAGATTGTGAGAAACATCTCTTTTCCCTCGACTGCGCAGAACAGAATCGCCCAAAAAACTACTTCTGTTTTCGGCGTGTTTCCAACAACGGAAAGCTCCAAATACGATCTTCACCGTTCAGAATGTACATCCACAAAATCTGAACGTGCTGACCAAAATTCAGCCTGATCCGACGGTTGAAACTCTAATTATTGCCTCTGCAATATCACTGCGCTGGATTTTCTCTCAATTTCTTCCTTCCATGTGAAATTGACGAACAGTTTTCGTCGAATCCTCTCACACACAACCATCAACGAAAAGATATGATATAGGGTATATTTCACATAGGGATATTCATGGTTTGCGCAGTAAAACCAAAACCCTAAACATGCGATCCTAATTTTGAAAAATTAATCACATAAACCCTAGCCTAACGTGTCACGCTTCACCATGAAACCGAAGCTCTGATACCAATTGTTGGTGTTCGATCATTTGGTTAATATGAACCGTTAGCATACCATGCGTTTCTAACACAGCAGAAGCAATAAATCATAGAAACGATTACCGTTCACCAGGGTATGTTGATGAAGATTAATTCTCGCAGGCAGCCTATGCAGTTCCACGAGAATAGCCATAACTTCCAGTCTGATATCATAATTGAGTGATCTTTGCGTTCAGACGATCCTCTCTTCGACGGCTTTCCGTCAGTATATTGATCATCAAATTCTGAGAACTGTACAAATTTATACAATTTTCGCAAGGTCGCGGACTGCAGCAGCAAACTACCTTCTGATCTTCTGCTGTATGTCCCAAGTCCGATCTCGACGTCGTGTGGGCGACGATCTACGAGACCTCCTCAATCTGCTCTCAACCCTCATCACACGTGAATAATCAATTAGATTAGGGTTCCAGATAAGTTGAGGTGACTTATATACATGGGCTACAGCAGGGACCAGGAGGAGAAATTGGGTTGGGCCTCCATTGGGCTTAAGTATCCAAGCTTAGCCCAAAGCTTATACTTAAGTCCAATAATAATAATATATTCCACTAAAATATTATTATTGCACTATCGTACCAATCCCAAAATTACGTTTTGGGCTCCTTCTTATTATGAGCCCGTTAGTCTCCCCATGTTTAAGATATACAATGTCCATTAATTAATTTAAGTTACTGACAACTCAATTAATTAATATCTCATCCAAGAGTAGTACCACTCAACCTCATTATCATGCCGGAATAAATTTCACCTGCAGGGTTTGTATGATAATCCTTATGAGCTCCTCAAGGGGACACCATCAATCTATGACGGACACGGATTCCTTCTACAATCAACAGCACACCATAGAGACAGCACTACTTCCCAACTCATCGAGTTTGTTGATTTAATTACATGTAAATCTCACCCATTGATGAATCAAAGAAATACATACTGCCCTACGTGTCGAAGTTATTGTATAGGGATTAAGAGCACGAACTTCCATAATAACTGAGATCAAGTTCTCCTATAAGTCAGTATAAGTCGAACGATCTCAAACGGTCCTGCTTAATACACATAAGTGCACTAATGTGATTCTATAGCCAAGACAAACTAATACCAAACCACACTATAACCATCCCGATAGAGAGTCCCCGTCTATCTCGGTTGTGAGCATCAGTTTATACTTTATAAGGAAATCGATAATATGATCTTCCGCGTGTTGTCGCACAACATATTATCTACAGTATAAAGTAAGTGGACTATTGCATCGAACATATAAATAAATTATAAGATGCAATCATTTGATCATATGATTCTCATTTCAAATTAATTGTTACAATATTGTTCATACAAAAAGCTAGACTTTTAGTATACAATCCAACAGTGGATGTGTCTCAGGATATCCCGAATGAGGTTGAGCTTCTCTATCCTGGAGGTCGTTTTATCCAGTCGGTTGTTTATGAGAAACTTCTCTCGTATTGTGTCGATTGTAGGAGGTTTGGCCACCTTGCGCGTATGTGTGCTATACCTAAGAAAGTGGTGAAGTAGGTGACTACAGAGGGAGGTAAGACGAGTGGGAAGGATACAGATGGATTTGAGGAGCAAAAGAAAAAGAAAAAGAAAAAGAAAAATAAGAATAAGAAGAAGAAGCCAAAAAGTGTGCCGATTGTCCGGCCTAAAGCACCGGGTGTTGTCTCAATCTCAGGGCGATATCAGGCGCTTGAAGAGCCGGAGGGCCCACCTCGAAGTGCACTTGAAGGCAAGGCTCCAATGCAAATTGATACGAGTAAAGGACCCTATAAGAGTCGTGAGCCTTCCGTGGTGAGTTCTTCGTCTGATGAGAATTCTGATAAGGAAGATGAAAGGTATTCTTCTCCACCTCCTCTTCATCACCAAGGTGGCGAAACTAAAAGGCGAACTTCAAGCATTGTTATACAGGAGCCTTCCGCTTCTGGAAAGAAGAATGTTCATTCCGGAGGGAAACCTCCGGACCTATCCCATAGATGAAAATCCTCGCCTGGAATGTGCAAGGACTGGTGAATGCTCCGACTCAGCATGTTATTTGTAGGTTAGTACTGAGTAAGGGTGTGTGTGTGATAGGGTTGGTTGAGACTAAATTGAATGTTGATAATGTTGATGATGTTATGAGTCGTTTATTGCCTAATTGGAGATATGTGCATAACTTTGATATTTCCTCTGGGGGCGTATTATTGTGGCATGGAATCCTTTACTTGCTTCGTTAGAGTCGAGCGTTTTTCATGAGCAATGTGTTTCTGGTATGGTTCGTTGTTTGGTTTCTCACAATGAATTTTATATCAGTGCTGCCTATGGCCTTAATGGTGTTGTGGTGCGTCGGAGACTGTGGGATCATCTTGTCACGATTGGTCAGAATGTTGAAATCCCGTGGCTGTTATTGAGGGATTTTAACAGTATCAGGTGACCGGATGAGCGTTCTGTGGTGGCTCCTTCTAATAGTAATTGGCAGAGAGTTGATTTTGAGGTGTGTTGTGTACAGTTGGGGTTGGCGGAAGCTAGGTCCAAGGGTATGTTTTTCACATGGACTGATGGCATTAATTGGAGTCGTATTGATAGGGTGCTTGTCAATTGACTTTGGACGCTTGATTATGGGGTTGTGGAGGCTGAATTCTTGGAGATGGGCACTACCTCTTATCACAGTCCTATGCTGGCGTCTATCTTTCATTGTGAGATGGAGAGGATTCACCCGTTTAGGTACTTGAACATGTGGAGTGCTAGTGAGGGATTTCTTGATTTGGTGAGAGAAGTGTGGGACTCCGATGTTAGAGGGACTCAACAGTTTATAGTATGTCTCAAACTGAAGCTCCTCAAACCTAAATTGAAAAATCTAGGTAAGAGGGACTTCGGACATATTGCTGAGATGGTGGAACATGCTTGTGATGAGGTTGCTAGGCTACAGGTGGCAAGCCATGGGGACCCAGGCAATGCTGAGTTATGGGAGAGAGTGAAAACGACAGTTAAACAGGTGGATTTTCTCACTAATGTCGAACACTTATTCCTTAATCAACTTGCATGTGGGGAATACTTGAAAAATCAGGATAAGGCTACCAGGTTCTTTCATAGAATTGTTAAGTCTCACGGAAGTCGAAATCTTATCACCTCCATAACAACTGAGACCGGTCATACCACTTCCCGTGATCAGCTTGTGGAGGAATTTCTCACTTTTTATAGAGGGTTGTTGGGATCATCTATTCAAAGTGAAGATGTTGACTCTTCCATTTTTAAGTGGGGTGCAGTCCTTTCAGACGAGCAGGCTGCAGATATGATTGTTCCAGTATCGGTTGAGGAGATTAAAAATATCGTTTGGAGTATGAACATCAGTAAGGCTCCTGGACCCGATGGCTATTCACCTGCATTCTTTAAGGATGCGTGGGAGGTTGTTGGTGGGGATGTGATAGCCGCAGTTCAAGAATTCTTTGATTCAGGGAGGATTCTTCGTCAGATCAATTCCACATTCATCACTCTCATCTCTAAGGGTGCTCATGACCCTGGAGTGAGAGACTATCGGCCATCTCGTGCTGCAATGTGCTCTATAAGATCATTTCTAGAGTAATTGTGGAGCGTCTCTCAGGGTGATGGAATGATTGGTTTCAGAGAGTCATTTTGGTTTTGTGAAAAGTAAGAAGATGAGAGATTGTATCATGTTGGCTCAGGAGGTGGTTAAGAATTATGGCTGGGGAGAGGGTCGTATTGATAGACGTATGGCGATAAAAGTTGATATTAAGAAGGCTTACGACTCAGTTAACTGGAATTTTCTTAGAGAGGTTCTATTGGGGTTGAAATTTTCTCCGAAGATGGTAGGGTGGATCATGGAATGCGTCACGACTACATCTTATTCCATTCTCATCAACGGGCTGCTGGAGGGTTTCTTTGAGGGAAAGAGGGGATTAAGGCAAGGGGATCCCCTCTCGTCTCTTTTGTTTGTGCTCTGTATGGATTATTTCTCCAGGTTGTTTAAACAACTATCTGCTCGTGATGGGTACAAGTTTCATTCTTGACTGTGTGCTAAAGTGGGACTCACGCAACTTGCCTTTGCTGATGATCTTATTCTCTTTGCATATGGCAACCGTGAATCCACTGAGGTAATTGTCAAAGCTCTTAGGATCTTTGCTGGAGTGTCTGGCTAGATTGGTAGTTAGTGAGAAGAAGTCTAGTCTGTTTATGGTGGGAGTGTCGGTTATTGAGGAGCAGAGGATAAGGGAAGTGCTACATTTCCGTGAGGGTACCTTTTCTGTCCATTATTTGAGGGTCCCACTGCAAGGTAAAAAATTGAAAGAGCCTGCTTTTGAGCCTCTTGTCACTAAGATGTCGGACTTGATTCGAGGATGGTCAAGTCATCCCTTGTCCTATGCAGGGAGATTGGAGCTCATTCGCTCTGTGGTGTATGGGATTCTTAACTTTTGGGCTGCTATGGTGAAAATTCCTTAAGAAGTGATTGATAGGCTGGAGAGGATGATTAGAAAGTTCTTGCGGGGCACAGTCAGAGGAGCCAGTCGGTGGAGCGAAGTAATTTTACCTAAGGAGCAGGGAGGGCTTGGGTTGAGAAGTATAGAGCTTCTGAATGATGTAGCATTGGTGGCGTATTGTGGGATGTTCATTCTGAAAAAGTTCTTTGTTGATCAGATGGATTAACGCTATATATCTTAAAGGGGAGTCCTGTTGGGATGTAGAGGCGGGTTACTCTACATCCATAGTGTGGAAAGACGTGCTGAGGGCAAGAGATAGAATGAGAGTAAGACTAGATGGGGACTTGCTCGACACCCTCTCTGAATGCTCGATAATGGGCCGGTTGTTAACGGGCAGACTCTGCTCCAGAGTAGCTGAAGTTGGTCAAATAAGGTATGTTTACAAGAAATTGTGGTGTACGTGGGTTCCGAGGAAGCACGCTTTCCGTATGTGGTTAGCCGTGAGGAATCGGCTAAACACTATGGATAGGTGGAGGAGAGTAGAGGATCTGTTGGAGTGTGTGTTATGCATGGGCAGATCGGAGATGAGAGATCATCTTTTCTTTCGTTGTCCGTTTGCGAAAGAAGTATGGGACCGTGTGAGGAGGGAAATGGGCTGGATAGAATGGTGACGTCAGTGTTGGCAGGTATAAAATGGATATATAAGGATCGTAGAGTCCCTGTACGAGAAAGGGCGCGACGAGCGTTAGCGCTTTATGGTTGCATGTACTACATATGGGGAGCTCGTTGCAAAGCATTGTTGAAAGGGGATCGGCCAACTGTGGACGGAGTAGTCAACACTATTCTTATGCACGTAGCTAGGTTTCTTCATTTTCTAGCATTGGAGTAAGTTTAAAATTGTGTGTTTTCTTGTGAGTTGTAAGGTGGACGAGGGCCTCATCCCTTTTTGGATATTCTGAATAAAATTAACAATTAATAAAAAAAAAAAGAGTACATATGATTGGTTAAGAGATCAGATTTACTTACAAAATAGTAGAATGGCCGCCCCCACCATCATTTTCATTTTCATCATCATCACTCCTTTGCTTTTATATATTATTACTTTCACCTCTTCATTAATTACTCACGTTTTCTCACATTTAATGCCTTCATTTATAGGCGCCACTCTCCTAATTTTTAATTATTCTTCATCATCAACAACTCTTAACGACTGTTGCGTCCATGTAACACATTTTGCATTATCTTGTAAAACAGGTCAACTCATATTTTAAATATGTTTATTATATAATTAAAGTTTGTTGGTTGATAATTAAAGTATGTTGGTAGTTAATTATAATATAACACTTTAGAATCAAACTTTAATGCATTATTCATCTTTAGAAAATATATTTTAGGTGCTAATAAGCATACTTACTTATATAATAATAAACATATTTTAATGTGTCTCACAATTCATCTTGTCTAACACGTAACGTGGCACCCACCACACACTACAATAAAAATGTGATATTGGGACACTTTATTAGTGATATTTATTAATTTGTGTCCCCAAATTATATTTTAGGGACACTTAATATATTTTTAAACTTTAAGGGATACTTTATTAGTGACACTTATTAATTTCTGTCTCCAAATTATATTTTAGGGACACTTAATAAAATTTTAAATTTTTAGGGACACTTTATTAGTGACACTTATTAATTTCTGTCCTCAAATTATATTTTAGGGACACTTAATATATTTTTAAACTCTAAATCAATTAAGGCATTTATTAATTAATTGGAAAATAACTTACAACTCTATTCCACAGAACAAGTAAATTAAGTAACCCTTTTCTTTTTTCCTCCATTCGTTTGTTTCTCCTTTCTCTATCTGAATCAGTTAGGGCTCTGTTCTTCGTTTCTCTACTC
The DNA here is from genome assembly GCA_023678885.1 of Pogostemon cablin. Taxonomy (NCBI): domain Eukaryota; kingdom Viridiplantae; phylum Streptophyta; class Magnoliopsida; order Lamiales; family Lamiaceae; genus Pogostemon; species Pogostemon cablin. Next base: position 1,261,399 of record CM042973.1, read on the forward strand.
TGTTGTGCATAATTTCTCTCCTCTAGAAGAGGTGGCGGTGGCGGTAACAAGGAAAGTGTGCCAGGTTCTATGCCGGAGGACCGAGGAACAATTCTCGGGTATGAAAGGTAATTGAATTATAGTTTTCAGTTTATTTCTAGGTTTGTGTTATAAAAATTGCGTGGATCCTGTGAATTTCTGATTATACGACTAATTTCCTCAACATTGTTACCCGAAATCTTTGAGATACCGATTGAGCTAGTTTTTAATTTTGCAGGATTTCGTGGCGGCCAGGTCGATTATGACGATGGAGTTCTGTTTGTACTGATGAATCTGGTAATCTCAGCGTTAGATAATTTTCCAGCACTGCTTTGGTATTTGGTTTCCTGATATGAATTGAGTTATTAATTTACAGGAGGAATCTTACCATCACAATCATCCATAGAATTTCATCAAAGATAAATCTAAAGGAACAAAAATAAAAACCTTAAACCCAGATGGGTGGATCTGATAAACAACTAAACAATGATGACAAGACCAAAAAATGAAATAGATATTCAAACCCTAGATGTGAGATTATAACTAGATAGGAGTTATGAGAGAGTACTCATCCGTCACTCACGCCACCACCTCCCCACCCTACCTACGGATTTCGACAGCACATGGCGTGGTAGATCTGAACGAAGAGCAGATATGCCGATGAGAGTGGAGGCTGGTCACGATGGCAATGAACTCAGGCAAAGACTATGCCGTGGCGTGGTAGATTTGATCGGCGAGTAGAATTGTGATCTCCAAAAGTATTTGAAATTCCAACAGCAAGACTAATTGCGGAACTCGACGATGGCGACGAGGACAAACAAGGAGAAATGGAGAGATGGCGGTGATGCATCAGATTTGTCGATGAGGCTGCGATTTTGTAGAGAGAGATGAAAAATGGGAGAGAGATGAAATCTTGAGATGGATCTGTCTTCTGATATCCGACGGGTGAATGGCGTGCGCGTGGAATTATCTTATGGATTAAGAAAAGTTAAGAAATCCTAAAGCAGTATTAAAAAAATGAATCGCCTGAAATTATTTATTAAGGAAAGTTAAGAAATCTTAAAACTGTAGCTGCGTTAAAAGTGGAATAGATATGATTGAGTTTATTTTAATTAAGGCTAAAGTTGGTATTTTAACTTTAAATATTGTACCTACAAATAATTTATTTTTTATTATGTATCTTAAAATAATTACATATAAAAACTGTGTATCTAATAGTAATAATTTCTTAAAATTATTATGTAATGTAATAAAACTTAAAATTGTTAAAGATAATGAATGAGTATGAAAATTGCATTAATTTATTGTTAGTTTTATAGGATATTATATTATTATTATAGCCCATCTGAGTTGATCCACCGGGCCCTTACTTTTAACTAGTGGGCTTCGAATTAAATCAATCTCATTTAAATATAATTAGTGTGTAAACTCTTTTATTTTTAGTAAGTTTTTAAGACCCACAAAATATTATTAACTAGGGTTAGTTCCTAAAAAATTCACCACCTTATTGGGGATTTTCAAATCTATCACGACTTTTAACTTTTGTCAAATCAATATACGATCTATTTAATAGTTTCAATTCTATCACGGCCTTTTATTTTTGTTAATTCAATATACAATCTATTTTAGATTTTCAATTTTATCACAACTGTTATTTTTGTAATTTAATACACTGCTTATTTCATATTTTCAATTCAATTTTATTATTATTATTATTAATTAATTAATTAATCAATTAAAAATTAAAATACAATATAGATTGAACAAATATTTTTTTCCTTGTTATTGTTATAGTAAATTCATAGTTGTAATTAAGTTGTGAAAGACAATTATTTTAATAAATCCACCTTATGTGAGATTATATTTTACTGTAATGAATATTTTTTTAATTATTATGTTTGACTTTATTACTATTATTATAGTAAATTTAAAATTGTAACAAAAAATATTATATAAATGAAATTATTTATTGAAAATAAGGATTTTATAAAAAAAATGAAATTAATAATTAATTTGGGCTTAAATAAATAGTGTATTAATCCCATTATTTAATAAATACAAGTTTTAATATAATAATAATAATAGTAATAATAATAATGAATTGAACATATGAAATAAGTAGTGTATCAAAGTGCAAAAATAAAAGTTGTGATATAATTGAAAATATAAAATAGATCGTGTATTAAATTGACAAAAATAAAAGATCGTGATAGAATTGAAACTATTAAATAGTTCAAATTGACAAAAACAAAAAGTAGTGATAGATTTGAAAACTTCCAAAAAGGTGGTGAATTACAACCCTATTAAATAATATGAACCAAACACTCTAGATACCAAATGAATCTAGATATTAGCTTGAAGGGTGTTTCAGATTTTATTTTCATATTTTTATTTTGTAAATTATTCACATTTTTATCTAGGTTTTCACTTATATTTCAGGTTTAGTTTAATTTCTAAAATAAATATCTATTTTTAATATTATGGGAAAAAAAAAAGTAAATATACAACTAATATCTGCCAACTATCCAGTAAAATAAATATATATCTTAATCGGGATGGAGAGTAATTTTTTTTTCTTTTTTTCTTTACATTCAAAAAATAATAAAAATTACAAATAAATAAATAGTAGCCATAAATCCTAAACCCTAAACCCCTAAATCTAAACCTTAAACTCTTTGGAAACGTAAACCTCGGTAACCCCTAAACCCTTAACACTCTGTAAATATTATGTCATAAATCCTAAACTCTAAATTCTTATAATTTGTTTGAGATTTGAACTAAATTATTTCCTAATTTTAAAAGTCATAATTATAATTATTTATATATATATATATATATATATATATATAAAATAAGATAAGACAAGATAAAATTAAGATAAAGATATTATATATGAAATTGTAACAATATATATGGAGTATATATTAAGAAAATTTTAATAAACTACCTCGTCCATATTAAATCCAAAGTTAATTGTATATTAAATATGAGTAATTTATATTTTTTTTAATTGATATGAATATCCATATTATGGGCCGACATCTTTGATCTTGGATGTCATGTTTTGTTACATTCTGTTGTTATATCTTATGTTACACGCGTTAGATGAGTGACACGTATCTGGAAAGGAAAATCTCTACCTTTTCCTTTATGATTGATGGTTAGAGTATAGAATAGTTTATCCTACGTGTCAATCATCTAATGGTTTGTAGTAAGAGATGTAACATCATAATGTATCAGATATGTGAAAGGAACAATCACAACAGGTTTAAAATTTCAGAAAATGGCAACATGGAATAAGGCAGTAGTTGGATATGTTGATGTTGATTATGCAGCAAATCTTGATACTAGGAAGTCACTTACTGGATATGTATTCAATTTGTTTGGTACTGCAGTCAATTGGAAGGCAACACATCAACATATAGTAGTTTTATCAACTACAGAAGCTGAGTTTGTTGCTCTTACAGAAGCAATAAAAGAAGGGGTGTGGCTGATTGGAATATTAAGTGAGTTTGGTATCCAGCAAGAGGGGATTGAAGTGCATTGTGATAATCAGAGTGCGGTGCATCTCTCCAAGCATCAAGGGTACCATGAAAGGACCAAGCACATTGAGGTGAGGTTGTATTTCATTAGGGATATGATAGAGAAGGAAGTAGTAGCTATTAGGAAGATCAAAACTATAGAAAATCTGGCTGACATGCTTACTAAAGTCTTACCGATTCAGAAGTATGAGCTGTGTAAGCAATTAATTCATCTGAATTAAATAAGAAAGGAAAGGTGGCTGCAACCTTAAATAGCAGCAAGGTGAAAAAGACTACAACTTGTGATGATACAGTCTAAGGTGCAGCAAGAGGGGATTGAAGTGCATTGTGATAATCAGAGTGCGGTGCATCTCTCCAAGCATCAAGGGTACCATGAAAGGACCAAGCACATTGAGGTGAGGTTGTATTTCATTAGGGATATGATAGAGAAGGAAGTAGTAGCTATTAGGAAGATCAAAACTATAGAAAATCTGGCTGACATGCTTACTAAAGTCTTACCGATTCAGAAGTATGAGCTGTGTAAGCAATTAATTCATCTGAATTAAATAAGAAAGGAAAGGTGGCTGCAACCTTAAATAGCACCAAGGTGAAAAAGACTACAACTTGTGATGATACAGTCTAAGGTGGAGTATTGTTGTATTATAGACATGCATGCATACATTGTGTGTGTGTGTGTGATCTTATACAATCAAGACTAGGGCTGGGAAAAAATACCAAAATTTCGGTATACCGCCCTTATCATATTGAAAAATACCGATTTTATCAAAATTTTAGGTATGCCAAAATTTTTGGTAAGGTATGATACCGTATTGAAAATTTTGGTATGACAAAAGTATATAAATTATCAATACCGCGGTATTTTGGTATATATCAAAATACCGTAAAATATTCAATTTTTGGGTAATATGATACGATATATCATACTACATGATATCTTGTACTTCTTTTTTAATTATTATGTAGTTCTATCCTATATGAAAATTTAGAAGTGTTGAATTTAATATAAGTTTCATATGGTTCTTGTGTAGATCTCTTGGGTACTATTTATTTAATGACAAAAACTTGTGTGAACCGAGTTTACGTTTAATTATATAAACTCTGTTACTCTTTAGTACATAAAAAATTATTCTTTAACACATGAATTGTTACTCTTCTAAATTAAAAAATTACTCTTCAAATTCTTGTAAATCCTTGTTTATCGATTACTTTTTAGTACATGAAAATTTACTTTTTAGAGACATGAATTAATACTCTTCTGTATAAAAATTATTATTCTTCAAAGTAATTTTTTATATACTAAAGAGTAATTTTTAAAAATAGGGTTTACATGTAAACCCGATTTACATGAGACTCACTCTTATTTAATTTGGTCGTTTGTGAATTGTCGTATATTTATCTTATTATGAATTTGTTATCTATTAAAATTTATTTTATAGCTATCTTTCACTTTTCTAGTACAGTTTTTAATTAGATTATTGAATTTTAGGTGTATAATGGCATAACAAGCTATTTAATAGGACGGTGTATACCGATATTTTAGGTATGATACGGTATACCAAAATATTGGTAAGTAGAATGTATACTATTTTTCTATACTGAAATATCGGTATACCGAACTATGGTATATCGAAAGTTTAGGTAAGGTAACGGTATAATTTTTTATATACCGAAAATTTCAATACGGTATTTAGTATGACCAAAAAATTTCGGTATGCCATACCGCCCACATCTAATCAAGACAGGTGGAAGATGGTGATTGGTTGATGAAGTGTTGGTGATGATCAACAAAAGGCAGCTGCAGGAATTGGAGCATGAATAAGGGCCGTAAGACTGAATGCATCTCAGCCATGCATCAAGGAAGGAATCAAGTTGTTTAGATGGATAGTTTGTTAGTTAGTTGAGCTAACTGAAGCTTCCACGTGAGAATCCAACATGCAGCACATCAGTAGGCTTGCTGATTATTCATATAAGACATTGTGAATGACAGTTTAAGTCATAAGAGAAGCAACACATCAGTTTACAAGATTAGAAAGCACATTAGGGTTTATGTGCATAAGTTCTTCATCATCTTCCTTAAGTTGTATGTTGTTATCATCATATAGTGAAAGCTCTTCCTTGAGAAAGTGGATGTAGGCATAGCCGAACTACTATACATCGTCGTTTTCATTCTTCATTTCATTATGTTTTTGTTTATCATTCAATACGTGAGTGAATTAGAGAGTGATAAAAAGATTGAGTGTGTGAAAGCTTGAGAGGAACTTCAAGATCTTGCTTAAGTTTCATAAGATTCATCAATGGTAGATTGCCACAATTCATTTATTTTTTTAATTAATTCATTCCCATCAACACCATTACCAGTTACACTACTAGTCTTACTTGCAACTTGGGGTGCCGCCAATCCTTACAATATGCAGCCTGCAAAAAATCATGAAAGTTTTACAGAAAGAACCAAACAAATTTCCCACTACTCTATTGCAATTTAACTCAAAACAAAAATAAAATTCAATTCGAGCACTACCTATCGAAAGCTATAGCCATTGTTCGACCATCCATGGTCGACAATTTCTAGAGAGCATCAACCAGCACCTGTCGATAATTTTGGAAGTTGTCGACTGTCGTCCATCGATCACCAACAATTAAGAAAAAATTGACCATGAGTAGTCGAACGGTTCCAAAAGAAATTGACCACTAGTGGTCGAAGAGTTTCAAAAAAATCGACAGACCAGGGTCGATTAAACCCAAATCAGAAACGAATCCAAATTATTTTATGATTGTGTTCCAATATGGGTACTAATTTGGGTTCTCCAATCAAACAAAATTAATGGGGTGGGATACTAATCGCCGCTCCGATCAACTGCCACCGTCCGGTAGGTACTATCTTTCACCAAGAACCCCACCGCCATTAGAGAATTAGATTTCTTACTCATTCTCGTCATGTTCTTGAATCAGATTAGCTAAATAAATCTGATAGGTTGGACTGGAATGACGAGGATTTTCAATTTACGCTTAGTTTGATAAGATCTTCTTTCTTCTTCATTCTTTCTTCCTCTTTCTTTCTTCTTACCTTTCCTTTCCTGTGTGGATGAGTGTATGCAAGTGGCTTTGATTCCTAGATTTAAATAAATTTATAGTTTTAAATTGTGTATAAGTGAATTTAATTTAAAGATTATAATTGTAAAAGTTAGGGTACTACAAAAAAAGTATTTTTTAGTAATCGAATTTAGCACCGGAATTCAATCCATTGGTAAATACCAATGGATTAGCAACAAAAATGATATTTTTGTTTTATCAACGGAATGCCAACGGATTTATTCTCTATTTTAGCAACGGAATTCAATCTATTGGTAATTACCAATGGATTAGCAAGGGAATCATTATATAAATTACCAACGGAATTATTAGCAACGGATTACCAACGGAATTGATTTTCATTGCTAAAATTTACCAACCTCCACTTTAGCAATGAAATTTTACCAACGGATTCCGTTGCTAATCTGTTGGTAAGCCAATTTAACAATGGAATTAAGGCTTTTAGCAACGAAATATTCCATTGTTAAAAATAGTTTTTTATAGTGGGGGTGATTGGTCGTTGATGAGTGTGTAAATTCACAAGTTTGGCGCTATGTTTTGTGCTAGTTTTGGAGAGTTTTGATGTGGAAATAGGTGGAAAACCTATATATATTGTGAAATAGCATGAATCAGGTGTTAGTGGAGCTATTTGAGTGTTTTCTTAGCAAAAACGGAGTGAAAGAGCCAAGAATCGAAGAGACGGAGTCGAAGCCACGCGAACCGCCCAAGAAGTAGGTGGGTTCGACCTGGCTGGAGGAGGGTTCGACCTCTCCAGCAGGTCGAACCAACGTTGCTGGACAATACAGAGATGGGTTCCACCACGACTCAGTTGGTTCGACCTGGCCATCAGGTCGAACCATGGTCGAACCAGTTTGCAAGAAGGAGGATTCGACCACGACGTTGGGGTTCGACTTGCCCGTTGGTCGAATCGGGAGCAAGAGTTGTCCAGTGCTGAGGTTCGACCTGGGGTTCGACCAAGACCTAAGTGGTTCGACCTGTCCAGAAGGTCGAACCTGTGCAGAATTCTTCCAGTAGCGGGGTTCGACCTGGGGTTCGACCTGTGGCTCGGGGTTCGACCTGCTTGACGTGGTCGAACCTGTGTGCGAGAACTTACCTTATCCGGATTTTCGAGGCCGAAACGCGTGAGATCACTTAGAAAGCCCATTCCAAGCCCTAGAGACGTGATTACAAGTATAAAAGGAGGCTCATACAGAGAATAAGGGAGCTTTTGATCGTCAATCGTAGGAGAGACAATAGTAGAGGTGGTGATCCATTCGGAGAGCTGTGACAGAGGTTCGCTGAAGGTTCAAGTAAGAATGATTCATCTAACCATGATTGTTCCTAGATCAATCATGGGCTAGAACCACCTTGGTAGTTCTAGGGTTATGAAAGTTTCATGATGTAATTCGTGTTTCGTGTGTAAAACTCCGTACAACACTACCTGTGGTTTGTTTTATATAAGATTGCATATTTAATCCATACTCATAGTCGTTTTGTGCATCAATGATCGTTGTGTAGAGTCTGAATACATGACATGGTTATTGATTGAGTGCGTTCACTACTGAGCAGGGTTTATCGTTATAATTCTAAGTGAAGGGATTCCGAAGTATTATTAGAACTGTCTTATATGAATATTCATGAATTGAATTGAATTCGGGTTGATGAATAGGATGAACAGTATAACTTTATAGTACCTAAGAAGGGAGATCAAATCGGGTTAGATTCTAGACGTAGAAGATAATTGATTATGATAGTACCTAGAAAGGGGGGTGAAGCATATCTCTTGCTCCGATGTTATTCACACGTGTCAAGCGCATATTTACTTGTGTCTATAGAGTAAACTTGCATGGTCTAGTGATGCGTCCACAAACCACAGGGCAGAGTCGGACACCATCATACGAAAATACGAATTGCTAGTGAAACTGGATGACCCAATGAACTACCTATCATTCTTATTGATCACAACTCACTTCTCTCTACTTTTGCTATTTCTTTTGTTAATTCGATTAGAAGTTACTATCCATTAAACCTTTACAATTACCAACATAGTCTAAAATATACTAGAAGATCACAAAATTGATATTTATCCGTCCCGTGGGTTCGATATTGTAACTTGGTCATCTTCGCGACTACAATTGATATCCTTATACTTGAGGATTAATTTGTGTGTTGAGAAAACCCCTATCAAGTTCTTGGCGCCGTTGTCGGGGACGGCGTAAACTATCTTTTTTGTATTATTTCTAGTTTATTAGGACTATTTACCTTGTTTTGTTGTTTTCTTTCTTATTCGTTTTAGGTGTATCTCACAAGATCAAAGAAAGGTAATCTTGAACCGTATAATCCTGAGATTGGAGCATCATCAAGAAAGAAGAAGAAGAAGAAGAGCAAAGCAAAGCAAAGGCAATAGACTCAACTGAAGCTCTGAATTTTAGAGTTGAGGTTGACGAGCAGATTTCGCAAGCGATTGAGGCTACAACTGAAGTTAATTTGGAAGTAGTAACAGTCAACATGGCAGCGAATCCAGATAATCTAGCCATCCGTGAGGTTTTCAGAAATAATGGGGCTGGAAATTATGAGCTTTTAGGAGCAAGGGGAACTAACACAGCGTTTGATCTTCATCCCGCTATTATTAGCATGATAGAAAGGAACTCCTTTTCAGGAGGTTCTTTCGAGGATCCGCAGCAGCATCTGAACAAGTTCTTGGGCTATGCAAGTACTCAAAAAGACGTAGGAGAACATGAAGATGCTAGGAAGATCTTTTTGTTCAAATTCTCGCTTACTGAAAAGGCTAGGGATTGGTACGATACTATTAATGCAGCTGAGTGCACCACGTGGGAGCAATTAAAATTAAGATTCTTGGAGAGGTATATGCCACCTTCGAAGGTGTTTAAGATGAAGCAAGATATTAACCAATTTGCTATCAGTGGAGGTGAGAAATTTCATGAAGCGTGGGATAGATTCAAGGACATGCTCAGAAAGTGTCCTCAACATGGGTTATCTAAAGCCCAATATATCAGTATATTTTATAACGGATTGGACTGTGAATCAAGAGTGCTACTTGATGCTTCTTCTAATGGAGCATTGCTTACAAAGTCATCCGTTGAGGCCGAGAGATTGTTTGAAGACATATCAATGAATTCGAGGGATTGGCCCACTGATAGAGTTAGAGGTACGTATGTTCTTGGAAAGGTAGCTCAGGTTGAACAAGCAATGGTGAAGACTAAGAGAGAGGATGAGATCGTTTCGAGCTTGTCCAATATCAACAAGCTACTTGAGTCTCAACAGAAGCAGATCAGCGAGATATCCCAACGAGTGCCAATCTTGCAGCAAGAGATGATGAATAATGGAACCATCCAAGACGAATTGGAGGAAGCAAATTATGCCATGGGTCAAAGTATCCAAGGAACGAGGTACCCAAATCAAGGAAACCGGAACTACCAAGGGAACTATCGAGGGAACTTTAATAATCGTGGTCCATCTGGTAGTTATCAACAGCAACCAAGGAGGCCTGAATTTTCATGGAGCAATACGAATAATGCAGTGCAACTTTCGATGAGTGTTGATCCGGGAGAAAAGGTGGAAGAAGGAAAGCCTGGGTTCGAGGATACTGTGAACCGGTACATGGTAAAGAATGATGAAAGAGTGAATCGCCTTGAGGCAAAGCTTGAGAAAAGATTGATGATCACCACAGAGATTTGTCAACTCAAGTGAAAGATCTCACATTGTTGATGGGTACAATTGCAGAGAATGTGAACACATTAACTCAAACTGTAGGAAAAGGTAAGTTTCCGTCTCAGAGTATAGAGAATCCAAAGTCGTGTAATGCCATCACACTGAGGTCAGGAACGCAGTACGAGGGACCGATGAGGCCAGAATCGAAGTTGGAATTTTCTAAGCCGCGGTTCGACCAACACGCAGAGGGTTCGACTAACTCTTCAGGTCGAACCCAGGTCGAACCTCATCGGCCAGAGCACTCTGTTTTGACGCAGGAACGGTTCGACCAACACGCGGAGGGTTCGACCAACTCTTCAGGTCGAACCCAGGTCGAACCTCATCGGCCAGAGCACTCTGTTTTGACGCAGGAACGGTTCGACCAACACGCGGAGGGTTCGACCAACTTTACAGGTCGAACCCAGGTCGAACCTCATCGGCCAGAGCACTCTGTTTCGATGCAGGAACGGTTCGACCACGATCACGAAGGTTCGACCAACTCTACAGGTCGAACCCAGGTCAAACCGAAGGATGGAAATTATACAGTGAAGCGGTTCGACCAAAGGGGCAGTGGTTCGACCTCCAATGTTGGTCGAACCCAAGTCGAACCTCCGGAGCAGAAAGAGATCAGTCTTCCAGGAGAGAGGTTCGACCAATACAGTCCTGGTTCGACCTTTCAGCCTGGTCGAACCCCAGTCGAACCTCGCCGAGATGTTTTGTTTGATGCACCTGTTGTTTCTTTTGATGTTGATGCGACTCCAGTGGTACGGAATGAGCAAAGTACAGACATAATAGCTGAGAAAAAATGGGAAAGAGCTAAGCGATTAAGAGCCGAAAAGGAGAAAGCGGAAAAGGTTGATCGTGATGAATGGGGGATTCCCAAAACAAAGATACCTCCACCGTTTCCCTACAAGCTAGTGAAGAAGGGGTTGGAAGAGAAGTTCAAGAAGTTTTCAGAGATAATGAACAAGATAAGCTTGAACATCCCTTTTTCAGAGGCAATCATGGAGATGCCATATTATGCTCGGTTCCTTAAAGACATATTGATGAAGAAGCGAAGCTTAACCGGAGTTGAAACGGCAAACTTATCTGAGAATTGTAGCTCAATTATTCAAAAGAAGTTGCCACCAAAGATGAAAGATCCGGGGAGCTTTACTATTCTTTGTGAGATTGGAAAGGGGCCAGCACGGCGAGCTTTATGCGATCTTGGGGCAAGCATCAATTTGATGCCGTTGTCCATCTTTCAGAAGCTTGGTTTGGGGGAGATGACCCCGACAACTGTTGCTCTCCAATTGGCAGATAGATCAATGACGTTTCCGAAAGGAATAGTTGAAGATGTTCTAGTAAAGGTGGAGAAGCTAGTTTTTCCTGTGGATTTCCTTGTATTAGAAATGGATGATGACAAGGATAATGTTCCTTTAATCTTGGGGAGGCCATTCCTTGCTACAGCTGGAGCTATGATAGATGTTCGGAAAGGAGAACTGAAGTTGAGAATGGACAAAGAAGAAGTACTTTTCAACTTGGACAAAGCAATGAAAATGCCAATGGAGTCCCAATGTTATAGTATTGACGTGGTGGAGGAGATTGTGAAGGAGGATATGTCTTTGATCTTGTCAAAGGATCCTCTTGAGACATGTTTGATGGAATCTCTTAATTATCCCACTACGGAGCTTGACGGACTTTCTAACGAGGTATGTATTGAATTTCTTGAAAACTTACTTGCTTTGGGTGATGACAGGTTTGCATTGGAGAGAAATAAAGTGGAAGAAGTCAAATGGACCAGGAAGTACTTGCCTTTGGATAATGAAAACACTCCAGTGGAGAAAAGAAAAGAGGAGTTGAAACCATTGCCGGATCACTTGAAGTATGCTTTTCTTGGTGATGATGCACAATATCCGGTAATTGTATCTTCTTCCCTTAATGATGATCAACTTGAGGAGTTATTAGATGTTTTGAGGAAGTACCAGTCTGCAATAGGGTGGTCACTTGATGATTTGAAAGGTATTAGTCCTTCGTATTGTATGCATCGGATTAGGTTGTTGGATGAAGCCAAAGCTAGTGTTCAGAATCAGCGTAAGGTGAATCCCGCAATTCAAGAGGTGATAAGGAAGCAAATTCTTACGTGGTTGGATGCTGGAATTATATATCCTATTAGTGATAGTCCCCATGTGAGTCCATTACATGTAGTTGCTAAGAAGGGGGGTATGACTGTAGTGAAAGCTGAGGATAGAGAGGTGATAGCCACGAGAATTCCTACGGGATGACGTACATGTGTGGATTACAGGAAATTGAATGAGAACACGTGTAAGGACCACTTCCCTCTTCCATTTATGGATCAAATGTTGGATCGTCTTGCAGGGTATGAGTTCTATTTTTCTTGGATGGATACTCGGGGTATAATCAAATCATGATTGCTCCCGAGGATCAAGAAAAGACCACTTTTACTTGCCCCTACGGGACTTTTGCTTTTAGGAAAATGCCGTTTGGATTGTGTAATGCGCCTGCTACTTTTCAGAGATGCATGATGGCAATTTTTGATGGTTTGATAGAGAAGATCATGGAAGTATTCATGGACGATTTTTCAGTCTTTGGTTCTTCTTTTGATATGTGTTTGTCTAACCTTGCTGTTGTTTTGAAAAGGTGTCAAGAAACTAATCTTGTCTTGAATTGGGAGAAGTGCCATTTCATGGTGAAGGATGGGATTGTTCTTGGGCATCATGTTTCCGCCAAGGGATTACAGGTAGACCGTGCTAAAGTGGTGGCAATTGAGAAGCTTCCACCACTGACCAATGAAAGAGGAGTGCGATCCTTCCTTGGACACGCCGGTTTTTACAGGAGATTCATTAAAGACTTCTCAAAATACTCTAAGCCCTTATCTCATTTACTTGAAAAGGATATTCCTTTTGTGTTTAATGATGAGTGTTTAACAGCTTTTCAAGTTTTGAAGGAGGCGCTTATTACTGCCCCTATCTTGATCACACCGGACTGGACGCAACCGTTTGTACTTATGTGTGATGCAAGTGATGTAGCATTGGGTGTGGTGCTTTGGCAGCTAAGGGAGAAGAAGTTCTGCGCCATTTACTACGCGAGTAAGACTTTCGATGCGGCACAGAAGAATTACACGGTAACTGAAAATGAGTTTTTGGCTGTTGTGTATGCATTCGATAAGTTTCGTCAGTATTTGGTTGGCATGAAGACGATTGTGTATACGGATCACTCAGCGATTCGTTACTTGATGGAGAAGAAGGAGACAAAGCCTAGGATCATAAGATGGATTCTACTACTGCAGGAGTTTGACTTGGAGATTCGGGATAAGAAAGGAACAGAAAATGTGTTGGCCGATCACTTGTCAAGGTTGGAGACTAGGGAGCATTGTGATAATTCTTTCGAGTATATTGAAGAGATGTTCCCCGATGAGAAGATCATGGCTGTGGCTGTTGAAGGGGCCGAGCGAGCATGTGTGGTTGCAGCGCAAGGTATGGATCCATGGTACACGGATTATGATAATTACATTGTCATTGGTGAAATTCCAAGGGATCTCAACCGATATCAACTTGCGAAATTTCGTAGGGATGTTGAGACATTTATATGGTATGATCCATTTGTTTATAAGATTTGTACAGATTCTATTGTCCGAAGATGTGTACCCGAGATGGAAATGGAAAGTGTGCTGGAGTTCTGCCATGCACAACCGAATGGGGGGCATTTCGGAGCGCAAAAGACTGCAGCTAAGGTACTTCAATCCGCTCTTTATTGGCCTACTTTGTTTAGAGATAGTAAGAGCTATGTGGCGTCTTGTGATAGATGCCAGCGCATGGGTAATATAGGTAGGGGAGATGAGATGCCATTGCAGCCTAGCATAGTCGTGGAGATATTTGATGTCTGGGGGATCGATTTTATGGGACCTTTTCCCCTGTCGAATGGGTTTCTCTACATTCTTCTTGCGGTGGATTATGTTTCGAAGTGGGTGGAAGCAATTCCTACTCGTGTTAATGATTCGAAAGTTGTTTTATCTTTCCTAAAGAAACATATTTTTGCCCGTTATGGAGTTCCAAGAGCATTAGTTAGTGATGGAGGTTCCCACTTCGTCAATAAATTTCTGGAAAAGATGCTTAAGGATTATGGTGTTAGGCATAGGGTTACTACACCCTATCATCCGCAAGCAAATGGGCAGGCGGAGGTCTCCAACCGTCAAGTAAAGCAGATTCTGGAGAAAGTGGTAGGAACTAATAGAAAAGATTGGGCTATGAAGCTTGATGATGTGTTATGGGGGTTCCGGACCGCTTACAAGACGATATTAGATATGTCACCGTATCAAATTGTCTATGGGAAGCCGTGCCACTTAGCCGTAGAAATCCAACACAAAGCGTTTTGGGCTTTGCGTCGCTTGAACTTGACCCTTAGGGATGTAAAGGAGTTGAGGCTAACTCACATGAATCAATTGGATGAGTTTAGGAGTCGTGCTTTCAAGAATTCAGAGATTTATAAGGAAAGAATGAAGAGGTGGCATGATTCTATAATTTCGTACAAGGAGTTCAAGCAAGGAGATGAGGTACTACTTTTTAACTCTCGTTTGAAGCTTTTTGCAGGCAAGTTGAAGTCTAAGTGGACGGGACCGTTCATGATTCATCGAGCCTTAGGAGGGGGGAGTTATGAGCTTATTGACAAAGATGGTGACGTTATCGCGGCGAATGGGCATTGATTGAAGCATTATAGGTCGCCGGATGATGCGTGTGTCATTTTTGATGATACCTTGTTCTGATTTGGTACTGTCGTGACTCTACGACGTTAAACATGAGCGCTTGTTGAGAGCTTACTCTTCCGTTTTATTGCTTTATTTCTTTTGTGTGAGTAAGAAATTTTTATATTTAAGATGCTTACTACTCGGCAATTACATCTCTTTTCAAACTTAGTTTCGACTTACGTTTTTACTAAGTTTGGGGGGGTGTGATGTTATTACCTCATTGAAGCATTACGAGTATAATCTTTTCTTTGTATTGTTTGTTAGGGGAATTGGTTTTTGCGGCCATGTTGAAATTTTAATCGATTTTGATGTGACGATTTTTTACAATTTGCCTAATGTTCAGTGGGTTTTGGTTGTGTTTTCTTATACGGAGATACTCATGAATGATATTATGTGGAACAATTTCTGAAGTTGTGCTCTAGATTGTACCTAATGAGGTTGTGTTGAAGCTTGAAGTATGTAGTGAATGAAGAACACTCAGTTTTGGAAATCAGGAGGTAGGTTCGACCAAGTCTAGCAGTGGTTCGACCAGAGCCAGAGGTCGAACAAAAGCAGAGGAAGTCGAACCGGCGTTGAAAGTTGTCCAGAGAGGAGGTTCGACCAAAGCCATAGTGGTTCGACCTGATCATGAGGTCGAACCTATGGTCGAACCTGTCAGTCGGAAGCACTCTGTTTTCCAGAAGAGGGGTTCGACCAATTCAAGAAAGGTTCGACCTATTTAGCAAGTCGAACCCCTGGTCGAACCAAGAAGATTGTTTGTCCAGAAGAGAGGTTCGACCTCGCCATCCATGGTTCGACCAGTACAGGTGGTCGAACCCGAGGTCAAACCAAGCCAGGTACGCGTTTTAAGTTCGAATTTTCAGAGGGGTTCGATCACTTTTTCGAAACACCAAACCTCGAACCCTCTTCGAACCTCTACGCCCTTGCACAAATTCTTCAATTACACTTGATTTCGCACCGATTACACAACATTACACCTTGAATTATCGATTTGGTCGCGGATTTGGGCGGATTTCGTCGCGAGTTAGGGCTGAAATCGCGTTTTTGGGTGTTTTGTGTTTTCGATCAGTTTTTCACCATGGGCAAGTCACAAGGTACATTTTTTCCAACTCAATTACTCTAGGATTGAAGGTTTAGGTAAGCAATTTGATGTGAAATAGAGAATTGATGTTGAGTATGGTTGAATTTCATGGTGAATGTTGATATTTTGATTGGTTTCATATGAATTCTTGTTTCTTGGATTGTGGTTGATTGATTATTGATAGAACTTGAATTTTTATGTGAATTAATCAAGGATATAGAATATACCATAGAATGAGCATGTTGATTTGATTTGAAATTGATGAAATTGAAGTAGTTCATGGAGGAAAGCATGTTGAATTTTTGATTGAATTGCTTGAAATACTTAATGCATGCTTGTTGGTTATGTTTTGATGATCAAAGAAGGTATAATTGAAGATGTTTTGAAAATGTTGAATAAGCAAGAGGTGTTGAGATGATAGTTTGTATGAATATGCATTGATGCTTGAAGTCTTGAGTAGAGTATGTGATGTGCTAGTACAATACTTGCTTTCTTGTCTTGTTGGTTGGATTGAAGTATTTGTTTTCAGGAAAGGGACAAGTATCAAGCAAAGGAAAAGGAAAAGCAGAGGAGGAGAGATCAAAGAAGAGGCATGACAGGCCTTCAAACTTGGACAAAGTGACAAGAAAACTGAGGCTACAAGACCGTTTACCTGATAACTTCAAGATTAGGATGCAAGGTTGGGATGAGATTAAAGAGAAGTGGGAAGAAGTTTCAGACAAGATAGCTCGCACTCGATACCAAGATGATGAAGCGATGAGGATAATGAGAATAGGGGATGATATATTTTGGATGTTTGATCAAGTAGGTATCCGAAGATTCATGGAGTTGAAGAGGCCGACGTACTTCTATGTTACAGCGAAAGTGGTTTGTTCGTTTGAGATGGAGAAGGACCCGCTTGGATACCCCTATCAGTGTACGTTTCAGCTTGGTGGAGTGAGTAGGAGATGGACGTCTGAGGATTTCAACGAGCTGTTTGAGACACCTTTGGAGATCCCTCGTTTAGAAAGTGCTGTATTCAGTGTAAAGCGATTTTGGAGGGAGATCACGGGGGAGATTCGTGATTACAAGACTAAACAGGCTTGTGCTTCCGCAATAAAGAACCCTGTCTTGAGGTACATGGACCGCATCCTGAGCAACACGTTGTTCGCCCGCTCGGAGGGCAGTGTAGTGTCTAGAGAAGAGTTATATGCCTTGTGGTGTATGTTACATGGAGTGAAGTTCAACGTTGGAGCCTATTTTATTGCGCAGCTGAATCGATTCAAGACCATTGGTTTTCAAAAGGTGAATATTGGAGGGTTATTGACGATTTTGGCTGAGCATTACAACTTGGACCTCACCGGCATTACACCAGTAGAAGGAGAACCCGATTTGATTATGAGCACGTGCGCGAAGGGAGGGTTTGCCCATTTTAGAAATAGAGATTGGTTTTTCACGAGAGGTGTCAAGCCTTTCGAATTTATGTTCCCCTTCGACGTGAGCAACTTGACAACTATTCGGGAAGCAAGGAATAGACTAATGAATTCTCTAGGACACACCGCTTTATCCGTGGCAGCGAAGTCGGGTGGTGATTGGAGACCGGTAGCACAGATGTGTGCTGAGGGAAGGATGGCTGAGTTACAGCAGATTGTTGATCGAGGAGAGTTCCGTCCACCTCAGCCACAGCAGCCTGAAGAGGAGGATCAGGTAGAGGAGCAGCCGGAGATGGAGATTCCGGAAGGAGAGCAGCATGATGCGCCTCAGCATGCTCCAGGACCGCAGCAGCGGAGAGCAGTTCCAGGTACTCGGGAGCAGCTTCGCTTGATTCATGAGCAGCTGATCGCGGTGGTAGCTGCACAGCAAGAGATGAACAGGCAACTCGCGATCGCTAACGCCAACTACGCCACGCTGAACGAAAGGTACTCTGCCTTGGATGAGCGTGTTGGTAGAGTGAGTAGTCGAGTGGATATGATGGACAAACACATTACCAGTCTGTGCCGAGCTGTGGAAAATAGAATGGATGAGGATGACGATGATGATGAGGATGATGATGCTCCTAGGGAGTAGTTTCAGGTTTTCTTTTGGTTTCTCCGATTCATCTTATCTCCCATTCTTCTTTTTATTTTACAGATTGGGGTGTGATTCATGTGTGAGTGGAATGTACTTGATATAGTTGATCTTGTATCGTTGCTCTGTATATGGGTTATTGATTATGTGCATTCATATGTTTACGTGTTTATTTTCATTTGGAAAGAGCATGAATAATTTGTTAAGTATATGGAATTCATGAGGAATTGATTTTGATTATGTGCTATGAGGAGTATTAGGAATTGATTATCTATGTGAGGATTTGAGCCTTTATCATGATTAATCATGATAGTTTATTCTTGAGAGAATCATTCGTATGAACGTATTCTAGAACTTGGCTTGGAGTCTTGTGTGAAACTTACAATTGATGAAATATTGGGATATGATCTTAGGCCATTTTTGATTAATTAAGTCTCTTAGCCAAATTTCACCTTTCCTAATGATCTTATAAATCTTTGGTAGCCCTGTTTGAGCCTTTTAAAAGCTTTTTCTTTGGCAAGCCAAATATACGAGCTTTAATTACCTTATTTGAGCTTTGAAAATACCCTATCCATTGGTAGAGAGAATAAGGTGAATGAGTGTGGAAGAAACAAAGGGAAGATGGAATGAGGTTCAGTAAAAAGTGCATGGTTAAATCTTGTTAGGGATAGTGCCTGAAATTGGTACCCCGAATTGCTTATACATGGGGCTTGAAGTTTCTAAGAAACAGCCGGACATGTTCGAGAAGGGTAGTGCCTATAACTGGTACCCGAGCAATTAAAAGAAGAATGATGTTGATGCAAGGAAGAGAAGGAAAATTGATAATTGCAAGTGCAAGAGAAGAATTGGAGGAGAATATGAAGGCGAATGAGAAATCAAGAACCTCCAAGGTAACTCTCTACTAGTGTATTAAGTTACTATGACCAAATTTTCCTACCCTTTCCAAAGAGCCAACATTACAACCTAGAAACAAGTCCTTTGTGATCCTAGTGTTAATCTAATGTAAGTTGATTTCTGAGACCTTTGCCAAGCTTATGGTTACGCGTGAATATGAATTGATATGAGTGTTTATACTAGCCTATAGTGCCTCACGCACGAGTGAATGAGAGTAAAGACTTATCTTGTCAGTGAGATTACTTAGTGCTCCGAATGGTGTGTGATTAGATTGATTTTACATGAGTGACATATTTGATGCAAGTAATTCTTATTTGATTCAATGAAGTGGCATGTGTAATATGTGTTGTACTTGATCTTGTTGAATTATACACGACTCCTGTGGTTTAAATTGGTTGCCTCGGGACGAGCAACATGTAAGTTTGGGGGTTTGATGAGTGTGTAAATTCACAAGTTTGGCGCTATGTTTTGTGCTAGTTTTGGAGAGTTTTGATGTGGAAATAGGTGGAAAACCTATATATATTGTGAAATAGCATGAATCAGGTATTAGTGGAGCTATTTGAGTGTTTTCTTAGCAAAAAATGAGTGAAAGAGCCAAGAATCGAAGAGACGGAGTCGAAGCCACGCGAACCGCCCAAGAAGTAGGTGGGTTCGACCTGGCTGGAGGAGGGTTCGACCTCTCCAGCAGGTCGAACCAACGTTGCTGGACAATACAGAGATGGGTTCCACCACGACTCAGTTGGTTTGACCTGGCCATCAGGTCGAACCATGGTCGAACCAGTTTGCAAGAAGGAGGATTCGACCACGACGTTGGGGTTCGACTTGCCCGTTGGTCGAATCGGGAGCAAGAG
Organism: Pogostemon cablin; assembly: GCA_023678885.1. Taxonomy (NCBI): domain Eukaryota; kingdom Viridiplantae; phylum Streptophyta; class Magnoliopsida; order Lamiales; family Lamiaceae; genus Pogostemon; species Pogostemon cablin. Next base: position 1,281,355 of record CM042973.1, read on the forward strand.
TTGTCCAGTGCTGAGGTTCGACCTGGGGTTCGACTAAGACCTAAGTGGTTCGACCTGTCCAGAAGGTCGAACCTGTGCAGAATTCTTCCAGTAGCGGGGTTCGACCTGTGGCTCGGGGTTTGACCTGCTTGACGTGGTCGAACCTGTGTGCGAGAACTTACCTTATCCGGATTTTCGAGGCCGAAACGCGTGGGATCACTTAGAAAGCCCATTCCAAGCCCTAGAGACGTGATTACAAGTATAAAAGGAGGCTCATACAGAGAATAAGGGAGCTTTTGATCGTCAATCGTAGGAGAGACAAGAGTAGAGGTGGTGATCCATTCGGAGAGCTGTGACAGAGGTTCGCTGAAGGTTCAAGTAAGAATGATTCATCTAACCATTATTGTTCCTAGATCAATCATGGGCTAGAACCACCTTGGTAGTTCTAGGGTTATGAAAGTTTCATGATGTAATTCGTGTTTCGTGTGTAAAACTCCGTACAACACTACCTGTGGTTAGTTTTATATAAGATTGCATATTTAATCCATACTCATAGTCGTTTTGTGCATCAATGATCGTTGTGTAGAGTCTGAATACATGATATGGTTATTGATTGAGTGCGTTCACTACTGAGCAGGGTTTATCGTTATAATTCTAAGTGAAGGGATTCCGAAGTATTATTAGAACTGTCTTATATGAATATTCATGAATTGAATTGAATTCGGGTTGATGAATAGGATGAAGAGTATAACTTTATAGTACCTAAGAAGGGAGATCAAATCGGGTTAGATTCTAGACGTAGAAGATAATTGATTATGATAGTACCTAGAAAGGGGGGTGAAGCATATCTCTTGCTCCGATGTTATTCACACGTGTCAAGCGCATATTTACTTGTGTCTATAGAGTAAACTTGCATGGTCTAGTGATGCGTCCACAAACCACAGGGCAGAGTCGGACACCATCATACGAAAATACGAATTGCTAGTGAAACTGGATGACCCAATGAACTACCTATCATTCTTATTGATCACAACTCACTTCTCTCTACTTTTGCTATTTCTTTTGTTAATTCGATTAGAAGTTACTATCCATTAAACCTTTACAATTACCAACATAGTCTAAAATATACTAGAAGATCACAAAATTGATATTTATCTGTCCCGTGGGTTCGATATTGTAACTTGGTCATCTTCGCGACTACAATTGATATCCTTATACTTGAGGATTAATTTGTGTGTTGAGAAAACCCCTATCAGTCGTATATAGTCGGAATGACCAATTAAAGAATTTATCGAACCACAGAGAATTTAGGATTCGTGGCCTTCAAGTTATAGTCTCGTATTAGTTAGGGACGACCGAGAAGGGAGAAAATAAAAACAAGAAAAGAAACTAATTACTATATTTTTTGAATTTCCAATGCAAAGGAAGATTTCATGATGCACTTCAAATGAATCAATCATGTAACACATCTAATTGCCTTCCAATTTAAGCTATCATAGTAAGAGCGATCACAAATTCCACCTAAACTCTCTCTCGAGATGAAGAGGATGTAGGCCCTTACAAAGACCCCTAAAAATCATATAGGATCGATACCATAGCGAACACCTCCCAATAGGTACTAATTACACGTACGAGTTCTCTAAAAGGTACTAAATCATAGGTAATATTCCCTTTCTAGGTACTATGAATTCACTAAGTTGGGTTCCCCTCACTAGATTAATTGACATATCGATCTAACCTCTCTAATGTCCATTTATGTAGTTCTAAACATGAGAGATCGTCTCTAACATTTCCCACGTTAATTCACATAACCCACATGATGAAATGATTCAATTAATTCCTAAGACACATAATTGAACTCTCGTTCTAACTACATGCAATAGACAATTAACCATTCAAATCAAACATATAAATTAAGCAATTAAGCATCTATAAATGAAACTAATCAAAGCCGGGAACACAATTAAACAATATCACAAATTAATCCATAATTCAAGCATCAATCAAATATCCAAAACATATAAAATAAAAGGATAAAAGTAGGGTTAGATTTCACCAAATGAAGTTTTTACATCCACCAAGCTCATCCTTTCCTTGGTGTCCCCACCTTCTTGGAAAGCAATAAATTCCTAATCTAAAAACATTTAAAACTACGAATCCCTTGCCCCGAAAGGGGGAGGGATCTCAACTATGGAGTTCTTACTTAAAAGCCCTCTCGACTATTGAATCTAGGAATGATTCAATTTAATGAAATTAAATGGGTGGAGAATTGTTGTATGGTGGCTTTCATGGAAGAGGGTATTTATAGTAGTAAGGATAAGAGAAATTTGAGTGAGTTTCCAATATGGGACAAGTGGGTTCATGTAGTGGTAGACTGAGAGGAATTTGTGGTAAGTAATCAATATGGGATAATTTAGCTCATGAGACCAAAAATAGGATTTGTAACAAATTTTTCTTTGGCCCGTTCTTGCTCGTTTCAACTCCAAATCGAGCTCCGTTTTCTCCCACATCTTCCTCTTCACTTGTAGAATCCATTTTTATCAAAATCATCCATTTTTCTGTAAAAATAAATAAAATATCTTTCTCCAAATAATCAAGCAATTAATAGTATTTTTATTAAAATCATGCTCAATTATTGAATTAAAGCCACAAAAATTCACTTAAAATTTAGGTGAATTTCACATCGATTAGAAGGTGTATATATAATTTGAATAAGTGTATTAAGTAATAAATGTATAGAGTAAAAATGTGTGTGGATAGTCGGGCCTGTTTTTTAACCCCCAAAAACCAGTGCTGGCCCAATCAAATTTCTCCTAAAAATTTTCAGCAATTTAAGTTGGAATTAGCTTAGCAAGTAAAAGGGTAGAATGGTAACCCAAAACCAGCAGAAATTAATCCTCAGCCCAATTATCGGCCCACTTTTGTAGCGAAGGGGAGCTCAATTTAAGGTCAGTGATTCTTGTGGATAAGGGGACAGAAGACACACTTCACATTTATTTGAAGGTTAAAACTCGGAAAAAGCTTGGTCTGAAAGGCCTGCTGATTAATCTATTTTGAGAATAATTGGTTGTCTCATTTTTGCTCATATATCGAGCAGGATAATTAGCTTGTGCATTTACAAATGTAACGTAGATTCCAATAATTTGATTTATTTTTAAAAGGTTGAAATGTTACAAATTTCCTTGTTTTTTAAAGTAATAATATTCGTTATCGTATGAAGTTCGTCATTATCATGTTTAATACACGTGAATATAATTTTTCAAAAAACATTTTAATATTAAATTAAAAAATAAATAATTTGATTAGTCTTGTAAGTTTCAAAACTAAGCATAAATAAATAACTAAATAAAAACCAACAAAAACTAAATTTAATTAAACCCAAACTAAGTTGACAAATTATGTGATTAAATTTTGTACGTACGAAACACAACTGTGGTAGTGCGTATTTAATTTGTATCTCAAATTTTCATTTTATTAAGGGGTGGTGTTATTATCTTTTTTAAATTTTTATTTTTAAAATTTATTGGATATATACACACTCCCTAAATTTTCTAAACTATCCTTTAATTTAAGATTATAAACACCCTTTTATTTTTTATTGGAAAGGCTTTTCAATATCTTTTTCAACACGATTTCAATTGAAAGAGAGAGTAATGTGAAAAAATCGTGTTTGCAAGGAAACGCTGTAATTTAAATTAGCCTTCTCACATCAATCGTTTGCGAGATCTCCGCCATATGCATAGCTTGTGAAGCACACCGGATCTTCTTTGCTATTTTGACGCATTATCTTTTGTGTTATACGTTATGTGATTGATACATGAAATGAGAAAACAAATTCAAACATTATTATAGGGTTTAAAGAATGGAAGGTGTGAATTTTAATTTGGAAGGGGTGAGCAATTTTAAAAAAAAATAAAAATAAATAATAATAAATAAATAAAAAGTTACTCCATTATAATATGATAGATGATCGGTTGTCTCACAACCAATCATTTCGTCTCCAAGTCAATCATTGCTATATTTTATTTATTTATTTAATTTGGAGTACATTTCTCTGTTTACAAATATTTCTACCCCTTTTCCGCAACCCGACAACTCCGCTAAGCGACAACAGTATTACAGCCCAATTACAGTGAAACCCAGCTGAATCGTGAAAAACCAGTTCGACGAATAAATTTCCGATCATTGTGAAGTTCATCTCTGTAATCGAATTGAATTTGACCTCGCAGGACTTATAATCGAACTAACGCTACCAATCACCAACGGGAATTCGGTGTTCAGAACAAATTTCACGGCAATCCATGGCCGCCGCCGCCGGTATCTCCGCTAAATCCCCAAAGCAGAAAGAGCTGCAGGGCCTTCTGATGGGGCGGTACGACATCGGAAAATTAATCGGCGTTGGAACATTCGCGAAGGTGTATCTCGCAAGGAGCGTCAAAACAGGGGAAAGCGTCGCGATTAAGGTGACCGACAAAGAGAAAATCATGAAAGTCGGTTTGATGGCGCACATCAAACGAGAGATCTCGATTCTGCGGAGGGTTAGGCATCCGAACATCGTGCAATTGCTGGAAGTTATGGCGACGAAGTCGAAGATCTTCTTCGTAATGGAGTATGTAAAAGGGGGCGAGCTGTTCAATAAAGTAGCAAAGGGGCGATTGAAGGAGGAAGTAGCGAGAAAGTATTTCCAGCAATTGATTTCAGCGGTGGCTTTCTGCCACGCTCGCGGCGTCTACCACCGCGATTTGAAACCGGAGAACATATTGCTCGACGAAGATGGGAACCTCAAAGTTTCCGATTTCGGTCTAAGTGCTATATCGGAGCAGATTAAACAGGATGGGCTGTTTCACACCTTCTGTGGAACTCCGGCGTATGTAGCGCCGGAGGTTTTAGCAAGGAAGGGATACGATGCAGCCAAAGTAGATATCTGGAGCTGTGGAGTTATTCTGTTTGTTTTAATGGCGGGTTATTTGCCCTTTCATGATCAAAACATCATGGTTATGTACAAGAAGATTCACAAAGGTGAGTTCAGATGCCCTCGATGGTTTTCCCCTGAATTGATTCGTTTATTAACTCGTTTATTAGACATTAATCCTGATACAAGAATCACAATTCCGGAGATTATGAATACTAAATGGTTCATGAAGGGTTTTAAGCATGTTAAATTTTACATTGAGGATGATAAGCTATGTAATGTTGATGGTTCTGAGAATGATGAATTTGCTTCTATATCTGAGAATGATCACTCATTATCTGAGCCAGAGTCTGAGTTTCAGAGTAGAAGAAGGGTCAGTAGTCTTCCTAGACCGGCTAGCTTGAATGCATTCGATATAATATCTTTTTCGCGAGGTTTCGATTTATCAGGGCTGTTTGATGAGGGATCAGATGGAGGGACTAGATTTGTTTCAGGAGCACCTGTGTCTACAATCATATCTAAGTTGGAGGAAATTGCTAAGGTTGTTAGTTTTGCAGTGAGGAAAAAGGATTGTAGAGTGAGTCTTGAGGGATCCAGAGAGGGTGTTAAGGGACCTTTGACGATTGCAGCTGAGATATTCGAGCTAACACCGTCGTTGAGAGTGGTTGAGGTTAAGAAAAATGGAGGAGATAGAAAAGAATACGAAGATTTTTGCAACAGTGAGTTGAAGCCCGGATTGCAAAGCCTCATGACAGAGAACGTTGCGAATTCGAACTCCAATTACTTGCAAAGCATCATGACTGAAAACGTTGTGCATTCGAACTCCTCTTACTTGCCTTCAGACACTGAGTAGAGATAGCGAAAGGAGAACAGTACACCCTTCGATCCTCTGTTTTCTTCCGTTCTTGTGCAATGTTTAGCGTTTGTTTTTCATTGAATGTGATTCCATTCTACTAGTTAGATGTAGCCCGATTTCTTTCTTTTTGTGGGATGAATACACAGCCTGTCATGTTGTGTCTCATTGATGCTTTCTAGTTAGTAATTGGTATATTTGCTTGCCTCATTTAGTGTGTGTCTGTTAACAAATAAGCAATCTCTTAACATGTAATCAAATTAACAGGTTAAGTTTAATTGCAAGATAGGAAGTGTATCTAATAATGCTATTTGAGGTCATTGATTTTTTAGCAATTAACCAAAAACCCATATTTTCTAGGAGGTGACAAATTTTGCCTTTTATGCACCTTTCAAGTTCTGTTATGGCTGATTGCTGACAATAGTTTCTGCTTTTAGGCATGTAATGTAATAAGTTGGCTCATCCTACATTTTGGTGAATTAGATGTAACCATTCTGTAATTCAGATCTAGTTATTATTATATTTAGACATGTTTCTGGTTTTCTCACAATCATGTTATTATCTTATAATGGAAAGGATCTTTGCCATATTTAGGTTGTTGTCTACTAGTTGGACAGGGTGAGCTTGTGTACTGGTATTATTGTCGGCTAAGGAATGGTAATGGCTTGTTAGTTAGATTGGGATTTGGGATCTGCTTTTCTTTCACTCAATTTCAAGATTCCTTTTAATTTATGCAAAAAAATTATACCCACCTATAGTTACTCAAGGTGTAGTTTTCTTATGATTTTTTTCATCAATTCATAACTCTAAAATTAAATTTAATGCATAAAACTATAATCCATTAATTGGTGTGCACAAGTTTTAGGAGCTTCTTCAGTCAAGATTTTTTTTTCTTAAATTCAATTTGATTGTTTTGATTTATTTTCTATATATTGTTTCTTATTGCTGATATGTAAAACGTGAATTATGAAAATATTTCTATTATTGCTTCATGAATTGAGGGGAGAAAGATACACCGAATTGAGTTGTCTAACTTAATGTCAAAGTTTAAGTAGTTTGTTTGTAGATTAATAATCAACCAACACTCAGAATTGGGACAAGTGGAAGCAGAAATGGATTTGTTATTTTGAACAGAACCTGGTTTAAAAATTTAGGTGACCTAATCTATGCTGATGCCTATCTTATCTTATGCATTAAAAAATTGCTTGATGAAAAATAAATAAATAAATAAATAAATAGGGAGATGATGAGTTGGTCACGTGTATTTTTACCTTTGATAAATCAAGAACTCTGCATCTCTACATTGGATCATGGTGGGTTCACATATCATAATGGATTTTTGAGTCGATATTAATTTCTACTTTTTAATTTAATTTTTCTGATCCTAAATTAATATTGCTGGTAATTAATATCTTTCCTAATATAGTCGGTGATTGAATAACATGTGGATTTCCTAGGTTGTTATTTGTATCCTCACATTTCCATGAAATAATTGCATACCTAATTATGGTTGGTTGCTGTAGTTATTGCAAAGAAAAACCAACTCCAGTGATCATTGTCTCATTAATTTCCACCATGAATTTTTGTAAGAAATGTGAACAATTTGGTGGAAGAAGTAAGATTTAATTTAATTTCTAATTTGCCAATTATGTATGAGGAAATAACTTTTCGACAATAAGATATTAACACTTGCCAAGAAATAGTTTCCTACATTTTACTTAAAGAAAACGTTTTGTTGTAATTTCTTTAAAATATCGAATATTCTTTAACTAATAATCTAAATCATCTAATATCGAAGCTGTGATACGAGTGGCGAGGAAAAATTCAAACTTAGAACTTTTTTACTTTATACATTTTAATATATTTATTCACATTTGGAAGAAATATACTATATAGTATTAGCATCTCAAAATATTAATTACACTACCATATCTTACACTTAATTAATTAATACAAACGGTCGACTAGTACACACCCTTTATATTATTGAATTAATCAAACCATTCAAACTTTATTTAACATTATATTTATTAAAATAAATCATAATTCACGTAAGGGTGTCACCATATACACACCCCATTTATTAAATGCACACCCTATTAATATATAAATTAAATATATATATTTTTAAAAGTCTAAATTACCTTAATTTATATAAATACACACCCTATATATTTTCAACTCTAAAATATAGATTCTTAATAATTTCATACACAATAATGTGAACCTAAATAACAAATAGAATGACATTCATTCTTTTAAGTCGTAGTGGGAATTAAACATAGAGATGAAATAATTTGGAGATGAATAAAACATGATAACAACATAAATAAACTTCTTGTTAATTTATAAACAACTAATTAATTAATATCCAGAAAATGCAGTAAATTCAAATATTCATCTAATTCATACGCAAATTACTCTGTGCCCTAAGTATACTTTCTGCTTTGCAATCATTCACCTTTTTTTTTTTTGATAATGGTTTGTGGATCTTCAATTTATTCGCAGCAAAATTTAATTAAAAAAATCGCAGAAAAAGTGAGTTAAGCACTCAAACGAAAACTATAATTATTACTCCTTATAACCATTGAATTATTGTTCACATTCAAATTCATTGCCGTATATGTAGTGGGTGGAGTGTTTCAAAAATCCAACTCTTAATTTTTGTTATATAAATTGCACATGAACTTCTTGCCGGAAGGAAAAAAGTTGGGGAATTCGTGAAGTAAAGAGGAATAAATGGGGTGTGTATTTTAAAGAGTATTTTGGAGTTTTCAAAGGATGTGTATTTAATAAATTTAATAAAATAATTAAGAAAAGGGGTGTGCATACAATAAAAGAGTGTGCATTTAATAAATTAGAGTGTTTATTTAATAACACTCTTAATAAATAATAAATATATAGAAGCTTGGACGGAGTACATCATATTCCCAAAAGGATTTTGTTTATTTTTCTCCGTCTGTTTTATTATGCTTTTTACGATAATATATATATATATATATATATATATATATATATATATATATATATATATATATATATATATATATATATATTATTTTTATTTAATTACGATTTTCAAATTTTTTAAATAGTACAAATTTTATACATAATCATATCACAATACACTTTTATTATTTATAAAATACTCCTTCCCTTCTAAGATTAATTATTGTCATTTTGGTTCGTAATAATATAAAGTATTTATGTATTTTTTTAATGTGAATTCACATTCGCCACTAATACAATTCAGCTATATAAGTCATACATTCCACCAATATAACCACGTTACACATTAAATAATAACATTCTTTAATTCACATACAAAAATAATGAATATATTCAAATGAGACTAGAGTATATCATTTATTTATTACTCTCTCCCTCCGCTTCTAAGGTGTCCATTTAACTATTTTTGGCGTTGGGTCAAAGGTATTTATTTCCTCTTTTTAGTAAAAAAGTTGACAATATGGCCCACCATTTCCCTCTAATACATATTCACTTTAAATATAATAATAATACTCCTTAATTCACGTACAAAAAACAAATGGACGTCTTAGAATCGGACGGAAGGAGTATTAAAAAGACCATATTACATTAAAAAGTTTATAAAGCTAATAAAAGAAAAATACTACTCCCTCCATCCTATTTCAATGTTTATATATTTCTATTTTGGGGACATCTCATTTCAATGTTTACGTTTCCACTACAAAAAAAAAGTTTTTTTGCAAACGAATTTAGCAACGGAATTCAATTCGTTGGCAATTACCAATGGATTAGCAACAAAAATGATATTTTTGTTTTAGCAACGGAATGCCAACAGATTTATTCTCTATTTTAGCAACGGAATTCAATCCGTTGCTAATTACCAACGGATTAGCAAGGGAATCATTATATAAATTACCAACGGAATTATTAGCAATGGATTACCAACAGAATTATTTACCAACTAAAATGATTTTTCGTTGCTAAAAATTTATCAATCACCACTTTACCAACGTAACTTTACCAAGATTTCGTTGTTAATCCGTTGGTAAGCCAATTTAACAATAGAATGAAGGGTTTTACAAACGGAATATTCTGTTGGTAAAAAATAATTTTTGTGTAGTGTTCCCTTTTTGGAATATGGGACCCACCTAAAATAATTAATATATCACCATAGGCCCCACATCCAACACTAATACACCTACCCACTTTATATTAAATATTATATTTTTCCACCCATTATATATTAAAATATTATACTCCTTAATCAACGTGCAAAAAGCAAACGTAAATATTGAAACGGGACGGAGGGAGTACATTTGACCATCATAATAGTTACATATTACCGTTTTTGACGTCACATGGCAATGATTATATTCCTATTTTTGATAGATATGATCATACAAAACAATTAATATATCATTATATGGCTCACACAGAATACTAATAAAAATATTTAAAATAATATTATATCTTTCAACCTATTATTATAGTTAAAATATTATATTTCTTAATTTATCAAAGAACAAATGTAACTGGGGGAAAATTTCTTAAACCCTATAACTTCATGAGTAAAACAATGTATTGGGATGGATTATGATTTTCCTCATGAGACTAAAATTATTAATTTTCGATGACAGTGCGATGCATGTGCAGGATTAAGCATGTAAATTACCTGTTAAGTTGTCCCATTTCCAAATTTTCTGGCAACATAAATTGATATTGGCAAAACATGATTTTCCCAAAACTCATTAACCTTAATCAACAAATCAATGAAGATTAGCAATGACAACTCGCATTAAAAACTTTTATATTTACATCTGAAAGACTTTGTTTGCAGAAATTCAATCAAAGAAACACCATAACAAAGCTTTCCCCGATCAAAGTTTCTGACATGAAAGACACTAGATTGCATTAATCTAAGTTGAAAGAAGTAAATTAATACTCCAGTATTTTTTTTCCAGAAAAAGAAATATATGAATGAATTAAATTAAATTAAACCTAACTAAATTAAGCAGATATCCAATTGTTGTGTAAGAAATCCCTAGCCACTCCCTTGCCAACTCCAGACTATGTCTTTAAGCGATGGCCTCAATTCTTGATCACAGAACTTAACGTACTCCAGCGTATCACCTGATGTTTTCTTCACCTCCACCATATGAAACGACGGCGTTACCTCAAATATCTCTGCATCGATCGTCAATTGCCCTTTTCTCCCCCCTTTTTTACCTGTCACAGTTTTATTCATTTTTATTACCTCATATTGTATACACATTTTTATTATTTTCCTTCCTGTATCATTTATCTAACACGTGTAACGAAAATGTCATACCTTGCATCTGCACCATTCCGTCTTTGGATTTGATCTTAAAACTCTCGGTGGTGGCGAGTTCCTCCAGCTTCGACACCACCATCGACGGTGGTTTCTGCGTCGTGAACCACGAATGATCCTTGGAACATTTATTACCATCCTCCTCAAACAATCCCGACAGGTCAAACCCCGGCAACAGCGATATCAGATCGAACGCATTCATACAGTGCGCCTTCGCCGCCGCCGCCGCCGACTCCTTCTTCCCAGAACAACGCGATTCCGATTCGATATCCACGATCTCCAGAATGCACCGCGGCGACTCCTCCTCCTCCGCCGTGTCCAGATTCGGCGACTCGATCTGCGGAAACCCTTTTCTCACCCACGGATTCTCCATGATCCTCGATATGGATATCCGGGTCGCCGGATTCGGGTCGAGTATTCTGGATAGGAGCCTCTTCACCTCCGGCGGGAACCAATGCGGGCACCTGAATTCCCCTTTGCTGATCTTTTTGTACATCTCCATCAGATTCGGATCGTGGAATGGAAGATAACCGGCCAACAGAACAAAAAGCACCACCCCACACGACCAAATGTCTGCCCTAACGCCGTCGTATCCCCGCTTGTTGATCACCTCCGGCGCGACGTACGCCGGCGTCCCGCACGTGGTGTGCAATAGCCCGTCCTGCCTCCGGGAATCGATCAGCGCGCTGAGTCCGAAATCCGTGATCTTGAGATTGCCCCTCTCGTCGAGGAGGAGATTCTCCGGCTTTAGATCGCGGTGGTAGACTCCTCTGCTGTGGCAGAAGTCCACCGCTGCGATCAATTGCTGGAAGTACTTCCGCGCGGCGTCCTCTTTCAACCGGCCCTTGGCCACCTTGTTGAAGAGCTCGCCGCCGCGGACGTACTCCATGGCGAAGTAAATCTTTGATTTACTCGCCATGACCTCGTGAAGGTGCACTACATTGGGGTGCCTCACGAGCCTCATGACGGAGATCTCGCGCTTGATCTGATCGATCAAGCCGACCTTCATCACCTTCTCCTTGTCGATGATCTTGATCGCCACGTTTTGCCCCGTCTCGAGGTTCCTCGCATGGTGAACTTTCGCGAATGTTCCTTTCCCGAGAACCCGACCGAGCTCGTATTTTTGCATCAAGATGTTGCCCTTCTTCTCCATCTCCGTCGAATGGCCAATGTTGCACGTGAATCGTACCGTCAATCTCAATGATCACGACGACCCACGTTGCAAAACATCATTTGGGGCGGGGCGAAAACAGACCACATGGATGTTGGAAGAGGGATGGAATGAATTGGCCTTGCCCTTATACCCAAAGGCAAGGTTATAGAGGAATGCAAGAAAATGGGGAATGAAGAAATGGAATGGAATGATGGTGGGAGGGTCCAAGAATAGGTAATTAGGTAGGGTAATTATAGTAAAACATTTGGTAATAACAATTGGGATGCAGACAGTTGGTGTACTTGTGATGTATAATAAGGCGTGTTAGATCGACGTCGTGAGGTTTTCGTGGCTGATGAACCCCTAAATGGAATGTCCTAATTATAATCACATATTCTGTTTTTGAGACGTTTGTGGAACCGGTAACTTTGGATTTTGGATCTTAATTATGCTTTCAACGTACTCTTTATTTTATTAATTATTGCGGATTAAATTTTCTATCCATTTTATAATAAGAAAAATTATATCCTAACTATTTAACTTTGACACATGTGGTGTTAACTGAAAACCCAATCATGAGATATACTTATTAGATAGTGGAATATAAGATGAAATATCATACTCTTCCGTCTCGTTTCAATATTTATGTTTATTTTTTGCACGTTGATTAAGAAGTATAGTTGTAACAACAAATTTTGTATTTATAATAAAATAAATACAAAATAATTACAATAATAATCCAGTTAGATTGAACTTGATAATTAAGGAAACAATCTCTATCTATCCTCTGATTCTTCTCTCGAACCAATTTGGCTTGACTTTGACTTGTTGTGTTGACCGCGTTAACTTTGTTTGTTGAGTCGGATCTTCAGTTGAAGCTTGTCCGAGCTCGAATTTGGGACTTTGTAACGTTTATCTAGAGGTGTCGAGCCTTTGATTGGATTAAACATGTTTGATGTGAAAACACTTGATCTGGGGGCTTAGCACCTTTATCCCGAGTCGTATGTTGTTCTTGGCTCGGAGAACACTGAAGAACTCAACGTGCTTGCTATGATAAACACTCGATCTAGGGGGCTTAGCACCTTAATCCCGGGTCGTATATCGTTCTTCGCCTTGAAGATCTTGAGGAGCATTTGTTTGCCTAATTTTGTAGCACTCACGAGCAAGAATACTCGATCGTTGTAGTAGTATATCCCAAGAAAAATTATCAATCCACAAAGGAGTTATGTTCGGACTAGCAAAATACGTGAGCTCATGTTCATGTTGTTTTTGTAAAGATGATCGGGGGTTTTAAAATGATTAACAACTAAAGCAAGTAACAAGTAAATAAGAGAGCTAATAGGAGAAATGACAAGTAAAGAAAATGGGTGCTAAAGTTCAAGTATGGAAAAACATGGGATTAGAAACATCCAAGCACACTCGATTCATATTATCATACAAAAGGAATTCAACTCAATTGATGTAGACTAAGGGTGATCACGATTGTATCCTAAGCTCCCTTTCGGGTTACAAAGATTGTTGATCCATTTTAGACTCCCAAAAACACTTAAGATCAAAGCCCAACATTAACCCCTTCCATCTAGGTACTAGTTAGATTAAACTCTCCCTTTTTGTGTACTAAGGCCAACGAATGGATTGGTTCCCCTCATTGAATTCAAATATCCTTTCGGTCAAACCCAAACTCAATGTCTATTCATGCCTTCCTAATACTATAGAGGGTCGTTTCCGTCTCACTCCAAGCAATACATACATGAGCATCATGATAGCATTTAATTACCATAAATCAATTCATTGATCAACAATCCATTAAACCAATAATCAATTATGAATAACAAACCATGCCATCACAACATCAAGGCAATTAAACTCCATGAATAGAAATCAACATCAATTAAATCAAAAACCAATTTAATCCACATGATAATACAAATCTAACATGCTCTTCATGTTCCTAATCCCACTAGAGGGATTAGCCTAACATGATAAAGGTAACAAAACACATAAATGATTCATTACAAATATCCATAGTCTAAATCCAAAGAAAATCAAAAGAGATGTGAATCTTCCCTAGTAATTTCTTGTAGAAAATCTTCAATACTCATGGATCTCCAACTCTAGCTCTTGATTTCTTGAAATCTCTCACACCCAATGGAAGGGATGAAGTTTTGATGGAGACTTAATGGAGATGATGAAGATGGATCAAGATGGATGAAGGTGGATGGAGATTATGGTGTGAAATGGAAGGAAAGGTGTGTGATGTGTGTGTAGAGGAAGGGATTTCGGATCTGATCTCAATTGTTGAATAAAGGGATATTTATACCCCTTGGGAAGCTTCTAGAAGGATTTTGATTTTTTCTGATCCCAGACACGACACGAGTCGTGCGACGCAACACGGCCATAAGGTGGCCGTGTTGTGTCTTCTGTTGCTCTCACACGGCCATTCTGGACAGGGCCGTGTTACGCAACACGTCTCGTGTGCTGCAACACGGCTCGTGTGCTGTAACACGGGCACAGGGTGGTCGTGTTGGATCTTCTGATGTCGGCACACGGCCACTTCTTACAGGGTCGTGCACTGTACACGACCCGTGTTCTTGCTGCCATGCTTTCTCTTTCACTGTTTTGGCTCGTTCTTCCTCGTTTCAACTCCGAATTGAGATCCGCTTTTTCCTATGTCTTCCTTATCATATCTAGCATCCAATAAAAAGTGAAAATCATAGGTTTAAGCTCATTCTCACACATTTCAATAAAAAACACAAAATACAACCAAATAACACATAAAATACGGATAAAATCATACGAAAAGACATACCAAAAGACACTAAAATCTAAGTGAAAATAGCGCCAATCAAACCCCCCAAACTTAAGGTGTTGCTCGTCCTCGAGCAACGAAAAAGATAAACCAAGAGGAGAAATTTTCACCTAGGAAAAGACTAAACAAACATAAGTAATAACATATCGTTAGCAATAATAACTACAAACTATGCTAAGTCATCCTACAATATTAAAATCATGACATGAGAAATTAACAAGTTCAATCAAAAGAGAGTAATAGTGTAATATAGTCCCTTTTAGTCCAAGCCTCACAATGGATATCGATGTCTCTCAACACTCTTTTGAAATAGGATAAATCACACTTATTAATCGATTGGCTCGACTTGCTATAAGCTTGCTCGCGGACTATATTCACAAACCACCAAAGTTTCAATTAATGATCAAAAAGGTCTTTAATTAGGATGTAATGATAGGCTCTTTGGTATGGTAGGAAAGATATGGATAATAGTGACTCAACAAGTGTAAGTAATCAAAGAGATGGCCAATTTCCTCAACTTCTCCACTTTTCTTTCTTCCTTTCTTATCTTTACAATCTCAAGCACTATTCATTAACTTTTCTTGGATTGAGCTTCTTTTGATACATGCTTCCTATCTTTGAATTTTGTTTACTTGAGCATTTTGATGTTGATTTGCTCCTTTTCTAACTTTGAGGTTGCATGTCCATTTCTTACTTTTGCTCTTTTCATCCTTTTTCTTGCTTGTTTACCATTCCCTTTTCTTCTTTTGCTAATCAATCAATCCTTTCTAGCTACCATCTCCTCAATCACCCACACAAAGGTATATATAAGCTTGAATGGATAATTAAGGCTTGTAATGTGCTAAATTCACAAAAAATAGGCTTAAAGGCTCAAAATGGTAAACTAAGGATGATGTTCATAGTAGGGAACATATATGGCAATGACTATAATAACAAGGATGGCCTTAGATCATTTCACTAATCTCCACTAATCGGGCTCTTTCCTATAGTCCTTGAGCAAGTTCTAGCTTATCAAACACAACCGATCCACTCATGAAGAAATACCATGTGTGCATGGTTGAGGCTCAAATGCTCACAAGCTTGTGCTCGGACCTTAAGGAACTTATTACACCACATTCATCTCAAAATTGAACAAGTTAAGTAAAACATGTCACAATTTGAAAGTGTAGAGATTCTTAATCATAATTTGTCATCATTTATCACCACAAGCTATCATCACTCACGTTCAAAAATGACTCACGACATCCCTAAACAAACCACCAAATATCCCAAGACAAGAATGAAAATACACACAACATAAAAATAAGGACTCAACAAACAAGACACAACAAAATACAAAACATGCAAAAACACAAAATACCATCATCCATAAGAAAATTAAGCACACATTCATCCCAACCTTTATTGAAAAGGAAATCCTAAGTTACGAAAGTAAACCTCCCACAAACATAACACATGAGGTAGCATGCTAGTCACAACAATCCAAATCAAAATCAATTCATTTCAAGTAATAAAATGATAAGGTGTAGAGTACTCCCTCAATAGGCATTTGGTAAGGAAAGCGTTAGCTCCAAGCTCCATCATGCTTCCAATACCTCTCATTCATGCTCAAACACTCAACAAACACCATTAGTTCAACAATTTCATTATTAATATGGACTATCATGCACTTCAACACCACCAATCATGCCAAAATCAAACCAATACTCACGAGAAAAATTTTAAAATTGACCCAATTTTACAAGAATCATACTCAAGTGGTGAGTCACACCACACACTCTCCCCCCAAACTTAAATCAAAACAAGAGTAGAGACTTAAGTTTGCAAAAAGTGGTGAGACTTACCCTTGTAGTTTCCTTTGGTGATCTTCTTGTGGAGAAGCCTATGCATCCAAACGAATCAAGTTATGTTCACCATGCACTAGCACCCCCCAAATTTAACTCGAGACAAGAGTCACGAATTAAGTTTGCAACAAGTGGTGGAACATGTCAACTTGAATCCATGAAGCACTTCTCTTTTCTTCAATGAGCATTTTCTCCATGAGCACAATCAACCTACAAGGCCAAAACAAACAAGCAACAAAAGATAAAAAGAATGGGTTGCCTCCCATTTAGCGCTAAGTTTAACGTCTTCAAGCCGGACGAATTTAAACTCTTAACAGTCGGAGAAATCCAAGACCCCATCGGGCCTCATCTTCACTTTGAGAAATTTCTTGGCTCTTTTCTTTTCCATCAACATGATTTCTCCATTCTTGCTTATAATTATCAAATCATCACGAAGAATTTTGGATAGCAATGCTTCGTCTCCATAAGGCAATTGAAGTTCTCCCTTATCAACCTTCCATTCGATGTCCGAGTCCTCGTTCCTATATATATCAAGCAAAGACAAGTTAAGATTAAAATCGTCAATATAATCATGAAAAAGAGAATTAGAAGATTCAAAAGAGTAAGAATTTTCAAATCCATGAGAATCATCCGGAGGTAGGATTGGAGGCTTGAGGTAAAAATCATCCTTCTTTCGTGCCTTGTTACATGAAAATGTAACACTCTCCGTATTTGAACTCAAAGAAAGTTCTCCTCTTTCCACATCAATATGAGCTTTTCCCGTGGCTAAGAATGGTCTTCCCAAGATCATAGGTGTTTGAGGATCAACCTTCATCTCCAAGACAACAAAATCCACCGGAAAAGTCAACTTCTTCACTTCAACCACTACATCCTCCACCACCCCTAATGGCTTAATAGTTGATCCATCCGCCACTTGAAGGCATGTAGTGGAAGGCTTGAGCTCTCCAATATCCAATTCTTCAAAAAGAGAATGAGGCATAACATTCATACTAGCTCCCAAGTCACACAATGCATTAACAACCTTCTTTCCTTCAACTTCACAAGGGATAACGAACTTCTCCGGATCACCAACTTTCATAGAAGGCTCCTCATGCAATGGTTCATTTGTTTCAACTAGCTTCGCTTTCTTTCTCTCTTCAAATTTCTTCTTCAAAGATTTAACAAACTTTTGAAATTCCTCCATCTTTTCTTTTTTAACAAATCTTTAAGGATAAGGGAGTGGATAAGGAGTAATCGGAATTCCCCAATAATCAGGTTCATACTCCACTTCTTTTTCCCTTTTCTCCTTAGTCTTTCTCCACTTAGGTACGTGCTCTTCTTTCCATTTCTTCCTCTTTTCTTCTAACTCAATTTCTATTCTCTTTGCTTCTTCTTCTTCTTCATCCACCGTGCAATCCACCAACCCTTCTTCAACCAAACTATCCTCTTTCACCTTTATGTACATGCAATGCTCTTTTGGATTTATTTCCGTGGTAGATGGGAATTTTCCTTGTTGGTGTTGTGATCCCACGGAAGAAGCAATTTGCCCCATTTGATACTCAAATGCTCTCATCCTATCATCGGATTTCTTCTCATTTTCCTCCATTCTAGCTTCAAGCTTAGCCTCTCTCTTTTCCATATAAGCCCTTGTATCTTTCATGAATGCTAGCAATGTATCTTCCAATGATGGCTTACCTTCTCCATTCAATGGCTTGGCACTTGGATCGAATCCCGAAGGAAATGCAACTGCGGCTTGAGGATTAGAGTAGGAAAGATTTTCATGCTTCCTTGGACTTTGATAACCTCTATGAAAATTTCCTTGATTAGAAGGATAATTACCTTGAAAATTCCCTTGATGTTGGAAATTCCCTTGGTAATTTCTCCTATCCAAATAAGCAACATCCTCTACAGTTTGCATCACATTACTCTTCTCGTTCAAGGTAGTACTCATACTTTCCCCTTGACTCACTCCTTGAGTGATCAAATTCAATTGCTTAGTTAAAGCATTGATGCTTTCATTAAATTCTTTCATGCCTTGGCTTTGAAACACATCGCTCTTCACTTTATGCACACTTTCCACTTGAGCTACCGTTCCAAATGCACAACTTCCCATTACTCGCTCGGAAGGCCATTGATAAGCATTCATTGCAATATCTTCAAAATTTTCCATTGCTTTCATAGCATCCACTCCAAATATAGACCCTCCGGATAAGGCATCTACATGCATCCGATTTTGTTGATTCAACCCTTGATAAAAGAAAGCCACTTGTTGATTCTCATGAAAATCATGTTGAGGACACTTTCGGAGCATCTCTTTGTAGCGTTCCCATGCTTCATAAAAATTTTCATCCGGGAGTTGCCTAAATTGAGTGATAAGGTTTTTCAATTGGAGAGTCTTTGAAGGAGGAAAATACTTGTTTAAGAACTTTTGCTCAAGATCTTCCCATGTATTACAACTTCCCAATGGAATTGTATTGTACCATGCTTTA
This sequence comes from Pogostemon cablin, assembly GCA_023678885.1. Taxonomy (NCBI): domain Eukaryota; kingdom Viridiplantae; phylum Streptophyta; class Magnoliopsida; order Lamiales; family Lamiaceae; genus Pogostemon; species Pogostemon cablin. The sequence goes on from CM042973.1 coordinate 1,300,690, forward strand.
GCCTTGTCCCTTAAAGAAAAAGAGAACAACCTCATACGAATGGCATCTTCTGATACTCCTTTCATCTTGACGGTATTCGCAACTTCTAAGAAAGTAGCTAGATGAGCATTCGGGTCTTCAAGAGGACCTCCCCCAAACTGATTTGCTTTGACCATGTTGATCAATCCGGTCTTAATTTCATAATCATTGGCTTGAACCGGAGGAACCATATTGCGCACGGCTCTCGGTTGGAAGTAATCCCGAATCGCTCTAGGCCTTTGCAACTCTTGTTGTATTTGCACATTTCCTTGCATAGCTTGGTTATTGAACATATTAACCATCTCTTGGACATTTCTACGAACATGTGGTTGTGCCTCTTGTTGTTGGAGTATCCTTTGAGCTTCTTGATTGGCAAACAATTGCATATATTCTTGATTTTGAGCAATGAAATTCCTAAACATCTCCGCTTGATTCTCTTGCACTCCTTCTTGTACCCCCCTTTAATCTTGTAATGGATCTTGGAGTGGGTCATAATTAACATTCTCTCCACGTTGATTCTCCATATTTGTTCCTTTTCTAGCTCTCCGCCTCTCTCACTTCCTTTGTCGTACGGTCTTTTCTATCTCCAAATTCAAAGGAATGATCGATTGATTTTCCTTTGATCTTGTGATCACAAAACACCTACGAAAAGGCAAAGAGTGAGACCACAAAAACAAAAAGAAAATAAAATAAAATAAAATAAAATAAATCCTTATCAAGAACAACTAAAACAATAACACAGTACTCGACTAATCCGTCAAACTCCCATTTGGCAACGGCGCCATTTTCTTGTTTGCCTAATTTTGTAGCACTCACGAGCAAGAATACTCGATCGTTGTAGTAGTATATCCCAAGAAAAATTATCAATCCACAAAGGAGTTATGTTCGGACTAGCAAATACGTGAGCTCATGTTCATGTTGTTTTTGTAAAGATGATCGGGGATTTTAAAATGATTAACAACTAAAGCAAGTAACAAGTAAATAAGAGAGCTAATAGGAGAAATGACAAGTAAAGAAAATGGGTGCTAAAGTTCAAGTATGGAAAAACATGGGATTAGAAACATCCAAGCACACTCGATTCATATTATCATACAAAAGGAATTCAACTCAATTGATGTAGACTAAGGGTGATCACGATTGTATCCTAAGCTCCCTTTCGGGTTACAAAGATTGTTGATCCATTTTAGACTCCCAAAAGCACTTAAGATCAAAGCCCAACATTAACCCCTTCCATCTAGGTACTAGTTAGATTAAACTCTCCCTTTTTGTGTACTAAGGCCAACGAATGGATTGGTTCCCCTCATTGAATTCAAATATCCTTTCGGTCAAACCCAAACTCAATGTCTATTCATGCCTTCCTAATACTATAGAGGGTCGTTTCCGTCTCACTCCAAGCAATACATACATGAGCATCATGATAGCATTTAATTACCATAAATCAATTCATTGATCAACAATCCACTTCTTACAGGGTCGTGCACTGTACACGACCCGTGTTCTTGCTGCCATGCTTTCTCTTTCACTGTTTTGGCTCGTTCTTCCTCGTTTCAACTCCGAATTGAGATCCGCTTTTTCCTATGTCTTCCTTATCATATCTAGCATCCAATAAAAAGTGAAAATCATAGGTTTAAGCTCATTCACACATATTTCAATAAAAAACACAAAATACAACCAAATAACACATAAAATACGGATAAAATCATACGAAAAGACATACCAAAAGACACTAAAATCTAGGTGAAAATAGCGCCAATCAGCATTGCTCATGTTTCAATCTCTTCAGAGTGTCTGTGTCTTCAGATGCTTCAGTGTGTTTCAAATGAAGGGAGGACCCCTTTATATAGGTGAGAGGTGAAGACTTCCTCATTAATGCCTTGCATTCTGATTGGTCCACTCTATTTTGGCCATATCTTGTTGGCTTGGGCGTCCACTTGTTTGGGCTGTAATCAAGCCTATTTTACTTGGGCCTGATTTAATTTGTATGGGCTTGTTTGACTTAAGTCAGGCCTCATTTAATTTAAGCCTCATTTAATTTGTTGGGCTTGTTTGACTTAAGTCAGGCCTCATTTGACTTGGGCTTGCTTGACTTGGGTCAGGCCTCATTTAATTTAAGCCCCATTTAAGTTGTTGGACTTAAATTAATTATCAATTATTTATTAAACTATTTTTAGGAATTAATTTATTTAAATTCTAAAATAAATTAATAATTGATATTTAATCAAGAAAATCCACGTGTCGCCATTTAATTGGACCATAAATTTTAATTGATTATAAATGACCACTTGCGATTTATTCACGGACATCATGTCTTGATGTGAAGGAATCGCAAAAGCTCACTTTATTTTCAACATTTGTAATTTGGGCTTTTGCAATTGAGAGGTTACTTTATCCAAGTAATTATTTTTTGCTCTTGGCCCAATTTTTAAGTTGCCCAATTTATTTATTTCTCAAGTGGCCCAATTTATTTTCTTAGGCCAAAATCAACTTCCTTCACTGCTTAATTTCAAGATTACGGGAGAGAACATATTTGATTATTTGCAAATCTTTACTCCAAATAAAAAAGATCTCTAGATTTCAATCATGCAAATTTTCCATAATTTGTTGCAGCCTCTCCATTATATAAGAAGGCCCAAGGTCTTTGATTTTTTTCATCAACCGACTGTAAGACATTTACAGCTCTGCTTTTATTCACAGTGTAGCATTTTTTTTCTCTTGTAGACTTCTTTCTGCTGAGATATCAGGGGAGATCATCAAGGAAGAATACCCTTTCGTACTAGAAAGGTAATCACTCATCACACATCTTCCTGCTTTTTCTCTAAGAATAAGATTCATCATAGCATAAGTAGCAAAGTATCATCGTTTTTTTTGTGCCTGTACATTTGTGCTTTTTTGTCGAACTCGCCATTCATTCTTTCTTTTCGAAAGAATTGACTATTGTCACTTTCACGATTGTCCCTTTCACGGTTGTTCCCTTTCCGATTGTCCCTTTCACGGTTGCCCCTTTTATGATTGTCCCTTTAAAGGTTGCCCCTTTTATGACTGTCTATTTTACGGTGATGTTGTGGAACACCGTGTTCAGAATACCGTAATCTCTGTCGATGGCGGATAGTGCTCCCCTCAGCCAGTCCCGCTCCGTGGAGTCATAATGTGGCAGAGATCGTAAGGCCTCCCAGAGATATTGAACATCAGGTACATGAGCCAACCTAGAGTGAACTGGATAAGGAGCATGAGAACTCTGTCGGGTGGATTGTTCAAGTACTAAGTTGACCAGCCGAGCCTTGACTTAGCTTTAGGCACGAGGACTTCCGACGGCTGTAAGTATGGTGATGGTGTGTTTTTCGGTGGTGGTGATTGGCAGTGAAGGCGCAGCGGCTTCGCGATCCCGATGGTATTGACGACTGGTCGAAGCTATGGCTGGTGTTGCAGCTTGGTCAACAGCTCTCGACGGCTCATGGGTCGTGGGCTCGCAGTTACCCCGGTGGATTTGAGGCGAGCTTGGCATTTGGCTGCAATGATCGCTGTTGAAGAATGGTGTGTAAATCTTGATCCATCATGTGAGCTTGGAGTGTTGCTGTGAAGCTAAGGGTCTGGAGGACTTAATGAACGTGATGCATGAGTTATACACGTGATATTGAGCCAGTTTGATCAGCTGCAAAGTCAACACGTCAGCTTATGATCACATGTGAAGGATGGATCAGTTTTTTGTTTGTTAGCAGCTGTTACTTAGTTAGTTGTGAGCATGTGATCTCTTCAGTTGGATGGCCAAGAAGCACGTGAGGTGTGATCATTCATTGGTACACGTGGCAGTCAGTTATGTGGATGGAATCAACATAAAAGGCTCACACACTAAACATGGCAGGAGAGATAGCAACATTTATTCTTCTTCGTCTGTTAGACTTGCAGCTGGTTATTGAGCTATTTTAGGAAGTTTTTGAATCAGTTCTTCATTGTGTATTTCATCAATCAATAAGATAGTTCTCTTTCCTCACAGTGGATGTAGATCTTTAAGATCGAACCACTATAATCCTCTTGAGCAATCTTCTTTTCTAGTTTTGGTTTACTATGTCATTGAGGGAGTGTGTGTGTTAATCAAATCTACAACCGTGAGAGTATTGAGTTTAATCTTCTTGTGTGATAGAGTAGTTTGATAAGATTCAAGATAGTTGCTGCAATCACAACAAGTGGCGCCATCTGTGGGAAATCAAGAAGCTGAATCCAAGAAGATAAACACTGCCAGATTTGATATTGAAAAGCTTACTGAGAAGACAGACTTTGCTCTCTGAAAATTGAAGATGAGGGCCACTTGACTCAGCAGGGACTCATTGATGCATTATTCCCACCTCCACGAACCAAGATTGAGATCCTCAGAGATCCACAAGTAGCTGGAATGCAAGTAAGGGGACAGATTGATCATGAGGTAATCCAGAAAGCTCACTCTGTCATTATCTTGTGCTTAGGGGATAAGGCTTTAAGAGAAGTAGCTAGGGAGACTACTGCAATTGGAGTCTGGGAAAAGTCAGAATCTATGTTTATGGTCAAGACTTTGGCAAATCGACTTCATATTAGGCAGAAATTGAATGCATATAAAATGACTGATGAAAAGCCTATTTTGGATCAATTTGATGAGTTTGTCAAGATCATGGATAATTTTGAAAGTGTTGATTCAAAAATAACAGAAGAAGAGAAGGTCCTCATGTTGATGACAGCACTTCCAAGATCTTTCCAAAGCTTCAAAGATACTCTGTTATATGGTAATCAAAGCACCATCAAGTTTGATAATGTATTACTAGCACTCAAGTCTAGAGAATTACAGCTAGTAACTGATGGTGCTCAGAGTTCTGGAGGAGAAGGTTTGGTTGTCAAGAAGAACAATCAAGATAAAAGAAATAATAAGAAGAAAAAGGGTTCTGAAGGAAATAAGCAAGACAAGAAAGAATGAGAGCATGCTAAAAATGTGAAGTTAGAAAATGCTATCACTGCAACCAACCAGGCCATATGAGAAGAAACTGTTACAAGTGGAAAGCTAGCAAAGGCAAAGGCATTGAAAAGGGGAAAGAAGCTGATCAACAAAACCAAGCAAATCAAACTGCTCCAGCACAAGAAGATGCTACAAAATATATTGAAGTATTGACAGTCACTGCATCTGAGATCTCCTCTGAGTGGGTGATTGATTCTGGTTGCACCTTCCACATGACACCTGTCAAGCATTTGTTGATTGGTTTTAAACATCAGAATGATGGCTCTGTACTTCTTGGAAACAATCAAACATGTAAAATCATGGGAAAAGGATCTGTCAAGCTTAAAATGTCTGATGGTACAGTAAGAATGCTTCATGATGTAAGGTATGTCCCTGATCTAAGAAGAAATCTAATTTCTCATGGTAATCTTGATTCAATGGGATATAGTTTCCAGTCAACAGATGGTCTCCTGACTGTTACAAAGGGAAATGATGTGTTTTTGAAAGATATAAGGAGACATGATCTATATTTTCTGTGTGGTAGTACTGTCACTGCTCAAGCTTGTACCACTAGTAAAATAGAAAATTCTATCCTATGGCATGGAAGGTTAGGTCATATAAGTGAGAGGGGTCTGCAAGAGTTGGCTAAATAGAATTTATTATGTGGTCATACTTCCATTACTTTGAATCAGTGTGAGCATTGTGTGATGGGAAAGGCAAAGAGATTAAAATTTGGTATTGGAGAACATAATTCCTCATCTGTGTTGGATTATGTCTATTCTGACCTGTGGGGACCTGCCAAGAACATCACAAAGGAGGTGGAAAATACTTCATCTCCTTCATAGATGAATATTCAAGAAAAGTAAGGATTTATATATTGAAATCTGATAGGGGTTTTCTCAACACACAAATTAATCCTCAAGTATAAGGATATCAATTGTAGTCGCGAAGATGACCAAGTTACAATATCGAACCCACGGGACGGATAAATATCAATTTTGTGATCTTCTAGTATATTTTAGTCTATGTTGGTAATTGTAAAGGTTTAATGGATAGTAACTTCTAATCGAATTACAAAAGAAATAGCAAAAGTAGAGAGAAGTGAGTTGTGATCAATAAGAATGATAGGTAGTTCATTGGGTCATCCAGTTTCACTAGCAATTCGTATTTTTGTATGATGGTGTCCGACTCTACCCTGTGGTTTGTGGACGCATCACTAGACCATGCAAGTTTACTCTATAGACACAAGTAAATATGCGCTTGACACGTGTGAATAACATCGGAGCAAGAGATATGCTTCACCCCCCTTTCTAGGTACTATCATAATCAATTATCTTCTACGTCTAGAATCTAACCCGATTTGATCTCCCTTCTTAGGTACTATAAAGTTATACTCTTCATCCTATTCATCAACCCGAATTCAATTCAATTCATGAATATTCATATAAGACAGTTCTAATAATACTTCGGAATCCCTTCACTTAGAATTATAACGATAAACCCTGCTCAGTAGTGAACGCACTCAATCAATAACCATGTCATGTATTCAGACTCTACACAACAATCATTGATGCACAAAACGACTATGAGTATGGATTAAATATGCAATCTTATATAAAACAAACCACAGGTAGTGTTGTACGGAGTTTTACACACGAAACACGAATTACATCATGAAACTTTCATAACCCTAGAACTACCAAGGTGGTTCTAGCCCATGATTGATCTAGGAACAATCATGGTTAGATGAATCATTCTTACTTGAACCTTCAGCGAACCTCTGTCACAGCTCTCCGAATGGATCACCACCTCTACTCTTGTCTCTCCTACGATTGACGATCAAAAGCTCCCTTATTCTCTGTATGAGCCTCCTTTTATACTTGTAATCACGTCTCTAGGGCTTGGAATGGGCTTTCTAAGTGATCTCACGCGTTTCGGCCTCGAAAATCCGGATAAGGTAAGTTCTCGCACACAGGTTCGACCACGTCAAGCAGGTCGAACCCCGAGCCACAGGTCGAACCCCAGGTCGAACCCCGCTACTGGAAGAATTCTGCACAGGTTCGACCTTCTGGATAGGTCGAACCACTTAGGTCTTGGTCGAACCCCAGGTCGAACCTCAGCACTGGACAACTCTTGCTCCCGATTCGACCAACGGGCAAGTCGAACCCCAACGTCGTGGTCGAATCCTCCTTCTTGCAAACTGGTTCGACCATGGTTCGACCTGATGGCCAGGTCGAACCAACTGAGTCGTGGTCGAACCCATCTCTGTATTGTCCAGCAACGTTGGTTCGACCTGCTGGAGAGGTCGAACCCTCCTCCAGCCAGGTCGAACCCACCTACTTCTTGGGCGGTTCGCGTGGCTTCGACTCCGTCTCTTTGATTCTTGGCTCTTTCACTCCGTTTTTGCTAAGAAAACACTCAAATAGCTCCACTAACACCTGATTCATGCTATTTCACAATATATATAGGTTTTCCACCTATTTCCACATCAAAACTCTCCAAAACTAGCACAAAACATAGCGCCAAACTTGTGAATTTACACACTCATCAAACCCCCAAACTTACATGTTGCTCGTCCCGAGGCAACCAATTTAAACCACAGGAGTCGTGTATAATTCAACAAGATCAAGTACAACACATATTACACATGCCACTTCATTGAATCAAACAAGAATTACTTGCATCAAATATGTCACTCATGTAAAATCAATCTAATCACACACCATTCGGAGCACTAAGTAATCTCACTGACAAGATAAGTCTTTACTCTCATTCACTCGTGCGTGAGGCACTATAGGCTAGTATAAACACTCATATCAATTCATATTCACGCGTAACCATAAGCTTGGCAAAGGTCTCAGAAATCAACTTACATTAGATTAACACTAGGATCACAAAGGACTTGTTTCTAGGTTGTAATGTTGGCTCTTTGGAAAGGGTAGGAAAATTTGGTTATAGTAACTTAATACACTAGTAGAGAGTTACCTTGGAGGTTCTTGATTTCTCATTCGCCTTCATATTCTCCTCTAATTCTTCTCTTGCACTTGCAATTATCAATTTTCCTTCTCTTCCTTGCATCAACATCAATCTTCTTTTAATTGCTCGGGTACCAGTTATAGGCACTACCCTTCTCGAACATGTCCGGCTGTTTCTTAGAAACTTCAAGCCCCATGTATAAGCAATTCGGGGTACCAATTTCAGGCACTATCCCTAACAAGATTTAACCATGCACTTTTTACTGAACCTCATTCCATCTTCTCTTTGTTTCTTCCACACTCATTCACCTTATTCTCTCTACCAATGGATAGGGTATTTTCAAAGCTCAAATAAGGTAATTAAAGCTCGTATATTTGGCTTGCCAAAGAAAAAGCTTTTAAAAGGCTCAAACAGGGCTACCAAAGATTTATAAGATCATTAGGAAAGGTGAAATTTGGCTAAGTGACTCAATTAATCAAAAATGGCCTAAGATCATATCCTAATATTTCATCAATTGTAAGTTTCACACAAGACTCCAAGCCAAGTTCTAGAATACGTTCATATGAATGATTCTCTCAAGAATAAACTATCATGATTAATCATGATAAAGGCTCAAATCCTCACATAGATAATCAATTCCTAATACTCCTCATAGCACATAATCAAAATCAATTCCTCATGAATTCCATATACTTAACAAATTATTCATGCTCTTTCCAAATGAAAATAAACACGTAAACATATGAATGCACATAATCAATAACCCATATACAGAGCAACGATACAAGATCAACTATATCAAGTACATTCCACTCACACATGAATCACACCCCAATCTGTAAAAATAAAAAGAAGAATGGGAGATAAGATGAATCAGAGAAACCAAAAGAAAACCTGAAACTACTCCCTAGGAGCATCATCATCCTCATCATCATCGTCATCCTCATCCATTCTATTTTCCACAGCTCGGCACAGACTGGTAATGTGTTTGTCCATCATATCCACTCGACTACTCACTCTACCAACACGCTCATCCAAGGCAGAGTACCTTTCGTTCAGCGTGGCGTAGTTGGCGTTAGCGAGCGCGAGTTGCCTGTTCGTCTCTTGCTGTGCAGCTACCACCGCGATCAGCTGCTCATGAATCAAGCGAAGCTGCTCCCGAGTACCTGGAACTGCTCGCCGCTGCTGCGGTCCTGGAGCATGCTGAGGCGCATCATGCTGCTCTCCTTCCAGAATCTCCATCTCCGGCTGCTCCTCTACCTGATCCTCCTCTTCAGACTGCTGTGGCTGAGGTGGACGGAACTCTCCTCGATCAACAATCTGCTGTAACTCAGCCATCCTTCCCTCAGCACACATCTGTGCTACCGCTCTCCAATCACCACCCGACTTCGCTGCCACGGATAAAGCGGTGTGTCCTAGAGAATTCATTAGTCTATTCCTTGCTTCCCGAATAGTTGTCAAGTTGCTCACGTCGAAGGGGAACATAAATTCGAAAGGCTTGACACCTCTCGTGAAAAACCAATCTCCATTTCTAAAATGGGCAAACCCTCCCTTCGCGCACGTGCTCATAATCAAATCGGGTTCTCCTTCTACTGGTGTAATGCCGGTGAGGTCCAAGTTGTAATGCTCAGCCAAAATCGTCAATAACCCTCCAATATTCACCTTTTGAAAACCAATGGTCTTGAATCGATTCAGCTGCGCAATAAAATAGGCTCCAACATTGAACTTCACTCCATGTAACATACACCACAAGGCATATAACTCTCCTCTAGACACAACACTACCCTCCGAGCGGGCGAACAACGTGTTGCTCAGGATGCGGTCCATGTACCTCAAGACAGGGTTCTTTATTGCAGAAGCACGAGCCTGTCTAGTCTTGTAATCACGAATCTCCCCCGTGATCTCCCTCCAAAATCGCTTTACACTGAATGCAGCACTTTCTAAACGAGGGATCTCCAAAGGTGTCTCAAACAGCTCGTTGAAATCCTCAGACGTCCATCTCCTACTCACTCCACCAAGCTGAAACGTACACTGATAGGGGTATCCAAGCGGGTCCTTCTCCATCTCAAACGAACAAACCACTTCCGCTGTAACATGGAAGTACGTCGGCCTCTTCAACTCCATGAATCTTCGGATACCTACTTGATCAAACATCCAAAATATATCATCACCTATTCTCATTATCCTCATCGCTTCATCATCTTGGTATCGAGTGCGAGCTATCTTGTCTGAAACTTCTTCCCACTTCTCTTTAATCTCATCCCAACCTTGCATCCTAATCTTGAAGTTATCAGGTAAACGGTCTTGTAGCCTCAGTTTTCTTGTCACTTTGTCCAAGTTTGAAGGCCTGTCATGCCTCTTCTTTGATCTCTCCTCCTCTGCTTTTCCTTTTCCTTTGCTTGATATTTGTCCCTTTCCTGAAAACAAATACTTCAATCCAACCAACAAGACAAGAAAGCAAGTATTGTACTAGCACATCACATACTCTACTCAAGACTTCAAGCATCAATGCATATTCATACAAACTATCATCTCAACACCTCTTGCTCATTCAACATTTTCAAAACATCTTCAATTATACCTTCTTTGATCATCAAAACATAACCAACAAGCATGCATTAAGCAATTCAAGCAATTCAATCAAAAATTCAACATGCTTTCCTCCATGAACTACTTCAATTTCATCAATTTCAAACCAAATCAACATGCTCATTCTATGGTATATTCTATATCCTTGATTAATTCACATAAAAATCCAAGTTCTATCAATAATCAATCAACCACAATCCAAGAAACAAGAATTCATATGAAACCAATCAAAATATCAACATTCACCATGAAATTCAACCATACTCAACATCAATTCTCTATTTCACATCAAATTGCTTACCTAAACCTTCAATCCTAGAGTAATTGAGTTGGAAAAAACGTACCTTGTGACTTGCCCATGGTGAAAAACCGATCAAAAACACAAAACACCCAAAAACGCGATTTCAGCCCTAACTCGCGACGAAATCCGCCCAAATCCGCGACCAAATCGATAATTCAAGGTGTAATGTTGTGTAATCGGTGCGAAATCAAGTGTAATTGAAGAATTTGTGCAAGGGTGTAGAGGTTTGAAGAGGGTTCGAGGTTTGGTGTTTTGAAAAAGTGATCGAACCCCTCTGAAAATTCGAACTTAAAACGCGTACCTGGCTTGGTTCGACCTCGGGTTCGACCACCTGTACTGGTCGAACCATGGATGGTGAGGTCGAACCTCTCTTCTGGACAAACAATCTTCTTGGTTCGACCAGGGGTTCGACTTGCTAAACAGGTCGAACCTTTCTTGAATTGGTCGAACCCCTCTTCTGGAAAACAGAGTGCTTCCGACTGACAGGTTCGACCATAGGTTCGACCTCATGATCTGGTCGAACCACTATGGCTTTGGTCGAACCTCCTCTCTGGACAACTTTCAACGTCGGTTCGACTTCCTCTGCTTTTGTTCGACCTCTGGCTCTAGTCGAACCACTGCTAGACTTGGTCGAACCTACCTCCTGATTTCCAAAACTGAGTGTTCTTCATTCACTACATACTTCAAGCTTCAACACAACCTCATTAGGTAAATCTAGAGCACAACTTCAGAAATTGTTCCACATAATATCATTCATGAGTATCTCCGTATAAGAAAACACAACCAAAACCCACTGAACATTAGGCAAATTGTAAAAAATCGTCACATCAAAATCGATTAAAATTTCAACATGGCCGCAAAAACCAATTCCCCTAACAAACAATACAAAGAAAAGATTATACTCGTAATGCTTCAATGAGGTAATAACATCACCCCCCCAAACTTAGTAAAAACGTAAGTCGAAACTAAGTTTGAAAAGAGATGTAATTGCCGAGTAGTAAGCATCTTAAATATAAAAATTTCTTACTCACACAAAAGAAATAAAGCAATAAAACGGAAGAGTAAGCTCTCAACAAGCGCTCATGTTTAACGTCGTAGAGTCACGATGGTACCAAATCAGAACAAGGTATCATCAAAAATGACACACGCATCATCCGGCGACCTATAATGCTTCAATCGATGCCCATTCGCCGCGATAACGTCACCATCTTTGTCAATAAGCTCATAACTCCCCCCTCCTAAGGCTCGATGAATCATGAACTGTCCCGTCCACTTAGACTTCAACTTGCCTGCAAAAAGCTTCAAACGAGAGTTAAAAAGTAGTACCTCATCTCCTTGCTTGAACTCCTTGTACGAAATTATAGAATCATGCCACCTCTTCATTCTTTCCTTATAAATCTCTGAATTCTTGAAAGCACGACTCCTAAACTCATCCAATTGATTCATGTGAGTTAGCCTCAACTCCTTTACATCCCTAAGGGTCAAGTTCAAGCGACGCAAAGCCCAAAACGCTTTGTGTTGGATTTCTACGGGTAAGTGGCACGGCTTCCCATAGACAATTTGATACGGTGACATATCTAATACCGTCTTGTAAGCGGTCCGGAACCCCCATAACACATCATCAAGCTTCATAGCCCAATCTTTTCTATTAGTTCCTACCACTTTCTCCAGAATCTGCTTTACTTGACGGTTGGAGACCTCCGCCTGCCCATTTGCTTGCGGATGATAGGGTGTAGTAACCCTATGTCTAACACCATAATCCTTAAGCACCTTCTCCAGAAATTTATTGACGAAGTGGGAACCTCCATCACTAACTAATGCTCTCGGAACTCCATAACGGGCAAAAATATGTTTCTTTAGGAAAGATAAAACAACTTTCGAATCATTAACACGAGTAGGAATTGCTTCCACCCACTTCGAAACATAATCCACCGCAAGAAGAATGTAGAGAAACCCATTCGACGGGGAAAAAGATCCCATAAAATCGATCCCCCAGACATCAAATATCTCCACGACTATGCTAGGCTGCAATGGCATCTCATCTCCCCTACCTATATTACCCATGCGCTGGTATCTATCACAAGACGTCACATAGCTCTCACTATCTCTAAACAAAGTAGGCCAATAAAGAGCGGATTGAAGTACCTTAGCTGCAGTCTTTTGCGCTCCGAAATGCCCCCCATTCGGTTGTGCATGGCAGAACTCCAGCACATTTTCCATTTCCATCTCGGGTACACATCTTCGGACAATAGAATCTGTACAAATCTTATAAACAAACGGATCATACCATATAAATGTCTCAACATCCCTACGAAATTTCGCAAGTTGATATCGGTTGAGATCCCTTGGAATTTCACCAATGACAATGTAATTATCATAATCCGCGTACCATGGATCCATACCTTGCGCTGCAACCACACATGCTCGCTCGGCCCCTTCAACAGCCACAGCCATGATCTTCTCATCGGGGAACATCTCTTCAATATACTCGAAAGAATTATCACAATGCTCCCTAGTCTCCAACCTTGACAAGTGATCGGCCAACACATTTTCTGTTCCTTTCTTATCCCGAATCTCCAAGTCAAACTCCTGCAGTAGTAGAATCCATCTTATGATCCTAGGCTTTGTCCTCTTCTTCTCCATCAAGTAACGAATCGCTGAGTGATCCGTATACACAATCGTCTTCATGCCAACCAAATACTGACGAAACTTATCGAATGCATACACAACAGCCAAAAACTCCTTTTCAGTTACCGTGTAATTCTTCTGTACCGCATCGAAAGTCTTACTCGCGTAGTAAATGGCGCAGAACTTCTTCTCCTTTAGCTGCCCAAGCACCACACCCAATGCTACATCACTTGCATCACACATAAGTACAAACGATTGCGTCCAGTCCGGTGTGATCAAGATAGGGGCAGTAATAAGCGCCTCCTTCAAAACTTGAAAAGCTGTTAAACACTCATCATTAAACACAAAAGGAATATCCTTTTCAAGTAAATGAGATAAGGGCTTAGAGTATTTTGAGAAGTCTTTAATGAATCTCCTGTAAAAACCGGCGTGTCCAAGGAAGGATCGCACTCCTCTTTCATTGGTCGGTGGTGGAAGCTTCTCAATTGCCACTGCTTTAGCACGGTCTACCTGTAATCCCTTGGCGGAAACATGATGCCCAAGAACAATCCCATCCTTCACCATGAAATGGCACTTCTCCCAATTCAAGACAAGATTAGTTTCTTGACACCTTTTCAAAACAACAGCAAGGTTAGACAAACACATATCAAAAGAAGAACCAAAGACTGAAAAATCGTCCATGAATACTTCCATGATCTTCTCTATCAAACCATCAAAAATTGCCATCATGCATCTCTGAAAAGTAGCAGGCGCATTACACAATCCAAACGGCATTTTCCTAAAAGCAAAAGTCCCGTAGGGACAAGTAAAAGTGGTCTTTTCTTGATCCTCGGGAGCAATCATGGTTTGATTATACCCCGAGTATCCATCCAATAAACAATAGAACTCATACCCTGCAAGACGATCCAACATTTGATCCATAAATGGAAGAGGGAAGTGGTCCTTACACGTGTTCTCATTCAATTTCCTGTAATCCACACATGTACGCCATCCCGTAGGAATTCTCGTGGCTATCGCCTCTCTATCCTCAGCTTTCACTACAGTCATACCCCCCTTCTTAGCAACTACATGCAATGGACTCACATGGGGACTATCACTAATAGGATATATAATTCCAGCATCCAACCACGTAAGAATTTGCTTCCTTATCACCTCTTGAATTGCGGGATTCACCCTACGCTGATTCTGAACACTAGCTTTGGCTTCATCCAACAACCTAATCCGATGCATACAATACGAAGGACTAATACCTTTCAAATCATCAAGTGACCACCCTATTGCAGACTGGTACTTCCTCAAAACATCTAATAACTCCTCAAGTTGATCATCATTAAGGGAAGAAGATACAATTACCGGATATTGTGCATCATCACCAAGAAAAGCATACTTCAAGTGATCCGGCAATGGTTTCAACTCCTCTTTTCTTTTCTCCACTGGAGTGTTTTCATTATCCAAAGGCAAGTACTTCCTGGTCCATTTGACTTCTTCCACTTTATTTCTCTCCAATGCAAACCTGTCATCACCCAAAGCAAGTAAGTTTTCAAGAAATTCAATACATACCTCGTTAGAAAGTCCGTCAAGCTCCGTAGTGGGATAAGTAAGAGATTCCATCAAACATGTCTCAAGAGGATCCTTTGACAAGATCAAAGACATATCCTCCTTCACAATCTCCTCCACCACGTCAATACTATAACATTGGGACTCCATTGGCATTTTCATTGCTTTGTCCAAGTTGAAAAGTACTTCTTCTTTGTCCATTCTCAACTTCAGTTCTCCTTTCCGAACATCTATCATAGCTCCAGCTGTAGCAAGGAATGGCCTCCCCAAGATTAAAGGAACATTATCCTTGTCATCATCCATTTCTAATACAAGGAAATCCACAGGAAAAACTAGCTTCTCCACCTTTACTAGAACATCTTCAACTATTCCTTTCGGAAACGTCATTGATCTATCTGCCAATTGGAGAGCAACAGTTGTCGGGGTCATCTCCCCCAAACCAAGCTTCTGAAAGATGGACAACGGCATCAAATTGATGCTTGCCCCAAGATCGCATAAAGCTCGCCGTGCTGGCCCCTTTCCGATCTCACAAAGAATAGTAAAGCTCCCCGGATCTTTCATCTTTGGTGGCAACTTCTTTTGAATAATTGAGCTACAATTCTCAGATAAGTTTACCATTTCAACTCCGGTTAAGCTTCGCTTCTTCATTAATATGTCTTTAAGGAACCGAGCATAATATGGCATCTCCATGATTGCCTCTGAAAAAGGGATGTTCAAGCTTATCTTGTTCATTATCTCTGAAAACTTCTTGAACTTCTCTTCCAACCCTTCTTCACTAGCTTGTAGGGAAACGGTGGAGGTATCTTTGTTTTGGGAATCCCCCATTCATCACGATCAACCTTTTCCGCTTTCTCCTTTTCGGCTCTTAATCACTTAGCTCTTTCCCATTTTTTCTCAGCTATTATGTCTGTACTTTGCTCATTCCGTACCACTGGAGTCGCATCAACATCAAAAGGAACAACAGGTGCATCAAACAAAACATCTCGGCGAGGTTCGACTTGGGTTCGACCAGGCTGAAAGGTCGAACCAGGACTGTATTGGTCGAACCTCTCTCCTGGAAGACTGATCTCATTCTGCTCCGGAGGTTCTACTTGGGTTCGACCAACATTGGAGGTCGAACCACTGCCCCTTTGGTCGAACCGCTTCACTGTATAATTTCCATCCTTCGGTTCGACCTGGGTTCGACCTGAAGAGTTGGTCGAACCTTCGTGATCGTGGTCGAACCATTCCTGCGTCGAAACAGAGTGCTCTGGCCGATGAGGTTCGACCTGTAAAGTTGGTCGAACCCTCCGCGTGTTGGTCGAACCGTTCCTGCGTCAAAATAGAGTGCTCTGGCCGATGAGGTTCGACCTGGGTTCGACCTGAAGAGTTGGTCGAACCCTCTGCGTGTTGGTCGAACCGCGGCTTAGAAAATTCCAACTTCGATTCCGGCCTCATCGGTCCCTCGTACTGCGTTTCTGACCTCAGTGTGATGGCATTACACGACTTTGGATTTTTTATACTCTGAGACGGAAACTTACCTTTTCCTACAGTTTGAGTTAATGTGTTCACATTCTCTGCAATTGTACCCATCAACAATGTGAGATCTTTCACTTGAGTGGACAAATCTCTGTGGTGATCATCAATCTTTTTCTCAAGCTTTGCCTCAAGGCGATTCACTCTTTCATCATTCTTTACCATGTACCGGTTCACAGTATCCTCAAACCCAGGCTTTCCTTCTTCCACCTTTTCTCCCGGATCAACACCTATCGAAAGTTGCACTGCATTGTTCGTATTGCTCCATGATAATTCAGGCCTCCTTGGTTGCTGTTGATAACTACCAGATGGACCAAGATTATTAAAGTTCCCTCGATAGTTCCCTTGGTAGTTCCGGTTTCCTTGATTTGGGTACCTCGTTCCTTGGATACTTTGACCCATGGCATAATTTGCTTCCTCCAATTCGTCTTGGATGGTTCCATTATTCATCATCTCTTGCTGCAAGATTGGCACTCGTTGGGATATCTCGCTGATCTGCTTCTGTTGAGACTCAAGTAGCTTGTTGATATTGGACAAGCTCGAAACGATCTCATCCTCTCTCTTAGTCTTCACCATTGCTTGTTCAACCTGAGCTACCTTTCCAATAATATACGTACCTCTAACTCTATCAGTGGGCCAATCCCTCGAATTCATTGATATGTCTTCAAACAATCTCTCGGCCTCAACGGATGACTTTGTAAGCAATGCTCCATTAGAAGAAGCATCAAGTAGCACTCTTGATTCACAGTCCAATCCGTTATAAAATATACTGATATATTGGGCTTTAGATAACCCATGTTGAGGACACTTCCTGAGCATGTCCTTGAATCTATCCCACGCTTCATGAAATTTCTCACCTCCACTGATAGCAAATTGGTTAATATCTTGCTTCATCTTAAACACCTTCGAAGGTGGCATATACCTCTCCAAGAATCTTAACTTCAATTGCTACCACGTGGTGCACTCAGCTGCATTAATAGTATCGTACCAATCCCTCGCCTTTTCAGTAAGCGAGAATTTGAATAAAAGGATCTTCCTAGCATCTTCATGTTCTCCTACGTCTTTTTGAGTACTTGCATAGCCCAAGAACTTGTTCAGATGCTGCTGCGGATTCTCGAAAGACCCTCCTGAAAAGGAGTTCCTTTCTATCATGCTAATAAGAGCGGGATGAAGATCAAACGCTGTGTTAGTTCCCCTTGCTCCTAAAAGCTCATAATTTCCAGCCCCATTATTTCTGAAAACGTCACGGATGGCTAGATTATCCGAATTCGCTGCCATGTTGACTGTTACTGCTTCCAAATTAACTTCAGTTGTAGCCTCAATCGCTTGCGAAATCTGCTCGTCAACCTCAACTCCAAAATTCAGAGCTTCAGTTGAGTCTATTGCCTTTGCTTTGCTCTTCTTCTTCTTTCTTGATGATGCTCCAATCTCAGGATTATACGGTTCAAGATTACCTTTCTTTGATCTTGTGAGCATACACCTAAAACGAATAAGAAAGAAAACAACAAAACAAGGTAAATAGTCCTAATAAACTAGAAATAATACAAAAAGATAGTTTACGCCGTCCCCGGCAATGGCGCCAAGAACTTGATAGGAGTTTTCTCAACACACAAATTAATCCTCAAGTATAAGGATATCAATTGTAGTCGCGAAGATGACCAAGTTACAATATCGAACCCACGGGACGGATAAATATCAATTTTGTGATCTTCTAGTATATTTTAGACTATGTTGGTAATTGTAAAGGTTTAATGGATAGTAACTTCTAATCGAATTAACAAAAGAAATAGCAAAAGTAGAGAGAAGTGAGTTGTGATCAATAAGAATGATAGGTAGTTCATTGGGTCATCCAGTTTCACTAGCAATTCGTATTTTCGTATGATGGTGTCCGACTCTGTCCTATGGTTTGTGGACGCATCACTAGACCATGCAAGTTTACTCTATAGACACAAGTAAATATGCGCTTGACACGTGTGAATAACATCGGAGCAAGAGATATGCTTCACCCCCCTTTCTAGGTACTATCATAATCAATTATCTTCTACGTCTAGAATCTAACCCAATTTGATCTCCCTTCTTAGGTACTATAAAGTTATACTCTTCATCCTATTCATCAACCCGAATTCAATTCAATTCATGAATATTCATATAAGACAGTTCTAATAATACTTCGGAATCCCTTCACTTAGAATTATAACGATAAACCCTGCTCAGTAGTGAACGCACTCAATCAATAACCATGTCATGTATTCAGACTCTACACAATGATCATTGATGCACAAAACGACTATGAGTATGGATTAAATATGCAATCTTATATAAAACAAACCACAGGTAGTGTTGTACGGAGTTTTACACACGAAACACGAATTACATCATGAAACTTTCATAACCCTAGAACTACCAAGGTGGTTCTAGCCCATGATTGATCTAGGAACAATCATGGTTAGATGAATCATTCTTACTTGAACCTTCAGCGAACCTCTGTCACAGCTCTCCGAATGGATCACCACCTCTACTCTTGTCTCTCCTACGATTGACGATCAAAAGCTCCCTTATTCTCTGTATGAGCCTCCTTTTATACTTGTAATCACGTCTCTAGGGCTTGGAATTGGCTTTCTAAGTGATCTCACGCGTTTCGGCCTCGAAAATCCGGATAAGGTAAGTTCTCGCACACAGGTTCGACCACGTCAAGCAGGTCGAACCCCGAGCCACAGGTCGAACCCCAGGTCGAACCCCAGGTCGAACCCCGCTACTGGAAGAATTCTGCACAGGTTCAACCTTCTGGACAGGTCGAACCACTTAGGTCTTGGTCGAACCCCAGGTCGAACCTCAGCACTGGACAACTCTTGCTCCCGATTCGACCAATGGGCAAGTCGAACCCCAACGTCGTGGTCGAATCCTCCTTCTTGCAAACTGGTTCGACCATGGTTCGACCTGATGGCCAGGTCGAACCAACTGAGTCGTGGTCGAACCCATCTCTGTATTGTCCAGCAACGTTGGTTCGACCTGCTGGAGAGGTCGAACCCTCCTCCAGCCAGGTCGAACCCACCTACTTCTTGGGCGGTTCGCGTGGCTTCGACTCCGTCTCTTCGATTCTTGACTCTTTCACTCTGTTTTTGCTAAGAAAACACTCAAATAGCTCCACTAACACCTGATTCATGCTATTTCACAATATATATAGGTTTTCCACCTATTTTCACATCAAAACTCTCCAAAACTAGCACAAAACATAGCGCCAAACTTGTGAATTTACACACTCATCAAAATCCAAGGATGAAGCTTTCACTAAGTTCAAAGAGTGGTTGGTTGAGGTTGAAAACCAAACTGATAAGAAACTGAAGTACTTAAGGACTGACAATGGCTTGGAATATCTGTCAGATGAGTTCAATCAGTTT
The DNA here is from genome assembly GCA_023678885.1 of Pogostemon cablin. Classification (NCBI taxonomy): domain Eukaryota; kingdom Viridiplantae; phylum Streptophyta; class Magnoliopsida; order Lamiales; family Lamiaceae; genus Pogostemon; species Pogostemon cablin. The sequence goes on from CM042973.1 coordinate 1,320,629, forward strand.
TGTAGGGATAGAGGAATCAAAAGACATAAGACTGTTCCATTAACTCCACAACAAAATGGAACAACAGAAAGAATGAATCAGTAGTGGAGGATTTCCAAAGAGTTTTTGGGGAGAATTAGCTACTACAGCAGTATTTCTCATAAATAGATGTCCATCCTCTCCACTGAACTTCAAAACTCCAGAGGAAGCTTGGAGTGGTAAACCTGCAGATTACAGTAGTTTGAAGGTAATAGAATGTCTTGCTTATGCTCATATAAAGCAAGGAAAGTTGGAACCAAGAGCTTTGAAATGTGTACTAGTTGGTTATCCATCTGGAGTAAAAGGGTATAAATTATGGAGTCCAGAACAACAAAAGATTCTAGTCAGCAGGGATGTCTCTTTTGATGAAGAAAAAATGCCACTATTGGAGAAGATCAAAGCTGTAGCAGGTCCTGATCAAGGTGTTGAGCCTCAGATGGAGCCTTACAAGTCAGCTAGTAGTGGTGACAGTAATAAGGAAGAGCAAAACACCTATCATCTTGCCAGAAATAGACAAAGAAGAGAAATAATACCACATGCAAGATACATCCAAGCTGATCTTGTTTCCTATGCTTTGTATACTGCTTCTGAAGTTGAATCTCTTGAACCTAGGAATTACAAGGAAGCTATAACTAGTGTTGATAGTGATCAGTGGATAATGGCCATACAAGAAGAGCTCTTATCCCTGGATAAGTGATTAGAGCTATTTTCACCTACATTTTAGTGTCTTTTTATATGTGTTTTCGTATTATTTTATCTGTATTTTATATGTTATTTGGTTGTGTTTTGTGTTTTTATTGAAATGTGTGTGAATGAGCGTAAACTTAAGATTTTCACTTTTTATTGGATGTTAAACATGATAAGGAAGATGTAGGAAAAAGCGGATCTCAATTCGGAGTTGAAACGAGGGAGAACGATCCAAAACAGTGAAGGAATACAGGAGCCAGCACCAACACGGGCCGTGTAGCCAACACGGCCCTGTAAGAGGTGGCCGTGCGGCGACACCTAGTCATTCAACACGGGCAACTTAAGGCCGTGTCCAGTTGCACGAGTCGAGTTGGCAGCACGAGCCGTGTAGCCAACAAGGCCCTGGAAGAAGTGGTCGTGTGCCGACATCAGAAGAGCCAACACGACCACCCTGTGCCCGTGTTACAACACACGACTCGTGTTGTAGCACACGAGCCGTGTTGCGTAACACGACCCTGTAAGGAAAGGCCGTGCGGCAGCATCAGAAGACACAATACGGCTACCTTGTGGCCGTGTTGCAGAGCACGACTCGTGCCGTGTATATTCCTGTAGAAATTTCCAGATCCTTCTAGAAGCCTCCATAGGGGTATAAATACCCCTTTATTCAACAATTGGTAGGAGATCCGAAATTCCCATCATCTACACACACATCACACACCATTTCTTCCATTTTCCACCATCATCTTCATCCACCTTCATCCATCTTGATCCATCTCCATCATCTCCATTAATTCTCCATCAAAACTTCATCCCTTCCATTGGATGTGAGAGATCTCAAGAAATCAAGAGCTAGAGGTGGAAATCAAGAAGAATAGAAGATTCTCTTCAAGAAATTGATAGGGAAGAATCCATTCATTTTGTATTTCTTTAGATCTAAGACTATGGGTATTTGTAATGAATCATTTATTTGTTTTGTTACTTTTATCATGATAGGCTAATCCCTCTAGTGGGATTAGGAGCATGAAGAGCATATTAGATTTATATTATCATGTGGATTAAATTGGTTTTTGGTTTAATTGATGTTGATTTCTATTCATGGAGTTTAATTGTCTTGATATTGTGATGGCATGGTTTGTTATTCATGAATGTTTATTGGTTTAATGGATTGTTGATCAATGGATTATTTGTGGTAATTAAATGCTATCATGATGTTCATGTATGTATTGCTTGGAGTGAGACGGAAACGACCCTCTATAGTATTAGGAAGGCATGAATAGACATTGAGTTTGGGTTTGACCGAAAGGATATTTGAATTCAATGAGGGGAACCAATCCATTCATTGGCCTTAGTACACAAAAAGGGAGAGTTTAATCTAACTAGTACCTAGATGGAAGGGGTTAATGTTGGGCTTTGATCTTAAGTGCTTTTGGGAGTCTAAAATGGATCAACAACCTTTGTAACCCGAAAGGGAGCTTAGGATACAATCGTGATCACCCTTAGTCTACATCAATTGAGTTGAATTCCGTTTGTATGATAATATAAATTGAGTATGCTTGGATGTTTCTAATCCCATGTTTTTCACACTTGAACTTTAGCACCCATTTTCTTTACTTGTCATTTCTCTTATTTGCTATTCTTATTTACTTGTTACTTGCTTTAGTTGTTAATCATCTCAAAACCCCCGATTATCTTTACAAAAACGACATGAACATGAGCTCACGTATTTTGCTAGTCCGAACATAACTCCTTTGTGGATTGATAATTTTTCTTGGGATATACTACTACAACGATCGAGTATTCTTGCTCGTGAGTGCTATAAAAATAGGCAAACAAGAAAATGGCGCCGTTGCCAAAGGGGAGTTTGACGGACTAGTCGAGTACTGTGTTATTGTTTTAGTTGTTCTTGATAAGGATTTTTTTTTTAATTTACTATTTGTGGTTGTGGTCTCACTCTTGGCCTTTTCGTAGGTGTTTTATGATCACAAGATCAAAGGGAAATCAATCGATCATTCCTTTGAATTTAGAGATTGAAAGGACCGCACGACAAAGGAAACGAGAGAGGCGTAAAGCTAGAAAAGGAATAAAAATGGAGAATCAACGGGGAGACAATGTTAATTATGACCCACCCCAAGATCCTTTACAAGATCAAAGGGGGTACAAGAAGGAGTGCAAGAGAATCAAGCGGAGATAATGAGGAATTTCTTTGCTCAAAATCAAGAGTATATGCAATTGCTTGCCAATCAAGAAGCTCAAAGGATATTTCAACAACAAGAGTTGCCAAGGCCTAGAGCAATTCGGGATTACTTCCAACCGAGAGCCGTGCACAATATGGTTCCTCCAGTTCAAGCTAATGATTATGAAATCAAGACCAGATTGATCAACATGGTCAAAGCAAATCAGTTTGGGGGAGGTCCTCTTGAACACCCGAACACTCATCTATCTACTTTTTTGGAGGTTGCAAATACCGTCAAGATGAAGGGAGTGTCGGAGGATGCTATTCGAATGAGGTTGTTCTCTTTTTCTTTAAGAGACAAGGCTAAAGCATGGTACAATACAATTCCTTTGGGAAGTTGTAATACATGGGAAGATCTTGAGCAAAGATTCCTAAACAAGTACTTTCCTCCTTCAAAGACGCTCCAATTGAAAAGCCTTATCACTCAATTAGGCAATTTCCGGATGAAAATTTTTATGAAGCATGGGAACGCTACAAAGAGATGCTCCGAAAGTGTCCTCAACATGATTTTCATGAGAATCAACAAGTGGCTTTCTTTTATCAAGGGTTGAATCAACAAAATCGGATGCATGTAGATGCCTCATCCGGAGGGTCTACATTTGGAGTGGATGCTATGAAAGCCATGGATATTTTTGAAGACATTGCAATGAATGCTTATCAATGGCCTTCCGAGCGAGTAATGAGAGGTTATGCATTTGGAAAGGTAGCTCAAGTGGAGAGTGTGAACAAAGTGAAGAGTGATATGTTCCAAAGTGAAGGAATGAAAGAATTCAATGAGAGTATCCAAGCTTTAACAAAGCAATTGAATTTGATCACTCAAGGAGTAAGTCAAGAGGGAAGCACAAGTGCTATTGTGAATGATGAGAGCCATGTTATGCAAAGTATAGACGATGTTGCCTACTTAGATAGGAGAAATTACCAAGGAAATTTCCAAGGTAATTATCCTTCTAATCAAGGTAATTTTCAAAGAGGATATCAAGGACAAGCTCGGGGAAGCAATTTCAATCAATCAAGTAGAAATTATCAAGCTCCGAGGAAGCATGAGAATCTTTCTTACTCTAATCCTCAAGCCGCCGTGTCATATCCTCCGGGATTCGATCCGAGTGCTAAGTCGCCAAATGGAGAGGGGAAAGCATTATTGGAAGAGACATTGATGGCATTCATGAAAGATACAAGGGCTTACATGGAAAAAAGAGATGCAAAGATGGAGGCTAGAATGGAGGAAAATGAGAAGAAATCCGATAATAGGATGAGAGCTTTTGAGTATCAAATGGGACAAATTGCGTCTTCCGTGGGATCTCAACACCAACAAGGAAAGTTTCCATCTACCACGGTAACTAATCCTAAAGAAGATTGAAAGCTATCACTCTTAGAAGTGGAAAAGAGTATGAGGAACCTCCTATGCCTAAAGAAGATAGTATTGTCATTGAAAGGGAAGTGGAAAGCAAGATTGAAGAAGGGTTGGTGCAAGAAGAGATTGAAATGGAGGAAGTAAGTAAGAGAAAAGAAATTGTTGAGCAAAGGAAAGATGAAGAGAAAATAGAGAGAATTCCAAAGTGGAAGAAGGCAAAGGAGTTAAGAGAAAAGGAAGTTGAAGTTGAAAGAGATAGTTGGGGAATACCCAAGACTCAAGTACCGGTTCCTTTTCCTCAAAGGTTCTTGAAGAAGGGTTTGGATGAGAGGTTCAAAAAGTTTCTTGAAATCTTCAAGAAGATTCAAATCAATATCCCTTTCGCCGATGCTTTGGATCAAATGCCTCATTATGCTCGTTTCTTGAAGGACATCATGGGAAAGAAAAGAAGTCTTGTGGACAATGAAATGGTTAATCTAACCGAAGAGTGTAGTGCCATTCTACAACGGAAACTTCCTCAAAAATTGAAGGATCCGGGTAGTTTCATTATACCATGTGAAATTGGAAAGAACAAGAAGAACAAGGCTCTTTGTGACCTCGGTGCAAGCATTAATCTAATGCCTCTCTCCATATTCAAGAAGCTTGGGTTAGGTGAAGTAAAGCCAACTTCCATCACACGTCAATTGGCGGATCGATCTATGACACATCCAAAAGGAGTAGTTGAAGATGTGTTGGTAAAAGTTGATAAGTTCGTCTTTCCGGTGGATTTTGTTGTTCTAGATATGGAGGAGGATGAAAATGTGCCATTGATTTTTGGGAGACCGTTTCTTGCTACCGGGAGAGCTCTTATTGATGTCTATAAAGGAGAATTGAAGTTGAGAGTTAATGATGAGGAAGTGGTATTCTCTCTACACAAGGCCATGCAATATCCAATGAATGATGAAGAATGTAAAAGTGTGGATGTTGTAAAGGGAAGTGTCGAGGAGAGTTGGCCTTCCATTGTAACCAAGGATCCACTTGAACTTTGCTTGAGCAATTCTCTATCTCTTTCTAATATTTCTACTACTTCTCTTGATTTAAATGAAGAATTGATTAATTGTTTGCTTGATCTAGGTGATTATAGTGAAGCTCAAGAGGTTGCAGCCGCCATCTCAAGGGGAAATGAAAAGTTCTTACCAATTAGAGATCCACTCGAGCAAGAAGAGAAAAAGGAAAAGAAGGTGGAGTTGAAGTCTCTACCCGATCATCTTACTTATGCCTACCTTGGTGAAAATGAGACATGTCCGGTAATTGTATCATCATCTCTAACCTCTAGTCAACTTGATAAATTGCTTAATATCCTTAAAGAGCATAAGTCGGCTATTGGTTGGTGTATTGATGATTTGAAGGGAATTAGTCCAACAATTTGCATGCATAAGATAAGACTTGAGGATGAAGGGAAAGCTTGTGTTCAAAACCAAAGAAGACTTAATCCTATCATGCAAGAAGTGGTAAAAAAAGAGGTTCTTAAGTGGTTAGATTCGGATATGATCTTTCCTATTAGTGATAGCCCCTATGTGAGCCCGTTGCATGTAGTATCTAAAAAAGGGGGTATGACTATAGTGAAGACCGAGAAAGATGAGACCATAGCCACTAGGACGGTGACGGGGTGGCGTGTGTGTGTTGATTATAGGAAGCTTAATGAAAACACACGTAAAGATCACTTCCCCTTACCTTTCTTGGATCAAATGTTGGATAGGTTGGCCGGGTATGAGTTTTATTGCTTTCTTGATGGGTATTCCGGGTATAACCAAATTCTCATAGCACCCGAAGTCCAAGAAAAGATCGCTTTCACTTGTCCTTATGGAATATTTGCTTTTCGAAGATTGCCATTTGGACTTTGCAATGCACCGGCCACCTTTCAAAGGTGTATGATGGCAATCTTTGAAGGATTATTTGAGAATATAATGGAAGTGTTCATGGATGACTTTTCGGTGTTTGGTTCTTCTTTTGATACTTGTTTGTCTAACCTTGCTATTGTTTTGAAGCGATGTCAAGACACTAATTTAGTGTTGAATTGGGAGAAGTGCCACTTCATGGTAAATGATGGCATTGTACTTGGACATCACATCTCTTCAAAGGGATTGCAAGTTGACTGAGCCAAAGTTGTTGCGATAGAGAAGCTTCCACCGCCAACAAATGAGAAGGGAGTACGATCGTTCCTTGGTCATGCCGGGTTCTATCGTAGATTCATCAAGGATTTTTCTTTATTTTCTAAACCTCTATCTCATCTCCTTGAAAAAGATGTGTCATTTAAGTTTGATGATAATTGTTTAAATGCTTTTCAGGTGCTAAAGGAAGCTTTGATTTCATCACACATCTTGATCACCCCCGATTGGAAAGAGTCATTTATATTGATGTGTGATGCAAGTGATGTAGCTCTTGGAGTAGTTTTGGGGCAACTAAGAGAGAAAAAATTCTGAGCCATTTACTATGCAAGCAAGACATTTGATGCGGCTCAAAGGAACTATACTACTACCAAAAAAGAGTTTTTGGCGGTAGTATACGCATTTGATAAGTTTCGTCCTTATTTGGTAGGAACGAAGACTATTGTATACACCGACCATGCCGCTATCAAGTATCTCATGGCAAAGAAGGATGCAAAGCCAAGGGTGATAAGATGGGTATTACTTCTTCAAGAATTTGATATTGAAGTGAGAGATAAGAAGGGCACGGAGAATGTGATAGCCGACCATCTTTCAAGGTTAGAGTCGAGGGAGCATTGTGAAAGTACTTATAAGTTAATCAAGGAGATTTTCCCAATGAAGAAATCTTGGAGTGTGATTGCTATCAAATTGATGCTTTAGTGGAGCAAGAAGGAAGCCCGTGGTATGCGGACTATGTGAATTACTTGGCTAGTGGAAGGAGGCCTTATGAGCTTAATAAGTATCAATCCAAGAAGTTCTTTCATGATGTTAAAAGTTACTTGTGGGATGATCCATTCTTGTACAAGATGTGTAATGATTCTCTTGTGCGAAGATGTGTGCCCGAGGAAGAATGGAATAGTGTGTTGGAGTTTTGCCACTCTTCACCTAGTGGAGGCCATTTTGGAGCTCAAAAGACCGCTGCAAAAGTCTTACAATCGGGGTTGTATTGGCCATTTTTGTTCAAGAGTTGTAAAAAATTTGTTGAGGGTTGTGATCGGTGTCAAAGGATGGGAGAAATCTCCAAATGGGATGAAATGCCCCTTAAGAGCTTTCAAGAAGTGGAGATATTTAATGTGTGGGGCATCGATTTCATGGGACCATTTCCTCAATCTAATGGATTCTTATATATCCTATTGGCGGTCGACTATGTATCGAAATGGGTTGAGGCCATACCTTCGAGAACAAGTGATGCTAGAGTGGTCATGGGGTTTCTAAAGAAGCATATCTTCACAAGATTTGGAGTACCTAGAGTTTTGGTAAGTGATGGGGGTAGTCACTTCATAAATAAGCTCATGGAGAACATTCTCAAGACTTATGGAGTGAAGCATCGAGTGTCTACTCCGTATCACCCTCAAACGAATGGTCAAGCTGAAATTTCTAATCGATAAATAAAACAAGTCTTGGAGAAAACAGTGAGTGTGAGTAGAAAGGATTGGTCAAATAAACTTGATGATGCATTGTGGGCCTTTCGAACCGCATTCAAGACCACTCTTGGTATGTCTCCTTTTCAAATTGTCTATGGCAAGTCTTGCCATCTTCCCGTGGAGTTAGAGCATAAAGCTTATTGGGCCATTAAGAAGTTGAATTTTGACATGAAAGCTTCGAAGAAGGTAAGATTCTTATAATTGAATGAGCTTGAGGAATTTAGAGAAAATACTTATGAAAACTCAAGAATTTTTAAGGAGAAAACCAAGAGGTGGCATGATGCTCGTTTGAAGAAAAAGAGCTTTGAAAAGGGTGAAAAGGTGTTGGTATTCAATTCTCGACTAAGACTTTTCCCGGGCAAGTTGAAGTCCAAATGGAGAGGACCTTATGTGGTAAAGGAAGTACTTGATGGGGGAGCTCTAAAGGTTATGGATGAGAACGGGGGAGAGTTCTTGGTCAATGGTCATCGTGTGAAGCACTATGTGGATCCATCACAAAGGGAGACCCTCTTTGTGGATACTTTATGTGAAAGATGAGCTAAAATTTCATCTAGCTTGAAGACGTTAAACTTAGCACTCGATGGGAGGCACCCCATCACTATCTTTATTGCTTTATTTTAGTGCTTTCAATAAATGTTGTGGTTTTGTTGTTTTGTATTTTGGACTTGTAGGTTGATTGTGCTCATGGAGAAAAATGCACATGGAATAAAAGAGAAATGCTTCATGGATTCAAGTTGACATGTTCCACCATTTGTTGCAAACTTAATTCGTGACTCTTGTCTCGAGTTAGGTTTGGGGGGTGCTAGTGCGTGGTGGACATAGCTTGAGTCGTGTGGATGCGGTTACTTCTCTACAAGAAGATCATCAATGGAAACTACAAGGGTAAGTCTCACCACTTTTTGCAAACTTAAGTCTCAACTCACCACTTGAGTATATTCTTTTAAAATTGGGAAAATTTTAAAATTTTTCTCATGAGTATTGGTTTGATTTTGGTATGATTGGTGGTGTTGAAGTGCATGATAGTCCATATTCATAATGAAATTGTTGAACTAATGGTATTTGTTGAGTGTTTGAGCATGAATGAGAGGTATTGGAAGCATGATGGAGCTTGGAGCAACGCTTTCCTTACCAAATGCCTATCGAGGGAGTACTCTACACCTTATCATTTTACTACTTGAAATGAATTTAGTTTGATTTGGATTGTTGTGACTAGCATGATACTTCATTTGTTATGTTTGTGGGAGGTTTACTTTCGTATATTAGGATTTCCTTTTCAATAAAGGTTGGGATGAATGTGTGCTTAATTTTCTTATGGATGATGGTGTTTTGTGTTTTTGTTGTGTCTTGTTTGTTGAGTCCTTATTTGTATGTTGTGTGTATTTTCATTCTTATCTTGGGATGTTTGGTGGTTTGTTTAGGGATGTCGTGAGTCATTTTTGAATGTGAGTGATGATAGATTGTGGTGATAAGTGATGACAAATTATGATTAAGAATCTCTACACTTTCAAATTGTGACATGTTTTACTTAACTTGTTCAATTTTGAGATGAATGAGGTGTAATAAGTTCCTTAAGGTCCGAGCACAAGCTTGTGAGCATTTGAGCCTCAACCATGCATACATGGTATTTCTTCATGAGTGGATCGGTTGTGTTTGATAAGTTAGAACTTGCTCAAGGACTATAGGAATGAGCCCGATTAGTGGAGATTAGTGAAATGATCTAAGGACATCCTTGTTATTATAGTCATTGCCATATATGTTCCTACCTTGAACACCATCCTTAGTCAACCACTTTGAGCCTATAAGCTTATTTCTTGTGAATTTAGCACATTACAAGCCTTGATTACCCAGGTAAGCCTTATATATATATCCATTATGTGAGTAATTGAGGAGAGGATGGCTAGAAAGGATTGATTGAATAATCAAAAGAAGTAAAGGACATGGTAAACAAGCAAGAAAAATGATGAAAAGAGCAACAAAAAGAAGGCACATGCAACCTCAAAGTTAGAAAAGGAGCAAATCAACATCAAAATGCTCAAGTAAACAAAATTCAAAGATAGGAAGCATGCATCAAAAGAAGCTCAATCCAAGGAAAGTTAATGAAAAGTGCTTGAGATTGTAAAGATAAGAAAGGAAGAAAGAAAAGTGGAGAAGTTGAGGAAATTGACCATCTCTTTGATTACTTACACTTGTTGAGTCACTCTTATCCATATACTTCTTACCCTACCAAAGAGTCTATCACTACATCCTAATTAAAGACCTTTTTGATCATTGATTGAAACTTTGGTGGTTTGTGAATGTAGTCCGCGAGCAAGCTTATAGCGAGTCGAGCCAATCGATTAATGAGTGTGATTTACCCTATTTCAAAAGAGTGTTGAGAGACATCAATATCCATTGTGAGGCTTGGACTTAAAAGGAACTATATTACACTTTATTCTCTTTTGATTGAACTTGTTAATTTCTCATGTCATGATTTTAATGTTGTAGGATGACTTAGCATAGTTTGTGGTTATTATTGCTAACGATGTGTTATTGCTTATGTTCGTTTAGTCTTTTCTACGTGAAAATTTCTCCTTTTGATTTGTCATTTTCGTCGCTCGGGGACGAGCAACACCTTAAGTTTGGGGGGTTGATTAGAGCTATTTTCACCTACATTTTAGTGTCTTTTTATATGTGTTTTCGTATTATTTTATCCGTATTTTATATGTTATTTGGTTGTATTTTGTGTTTTTATTGAAATGTGTGTGAATGAGCTTAATTCGGAGTTGAAACGAGGGAGAACGAGCCAAAACAGTAAAGGAATACAGGAGCCAGCACCAACACCGGCCGTGTAGCCAACACGGCCCTGTAAGAGGTGGCCGTGCGGTGACACCTAGTCATTCAACACGGGCAACTTAAGTCCATGTCCAGTTGCACGAGTCGAGTTGGCAGCACGAGCTGTGTAGCCAACATGGCCCTGGAAGAAGTGGCCGTGTGCCGACATCAGAAGATCCAACACGACCACCCTGTGCCCGTGTTACAACACACGACTCGTGTTGCACCACACGAGCCGTGTTGCGTAACACGGCCCTGTAAGGAAAGGCCGTGCGGCAGCATCAGAAGACACAACACGGCCACCTCGTGGCCGTGTTGCAGAGCACGACTCGTGCCGTGTATGTTCCTGCAGAAATTTCCAGATCCTTCTAGAAGCCTCTATAGGGGTATAAATACCCCTTTATTCAACAATTGGTAGGAGATTCGAAATTCCCATCATCTACACACACATCACACACCATTTCTTCCATTTTCCACCATCATCTTCATCCACCTTCATCCATCTTGATCCATCTCCATCATCTCCATTAATTCTCCATCAAAACTGCATCCCTTCCATTGGGTATGAGAGATCTCATTGTCGTCATTTTCACCTAGGTTTTAGTGTCTTTATGTGTGTATTTTCGGATGTTTTTATCCGTATTTGTGTTAATTTTGGTGGAGTTATTGTTGTTTTGAGGAAAGTGGTACGAACTGATAGAATTGTGTAAATGAGCTTAAATATGTGTAAAACAGGTCATGGAACGGACAAACACGGAGTCGGGAGCGAAAGGGAGACGAAGAATAGGCCATGCAGCTGCACGGGCCGTGCGCGGAACACGGCCCTGTAGCAGCTGGCCGTGTAATGTCATCAGAACACGCTGCTCGGCCAGAGATTCGGCCGTGCGCTGGTGCACGGGCCGTGCGCTGCTGCACGCCCCGTGTGCGGAGCTCGGCCCTGTAAGAAGGAGCCGTGTATTGTCGTCAGAAAGTGCTGCACGGCCATGATCAAGGCCGTGTATTGCAGCTCGGGCCGTGTCCGGAAGCACGCACAAAACGCCGAAGTAGGTGTGCCCTACACGGGCCGTGTACTGCAGCACGGGCCGTGTAGGTGCAAAATCCTGTGTAATTTTCAGAAAGTTCCGGAAGCTTCTAGAAGGTCCATAAGTGATATAAAACCATGATTTGTGCGAAATTAGGAGGAGAGATACACATTAGATCAGATTGAGAGCAGTTACACACAATCCACACCATATTTCCTCACACACTAGATCTACAAGCCATCTACACCATCTTAATCCATCAATTCACCTTGATCTTCATAAATCCATCCATACATCCATCCCTTCCATCATCTAAGAAGAGAAAATCAGATTTGTTTGAAGAATTTGGCATGATCAAGGAAGAAGGAGTCTACCTTCAAGGGGAAGCTCAATCTCTTTTATTTTGCTACTTTCTTCATTTTATTGCTCATATGGAGCTTGTATTGGATTGTAGCCAATTTGCAATGAATATTTGTGGCTAGTCCTCAAGTGAGGCTAGCAATATGATTGGTTAGGAAATATGTAGATTTTTGCACTATTAAAGCTTGATGAATTGATTGTTATGATTACTTTCTATCATGAATTCTTATTCTCATTTGATGCATGATGTGTGTGGTTAAATTCTCTATGCATAGTGTTAGGATGGCCATTCCAATATTATGTGTGGTGATTTAATTGAATCATTGATTGTATTAGGTGACTTGGTTAGTATGAGGGGAGGAAAGCCATTCCCTCCAAGTGCTTAGAACCTCATGATAGAACATTAGTGATGAATTAGTGAGGGGAACCAACTTATGATCATAGTACCCATGAGGGAATTGAGAGTAAGACAATCTTAGGAGATTTAAACTTGTAAAAGAGTTGAGAACCTAATCACCTTGGCCATAGGGGTTAGGGGTACAATTGTGATTGCCCTTAGTATCATAACTTGAAAGTCATCAATGCTTGAGTAAGTGTGAAGTCTACATAAGACCTTGACCATGATGTTGCTAGCCTTGCTCTCTTTTTAGATATACTTCATCCATTCCATCTCATCTTGCTACTTGATTTGATTGATATTTGTTATAATTAGTTGCTTGTCTAGTTCATTAGTTAATTGATAGAGTAATCATAGTTCTTAAATCAAAACATTATCTTGATCATCCTTACAAAACATAAATCAATGGAAAATCCGGATACAACTTGAGTTTACCTTTTCCCTTGGGACGACAATACTATAAATTTTGCACTTGGTCACGCGGATACAACAGCGATAGAGTACACTTACTCTTGACATTTCACTAGAAATGCGACTAAGTTCATGGCGCCGCTGCCGGGGAAATGTTAAACTTGTGGTTGTAACGAGTTTGAAGTTGATTAGTCTTGATAAGGATATTTCTTTCATTTGTATAGTTGTTTACTTGTCTTAGTTACTTGGAGAGCTAATTTTGGAATTCTTGTAGGTACATGCAAACTCGTTCAAGGTCTCAATCTATTGAACCTTTGAATTTGGAATTAGAAGCTACCTTAAGAAGACAAAGAAGAGGAGTGTTGGAACCAACGGAAGAAAATATGGAAGAAGTAAGGGATAATGCAAATATGGTTGATGAAGAAGGTAATTTGAGAAATTTTCAAGGTGGTGATAATGCTAGAGGAGGTTTTGGTAATCAAGAATATGTGCCACAAGTTTATGCTCAACAAATGCACTTGCAAAACCAACAATTGCAAGCTATTATTCAAAACTTGTTGGCACAACAAGAAGCAAGGAATGATCCTCCGATAGTGCAAAATCAACCTCGTAGAAATGGGAATAATGGAGTGGGAATGAACATCCGAGATCACTTCCAACCGCAATATGGAAACTATGTTGTGGGACCACCGGTGAATGTTAATCATTTTGAGATCAAGACGGGATTGATCAACATGGTGCAAGCAAACCAATTTGGTGGTGGTACTATGGAGGATCCAAATGCTCACTTAGCCCAATTTACGGAGTTAGCAAATACGGTCAAGATAAATGGGGTAAGTGAGGATATTATTAAATTGAAGCTCTTCTCGTTTTCATTACGAGATAGAGCTAAGGCTTGGTATCATACTTTACCACCGGGATCCTACAACACATGGAGAGAGTTGGCACAAAGATTCTTGAGCAAGTATTTCCCACCATTGAAGATGTTGCATCTAAAAGGTCAAATATTGCAATTTAAGCAAATGCCTCTTGAAACTTTTAGTGAGGCTTGGGACCGATTCAAAGAAATGCTAAGGAAATGCCCACAACACGGATTTCCCGAAGATCAACAAGTAGGATTTTTCTATGCCGGTTTGAATGGAAGTGAAAGGATGCTTGTTGATGCTTCATCGGGAGGTTCGATTTTGGGGCAAACTCCGGAAAGAGCAATTGCCATATGTGAAGAAATAGCTTTGAATACGGGACAATGGGCCATGGATAGAGTTGCGGGCTTATATGAAAAAGAGAAGATTGCTAAGATGGAAGAAGTGTGCTTGCAACAAGTGAAAAAGGTGGAGGTGCCTAATGAAGATGTAACCGACAGAGCAATAACTGAGATACTAAAAAGGATGAATGCTAGTATGCAAGTGACTCCAACATCTACACCAATGGTGAATCAACAAGTGCTAGCTAATCCTCCGCATGTGATGTCATTACCTTTGATGAATCAACAAGTGTTTCCTAATTTTCAACAAGGTGTATCTACACCAAGTATGGGTCAATCTTCTCAAAGTTGTCAAATGCCTACTTCTATACCTCAACAAGGTATGTCCCCTAATTCTTGGAGCCCATCGGAGATGACACTTGAGGAAGTTGCCTTCATGCAAGGAAGGAACTTCCAAGGAAATTACGGTGGGAATTTTGGGAATAATGGAGGTGGATATCCACAAAGGCAAGGAGGTTGGGGGCAAGGTAACTTTCAAGGGAATTTCAATCAACCCCGGAGATATGAAAATTTGTCGTATGGGAATCAAAGTAATGCACTCACATTGCCACCGGGCATTCATCCGGGGGAGAAGGCTCCAAATGAAGAAGGAAAGTCTACATTGTCTACATTGGAGGATAAAATGACTAAGATGTTTGAGTTTATGAAGCAAAGAGATGAGGTAAATGAGAATCGATTCAAAGCAATTGAGACTCACATTAGTCAAATTGCAAGTGAAAGGGGTAATGTTCATCACCAAGGGAAGTTTCCATCCACAACCATTACTAATCCGAAGGAACAATGTAAGGTGATTGAACTTCGTAGTGGAACAAAATACGAAGGGCCTTCAATGCCAATGGAAGTAGAGGAGGTGGATTGTGAACTTGAGCCTATGGAAAGTTTGGGTGAAGAAGGGAAAGAGAAAAAAGTTGATATTGTTGAAAAAGGTGAAAGTACCCCTACACTTGAAGAAGAAAAAGTAAAGTCTCCAAAGAAATGGGAAAGATGTAGAGAAGCAAAACGGAAAGAGAGAGAGGAAAAGTTTGAAAGAGATGAATGGGGGATTCCTAAGTTGCCCATGGCAATCCCGTTTCCACAAATATGCTTGAAAAAGGGATTAGAAGAGAAATTTGCCAAGTTTGTTGAAATGTTGAAGAAGATACATGTGAATATGCCTTTTGCGGAGGTCTCACTTCAAATGCCCAACTACGCCAAATTTTTTAAGGATATCTTGTCAAAGAAAAGAAGCTTGGGAGAATTCGAAACGGTGAACCTTACGGAGGAATGTAGTGCAATCTTGCAAAAGAAACTTCCCCCTAAATTGAAAGATCCGGGGAGTTTCACTATTCCTTGTGAGATGGGAGAGCAAAGGAATTACAAAGCTTTATGTGATCTAGGGGCAAGCATTAACTTAATGCCCTTATCAATCTTCAAAAAGTTGGGTATTGGTGAGGTCAAACCGACGTCGGTTACACTTCAATTAGCCGATCGGTCGTTGACACATCCCAAGGGAATAGTGGAAGATGTTTTGATCAAAGTTGGCAAGTTTGTGTTCCCCGTTGATTTTGTGGTACTAGATATGGCTGAAGATGATAGTGTCCCATTGATACTTGGACGTCCATTTCTTGCCACTGGGAAAGCATTGATAGATGTGGAGAAAGGGGAGCTAACGTTGAGGGTGAATGAGGATGAAGTCATATTTTCTTTAAGTGAGGCTATGAGGTATCCTAGGGAGGAATGTGGAAGAGTGGAGGTTATTGACGACATGGTTGAAGAGCATATGTATCACCTTCCCTCCAAGGACCCTTTGGAAATCATCATAAGCCACTCTTATTTTCTTGAATCTATAAAAGCTAAATCTTCTTTTGGTGTAGAAAATGATAAAATAATTGATGAATTGCATGGTTTAAATGCTTGTAGGGCACTCACAAAAGAGGAAGCAAAGGAGGTAAAGGTAGAGAAACTTGATGAAAAGCCATTTTTGGAAGTGCAAGAGAAGAAGAAGGTAGAGTTGAAACCATTGCCGGATCACTTAAAGTATGCTTACTTGGATAAAGATGAAACGTATCCGGTAATTATATCCTCTTCCCTTAATGATTTAGAAGTAGAAAAATTGCTACGAGTCTTAAGAGATCATAAGTCATCTATTGGTTGGAGCATTAAAGATTTGAAAGGTATTAGTCCATCTATGTGCATGCATAAGATCCATTTGATTGATGATGAAAAGTCTTGTGTGCAAAACCAACGCAGATTAAATCCTATAATGCAAGAAGTGGTAAGGAAAGAGGTGTTAAAATGGCTTGATGCGGGAATAATCTTTCCAATTAGTGATAGTCAATATGTAAGTCCTCTACATGTAGTGGCAAAGAAAGGTGGTATGACAATTGTTAGATCCGATACAAATGAAACAATTGCCACTAGAACTATCACGGGTTGGAGAGTATGTGTTGACTATCGTAAGTTGAATGAGAATACTCGTAAAGATCATTTCCCATTACCATTCATAGATCAAATGTTGGATCGTCTTGCGGGGCATGAGTACTATTGTTTTCTTGATGGTTATTCCGGGTACAATCAAATATTGATTGCACCGGAAGATCAAGAGAAGACAACGTTCACTTGTCCCTATGGTACATTTGCATTTAGAATGATGCCATTTGGTCTATGCAATGCCCCTGCCACTTTCCAGCGTTGTATGATGGCAATCTTTGATGGTTTAATTGAAAATATTATGGAGGTGTTTATGGACGATTTTTCCGTGTATGGATCTTCTTATGATATTTGTTTAACTAATCTCACGATTGTGTTGCAGAGGTGTGAAGAGTCGAGTCTTGTGCTAAATTGGAAAAAATGCCACTTTATGGTGACCGATGGGATAGTCTTGGGACATCATATTTCAAAGCATGGGTTAAAAGTGGATAGAGCTAAAGTAATAGCCATAGAACGTCTACCCCCTCCTACTAGTGAGAAGGGAGTGAGATCGTTCTTAGGACATGCGGGCTTTTATAGACGCTTCATTAAGGATTTTTCCAAAATTGCTAAACCCCTTTGTAAATTGCTTGAAAAAGATTGTCCATTTAACTTTGATGATGAGTGTTGTGTGTCATTTCAGGTGCTTAAGGATGCTCTCACTTCATCTCCGATCCTCATTACCCCGGATTGGAGTTTACCATTTGAACTTCATTGTGATGCTAGCGATCAATCCATTGGAGTGGTGTTGGGGCAAATGAGAGAGAAGAAGTTTAGAGCAATCTATTACGCCTCAAAGACATTGAATTCGTGCCAAATTAACTACACCACAACGGAGAAGGAATTTTTAGCCGTAGTGTATGCTTTTGAGAAGTTTCGACCATACTTGGTTGGAACACAAACGATTGTCTACACGGATCACGCGGCTATAAAATACCTCATGAGTAAGAAAGATGCTAAACCTCGTTTAATTCGTTGGGTGTTGCTTTTGCAGGAATTTGATGTGGTCATCAAGGATAAAAAGGGCGTGGAGAATGTGATTGCGGACCATTTGTCTAGGTTAGAAAATGGAGGTGCAAATGAAGATTTGAAGCCTATTGGGGATGAGTTCCCGGATGAGGACATTTTACTACTAGAGGTCAAGCAAGTGAATACTCGCATGGTGAATGTGCCACCTTGGTACGCCAATTACGTCAATTTCTTTGTGTGTGGAATCAAGCCCACGTTGCTTAATGAGTACAAAGAAAAGAGGTTTCATGTTGAAATTAAGAAGTATTTTTGGAATGAGCCGTATTTGTTTAAAATTTGCAATGATGGAGTAATAAGGAGATGCGTAGCTGAAGAAGAAGTTATGGGGATTCTTGAACTGTGTCACTCGTCTTTGTGTGGAGGTCACTTTGCTCATCAAAAGACGGGGGCTAAGGTTTTACAATCGGGCTTTTATTGGCCAACATTGTTTAAGGATGCAAAGAAGTTTGTTGCAAAGTGTGATAGATGCCAAAGGATAGGGGGAATTGGCAAGAGAGATGAAATGCCCATGACCTTAAGGATTGATGTAGAAATTTTTGATGTATGGGGGATTGATTTTATGGGACCATTTCCCTCGTCTAAAGGATATGTGTACATCTTGCTAGCTGTGGATTATGTGTCCAAGTGGGTGGAGGCAATTCCCACGAAGACGAATGATGCTTTGATTGTGCAAAGGTTTTTGAAAAAGAATATTTTTGCTAGGTTTGGAGTTCCACGAGCTTTAGTGAGTGATGGAGGATCACACTTTGTAAACAAGTTGATGGAGAGTTTGTTGAAAAGATATGGAGTGAAACATCGAGTGGCTACACCTTACCACCCTCAAGCAAATGGTTTGGCGGAGGTCTCAAACTGCCAAATCAAGTTAGTTTTGGAGAAGACCATCAATGGAGGGAGGAAGGATTGGTCGGACAAGCTTGATGACGCTTTATGGGCTTATCGGACGGCTTTTAAGACCATTCTTGGTGTCTCACCGTATCAATTGGTCTATGGTAAAGCTTGTCATCTCCCTGTGGAGCTTGAACACCGTGCATTATGGGCTATCAAACGTCTTAATATGGACGAGGGGGAAAGTGGTCAAGCACGGTTGTTGAAGTTAGTTGAGTTGGAGGAGTTTAGAGGAAGAGCATTTGAAAACTCAATTATCCATAAGGAAAATATGAAGAGATGGCATGATGCTAAGGTCAAGGAGAAGACGTTTGCTCTCGGGGATAAAGTGTTTGTATTCAATTCGAGGCTCAAGTTGTTTCCCGGAAAGCTTAAATCAAAATGGATGGGACCCTATGAAGTGCTTGAAGTGTTGAATGGACATACATTGAGGTTAAAGGGTCCAAATAATGAATTTGTGGTAAATGGTCATAGAGTGAAGCATTACCTATCTCCTTCTCAAAAGGAGACGGTGTATGTGGTTACTCTCTCTTCTTAAACTTCTTTTGAGTATTGGTTTAGTGTAGATTTTTTTTAGTTTTCTTGTAGATTTGGTATGAAGGTGGTTAAGCTCATGAGAAACGCATAAGAGAAAAGACACGGATGCTAAAGGTGAAATGATGATTGTATGCCTCACCACTCTTTACAAACTTAAATTTTAACACTTGTGTTAATTTGAGTTTGGGGGGAGGTTGCGTGGTGGTCACACTTGATCAATTGGAGCTTAAAGTAGGCATAAGAGGTGGAGAAGCATGAAGAGCATTGAGAAAACGAATAAGGTATGTCTCACCACTTTTGCAAACTTAATTCGTAACTTGTTTCGATTTAAGTTTGGGGGGAGAGTGCGTGGTGTGATCTATGCTTTGTTCAATTGATTGTGTTATCTTGTGTATATATATCATCATTACAAATTGGTCATTTTTTTGAAAATTTTGAATATGTTTCTCATGAGTTAGGATAGTTTTGGTGTGTTTGGTGGTGTTTTGAGTACATTCTAATCCATTCTTGGTTATGAGTGTAGCATGGATAACATTGAGTAGTGTTTAAGCATGAATAGGGTATGTGAAGAGTGAAAAAACAGGGCAAGGATGGAGTGAAGCAAGAAAAATGAAGAACAGGGCAAACTGCTACACGGGCCGTGCGCTGTGCACGGCCCTGTAGCAGTTGGCCGTGTAGCGGGATCAGAACATGCTACACGGCCAGGATGATGGCCGAGTTACGCAGCTCGAGCCGTGCAGGAGAAACAGTACACGGGCCGTGTTCCGCACACGGCCCTGTAGCAGGTGGCCGTGTAAGGGGATCAGAACACGCTGCACGGCCTCACTTGAGGCCGTGCTGCGTAACACGGGCCGTGCAGGGGTTCGACCAGGTTTTTAAAAGGGCTTTTCCGTAAGCATTCTACACACTCCCTTTCATCCGTACACATCCAATTCACTCCTCAAAGTACACAAATCATCCACCAGGTTGGTTTTTGAAGGATTGTGAGTAAAGTTTGTCAAGTTTGCACACCAAATCACTTCTCCACATTCAATTGTTGAAAGGTATCACTTCTTGAACCAAAACTTTTGAATTTTGATATGAATTTAGTAAATTGATATATGGGATTTGTTCTAATGTGAATTTTATGCTTAATTGATGATGTTCATACATGTTTTGAATAGAATTTTTGAATAAAAATTTGGGGATTTGTGTGAGAATGTTGAATTTGAATAATTGTGTTGTGCCAATTGACGAATTACATTAGTATGATGTTTATTTGTAAGAGATTAACTTTAGATATTGAGGATTTGGGCATGAGGATATGCAAATTTTATGTTGAGAGGATGTTTACATTTTGTGCATGCCAAGTGTTCGATGAAATGTCTAAAAGAGGAATTTGTTGGAAATTGATGGTCAAATGTGAATAGCATTTTAAGATGATTGAAGTGAGGATTCATATGTGTGATCATGAGTAGAAATTGGTTATAATTGTTGATAGTTGAGATGAATGGTGATAAGTTGTTAAGTGTGAATATATTTGATAAGTTGTATATTGCTTGTACATTGTAGATGGCTGAGAGGAGAGTTCGCCCAAGGACCGAGGATTTCATTGTGATAACCGACCCTGAGGAGTTATCTAACTTGGATGCCCAGTTGTTTATTGAAGGAATTCATCCACAAGAATTTGGAGTTGAGTTCGAGGATTATTGGGGAAAGTATGTGATTCGCTGGCAAGTGCTAGCCCCGAAAGTCAAGGCTACTCGTTTCCAAGATACGGAAACGATGAGGGGATTAGGTATAGAGGAAGATCTGAGGAAGTTATTTCGCTTCTCTCAGATGGAAGCTTTCTTCGATAAGAGGCCGCCAACCTACTATCATCTCACTGCGGAATTCATGAGTACTTTACAAGTGAAGAAAGATAGGAATGGGTATCCACTGTGGGTGACTTTTCAGCTAGATAATGTGTTGAGGGAAAAGGTTCCATTTGCATTTTTGAATGAGTGTTTTGGGTGCCCGCCATGCGAATTCCATCGGAGCTTTTATTCCGGAGGAACTTTCAATCAACAGGAATGGTGGTCAAGCCTTGTGAATGATGGAACTGAGAGAGCAGGGTACGTCCCTAGTGCATCAAAGGGAACAGCCATCCGGAATCCGGTAATGAGGTATTTGGAGAAGATCGTCTCCAACACTATAGTGGGAAGGTTTGAAGGAGGCTCAGTTGGAGAAAAGCAGCTCTACATCATGTATTGTATGTATAAAGAGCTACCGCTTAATGTTGCAGCACACTTTGTGCAACATGCGGAGAGAGTTGCAAAGAGGCAGAGTTCTCAAGGGTTGATGCTAGGAGGGATGATTACAATGATAGCTCAAGGAATGGGAGTTAACTTCGCAGGAATGGAGAATCGTATGATTAGTGAAGGGTTGAATTACTCACAGCTGATGAGGATGGAATTTTTGACTATGGTAGGAAATCAATACTGTTTAAGGCAGGAAAAGGAAGCTCCATTTCCGTTGCCAATGCCGGAGCTCACTACAGTTTATACAAGAAGAAGGCTTGCAAATTTGGCTATGGGAAGCGTGAACCATTCCAGAGTTGTTAAGGCATTTTATAGAAGAAACAGAGATGAAATGGAACAGGTTCTGAGGCAGGTTAGAGTTGAAGAAAATGAAGAGCTAGCCAATTTGAGGGCCGAGCAAGTGCCCATGGAGGGTGATGAGCAAGGAGAGCAACCGGAGCAGATTGAGTTTGAGGAGCAAGGCCCTGATCCACCACTGTTTGAGGAAGAAGGAGCACCGCCACCAGTCGCACCGGGCCAAGGAGATGAAAGGTGGAACTATATGATGGATGAGGTACGTGACATGAGGCATGTGCAGCAGACATATGGGACTCAGATCAGGGAGATTCGCGAAGTCCAGCAAGAGCATGGAAGACACATTGAAGAGTTAAGAGCTGGACAACGAAGGAGGGAGTACTATGAAGAACAATCAAGGGCGCACTCCAACAACATGGAGGAGATGTTGACCATGATGTTCAACTTCCAGTTTCCTGCGAACCCTCGAGCCTACATCCCATGGAACACCTATCGTCCACCTCCTCCGCCTCCGGAACAATGAGGGAGTATTTTGAGTGCTTGGCACTTTTGTCCATTCATCTAGCTATTAGTTAGAATTTCGGTATTATTGCTTAGACATTTGATTTGATTTGTTAGGATTTGATTGGATTGTACTTAAATTGTTGGTTTTTGGGAGGTTTTAATTTGGGATTTTTATTTTCAGTTTTATGCGATTTACTTTTTGGTATTTTAGTTTGATTTTTCGTTGTTTGATGCGATGGGTGATTGATCTTTATTGTTATGGATTTGATTTGAGGTGTTTTATTTTCTTTTGATGGATGATTTGATTTATGCTTGTTATATGTTTGTATTGTTGGTTGATCCCTTGATTAGTAGGTGATGTTTGTTGTTAGTTTAATTCTTGTATAGGTGTGGTTTTGGTGGTATGTTTTGGGAAGGAGTTGAGTAATGTTTTTGAGTATGAGCTAGGATGCATTGTTTGTGATAGGTGATGGCAAGCATGTTAATGGTTTCTACTTGTTGAAATTGTGACATGGATTACATAAATTGTTCAATTTTGAGAAGTATGAAGGTTAATTAGATTTCTTTTGGTCCAAGCAAAAGCTTGTGAGAGTTGAGCCTCAACCGTGCCTCCATGGTTAATTCTTGATGAGAGGACCGGTTGAACTTAGACAAACTAGAACTTGCTCTTGGACTATAGGAACGAAGCCCGAATGGTTGAAATTTGTGAAATGATCTTAGGCCATCCTTGTTGAGAAAGTCAGGGCCATAAAATTTCCTTACCAAAAACATTATCCCTAGTAAGCCACTTTGAACCTTTAAGCCTATTTCTTGTGATATAAACACATTACAAGCCTTGAAAACCCATTTAAACCTTATATATATAACCTATGTGTGGGTAATTGAGGATGATGATGGTTTACAAGGGAATATGTGGAAATATGTGCAAAGAAACGTATATGGAAAGAAAGGTTGAGTCAAGAAAAAGGATGAAAGAGCTTAAGAAAAGCAAGTGCAACTTCAACAAAAGTGAAAAAGGAGCAAAATAGAAAAATATGCTCAAGGAACACAAAAGTTAAAGAAAAGAAGTATGCCATTCAAAAAGAGGCTCAAGAAATCCAAGGAATAATGATGCTTAGTGCTTGTGATTAAAGTAGAAAAGAAAGGAAGCCGGAAAGTGAGGATGTTGAAGAAAGGAATCATCTCTTCGATCAACCACATTTGAAAAGTCACTATGATCCAAAGTTTCCTACCTTACCAAAGAGCCTAAACATTACATCCAAAGATAAAGACCTCTTTGATCACTTATTGAAACTAGGGTGGCTTGTGAACATAGTCCATGAGCAAGCCTATGGTGAGTCGGTTACAACCGGTTGATGAGTGTTGTTCAAAACCTTACTTCAAAGAGTGTTGAGCGAATTTGATATCCTATGAAAGGCTTGGATTGAAAGGGATTTGATTACTCTTTTGTCATGCTTGAGATTGAACTCGTTAATTTTTCATGTTATAAGTTTGATTATGTAGGGATACTTAACTTGATTTTGAAGTCCTTATTACTTGTGATGTATTGTGGTTTATGTTCGTTAGATGTTCTCTAGGTGAAAATTTCTCCTCTTGTTTATCATTTTTAGTTGTTCGAGGACGAACAACACTTTAAGTTTGGGGGGTTGATTGTCGTCATTTTCACCTAGGTTTTAGTGTCTTTATGTGTGTATTTTCGGATGTTTTTATCCGTATTTGTGTTAATTTTGGTGGAGTTATTGTTGTTTTGAGGAAAGTGGTACGAACTGATAGAATTGTGTAAATGAGCTTAAATATGTGTAAAACAGGTCATGGAACGGACAAACACGGAGTCGGGAGCGAAAGGGAGACGAAGAATAGGCCATGCAGCTGCACGGGCCGTGCGCGGAACACGGCCCTGTAGCAGCTGGCCGTGTAATGTCATCAGAACACGCTGCTCGGCCAGAGATTCGGCCGTGCGCTGGTGCACGGGCCGTGCGCTGCTGCACGCCCCGTGTGCGGAGCTCGGCCCTGTAAGAAGGAGCCGTGTATTGTCGTCAGAAAGTGCTGCACGGCCATGATCAAGGTCGTGTATTGCAGCTCGGGCCATGTCCGGAAGCACGCACAAAACGCCGAAGTAGGTGTGCCCTACACGGGCCGTGTACTGCAGCACGGGCCGTGTAGGTGCAAAATCCTGTGTAATTTTCAGAAAGTTCCGGAAGCTTCTAGAAGGTCCATAAGTGATATAAAACCATGATTTGTGCGAAATTAGGAGGAGAGATACACATTAGATCAGATTGAGAGCAGTTACACACAATCCACACCATATTTCCTCACACACTAGATCTACAAGCCATCTACACCATCTTAATCCATCAATTCACCTTGATCTTCATAAATCCATCCATACATCCATCCCTTCCATCATCTAAGAAGAGAAAATCAGATTTGTTTGAAGAATTTGGCATGATCAAGGAAGAAGGAGTCTACCTTCAAGGGGAAGCTCAATCTCTTTTATTTTGCTACTTTCTTCATTTTATTGCTCATATGGAGCTTGTATTGGATTGTAGCCAATTTGCAATGAATATTTGTGGCTAGTCCTCAAGTGAGGCTAGCAATATGATTGGTTAGGAAATATGTAGATTTTTGCACTATTAAAGCTTGATGAATTGATTGTTATGATTACTTTCTATCATGAATTCTTATTCTCATTTGATGCATGATGTGTGTGGTTAAATTCTCTATGCATAGTGTTAGGATGGTCATTCCAATATTATGTGTGGTGATTTAATTGAATCATTGATTGTATTAGGTGACTTGGTTAGTATGAGGGGAGGAAAGCCATTCCCTCCAAGTGCTTAGAACCTCATGATAGAACATTAGTGATGAATTAGTGAGGGGAACCAACTTATGATCATAGTACCCATGAGGGAATTGAGAGTAAGACAATCTTAGGAGATTTAAACTTGTAAAAGAGTTGAGAACCTAATCACCTTGGCCATAGGGGTTAGGGGTACAATTGTGATTGCCCTTAGTATCATAACTTGAAAGTCATCAATGCTTGAGTAAGTGTGAAGTCTACATAAGACCTTGACCATGATGTTGCTAGCCTTGCTCTCTTTTTAGATATACTTCATCCATTCCATCTCATCTTGCTACTTGATTTGATTGATATTTGTTATAATTAGTTGCTTGTCTAGTTCATTAGTTAATTGATAGAGTAATCATAGTTCTTAAATCAAAACCTTATCTTGATCATCCTTACAAAACATAAATCAATGGAAAATCCGGATACAACTTGAGTTTACCTTTTCCCTTGGGACGACAATACTATAAATTTTGCACTTGGTCACGCGGATACAACAGCGATAGAGTACACTTACTCTTGACATTTCACTAGAAATGCGACTAAGTTCAGATCTCAAGAAATCAAGAGCTAGAGGTGGAGATCAAGAAGAATAGAAGATTCTCTTCAAGAAATTGATAGGGAAGAATCCATTCATTTTGTATTTCTTTAGATCTAAGACTATGGGTATTTGTAATGAATCATTTATTTGTTTTGTTACTTTTATCATGATAGGCTAATCCCTCTAGTGGGATTAGGAGCATGAAGAGCATATTAGATTTATATTATCATGTGGATTAAATTGGTTTTTGGTTTAATTGATGTTGATTTCTATTCATGGAGTTAATTGTCTTGGTATTGTGATGGCATGGTTTGTTATTCATGAATGTTTATTGGTTTAATGGATTGTTGATCAATGGATTATTTGTGGTAATTAAATGCTATCATGATGTTCATGTATGTATTGCTTGGAGTGAGACGGAAACGACCCTCTATAGTATTAGGAATGCATGAATAGACATTGAGTTCGGGTTTGACCGAAAGGATATTTGAATTCAATGAGGGGAACCAATCCATTCATTGGCCTTAGTACACAAAAAGGGAGAGTTTAATCTAACTAGTACCTAGATGGAAGGGGTTAATGTTGGGCTTTGATCTTAAGTGCTTTTGGGAGTCTAAAATGGATCAACAACCTTTGTAACCCGAAAGGGAGCTTAGGATACAATCGTGATCACCCTTAGTCTACATCAATTGAGTTGAATTCCGTTTGTATGATAATATAAATTGAGTATGCTTGGATGTTTCTAATCCCATGTTTTTCACACTTGAACTTTAGCACCCATTTTCTTTACTTGTCATTTCTCTTATTTGCTATTCTTATTTACTTGTTACTTGCTTTAGTTGTTAATCATCTCAAAACCCCCGATCATCTTTACAAAAACGACATGAACATGAGCTCACGTATTTTGCTAGTCCGAACATAACTCCTTTGTGGATTGATAATTTTTCTTGGGATATACTACTACAACGATCGAGTATTCTTGCTCGTGAGTGCTATAAAAATAGGCAAACAATAAGAATCACACATGGGATATAGTGGAGAAGCCAAAACAGCAGAAATTAGTAAGTTGTAAATGGATTTTCAGAAAGGAACCATCTATAGTTGAAGGGGATAAACCTAGATTCAAGGAAAGATTAGTAGCAAGGGGATTTTCACAGAAGGAAGGGATTGACTACAATGAGATATTCTCACCTGTAGTTAAACATTGTTCTATAAGGATCATTCTCTCATTAGTCACACAATGGAATCTTGAGCTTCATCAAATGGATGTTATAACAGCTTTTTTACATGGGAAGTTAGAAGAGCAAATATACATGACCATACCAGAAGGCATTGAACTTCAGAGCTCGAGTACCAAAGCTTTTTTGCTTAAAAGATCTCTCTGTGGTCTTAAGCAAAGTCCAAGACAATGGTACTTGAGATTTGATGAGTATATAGTTAAGTGTGGATTCCAGAGAAGTTTTTACATGATAGTTGTGTATACTATATGGAGGAAGATGGTCTATTTACATACCTTTTATTGTATGTTGATGATATGCTATTAGTTAGTCATACAATAGATGGTATTCTGAAAGTGAAAAAGATGTTGGAAGTTGAATTTGACATGAAGGATCTTGGAGAAGCCAAGATGATCCTTGGAATGTCAATTGATAGGAACAGGATCAGTGGAACCTTAATGCTCAACCAAGAGGCTTATGTGTTAAAGGTTATAAAGAGGTATAATATGGATGAGTGTAAGGCAGTCACTACCCTGTTTAAACAATGTATAAAGTTGACTCTACAGCAGGGCCCACAGTCTACAAAAAAAGTTATTGAAATGGATAAGACTCCCTATGCTAGTGCATTAGGAAGTCTAATGTATTATATGGTCTGCTGTAGGCCAGACATGGCTTTTACACTCAGTGTCTTAAGCAGATTCATGGGATCTCCTAGTAAACCACATTGGGAAGCAGCAAAATGGGCTATGAAGTATATAAAAGGCACTGTCAGTAGGGGATTAAAGTTTCAAAAAAGCAACCAAGACAGTGAAATACTATGTGGTTATGTTGATGCAGATTTTGCTGCAAATATGGATACTAGGAAGTCTTTAACAGGTTATTTTTTCACTCTTTATGGAACTGCTATAAGTTGGAAGGCAAGCCATCAATCCATTGTAGTATTGTCCACAATTGAAGCTGAATTTGTTGCATTGACTGAAGCTATTAAGGAAGGTATATGGATTAGTGCTATACTAGAAGAGTTTGGTGTAAAGCAAGAAACAGTAAATGTGTTCTGTGACAACCAGAGTGCCATTCACTTGGCAAAGCACCAGGATTATCATGAGAGAACAAAACACATTGATGTCAAGATATATTTTGTAAGAGATCTTGTTGAAAGTGGAGCTGTGAAGGTATGTAAGATTGACACCTCAGTCAATCCTGCTGATTGTCTAACTAAGGTCTTGCCTATTTCTAACTTTGAACTAAGTTTAGGCTTAGTTGGGATGTGTAATGAAGTCTGAAGTACTGCTCAATAAGAGCAGTAAAAATGGGAGAAGATAGCAACCTTGTTTGAAGATGGATACTTGATTTAAGGTGGAGAATGTTGAAGAATGATGTGTAAATATTGATCCATCATGTGAGCTTAGAGTATTGCTGTGAAGCTAAGGGTCTGGAGGACTTAATGAACGTGATGCATGAGTTATACATGTGATATTGAGTCAGTTTGATCAGCTACAAAGTCAACACGTCAGCTTATGATCACATGTGAAGGATGGATCAGTTTTTTGTTTGTTAGCAGCTGTTACTTAGTTAGTTGTGAGTATGTGATCTCTTCAGTTAGATGGCCAAGAAGCATGTGAGGTGTGACCATTCATTGGTGCACGTGGCATTCAGTTATGTGAAGGGAATCAACATAAAAGGCTCACACACTAAACATGGCAGGAGAGATAGCAACATTCATTCTTCTTCGTCTGTTAGACTTGCAACTGGTTATTGAGCTATTTTAGGAAGTTTTTGAATCAGTTCTTCATCGTGTATTTAATCAATCAATAAGAGAGTTCTCTTTCCTCACAGTGGATGTAGATCTTTAAGATCGAACCACTATAATCCTCTTGAGCAATCTTTTTTTCTCGTTTTGGTTTACTGTTTCATTGAGTGAGTGTGTGTGTTAATCAAATCTACAACCGTGAGAGTGTTGAGTGTAATCTTCTTGTGTGATATAGTAGTTTGGTAAGATTCAAGATAGTTGCTGCAATCACAACAATCGCCAATGGTGGTTGTGTACGAAGTCGATAGGCAGCAGTTATATGGGCGGTGGCGTCTATTTCCGGCGTGAGACATGGTACTGCCGATGATGGGAATCGGATCCGGCACAACTTGGCGAGGCTGAGGGTGTTCATCCCATCTGGGTGAAGCTAAATTGGTTGCTCGCGTCGATCGCTGGCTGAAAATTAGTCGAAGGGTGACATTGTAACTTGGAGCCATTGCGACTAGGACGTCGTGAGCAGCAAAGTGATGAGATGATGCGGCTAGAGAGAAGCAACGTGCGACGGAGATCTTTGAAATCCGCGACTGGGAAGGAGCAGCGCATGATGGAAAGATTGGACGGCGGACGATGCGCCTTGACGGCACTGGCGTCGCGGCGGATCTGGTGGCGGCTGCAGCGCGCGATGGCGCGGCTATCTCCCCGTGGCAGCAGCTTACAAGTATGAATTTCAATCTCGCATGGATTGCATTCGCAGTGTACCCCCAATCTAATCGCACAATACACTCCGCATTTCATTTAATTTTGGAATTTGGATTTACATTTTTCAATATAATTGGGTCCATACTTAAAAATTAATACTCCCTCCGTCCTGGACTTATGTTCACCGGCACGGTAGATACGGAGTTTAAAAAATATTATTTTTTGACCAATTTTATTGACTTTTTAGGAATATTGTGGTGTTTTTAGGTAATAAATAAATTATAAAGTATGTTATGTGTGTTAGGTGTGGGTGTTATTTTTGAAATTAAGATAACTTTTGAGGTTATTAGTTGATGTGAAATTTCCTTTTTTGGGTGGTGAACATAAGTGTGGGACGGACGAAAACGAAAAGTGTGAAGATAAGTATGGGACAAAGGGAGTATTTTTATAAATTTTATATAATACTATTATATTTTTATAAGTACTAGAATAATTTATCATCAATTTAAGGAGGATTTTGGATGCACCCCAATGTTTATAGGTTTAAAATGAATAATAGATAGTGGGTAGTTTTTTTTAAAAGGAAATTATTTATATTATTTTGTCTCATGATGGAGATTAAATTAAAAATTAATTTAATAATTAAAATCGTCCCAGTGCAAGTTAAAAAAAAAGTACAACAAAAATCAATCTATAAAATATTAACATATTATATTTTTAATATTCATGTGTAAAAAAAAAAAAAATTTAAACATTCGTTACAATAGTGCGAATTGCTAATTGAAGTCGGTATTTCATTTTATATTCCTCGTTTAATATAAGTGGATTTCACTATTGGCCCATTGGGCCTGCAAGTTTCCACTTTGGTCAACACCTCACTTTATAGGCCTTTGGACATCATGTCAATTGCTTGACCATGCATTTATTATTCACTTGATTGAATGACTAATAGGAATGGAAACATATTAATTTTTATTGTTAATATTTGATTGGTATAATAGGAATTAATTCAATAATTATATTTTTTTTTAAAAAACCAACTTCTAGTCACAAAAGTGTGGTTTTTGCAATAATATTTAAAAGTGGTATCCTTTTTTCAATTTTTCAAAGGTATGATTAATTTTTAATAGGAGTAAAATCCATCTTTAACTAATAGGGTATAATTTTTTCATTGAAAATGTATGTAAAAATATAAATAGTATAATTGTTTTATTAAAATAATTATTATTATTTTTTTTAGAAAATCAACTATATAAATTATTATACTAAGGATATATAACATTTAATATTAAAGAATACTCCACATTGTTTTTAAGAAATGTGAGATTTTAGAGTATAGTGTTCAAGGACAAGCAAGTTCTACCCATTTCATCTCACAATGTAAAAATTGATTTTTTTTAAATAGAAATCTTAACATTTAATTTTGAAAATTAATATAACTAATTTTAATACATAAAACTTTATTAAATTCAATAAACCTCAGAATTTATGATGAATATATCTATAGTAAAATATACAATATAAAACATTAAAAAAATAACACTAAAAAAACTAAAAAGTTTTATAATATAAAAAAATATTTTTTTTGATATAAATATTCAACTATAAAATTTGAATTATAAAAATATTGATATAGTTAATATTCGTTCACTATAATTTAAAAAGTTATGTTATAAAAAATATATTTAATATTATATTGATTTTTTGGGATTTAATATTTAACTGCATAACAAATTTATCATTTATTTTAATATCATTAATTTGTAATATACAGAACCTATTGGATTTTTGCTAATTTAATTACATGAGTGCATGTAATTAATATATTTTAGTCTCTGTGTGATGAATGTTCCATCGATCGACTATATGAGCGACTATATGAGATAACAGTGATTACATGTATCAATGAATCTTTTAAAATTAATAAGACTAAAATATTCTTATTACTAATTATACTCCAAAATTAATATTCATTTCTTTAAATAAATAAATAAATATTCATTCCTTTAAATAAATAAATAAATATACACCTCCGACCCGGACCCCATTCTCCTGATCTCCTTGTGTGAATTCTCATCCACTGTATCCTTTCCTTTAGATAATTTTTTTTTAAAAAGTATTCTCAAATTATTCTTAACTCAGTATTACATACATTAGTGTATATATTGCCATGCTTGAGCTCACTAGTTTTGCCATGCTTGAGCTCAGATACATAGTTACCACCATTTGTTGTAATTTCAAGATTGATTTGATTTCGATATTGCTTGAGGTGTGTTTTCTCTGCCATCATTTATTCATGTAATGATCGCGTTTGTCTTTCACTGTCCACTTAACCAACTGCTTTAAATCTTTGAGGCAGATCTTTGAGGCAGTTAGGAAATCCATGGGAGATAGTGAGAAACGATATCACCTATCCTAAAATTTTATGGAAAGTCATTGAAGGTCCAAATGGAAAGAAACAATGGGGTGGAAGGAAATGAAATTATTGCTGTTGGTTATGATGTCCCAATACCAGGATATAAAACTAAAACTACCATCAACCTCTTTTACAATCTATTTGAATCTTCAACCGTGAATTTCGATGATATGATCAAACAATGTAAACCAACTTATATGATGTAGATTTTAGATAAATTTTCTTTAAAAAGGCTTATTTCTTTATTTAATTTTTTTTTACAATCTATCTGAATCCTCAACAGTAAATTCCAATAATTTTAGTCAACTCCAATAATTTTAGATTCCAATTTTGCATTTCACCTCAATTTTAGTCAACTCCAATAATTTTAGATTCCAATTTGACATTTCACCTCTCTCCCCTTTCCACTTCCAAAACTATGCGGCCCCATCAAACTACTTGTATGAGAATACAGAGAACTTCTAGATGTGTCTTATATATTTTTGAAATTGAATTAGGGTGTTTCTTGTGTTTAATTTCTATGCAAAGGTGTATTGTGTTTAATCTCGTGGAAAGGTGGCATGTTCCTCGTATTCATCATATTTTATTCATACTAAAATATTTTATTCCTACCTGAAATTTCAGGAAACTGTCTTTTAGAGTATAAAAATATTAGTTTTTTTAATTAATTTAACTTTTATAAATCATTTAATTCTTCATAATAAGACAACTTTTATAAATCGTTTAATTCTTCTTATGAAACTGCACATTTAAATAAAATTTTAATATTTAATAAAATTTTGCACAATTTAACATTCAACTTGAAAAATAATTGAAGCTAATTTTAAATAAAACAAAAAATGTAAAATTATGAATTTTTATAAACTTTAGATTTTATGATAAATGTATTTATGATAAAATACATATTATTATAATATATATATAAACAACCGGTATATAACACTAAAAAAATGATTAAATTTATTTAGTAGATTACTATAATCTTTCTAGTGTTTCTCCATAGTTTAACTATGGAATCTTTTATTATATATATATATATATATATATATATATATATATATATATTAATATAAATATTTCTCAATATTTTATAAATATAGAGATTTATATAGATGTTTGTTAATATATTACTTAAATAAATAGAGTCTTATATGACCATGTGTATGAGTTATTTGGAAAATGAATATTTTTTAGTGATGTTCAAAATAGTAAAATGAGGAGATGAGGAGGGAGTATAAGAATATTAAGAATAAGTTTGATTAGAATAATTGTTTAAAAATCCGCCACAACACATTTAAAATAAATAAAATAATTATTTTCTTTTGAAATCAATTTATTTTTTATACGGATGAATGATGTTTTCAAATTTGTTTTCATGAATATACACGCATTCTCTTGTATGTGATACGTTCAATCAGTTGTTCTCCAAGTGTTATAGGAGTTGAACTTCATCATCATTCTAGGTCAAACTACAACTCATTTTATATATGTTAAAGATTAACCCTAAAAATTAAACAACGGAAAATGAGTAACCAAGCTGAGAATTTTTTTTATTTCTATGAAAAATGGATGAACCAACTTGAAGATCTTCTAAGCTGACAGCTCATTACAAAGAATACTACAAATTCAAATGGGAGGCCGCTCACGATGATATCCTGCCATTTTTCAGTGCTCCTATCCGGTTTACCCCTTTTGAAATTGTCCATCTCTGGATCACCGGGTGGAAGCCTTCGATAGCATTTCGAGTGATTGAGTCGCTGGGTCGGACTCAATGAAACGGCCTTTGACCGAGGAGCAAATGGAGAAGATCAATGATTTGAAGGCACACATAAAAGCTGATGAGGCTACGGTGGAGAGGGAGATGGAAGATGTTGCAGGTGGGGGTGGCAGATTGGAAAACGATGGAGCTAGTGAAACTAGAGAATCGAGTCAAGATCGGTAATGACTCAGAAGGGTAATGACTCAGAAGCTATGACTCGGGTGGGTGGGTTGGTTGGGATGACAGTTCAAGGGTGGTTAGGTAAATTGGAGAAGACGATGAAAATGGCAGATTGCGTGAGATTAAAGGCACTTAAAGGTATACTAGATATTTTGAATCCCATGCAGAGTGTGGATTTCTTGGCATCCATGTCAATGATGATGAGGAAATTGGGGAAATTTGAGAGACAAACAAAACTGAGTTTATGATTAATTAAACTTTTGTTGTCAATAATTTAATTTCCAGTATTTATAATTTAGTTTCCAGTATCTTATCTTGTATTGTATTCACTACTTTAATTATAAATGGCATATATTTTTGTAAGACAATCATGTGTGTGATTTATCGTGGATTTAAAAATTGAAATATTGAAATATGTTTTAATCTTGCAACATAATAACAAGCCTCATCTGTTGAGACAAATGAACTAATGACAACTTCCATATTAATAATCACATGATTCAACTGTCCAACATTGATTTAAGTAATAGCAATCATAATGTACAATTACTGAAACTTTAGGACATTGCACACATGGTTTCAACTGTGACAAAAAAATATATATTGGAAAAGAATCAAATAATGTAAATAATAAGAATAGCATAATGATTGAATGAAAACGGAAGTCACGAGTCATTGTTGGGGTGCAGTTGAATCGAAACGAGTTCTTCGTGTAGCGAGTGATACGTATATAGGCGCGACTTACAAATGATCAAGCTGCCTCAGCTGATAAGATCTCAAGCTCGGCCCACCAAAGCGGAGAAAGTCTTGGAGTTGCTGCTTCGGGTGATATATCAATGGCTTTTCTCAACATCTCGATGACTTCCTTCATATCAGGTCTTTTACGCGCGTCTTCATTAATGCAGCTCTTGATCACCTCACAGCCGATATCAAGCTCTTTTTCTTCAAAAGAAATCAATGTTGGATCGACCAAGCTACTGAATGCTGTCTTATCATTCAAGTGTGGAGCAGCCTGAAAAAGATTCAACAACTCGATATTATAGGGCTGGCAAATTTATCATCCATGATGAGAATAACTGTTTGGCCTCTGTGTCCTAAAGTGGCCTGGTTCTAGTCATACAGGATGGTGTAGGTGGTACTTACAATAAGGGTATATATGTCTGTTTAAAACAAATAACCTTCCGTGTGAGACGAGCAGTATATACATACCCAGTTAATGAGATGGCCCTGTTCTTCTGAGAAAGGAAGCCTGCCAGAAATTATCTCGAGCATTAACAGTCCGAAACAGTATACGTTGGTTTCCACATCAGCATGTGGTGGCAGTTCAGAATGTTCCGACTCGATTTCTGTGGGATTCTTCGACTTGGCAATGAGATCAGCCCAGAATCTCATGTCTGCAATCTAAAAAGAGTGGATTTTTTTTTTTTTGAAATCAGCAACATTATACCATTTCACAAATGATGTAAATTAAAAAGGTGAGATCACTTACTTTAGCAGCATAATCATCTGTTAAGAGTATATCTCTGGAAGTTAAGTTGAAATGCAGAACTGGTGGATTGAGATCATGCATGTGTTGAAGGCTATAAGCAATTCCCATGATTATTCGTATTCTTGCACTCCAGTCAAGGTGTTCGACTTCCATAACTGAATCGAAATGGGATGTATTCAATGTTAAATCAAAGGTACCGAGTATTAAAAATACTTGAATTTTATATTGTCAAGAAATTTACCATGCAGATGCTCGAAAACAGAGCCATTTGGAGCGTATTCGAAAACCATCATCCGAGTGAAAGGTGCATCCTCCTCACAGTAACCGATAAGGTTAAGGAAATTCTTGTGGTTCAGCCGAGACAATGAATCAATCTATGCAGCAAATAGAAAGTTGAGTATAATCTCGTATAGACGATGGGCCCTGTTTATTATAGATTAAATAAACAACAGCAGTCCATAAGAAATCAGCTAACCTTCTTCCTGTATACCAATTCTGAACGTTTTGACCAGTCTTTCAGGGATGCAATGGCGGTTGAAACAACTGCAATCTCGACACCACTAGATAGAGTTCCCTTGTACACTGTGGCTATACCATCATGCACCGAAATAATATTGCTGAAATCCTCACAAGCAGTTTCCAGTTCACCTCTGTTCAGCTTAGGAACCCCTACAAGGGGAGCACCATTATGTCTAAACATAAAAAAACGACAACAAAGACGAACCCTATATCCCATAGTAGGTTGGCTATACGGATCATATGATTTTATATCTCACCATCAAGTTCATTTTCTTGTTTATACATATTCTTTGCAAGTCGTTTTAGGTCATTCATACATATGTTTTTCTGATAATGTTGTCGTGGATTTTCTCATCTCCTAATACTATCCAACAGCATCCAATTTCCTAACATATGAAACGAGGGAACAGAAAATCCAAGCAATCTTTATATAAATGTGAATAATTTGGTATTTCGTTAATGAACACGTGAATAAAAAAGCCCACTGAAGTTGAACAATTTACATACTTAATTGACATGCCTAGATTGTCAGACGTCGAATGGTGATGATAAAAGACAACATAAGGAAAAGCATACCTGTAACAAAAGCCTTCTGCAGCTGTCCACTCAGTCCAGTCTTCCAAGGGCCGATTGTTTCTACTGCTCTGCTTCTACAGATGGCAAACATGGCAGCAGCAACAATGAGTAAGAAAACTAAAACTGATAACCCCACAATAAGCTTCAGAGAGTTTCCCGATTCTGCATCTGCGGGTTGAACAATAGCACCAGGTATAGTTGCACCATTATTCTTATGAGCTTCAGGTGAAGCCAGTGAGGGAGCAGGAGCAGGAGCAGGTGATAGTTTCTTCTTGTGTGGAACAGCCGGAAATGACCCGCTACTTCTTGAAAAGACAACGGTAGGTTCCAATGGGATGGGGTTTGAAACACTGGGAAGGACAGCTATAAGATTACTTGATTGTTCGACTAATTTGCGACGGACATGGCCCACCTGATTGTTCACATTCCAGATGATAGATGACTCGGGCAAATCTAGAAACACAACAAATATATAAAATATATAAGTTGCCACATAAAGTATATATTACTGTTTTAAGGAAGATAAAGTGGAATTTCATCCATACCTGTTAAATTGTTGACACTATCATCAAGCTCAATATTCATTGATTTACTTCCATACTTCAACCTTGACGAAAGATGGATATTTCTAATAAGATTCCATTAGCGGAAGGCAGAAAACCAGTACAAATGTACACCAATCACAATCACTTACAGAGGGAACAGATTGAGGTAATGAATAATTGTCCCTTTGATTGGTACCTGGAAGGAATTTGATTTCTGTGATTGTTTAATAACACTCTGCCAAATGCTGTTCAAGAAATGTAGATCAGGAAGATTGAAAGAAAATATGACAATCTACATACGTCTCTCAATTATTGAAAATCCAGGAGAGTAAAATGCAATATTCAATAAACTTGTAGTAATGAACTCTAAGATGCTGGAAAATAGATTGAAGTATCTCACCAGTGCCCAAATTTTCTATTCATGCAGCCAAATCCAGCCGAAGCAGTTGTGAGGAGATCATCACAACCCAAGTCCGTTAACAAACTAAGCCTTTTAATCTCCACAGGAATTCGACCATCAAAACTATTATTGCAGAGCAACCTAGAACATTATACAGAAATGAGCTGAGGTGAACTAATATTTGGCGAAGGTAAAATTATTTAGTAATATTCGGAAGCTTATACATACAAACGCTTTAGGGAATGCAATCGTCCTAATTCAGCGGGAACAATTCCAGTAAATTTATTGTCCCTCAAGTCCAAAACTTCCAGAGCAGTAAGCTGTCCAAACTCATGCGGAATGGGGCCAGTGAGAAGGTTCTTGGATAGGTCACTTGTGAATACGACCAAAAAAAAAGAAAAAGAAAAGAAACATATAAACTGATGAACACACAAAGAAACAAGTACACATAGTAAAAATCACGGCTTTAACATGAACTGCATCAGATATGTGTGAGTTATGACTAGGAACATCTTTCATAATCCATGTGGTCAAAGAAGATTATTAAATTTACGAGAATGAAACTATTTTAATTCTTTAATGGAAGATATAAGTTTATAATCTTGCTTAACAAATCATAACGGCTCCAATCATAAGTTTACCAAATAGAACGAGCAGCCCTTTCCCTTTTTTACAAGGCATCAATCCAATAAAACAAGTTCTAGGTTTGCTTCTTTATTAGCGATATAATATTTGTACTAGCAAGAAACAGAAGCTCTTAAATATCACCCAATTGTCCTCCAAAAATTATCTTTCCTAATTTATCTCAAATATTTTTATAAAATTGAAAAAAGTTGATACTCACAGAACTCTTAAATGAGTGAGATTTCCAAGCTCTGGCACCAATACTCCCTCCAAGCCGTGTCCATTTAGATCTCTATAAACGACATAAGATTTATGAACTAAGAATAATAAAACTTCAATGCATTCAAATACACAAAGAGATCAGCAAACACAATTGGGACTTACAGCATATACACTTTACCATCCTGACAATGAACACCTGACCAAGTGCATGGATTACAGTGACTCGGGCTCCAATCTGCTAAAGCTCCAAATGGGTCAAACTCCACCTTAGCTCGGAATTGTAACAATGCATATCCTGTGACACCAAAGTCAACGTCACAACATCCTAAACACATAAAAAAATCAACAACATTGGGGTCTAAAAGGACTCCAGCTTGAGTAAAACCATAGTTACCTTCAGAATTGACAGAACTACATCCAATAACGCGTATAATAAGAAATAAAAAGGCGAAACAGAACAATTGAGCTTCACTGGCGGTCCATCTGCGGCTCATTGTTTTCTTAACCATTCGTCGTGGTGGTGGAGGCAGTTTCTCCTCTACCAACAGCCAGGACTTGATGCAAAGCAATACAAAAAATCGCCAGCTTAACAAAGCATAAATAACCCTCCGAGCAATGGCGAATCACTCGGACTTAGCAAATTTCTTCAACTCACCAAATCAAGAATACAATGCAAACACAAACTGACAACTAGTACCTATAAAAAAACTAAATAACATATTAAAGAATCTATGTTAGCCTCCTTTGAACTACAAACCAAATCGGGGTCCCTCATCCTCGGTCTACCTCAAAATTCACGAACAGCTGCATAACCAGGCTAAATGAATTCTCTTCAGGATTTTCAAGCTTTTAGCTGAATACAAAATAACAGAATTTTAACAACGTTAGTTTTGATAAAAAGGATTAAAATGCGTAAAAAAATGCGTTCCACCAGCCTACATGGAATCATGTTGCAAAAGGTAAAATATGTTCTTAAAGAATAACCAACAGAACAAGCAATCAATGCAAAATAACAAAATATAAT
Source organism: Pogostemon cablin (assembly GCA_023678885.1). Lineage (NCBI taxonomy): Eukaryota > Viridiplantae > Streptophyta > Magnoliopsida > Lamiales > Lamiaceae > Pogostemon > Pogostemon cablin. The sequence continues at coordinate 1,359,575 of CM042973.1, forward strand.
GCAAAAAATGCAAGAAACACGATAACATGCGGATTATTAACTCACCAGAAAAGAACAGAAGAGCAGTCTATTTTCGCGAATTACCCTTGATCAACAAAATGCAGAGGGTAGAAAAAGCTACAATGCGGGAATTATGACGCAAATTGGTTGAAGAATTATTCAAAATGGCGGGTTGCAAATGACGGCGAATCGAAATGGAAGAATTTGGTCGCGATTTCCTTGCCTACCCTTATCAGGATGATCTCAGAGGGTGAAACTCTCTTCGACCATCTTTTCTCTGAAAGAGAAGGGAAGTTGGGAAAATCTTTCTCTCTCTTCTTTTCTCTCTCTAAAAAGACAAAAGTTTGCTCCTTTCAGCGCCCCACCCTCTTACACCCCCCTCACACCACCCCCCACGAACTCACTTCTTTTCATTATTTTATTATTATTCATTTTATTTCTAAAATTATTTTATTATTGAAAATTATGGGCCGGCGGCCCGACTGAAGACCGGTTTGCCGCCGGCTACTTGAACCGGCGATATTGTAATGGGTGGCAATGCGGGTCCCACCTTCCGAAGTATTCGACCGGCCCCACTACTTCCTTCTCTCTCACACCTCTGCGTGCTGCGTGCCTCCCTCTAACTCTTTATCTAGCTTCACCTAATTATATTTGTTTAATTTAATAATTGCTCCTTATTTTTTAATTAATAACTCATGTACATACTTCTATTTAATAGGAGTAAATATTTACCATCAATCATATTATAAAATTTTATTTATACTTTAATTTATTGTAGGCAATTAAATTTTATGGTCTAATAAATATAAATGCGAAGGAAAATATATTAAATTTTGGTTAAATATTTATTTATTTATTAAAGAATTTAAATAAATTAATTCCTAAAATAAATAAATAAATAAATAGTTGATAATTAATATAATTATTTGAGCTCAAATCCATGCCAAATGGGCTCAATTCAAGTCAAAGGGGCTCAATCCAAGTCAAGTCAAATGGGCTCAATCCAAGTCAAGTGGACTTGATTCAAGTCAACAAGTCCAGCAAATCAAATTCAGCAGGCCTAATTAAATTAAATAGGCTCGTATTCAGTCCAGTAGGCTTAATTAAAGGAGAAAAGTTCAACATATCTTTTTAAGGAGAAAATATCTCACAAGTGGTTATTTCATCTACCTATAAATAAGGGTCTTCAGTCTTCATTCCATTGACTCTGAAAATCTCGAAAACCTTGAGAGTTCTGAAGAAACTTAGAATCTCTACGAAAATCAAGTTATTCTTCAAAGATCAATCTAAAAACAACATTCAATTTGAGATCAAGGTGCAGAGCCCCTCAAATTCAACGTTTCTTCAAATCAAGTTCATTCAGCAATATTCGTAAAGTCAACGGTGTTCTATCAAATTGAACGACGTTCTTCACGATAAATTTTCAAGTCAACGTTTGATCCGAACAAAGGCTCGACGCCTCTGGATAAGCATTTTTAAAGCTTCAAGTCAAGCCCGAGCACGGACAAGCTTCATCCGAAGATCCGGCTCAGAAAGTTGATAAGGTCAAAGAAGTCAACTCAAGAGAGGAATCAGAGGATAGCTAGAGACTGTTCACTTAAATTCTCAAGTTCAATCCATATCGGATTATCATTGTAATTCATTTGTGTTTATTATTTTAATAAATACAAATTTGTTGTTATTAATTTATCATTTATCATATTTAAAAAATATAATTTAATGATAATAAATACTCCCTCCGTCCACCCAATAGTTACACATTTGTTTTTTACACGTAGATTAAGGAGTATTACTCCCTTCGTCCATCCTCAATCTATCCATTACTTTTTACATGTTGATTAAGGAGTATTATTATTTAATATATAGTGTGTAGTTGTATTAGTGAGGTGTGTAGGTTTCATATTTTAATTGTATTTGTGGGTAGGTGGGTCCCATGTATCTAAAAGTGAAAATTGATAGATTAAGAGTGGACGGCCCAAAATGGAAAAATTGATAGATTGACAGTGGACGGAGGGAGTATTATTTAATGTACAATAGCTAGTTGTATTAGTAAGGTGTGTGTGACCCATATATTAAATGTATTAGTGATGTTTGTGGATCCCATGTGTTTAAAAGGAGAAATGTATACTTTGATGCGAACACCCAAAATAGCAAAATGTATACATTTTCGGCGGACGGAGGAAGTATTTTTATTTCTATAATAATCATATCTTGATAATGAATCGATTCATCTCACAATCGATTTTATCCTTTTTTTTTTTTTTAACGCTCACAAAAAGAGTGTTTTTATCTTTTTGAAATGTGTCTGCCTTTTAACATTCAATCAAAATTGTAACATTTCATCAATTGAATAGCCCATCAAAATGGGGCTCCATTATAAGTTATAACCAATAAAACAAAAATTCATAGCTAGACATAGGAATGGTATTGGGCCATATTCATAAATGAACTGGATATCAAACCATTTTTATTTGGGCTGGATACAGAACACGGTCCAATTAATTTGGGCTTGGGTTTGGACCCAATCAAATGAATTCTAGGCATTCCAGGTCCAGTAACAAGTTCCTAAGAAATGTGAATCTGATTTAAACATATTATTTATTAGTATTAAATTCTTTATTGAGGTTGCAAACTTATTTAGATGAGATCTTATGAATACGAAAAAGCACAAAACTATTTTGCAAACTAATTGTATGGTGAGATTTATATGTATTTTTCAAGAGTAATATTTTTATGTCTAATTAAAAGTATTTAGGAAATATATTTGATATATTTCTAATTAAGTTGGCATTAAATCAATTAATTTATAGTATTTGGTTAAATTTAATTTAATTATTTATGGAAAAGAATATTAAGGTGGAGATTCATCCAAGATTTGGTCAATGATGTCTTTGAATATCTTGTGTCAAAGATATATTTGTAGATATTATTTTATGAACGTGATTTATTCTTTGACCAAGAAAGAAAAGCCCATGACCCAATCTGAGGATCAAGGAACGTTGCAGATGGAGAACGTGACTAAAGTCCAACAGTCAAAGTATTTCATATTTGTGAAGATTTGATTGAAGATTACATGAATCAAGATTTGATTAAAGATTGTACGAGATCAGATTTGATTGAGATCTTTTCTCAATCTGATGGTGTTCTCTCTACGCGTTCTCTATACGCTATTTATTCTCTAGTGGTTGATTCATGTATCCAGACTCCACGTTAGTTTTTGTGAGGTCATTAAAGAGTTCTTATCCAAAAACTCTTCTGGTTATTTTGTTTATCCTCGTGTTCCTTTATACACGAAGAACACAGCCTTGTAATGCGGAATTCGGGAGGGACTTCCAGCAACGAGTTCGGGAGATCTCGTCACAGCCTTGGAGGGAGTCCATACAGTGCTGTCAAGACCACGTGGTGGCCAGATAAGTAATTGGGAGTTGTAAGGTATTGTCAATTAGCATAGAACGGAGTTCATAGGTGTTGAATTGAAATACTTATACTTTTCTAATGAAAGAGATTTGAGGGATGAGCCGGAGCCTATCCCGTATTTTTTTAGATTATGTGCTTGTTAAGTCTTTCACTGAATCTTTACGTTTATGTTGTTGTTCTTACTGTTCGAAGAACATCTGCACACAAGCACATGTTCGAAGAACATCTGCACACAAGCACATGTATTTAATCGATGTTAGATTTACATTTGGCATCAGAGCAGGTTCCAGTTTATAATAAACAGGTCAAGATCCGGGATCCTTGTCCCACGGGTCGTTATGGCATCTCACTATGGCAGGATGATGAAGAAGTTTATGGACAAAGCAGGAACAAGGAGAAGTGGTGATAAAAGAAGCTCAAAGTTGGTTGAGATGAAGTTTAAAGGGGTTCAATGTTTTGAATGTAAAGGATTTTGCCATTATCAGTATGAATGTCCTAACTTTTTGCGAAAGAACAGATCCTTGAAAGCAACTTGGAGTGATTACGAATCAGAAGAAGAACATTATCTTGCTTTGCAGGCTATGAGTAAGAATGTTATTTGTTTAACTGATAATATTGTTGTAGGAAAGGAAGAACATGATGAATCTGACGGGGAATCTTCCCCCACTATTGAAGACATGGAGTTTAGGTTTCAGAAAATGACTTTAAAGTGTTCTCAAGCTGTGCGTATGACCAAAAATCTGAAGGAACAGGTTGCTGATCTTAAGAACATTTTTAAAGAATCAAATCTTGAGAACTCAAGATTTAAGAGATCTCTCAAGGCTGTTGAAGAAAAATTATTTAAAGTTGAAGCTGATCTTGCCAAAAAGCCATTCATTGACAAGTTGGAACATCAGCAGAAGGAATTCAACCTGGATGTTCTTAATCAAATTAAGGAACAACTACTTTCTACTCAAAAGGAAAGAAACACTACTGTGAATCTACTCAAGGATCACTTAAAAAAGATAAGTACTGAGCAACAAATCATGATGGAAGTTATCAAGAGTAAGGACATGCAGATTGAGAAGGACAAAATGGAATTAGAAAGATTGAACCAATCAATCCATCGTTTTAATTGTGGAAAGACCAAGTTAAATGAGATCCTTACTTCAAGTGATGAGTAAGAGAAAGTTGGTTTGGGGTACGCTGGTGAATGTAGTAAGAACACAGAAGTAAGCTTTGTGAAACCAACTCACAAGATATTTGTTCCCAAGGAGCGTAGTATAAACGCCCCAAAAGAAACTCATCAACTTGAGAAAAGTACAGTTGTGAAGTTTGTTGAGATGAAGAAACATCCGTTGAATTCATCCAAAAAAGGTAAATTTTTTCAACATGTCATTATTGTGGGATAATGGTGTTGGCGTTTGATCGTTTGGTTAACATGAACCGTTAGGGTTCTAAACGTTTCTAACAAGCAGCGAAAGCAGTTAAATAAGAAACGCATTACCTTTCACCAGGGTACGTTGGAAAAGATGAATTCTTGCCACCAGCATGTGCAGCATCACGGTTTTGGTCATAACTCCCTAATTCGATCTCTAATTGGGATGATCTACAAGCTCAGACGATTCTCTTTTCCGTGGCTTTCCATCAGTATGTTATACATTTGATTCTGAGGTCTGTACGATTTTATAAAAATTGTACAATATGGCAGACAGCAGCAGCAAACGACCTTCTAGTCTTCAGCTGTATTCCCAAGTCTAATATCGACGTCGTGTAGGCGATGATCCTCGAGATCTTCTCAATCTACTGTTCACTCTCTATCTCACGTATGTTAGGCGCAATTATATATTAGCGAATTCGATTGTTCGCCACCAATCATGAATATGTGCAACGCATACGGGAATCGACCTCCCCGCTGAGGTCACAGGAATCGACCTGTCTGGTCAGGTCGCGGGGTTCCGGGCAGCGCCCCGAAACCTAATCTGAAAATTGGAAGCCAGTTTTCATAAATTTTCCTCCAGATTTATCGCCCAGTAATCTGATCCACCAGGCTGGCACCCTAATCCACCACCTGGCATCACGCTCGTCTGCCCATCCTCAGGCCCATGAGATTGGCATGATTGCCCGACAGTAAGCATGCCTCACATGCCAACCTGCTCGGCAAACACCTGCCAATATTCTCGGATAGTGCAGCCTGCTCTCAGCAATCGTATGACACGTCTGTCATCTTGTGCCACACCCGGCCTTCCGTTCGGCATCATCACACATATCCGGCCCGCCATAAGCACTAGCACACATGGCCTGCAAACTTGGTAGTTCACCCAGTAGCATGCTCCCAAGCATGACGTGTGATCCATCGAGCGCCGAATACCAGCACCGCAACTTGACTCGATCAGCCTGCTCACTTCGAGTGCCCACTCACGATCAGCTCCGAGTGCCTTCCTGTGTCTACTCTCCTATCACTTGAGCAACACCGAGCGCCCAGCCGTGCAACTCGTTGGAAGCCTCGTACACCACTTGCCTAGCCTAATGCTCGCTGACACCCGACACACCACACACGGCAAGCAGTGTGCGCCAACTATTCAGCAACAAGTGCCCAACACGTGCCTGCCTGTCTCTTTGTTGATGTCACCGGCTTACCATCCCTGCTCATCCGGTGATTCGCTCAGCAACACACACGGCATCATACGCCAAAGAACTCGGAAGTCCGCCAGCCATCATGCACGTCTTTAGGCACCAGCGCCCGCCTACACGTCCATCTACCAGCCATCACCGCCAGCAAGCCTTGCTGTCACGTTCCACCATTAAACAGACACGGCCTGGCCAACTAGCAGACCCGCCCGGAAAATTGGAGTGACTCGCTACTCACCCGGATGGCTGCAAGACCCGCTCGCAATCACACGGACTCGCCCAGAACCGTGGATTGACTCACCCAGGATGCCATCTGACTCGCTCAGAATGCTGGCTAGACTTACCCGAATCGTCTGGAAATCACATTAGAACATGCTGCAGACCCGATCAAAAGTATGAAGGCTCGATGGAAACTACAGTCGACTTGCCTGAAAACACCAACGACTCACTCGAAACAACGCCCTCAGTCACGCCATTGCCCATTGCAGGTGGTCCACAACGGAAGTTCCAACAACCTCGTTTGTCCAGCGGGCTTGCCCTACCGCCGTGCTGCCTTGTGCAGTCATCCAAACAATAGCGTGTGCTTCACGTTATCCACCATGAAAACCAGGTTCACATCCCAGATCACCACCGTCAGCGACTACCACCGCCATATGCCATCGTCGCTTTCGATCATAGCTTCACCGGGTTGCTCCCGTCTCAACTGTTGACTTCAACTGCCTTGTTGATTTGATCCAATGATCATGACTCGCCACTGCCATCGATTCTCTTCAATGCCATCCAGCAGTCCTGTTGGATCGTCGTGCGGTGCTCGTGTGCCGCCGTGTACAATAAGAGTATTCAATAAGAAATTTAATTTTAAATCCTAATCCATGTACACCACACAAATCCTAGCCTAATGTTTAACGCTTCACCACGAAACCAAAGCTCTGATACCAATTATTGGCATTTGAACATTTGGTTAATGTGAACCGTTAGGGTTCCAAACGTTTCTAACAAGCAGCGGAAGCAAGTAAACAAGAAACTCATTACCTTTCACAAGGGTACGTTGGAAAAAATGAATTCTCGCCACTAGTCTGTACAACATCACAGTTTTGGCCATAACTCCCTAATCCAATCTCTGATTAGGATGATCTATGTGATCAGACGATCTTTTTTTCCTTGGCTTTCTGTCAGTATATTACACGTTTGATTCTGAGGTCTGTATGATTTTATAAAAATTGTACAACATGGTGGACAGCAGCAGCAAACGACCTTCCGGTCTTTTGCTGTATTCCCAAGTCCAATCTGAACGTCGTGTGGGCGATGATCCTCGAGATCATCTCAATCTGCTTTTCACTCTCTATCTCACGTATGTTAGGCACAGAGAATTAAGTTTAGACCAGTTGAGATGACTTATATATGGGTTACAGCAGGGACCAGGAGGAGAAATTAGAGTTGGGCCTCCATTGGGCTTAAGTATCCAAGCTTAGCCCAAAGCTTATACTTAAGTCCAATAATAATAATATATACCTCTAAAATATTATTACTGCACTACCGTTCTAATCCCAAAATTACGTTTTGGGGTCCTTCTTATTATGAGCCCGTTAGTCTTCCCATGTTTAAGATATACAATGTCCATTAATTAATTAAGTTACTGACAACTCCATTAATTAATATCTCATCCAAGAGTGGTACCACTCAACCTCATTATCATGCCGAAATAAATCCACCTGCAGGGTTTATATGATAATCCTTATGAGCTCCTCAAGGGGACATCATCAACCTATGACGGACACGGATTCCTTCTACAATAAATAGCACACCATAGAAATAACACTACTTCACAACTCATCGAGTTTGTTGATTTAATTATATGTAAATCTCACCTATTGATGAATCAAAGAAATACACACTGCCCTACGTGTCGAGGTTATTGTATAGGGATTAAGAGCACGAACATCCATAATAATTGAGATCAAGTTCTCCTATAAGTCTGTATAAGTCGAACGATCTCAAGCAGTCCTGCTCAATACACACAAAGTGCACTAATGTGATTCTATAGTCAAGACAAGCTAATACCAAACCACACTACAACTATCCCGATAGAGAGTCCCCAAATATCTCGGTCATGAGCATTTGTTTATACTTTATAAGGAAACCGATAATATGATCTTCCGTGTGTTGTCGCACAACATATTATCTACAGTATAAAGTAAGTGGACTATTGCATCTACATATAAATAAACTATAAGACGCAATCATTTGAAATGAGAATCATATGATCAAAACACACAAAGTGCACTAATGTGATTCTATAGTCAAGACAAGCTAATACCAAACCACACTACAACTATCCCGATAGAGAGTCCCCAAATATCTTGGTCATGAGCATTTGTTTATACTTTATAAGGAAACTGATAATATGATCTTCCGTGTGTTGTCGCACAACATATTATCTACAGTATAAAGTAAGTGGACTATTGCATCTACATATAAATAAACTATAAGACGCAATTATTTGAAATGAGAATCATATGATCAAATGATTGCGTCTTATAGTTTATTTATATGTAGATGCAATAGTCCACTTACTTTATACTGTAGATAATATGTTGTGCGACAACACACGGAAGATCATATTATCGGTTTCCTTATAAAGTATAAACAAATGCTCATGACCGAGATATTTGGGGACTCTCTATCGGGATGGTTGTAGTGTGATTTGGTATTAGCTTGTCTTGGCTATAGAATCATATTAGTGCACTTTGAGTGTATTGAGCAGGACCGATTGAGATCATTCGACTTATACTGACTATATAGGAGAACTTGATCTCTGTTATTATGGATGTTCGTGCTCTTAATCCCTATACAATAACCTCGACACGTAGGGCAGTATGTATTTTTTTTATTCATCAATGGGTGAGATTTACATGTAATTAAATCAACAAACTAGATGAGTTGGGAAATAGTGCTGTCTCTATGGTATGTTGGTGATTGTAGAAGGAATCCATGCCCGTCATAGGTTGATGATGTCCCCTTGAGGAGCTCATAAGGATTATCATGTAAACCCTGCAGGTGGATTTATTTCGGCATGATAATGAGGTTGAGTGATACTACTCTTAGATGAGATATTAATTAATGGAGTTGTCAGTAACTTAATTAATTAATGGACATTGTACATCTTAAACATAGGGAGACTAACAGGCTCATAATAAGAAGGAGCCCATAACATAATTATGGGATTAGAACGGTAGTGCAGTAATAATATTTTAGTGGTATATATTATTATTATTGGACTTAAGTATAAGCTTTGGGCTAAGCTTGGATACTTAAGCCCAATGGAGGCCCAACTCTAATTTCTCCTCCTGTTCTCTGCTGTTGCCCATATATAAGTCATCTCAGCTATCCAGAAACCCTGATCTATGAGCTTAATCACGCCTAACACTGTGAGGAGGGTAAGGGAACAGCAGATTGAGAAGATCTCGAGGATCGTCGCCCACACGACGTCGAGATTGGACTTGGGAATACAGCAGAAGACTGGAAGGTTATTTGCTGCTGCTGTCCGCCACTTTCTATAATTTTTATAAAATTATATAGGCTTCAGAACATGATGTGTGTGTATACCGATGGAAAGCCACTAAAGAGAGGATCATTTTGGCGCATAGATCACTCAAATTCGACATCGGATGAGAGAGTTATGCCCAAAATGGTGAGGCTGCGCTGGCTGGTGGCGAGAATTCATCGTCTTCAACATACCCTGGTGAAAGGTAATACATTTCTTGTTTTCTTACTTCTGCTGCATGTTAGAAATATATGAAACCCTAACGGGTTACGTTAACCAAACGATCGAATGCCAATACTCTCTACGCGTTCTCTATACGCTATTTATTCTCTAGTGGTTGATTCATGTATCCAGACTCCAAGTTAGTTTTTGTGAGGTCATTAGAGAGTTCTTGTCCAGAAACTCTTCTGGTTATTTTGTTTATACATGTGTTCCTTTATACGCGAAGAACACAGCCTTGTAACGCGGAATCCGGGAGGGAGCTTCAGCAACGAGTTCGGGAGATCTCGTCACAACCTTGGAGAGAGTCCATACAGTGCTGTCAAGACCACGTGGTGGCCAGATAAGTAATTGGGAGTTGTAAGGTATTGTCAATTAGCATAGAACGGAGTTCATAGGTGTAGAATTGAAATACTTGTACTTTTCTAATGAAAGAGATCTGAGGGATGAGACGGAGCCTATCCCGTATTTTTTAGATTGTGTGCTTGTTAAGTCTTTCGCTGAATCTTTATATTTATGTTGTTGTTCTTATTGTTCGAAGAACATCTGCACACAAGCACATGTTCGAAGAACATCTGCACACAAGCATATATATTTAATCGATGTTAGATTTACAGACTAAGTCATTAATATCATTAACTATCTCAAAGGATTAGCTCGTTATTGTTATTGTTATTGTTATTTTTATTTTTATTTTTCCCCACAAAAGTTTATAAATTGTCAGTAATGATGAGAAATTCAGTAAAAATATTCCCCCTTCAAACTTCTTTAGTTTGATGATTGCAAAGGATATAAACTCTGCCATACAATATATCTAATTAAACACATCTTTTAATCTTTATTCAATAATTGAGATTTTGAGACAGCTCACAATTCCTCAATGTAAAACTATTTTTGAGATAGAGATCGATTATTTGTACCCCAAAATTCATGTTGAGATCGGATTTGGATGCATGTCGACGGCTTTGGACATAAAAGCATAAAAGTATTAAAATCGTAGAGTGATTATGGAGTTAAAATCATTTTTGGTCCCATAATTATAGAGAATTTTTTATTCCGTCCCAAAAAAGATAAAATTTTTAATTTCGTCCCGTAACTCCTGATATTGGTCAATTCTGGTCTCAAAATCGCCGAATATTATTTTTTGGCCAGAAAATCGCATGTGCACCACACATGACGCCTCAAATTGGGACTTTCCGGTAGCTTCATCCAACGTGGCAATTGAGGGAGAATTTGGACAATCATTTAATTAATCCCAAGCCCTCAAACTAGATTTCGTCGGCAACCAGCTCTGCCCACTGGACATTGTCCTAGCGGGATTCCAAGAGTGTTTCCACGGAACTTGTGGGCTCCCGCTGAGGTTCTACCCGGACGACGGCAGCCTGGTGCGTGTGTCTGCAGATGTAAACATCAACTTTGAGGACAACACAAAGTATCCGGATATTCCACGGTGTGGCAGGTAGTGCCCGACTAGTCAGTCGACAGGGAGTATGTGTCAACCGGAGGCGTGTTGAGGAAGCAGCAGTCCGCGAGCTGGTTTAAAATTGAATCTACGGAGATCATTCGGGCGAAGGTGTACCAGCTTGTTTACTTCCCCAGAATTTTAATACGCTTGCCCTTGGTATGTAGGAGCTTCGGCTTTGATTCTGAAGAGAGCTCTTCAATTGAGTTGGCAAAATGATTGGTCCAAATTCTCCCTCAATTGCCATGTAGGATGAAGCTACAGGAAAGCCCCAATTTGAGACATCATGTACGACGCACATGCGATTTTCCGACCAAAAAATAATTTCCGGCGATTTTGGGATCAAAATTGGCCAATATCAAGAATTACGGGACGAAATTGAAAATTTTATCTTTTTTGAGACAGAATAAAAAATTCTCTATAATTATGGGATAAAAATTATTTTAACTCAGTGATTATGCCATAAAAACTTGTACTAAAATCTTAAGTAAAGACTAGTTAATACTAAGAAAACTACTATACATAAACTATAAAGAAATACTTCCACATGCAATAGGTTACATACTTTATTACTTTATCAATAATTCATTTTATTCTATGTATTTTGTACGTACGTATAGAACATGAATCAAGATAATGTTGCCAAAATTATCAAAGAAATGATCTTATTCAATCATTAAATTCTTAATTAATTAACCCACCTAATTTTCCATATTATCAACTTTCACTTGTAGGGTTGGACCACCAAGTAATGTACATCAAATCAGCTATATATCGATCGAACAGGTTCTCTGATGTGCCCCACACACACACATATATATATATATTAACCATTTTTCTAAGGGTCATCATCTATCTTTTTGAATTTATTTATGTGAAGATGACTTGAAAGAGACAAGTAAAAGTAAAACGCATATTCTAAGGGTAGAAAATTTTGATTATTTATAGAATACAAAATATATTGAAAATTTTTATTTACTACTAAATTATAAGTAATAAGCTGATCAAGAACATGCCCAGATAATATCTCCGATTTAAGCATTTTTTGAACGCCAGGGTCCAATTTTAATATATTTTCTATATAGTTATATATTACATTATCAAATTTAGTTTCTTTCTATTTATTTTGTTTTATTTTATTTTAAATTATGGTATAAAAAATAATCTAAAATATTTGAATCATTTAAAAAGGAAATTAAAATTTTAAATTAAATATATAAATATTCCTTAATTAAATGTTAAAAAATCTGAAAATTTATTTTATAAAATATTTTAAAATTTTTGAAAAAATCTAAAGATTTAAAAAATAATTTTTCAATATTAATTTAATTTTGTAAATTTTTTATAATTTTTAAAATTATTTTTATATCAAAAAATTAAGACTTTTTTTTAAAAAAACAATGATTTTTTAAATCTCCTGAACAAATCTAATTTAACTTGCTTAAATTTTCTGAAAATATATATGGCAAAAACTTGTGTGCACCCGACGCACGAACCACACCCCGTGCGCCTTTAGAATTTTGTGTTAAATTGTATACCTTTTAATATAAAGATGTGTGCCCTTTATTTTCTAAAGAAAAATAAAGAATATTAATGAAAAGTGTATACCCTTTACAACAAAATGGTGTACCCTTATTAATTAAAGTGTATACCCTTTAGAACAAAATAATATATCCTTACCTATAATATTAAATTCTAAAGGCGCACGGTGTACCCCGGGGCACAATAGCCTCACTCTATATATATATATATATATATATATATATATATATATATTAAAAAAAATATGGAAATCTATTTATTTATTTATTTTTATAAAATTTTTGATAGGTTATTTACATTTAAAGAGTATGGTTAATATTATTCTTTGTATTAATTTAAAGAGCACCCCGATTCCATGCAATTCATACTAGCTCAATATTTGTGCAAAAGAGTATGAATTATGAATTAATTAATGCACATTCATACTCCATATTATTATTAACAAGTTTGAGGGATGTTAGCACAAGTCAATTGCATAATGTAATTTTAAAAGATATATGACTCATTAAATTTTGGTAAAAAGTTATAATAAAGTGTGACAAATAATATTAATAATTAAAAATAATAAATAAATTGAGAATCAATTTTAGTCTACACATGTATAAAATATAAAAGTAGCATATAATATGTAGCTGATTCATATAACGCTAAAAAAAATTATTTTTTAACAACGGAATTTACCAACGGAATTCAATCCGTTGGTAATTACTAATGGATTAACAACCAAAATGATATTTTCCTATTAGCAATGGAATGCCAATGAATTTATTCTCTATTTTAGTAACGGAATTCAATCCATTGGTAATTACCAAAGGATTACCAAGAAAATCCTTATATAAATTAGCAACGGAATACCAACGGAATTATTTTTCAACGGAATTGATTTTTCGTTGTTAAAAATTTACCAACCACCACTTTACCAACGGAAATTTACCAACGGATTCCATTGCTAATCCGTTGGTAAACCAATTTAACAATGGAATTAAGACTTTTACCAACGGAATATTCCGTTGCTAAAAAACAGTTTTTTTGTAGTGTAACTTTTTATAGAATTATTTTGAATATATATATTATTTTGCATTAGTATAATGCAATATAATTAAGGGTAATTTTGGAATGCACGGGTGTACCGATTCACTCCTGGGTTAATAGTTTTTGTATATGGTATATTAGTAATTATTTAATTTAAAAAGTTAATTATTGATTAAAATTTATGGGTGAGGATTGATTTTCTTAAAATCTAACGGATTAGATCTTACAAGTGCACCGGTATACCGGGTGCACTTAGTAAGCCTCATTAATTAAATAGGATCTTTGTCCTTTTGTATTCTGCAATATGCAAGCAAAATTCTTGGAAAGCAATATATACACTAAAAAATTTCCACAATCTGTCATGCCTGAAAAATATAGATTAGTATCTTGTCTTATTAGGTGAATATTTGAGCATATATAAGGTTAAACTGATTAAAAATAAAAAGTAAAATTGATCAAAGAAACAAAGAAAACAAAAGAGAGGAATTAAAGAATGAAATATTTATGATGAGGAGAAAGAAAATTCACCCATGTAAATAAGGACAAGAGATGAGATAGGTCAAAGCATGGAATTGGGTAAGGCTAAATCCACCATATTGTAAAATAAGTCCATCATCCCTCACTTTCCAATGAAAGCCACAATCCACATGATTTTGCTTGGGATATTGAAAGATCACTAACTCCTTTCAATAGAAGATCTATCTCCAAATAATAGAGATAATAATTTATTAGAAAAAAGAAGGGAAAAGACAAGAATGTGTACCATTTCTTCTTTATTCCCAAATTAGCCTCCAAATAAAATTAATCATCAATTAAAACCCTCATCAATTATACACAATAATGAGCAAATTTGGTAATTTGAACTTCTAATGAGCACCATTGTGTATGCAAAATAAGTCCAATTAAGAGTGGACAATTGTCGTGATTAAATCAATTATCAAGTATGTGTTTCTTGACCACTCCTTCGTTTGGTTGCCACTTGGATAATTTAGCAATACCAAATTCTCCAATCATGAATAAACATGTGCACCATCTTCTCACACCCAATTGAAATTATTGAACTTAGTGAGGAGAGAGGGGTGGGGAGGGGTTTGTGGGGTGGGGGGGGGGGGGTTGGGGTTGGAGGGGGGGAATGATGGATCCAAAAGGCAAGGTACAAAAATGAGGTGCAATTATTAATTCATGCCATGGATTTCTTTCCAACCAAGTGATATTAACAAAGTTCAAACAAGAATGTATAGACGCATATAATGGATCAAATTTGCCTCAATATTTTAATTTTAAAAAAATGTATACATATGTTGTTTTATCATGTAGTACTTCATTAGAGCATTTAAATAATCCGTAAATGAGATTAGTATGTGAGCTATATATAGTAATTTAAATTCGTCGTACTATCCGACATTACATGTTTAATTCACTTGCTCCTCTTTAAATTTTCAAACTTAGTGTCATCTTATGAAATCCTAAACTAACAAAATTAATTTGAATGACGTGTTTTATAAGAAAATTTTGGAACAGTAAAATATTAACCTAGCTTTTATTCATCATCTTCCGCAATATTTAATATGGAAATTATAGTATATATTTGGTTACATATGAATGGATTCATTTTAAAAAAGATTTATAATTAATTATTTTAAATTGATTTTAAATTTTAAATTTTTTATTCTACTCAATAATTTTTGGATTGGAAAGTTGTTATTTTTTTTTAAAAAAAAATCGTTAGGATACTGAGACAGAAAAGAAAATTTTATATCAATTTAAAATTATGAGATTTTTTCTAAATGAATCGAGAGCAAAATTGTATTTTTCAGAACCCTCAACTTACAAAATTAATTAGTTAAACATATTTATTCAAATGAAATTGGAATGGTAATATATTAAGAGTTTAAAATTAATCGCACTTCTACTATAATTAAAATTGTTTCAAGAAATATATTTCTTTTAAAAAGTCCCACAACTTTTAAATTCTCACCAAAATGATCATTTTTAATTTCATGAAATTGAATTGGTGCTTTTACAAAATTATAAGACAAAATTGATAAAAAAAATTATTTTGAGACAAAATCAAAGTAAAATTGAAAAGTTTGGAACGAAAATGAATGTTGTAACTATTTTAAAATCTTTTACTAATAAAGTGTTTATATTTTAAACTCAATATAGTATTAAACTAGCTTTTAGATAAAACATTAATAATAAAAAAAAAATGTATACATAAAAAAAAAAGAAAAAAAAAAGAACATTCCATATGAATAAAAACATCACTTGTACAACTCGAAGAGGCGATTGACACCCACTGATACTATCCTTTTTCTCTAAATTCACATAAACAAAGAAAAGCAAACCAAAGAAACTTCCCTTTATCTTTACTCCTCTCTCATCATCTTTCTCTCTCTCTCTCATGAGAGGACCAGCAGCAGAACTCAATCTGCAGCCATGAAAAACGCCATCCGATGCTGCATATCCTGCATTCTCCCATGCGGAGCTCTCGACGTAATCCGCATCGTGCATGCCAATGGCCGCGTCGAAGAGATCACCGGCACCGTCAAAGCCTCCGAAATCATGAAACTCCATCCCAAACACGTCCTTAAGAAACCCTCATCTCCATCGGAGTCCGGTATGTGCCCCAAGATCGTCGTCGTCCCGCCCGACGCCGACCTCAAGCGCGGCAAGATTTACTTCCTCATGCCGCTCCCGCCGCCGCCGGAGAAGCCACGGTCCAGATCGTCGGCGAAGCGGAAGAAGAAGGAATCGAATGATCAGAAGACGGCTACCACTGCGGTGGAGTGTAATCTCTCCATGGCGGCTAATTTGCTCCTCTCCGACCGTTACTTGAGTGAGATTCTGTCAGAAAAGCTCTCCACTCAGAGGGATCGCCGGCGAGGACGTGTCGGAGTTTGGAGGCCCCACCTTGAAAGCATTTCTGAAACACCGGTGGAAGCTTAATTAATCGACCTCCGTTCAGAGTATTCACAACTGCTTTATAATTTACAAAAGAGGTGTAAAAACTGTGTTGGAACGAGTGAGTATTAATTATGGCTCATAACGTTTTTTTTAATTATTAAAATATAGCATTAATTAAATTAATTATGATAGAATTTATTTTCAGTAGGGTTTGAAAGCTGAGAATTTGTTTACTCAAATCTTATTGTATTTTTCCAAATTTCTTGTTTTCTTTGTTCTGTTTGTATATAAGCTCCATATTTAAATGAAAAGGTATAAAAATAATAGTACTATTCAGGCCATTCAATACAAAAATCGCGGCGGCTGCAGCAGTGGTGGCGATAGGATTTCCGATCACTTATCCGGTGATCGGAAATCAACGTGGGGGAGAGGTGGATTGATGTGGACAGAGAAAGAGTTTGTTTGGTTTGTTTTACGTTGGATCAGTGGTACTTATCGCTGATATGAGATTGCTATTGAAAATGATCCCACTTCACCAGCTCCCTCTCCATCTCATTAAATTTCCATTTCTTTTAATTTTTCTTTTCTTTTTTTTTTTTTTTTGTTTTCTAGAGATGCTCATGAATTTAATTAAGCACATTTAGTTGAATCTTAGCAAATTCCTTTTTCGTGAACTTATAATTTAATAATCACAGTTTAAGTTTGTTAATTTTCTTTGGTGGAGATTTTTTTCACGTTTGAACGTGATCTAGTTTTGTACTTAGAAAAACATGTCGGTAGGCTTAAAAAAAAATTAAATGGAAAAAGAAAAGGAATAAAATCTAAATTGTGGGTAGTATAATTCTTCAATTCATAAACATCACCTCTAGTCTCTAAATATATATATTTTAATTTTAATTTTAAAATTATTATTTAATGTAATACACATTAACACACCTTATAATTTATGAGTTATTCTTATTTAAAAATATTATATTATTTATAAAAATAAATAAATATTTTAATTTCATGTGTACAATATCAGTGAAATTTAATCCACTCTTTGTGATATTCAATTAGACAAATTCTCTTATGAGACATTATTTACATAAGACAATTTGTGAGACGTGTTAAAATATGTCTATTATTTAGATAAAGTATATTTAATCGTTGTTAAAGTATGTTTTTTAAATATGATGGATTATACATTAAATAATGATTTTATCGTGTTATAATATAATTTATTATTGACATACTTTAAATACAAATAAACATACTTTAATTCTACACTAAGCATAATTTAATGATGAACTTTAATTCTACGCTAAGTATAATTTAATGATGAGTCGATCCATCTCACACCCGTCTTACAAGAGAGTTTCTCATTCAATTAACTAGAATATCATGTCTAAATTTTGCATTCGATAAATAAATTATTACTCTTTTATATAACAAACTATTAATACATATTAAAATAAAGTATTTTTTTAATTTTATTTTGTTATATTCTGAATTTTTAAAGAATATACAGTAGTAGTTTGTTATTTTGTATTAACCCTACCCATAACTTATCTCACATTTTGACTTTTAAGGATATTCTTTTTCTTACTTTATTGACTTTTTAAAATAATTTGATATTTTTAAATAATGAAAAAAAAATGTAAAGTATTTCATATGGGCTAATATTACTGTTCACCCGGGTACACCCCAAGATATGATGTACCCACTTTCATAACGTATACAATTATGAACAAAATATATACGTACATTTATAAACAAAAATGTATACAATTTGTTTGTTAGTTTTTTTAATGAAAAATTGAGTGTAAAAAAATATACAACTATTAAAAAATATGTATACGCTATTGAATAAAAAGTTATACACATATGAATGCTAGTTTTTTTAATAAAAAATTGAGTGTGAAAAAAGTATTCAATTATTAAAAAAATATATACTACAAAAAATAGAATAAAAAGTTATACATATATTTAGCATCATTGCGCCGTGCACCTAATATCAACTCTTTCATTTATATTAAGATTGAGGTCAAATACCATAAATAAAAAAAGGTCAAGGCAAAAGCTCCTGTGCACCCGGGCGCACGGAACACTTTCCGTGCGCCTTTAGAAATTTGTGCTAAATTGTATACCTTTTAGTATACAGATGTGTACCCTTTATTTTCTAAAGAAAAATCTGGGCGCACGAACAACACTCCGTGCGTCTTTAGAATTTTGTGTTAAATTGTATACCCTTTAGTATAAAAATGTGTACCCTTTATTTTCTAAAGAAAAAAAAATATTAATGAAAAGTGTATACCCTTTAGAACAAAATTGTGTACCTTTTAGTAATTAAAGTGTATACCCTTTAGACCAAATTAATGTACCCTTACCCATAATACAAAATTTCTAAAGGCGCACGGAATGTGTTCCGTGCGCCCGGGTGCACGCAAGCCTCACTCAAAGGTCAAATACAAATTAAAGCATATTTGGGGATATTATATTGTATGTCATTTTTATTTATAGTGCAAAGTTGAGTTGTAACAAATAAAAACAAACACTTATGCGAGACTATGTAATGGAAGTATAAGTTTTGTGTGAAAGATAGGAAATATTAATATTTTAATAAAAGATTAATTTATTAATATTTTATATAAAATATTTAATAAATAAATTAATTAATTAATTAAAATCATTTTGAAATCCGTCAAATTATAAAACATTTTTCGGCCGATAATTCGGCGATATGTATAATACATTAATTTCGCAATTAAAAAATGTAATGTGGCTCATTGAATTTCTAACAACTATGGTGAGAATTAAGTAGAATATGTGGAGTGATAATAAATGAATAAAAATATGATCCACTGAGCAGTTGATTGTGAGAAATAAATGAATAAAAAAAGAGTAAATGGAAGAAGTGGTGATTTGTTTGTGGAAAAAGATAAGGAGTAATTCCATGTTTCCAGGCTTTGGCGCCCTCCGACCCCGGCAATAGTTGCTATACTCATCTCTATTTTTGAAGTAGACACTCCGCCTCTCTCTTTTTTTTTTTTAAATTAATAAATTATAATTATTAAATATATATAAATATATATATTTAGAAAATATAATCTAATATAATTATTATTTTCATTAATTGAAAGTTAGTTTTTAAATAAAATATTGTTACTTCTTGTTCGTTTCACGAAACTTATTCAGTAGGACAATGTTCGAAGAGAGATTACCATTTTAAAATGTAACTTTTATATTTCATCCATCCCATCATAATGACATTTGTTTTTTCACGTTATTTATAGAATAAGTATAATACTTCCTCCGTCCCTTTAAAGTGAGTATTTTTTCTATTTTAAGCGTATCACCTAAAGATTCCTTTTTTTATACACATATGACTCATACACACTCACTAATATAATTATAACATGGGATCCACGCTCCAACTATAATAACTACCCAGTACCCACTACAAATTAAATAATAATATTTTTTAATTCGCGTGCAAAAAGGAAAAGACTCTCTTATTATGTATTATGAATGGAGGGAGTATTTTATTAACATTTATCAATGAATTTAGTAATTTTTCTTTCAAAATCTTATTTTCTCCACTCTCCAATCATTCATTCATTCAATAACATAGTATAAGTACACTAAAATACACAAAAACCCAAATTGTGAAAAAGCACATCCCTTTCCCATGCTAATTTATACTGACATTGCATTAGGATATAGTATTTCACTATTTCTTATCACTCTTTACAATGATACTGTGCAATTGATTCCATGCATGGTGGGACAATTTTTGATAAAGGATACTCCATTTGTTAAGGCTTATTTATATTCACGAACTTGTCACGGAGGCATTTCACAACATTTTCGTTAATATTTCTTCATGAACATATAAATATGAGAACAATAAAAGAACATTTTTTTTTTCATAAATACATAATTAATACTCCTTCTATCTCATTTCAATTTTTACATATTTCTAATTTAAGCGTTTTATTTCAATCTTTACATTTTTCGTTTTGGTAAATGAGACCCACACAAATTAATTATTTCTCTCTCCATGGGCCCACACTAATCACTAATACACCTACCCACTTTATATTAAAATATTATTTCTCTCACCTCATCACAAATTAAAATACCATATTTCTTAATCTCCGTAAAAAAAAACAAACATAAAATTTGAAACGGTATGTAAGGAGTATAATTCATAAATACTAGTATATATTAAAGAATAAAAGAAATCAACAATAAAAAGTGATAAAATTAAAAATGATATATTTAAATAATCCCTTAATTATTATCATACTTAAGTATATTGATATAAAATATTTAATTACGAATGATAATAAATTAAAAAATATAATATTAATTGAGATCTCAATAAGTTTGTTCACGAATATGCTAAAAGCGAGTCTGTTCATAAATTTTTAACAAACAAGCTATATAATGCTCAAATTCTTTTCGTTTATAAAATGAGCTTGAAAAATTGATCTCGTTAGTGTTCATTTGATTAATCTAACGTACATAAATGAGCTCATATCAAGTTAGTTACGCCATGAATTGTTCATCGAACGCTCTCTCCTTTTACACTCCTAGTTCTATATAGACTTGTTAGTTATTACTCTCTATATATATTAATTTTTTTAAGCAAATAAAATAAGCTAATGTATTAATAAGCTTTATATTTTGTGTTCTACAATTGATCATTAGAACTTTTTCAATATTGGTTTAAGGTAAATCGAACAAGACAAATATAAAACAAGCAATGCATCAATTTTATATTGGTTGAATATAAGATAACTCAATAATGAGTAATCGAGTAATAGACACGAGTAGGATGGACAATTTTAATTAATATCCTTACTCGAATAGAATTCTTAAAATACAAATATGTACGAACGTCTTAAAATATCTATGTACTCATCCTATGAACCAACACATCTACTTTATACAATTCAATCATATGTTTAATGACTTGAAAAAATAAAAATTAAACTATGAAAGTGACAAAAAAATATCTACCGTACAAAGTATTATTAGAAGCCATGCATAGTTTTTTTTTCTCCCTTTAATTTAAAGAAAGGTAAACTATGAGGTTTATATTGGAACTCATGATACCTAGTATTTTAGTCCTATGGTAAAAGAGTTGTGTGGGACTGCTCCACAGAATAATTTCCGTAAAATTGGTATGTAAGAAGTGATAATTTTTATGATGAAAAATAACAATTAATTTATGAAAAATAATAACAATTGTATTGTAAACTATTTCATAATTAATAATTTATAGTATAAATGAAAAATAATATTATTAAAAAAAATATATATAACAATTTTAATAAAATAAAAAATTATAATAATTATGAAAGTATAAAATTAGAGAGGGTATCACACAAATATCTCCTTATTGTATTATAAGTAGATGTGCACTTATTAAATTGTATGTAGATTTGCATTAATGATGCACAAATATATTAAATGCATGTACCTTATAATTATTTTATTAAATCAAGGATTTATGGAATATGAGATCTTTGAACAGCCAATAAGCCAAAGAGACTGTTTCCAAGATTTGTACTATCGAGATTAGGTTCAGTAATTTACTTAGCTTTGGGAAAACATTCTTCCATATTTTAATTTTCCACGGCTCACTCAAATAATTACAAAAACTATATTTCATACTCTTCATATGAATCCAATTAATTCAATCTTAAAAAGACATTTTTATTCTCTCTCTTTTTTTATTACTACTTCCTTCCGCCGCTTCTAAGGTGTCCATTTTACTGTTTTTGACATTCGGTTCAAAGATATATATTTCTCCTATCTTATTTTATCTTATCTTAATATATTAAAAGTGGCTTGGAGTTGTAAAATATTTTTCCCCTTTTGTCCTCACTCATTTTTGTTTACTACTTTATTACCCTTAACTTTTTTACTCTTATTTAATATTTTATATATTACATTCAATTATACTTAATTAATTTACTTAATCTAACTTCATGCATGCAATCTTTGGATTTCTAACTTGATGACTCTTGAATTTGAATCTTGAACTCTTGGATTTCTATATGCTTTTTCCCCTTTTTGTCCTCACTCATTTTTATTTACTACTCTATTACCCTTAACTTTTTTACTCTTATTTAATATTTTATATATCACATTCAATTAAACTTAATTAATTTACTTAATATAAATTCATGCATGCAACCTTTGGATTTCTAACTTGATGACTCTTGAATTTGGATCTTGAACTCTTGGATTTATATATGCTTATTACCTATATATTATCTAAGAGGTTGTCATGATCAAGTTAATTCAATTACCCTAATCAACACTTCTTTAAAATCAGATGCCTAATTCTTTTTGGAGTCCCATAATTTATTGATCAAAACACAAGATCTTACACGAAAAAATGATCAACCAACATGGTGTTCATCTGTTTCTCCATAATCGTACCTGCAGTGGGGCATAAAAAAAGTCATGGAAGAATCCGTCATGTGTAGATGATCAGCATTTGATTCGTCCTTCAATCAAGATGGTGTGGAAATGGAAAACCTTCCGTTGCAGTCAATCATTAAGTTTATCAATGTACATCATGGTCAAAGTCCTAACTTCAAGTGTAAATTTGAAAATCAAAATCTTAAATCTCATTATACATTTTGCATATGGTTATTAATAATATTTCTTTCATACATACATTTTTTTTATTAAAATTTAAAAATGTATAATTTGTGGGGTTGTCTTTTATGTTTTATGCTAGAAAATTATTTTGATATTTGTAGTTTGAGAGCCAATTATATTGGTGTAATAGTGGAAATTTTTTAAGTTTTATTATATGCATCATCTAGGATTTTTATGTTATTCAAAATTTCAATAAGGTTTTGCTGCATGCATGCACAATCATCCGGTACATTTTCATAGTAGATAGATACTATGGGTGTTCAATAATTTTTTAACATGATGAATCTCATGGCAATATAGGTTGAAATTCCTGTGGTTGGCGAAAAGGTGAATGAAGAAGTGAGGCAAAGACACGGTGAAAATGCAATTTTTGAGATTCACAAATCATATATAAAATATTACTCATTTTCCATATATTTGCATTAACAATTAAGATGTTGATTAATATTTTCTTAATTCTTTTATTTACAATTTGATATCTTATCATCAAGTTATCGTTCATCTTCTTTGAGAAAAAAAAAGAAAAAAAGAAAGAAAGAAGACAACACATTGTATTTTGGCCAATTTATCCTGTAAATTCATTTATTAATTGTGTTGTAGCTTATTATTCCTTCCTTTTCTTGATTGAGAAGTGATTAAAGTATGATGTGTTATTGAAATACGTTATCAACAATATATAAAAATAATTTATGAAATCTTAATACATTAATGATTTATGTAAATATATTAATGTGGAGAGTTTTTAATTAAGAGTTAGACAAATTTAATTTAATTAATATTTACTATTCTTATTCTATTGCAATGTATATAGTCGTATACTCACACTTCTTAAATTTTTACTAATTATCTAAGATTTATTTGTGATATTTTAAAATTTTAAATCTCTTCAGCTTCCACAGTATTGTAGCATATTTCATTTAACTAATGTAGTCATACTCATTGAGCAAGGCCTCTTAAACTACTCTTTTAATGAGTTTGAAAAATCAAAATTCTCAATTAGAAGTGTACAATAAGTTCATTTCAAAGTAGCTATATATATTAGGGGGGAGGGGGATTATACTTTTGGTCCCGTAAGAATTGCTCAATGCCAAAAAGGTCCCAAAATTGGCAGATTTAGTCCCATAAGAATTTTTCTTCA
This sequence comes from Pogostemon cablin, assembly GCA_023678885.1. Classification (NCBI taxonomy): domain Eukaryota; kingdom Viridiplantae; phylum Streptophyta; class Magnoliopsida; order Lamiales; family Lamiaceae; genus Pogostemon; species Pogostemon cablin. Next base: position 1,384,109 of record CM042973.1, read on the forward strand.
AAATTTGTTAATGGATAACGAAATATTCTGAACCGTTAGCAAGACCAAAATAACAACTTGTAGATTTGATTCCATAATTTGCAAAAACCAAAGAAAACTAATACAATATTTGAGAGAGAAAACAGAGGGGAATTATCATAATGGACTATATCTGTGTTGAAAGACAGAAAATAATATAAATCTGGTAGTTTATAATAATATAAATTAATTTGGGATGAAAATTTTTGAAAAATTATGGTTATAAAATTCTTATGGGACCAAAACCGTTAACTATGGGACTAGTGAATTTCTACGGTAATAAAATTGAATTGAAGAAATTTTTATGGGACCAAATGTGACATTTTTCCTATATCCACTACAAAAAAATTGTTCGGCAGTGACGAACTTTTGTGACGGAAAAATTGCCGTCACAATTGTGACGGACTTTATGATGGCATTTTAAAAATAGTGATGGCTAATAGTTGACCATTTAAAATTTTATCATTTCCGATATTTGTGACGGCATTTGTGACGGAAAAATTTGTGACGGACTTTTTTTCATCACAAAAATATTTTATTTTTATTTTTTAATTAGTGACGGAAAAATGTGGTCACAATGTGAAGGGTCTCATTTGTGACGGACTTTGTCCGTCACAAAGTTTGTGACGGACTTTGTGACAGACAAAGTCCGTCACAATTTACAGTTTAAAAAATCATTAAAATTGTACTTGCTCGGTACACATGTACATTATGCTATTTAATATAAAACAAAAGGTTAAACTTACATGTTTTTTTAAAAGAAATTATTATTCTTTTAATATATATTGTGAATTTATTTAAACTTAAATAATTTAATATATTGTATTGTTTTATATAATAATATTAATTTTAAAATCAAAATAATTATAAAAAAAGAGTTACTTCTTTTTTTAAAAGAAATTATTTTTTAATATTTATTGTGAATTTATTTAAATTTAAATAATTGAATATATTGTGTTGTATATAGTAATATTAATTTCAAAATTAAAATAATAATAATCAGAACATACTTTTTTTTAAAAGAAATTATTATTCTTTTAATATATATTGTGATATTTACCTTGAATAATTGAATATAATGTGTTGTATAATAATATTAATTTTAAAATCAAAATAATTATGAGAACATAGATACTTTAATTTTAAACGGCAATGAATTGTATGAATTGTTATAATTTAAATATTTATGTGTCTTAATTTTTATTAAATAATATAGTCATATATTTTGTAATAGATGCATTTGTAATTAAATAATAAAACTTTTATGATTATATATATGCGAGTACAGATTCTCGTGTAATGTGCGGATGAATTATTATAACCAATCAAAAATATAATTAAAGGTGGTATTTAATTTATAGATATACATAATTTAAAAATATATATGAATAATAATAATGAATAAATAAATAAAAGTAGCATTCTAACTAATAAAAAATATGATTAAAGGTGGTATTTAATTTGAAGATAAACATGAATAGCCCCAAAAAATTAGTATGCGTGATTTATGTATATTAATTAATATTTGCTCTATTTATACAGTTATTTTTTAAGATATATATGCTTTTATTGATTGGTTTAACTATCTATTTGTAACCAAGAAAGAATAAAAATAAAAAATAAAATATTAGTTGTATATATTTTTATTGATTGACTTAATTATCTATTTTTAATAAAAAAAATATGATTAAAGGTGGTATTTAATTTGAAGATGTACATGAATAATAATATTAATAAGTTTGATATATTTTATTGATTATCTATTCCTTAACCAATCAAAAAAATACGATTAAAGGTGATTTAATTTATAGATATACATGATTTAAAGGTATAATAATAATAATAATAATAATAATAATAATAAATAAATAAATAAAAATAGAAAGATTATATATGTAATATTAAAATAAAAATAAAAAATATACGAAAATTAACCACGTTGCGATACCTCATACTTTTAAAAAATTATTTATAGCAGCGTATTTGTAATTATATAAGATAAGATATATATAAAAAGAAAAGTTAATGATTAAATAAAACAAATAGATCGTATATTTAATTGATAAAAATAAAGTTTGTGATTTAATTAAGAAAAATATAAAGAATCTATTTTCTAACACGAGAATTAAATTGAGAAATTAGGAGAATGTTATTTATTTTAATGCAAATTAACCTATTTTTCATCTATAAATAAATAATATATTAGATATTATTTATAGGTTGAGAATTTAAAATTTATAAGGATTTTTTAATTTAATTATGAAAATTTTAATATTTATCTTAAATAAATAATAAAATAAGTTAATTAATTTTTAATAATTATTTGTCATATTATTATATATTACATTAATCAATATTAGCACCATATTTATTTTGAAAGTTGGTTGATGTCATTTCAATAAAAATTAATTGAATAAATATAATATTTATTAAAGAGTAACACAAAGTGCATCTAGCCAAATTGGCTCAATACTTGCACACAAGCACCATTGCTTGTTTCCCACCCAGGTTCAAACCCGATTGGGTGCGAATTTAAACAATTAAATTCTGAGAAAGGTATAAGGGGTAGAAATATAATAAAATATAAATGGGTTAGCCGTACGGCTAGAGCCTTCAAGCACTCACATGAGTGACAAGGTTCGATTCTTGCTTGACCATTTTTTTTTAGAATTTTAAGTTTGTGACGGAAAATTCCGTCACAAAGTCCGTCACAAATGAAATCCGTCACAAATATTGGTTAAAAGAAACCGTCACAAATTCTGTCACTAATGTTTTTCGTCACAAAATTCGTCACTAATTGTGACGGGACTGTCACAAACACTTTGTGACGCATGTTCGGGTGACGGGCGCTTTCCCGTCACAAAGTCCGTCACAAAGTTCGTCAATCCATCACAAAGTCCGTCACTGTAGGCCAGTTTTTTTTAGTGTATATTGAGGTCAATAGTATATGTGAATGTGATGAAGGGGGTAGGGTCCGTAGGGATGGGTACTTTTCTCAATGAATGAAGATGGTGTGTGCAATATGCATAATAAAGGAACATGTTTAATATTCAATATGTTATTAGTTATACGCTCTAAAGTGTGTATTTTTTTGATGGAGCGATGAATTTTTTGTTCCTTTACCAGTGTTTTCTCCCAAATGTATGAAAATGAATCTGTCTTCTACTGATTTGTTTCGATGCTCTATAAGTAGTATTTTTATTCTATTTTCTAATTGAAATTGTTGTGCATAGAGATTCGATGTAATTTTTTATTTATTTTTTGGGAGGATTACTACTAGGTACAAAAAAAACCCTTAATTACTATGAGATACAAATATATAAAAATATTACTACTAACTACAAAATTATATAGTGATATACCAATATTATCCCTACAATTACTGCACATAAATGTTGTGTGCAGCAAAAGTTCGTGTGCAGCAAAGTTTGTGCAGTAACAAAAGTGGGTACAGTAAAAAAAAGTGTGTTCAGTAAAAAAGGATGGTGGTCCGACGGTGGTCCGGCAGAGGTCCGGCGAAGCTCCGGCAGCAGCGGTGGCAGTCCGACAACTTTTTCGGCGGCCCGCCGGCAATGCTCTGGCGACGTCAGTTTTCTAGCAGCGGCGGCAGTTTTCGGCGACCGGCCGCCGGCGGTCCAGTGGTGGTACGACGACCAGCCAACGGCGGTCCGATGGTGGGTGGGGGTTTAGGGTTTGTGGTTTAAAAGTGTATTAGTTTAGGGTTATATTTGGTATTTTACTTAAATATTTTGTATGTGATAGTAATTATTTTAAATCAATGTATCTAATACACTACAAAAAAAGTATTTTTTAGCAATCGAATTTAGCAACGAAATTCAATCCATTGGTAATTACCAATGGATTAGCAACAAAAATAACATTTTTGTTTTAGCAACGGAATGCCAACAGATTTATTCTCTATTTTAGCAATGGAATTCAATCTGTTGGTAATTACCAATGGATTAGCAAGGGAATCATTATATAAATTACCAACGGAATTATTAGCAACAGATTACCAACAGAATTATTCAGCAACGGAATTGATTTTTCATTGCTAAAAATTTACCAAGCACCACTTTAGCAATGGAATTTTACCAACGGATTCCGTTGTTAATCCGTTGGTAAGCCAATTTAACAATGAAATTAAGACTTTTAGCAACGGAATATTCTGTTGTTAAAAAATAGTTTTTTTGTAGTGGTAGTAATTAGGGGTACAATGTGTGTATCTATTAGTAATTTTTTCTTATTTTTATTAAAATAATATGCTTCATTATTTTGAAATACACTAGGAATTAAGACCTCAAATATTGTAAAGGAAATAGAATTGATCATTGTACGTAGAATTACTAATAGAAAATATTACGTGACAATATTAATTAGTATGTGTAATAGAGTATCAGTTTTGGTTAAACCTGTTTTGATTTTCCAGGATCAGTTATGGTATTTTTTTTGTTATAAATATTGAATATATAATAAGTAATATTTTAGGCAAAATGATTTTGTATATAAAGAGCATGCAGAAGGTTAATTATTTGGATTTTTTTTATTTTAAACAAGTGAATTTTATAAGACAAACTGAAAAAAAAGTGAAAACAAATATTTCCTCTTTATGTAGATTAAGATAGAAAATATTATTATTTAATGTGTAGTGAATAATTATATTAGTAGATGTGTGTCCCATATTTTAATTGTATTAGTGGGTGTATGTAGTCCCATATATGTAAAAAACGAAATGAGATTCTTTGAGCAGGACGACGAAAATGAAAAAATAGATCCTTTAAAGAAGACGGAGAAAAGAATAATATTTAGAATAAAACGTGTTGGTGACGTGCAGTTGCACGTCTAAAAGATCTAGTTTAGTAAAAAAGTACACAATATGACCAACCACTTTCCTCTAATACAATTATCCACTTTACATATAATAATACTCCTTAATCCACGTGTAAAAAGCAAACGGACACATTAGAACCAGACGGAGGGAATATTTAATTATTATAACTTGTCTAATCCAATATTCTTAATACGTTGCGTTGTATAAAATATATTGAACCTTCATATCTGAAAAACTAATCACCTTGACATATTGAATGATCACTGCTCAGTTTAAAATTTTAAATTGATAGAAATATGTATCATTTAATATTTAATAAAAAATTAATAGTCTCTTCGCATTTGAACTAATTTAATATTTAATCACTCTCTCACACACGTCCTATAACTTGCACAAGGATTAATTTGTACTGTTGTACCAAGGTCTTATGCGTGAAACTTTTATATAAAGAGGTAGTGGTAAAATTCTAACCCTTAATTTAATAATCTTGACGTTGTAACATATTAAATGACCATCCAAGAGCTTAAGCTCTGGTAGTAGAAATGTGTATAATTATGCAATCAATAATTCTAAGAAAAACTCACTCCTTTCAATATTATTTTCACACATTTAGTTTATAATCTCCAAATAATTTGCACCACCAAAAATAAATATCATATTAATATCTAATCTTAAAATATACTCTTAATTTCAAAACTGATAGCATATTATACACAGAACACACTTTATGGAATATTTATTATTTAACAAGACTACATTATTTTAAAGAAGTCAATGAAATTAATCAAAAAATAATTTTTCACAAAACTCTATCTATAATATTGGTGCAACAAAGTACTACTCCATTATCCATCCATAAAATTGATCTACAGTACTCCATGGGTGCTGCTATTTAAATAATTTGAAATATTATGTATTTTACCATTAATAAAATGAGTAAAAATGTGTGGGACAATCCAAAATAAAAAGTGGGTAAAAATATGTGGGACGGAGGGAGTAGTTTTTACGGTACTAAGGCAGCCGTTGGTCCAGATAGCAGAATTGATAGTAACATTAATTGACAACTTTTTACCTAAAAAAGACTCATATATATATATATATATATATATATATATATATATATATATATATATATATCCACCACTTTTCACTATAAAATACTCATGGAAAAAATACATCTAGAATTTGATGGAAAAATAGTCCCCACACATGAATACTTTGTATCAGAAAAATGCATTTGTGGGTTGCATGTAGCAAGTGGGCAGTGTCCTAAAGCATTTGTTGGGCGTAATAACAAATAATTTATGTGATGCCAATAGCATCCTAAAAAGGTGATTACAGCAAAGATTAGAACTTTCATTAATTCTTGAAATATGTGATAACTCAGGGCAGGACCCCCCCACATTGTGACCCCACCAATTAACTCCCACCATTAGGGACCCTTTTGCTAAAGATTTCTTACTAATTGGATTCTTCCCTATCTTCAAATTTTCTTAATGCTAGATCTTGAAATCTTTTGATTCTTGAGATTGAATCCCTATTTATGTAGTTAAGTATTATCTAGAGGTGTTCAATCCCTTTACTAGATTCTGACTTTGCCTGCCATGGACGATTGAAAGAAAGGGGCTAGAGAGATTGGTTCAATTGGGGTTCACAATTTGGAACTTACTATTGGTTTTGTCAAAATAGAAGAGATTTTGTCTCATATCGGATGAAAAATAAAATGGGAGGATTCATTAGTGTTATTTAAGAAAATCCTTGGTTTGAATGTCAAGTGCGTCAATCAAATAAACTATAATATTTGTGTTTGTTTCTTCTAAATTTCGTTCAAGTGTTCTTTATTTTGAGAGTTGAGAGAAATGTGTGAAATAGTAAAAAACTAGTATGAAACTCGCGTACTATGCGAGATCATTGAGTTGCCATTTTAATTTTAAATAATTACTCTGTTGAAAATATAAAATTTATAAAATAACCTTACCTTAATTTAGGATCTTATAATCAATTCATATGAGAAAGGAGACAACAATAATATTGTTAAAAACATGAAAAGAAATGGCAAATAAGTGAAACAAAGAAAACTAATGCTCATATTGCTGTTTAGGTGAGTCTTTCATCTAAATTTTAAGACAATAATATTAATATTGGTGTTTGGGTGAGTCTTTCATCTAAATTTTAAAATGTTTGAAAGTAAATTAAGTTGAGTCTAACATTGATATTGTCTAGTTCAAATTATGTTTGCTGTTGCGTGGTTTTTGAATGCACACAAATTAATCCCCAAGTGTAGGGATATCGACTGTAGCAGCAGGCAACCAAGTTTTAATATCGGATCCTAGGGATGGTAAATTATCTATTTTCTAAAATTACTAAACTAAATAAGACATGTGACAAATTCAATTGTTTTGAGATTTTCGAACAACTAATGAAGAATTAAAAATAAAATAAGATTAAAAATTAAGAAAATATGAAAATTCAAGTATGGAGAAAATAGTAGCTTTAGGGACTCCAGTTAAAACTTATTAATCTAATATTATTATATATGGATTCAATTCTGTAGAAGTTATGGAAAAATCACCAAAGCATACAAATTCACTTAATTGGTCTAAGCAAACTTATAATTAATCTGGTTTATCCCCTAAGATTCTAGGTTAATATCCCCATCTCCCTCTCTAGATAATTGCAATATTATTCCTCTCCCTCGTCAGGTACTAGAAATTATTATGTGTTCCCTTTTTAGGTACTACTACCTAATTTCCTGAATATTATCAACACGACTAATCATCATAATTAATAATACTCATCACATAATACATGTCTAATAAATTAAGGAATATGTCAATTACCTCAACTTATACAATATAACTAATTAATTCTACTGCGCACACAAGTTACAATTATTTCAAGCATTAGTCAATGACAAATAAATAATCATAAACGTTACGCAATATAAATCAAATAGTTTCAAATAAATCCATGAAAAAATGAATAAATATTCTACAGTTTCAAACACACAAATCAAATACTAAATTACATCAGTTTTAACCTTCATGCCCTAGAACTACAAAAAATATTTACTCCATGGAGTGACAGACAACTCTCAGGGTGTAAGAAAGATCTTACCATAATTCATATTTATTGAAAGGAACTTGAGTTAAAAAATAAAACCCTAGATAGAAGAATCTTGTCCTCTCCTCTCTCTGTCTCTTCCAATAGAGATGAATCTCCTCCTTGAATCGAGCACACACCGGAATGATGGAGTGAATGGGTGGAATTTTGAGTGTGATGGTGGATGAAGTAGTGTGAGTTCTGTCGCGAACTGTAGCAATACCGATGCAGGGCCGGCCCTGAGCATAGTCAAGAAGGGCGACCGCCCAGGGCCCCCAAATCTTAGGGGCACCCAAATTATTACCACCTAATATATATATATATATATATATATATATATATATATAATAATAATAATAATAATAACATATTATTAAATTCTTTTCTTATTAAATTTATTAAATTAATTTAACTATTATCTTTTCTTTTAAATTTTAACAATTGTAATATTAACGTTGTAATCTTAATTATTACTACAACATTGTAATCTTAATTATTATGAGTTAATTATTATTATGACTGTTCAACTAACCCAGCCTACTGTTGTAAATTGTAATCATAAAAATACTCAGCCTACTCAACCTATTACCTATACAAATCTCACTTTTAGTATACACTTTTTAAGTTCTCTTCCAGTCTTCCGTATTGAACTTCAATCTCTTTGAATTCTCTCTCTTATCGATTGATTTTCTTTCATATCGAACTTCTATCTCTCTGAATTCTCTCATAGAATTTCATCAACAATTCAATATTCAATCCTATTATTTCTCTGTTTTATTCAATATTCAATCCTCTTAATTTTCTGTTTTAATATTGTCACAGACTTACAGAAGTTTACTAGCAGCAGAGGGGGATGGTGCTCTAATTTTATATCTAAATCAATCATTCTTCAAATCAGGTTTTATCATTCTTTCATTGTTATTTTATTGATTTTGTTAATTAGATTTATTATTTATTTGCTTATAATCATCAAGTCATGTTTTCTAGAAAATATGCATCGGGTAGTCAGAAAAGAAACAAAAGAAAAAGACTTGAAAATGAAGTTAATTCTCAAAGGGGTGCACTTGATAAATTTATAAAGGTGGGTTCTTCAAAAGAAAATGATGAACATGTTGGAAATGAGCAAGAAGAATTAAAAGATAGTGATGAGTTACATGATATGAATACGGTGGAAGTTGAGAATAAAAATAAGTTAAATGAGAATGATGAAGAGAATATTAATAGAGTAATTGAAAATGAAATAGTCTTAAATAATGAGGAGGAGTTACAAAAAAAGAAATAGATGATAAAAATATTGATAATGAAATTGAGAAACATGAAAATATTCTAGAGAATGAAAGTTATGCGTGGGATATATATGATCCTAGGGCATGGGATAATATTGATAATAAAATTAGAGATATATTAGTGGAAAAATGTCCTAGAAGAGAAAATAATCTCACATTTCCTAAAGATGAACTTTCTAGACACTTTTCATACACACATTACACAAGAAAATTACCAAATGGTGAGAATCAAGATAGAAAATGGCTTGTGTACTCAAAAAGTGCAAACATGGTATATTGTTTTTGTTGTAAGTTGTTTAAATCGGTGAATAATAAGAGCTTATTAGCGAATGAAGGCCTCAATGATTGGAAACACTTAAGTGATAGACTTAAATCACATGAAAATGCTATTGAGCATATTACTAATATGAAAACATGGATTGATTTGCAAATTAGATTAAATAAAAATGTAACTATTGACAAAGAGATGCAAAGTCAAATAAAAAAAGAAAAAGAACATTGGAAACTTGTTTTAGTAAGAATTATTTCAGTTGTGAAATGTCTTGCTAGGCGTAATTTGGCTTTTCGTGGCATGAATGAGAAAATTTATCAAGAGAACAATGGAAACTTTTCGGCTTTACTTGAATTAATTTCAGAATTTGATTTAGTTATGCAAGACCATTTTAGACGCATTCAAAATAAAGAGATTCATTATCATTATCTTAGTCATAAGATTCAAAATGAATTAATTTCTATGTTGGCCTCAAAAGTGAGATGTGCTATAATTGAAAAAGTGAAAGAGGCAAAATATTTCTGTGTGATACTTGATTGTACTTCAAATGTAAGTCATCATGAACAAATGACTTTGATAATTCGTTGTGTAAATGTTTTCAATTGTCAGGTAATGATAGAAGAATATTTTGTTGAGTTTATAAAAGTGGATGATACATCTGGATTGAGACTTTCTAATGAGTTGCTATCTATTTTGGAAATTCTTGGACTTGATATTGATAATTTGAGGGGGCAAGGTTATGATAATGGCTCCAACATGAAAGGAAAAAATCAAGGAGTACAAAAAAGAATTCTTGAAATAAATCCAAGAGCATTTTATATGACATGTGCATGTCATTCTCTTAATTTGACGGTTTATGATATGACAAATTCTTGTGTTAAAGCTGTTTCATTTTTTGGAGTTGTGCAACGTATGTATACTTTGTTTGCTAGTTCTACTAAAAGATGGAAAATTTTACAAGATCATGTTCTCCAATTAACTCTAAAATCTTTGTCAACAACAAGATGGGAAAGTCACATTAATAGTGTTACATCTATAATAACTCAACCATGTGAGATCAGAGAAGCATTGTTTGAGTTATCAAGGGTGAGTGAAGATTCTAAAACTAGGAGTGAAGCTGAATCATTAGCAACACATGAGCTTGAAAATTTTGAATTTTTATTGGGCATGACTATATGGCATAACATATTGAAAAAAATTGACATGATTAGTAAGAAATTACAATATAAGGATATGCAAATTGATGCTGTAGTACAAATTTTGAAAGGTTTGATATCTTACTTTGAAAAATATAGAGAGGAAGGTTATGAATCTGCTATTATATCAGCTAAAGATCTTGCCTCTAAGTTGGAGATTGATCCTATTTTTCCCTCAAAACGTAAAACTTTTAGAAAGAAACAATTTGATGATAATTCTCGAGAAGAATTTCTACAATCTCCGGAGGAGCATTTTAGGATCAATTACTTTCTTGTTATAGTTGATATTGCCATTTCATCTTTAAAAATCAGATTTGAACAATTAGATTTATTTGAGAATATTTTTGGTTTTTTATTTAATTCTAAGAAATTACTTTCATTAGATGATAAGAATTTGCGTGAATGTTGTATTAAACTTCAAGATGCTCTTAAGCATAATGATAAATTTGATATTGATGCTAATGATTTATTTTCTGAATTGCAAATATTACAACATTGTTTACCTAGAGAACCAAAGTCTGCTACTGAAATTCTTGAGTTCGTAAGATCGATGGATTGTTTTTCAAATATTTTTATTGCTTATAGAATTATGCTTACTATACCAGTTACAGTAGCATCAGCAGAGAGAAGTTTTTCAAAACTAAAATTGATAAAATCATATTTGCGCTCATCCATGTCTCAAGAAAGATTAAATGGATTGTCAATATTATGTATTGAAAATGAGGTTTTGGAGAAACTTGATTTTGATGACTTTATTGATGATTTTGCTTCTCAAAATGCTCGAAGATCTAGATATTTTCAATAATATTTTGATACTTATCTTTTAATTTTAATGTCTGTAGGTGTTGAAGATATTGAAGCTTTTATTCAACTTGACTATTTTAGTTTGATTTTATGACTCATTGATCTTTTTGTATTAAAAAATGTGTACTTATTTTAAGAATATTTATCATGTATTATTAATATTTTGTAAGAGTTATAAATATAATTTTTAGCTATCACAATTATTAAATTTATGTTTGATTATATATATATATATATATATATTTTTTTTTTAGGGGCCCCTTTTTTTAATTTCGCCTATGGCCCCCAAAATCTCAGGGCCGGCACTGTACCAATGCGTGTGTTCTGTTCGCCTTCTGCTTCCACGCTGGCGTCAGGGAGTAATGAAGTGATGGGCCGCTGATACTGTTGTGTTTTCCACTTATTATTGGGCCACAAAATAAACGTGTGTGTTGGGCTTTAGTGTGGGCTGACTTCTACAAATAGTTTGTTTCAAAACAATGATGGCCCCATGTACTAACCAACTTTCTTCAACTTTTATTTGTAAATTAGGCTTGTGACGTGGATTCACTAACTACTTGGGCCCACATTCCTCTTACTTCTTTAATTGCCAGCGTGCATATTATTGAATTTCTAGTAGCAACATTACTCGTTCCTTACATCATAAAATATGCCTAAAATCTACAAAATCTAAATAATACCCGTGAAGTCATAGAAAGTATGCAAATAAGAAATAAACTTCACAAACAATGCTAAAATTATGCAATAATCATATGAAAATGGTCTATTGAAAAGCACGAATTTTCGTGCTGAACATTTGCATCTCCAATGCACTGTTATCATAAACCCAAAATAGAAAAGAAAGAATAAATGTACCAACCCTGGCTTGGCTTGAAGTACCTGACCTGTAATAGATTCAAGTGCATGCATAATCTTGTTGTAAACATAGACGACACTTAAAAAATGAGAGCTCCATATGAATTACTCCATTATACTATAAACAAACATGATTGAAAACATTACAGCACTAATCCAAATCCAAACAACTTCTCCTCTGTAATACGAAGCAGTTGACCCCTGTCATCAATAAACAATTCATCCAATCTCCCACCTCTTCCCTTCAAAAAGAAACCACTGGTTTCTATACCGTTCCACAACACCCTGTTCTTGGTACTTGTATTTGTAACAGATATGCTTGACCTGTAAACAAACAGAATCCCTATAATCAGCATTACACCATCTACAACACTAACATGCATGTAAAAGGAAAGAGAAAAAGTGTATCCTTAAAAAATCATTAACCAAAAGACAATATTTAGATTTTATTTTACTCTAACGTATATTAATCATATAAAGAATAATAAGAAAAAATCCATACGAAAATATTGCAAGAGATTAGTGTGCATCAGATTATAAAAAAATGTAGTAGTACCTGAAAACAAAGCCTCTTCTGCCGTCTGTCAGGCAGAGGAAACTCAATGTTACGATCAAGTCTTCATGGACGAAGAAGGGCCGGATCCAATGTGTCACCTATATTAGTTTCCATGATAACCTTATCATTAATTGTTTGATCAAATCCATCCATCTGCAAATATGAGTATATTTCCTCATGATCTTTTAAAGGATATTTATTTAAAAAATATTCCACAATTCGTTCTCAACATACCTGATTAAGCAATTCCAACATAATTCGCTGAACCTCTCGATCAGCTCCAGTTGGAGCATGAAATATAGTTGTAGCTATTGCATCTACCTCATCAATGAATACAATAGCAGGTGCATTTTCTTTTGCAACCCGAAAAATATCTCGATCCATTCGTGGGCCCTGGAGATATCATATACAATAATTAACAATCAGATCACATTCTATGGATACAGATCCTAGAGAATAACACACACACAGACACACACACACCCTTTCCCCTAGTCTAACAACCGAACATCTAAATGTTTATAATTGATAAGTAATAATTATTTCCTTCTTTACCTTTTTTAGTTTTTCGTGTTATTTACTATCTGAAATTCATATATTTATTTATTTTTAGGGACATAACCCAAATTGCACAATGTTAGAAAACATACATCTTTTTGCCTACCTCTACATAATAAAATATATTTTGCCCATATTATCTATACATAAACTACCCCTAAGCATTACACATCAGAGCGACAAACTCTATAAATGCATAAGCACACAAAAGTTATTACCTGGATGATGACAGAATATGAAGGTGGCATAATAAGTTTAAGACTGCCCTTCACGAATGTATATCTAACATGTGATATGGAGGGTATCAATTGAAATACCACATAAACAAAAATTCAAAGGCATAAAAAAATACCAATATATATACTCATTCAAAGGTTTGCGATTTTTCTAGAATTATAATAGATTTTTTGGATTTTCATTATTGCGATTTTCATTCAAAGGAATGTATAAGAATACTGACCTCAGCTGCACTGATTTTATCTGGTAGAGACATGTAGTCCTCCAAATCCACTTCGTCACTTAGATTCATTTTGGTTGTACAAACTTGCAAGCAATGACCATTTACTTTATGTGGAACATGGAAAAGAATAAAGACTAAATTATTATATATTTTAATATTATAAATCAGTAATCTGCAGAGACAGAGTTAATATTTACAGATAAGTTTTACTATTTTTTTATGCACAACCAACTATTTTTTTCCTTACCTTAGCTCTCCACTTATCATATAATAGAACATTGGTGGATTTGACATCTCGAAGCAATATTCTAGAGGCAGCGGCCAAATGGAGATACTCCAAGCCACGTGAAGCTCCAAGAGCTATTGCAACTCGAGTATTCCACTCCAAACACTAGCCTGCATCCCCATCCAGACACTCCTTGATATTACCATTGGGAATATACTCGAACACCAGTAGCCTCTCAGCATTCTTCCTTTGGAGTTTCGAGCAGTATCCAAGTAAAGGAACTACATGACAGTGGTGAAGTCTTGACATCAGTTATATCAGAATACAAAAATAGGTATGTTATATTTAACCTTTCTTGTTATTGTGAAGTGTAACCAAAATATTTTTTGATTTCTAGTACATCGTTCAAGAAAATATTTTCTGCTTCTGGGCCGCTTTTGGTTTTCATTCTCTTAACCGCAACTGTTCTGCCATCTTAGAGATTACTATGATAGATGTGGCTAATTCCTCCAACTCCAATTAAATTAGTATCAGAGAATCTGTTAGTTGCACTTTCCAGTTCGAAGTAGGAAAACTGTATTATTGTTCCATGTAATGCTCCTGCTATCTTTCTGAATAAGCAAGATGTCTTCAGAAAGCATCCTTCAAACAACAAACGATAACCAAATTCACAGAGATGCCTTTAAAATTTTAAACAGTACACCACAAACTGCATATATGGATGTTTACCAATAAAAGGTTTGACAGGGGACTCGAAGTATCTTTTGTATACTTTCACTGAAGAAGCTCCTTGGCTCATCAATTTTATACTACTATTATAACTTGATAGTCTATCTGATGGAGATGAAGCTCACTGAACAGGACTTCTATCATTCCAATAAACATACCACATTGCTGAAGAAACAAATGCAAGAGCTGTAAGGATTATACTGACTAAGAAAATTATCAGTCTAGCCTTGCCTGGAACCCATTTCTTCAAATGCTCTAACTGTGATAAAGTGCCTGCAAACACACAATTAATGAGTGTATAATTAAATTGATGGGCCACCTTCTTCGAAACATTGATGCAGATAAACATCCATAGTTCATGTAAATTTCAACAAATTTCAGAAGATAGATTATGGTTAGAACTTAAGCATGATAAACTTCTAAACAGTAGCTTATAACCACCTATAGAGTCTGAATAGAAGTATTAACAACTGAAACTATGAAAGCCTGATAAATGAAATCAAGAACCAAATTACTCCTATAAAATAATAAGAAATGATAAAAGCTGGGAAGGATAAATCACACTACCAATAGAATGAATAACCAACACGGAAATCTCAATAGAATATACAGAAACCCCATTATAATGGATCACCAAATCTCAAATCCGGCCAAGATAGAGAAAATAATCAATTTCAAATATTATCGGTTGAAAACCTAATTAGAAGAAAAATGCATCACCAAATCTCAATAGAATATGCAGAAACCCCATTATAATGCATCACCAAATCTCAAATCCGACCAAGACAGAGACATTAATCAATTCCAAATATTATCGATTGAAAACCTAATTAGAAGAAAAATTGAATATAGATCCATTACCTAATCGTTTGCAAAGGGGGCAACGAGGGGCGGGATGGCGTCGGAATGGTTCGAGGTAGCAGTGAGCGACGAGAATCGCGAGAAGTCATGCAGAAACGCCATTATAATGCATCACCAAATCTCAAATCCGACTAAGACAACAACATTAATCAATTCCAAATATTATCGGTTGAAAGCCTATTTAAAAGAAAAATGAATATAGATAAATTACCTAATCGTTTGCGAAGTGGGCAGTGAGGGGCGAGAATCGCGAGAAGTCCATTACATTTGCGTCGGAATGATCCATTATATATTGGAAGAGAGATGTAGGATTTATTTCTCGGTGATGTCGATTGCAAGGAACAGAAAGAAAGAAATAGAGTCTAAGATGCAGACAACGATTTCATAGCGATAGAAGAGAAATGGGATAGATTGGAGGAGAAAGAAAGAGAGAAAGAGAGAGAAAAAAACGTAAGTAAAAAAAAGTAAGAAAAAAACGTAAGAAGAAAATGTCGTATGAAAAGCAGAAAGAAAAAAAAACGTTAGAAAAAAATAACAATTTAAAAAAAATGGAAAGTGCTGCAAAAATTCTACTTCTGTCATGTCACCAAGGAAGCATTCTAGTCTATCCACGTCACCAAAAGTAAACTCCAAATCAGATGTCTTTAGATATTGTAATATTGTGGTAGTATTAGGGTCGGAGAAAAAATTTATGTGTTATTTGTAAAATTTTCGTATAGTATTTTTTTTTCAAACGTAAATATAGCTCAAACCAAAATATCCTAACCTTAGTGGGTAAAATAGGTTATAATGTTATGTACATTAATTTGAAAATGCAATTATATCTTTAGAATTAATACTAATCTTAAATATAAAGATTAAACTATAGGGATTAAATAGCATATGCATGAAACCCAAGATTATATGAATTGAGAGTTAAAATAATTAAGTTAAACAATAAGTGTAAAACAAGATCCATGAACCATAAAATTATAACTATAATTCTTGTACCCATTATTATTCTTTTGGTTGGCAGTATTTGCACTTATATGGTTAGTTTTTTGCTATATGCATTTTGATCAAATTCATTTAAATGCCAAATTCGCAGTTTAATTAGATTTAATATTAGAAAATGTCATTTCTCACATATATGAACTCTTTCTAACCTTGTTTTTATTAAAATTTATGAATTTTATAGTTAAATTAACTTTCTTTGAAAGAGTTATATAATTAATTAATTCAATTTGAGTGCAAATTAATAAAATATAACATTGACGTAATCCTACATTAATATTATTAGCCATTTCTAGGTCAAATAATATAGATCCCTAGCTAGACTATATATATGGTAATTTAGGGGCACTTTTTTCCCTTTCAATATATAAATTGATAATTCTTGAGACAAGATTTAAGATAGTCCTATCAAGTGACCAAAACCCATGTGTAAAGTTTATATCAATAATTGAGTCATGTAAATATGTTTTATATACTATTCTATCTTATATATTAGTAGTATATTTTTATAAATTCATGTAAGTAAAAATTTGTGAGCAGAGATCCTCACCAATTTTTCAACTCGCTTTAAAATTAATAGATGAAGACTGTAATTTCAATTTGTTAATACGGTAAGATTAGAATGTATATTGTTATGTTAATACTTGGTGAAAAATAACATACTCTATCAGTATTGCCGCCGTAGTTATCTTCTCATAATGTAGATATGTAATTTAAAAAAAATTATTTTTTATCTTGACTTTTTAAAGGTATCGTGATATTGTGATATTTTTAGATAATAAATAAAGTATAAAGTATGTTATCTGTATGAGAGTGATATTTTTTAAATTAAGATAACATTTTGAAGTTTGGTTGATGTAATTTTTTTTTAGATAGTGAAAATAAATGAGGTATGAACATAATGGAAAGTGTGAAGATAAGTGTAGAATGAAAGGAGTACAATAATATATATGTTAATATACTAATACAAGATTTATTCGTTAGTAGTGCAAAGTCCATGTATTAATAATTTTACTGAAAATTAATACTCCCTCCGTTTCAGGAATACATTCGCGTATTTTCTGGCAAGGATTTTAAGAAAAAAAACTTTTTGGTAGTGTGATGTAAGAAAGGGAATGGGTATTTTGGGTAATTGAGTAGAATAAAGTGTATGATATAGTTGACTTTGACTAGATTTGTGTAAAAAGTAGGTGACATGTTTATAATATTGTAGTATTGTAAGGTTATTGATATTGTGTATTGTTTTCATTTTTAACTGACCAAAATGGAAAGTGTGAATGTATTCTTAAGACGGAGTGAGTAGTATATAGTGCAAAGTCCATGTATTAATAATTTTACAGAAAAACAATACTCCCCCTGTCCGCCAAATAAATGGAGTATAGATTTGTTTTTGCACGTGGATTAAGGAGTATTATTATTTAATTTGTAGTAGGTTATTAGGTAGTTGTATTAGTGGGGTGCATGGATCCTATATATTAAATGTATTAGTAATATGTGTCGGTCTCATGTGTTTAAAAATGAAAATATGTACCTTTAGTGCGGACGCCCAAAATAGCAAAATGTATACATTTTCGACGGACAGAGGGAGTAGTATATAAAAGTATACACAAACACTTATGTAAGACCGTTTTAAAAAATAAAATTTTATGAGATGGATAAGAAATAATAATATTTAATAAAAAATAATACACTATTAATAAAAAGTTATAACATTTAAATAAAATATTTATGAATAATTTGTAGTATTATATATATTTATACTTCTAATGAAAGAATAACATTTTTAATTAAAAAAAATAACTAATAAAAAAACCTCACACGAGTATTACTACCTAAAGTTTTCTAAAATACAGTCCAATTATGTTCGTGTATGTCCTATAGATCTACTGACTACCCGTTGTAAATTGAAAATTGCAAACTGATATTCGAAAGAAAGAAACGATTACTCATTTAAATTGAATATATGATTACTCGTAGAAAAAAAAAACTCTCTTTTGTAATCGCTTGCAAGAAAAAGTTCGAAAGTTGTTTTTATCACTTTTTATTTATTTATTTATTATTCATTTTATGTATTTCTAGTTTACAAGCACCAAACATCATAATTTCATCCTGCTATACTCGTGTGATTACATAAAGTATGACTTGTTGATTATCTACCCATGTCGAAAACGTATTAATTTTGATTTAATATTTAAACATAATATTATGTAAAATATACCACTCCTATTTCATAACATATATAGTACATCACATGCTAATATACGATCATACGAAATTCTCAATTGTCTATTGCATATGTACTTATTATTATTGTTATTATTATTATTATTAATATTATTATTATTATTATTAAATAAAAAAAATATTTCCTCGATCTCATTTATTTATTCTTACCAATCTTGACACATGCATGAAGTATTACTTTTTTTTTTCTTTAGAACACAGTTGAGTTCGTTTTCTAATATATCCATATTTAACAGTGTTATAAAATTTATGATGATTTAAAGTTTAATACTTTTTAGTACTATTTAATATATATATATATATGTGTGTGTGTGTGTGTGTGTGTGTGAACATTTAAAAAAAGGTGGGAAAGAGAATAATAAATTAAATATAAAATGAAGATGGAAAATTCAAACTCTTAACTAAACAAACTAATTAATCTAACTGTGGTAGTCTGGTTATAAAACAAAACTCGTGTTGTAGACGTTTTGGCAGCCTGGCCCAACTAAATGGTAGCCCGGCCCAGACAACTTGAGAATAAAATAAAATCCATTTTCTCTTACAATCACAGCATTTCTACAAAGTGGTAAACTCTATACTCTATAGGTCTCGTATGCCAGTCACTTTTAAAGAGTACACTGTTAGTTTGTCCGTTTAATTGGAGTTGGACAAAAAATTGCAGATGAATTACCAATAAATAGTACACGAGAAAACTTATTAAAAAAAAAAAACCATGTAAGTGCTCTACATATACTTCTCCATCAAACTTATACTTCCATCCAGTATGCACACCGAATTTTCTATGCCATTTTCTTTTATCTTTTATGAAAATTTATATTTTGTGTCATTTGGATTCGTTATATTATAAAGTATGCATTTACTTTCTATTAAATGAGTCAAATACAAAAAAATTACTAGATTCTCAAGGTATTTTTTTTATCTTTCATAATTAAGTATCCAATTATAGTTTAGTAAAATCAAATTAAATAACCCACATCTATCTCCTACACACATTAATAGCATTTTTTTATCGATAAATTTTAGTTGTTAGTAATTAATTCATTAAGTATTCATACTCCAAAATTTCTCCAAATCCCCTTATAACTCATTCCTTAATTCGTTCCCGAAGAGGATCGAACATGAGTCATTCAGTTTAGTGAGGAGCCCAGTAACCAACTTTCTAACATACATCACTCCTACATCTAGTACATTAGTTTAACATAAAGTTAAAATTTATTATATTTAAATCTCCAAAATAAATATAAATTAACACTATTTATTAAATTTATTAAATTCAACTAATTATAAGTCCAAATTTGTTATTCCTATTTAAACCTAAAACAAGCATAAGTTTTACTTAATATTATATCTTGAAGGGACGAAAAGAATATTATTTTAGCCTTTAAATTTAATCTTTATTTTAGGTTTTAGCGTTAATTTTTAGGGTTTAATTATAAGGGCATGGTTATTCGTATCTCCAATTGCTAATCATACCCTAAAAATAATTAAATTAAAATATTTATATATAATTAATAAACATAAATACCTTATAACTAAGATTTTGTATTTGCGTTTGGTTGGAGTACCTGAACAATGTGTGATATATTCGGATGGAGCATTCAAATGATTCAACATTTTTCTCTCCATACTTTAAATTTTAAAGCTCATATTTTGTTCCGTTTTTCAAATACACACCGAACATGGAAGTGTGTGTATTGATTCTTTTTGTAAATGAATCTTATCCAAAGATCATGAACGAGATTCACTCAAAAAAAACAGATCTTGAAATTGCCCGGAGAAAAGTTTAACGATGTGGCAGCTTTTGGGATGAACAAGATATTAACTTGTACTCCTTCCGTCACAATGAAGTTCACATCTACCATTTGGAGTCTTAGAAATGATTTTTTTTAAATTTGCTTTTAATAGTAGTTTAATATTTTTAGGAAATAAGTAATTATAAAGTAAATTATGTAAATGGTAAAAGGGATAAATATAATAAAAGAGAATTTATTTATGAAAAAAGAGAATAATTGATTGATAGTGGAAATGAAAAGTATTTTGTCTTTAAAATTGGGGCGTCGGTTGGTCAACCCGTGAATCACAATATTGACTCAACGAGTTAGCCGGAGGACTAAATCGTCATTCCGCATGTCGATCCCCGGTAGCTGACAGTACACAGCGTAACCGGACAAGAAAATTACCCTCATCGGCCCATCCGCCGTCCCGTTCCCCACCCCCCCCCCCCCACCCCGCCCTCACCCACCCACCCGAAATCTCGCAATTTCCTTACTTTATTAAGAAAAACAAAATAAAAACTGGCAGCACAATTAACAGCGAAAGAAGAAATCGAATCCAATCAATCGCAAATATCAGTGACTAAGCCACGACGTAACGTATCCCAGTTACCAATAACAATGCTGCCGAAATCGCGTGTTCGTCGACCCCACGCGCCCCACCCCGGCGATTATACCCCCCCCACCCCTCTGTTTTTCCACCCCCCACGCGCTTTCACCATCCGGCGCGCCCCTCGTTGCCGCACTTACTTTTATCTCACCTACTCCCTTTTTCCTCCTCCTCTTATTCCTATCCCTCCTCCTCTTCTTCCTTTTCCAGATCCCCTTTCTGATTTCTCCTCCGATTACGTGTTTCCGTGTTGTTTATGGGTGATTTAACGGAATTGTCGACGCCGCCGGCGCCGCCGTCACGTCAAGTGCCGTTTCGTGAGGATTGCTGGACCGAGGAGGCTACTGCGACGCTTGTTGAGTCATGGGGTCGCCGCTACTTGGAGCTTAACAGGGGGAATCTCCGGCAGAAGGATTGGCAGGACGTGGCTGAAGCCGTCAATTCACGCCACGGCCACACGAAGAAGACCCGCCGTACCGATGTTCAGTGCAAGAACCGGATTGATACTCTGAAGAAGAAGTACAAGGTTGAGAAGGCCAAGATCTCTGAGTCTAACGGAACCCTAACGTCGTCGTGGCCGTTCTACTCCCATTTGGAGCATTTGATTGGATCTAATTCCAATAAGCATCAGAATAAACAGGCGTCACCGTCGCAACCGTCTCAATCCACGCCGCCGCTGCTGTCCCTTCCGGCGCCGCCGATGGGTGTTCCGTTACCCTATCGTAAGCCGCTGGCGTCTGCGACAGTAACGCCGGTGGGTTTGCCTCAGAAGCGCCTCATGTCGTCCCCGCCGTTGCACGAGTCGTATTTCAGGAGGAATTACTCGGCTATGGCGGCAGCGGCCGCGGCTGCTGAGGAAGAAGCGGATGTGGAGGAAGCTGGTGGAGAATCAGAGGGGGAGGAAGCGGAGAGAAGCGAGGGGAGGGGTGTGGAGGAGGATGAGGAAGGGGGAGATGGAATGAGGAGGCTAGCGAAGGCGATTGAGAGGTTTGGTGAGATATATGAGAAGGTGGAGAGTATGAAGCAGAGACAGATGGTGGAGCTGGAGAAACAGAGGATGCAATTTGCCAAGGATTTGGAGGTTCAGAGGATGCGATTGTTCATGGATACAGAGGTTCAGCTGGAGAAGATCAAACAGACCAAGCGATCTGGATCATCTGATGGTATAATTGCAAGATTCTATATACTTTCATGATATTAAATTGTTAATTAATACTTAGCCTAGTTTATTGGTTAACAAGTTGTCCTGTTGTTTATTATGTCTACAGAGTCTCTTTTCTTTTCTTTTTTCTTTTTTTTCCTTCTACTGAAAGTTTTGCCTTTTGTATTGATTTGCTCTTACATAGAGTATCTATTCTTTCCCCCCACCTCGTTTATCCTACTTGGTTATAAGGATTGAAAATCTTGAAATATGAAAGAAATAAAAACTGCATCTTATCTATATGTATTTTCGTGGGTTTGATTGCATAGTTCTTTTTCTTGTACTGTACAAGATGTTGAATCCATGAATGTAAGGACAAGTGCTTATTGTCTTAATAAGTAATCATGCATGCTTTGATTTAGTGGTTCATTGTTATTACACATGTTTGATGACTGAAATTGCATTTGGAGGGGTTTTGAAGTTCCTTGACATCCTGAAGCATTGGAGTGAGGTTGATGGCCAAAAATATTAGGTTGCTGCTAACTGTGGTTGTAATTTGTATAACTATACATGCATCATTCTAGAGTGAGTGTTGATTTTGAGTGGGGTACATTAGAGCACTGGCAATATAATACTCCATTTCATGGCTGTTATTGATAATGGCTCTTTTACACTTTAAGTTTAATGGTGTAATCCTTTGAGTATATCATCTAATTTCAATTTGTTAATGTATTGAGCGAACAGATGAAAACTATGTAGTGTCAATTGTCAAATGAAAAACATATATTGGAAAAAGTTAGTATTTTAATTAGTAAACAGGGTATAGAGAGAGGTGCATGGATACGAGTTGTGACAACTCAAACCCTGTATTGTATCTAAAATTGCTTTAGTGGCTTATCACTACCATATAGTACTAATTTTCATTTTTGGTCGACCATTAACCATGCGCAGGGGGTGTTTTACCACATTCTTTCTTTGTTTTCTATCATGGAAACATCAGGCATCAGTTATTATCATCACCATCTGTATCCTTCGCTTGTTTACTGATATTTCTTTTACCACCGTTTTATATTTGTTGGTGCTTGTCTTACGTTACTTGAGTCTCGTACGCTATCCTGTTACCTGATTGTGACATGGTCTGGAGATTTATTGAATGTAGGGCATGCCAATACCACTGCATTGACTATACAGATCTGTAACTATATTTTGTTTTTGGAGGTTAGAAGCTATTGAAATGTTGTGAACTGTAGTATTTAAATAGGTCCTATGCTTGCTTTTTGATTGTTTGTTTGCTTGCTTCAACTCAGCGAAATTGATCAATCTTCTCATCTATGAAAATCATTGTAGCTTATAAGATTAGACGAACCCCCTGTGCCACCCAGTCTTTTTAGCAGAGCTTTTATTGCCAGATTTAATTTCTTAGTGATGTTGATCTTCTGTCATTGCTGCAGATGTTTATAGCTAGCAAAGATGGAGAGGAAGAGAAGTGATCGCATCAGTAGAAACGTGCGAGTTCCCCACACACTTGACTTGTTTATGATCCTGTGAATAACTGAAAACTTTGGTCGCCTGAATGAACTCGTAATGGACATATCTTGTTAGAAGGGAGGATTCATATTCTTATGAACTATTTAGGCTTAGTTCCGCCTGTATTTATCGCTCTTTTTACTTGACTGCAGAATTTCTAATTCACAGTAGCGAGTCTGTTTATTGTGTTTTGATGTTAGAACTTGTGCAGATCTTATTTGCATGTTTGGCTCGATTAGAATTGTTAGTTTCTGCGCTCTTTTGTCAATGGAAGAAAAAAGCACTTTTGAAATATTGGTTTCTGGTGAAAAAAATATTTGTTTCTTACCCCATAAAATCTATGTGATGCAATTTGAAATCTTCTTTTGATTGAAAAAGCAATTTCTCTATAGATAATGTGGTAGATTACACATGAAAGGTGAGGGAGTAACTGATGTTTCTATTTATTTAACTTGATTGTTCCTAAACATTCCTCTCATCGTAGAAAGTTGAGAAAGATACATTAAATTCTTGAACATGAAAAATTCACGATAAAGCATGAATGAAACTCAAACGATTTGGTTTCATCATATTTGGGGTTGTATTATTTTATGCTTGTTTCTCAATAATTAAAAGTGGTAAAGGTAAGCGAGAGGGTTTTATGATTTCGGGGAGAGCCCCATCGCGTTTTCTAATTTATAGAGAAAAATAATAATAATAATAATAATAATAATAATAATTAATAATAATAATTATTATTATTATAAGAATACGGAGATTAAGAAGTGTTATATATATATATTAATAATAATGTAACAAAAAGTAAGAATAAGTTGGTAATTTAAAGAGAAAATGTAAATAAAGTTATTTGGAATGATAAATAAAGTGTAAAAAAGTGAAAACAGTTATTGGAAATGATAAATAAAGTATAAAAAATAGATAAAAGTATAACGTATAATAAATACTTGGGACACCTCAAAATAAAAAGTGCGAATGAATACATGGGACGGAAGAAGTATTATTATTAATATTAATATTATTATTATTATTATTATTATTATTATTATTATTATTATTATTATTATTATTATTATGTAATAGTCTTTCTTCAAATATAGCTTTCGCACTTAGTTTGTAATTTACAATAAAGATGTGAAAACTCGGGAGAGTTACTTGTGTGTCTAATTGTACACATTTTTTTTTAATTATAAAAATAATTACTTCCTCCGTACTATAATTATTGTTGCGCTTAGTCATGAGACGGGGAAACACATCATTAAAAATTACATTAAATTTTAAAAATAAATAGAACTTAGCACACAATTTATTGTGCCCTTATAGCATTGAATCGTTTTCCACGTATAACCCCAGTTGCACAAATGAGATACATTTGTCAAGGGACCGTAAAAAGGGCCTAGTAAAATTAAATTTAAATACTTTAAATTTCTATAAATTTAACCCTAGAGGATACATTTTTTAAATCTAATTACACTTAAATATAATAAAAAATTCATAATAAAGAGACAAAATTACTTTATGAGATTGCACATTTTTTCGGACACATCCTTTTTTTGCACAATTATTTGACAAATTGTATTGTAGTACATTTTTTCTTAATTTTTTTTTCGAACATTGAATTGTTATACATCAATAAAGTTTTATATTTGTTGCTTTATTTATTTTATAAATAAATTATTACTTCTGTCATTCCACAAAATCTTTCACACTTTCTTCATATGTTTATCCCACAAAACCCTTCATACCAAAAAAAATAATAAAAATAAAACATTACTTTATCCAACAATTTCAAAAGTTACTTTAATTTCAAATTAATTTGCCACTTTTTTTTCACACACATACCAATTCTTTATTATTTTTTATTATCTAAAAATATTACAATATCCTTTACAGTCAACAAAGTTGGCCAAAAAGAAAAAAATTTCTTAAACAATGTGGAACAGTAAATCATGTGAAACGTTTTGTGAGACGGAAGGAGTATTATATATGATACTCCCTCCGTCCCATAAACAAATTCACACTTTCTATTTTTGTCCGTCTTATAAATAAGTTCACACCCTAAAATAAGAAAATATTTACAAATCAATAACCTCACAACATATAATTTTAAAATTGCAACCCCTTTACATATAACTTACTTTATAATTTTATTTATTACCTAAAAAATACCAAACTACCCCTAAAAGTAAAGAAAAAAATAATTTTTTTCTTAAACTCCGTATCTACAGTAACTGTGAATTTTTCTTTGGGACGAAGAGAGTATAAAATTGTGTAGAAAAAATGTGCAATCGTATAAAGGTAATTGTGACATTATTACATTATAATTATATAGTTGATACTATTTAATATTTTATGATTGTATATTTTAGAATAATAACTAATGATGAATTAAATTATTTACCTATAATATCCGTTTTATCCCTAATTATAAATAGATCAATAATATCTTTTGAAATAAAAGTTGAGCCAATCTCTTGTGAAATAGTATATGTGACATGTGTCTTTCATTATTAAAGTATGCTTATTTTTAGTTAATTAAATATATTTTTAATAAATCATCATCATATTATAATACCTTTAAATCATACTTTAATATATATTCATCATACTTTAAAAGATTTACTTTAATAAAACCATATTCTAACTATATAACAATTATATTTTGATATATCTCACTAACAATCTTATATATAAATACCGTCATACAATCAAAAAATTTACTAGTTTAAGATCAACTGCACATACATGATACATTGTACCTATACATATGCATAACACACCTAGTCCAAAGTAATCATTTTAAGTTGCTACTTAAGATATTCTTTTTATTTATTTATTTATTTATTTTTAATAAAAGGGTTACACACCTAGTTCGTCACATCCTTCTAATACAGCAATCACTGTGAAAAAAACAAATAGTTATTTTTGCACTGGTGGAAGGAGTATAAAATATTTTATAAAGAAAAATAAGCTCTTTATATAAAAAATCTAATTAATTACCACCACACAAGTTGGAAAATATTGATAATTATTGCATGTCCCGTATTGAAATGGCATTGCCATGTAATACAACATTTATATATATTTGCCTATGAATCTACATTTGTAATATATGAAAATGCTATGTTTATATATAAATTACTCATTGGAAAAGCTCGAGTTATTATCTACGTTCACTAGATAATTAATTAAAAGCATGAATAGTAGCAACGATCTTTATTACTTTATCCTATGAAACTTGGTCATCCTTAATCCTGCAAAACAAATTTAAGATATTGATGAGATGAAAAGTAAACATATTATCAATGGAGGAAAAAAATATTATAGTAGTATAATGAACACAAATAATATGATGTACGCATTCATCAATAATATATGAAGTATTTCTAAATATATCTATATTAATTGTGAATTGTTGATAGATGTAAGAAAATTGTGAAATCAATATTATTTATAAAACCCTAATTACTTGTTCAACAAAAGACCTAGATTACACTAGTTGAGAGAGATGTACTCAAAATAACAATCTATTCATGATTAATTAATTTAACTATATTTAAGAAAACTTATAACAAGTTCTCTTGTTCCAAATTCGATGACTCTTGCACAAGATCGACATGATACTATAAGTATATATTAAATAAAATCGAAAACGAACACATAATGCTTACGTAGTTATAAAATAAGAAATGAAACACAATTTGAAGTAAAGGAATGGATAAATTGTTCTATATATTTGACCAAATCATAATAGAGCATGCATGTATTGGAATTTCGATAGGTAGTGATTTTTGTATTTTAATTTATCCCATAAAAAAAAATCTCATGTGATAAAAAAAAAATCTAAGTATTACAACACAATCATGGTCACATAATGTGGATTTTGAGTTTATTTTCCAACTAAATCCTTCCAATTTACACTTTTTTCTCTTTTCTTACCTAATAATATTCCAAATAAAGATTTCAAAAATAGAAAATCATTCCATGCATATAAAAGCGAAATGAAATCTCAATCCTAAATCTTAATGTTTAAGATTTAGTCTCATGTGAACTAGGTTTAAAGTGTAAACCATGTGATCTTCCTTTAATTTAGACTCCTAGTAATATGTATAATAAGATTGAAATGGGGACCACAAGGTTTACGGTGAGAAAAGACCGGATTCATATAATAAGATATGTAAATCGAATTTATAAGAGTGTTTGTGTAAGATTAAACCCTGAATTCTAAATTATAAATGCAAATTAAGGAGTTTGTACTCGGTTCCGCAGAGTAAGTTTATGTGGAATCGATTCCAAAATGTAATCTTGGATGTCCTGTTACATTTTGCTGTTACATCTCATGTTACACTCGTTAGATGAGTGATACGTATGCGGAGAGGAAAATCTCAACCTTTCCCCTTATGGTTGATTGTTAGGGTATAAAATAGTTTATCCTACGTGTCAATCATCCAATGGTTTGTAACAGGAGATGTAACACCAAAATGTAACAGGAGATCCGAACCGCCGAAATGTATAATAACTAGGGCTGGGGAAAAATACCGAAATTTTGGTATACCACCTTTATCATAACGAAAAATACCGATTTTACCGAAATTTTAGTTATGCCGAAATTTTTGGTAAGGTATGATACCGTATTGAAAATTTTGGTACGATAAAGGTATATAAATAATCAATACCGCGGTATTTTGGTATATGCCGAAATACCGTAAAATATTCAATTTTTTTAGTTATATGATACGATATTACCATATTAGATGATACATACAATTATAATTATTATTTATGTATTATAATTTTTAATTAAATTATATATATACACTATTTTATTAAAGATTAAATCTAAAATCCTACTGTATATTTCTTCATAATTATAAATTATTGATAAAGATAATTGACTTACATGATATTAGTACTTATTTTTTAATTAAGTAATTCTATGTATATGAAAATTTAAAAGTGTTGATTTTAATATAAGTTCCATATATTTTTGTGTAGATCTCTTAGGTACTATTTATTTAATGACAAACACTTTGTAAAACGGGTTTAGATATATTAATTATGTAAACTCGGTTACTGTTTAGTACATAAAAAATTACTCTTTAGCACATGAATTGTTACTTTTTAAATTAAAAAATTACTCTTCAAATTCTTGTAAATCCCGATGTATCGATTACTTTAAGTACATGAAAAATTACTTTTTAGAGATAAGAATTATTACTCTATTGTGTAAAAATTATTACTCTTCAAAGAGTTATTTTTTATATATTAAAGAGTAATATTAAAAAATAAGGCTTACATGTAAACCCGGTTTTCATGAGACTTACTCTTATTTAATTTGATCGTTTGCAGATTGTCGTATATTTTTGAATTTGTTATTTATTAGAGTATGTTTTATAGCTATCTTTCACTTTTCTAGTACATGGTTTTTATAAGATTTATTGAATTTTAGATGATAACGGTATAGCAAACTATGTAATAGGATGATATATACCGATATTTTAGGTATGGTATGGCATACCGAAATATTGGTAAGTAGAAGGTATACTATTTTCTTATACCGAAATATTAGTATACCGAACTAAGGTATACCGAAAGTTTAGGTAAGGTAACGGTATGATTTTTTAAATACCGAAAATTTTGGTACAGTATATGGTATGACCAAAAATCTTCGCCATACCGCCCACCCCTAATAATAACAAGTGTTAACTTATTTTAGCATGATAAATTATCCCTCTAAAAACAAGATAATTTTTTTTATTATATAGAAAAAATAAGGTCATCATATTCCGAATTCGATTTCACATGAAACTCTCCCAGCAATATAATATATCAATAATAAATTGATCATGTATATTATTCATCTATATTTAAATTCTGCAAACGTTTTAACTATTATTATGAGTTTAACAATTAATTTGTCTAGCTAATATGTGTATATATCGCTTACAACTCACTTATTAAATAATTCTTAAAGTCTATTTTTAATTACCACATGATCATAATTAATTTCATAATTATACGAATGTGTGTAAGTTATTTCCACCGGTCATTAATTAGCAATAATTTTGTATATAATAACTACTCCCTCCCTTATATTTCTTCATACTTTGCAATTTTATCTCTTCCACTAATTTTATTTTATAAGTTTCCAATAATAATAACTCTCATGGCAATCGAATCACTTCTAATTTGGTGGTTTATCTGTATTTCACTCATTAATTAAATAACACGTGTATTTATTATTACCTAGATTGCTCCAAGGATTTAATGGTAAATGGTAGAATATAGTTTTATATGTTATGAAATACCAATAAAACATGGAAAGTGGAATAGGAAATTCAAGTAGCCCCTATAATCTTAAATTTATCTTCACACCTCATACGAAAAAATAAAATCAAATCCGACAACTTTATAATATAATAATAATTTTAAAATTTTCATTTACACTTTACACACATAATATACTTTATAATTTACCCTAATTTAAAATACTAAATTACTTCTAAAAGTAAGTCATAAAGCAACTTTTCTTAATATTCGTGAAAATCAAAGCGTATAGATGAGTTGGAGACGAAGCTGAGAGTAACACTAATATATTAATATTCTTAAAACATCACAATATTAAAAAATGTCACCACTTATTAAACTTTATTAAATCAAACCTATAATAACTTTATCCGCCTTTTCTTTTTGAGTTAAACAAATTACCCTTATTTTTTCTTGATTATACATTTAAAAAAATTCTAATTAATCCACGTGCGTGTGCAAAACTACGAGAGACGAAGAGACGAAGGCAGAGGGGAGTACTACATATACACAATAAGTCACACTAACAGACATAATTATTCTTTTTTAGAGGAAAACTTACAATATGATGAAGCAACACAAACTATTAGTGGTGTTTATCGATTGGTTCGTTTGCCGAACCGAAATTTTATGATTCTAAATCGAAACAAAATCAAATTGAAGAAAAACCGAGCATAGATCAAACCGAAAATTTCGGTTTGTTTTCTATTTTTAACCTATTTTCTTTTTGAAAATCTATTTTTAAAAATTAAAATATTACAATTATATATTACTATAATATATATTTTTTGAAATGAAGTAATATATTTATTAATAATATATACTTTGTATTAATTATTTCAATTTTGGTTTAGTCGATTATTTTATTATCAAAATCGAAACCTTATTGAAATTTTAAATAATGAAAACCAAAACTAAATCGAAAGTATCATGTCATTATCCACCTTATGTTTAAGAAGAAGTATCAGGACATTAGCAACCTTATATTTAATTCTTAAACTGTCTTAATTACCACATCATAAATATTTAATTCTTAAACTGTCTTAATTACCACATCATAAATAGTTTTCATAATTGTACAGGAGACAGAAAGTATACAAGTCACTTCCACCAGTCATTAGCAATAATTGTGTATATAATTAATAACTTCTATTTGTACAACAGGTAGGTCACATAGACACACGTACGTGTATAAATGTATTTCACGTGTATATATTATAGCTCCAAAAAATAAGGTCCCTATTCTATTTATTGTTTGCATAAATAAATCTACCATTTTTTAATGAAATTTCCATAATGCTCTCAAGGGGCCATGCAATTACTTATTACTATATGGAATAAAGCATATTCTACTAATCGAAGCCTAACATAAATGATCATGAATGTTATACAACTATCTAATAAATGAGATACATATCAAAGCCCACTGAAATCATGTACGGAATTAGAAAAACTATGCAAACATGAAACCAACACTAAAATTACTCAACCATCTATTAAGAGAATATTTTCTTTTTCATATACTCCCTTCATTAGGAGGGTCTTTTTTTTCATTTTGGTCGTCCCAATCAAATGATCTCTTTTTCTTTTTTATGTACATAGAACCCACACCCCCTCTAATATAATTAAAATATGGAATCCACATTCCTACTAATACAACTACTCACTACATATTAAATAATAATACTCCATCCACGTGCAAAAAGGCAAAAGACCCTCTTTTAACGGGACGGAGGGAGTCTATATATATATATATAGAAGATACCATTGTTTTTAGGAATATTTATTTTACTATCCACTTCTTTATAAAAGAAGCATTCTATTAAAATTGAGGCAAAAGACAAATTAATAAGCCCTTATTTTAAATTTGGGTTTTAAAAACACAAATCCTTTCATCATTTGTCTCAAAGCTCTCTTGCTCATCCTGAAAATCATTATTTTATCTCGAAACTGATCACTATACCAAAATTTCAAATTTAAAATTCTTCTAAAAAATCTTTGTTATATCTCAAATCTTTTATTTTGATGCTCCTTGCTTCATATGGAAGTTCGTACACTAATTTTGAGATCATCTATATTAATAATTAGATGGGCTAGCTCATCTGGTCACTGGACTTATAAGTGCTTGATGAACTAACTATACTAACAACTAACATTTACCTATTAAAAAAAATCATCTATATTAATGATGAATCTTTATATTTGAATCCATTGTCTTATCTTGAAGCTTTCATCTCGAAGTTCCTACACTAACTTCGAGATCACTTCATAGATTGAACATAGCCTCGATGCTTCTACACTCTAAGATAAATTTCATAATTTGAATTTCATCGAAGCTAATTAGTACCATACTATAATAACTAATTAGATAAAGTATCAATCTTTTAAATAGAATATTTAAAATAATGAAAAAAAAAGTAAAACTTTATAAAAATAAAGGTTTTAATTTGTGAAAATGGGAACATATTTATTTCAAAAGCGCCAATCACTTATTTTTAAAGCATTTAAACTCTATTTTCTTTTATTTTTTCTTTTTATTTGGGATAAGAAAACTGTACTTTTCATAATGGGTAGAAAATATATAAAATTTAAAAGATATAAAATAAAAATGTATATTTATTATTAAACTACGTATCTTTAGAATTTTCTCAATGTATAATTATGTTGCTAGGTAAAGAAACGTTCATAAAAGGCAAAGACTTTGTGTTTACCGTCCCACGTAAGCTCTTACGTGAGATGAATAAAAAGTGATAATATTATTATGATTTGCGCTATAAAATGTTATCACTTTTTATATATACTATAAATTATTAATGAAATAGTTCACTGCATCATTATTACTTTTATCGATCGATTGAATATTACTTTTCATTAACGATATTATCGCTTTTCATCTGCCTCACATAAACTTTTATATGAAACGGTCTCACGTAGCTCTTTTATATTACATCAATACTCTCCGCCCCTTTTTATTGCACTGGTCTTCATTCCTCAATCACACAATTATATTTTATTTATATTTTCTATTTTCCTCCTCGGATTAACTTTATATCATCTTAAAAAAAATAAGGAAGTTTACCTTAATCCAATAATATGAAAATACAATTCAATGTAAAAAAAAAAATCATTTCACATAACACATAATATATTTTATACTTAATTTATTAGCAAATGACTATATTACCCCCAAATGTGTAACACATAAATATTTCTTACCCATATTTTATACTTAATTTATTACCAAATAACTATATTATCCCCCAAATGTGTAACACATAAATACTTTCTTACTCAGGTAAATAATTTGTCTCGATTAGGGCTGGGGAAAAATACCGAAATTTCGGTATACCGCCCTTACCGTAACGAAAAATACCGATTTTACCAAAATTTTAGGTATGCCGAAATTTTTGGTAAGGTATGATACCGTATTGAAAATTTTGGTACGATAAAGGTATATAAATGATCAATACCGCGGTATTTTGGTATATGCCGAAATACCATAAAATATTCAATTTTTGAGTAATATGATACGATATTACCATATTAGATGATACATACAATTATAATTATTATTTATGTATTATAATGTTTAATTAAATTATATATATACACTATTTTATTAAAGATTAAATCTAAAATCCTACGATATATTTCTTCATAATTATAAATTATTGATAAAGTTCATTGACTAATTTCATGATATTAGTACTTCTTTTTTAATTATGTATTATATCTTATATGAAAATTTAAAAGTGTTGATTTTAATATAAGTTCCATATATTTTTGTGTAGATCTCTTAGGTACTATTTATTTAATGACAAACACTTGTGTAAAACGGGTTTAGATATATTAATTATGTAAACTCGATTACTGTTTAGTACATAAAAATTACTCTTTAGCACATAAATTGTTACTTTTTAAATTAAAAAATTACTCTTCAAATTCTTTTAAATCACGATGTATCGATTACTTTAAGTACATAAAAAATTACTTTTTAGAGATACGAATTATTACTCTATAGTGTAAAAATTATTACTCTTCAAAGAGTAATTTTTTATATATTAAAGAGTAATAAGGCTTACCTGTAAACCCAGTTTTCATGAGACTTACTCTTATTTAATTTGGTTGTTTGTAGATTGTCGTATAATTTTGAATTTGTTATTTATTAGAGTTTGTTTTATAGCTATCTTTCACTTTTCTAGTACATGTTTTTATTAGATTTATTGAATTTTAGATGTATAACGGCATAACAAACTATCTAATAGGATGGTATATACCGATGTTTTAGGTATGGTATGACATATCGAAATATTGGTAAGTAGAAGGTATACTATTTTCTTACACCGAAATATTGGTATACCGAACTAAGGTATACCGAAAGTTTAGGTAAGGTAACGGTATGATTTTTTATATACCGAAAATTTTGGTACGGTATATGGTATGACCAAAAATCTTCGGTATGTCATACCGCCCACCCCTAGTCTCGATGGATAAAGCTTAATTGCTGATTATTGCAAAAGTTTTTCAGATCTTCTGCATATGTAAACTCTAGTACTTGACATTTACCAGAGAAATTATTTGTCAAAAAATTTTGTTAAAATTAAGTACTAGTACTATTTGTAGATGCAAAAAGAGTTATATTTTTTTACAAAGCTTGTAGATGCAAAAAGAGTTATATTTGTGTGAATAAAAAATGATACTATTTATAATAAAAAGTGATGTTTAATTGATGAAAATAATGATACTATAAACTATTTCATGAACAATACTCCTATATATATAATACTCCCTCCTCTGTTCACTCAAAAGAGACTATTTTTCATTATGGCCGTTCACCCCTAGGGGCTTCAATTATCTTTTTACACATAATGGACTCACACACCCACTAATACAATTAAAAATGGGGTCCACATATTCACTAATATAATTATCAACTACATATTAAATAATAATAATAATAATACTTCTTAAGTCACGTGTAAAAAATAAATGAATCTCTTTTAAAGGGACGGATGGAGTACAAATGAAAAATAACGTTTTAAAAGAAAAATGATATCATCTTTAATAAAAAGTGATATTAATTACGAAATCATAAAATGATCTCACAAGTGATAATGGTCTCACACAAGACTGTCCTTTATTTATGTACTTCCTCCATCCCAGTAAGTTTTTCACTATTTCCTAATTTATTTGTCCTATTACACTCTTCACTTTCTAAAAATAGTAAGAATTTCAAGACAAATAACCTAATTCATACATCATATTTTCAAAAATGTCACTCTCACCTAACACACATAACTTATTCCATTATTTATTTATTGTTTAATAATACAAATTTACCCTCAAAAGTTAATAAAGTTGGTCAAAATAGTAAATCTTCTTAAACTTTTTATCTACAATAACGGTGAAGAGTTTAATGGGACGGAGGGAGTCGTATTTTCTCCATATACTATATCCTTATATTATTCATTAATATCTCGTTTATTTATCGTATTATATTATTTACCTTTTAAAAATAGTACTTCCTGCATCCCGTTAAACTCTTCACTCTTTCTTTGTAATTTACAAAGGAAGAGTAAAGAGTTTAGCGGGATGGAGGGAGTAAAAGATTCAAAACAAATATTGCTCTCAAAACATTATATTATATTTTAAAAATGTCACTTTCATCTAATACACAATTTAATATATCAATTTATTATTACTTAAAAATACAGTATAATTATCTTTAAAAGTTAATAAAATTGGTAAAGAAATCAACCATTCTAAAACTCTATATCTACATGGGGTTCTTCGAGACCGAAGGAGTGAAAATTGTTGAAATGGGGGTCTAAAGAAGTCAACATTCGTAGCTATTAAATCTTTCTTTAAATAGAAATGGATGAAAAAATAGCAAATAGTGGTACTATTTGTACAGCTTGTCTTGATACTGAAATGGAGTACTTGTACAAAGGGGTTGATGTTGAAGCATCAACAAAGATGACCAAAAACGTGTTACTGTTTTGATTACGAGAAATAACTATTTTAATGTAAGATGTAATTATCATCATTAATATTTAATCAATAGATGTAATTCAGACAAATTATTCACATAATGAATTAGTGCTCAGTACTGCCACCCCAGGTATAACAAATCCATGAAAACATTTAAGATGTTATACAGAATGGTGGTTGTTTGTCGGAGACGAACAACTCCAACGACCCCCCCCCCCCCCCCCCAACCTCCCTCTGTGTGTATAATGTACGTATATATATGTATACACACAGAGGTGTGTGTATCTAGTTTTTGTTCATGTAATATCATAAGACAATATGATAAGCAGAAAGGTTGTTTCATGGGGTTCACAAAATCTTCCCAAATCCCAAAAGAGTCAAAAATTAGTTTTAAAAAGGAAACAGTTTTAATCTGTGTACTCCCTTCCCTCCGTCCCAGGAAAGATTGCACCCCTTTCCTGGTACGGACATTAATAAAGTGGTGACTTTTAGGGGTATTTGTATTTTTTTTATAATAAATAAATGATAAAGTATGTTATGTGTGTTAGGTATGGGTAGTTTTTTTGTAAATAAAGTGTATGGAGAAGGGTGATTATGTTTGAATTTTTGCTTTTTTTAAGAATGTGCAAACTTTTGTGGGACAATCCAAAATGAAAAGTGTGACATCTTCCTTGTGACGGAGGGAGTAATTTACACCAACAGTATTTTGCATTATTTGAGAGAGAGAGAAAAAGAGGAGAGAGGAGGGAGAGTGATATCAGAACTCCCAAATTGAATATTACCCCAGATAGTAGTACACCCCAAACATGCCCCAGATTTTAATTAAAAATTTTATCCAATAATCATTCTAATTGCCCAAAAATTCCTTCAAGAATTAGGGTTTTTGGATCTAGGGTTTCTCGATTTTTACACTGTTCTTGAATTTCTTATACACTGTTGTTCGTGTAGTTATATGTGGTCCTGATCTCCAGTTTTTTTATAAAAACCTGTGCAAATTCAACTGTTTTAATTCTTTCTTTTTCAGTTCGATAGCCATCACTTTCTTAACCTAGATTTGACGTTACCATATTAATCTGCTATATATTCAAGAAATATCTCAAAATTCAAAAATATAAACCCCAAAATAATTTGTGTAGAATAAGGTAAGATAAATTACCATGGATTAATTTCCTCGAAAAAGTCAAGCTATCGGCTTCGGATTAGTCAACATCTCATCATGCATCTTCAGAGGAACGCTTCCCGTTTTCATCTTCTTTTTCTTCTTCTTCTTATACGGGATGCCCCGTGCTTTCGCTTGGACATCCTTCACTTCCCGAAGGTACAGGCGGATCGCCCCGTTCCCAAAGGGGTTCGTTTCGGGCGATCCGCCGTGCTCTTCGTAGGCAGCTCTCAGACGCCCAATCAGGGCGTCGAGGCTGCCCCAAGCCTGTCTCAACGGGCAGGTGCAGGGGGCGGGCGGGTCCGGCTGCCCGAAGAAGACGCAACCATGCAAGTGAACCTTGGTTTTTCCGAATTGGTCCAAGTATCGAAGAAATTCAAGAACGTGGCTGCAATTGCACTGCGGTAATGAAACGGGTGGCCTCTGGTTTTTAAGGTACTGTCCGAAAGTGTTCCAGTCCCTTCTCTTTTGAGACTCGTACCGGCTGAGCTGCGGCGGCGGAGGCGGCAGAGCGGTGGTGGAGCTTTCTGTGGGATTGTTGGATGATGTGATCGTTGGAGAAGAACTCATGCTTAATTTGAAGAGAGAGAGAGAGAGAGAATAGGGACAGTTCTTTTTTGGGTGAGTGGAGAAAGACGAAGATCACATCTTGGAGTTTAAATTGAGGGGACATGCGATGGCCCTTTGGGACACTTTTGTTGTAATAATAATATTATTACTGTACATTAAAAAAATTAAAGAAAAAGTCGTTGAATACCCTACGTTTTAACATTTAATTATCATCTTCCTATTATTAATATCTCTACATCATGTAGATAGTGTCGTGTTCCACTTATTTACTCTTTTATTTTTTTGGTTTTTATATCATAAAATGAACATAATAACTTCCTCCTTTATGAATAGAATAGGTATGTATACATAGATTTTAAAACTTCTCATATTCTTTTTATTTATTATAAGTAAAAATTACAAAATTCACTTGAAAATTAATTCATATCTTTGAAAAATTTTTAAAAATAATTTTGCCTTTTTAGCATTTTACATAACGTACTCAACAAGCAGCAAATACCTACCCGATTGTTGCCCGTAGAATGCATTTTGCAACAATACTAAATGATGGGGTTTTTTTGTAATTTCTCAAAAATTGGATTCGTTAACGTCAAAGTAAAATTTATGATTTCTTTAATTAATCCATTTTTTAATTATAATGAATCGACATTCGATCTGTATGAGTATTAAAATTACTTGATTTAATATTAAACAATTTCCTATCAGTTTAACCTAATTTAGTTGGTAATTTAAAAGTGAATAAGGCAGACGCTTTTCATTACCATTTTCATTTTCTTTTATTGGACGCATTTCTCTCCTCTTGCCCTAATCAATTCAACCATTTATCAATCAAAGAATTTAAGAATTTTTTTTCATTCCGAGGAATAACTCTCCTCATCTCTTTAGCCACCCTCTAAATGTGAAATTTGGCAGAATTTGAAAAAAGAAAATAATTGAAATATTACGATTTCCTAAAAAATTCATACATTTCGTCTCCTTCTCCTGAAACTCAACCCCCAACCTCTATATATCCTTCCATTTAATCTTCTATTCCCACGCACACCTATATATAGATCATTATCACACACACTTCACTCACTTCAATCATAAAATTCATGTCGGAAATTCGAATGTTCCAGAATTAGAATGCCACGTGCCTCATGCTAAAATGAAGGCTGCTGCATTTTTTTTTTTTGAAAATTTAGAAAATGGATAAAGTAAGAGTGACAAAGTTGAGGATTGTCGTAGAAAGCTCAACTTCTTTTCTAGAATTAATTGACGAGCAGACCTAGAATTTATATAAATCAATGTTTTTCTTACTTAAGCATGGTGGGTTAATAGGTAAGAAATAAATTCATAGATCCATGAAACCTTAACCCTATCTAAATCATAAAGCAAAAGTGTATTTGATCCATTGAGTTCTTTAGGCGGAACACTAATTCATCGTTCTAGCGATATTATGGTCTTCCTCAACTAAACCTCCATATTACTTTATGGAACTGTCGTAATCTCTTCCGATGGAGAGAAGAGAAAACTGCGGTGCAGTTTAATATATTGGGAATCATAACCAAGGAAATCTTTTTTTTTATCGAACAAAGTTAGTCTTTGGAACAGAACTTGGGTCATTTACCTTAGTGAGGAGCCCAATGACCAGGTGAGCTAACCACCTGATTGGAAATCTTTATATACTATTTACACTACAAAAAAACTATTTTTTACCAACGGAATATTCCGTTGGTAAAAGCCTTAATTCCATATTCCGTTGGTAAAAGCCTTAATTCCATTATTAAATTGGTTTACCAACGGATTAACAACAGAATCCGTTGATAAAGTGGTGGCTGGTAAATTTTTAGCAACGAAAAATCAATTCCGTTGGTAATCCATTGCTAAAAATTCCGTTGGTAATTTATATAATGATTCCCTTCGTAATCCGTTGGTAATTACCAACGGAGTGAATATCATTGGTGAAATAGAGAATAAATCCGTTGACATTCCATTGACAATAGAAAAATGTTATTTTGGTTACTAATCCATTGGTAATTACCAACGGATTGAATTCCGTTGGTGAATTCTGTTGCTAAAAATACTTTTTTTGTAGTGTTAACTAGGCCATCCATTATCACCTAATCATATAATATTGGGTATCTACTCAATTGGTCCAAATTATTATTATAATCCATGAACTTTTCACCTTAATTGGATCACTTCTTAATAAAATTCATAAAATAATTGAATAGCTAATATAATTACATAAATAATATATTGGCCACCTTTAGATTATATTAGAAATAAAAATTTTCTAATACATTAACGAAGGAAAGTCTTCATGAATCAGCTTAAATGCGGAGCCAGTCATTTGTCTATTGAGCTGTAATTATTAGAGGGAGTTTTTAAAGTTAACAGAGAAAATTACACTTTTAAATATCCCGAGTATCATTTCATTATTTCAGCATAAATCTATTATTGGAACCTCTATTTGAGTAATTAATTTGATAAACATATCATGTTATCTTTCCTCGGAAACTTTATTTTGATAGTGTTTGTTTTCTAATTCTTTATGAAGACATTTTTTCTACATATATCTGAACAACCTTTTTTGTGGGGTTTCAATATCCACTAACATCATGTACACATTTATTCTATTTAAATGAATAAGGGTTTTTTTTAAAAAAAAAATAAAAAAGTGTATTGGATTGATATAAGCAATTTTTTTTATTGATTAAGGAAATTAATTTTTTATTTTAAAAATCAAATATATTAATTATTTAAATTAAATAATTAGAGTGTTACTTCTACGTCAGAATCGAATTTTAATGTAAGGATCTAGATACATACTCGGGATGGAGATTTTGTCAAAATTTATTGTGAAAAAACAGACAAAGTCATGATTTTTCTATAGGTAAAATTTTACTATACCAAATGAATTTAAAAAAAAAAAAACGCAAATACTCATGTGAATTGGATTCGTTGTGATTATACTCTATATTCAGTTAGAGTGTTTAAATTAATGTGGACCATAAAGAATTTCACAGGATCATCATAAACCAGATTACAAGAAACTTACTATTAGAGATATTACAGATCATGATCTAGAAGATCGCTAATATATTAGTATTAATTATTTAAAAGAAAATTCACATGAAATAATGTTACAACAAAATGTTAGACACTCTCCGCTGTGGCTTTTGAACACAACAAAACTCTTAGATTGCTTACATGGGTGGTCGTTTTTTTTTTGACTGACCTCTAAAATGTTATCAAATGAATTGTGTTTTGTTTATATTAAATTAATACTATACAGTACAATAAATCTTAAAATTTTACAATTTTCTTTTTTAGTTAGTGTGGACCTTCACTTAAAAATTAATACCCTAAAAGTTTTTACAATGTTACACATTTTTTTCAAAAGTTCAAATCAAAGTCAAACTAAAAAAAAGGCTAAAGTGTTATTAAAATCTACCAACGGCATGATATTGCTTAGTATCTATGCAAAAAGTAAACGAAAATATTTGGATGAGACTAAGGAATGGATATCTCGTAACTCAGGTGCACGAGTTTAATTTTATGGTTTCAGTTTTTTGGTTTTTCATAACAAATTATATTAGTTTTAATTCAATAATGTATACATGTATCTTAATAAATATATTATTTTTTTATATTCAATGTAAATTAATTTTGTATTAAAAAACTTACTGAATTAAAAAAAAGAAAAAAAATAGAGTTGTTTAAATTCGTTATCAAATTATATAAATTTAATTCAATAATATTATATATCTTAATTTAAGTACAACAAAATTAAATCTTACTTCAAAACGATGAAGTAGTATATATATATATATATTTAAAAAAATAAAAATAAACATATACATATTGACTCCCCATGCAAAGATATTTTGTTATGGAGAAATTAGCATTTACGTTACGTTACATTTATATTCTATATAGATCATAATTGGCAGGCCTAAAAGGCTGCATCCTTACACTCCTTCGAAAGATATTTCTCAAATCTACGTGTATACACCTACAAAGGTATTTCTCCGTCAATTATATACTCCATATATGGATTTAATTAAAAAAAAGTTAATTTCATTAAAAACCATCCCATTTACTTTAATTATAATTTAGTCCTACAATTTGAGATTTAATGAAAAAATGACCACATTTGAAATCTTTTGCGAATCACACCCATCAGGTAGCTAAATGTTACTCGATCGCTGACATGATTGACATATGTCATGTTACCTTCCATATCATCTTTACAGAAAAATCATTACTTAAATTTAATAATTTTGTAGTATTTTATATTTAAGTTTAGATGTATAAAAATTATTAATTATGTATCACTTCTTATCTGTCGTGCTGTCTTTCTTAGGACGGCCAAGTTTCTGTGTTTTAAAAGTTAGCCTGGTGTGAATTCAAGTTGAATTCTCTATTCCACATTCGGTGTTTCATTAGTGTTTCACAACATAAAAAAACTATACTTTACAAATGACCATTAAACCCTTAAGACATGTATTGAATTTTGGACATTGATTATAACACGTGACAATCATTTAATTTGTGGAATATGAGATGAAATATCATTGTAGTATAGGTGATCCCATTTGGGTGTGAATCATGTTACATGTAAACTTTCCTTATTTAAAAAATTATACTCCCTCCGTCCCACCGAAAGGTCACCATTTTACTATATTGGGCGTCCCATCCAAATATCCCCATTTTCCACTTTTAGTAAAAGATACCACATGTGGCCCACCACTCACTACTAATACAACTACCCACTACACATAAAATAATAATATTTCTTAATCTACACACAAAAAGCAACAGGTGACATTTGAGCGGGACGGAGGGAGTAAAAACAATCATACTCTTAAATATTCTAAACTCTAAGAATAGACATCGAACTTAAAGGTATATTAGAACATAAGCTAATACAATTTATATAACTATGTAAACACAATTCACATAAATATTTGTTTTAAAAGTTACTGTCTTAAATCGAGAGAAATTTAAATAAAGATAATTAATTCCGCAGAAAATGCTCTGAGATAACAGATCAGTTGTATGAATCAGATTCAGTAAAGGCTGAAAAAATTGGACACTGCGAAAAGATGATCAATCAAGAATCATGAGGATTCAATTGGAGCCACATATTAATTCTAAAAGAAAGTTAGAATTTTTTTTTTTTTTTTTCAAATGGGTCCAATATTCCAACCATTATCAAATGTCTCTAAATATATACACGAAAAATTAGATTTATCAGTTTATTTATATATATAACAAATTAGAGTTAAGTTTGAGGAAGCTTTACAGGTTTATTAATCATTCTACATTGCTAGCGCTTAATTTGCTTAGCATAATGTTGGAAAATTATACTCCCTATGTGGTAATGTAACTATTTACTTTTGAGTTATTCTCCTGTGAATCGGGTTTACGGTGTAAACCCTATTATTCTCCTTTAACTTAAACCCTTATTAATACATAGGGTGTATGGGATTGAAAGGGGAACTACAGAGTTTAAAGTAAGAAAAAATACAGATTCACATGCTAAGCTATGTAAACCGATTTTATAAAAGTATTTATGTTTAATTTTTTTACGTGAATTAAAGGATATTATTAATTTGAAGGAGTATTCAATGAAACTGGAAACCAGTTTCATGTGTAACTTTTATGGTCTCCATCTATTTTAAATAAAGTAAATTTATATGAAACTTAAACTAGATATATACAGGAGGCGAAAATGAAGCTATAAAGTATCCCATGCATATAAGTACGTTATTATAATTTCATCAACTAATGGTCCAGGGTCTGCCAAATTATAACTAGGGTTTTCAGTTTTGACACCTTTGGAGAAGCCACGACCACATAATATTAAAAAATTATTTGGTTGGTTTATAAATTATCATAAATCCTTTAGAATTAATTGCAGTTTGACTTTCTTAATTATTATTGGTTTATTGAGACGTCCAGTTCTATCTGTTTAAAACATAAATTCATGTACTATGATGAGTCTGTAGTAATTTTTTATGTAAAACAAATCACACGAGTATCAATCCCAGTGCAAAATATTACACATACATAAAAGTGATTTAGAGTTTCTCTTAAGTGAGATAGGAATAATTACGTAAAACCTTCTATTTATAAGTTAAAAGGCTAATTAAATAATCAGGTAGTTAGCTCCTAGCTACTGAGCTACTCACCAATGAGTGACTCAGGTTCGTTCCCAAGCAAATTGGAGTAGAGAGTTATGAGGAGGCTTATTGATAAAAAAAAAGACCAATTAAATTTTTGGATAAAATACGACATAAACTACAAAAATAAAGTAAGTCATAAATCACAATAATATAATTATAATTATATCATAAAAATTAATATTAAATTTTGAAGATAAAAAATTAACTCCACATTTTATAAAATAAACATAGCGTATAAGAGGTAAGGAGTATTTTGTCAAAAGTTTGTGTTTATAGATGTATTCTATGCAACAATATTAATAACTACTTGTAAAATTAATATATTTGACTTTAATTTGAGCTGATACCTGAAGATTGATTTCTACTTAAAAAATACATTTTCCACTTAAATGAAATGTTTATATTTTGTTATTATGATCTATTTCAAG
Source organism: Pogostemon cablin (assembly GCA_023678885.1). Taxonomy (NCBI): domain Eukaryota; kingdom Viridiplantae; phylum Streptophyta; class Magnoliopsida; order Lamiales; family Lamiaceae; genus Pogostemon; species Pogostemon cablin. The sequence goes on from CM042973.1 coordinate 1,428,776, forward strand.
TTAGATAAAATTTACATTTTCTGGATTCACACAAAACAATTACTAATATTCATACATGAAGTCCACACATCACATTAATACAACTATATTACACTTTAAAATTTTACATTACTTAACCATCTACCTATTAAAATATTACTCCCTCCGTTTCGACATAAGAGGGTCATTAGCTTTTTTTGCACGTAAATTAAGGAGTATTATTATTTAATGTGTAGTGGGTAGTTGTATTAGTGGGAGTGTGGATCTCATATTTTAATTGTATTAGAGGGGTGTGTGGGTCCCATGTGTGTAAAAAAGAAAGAGGACTCTTTGAGTGGGACTACCAAAATGGAAAAATGGCCCTCTTAAGCTGGTACGGAGAGAGTATATAATAAGAAAACGTAAAAATTACGCGAAGTATTAATTTCTCCATTCCTAACAAGTTAACACATTTTAACATATAATAAAGTGTGTTGTATATGTAAAGTGATAATAGTTTTTTTTTTAAGTGTATTTAAAAATTAATTGTACTGGATGTATTTTATTTTAGACATGCATCAACTCTTGTGGAACCTATATATATACTTTGATTAAGTCTTGCATGGCATTTGATTTTTTTTTTTTTAAATTGTATAATATACATTTCATTTAGAGGGTTTTAAATTGTGTGCCCAATGGGATCACTTATTATATTTTATTTTCTATTTCATTTATTAGATTCTTATTATATGTCAAAATCAATGCTCAAAATTCGTTAAATGTCCCATGAATTTAATAGTTATTTGTAAAGTATAATTTTTTATATTGTAAAACATCAATAAAACATCAAATGTAAAATATAGAATTCAATATGTTTTGAAATATACATTGCGATACTTATTAAATATGGTAACAATTAAAGTCAACAACAGGTATAAAAGTATAAATGGCATAATTAAATAGCTCTACTGGAATCCGTAAGCGTTTTTAATGATAATAATTCATCTTCTGCATGTATAAATGGCATAATTAAATAGCTCTATTGGAATCCGTATGCGTTATAAATTAATTAATTATTTCATTTCATGCAACATAACATATGTATTCAATGTATTCATTTGTTTATTTTTACTGGTAAATTAAAGAGTATTATTATTATATGTATGGTGGATAGTTATTAAATGGAAGTGATGGGTTATATATGGGACTTTTTTTACTGAAAAGAAAAATTGGATATTTTTAAATTGTCCGCCTAAAATAGTGAAATGGATATGGGATATAATAATTCAATTCATGCATGCGTTGCTATTATACACTCCCTCCTACTTGAAAATTGTGCAAAAATTATAAATATTTTGGGATTAAATATTTATAAAACTTCATGTTAGGCAAACACTTACTCCCTCCGTCCCGTTTCAATGTTTACGTTTGCTTTATGCATGTTGATTAAGAAGTATAATATTTTAATGGATAGTGGGTGAAAAAATATAATATTTAATGTAAAGTGGATAGGTATATTAGTGTTGGATGATATATTAATTATTTTAGGTGAGTCTCATATTCCAAAAAGGAAAACGTAAACATTGAAATAAGACGCGCAAAATAGAAACGTAAACATTGAAATGGGATGGAGTGAATATAATTCTACTCCAGATTTAGTAGTATATTATTAATTTAGGCGTTCTATGTCAATGATTATTGTTTTTTTAATTAGATTAGATCCATATAAAATAATTATTCCATCTGTATTGGGTATTTATGTCCATTTGTTTGAACACGTAGATTAAGAGATGTTATTTTTAAATATATAATGTAAGAAAAAATAAAAGTAACTGGTAATTTAAAAAGGAAAGGTAATAATATTTTGGGAATAATGAATAAAGTGTAACAAAGTAAATAAAGTTGTTGAAATATATTAATAACATATAAAATTACACTTTATTTAAGATATATAATGTATTTTTATTATAAATGAAACGTGCATAAATACTTGGGACACCTCAAAATGGAAAGTGCGCTTAAATATGTGAGATGAAGAAAGTTATATATTTACATAAAGCCTACACACAACACTAATACAACTATCTGATATATATTAAAATATACTCCCCCCATCCCGTCATAATAGTTACATTTGCTTTTTATGCAGAAATTAAGAAATATTGTATTTTAACTTGTTGTGAGTTGAGATATATAATATTTTAATGTATAGTGAGTAATGATGAGTGATATTTTCACCTAAATTTTAGGGTCTTTTTATATCCATTTTATATTATTTTATTCGTATTTATGTGTTATTTGGTTGTGCTTTGTGTTTTTATGAAAATGTGTGAGAATGAGCTTAAACATATGAAAAACAGGTGAAAACGAAGCAAAAACGGAGACGGGAGATGTAACGAAGAAGAAGAAACAGGGCAGTCCAAACTCGACTCGAGTGCTGCTACTCGAGTCGAGCTGGTGCAGCAAGAACCCATGCGCCGAGCACGGACCTGTCCAGAAGAGCCGTGCGCCAACACCTGAACTACCTACTCGTCCACCCTGTGCTCGAGTGCAGAACACGAGACGAGCTCAGATGAGGAACACGAGTCGAGTTGCGCGCACGAGTCAAGCTCCGTCTACTGTTGCAAGCTGCTGAGAAAACGCGACGCGACTAGAGCTGAGTGACGCACTCGAGTCAAGTCCGTGCAAGTTCTGTGAAAAAATCAAAACACCTTTTAGAAGCTTCCAAGGGGTATAAATACCCCCAATTTCAATATTTTCAGGGATTTTCGAAGGGTTTTCACTGTTCACACACATCACACACCATTTTCCTCCATTTTACACTATCATCCTCATCCATTCACAACAACCCATTCCATCTATCTTCATCCAACCATCAAAATCATCATCCATTTGAGGAAAAAAGCAAGGAAGAGAGGAGAATTGCAAAGGGAAGAAGAAGATCACCATTAGAGCCATCCAAGGGAGTTTTCATCTAAATTTTATATTGAAACCTTATTGTTTATCATGGTTTGTAAGGATTTTAATGTCTATGTTAATTTTCTTGTTAATATGGTAGACTAATCTCCCTTGTTAGATTAGTAACATGAGAGTTGTTAGATAATTTTGGGATTTGTATATTTAAATTCATATGTTGATTGGTTTAATTGATTTTCTATCATTGATGCTTTAAATCTTGATGTTTATGATGACTTGTTTGTTTGATAGTTTTAAACATGTGATTAGATTGAGAAGTCAATTATGTGCTTAGGATAATTAAGTGAATCATTTCATCATACACCCATGTGCATTAAAAATCTTAAAGAGATAGAGATGTCCTTTAGGATTTAGAACCCTTTGATAGAATATGTGATTTGTTAGATCGAGAGGTCAATTGATCATGTGAAGGGGCTCTCTAATTGAACTTAGTACCTTGTTGGAATTGTTTGATTGAGAACCAACCTTAGAGCCATTTTGAGACCTTGTAAAAGATCTACATCATATCCATCTCGAGAGGGAGTTTAGGTGAACTTAGTGTTGGCCCTTAGTCTTATACCCATGATTCATATGTATTTGATGCATTTATCCTAGAATTTCAACTTCTTACACTTTTACTTGATTTGGAAAACCACTCTTCATCTATCTATCTTGTTTGATTGATCATTGCTTGCTTTGATTGATTTTATTTACTTGTTTGAACAACCAATCTTCATTGATGATTCGTCTCTATAAAATTACAAGAAACGTGATATCGCTTAAGCTCTAGTACCTTCCTCCCTTGGGCTCGATAAATAATTGTAATTGATCATCCCGACTACAAATGGCTAATCAAGTAGTGATGAGTGATATTTTTACCTAAATTTTAGTATCTTTTTATGTGTGTTTTCGTATTATTTTATTCGTATTTATGTGTAATTTGGTTGTGTTATGTGTTTTCATGGAAATGTGTGTCAATAAGCTTAAACGTATATAAAACAAGTGAAAATGAGCAAAATGGAGTCTAGAGCTGAAACGAGCAAGAAAATGGGCTGACGGGACCCAACTCGAGTTGCAAGGTGCAACTCGAGTTGCCAACACGAGTTGAGATCAAGTCGAGTTGGGGTCAAAAATTATCAAGAGAGCTTACTCGAGTTACAGGATCCAAATCGACTTGCAACTCGAGTCGAGTAAGGAGCAGTGTAAGTGCCAAAAATTGTACAGTAAGCCAACTCGAGTTGCAAGTCACAACACGACTTGGCAACTCGAGTCGAGCTTGGTTCCGAGGAATTTTCAGTTTTAGAGCCTCGCAACACGACCGAACAGGCAGATGCACGAGTTGCCAACACGAGTCGAGCCAAGTCAACTCGAGTTACACACAACGTAGCTCGACTCGAGTTGCAACTCGAGTTGGGTAAGGCCAACTCGAGTTGCATGTTTTTGGGCCAAAAATCTAGATTTTCACCTGCCAATTTGTGTAAGTGTGTGTAAAAAGCCCAACTAATGCTAAATTCGTGCCCAACTTGGAGAGGATATAAATAGCCTCAAGTTCAACATTTGAAGAAAGATTGGAGATTCCACCAAGGGTTTGCACCAAAACACATAGATCACACACCATTCTCTCCAATTCACACCATCATCTTCATCCATTCACTATCCATGCCATCTATCATCATCCCACCATCAAAACCTTCATCCAATTGAGGAAAAGAAGCAAGGAAGAGAGGAGAATTACAAGGAGAAGAAGAAGATCACCATTGAAGACATCCAAGGGAGTTTCCATCCAACTTTTGTATTGAAACCTTATAGTTCATCATGTTTTGTAAGGATCTTAATATCTATGTTGATTTCCTTTTGAATATGGTAGGCTAATCTCCCTTGTGAGATTAGCAACATGAGAGTTGTTGGATAATTTTAGGATTTGTGTATTTAAATTTATATGTTGATTGGGTTAATTGATTTTTTATCATTGATGCTTTAGATCTTGATGTTTATGATGATTTGTGTGGTTTGTTGTTTTAAACATGTGATTAGATTGAAAAGTAAATTGCATATTTAGGATAATTAATTGAATCATCTTGTCATACACATCATGTTCATTATAGATCTTAAAGAGATAGAGATGTCCATTAGGATTTAGAACCCTTTGATAGGACATCCGATTAGTTTGATCGAGAGGTTGACTAATCGTGTGAATGGACTCTTATTTAAGTTTAGTACCTTGTTGGAATTGTTTGAGTAAGAACCAATCCATTGAGCTTTGTTGGGATTATTAAACGAATCGATATCCTATTCATCTCGAGAGGGAGTCTAGGTGAACTTAGTGTTGACCCTTAGTCTTAAGCCCATGATTCATATGAATTTGATGCATGTATCCTAGGATTTCCACTTCTTAACTGTTGTTAATCTCACTTTTGCTTAATTTGGTAAATCACTTTTCATCCATCCATCTTGTTTGTTGATCATTGCTTGCTTGCTTGCTTTGATTACTTCTATTTACTTGTTTGAATAACCGCTCCATTGATGATTCGTCTCTATAAAATTACAAGAAATGAGAGATCGCTCAAGCACTAGTACCTACCTCCCTGCGGTTCGATAAATTATTTTAATTGGTCATCCCTACTATAAAATGGCTAATCAAATGGCGTCGTTGCCGGGGAGGCAACGGTTGCTAGTAGCTTGAAGAAGGAATATTTTTGAGTAATCTTAATTAAGACATTTTTATTTGTTTATTTTTATTTGCTTTTGAAAATCTTGTTCTAACTACTTTTCTTTGTGAAGGTGTATGCAAACGAGGTCAAAAGGGACACAATTGGAGCCCATTGACGTGAAAATAGAACAAACTTTTCGAAGAAGGGGGAGAGAGAACAAGAAGAGTGATAAGTTGGAGAATTTTTAAGGTGACAATCGTGTGGAAATAGAGCATGATGGGGAAGGCGGACAAAATGTCCAAGACAATGCACCTCAATTTAATGCCAACCCTCCTCAATATGTCTTTCAAAATTATGGAGCTTTCAACAATCAAGCTTTGCTTCAACGAATGGTGCAACAAGCTCTAATGCAACAAGGTATTCCACAAGCTTATGCCCATCCTCAACAAGCTTATGTGCCACCACCACCACCTCCGGTACAACATGGAATTCACAATGATCAAAGAATGATCCGGGATTTCTTTATGCCAAGGGCAATGCCACAAATAATGGGTCCACCAATCAATGCCAACAACTTTGAATTTAAGGCGGGCTTGATTTTTATGGTGAGAGAGCAACAATTTAGTGGAACCCCGAATGAAGATCCTAATGCTCATCTAGCTCAATTCATTGAGATTGCCAACACCGTGAAGATGAATGGGGTGAGCGAAGATTTTATCAAGATGAGATTATTTCCGTTTTCATTGAGGGATCGTGCTCGAACTTGGCTATCTACCATTACTCCCGGTACGTGCAACACATGGGATGAACTTGCACAAATATTCTTGAACAAGTATTGTTCGCCTTCTAAGACGCTTCAAATGAAGAGCTTGATTATTCAATTCAAGCAAATGCCTCAAGTGAGTTTTTATGAAGCGTGGGAAAGGTTTAAGGATATGTTTCGCAAGTATCCACAACATGGTTTCCCGGAGAATCAACAAGTTGGATTTTTCTATCAAGGATTAGTAAATGGTCAAAGAGTGATTGTTGATGCTTCGGCGGGTGGATCTGTACTTGGAGTGACTCCGGAAAGGGCGATACGAATTTTTGATGAGATTGCTACAAATGTGTATCAATGGCCATCGGAGAGGGTAAGTGGATGCTATGGTTTTGAGAGTTTTGATCAAGGGCAATAATTTAGCGTGAAGAGTGTTAGTGTTGATCAAAGTACGCCAAGCATGGAAAAGATAGTGGCGGAGGTTATGAAACAAATGAGCTTAAACCAATGTGTGAATAATCAAGGAGCTAATATGGTTGAGGGGCTACAAGTCGATCAAGGTGTGCTACCTCCAAATATTGTGAGTGGAGAACAATGGGCCAACTCTATGCCACGTGTGGAAGATGTGTCATACATGCAAGGAAGAAACTACCAAGGGAATTATCAAAATAATTTCCACGGTAGTTTCAACCAAAATCAAGGGAACTATCCATCAAGGCAAGGAGGCTTTAATGGTCAAAGTAGTGGAAGCTCATACCCACAACAACAAAGACAAGGGAACTTCTCCTACTCTAATCCGAGCAATGCGATTGCTTATCCTCCGGGATATCAACCTGGAGCAAAGGCACCGAACAATGAGGGAAGAGCATCTATAGATGAGCTACTTGAACAATTGATAGCATCAAACAAAAATTGAGATGAAGCTTTGAAAAAGGCGGAAGAAGCAAATGAAAGGAGGCTCAAAGCTTTGGAGTATAATGTGGGACAAATTACAAGTTCTTTGAGTGCTCAACAAAAAGAAAAGTTTCCGACCACACCCGATATTAATCCAAAAGCTCAATGTTTGTTGGTTGATATGAAAGAGGAACGAAAGGTTGAAGAAGGGTTGGTGGAAAGTAAGGTTGGTGAAGAAAATGAAGAGATAAGTAAGAAAGAAGAGAAGGGACCTAAATGGATGCCTAAGTGGAAAAGGGGTGCAAGAGGAAAAGAAAGTGGAGGAGAAGGCTAAAGAAGAGGAAAACAAACGTGATTATTGGGGTATTCCGATCACTCCATTCCCTATTCCTTATCCACAAATGTTTATTAAAGAGGAGAAGAAAAAGGAGTTTGAGGAGCATGTCAAATGTCTCAAGAAAAAGTATGAGGAGAAAAGGAAAGAAGAGCAACCCGAAGCAAGTGGATCAATGCAAAAAGGGGGACCTACAAAAGTTGGTGATCCGGGGAAGTTTATAATTTCTTGTGATTTTGAGGAGAAGGGTACCCTTGATGCATTGTGTGACTCTGGAGCAAGCATCAATGTGATGTCTCATGCTATGTTCAAAGACCTTGAAATTGGAGAGTTAAAGCCTACTACTATCCATCTTGAAGTAGTAAATGGTGAGGTTGTGAAGCCATTAGGAATTGTTGAAGACGTGGAGGTGAAAGTGAAGGGGATAGCTTTTTCGGTTGATTTCATGGTATTGAAAGTAAAGCGGATCCTCGAGTGTCATTCATTTTGGGAAGACTTCGGGGAGAGAAAAAATTGATGTTAGAAGAAAAGAGTTGTCTTTGAGCTCAAAAGGAGCGAGTGTCATGTTCTTGTGCAATAAGAAAAAAGGAGCCAAGTCTCATTTGACGCCTTCGGATGATCTTATGGATCATGACTCTATTCTCTTTGACAATTTAAATTCATTTCTTCATGATTATATAAAAATATCAAATTCTAACTTATCTTCTTATGGTATTAATAGGATGAAAGCATCGGAGCTTGATTGGAAGCTTGACAAAGGAGAAAGAGGAAGTCCACTAGAATCACTTCTTGATGATGACTTGATGCTTGTAAGCAAGAACGGTGAAGTTGAGCTAGTGGACAAGAAGAAGACAAAGCAAATGTTCAAAGTGAGGATGCGAGGAGAGAGTGTGATGGACCATCCTTTGGTCCAATGATCGTAAAATTTCATCTGACTTGAAGATGTTAAACTTAGCGCTAAATGGGAGGCAACCCATTCTTTTTATCTTTTGATGGTTGTTTTATTGTTTGGTCTTGTAGGTAGATTGTGCTTGTGAGAAAAGGCATAGTGAAGAAAAGAGAAGTGCTTCATGGATTCGAGTAGACATGTTCACCACTTGTTGCAAACTTAATTATCGACTCTTGTCTCAATTTAAGTTTGGAGGGACTAGTGCATGGTGAACATGGCTCAATTCGTTGGATGCGTTTGCTTCTCCATAAGAAGATCATCAATGGAAACTACAAGGGGTATTGGAAGCATGTATGGAGTTTAGAGCTAACAACGTCTACTACCAAAAGCCTATTGAGGGAGTTCACTCTACACTTTACTACTTCTATGTGCTTAGCATAATTTATGTGGATTTGGATTTATGTGATTAGCATGTTGCTTCATTTTTTATGTTTGTGGAAGTTTTCCTTTTCAATCAAGGTTGGGATGTTTGTGAGCTTAATTGATTATGCATGATATGAATGTGTGTTTCATTATCTATGATGAATGGTTTTGTTTATTTTTGCATGTTATGTGTTTTTTATTGTTTCTTGTTTGATTGAGTCTTTATTTTATATTTTGTGTGTCTTCTTATTCTTGTTTAGGGTTGATTTGGTGGTTTATTTTGGGATGTTGTGAGTCAGTTTTGAATGTGAGTGATGACATGTTGTGATCATAAGTGATGACAAGTTATGATTAAGAATCTCTACACTTTCGAATTGTGACATGTTTTATTTAACTTGTTCAATTTTGAGATGAATGTGGTGTAATAAATTCCTTAAGGTTCGAGCATAAGCTTGTGAGAATTTGAGCCTCAACCGTTCATATATAGTATTTTCCTTCATGAGTGGATTGATTGTGTTTGATAAGCTAGAACTTGCTCAAGGACTATAGGAACGAGCCCGATTAGTGAAAATTAGTGAAATGACCTAAGACCATCCTTATTATTTATAGTCATTGCTATATATTTTCCTACCTTGAACATCATCCCTAGTCAACCACTTTGAGCCTTAAAGCCTATTTCTTGTGAATTTAGCACATTACAAACCTTGATTACCCATTTGAGCCTTATATAATTACTTTTTTGTGTGAGTGATTGAGGAGATGGTAGCTAAAAATGATTGATTAAAGAACAAAAGAAGAAAAGAAAATGGTAAACAAGTAAGAAAAAGGATGAAAGAGTAAAAACAAGAATGAACATGCAAACTCAAAATAAGAAAATGAGCAAAGCAACAATAAATGGCTCAAGTACTTAAAAGTTCAAAGAAGGAAGCATGCATTAAAAGAAGTTTAATCCAAGGAAAGTTGATGATTAGTGCTTGTGAACATTAAAGACAAGAGAGGAAGAAAGAAAAGTGGAGAAGTTGGAGAAATTGGTCATCTCTTCGATTACTTACACTTGATTAGTCACTAATATCCATATTCTTCCTACCCTACCAAAGAGCCTATCATTACATCCTAAGTAAAGACCTTTTTGATCATTAATTGAAACTTTGGTGGTTTGTGAATGTAGTCCACGAGCAAGCTTATAGGAGTCGAGCCAATCGATTGATGAGTGATGTTACCTTACTTGAAAGAGTGTTGAGTGAAATTGATAACCTATGTGAGGCTTGGACAAAGTGGGACTATATTACACTTTGTTCTTTTGTGATTGAACTTGTTAATTCCTCATGTCATGAGTTTAATGTTGTAGGATAACTTAGCATACATTGTGGTTCTTATTGCTATTGATGTGTTATTACTTATGTTCGTTTATTCTTTTCCTAGGTGAAAATCTCACCCCTTGGTTTATCATTTTCATTGTGCGGGGACGCACAATACTTTAAGTTTGGGGTATGATGAGTGATATTTTCACCTAGATTTTAATGTATTTTTATGTGTATTTTCGTACTATTTTATTCGTATTTATCTGTAATTTGGTTGTGTTATGTGTTTTCATGAAAATGTGTGTGAATGAGCTTAAACGTATGTAAAACAGGTGAAAAAGAAGCAAAATGGAGTCGAGAGCTGAAACGAGCAAGAAAACAAGCTGACGGGACCCAACTCGAGTTGCAAGGTACAACCCGAGTTGCCAACACGAGTTAAGATCAAGTCGAGTTGGGGTCAAAAATCGTCTAGAGAGCTTACTCGAGTTACAGGGTCCAACTCAACTTGCAACTCGAGTTGAGTAAGGAGCAGGGCAAGTGCCAAAAATTGTATAGTGAGCCAATTCGAGTTGCAAGTCATAACACGACCTGGCAACTCGAGTCGAGCTGGGTTCTGAAGGATTTTCAGTTTCAGAGCCTCGCAACACGATCGAATAGGCGGATGCATGAGTTGCCAACACGAGTCGAGCCAAGTCAACTCGAGTTACACACAACGTAGCTCGACTCGAGTTGCAACTCGAGTTAGGTAAGGCCAACTCGAGTTGCATGTTTTTTGGCCAAAAATCTAGATTTTCACCTATCAATATGTGTAAGTGTGTGTAAAAAGCACAACTAATGCTAAATTCATGGCCCAACTTGGAGAGGGTATAAATAGCCTCAAGTTAAACATTTGAAGAGAGATTGTAGATTCCACCAAGGGTTTGCACCAAAACACATAAATCACACACCATTCTCTCCAATTCACACCATCATCTTCATCCATTCACTATCCATTCTATCTATCATCATCCCACCATCAAAACCTTCATCCAATTGAGGAAAAGAAGCAAGGAAGAGAGGAGAATTGCAAGGGGAAGAAGAAGATCACCATTGGAGACATCCAAGGGAGTTTTCATCCAACTTTTGTATTGAAACCTTATAGTTCATCATGTTTTGTAAGGATCTTAATGTCTATGTTGATTTCCTTTTGAATATGGTATGCTAATCTCCCTTGTGAGATTAGCAACATGAGAGTTGTTGGATAATTTTGGGATTTGTATATTTAAATTCATATGTTGATTGGGTTAATTTATTTTCTATCATTGATGCTTTAAATCTTGATGTTTCTGATGATTTGTGTGGTTTGTTATTTTAAACATGTGATTAGATTGAGAAGTCAATTACATACTACAATATAAATTATGTTATGTTACACTTCACAGTAACTCTTTTATTATATATAACACTTAATTGTAACACTATTTAAGTTTTAATAATATGTAATACTTGGTTTATATGCAACATCAATAAGTAATATTTTTATAAAGTAACACTTTTTAAATAACATTTTATAAACATAACACTTTTCAGATTACACTTTTTTATATGTAACATTTTATTAGTATCATTTTTCATATATTACACCTTTTATGTAATACTATTAAATATTTAACACTATCATATTACATTTTTAAATACATAACATTTTATATAAATTAATGAAATATGTAATATTTATATAGTTTAAATAATTTAAAAAAATTAACACACTATTAAATAATTTATATATTATACAAGTTGAAAAAAATATATGCTCATATAAGTAAAATGTTTATTGTGTAAAATATTTATTATGTTATATAAAAATATTAGTAATGTATGAAAAAAGATATTTTTTAATTAAAATAATTTTAATACATATAAATTTATTTATCATAAAAATATATTTAAATTATATAATATGATTATTTTTAATTATTTAAATTATTATATTTCTTAATAAAATTATATCGTATAATATAATAATTTTTTAAAATTAGTTAGTTGGTATGCTGTCGCAGGCCTACCAAAATATAATTTATTTCCGACTCACACTATTACATAGTATAGTAGCAAGTAGGGTCGAACCCAAGAGAGTATAATGAATCCTAATTAAAGTAAAGTGTTACTAACATATAAAATAAATAAAAGGGGGGTTTTGTTTGTGAAAAATTGATAAATACTCAAATAATAAATCAACTCAATATTTAAATAACAAAGTAGATGAAAATTAATATAAAATTAACCAAGTGATAAAAGCCTAGTTTAGGATGTCGATCCCCTCCCGTTTACTAAATTAATTAATCATATGAATTAAACATCTAGCCTAGTGCACAAACTCAAATCCCTAGATTGACGGTACGACCAATCAACCCGAATGTTCTTACGTTCATCAACTAGGGTACGACCACTAAATTGAACTATCTACGAGTGACCCTATGGATTCGAACTCGTAGATGCGATAAAACTCTAAACATAGGATTACTAGGCTACGAAATCCGGCTAGGTATCATACAACCTAGATTTTATTACACCTAGAGAGAATTATCTCTATTTGTTACTTAATCCAATTCCTACAACAATTACGGATTGTAGTTCATAGAATAACATTCAACAGTTTAATAATTAAATAGGTGATCAGGCTAAAATAACTATCAAACCACAATTAAGAACATCACTGCATGTAATAAAATAAACTTGCACAAAAGGGTTTAACGTAAAAATCATAAATAATTAAATTAATTATTCAACAGGAGGTTCACGAATCCTAAACTAGAAAAGGGGATTAGCCCCGCATGTTCATGTGAATTTCAGAAATAAAATAAGAAAACTAAAGAACCGATGATGTCGACTGCTTCTTGAACTTCACGCCAACAATCTGCCCCCCGGAGAGCGTCGATGCTTCACGTTAATTATCCTTCCTTTTTCTGCGTTCTCCCCTCTCCAATTAACGTGTATTTACTCCTAAAAATATCTCTGTCTTGATCCCCAAGTAATCTTGTTTGATCTCTTTCCTTACTTATCTCTTCCTAAAATATCTCAATGATCTTTTCTTTTCTTGTTGACTAATCTATCGAGCCTTCTCCACAACATGGGCCTGACTTGAGGGTGATTGAAATCGCTGGATCGTGTGAGAAAATATATGAAAATATTCCAGCTGCACTTTCCTTATTTAAGCTGAATTTTCGCAGGTCCCTTCTGACACTGAGGGGGTCAGTGTCAGTCAATTTGGCAGCACGAATTTCCTGCACAAAACAGCCCATTTCTACATCAATTTATAACATTAAATCGTCAATTAATCAAAGACAAGATAAGTCAATTTAGCATCCAAATTAGCACATAAGTCAATCAATTAAACATGAATTTCAACCAAATAATTATGCTAGAATATGACTTATCAAATCTCCCCACACCCAAACCTTTGCTTGTCCTCAAGCAAACCAAAATCATAGAGAATAGAAAACCAAGGAACATCTATCAAGACAAATGAAAGTTACACACTTCAAGAGACAAGCACCCAATGAGCATTCGGAACTAAATGAAACATGACTCTTCACTCAAAGTTTGCAACTTTCATGGCTTCAAATGTTTCAAAATTCCATGGCCTCACCAAGATTCTCTCAATCACGCTCAAGTATATGATTAAGGTAGCAAGATCACTCAAAAATTGAAAAGAAAAGCCATTACCATAAGCTTGCTCCCAAATCAATTCTCCACCAACTTTAGACGGATTAAGTGCAATAATCAAAGGGTCTTTGATTGGGTTGTAATGGGGCTTAAGGTCGAGGTGAGATAAAAAGAGAGATAAAAATGGCTAAATGCATCACTTTACACCATGTGATCTTTACAAATCAAAACATCCATGATTACCCCTTCTTTTCATTTTCACAACACCCTTTTTCTTGCACTAAAAATCTCCCCACACCTGCCCCTTTCATATACTAAGAACAGCAGGTGTCACACTTACAAGAATCACTGTTTCTTAGATAATTAACTACTCAACACAAACAATTTCAGCAACTCCTTTTTCCTTTTCTCTTTTTTTTCAAGAATTTTTCTTTTTTTTTTCTCTTTATCAGCCAACCTTCCTTCCTTTTCTTATTCTCCTTCTCCAACTATTTCAAATTTTTTTCAGCTTTCTCCCCCCACCATCATCAATTCGACCTCAAAGTACTTTCACAAGACTCACATATAGCAAAGTGATGAAGGGTTCAAATGGAGAAGTTTAAGAAAGAAATGAGAATTTAAGGTTCATTTATGTGCTCATAATCCAAAGAAAAGGCTTAGGCTCAACGTGGCTTCCCTAAAATTTATCATAATCAGGTGGGTCAATTTAAGCCAAGAGAGTTAAACCTAAGTGCCCTTATTATTTTATCACACACAACCAATCACATGATCTCGAAATGCATTCAAAAGAGCAAGTTCTAGAATGAACAATTCAAATTCAATGCACTCAAGAAAGAAATTCAATAGAGCTTATAGATGATAGCTCGTTATGGCTCAAAAGCTCTCAAAAATCGGGTATATTTGCCATGAAATTCGAATAAAAATCAACCACTACAATCACAAAAATTTTGCAAAGATTATCACACTCCAACAGTTCCTAAACACCATAGCTACCCCCTCAATCATGCGTCACGCTCATCACCTCAATAGATTATATTCCTCAAATTTCAGACTCCATATCCACACATAATTCAGAGGACAACAAGAACAAAACATGAGACAAGAAATTGAGCAACTTTATACCACTTTTCTACCCCAATTATCATATAAAATCCCTCCCCACACCTGAAACTTTGCTTGTCCCCAAGCAAAACACAGTATAAGAAAGACTAAACATGTAATTGGGTAGAGTACACCTGATTCAATTTTGGGTAGAGCTTTGACCACGATCAACCCTTGCAATCCATATCACAGCTGTTAATCACAACAGAAAATTAATATTGAACAATCAGACAATTTATTAAAAATAAAATAAATAAAAATAAAGCGAGAAAATTGGGTTGCCTCCCAATCAGCGCCTTTGTTTATTGTCGTTGGCTCGACTTAGGTAAGGTATATCTTTCAAGTATGTGAAATTTCGTTCCACTCCATCCGATCAACCTCAACAGTGCGAAACCCCTTATGATATTCCTTGAGTTCATGGTTCGGCCTCAAGAACGAGGACTTCAAGTGTTCGGGGAACACTTTCAACTCTAGCTTAGGCACTTCACCAAGCTTTTCTTTTCTTAATTTCTTCACATGCTCTGTCATGCTTCCATTTGCAATGATGTTGTCGAAGTTATTCCTGCGAGTTAGTTCAAAACAATCCTGCACCAAAGGCTCAACAACATTCAAAGAAAAAACTGAATTAATGTCTGTAGGAGACTTCACAGGCAATTTAACAGAAGCTACATCTAAGGTGCTTGGTTTCTGAGAGGAACTATGCAAAGCATTAACATAGCAATTCTGCTCCTCTTTATCCCAATTTTCAGCATCCTCCTTCATGATTCCATGATCAATTACTGTGTTTAATGCATCCTTGCTAGTGAGCTCGAAGTTTTCCTGGACAGTAGGCTCAATAGTACTCACAACAGAAAGCAAGTTAGCATCATCAGGATGTTTCATAGTATCATATATGTTAAATTTGATGATCTGCCCATCAAATTCCATCGTCAGAGTACCTTCACTCACATCTATCTTAGTGCAAGATGTGTTGAGGAATGGTCTCCCTAACAAAATAGGAGTGGAAATTGATGGGTGATCATTCATTTCTAACACATAAAAGTCAGCAGGGAATATGATTTTATCTACCTGAACAAGAACATCCTCAATGACTCCATCTGGGTATGCCTGGCTTTGATCAGCAAGTTGAATGACAACTCCAGTCTTCTTCAACTCTCCTACACCCAGCTTCTCAAACACTGATCGAGGCATCACATTGATGGATGCTCCAAGGTCCAACATGGCTCTTTCCACTTTACAACTCCCAATCTGACAAGGAATTACAAACATGCCAGGATCCTTGCGCTTCTGAGGTAACGTTTGCTGGAAGACAGCTGAAACGTTTTCTCCCATCACCACTTTTTCATCTACTTTCAAATTCTTCTTATTGGTGCACAAATTCTTCAAGAACTTGGCGTATCTTGGAATCTGCTTAATTGCCTCAAGAAGAGGTAAATTGATCTGTACTTTCCGAAACACTTCAAGTAGCTGTATATCCTTCTCAGTGGTGTCCGGTTTCCTTATTCTGCTTGAAAAAGGTAAACGGTTAATATTAAAAGGAATAGGGTCAGAATTTTTATCCTGATTTTTTTTCGACCTTCTGACACTGATGGGGTCAGTGTCAGTGTTTCGTTTCTGCACATCAGATTTTTCAACCCCAAATTGATCAGATTGATCCTCCACTGTTCCAGCAGGTTTTTCATCATCTTTTTCCATGTCTTGGTCAGGCTTTTTGGTCGGTGCAACTTCCTCCAACTGTTTCCCACTTTCAGTGTAATAGCACTCACATTCTTAGGATTAACCTCCATTTGTGAGGGCAACTTTCCACTGTTTTGAGCTTGCATCTGGCCTACAGTTGTAGCTAATTGGGTTACTTGATTTTCCAAGTTCCGGATTGACGATTGAGTTGTCATCTTCAAGTCCTGAAAAGATGACTGTGTCATCTCTTGAAATTTAAGATTGCTGGCAGCCAACTCTTTCATCATCTGCTCAAATGAAGCTCCAGAACTTGAACCACCTTGTTGGCGATTTCCACCATCTTGAGGGTAATTGTGTTGCCTATTCACCACTCTCTGCTCTTGAAACTGCTGTTGCCCCCAATTTCCTCCTTGTCCACTTCCATACCTGAGATTAGGATGATCTCTCCAACCCTGATTGTAGGTTTGAGAGAAGGGATCATAGGGTCGCCCCATGGTGTTTACTTGCTGCTCACTAGGTGTAACCCTACAATCAAGAGTAGAGTGATTGTTAGATAAACAATATTGACAGGATGGTGGGTTTACCTCTTTTCCTTTAGCAAGATTCTCCACAGCAAGTGTCAACTTATTCAAAGTTTCTTCCAACTTAGAGTCATGGACCTCCTTTACTTCTCTAACTGATGGATCACGTGTGCCAAACTGTTGAGTGTTGGCAGCCATGCTAGAAATCAGGTCTCTAGCAGCAGTAGGTGTTTTCATCATGAAAGCTCCACCGCTAGCCACATCAAGCATGTTTCGATCCATGATCGACAACCCCTCATAGAAGTACTGCAACAGCAACTGATCGCTTATCTGATGATGGGGGCATGCTGATGTGAGGCATTTAAACCTCTCCCAATACTCATGCAAACTTTCCCCCTGCATCTGACGAGCTCCAGATATCTCCTTGCGCAATACAGCAACTCTAGTGGCTGGGAAGTACGTTTGGAGAAAAAGCTTCTCCATTTCGGCCCACGTGTTTATCGATCCGGGAGGGAGGTAATACAACCAATCCTTCGCCATGTCCTTCACTGCAAAGGGGAATGCCCTAAGCTTGACCATCTCCTCCGTCACTCCGGTTGGTTTCATGCTCATGCATACCACCGAGAACTCCTTCAAGAACTTGTGAGGATTTTCACCTGAAAGACCATGGAAAGCAGGAAGTAAGTGAATCAATCCTGATTTCAATTCAAATACCGTATTATCAGTGATCGCTGGAAAGTTAATGCATAACGGCTGATGGACTATGTCCGGATTTGCCAATTCATTCAATGTTTTTTCCTCATTATTTCCAGCCATATTTTCCTCTCCTGACTCAGATCCTACAGTATACTCCTCCTCTAGATCAGAAAAATCAGAATTCTCCTCTTCAAGATGAAGTAGACCAGCTGCAAGTCCGGGCTCGGTAAGGTTTTCTGCGGTTTCGCCAATGGATGAACTTGTTTTCTTCTTCTTCCGGGACTCCTTTCTCAACCTCCGGGCAGTTCTCTCAATTTCAGATATGTATTCAAGCTTTTTTTTACCTGAAGATCGAGTAATCATCCACAGAAAAAGAAATTTCGAAAACAGGGCCTTCTGACACTGATGGGGTCAGTGTCAGTGTAACTGAAAATTTCGAAAATTTCAGAAAAATTCAAAAAAATTCCAGAACCTGTAATAATGCAAAATAATGTCAGAAACACAAAAATTTTAACAAAATTCAATTTTACTCCCCGAGCAAATGGCGCCAAATTTGGTATGTTGTCGCAGGCCTACCAAAATATAATTTATTTCCGACTCACACTATTACATAGTATAGTAGCAAGTAGGGTCGAACCCAAGAGAGTATAATGAATCCTAATTAAATTAAAGTGTTACTAACATATAAAATAAATAAAAGGGGGTTTTGTTTGTGAAAAATTGATAAATACTCAAATAATAAATCAACTCAATATTTAAATAACAAAGTAGATGAAAATTAATATAAAATTAACCAAGTGATAAAAGCCTAGTTTAGGATGTCGATCCCCTCCCGTTTACTAAATTAATTAATCATATGAATTAAACATCTAGCCTAGTGCACAAACTCAAATCCCTAGATTGACGGTACGACCAATCAACCCGAATGTTCTTACGTTCATCAACTAGGGTACGACCACTAAATTGAACTATCTACGAGTGACCCTATGGATTCGAACTCGTAGATGCGTTAAAACTCTAAACATAGGATTACTAGGCTACGAAATCCGGCTAGATATCATACAACCTAGATTTTATTACACCTAGAGGGAATTATCTCTATTTGTTACTTAATCCAATTTCTACAACAATTACGGATTGTAGTTCATAGAATAACATTCAACAGTTTAATAATTAAATAGGTGATCAGGCTAAAATAACTATCAAACCACAATTAAGAACATCACTGCATGTAATAAAATAAACTTGCACAAAAGGGTTTAATGTAAAAATCATAAATAATTAAATTAATTATTCAACAGGAGGTTCACGAATCCTAAACTAGAAAAGGGGATTAGCCCCGCATGTTCATGTGAATTTCAGAAATAAAATAAGAAAACTAAAGAACCGATGATGTCGACTGCTTCTTGAACTTCACGCCAACAATCTGCCCCCCGGAGAGCGTCGATGCTTCACGTTAATTATCCTTCCTTTTTCTGCGTTCTCCCCTCTCCAATTAACGTGTATTTACTCCTAAAAATATCTCTGTCTTGATCCCCAAGTAATCTTGTTTGATCTCTTTCCTTACTTATCTCTTCCTAAAATATCTCAAGGATCTTTTCTTTTCTTGTTGACTAATCTATCGAGTCTTCTCCACAACATGGGTCTGACTTGAGGGTGATTGAAATCGCTGGATCGTGTGAGAAAATATATGAAAATATTCCAGCTGCACTTTCCTTATTTAAGCTGAATTTTCGCAGGTCCCTTCTGACACTGAGGGGGTCAGTGTCAGTCAATTTGGCAGCACGAATTTCCTGCACAAAACAGCCCGTTTCTACATCAATTTATAACATTAAATCCTCAATTAATCAAAGACAAGATAAGTCAATTTAGTATCCAAATTAGCACATAAGTCTATCTTTGTTATTTATTAGTCACTAGCCAAATTATTATCCTACCTATTGAAAATATCCGTAGTCAATCCTTTTGAGCCTAAAAGCCTTATTTGTTGGAAGCCTACGTGATTAGCCAATTGATCCATTTGCTAGCCTTAAAAATTCCTACCTAGTAGAGAGTTGAAGGAGTCAATTTGGTGTCTTGTGAAGAAACATAAAAGGAGAATAAGTTGGAAGTGATGAAAATTGTTGAAAAGAGTGGTTAAATTGTTGCATAAAGGGGTAGTGCCCGAAACTGGTACCCCATGAAAAGGGTAGTGCCTGAAACTGGTACCCTTATTTAAAAAAAAAATTTCAAGTAAGGATGTGGTGTTCAAAAGTGAAGGAGGAATCAAATTGCAAGAAGCATTGAAGAGCGATGAAGAAGAAAGAAGAAAGTAAAGCTGTTTGTTGAAAAGCTGTAAGTCTTCTTTGATTCTCTACTAGTGATTGAGTCACCTTATCCATATACTCCCTACCTTTACCAAAGAGCCAACATTACAACCTAATGCAAGACCTTTGTGATCCTATTGTTGAAATTATTCCTTTAGTCGAGAGTTGAGATGATTGTCAAGCTTATGGTTACGCGTGTGTTTGAATTGACTTTGAGTGTAAACACCTTATCCTGAAATGTATATCTCACACTTGAGCGATGAGCGTAAATACTACCCGTGAGAATGGTGGATGAGCATTCCGAAAAAGTGAAGTCGTTGATTTGAATTGTATGTTCTTAGATGGATGGTTGTCTTAGTATTTGAAGTATGATTTTGAATTGTTATATTTTCTTGGATGTGAAGTTGTGAAATTTCCTCTCAATTACTCTATTGGTTTTATATGTCGTTGCCTCGGGACGAGCAATAGGTAAGTTTGGGGGTTATTTGTTGAGAGTGGAATTTCACGTATTTTAGGTCTCACATTACACTGTTTTTGATAGAATGTGGCCATGATTTTGTATAGAATGACATGGTTTTCATATCTTGCATAATTAAGATGCTACTAAGGTGTTTTGTTTAGTTTTGAAGGGTAAAACATGATCAAAAGTTCAAAGTTGGAATGAGGAGTGAAAGTGAGAAGGAATGCTGAAAAATACAGTCCACGTTGCACAAATTTTCTGTATTATTGTAGAAGTCCAAATTGATCATGTGATATATGGTTGGAAAGCCACAGAAGAGAGGGTCATTATGACATAAAGAACACCCCAATTGGATTCCAAACGAGAAAGTTATGATCAAAGTGCTAACGTCGCACATGCTGTACCGAGCAGCCACTTTGCATGACTTTTTACATATTCAAATGTTGGAGTTTCTCAGAGTTCTTTATATGGATAGAAAGCCAAGGAAAAGAGACATGAATTTCAACCAAATAATTATGCTAGAATATGACTTATCATTAGTATAATAACAACTCAAGTTTAAATGTATTAGATGATTTTAAAAATTATATTTTAATAAATTAAATAAAAAGTGTTGAAGTCATGTATAATAAAATAAAAACTCAAAATAAAAACAAAGTTATAGTTAGTCAAGATGGTGGAAGTAACTTATTCTATCTAAGTGGTCAAAGGTTCAAACATGGTTAGTTTATTTTTTTTCCTTATAATATGTGCTACATAAAAAGATTACCACATGTAACATTTATAAAGTGTTAAATAAAATTTTTATCTATTGTAATTTTTTTTAAAAGTGTTATTAATAATCGAAATAGTGTTGCTTTAGACAATAAGCAACACGGACAAATATTGCACCATAAAAAAATATTACATATTATCTACAATAACACTTTTTGCTATTAAATAACACTTTTGACGTGTTATATAAAGCAAGTTATGTTGTAGTGATATATTTAGGATAATTAATTGAATCATCTTGTCATACACATCACGTTCATTATAGATCTTAAAGAGATAGAGATGTCCTTTAGGATTTAGAACCCTTTGATAGGACATCCGATTGGTTTGATCGAGAGGTTGATTAATCATGTGAAGGGACTCTTATTTAAGCTTAGTACCTTGTTGGAATTGTTTGAGTAAGAACCAATCCATTGAGCTATGTTGGGATTATTAAACGAATCGATATCCTATTCATCTCGAGAGGGAGTCTAGGTGAACTTAGTGTTGGCCCTTAGTCTTAAGCCCATGATTCATATGAATTTGATGCATGTATCCTAGGATTTTCACTTCTTAATTGTTGTTAATCTCACTTTTGCTTAATTTGGTAAACCACTTTTCATCCATCCATCTTGTTTGTTGATCATTGCTTGCTTGCTTGCTTTGATTACTTCTATTTACTTGTTTGAACAACCACTCCATTGATGATTTGTCTCTATAAAATTACAAGAAATGAGAGATCGCTCAAGCACTAGTACCTACCTCCCTGTGGTTCGATAAATTATTTTAATTGGTCATCCCTACTACAAAATGGCTAATCAAGTAGTACGTGTTGTTATTAATTATTTTGTGTGGATTACACAACTCACGTCTACAAAAAAAATTAATTATTGAAGTGGAGCGCTCAAATTAGTAACGATTGTCACGGGACAGAGGGATCGTATATCACTACCCATTAAATTACTATACTGATCACTACATCCTGCCCGAACGTCGATGATGTTTTTTGCACGGGGATCAGATGACTCATTCCAAACACAACCTAAAGGAAGTTAAGTGAAGAGCTTACTGAAATGACGTGAATATATAATACTCCCTCCGTCCCAACTTCAACTTCATATTTTTCATTTTGATCCGTCCCAAATTCAACTTCACATTTCCATAAAAGGAAAAGCAACTAACTAATATCCCTTCAACATACTTTAATTACAAATTTGCCATCACATTTTTAGCACGCATAACTTACTTTATCATTTATTTATTATCCAAAAATATCATACTATCCCCAAAAGTAAGTCAAAAATGACTTTTCTTCTTAAATTCCGTATCTACAGTAAACATGAAGTATATACTTCTCCGTTCCAACTTCAACTTCATATTTTTTTCCTTAATGTGTCTTAACTATTATCCCCACAACATATTTTAATTTCAAATTGACATTTCTTCTTTTTATACATTACATGCTTAATCATTTATTTATTAACTAGAAATATATCATTATTCTTAAAAAAATACTTTCTTAATTTGAATATTTACAATAGAGTTTATATTAGGTGCACTCGGGTGCAAGGTGCACTCATATGTATATAATTTTTTATTCTATTTTGTATACATGTTATTCTATTTTGTATACATATTTTTTAATAATTGTATACTTTTTCAAACTAAGTTTTTTATTAAAAACTATTATTTATATGTATAAAACTTTTTATTCAATAGTGTATACATGTTTTTTTAATAATTGTATATTTTTTTACACTCAATTTTTCATTAAAAAACTAAAAATAAATTGTATACATTTTTGTTCATAATTGTATATATTTTTGTTTATATTTGTATACGATTTTTAAAATAGGTGCACCCTATCTTAGGATACACCCAGTGTATAATATAATTAGCATTTACAAGAGTTGATATTGTAAATACATGGAAAAATGAAAATGGGACGAGTAAGGAAAAAGTGTATACAATTATACATGTAATGCATGGTGTGGAATATGGATGAGTGGCAGGGAGAGGGAATAAAATGATATTTTTAATTAGGTAGGGTGGAATATAAGAAGCACTTTATTTAATATTTAATAACTTTAATTTATATATACTTTTTTGGAAAAATAAATACTCATTCCATGTGATTGGCAGTGCCGGCCCTAAGGGGTGTCCGGAGGGCGACGGCCCAATGCCCACAATTTTAAGGGGCTAAAAAAAAAAAAATATATATATATATATATATATAATTAATTTATATATTTTTTAGCAAATTTAATATAAAATAAAACGTATTTTATTATAAAATATCATATAACATTCCTTACGTTCTAATAATTGGGTAAATATTTTTGCGTGCCGAAATAAAGAAATTATTTTAGGTTTTTAAAGTAAGATAATAAGGTGATATTTTGTTAAGAAAAGTAAGTAATTAAGTGTAAAATAAAAATGAATTGTTATAGTATTGCGAGCGTATTGGTATTATATAAATTTATACTTTAGAAGTACGCATAGCATTTAGAATTGACAAAAATAAAAAGTATTTAGTAAATAATGAGAGGAATAAAATTTAATTTTTTTTTATTTAAAGTTCCACCTTATCCAAGTATTCACACTTTTTTTTCATCGATATTAAAATAAAATGATTTTTTTTCTACTTATTTTTTAAAAAAAAATTAAGGTAGTTTGATATTTTTAGATAATAAAAAATTTTAAAATAAATTATATTTATTAGAAATGCATGTTAATTCTGAAACTAAAGTATATTTTTAAGGTTATGATATTGAGTGTAATTTTATTTTGTTTAGTATGATTATAAATATGAAAATGACAGAAAAAAAGAGAAAAACAATCATATAAAAAAGAAAAAGTATATAACTAAAAAGACAATATAGTGTCTCACTTTTTTAGTTTGTCCAGAGCCTCCGAAATATCAGAGCCGGCCCTGGTGATTGGCCCTACCTCCTTCTCTAATTGTCGCCCAGTTTACAGACATCCGCCACTAATTCATTGCACTTGCTTTTACCTTAGCGCACTCTCACTCTAGAGAATTATTTATTTATTTATTTATTTATTTTTATTATTATTATTTATCGTGTTTTTGAATGTATTGTATGGATCATGTGTTGGCTCAAATGAAGTCATTATAGATCCCTGCACTTATTATTTAATTTAGATAGAAACGAAAAAAAAATTATTTTTTACCAATGTAATATTCTTTTTTTTTATCGGACAAAGTTAGTTGTTAGTATAGTTAGTAGTTAGTTCACCAAGTCTCCATACACCCTTATTCTACAAGCCTCCTTATAATTCCCCTCCTATTCGTTCTCAAGTCTTAATTTCATTGTTAAATTGGTTTATTAATGGATTAGCAACGAAATTCGTTAGTCAATTTTTGTTGATAAAATGGTGGTTGGTAAATTTTTAGCAACGAAAATTCAATTTTATTGGTAAAAAATTTTCGTTGGTAATTTATACAATATTCCCTTTGTAATCCGTTGCTAATTACTAATGGATTGAATTCCGTTGGTAAAATAGAGAATAAATCCATTGACATTCCATTGCTAAAAGAAAAATATCATTTTTATTGTCAAAGTAATTATCAACGAATTGGATTCCGTTGATAAATTATGTTTTTTTATTATTATTATTATTTTTGTAGTGGAGGATAAAAATGTTAAGGAGATAATTTAATAAAGAGTACTGTTAAATACACAACATCTTTTTATTAAATACACATCTTTTATTGAATACATACCCCTTCAAATTATTTATTTGTTAAATTTATTGTATGCACATCCCTTAAAAATACAAAATTACCCTTTTTAAAATTTAAATTATACACACCCACAAAAAATCCCAATTCATTCTTATTAAAATAATAAAAACTTCTCTTACGCTTTTCAAACTTTAAATTTAACGTATTTGAAGAGGGAGACAAGTTCCTTCATATAAACCGCAATCAACCCTAATTCACGAGTTCAATCGTTCATGGCTGAATTAATTATCTTACGGATAATAATTCCCTTCATTACTCAAATATGGTAGATGTTTATGTATTGTCTGTCGTAGTGAGGAGAATTTCGTGCAAGGATGCAAATATAAGAAAGATTAGGGGAAAGTGAGAAACAATGGCAACACGTGTTAATAAAAAGGTAGAATTGGTTGCAGTGTTTATTGAGCCCAAAATCAAATTTAAATAAATAATTATGTTTCTTTAATTTTATATAACACAGATTTTGTGATTCTGGAATATTAAAGAACAAAAAACAATAGCTCTGAAATTATCAATGGTGGTGGACGTAATTTAATTAAACCTTCTTTGTACAAATTTCTATTTCGAAATTTATTCAATTTATGATATTAGACTAAAAAATATAATTGACATTAGAAGATAAACAAAAATATCAGTTGAAAATTCCTACAACAATCCAGAAGGCATGATGAAGAAGAAGAACTCAACGACAAAAGAGAAACAGAATCGAAGAACGGTGATATTAAGGATTTTATAAGATAAGATAAGATGTATATATGTAAAATATGTAGTTTAATTTAAAATATAGTGTGTGTATTTAATGATTTAAAGGGTAATATAGATTTTTTTAAATATACAATATTAATATAATATTATAATAGGGTGTGTATTTAGTTCATACCTTTAATAAATTATAAGATTAAAAGATAAGTCAAACGACTTTGTAGACAGCAGTGGTCGAAAAAAATTGGTTTAAGTGGTTAATTTGGTTCAATATCGTAAGAATTTATGTCTCCATTACATTAGTAACCTTCGACGAACTATAGAAAGCGAGGTTCCTAAGACTCAAATGTTGATATTGTTCATTCAATTAAATTAATTAAGAAGTTTGTATAATTAAGAATTGATTAATGTAACTAAATTATATAAATAATTTATGAATAATAAATAGATTTTACTTTTCTCACATCCCTGTCTCTCTATAATAACTATCTTAAGTGAGGGTCTTTTATGATACAATAATATTTGCCCGAATATTTTTGTCAAAACGTTGTCTCGAATAAAGAAGGAATTTATAATTAAATCTCAACCTCAAGATCTCACATGTTATATTACATTTGCGTAAGATGCATAACATATACTGTATATTACGAAGAAAGATCTCAACTTTTCTCCAAGTATTGATATTTGTTTTTTAAATATAAATTTTATTATATTCTACTATCAATCATTTAACAATTCACAATAAGAAATATAAAATACAAATGTAACAAATTTCTCAAATGCAACATTAAAACCCCCGCCACATTACTCCCTAATTTACCCCAAACCAGCAACCCCCTACCCCACCCTTCGTGTCCCCTTCTCCCGGTATTAACCTTATACCCGATGTTTTATTTTATTTTTTTAAATTAACTTTTAAATAATTAAAATATTTTGAAATATATATATATATAAAGTAATATTATATATTTATATAATTTTATTACTTTATTAAGTTAAACATACATTTTAATTGTAAAAATTACAAAAGAAAAAAAATATCAAATAATTTGAAATCTAATTACTTCTTCTATAAATACACCGCACATCCAAACAATATAATTTAAATGAAATGATTAATTCAATGCAAGAAATTTAAAATCTATTTATTTTAAAATCTATTTATTCAAATACATTTTTAATTTCAAATAAAAGTAGTTGTATACTTGAGTAATTATTTGGATTATTGTGTGGTCATATATAAGTCATAATTGGCTAAGATTGCAATAAACGTATAGTAATTTAGTAAGAAATGCGGTTATTTTAGAAGAATGCCACTAATTAATAATAATATTTTTGAAATAATGTCATTAAAAAAAATTAAACACAATTTATAACCCTAATATGTGATCTCTCATGAGATTATTCTTGCAATTACTTACATTTATAACTCCATACAAAATTTATATGGACATCTCACCCGATTATTCCATTAACAGCGGTTATAACCCCATACACAAATTTTATATGTGATGTCTCGTGCGATTATACTTGCAACTACGTCTACAACTTCATATACAATTTTTTTTAGATATGCGACTCTACACACGACTATATGCGCAATCATATAGATGCTTTAACATATATATGTGTAACGCTGCACACGACTATGTATTAATTATATAATGAAAATGGTAAAAATGAAAAGAAAAACAACTTTTTAAAAAAATTATATTAAGTAGCATTTTTCAAAAAATAAGTATTATTAATTGAAACATTTTTCACCGATTCATTTCTTTCCACTGGATGAAATGCTTAGTTAGCCCCAATTAGCACACGTTTATAAAGAGGTGTACACTGTATTGAAGTACTAATTAAACTGTAACTAGGGTACTTAGTTAACTCTCACTAAACTGTAATTGAAGTACTAACTAAACTGTGCCTAGGGTACTTAATTAACTCTAATTATGGATCAATTAGCCTTTTCCATTATTACTAAAATACTGTAAATTGACTTGCACATCCTATCTTGTCCTACATAATGTTGTTATTATTATAGATAGATAGATATAATAATAACGGTCCAACACCTAAATTTGCGAAATGTTACTACTCCATTTATTCATGCAATTTGTTTACATAATTTATTACTCCACTATTTATATATATGAAAATTTGTGTGAGAACATCTTACGGAATGAGTTATATAAAATGGATAAAAAATGATACAGTATTATTTTAATTAAAAATGATGCACTGTGAATGAAAAAGTAATAGTGGTGCAGTGAATTATTTCATAAATAATTCAAAATATAAATAAAAAGTATTAACATATATAGTATTAATTAAAAGTGATAGTATTTTTAATAAAATATAATAATTAATTCAAAATGTAAAACATCTCACTGTAAGACGGTCTCTCGCAAGTGATGTCTATATATTAGGACCGGTCCTATTATTTAAAGGGCCCTGTGCAAAATTCTTTTGAGGAATTTTTATTTTTTAAAAAACATAAAATAAATAAAATTGAAATATGAATATAATTATATTTATTCAATACAGTAAATGAAGTGCATAATAATAAAAAGGGAGGATTACTACTAGGTACACAAAAAAACCCTAAATTACTATGAGATACAAACATACAAAAGTATTACTACTAGGTACAAAAATATATAGTGATATTCCAATATTACCCCTATTAATGTGCTGCACATAAATATTGTGTGCAGCAAAAGTTCATGTGCAGCAAAGTGTGTGCAGGAAAAAAAGTGTGTGCAGGAAAAAAAAAGTGTGTGCAGCAAAAAAATATGGTGGTCCGGCGGCGGTGGTCCGGTAGCTTTTCCGGCGGCGGCAGTTTTTCCGGCGACCAGTTTTTTTTTTCTTTTTTTTTTTTGGACGAACAGTTTTTACGGCGACCGGCTGCCGGAGCTCCGGCGGCGGCGGCGCGGCAGCTTTCCGGCGACCAATTTTTTTTTTTTTTATGAACAGATTTTCCGGCGACCGGCCGCCGGAGCTCCGCCGGCGGCGGCGGTCCGGCAGCGGCAGCGGTGGTCCGGTGGTGGGTGGAGGTTGGGGTTAGTGTTTTAAAGGTATATGGGTTTAGGGGTATATTTGGTATTTTACTTTAATATTTTGTATTAAATAATAATTATTTTAAATCAATGTATCTAGTAGTAATTAGGGGTACAAAGTGTGTACCTATCAGTAATTATTTCTAATAAAAAATATCACATTAAATATGATTAATTAATTCATCAAATAAAAAATAATACTTCTTAAAAAAGTAATTAAAAAATAAAGAAGAATGATAGGAGAAGAAAGATTGTGCGAAAAAGTAAACGATATATTTTTTTAGTAATTAACTTATCAAATAAAAAGAAGTTAATATTATGTTAAAATTTTACAATTTCTGTTCAATAAAAAGATGAAATTTTTTGTTTAAAAAAAATAAAAATTGTGCTAAAATGGAAAATAAAGATCAAAGTGTTATAGGACATCTCGTACCTCCCGAAAAAATTCGAATTCAAGTGAATGCGAAAAAAATGATAAAGTGATCCTTACTAAACATTATATATATATATATATATATATATATATATATATATATATATATATATATATATATATATATATATATATAGAACTACTCATAAATAAATAAATATATACTCCCTCCGTCCCGTTTCAATGTTTACGTTTTTATTTTGCGCGTCTTATTTCAATGTTTACCTTTTCCTTTTTAGGAATATGGGACCCATCTAAAACAATTAATATATCATCCAAAACTGATACACCTACCCACTTCACATTAAATATTATATTTTTTCACCAACTATCTATTAAAATATAATACTTTTTAATTAACGTGCAAAAAGCAAACGTAAATATTAAAACGGGACGGAGGGAGTATATATATATATATATATATATATATATATATATATATATATATATATATATATATATATATATATTTATGAGTAGTTCTCCTGTACAATACTTTTTAACATACCTCGGGTCGGTAATTTTAAAATGGATCATATATAAGAAATTTTACATTATTCTGTTTCATTTGTACAATACTTTTTAACATACCTCGGGTCGGTAATTTTAAAATGGATCATATATAAGAAATTTTACATCATTCTGTTTCATTTCTCACGTCTTCTTTCTCTTTCTAATGTCTCTCCCACCACATTCCAAATCATCTTTCTTTCTCTCTCTAGGTCTCTCCCACCACATCCCAAATCATCTTCCTCAATCCTCACGATATAATTTTTTTTGTTCGGGCAAAGTCAGTTGTTAATATTGTTAGTAGTTAGTTTCACAAGTCTTCATACACTCTTATTCTCCAAGCCTCCTTATAACTCCTCTCATATTCGTTCCCAATGGGAATCGAGCCCAGATCACTCACTTATGTGAGGAGCCCGGTGGCCAAGTGGGCTAGCCACTTTGGTTCTCACGATATAATTGAAGTCAAAGACGCGCAGGGAATCACCTTCATCACACCAGATCTATTCTTCATCATCTACAACGATCTACTCTTCATCATCTACAACGCTCAAGATTTGCTTTCTATTCATCGCACCAGATCTGTTCTTCGTCGTCGGATTAGATTCAAAGATATGCTCGCATTAGATCTCTATTTCCGCTGCTCCCCTGGAGATGTGACAGAGATATCTGGTCTCCCTGACGGCAAATTGATGGTGCGTTGACACAGGTGGTTGCCGTTGGAATTTTCATCCTTATTCCATTTGAGGCGACAGCGTGAAATTGTGTATCGGCTGATATTTTGTCATGAGAACAGTTGAAGTCATGGCAGTGCAAACTCATTTCAAAACCGCAACATTTGAAAGTAGAATGAAGCTTGAGTGAAAATGATTTTTTGAGTGTTTGTTGTATTTATTTTTATATTGCCACTTTTAAGTTAAATTGTATATGTTTTCATTAATATATGTGACAAGAATAACTCCCTTGCACTCAATGTAAATCTCACAGAAAAACGTTTGAGCTATGAAGCTTGAATGAAGAAATCAAACTATGGAGAAGATGTGTGTGTGTGTTCTTGAAGAATAGAATAAACACAGATTTAAGTAGTTCGGTCGAATGACCTACGTCCACTGTAGAGTATAGAGCTTCTTTATTGATCAGTTTCAATCTGAGAGAGTGTGTACATCACAACAAGCAAGATAAACCACTGTAGTGTGTACAGCCAGTTAGTTTGTTATAACTAACTCCATAAGACAGCTGGTGTATCAAGCTATGTAACCACCTGAATAACTACCCCAATCTGATCCTTTAAACTCCTCAACGATCTCACTAAACACCCCCTGCCATCATGCACCAGTTTCATGGAGTTTGTGTATCTATGTGTATCCTATGAGGTATCTTAGCTCATTCTTATACCCGTTTCACCCAAGTACAACATACACACGTGTCACTCAACCATGCACACGTTCACATATGATTTATATCACAAATCTCCACCTTAAATCGTATAAAACTATCAAACCTCTTCCTCCACTCCACTGCCTTTAATGAGTGCAGCTTCCTCAGTTCACTGTTCTTTAATGAGTACAACACAAACTCCATCATGTTTCTTTTAGACAACACTGATCAGACTCTTGCATAACTCAAATTTTGAGGTTGCAAGAGCCTTAGTTAGAAAGTCTGCAGGATTCTTTGAAGTATCAACTTTGCAGACTGTCACCTTGCCTTCTTCTATCAAGTCTCTTAGGAAATACAATCTTACATCAATATGCTTAGTTCTCTCATGAAAACCCTGATGCCTAGACAAGTGTATAGCACTCTGATTATCACAGCTAATGACAACTGACTTCTGTTCAATCCCAAATTCACCTAAGATTCCAATCAGCCAGATACCTTCTTTGACTGCCTCTGTTAGTGCAATATACTCAGCTTCTGTTGTAGACAGAGCCACAACTGGTTGATGTGTTGCCTTCCAACTAATAGTTGTCCCAAATAGACAATACACATAACCTGTCAAAGACTTCCTAGTATCTAGATTAGCTGCATAATCTGCATCAACATAACCTTCAAGAAACTCATTATTTGAAGTGAATTTCTTGAACTTCAGACCTGATATAAGTGTTCCTTTGATGTACTTTTGTATCCATTTAACTGCTTCCAAATGCTCCCTACCAGGATTGCTTATGAATCTACTTACAAGACTCTTAGCATATGCCAGATCAGGCCTGCAGCATACCATGGAATACATTAAACTTCCAACAGCATTTGCATAAGGAACTTTCTCCATCTCCATTATCTCATTTCTGGTTTTGGCTGATTGCATAGTAGACAAACTGATACCTTGCTTTACTGGTGTTGTGACTGATCTGCTCAAGTCCATGTTATACCTCTTGAGCACCTTCTCCAAATACATACTTTGATAAAGCCTTACTGATCCATCAACTTTGTCTCTATCAATCTGCATTCCCAAGACTACCTTAGCTTCCCCTAAATCTTTCATGTCAAATTCAGCTTTAAGCATCTTCTTAACTGCTAAAATACCCTCCATGGACTTACAAGCAATGAGAATATCATCAACATACAATAGTAAGAACATATGATACTCACTGTCATGCTTGAAATATACACAGCTGTCATAACAAGACCTCTTGAATCCACAGCTGATTATGTATTCATCAAATCTTAGATACCACCTCCTTGGACTTTGCTTCAATCCATACAGTGATCTAAGAAGTAAACATGCTTTAGTTTCTGATTCTTGTACAGAAACTCCCTCTGGAACCTCCATGTAAATTTTCTCCTCAAGCTTACCATGTAAGAATGCTGTAGTAACATCCATCTGATGTAATTCCAAGCCATATTGAGCTACCAAAGCTAGCAAGATCCTGATGGAACAATGTTTAACAACTGGAGAAAAAATCTCAGTATAATCTATTCCCTCTCTTTGTGAAAAACCTCTTGCCACTAGCCTTGCTTTGAATCTAACTCCACCTGAATCCTTAGGTGCCACTTTCTTCTTGAATATCCACTTACAACTGACTAGTTTATGATCTTTTGGCCTTTTAACAACCTTTCATGTCTCATTTTTCTCCAGAGACAGGAGCTCCTCTTGCACAGCAACATTCCACCTATCACTTTCTTTGCAAGTTACAGCTTCCTTATAGTTCCTAGGCTCATAAGCATCTACATCAATTGCAGTGTACAAAGCAAAGGACACCATATCAGCATCAGAAAATCTAGCTGGAGGTTTAATGGTCCTTCTCCCTCTGTCTCTAGTCAACTGATAGCTATTCAATAGCTCATCAGTCTTTGAAACATCATCATTGCCTGTTTCAGGTTCTTTCCTTATCTCTTGATCAGATTCAACACTAGCTTGCTGTTGTTTTCTCTGATCAGCCTTGGAAGACTCCACCTCAAGCTCAGTTTCATCTTTTCCTTGAACTTGTTTCACTAAGGGCATTACACTTTCATTGAAAGTAACATCTCTACTCACCATAAACTTGTTACTCTCAATGCACCACAATTTGTATGCTTTGACACCCTTTGGATATCCTATCATCACACATTTAACAGCCCTAGGTGCTAGCTTATCTTGTTTTATGTGTGCATAAGCTAAGCAACCTAATACCTTGAGCCTGTTGTAGTCTGCTTTCTTTCCAGACCACACCTCCTGTGGTGTTTTAAAATTCAGTGCAGCTGAAGGACTTCTATTGACAAGGAAAGCAACAGAAGTAACAATTTCTCCCCAAAAACTCTTGGCAAGACCAGAACTACTACGTATGCATCTTACCCTTTCCAGCAGTGTCTGATTTAACCTCTCAGCTACACCATTTTGTTGAGGTGTACCAGGAACTGTCTTATGTCTCACAATTCCCTTTTGCTTGCAGAAGTTGTTAAACTCCTCAGAGCAGTACTCAAGCCCATTATCAGTCCTGAATGTCTTTACCTTAGCATCACAGCTATTCTCTACTTCAACAAGCCAATTCTTGAAAGTTTGAAATGCTTCATCTTTTGTTTTCAAGATGTATACCCAAACTTTCCTACTGTAATCATCTATAAATGACATATAGTACCTGCCTCCACCTCTGGTTGGTGTTCTTGAAGGCCCCCATAGGTCTGAATGTATGTTTTCAAGCCTACTCTTACTATTATGAACTCCTGCTCCAAATTTAAGCCTCTTGGCTTTACCAATTATGCAGTGCTCACACTGATCAAGCTTATCTGATGAACTAGTAGTGATAGCCTTTTGTCTAGCCAATTCTTGTAACCCCTTCTCACTGATATGTGCTAATCTTCCATGCCACAGATACATTTCATCACTTACTGATGTTGTATTGTTTTGACCAACAAGTGTCCAACCATCAAGCAAGTATAGATCTCTGTGTCTGATGCCTCTCATCACTTCTGATTCTCCCTTCATCACTGTGAGAATTCCTTTCTTTAATTCACAGACATATCCCATGCCATCTAGTACTCCCAATGAGATCAAATTCCTTTTCAAGGCAGGGACATATCTTACCTCTGAGAGCATACAGATTCTTCCATCATGCATCTTTAACTTGATGGAGCCAATTCCTTTAATCTGACATGTATGATCATCACCAAGAAGAACTGATCCAGCATTGCAGATCTTCAAGTCATTGAACCACTGTTTTATTGGGGACATATGGAAGGAACATCCTGAATCAAGTACCCATCCATCTGCCATTTTCATTGAACTTATGGACAGAACTTCAATGTAATTTTGATCATTCTGATCTTGTACACCAGCAACTTGATTTGCCTGGTTTTTCTGTCCTTGCCTATCAGCTTCACCTTTCTTGGCTTTCAATGCCTTTAACTTGTAACAATTCTTCTTGTAATGACCTGGTTCATGACAATGGAAACACTTCCTAACTTCTTTGTCACCAGACTGATCATACTTCTTATCTTGCTTCCTGTCAGATCCTCCTTTCTTATTATTTTTCTTACCATGATCATTTCTTTTGACCATTAATCCCTCACCTGATCCATTGCCCCCCTCTGAAACCTTCTGCAGTTCTTTTATCTTCAGAGCCATTACAACTTCCTCTGAACTTATTGTTTCTCTACTTCCAAATGACAGAGTGTCTTTAAGATTTTCAAAAGACCTTGGAAGTGCAGATAACAAAATCACAGCCTTATCTTCATCACTTAATTTGACATCAACATTTTCTAAATCATCTAGAACCTTAGAAAACTCATCAAGCTGAGTCAAGATAGGCCTATCCTCTACCATCTTAAACGAATATAGCTTTTGCTTCAGATATAAATGATTGGCAAGTGATCTTACCGTGTACAGATCATCAAGTTTCTTCCATAATCCTCTGGTGGTTGTTTCTCTCTGAACCTCCCTTAATGCCTTATCACCTAGGCACAAGATTATGACACTCAATGCCTTTTCTTGCAGCTCATTCTCTGCTAACAATGCTTGAGCATCCACTGCAGCAGCTTCGTTTGCAGGTACTTCTTGGATCGCCTTCACCAATCCTTGCTGAACAAGGATGGCTTTCATCTTGATCTTCCACAATCCGAAATCAGATTTTTTTGTAAACCGCTCGATGTCAAACTTTGTAGTCACCATGCTGTCTTCCTTTCTTCAATCTCCTTCTTCTGTTTTTCTGATCTGGTCTGCCTTCCCACAGACGGCGCCAGTTGACAAGAATAACTCCCTTGCACTCAATGTAAATCTCACAGAAAAACATTTGAGCTATGAAGCTTGAATGAAGAAATCAAACTATGGAGAAGATGTGTGTGTGTGTTCTTGAAGAATAGAATAAACACAGATTTAAGTGGTTCGGTCGAATGACCTACGTCCACTGTAGAGTATAGAGCTTCTTTATTGATCAGTTTCAATCTGAGAGAGTGTGTACATCACAACAAGCAAGATAAACCAGTTTATATACATGTGATCATATGCATGAAACTTACGGGACCAATCTGTTCAACCGTTTTTGTGGAGTCCAATCAGATTGATGCAGCCAGTTAGTTTGTTATAACTAACTCCATAAGACAGCTGGTGTATCAAGCTATGTAACCACCTGAATAACTACCCCAATCTGATCCTTTAAACTCCTCAACGATCTCACTAAACACCCCCTGCCACCATGCACCAGTTTCATGGAGTTTGTGTATCTATGTGTATCCTATGAGCTATCTTAGCTCATTCTTATACCCGTTTCACCCAAGTACAACATACACACGTGTCACTCAACCATGCACACGTTCACATATGATTTATATCACAAATCTCCACCTTAAATCGTATAAAACTATCAAACCTCTTCCTCCACTCCACTGCCTTTAATGAGTGCAGCTTCCTCAGTTCACTGTTCTTTAATGAGTACAACACAAACTCCATCATGTTTCTTTTAGACAACACTGATCAGACTCTTGCATAACTCAAATTTTGAGGTTGCAAGAGCCTTAGTTAGAAAGTCTGCAGGATTCTTTGAAGTATCAACTTTGCAGACTGTCACCTTGCCTTCTTCTATCAAGTCTCTTAGGAAATACAATCTTACATCAATATGCTTAGTTCTCTCATGAAAACCCTGATGCCTAGACAAGTGTATAGCACTCTGATTATCACAGCTAATGACAACTGACTTCTGTTCAATCCCAAATTCACCTAAGATTCCAATCAGCCAGATACCTTCTTTGAATGCCTCTGTTAGTGCAATATACTCAGCTTCTGTTGTAGACAGAGCCACAACTGGTTGATGTGTTGCCTTCCAACTAATAGCTGTCCCAAATAGACAATACACATAACCTGTCAAAGACTTCCTAGTATCTAGATTAGCTGCATAATCTGCATCAACATAACCTTCAAGAAACTCATTATTTGAAGTGAATTTCTTGAACTTCAGACCTGATATAAGTGTTCCTTTGATGTACTTTTGTATCCATTTAACTGCTTCCCAATGCTCCCTACCAGGATTGCTTATGAATCTACTTACAAGACTCATTGCATATGCCAGATCAGGCCTGCAGCATACCATGGAATACATTAAACTTCCAACAGCATTTGCATAAGGAACTTTCTCCATCTCTATTATCTCATTTCTGGTTTTGGCTGATTGCATAGTAGACAAACTGATACCTTGCTTTACTGGTGTTGTGACTGATCTGCTCAAGTCCATGTTATACCTCTTGAGCACCTTCTCCAAATACATACTTTGATAAAGCCTTACTGATCCATCAACTTTGTCTCTATCAATCTGCATTCCCAAGACTACCTTAGCTTCCCCTAAATCTTTCATGTCAAATTCAGCTTTAAGCATCTTCTTAACTGCTAAAATACCCTCCATGGACTTACAAGCAATGAGAATATCATCAACATACAATAGTAAGAACATATGATACTCACTGTCATGCTTGAAATATACACAGCTGTCATAACAAGACCTCTTGAATCCACAGCTGATTATGTATTCATCAAATCTTAGATACCACCTCCTTGGACTTTGCTTCAATCCATACAGTGATCTAAGAAGTAAACATGCTTTAGTTTCTGATTCTTGTACAGAAACTCCCTCTGGAACCTCCATGTAAATTTTCTCCTCAAGCTTACCATGTAAGAATGCTGTAGTAACATCCATCTGATGTAATTCCAAGCCATATTGAGCTACCAAAGCTAGCAAGATCCTGATGGAACAATGTTTAACAACTGGAGAAAAAATCTCAGTATAATCTATTCCCTCTCTTTGTGAAAAACCTCTTGCCACTAGCCTTGCTTTGAATCTAACTCCACCTGAATCCTTAGGTGCCACTTTCTTCTTGAATATCCACTTACAACTGACTAGTTTATGATCTTTTGGCCTTTTAACAACCTTTCATGTCTCATTTTTCTCCAGAGACAGGAGCTCCTCTTGCACAGCAACATTCCACCTATCACTTTCTTTGCAAGTTACAGCTTCCTTATAGTTCCTAGGCTCATAAGCATCTACATCAATTGCAGTGTACAAAGCAAAGGACACCATATCAGCATCAGAAAATCTAGCTGGAGGTTTAATGGTCCTTCTCCCTCTGTCTCTAGTCAACTGATAGCTATTCAATAGCTCATCAGTCTTTGAAACATCATCATTGCCTGTTTCAGGTTCTTTCCTTATCTCTTGATCAGATTCAACACTAGCTTGCTGTTGTTTTCTCTGATCAGCCTTGGAAGACTCCACCTCAAGCTCAGTTTCATCTTTTCCTTGAACTTGTTTCACTAAGGGCATTACACTTTCATTGAAAGTAACATCTCTACTCACCATAAACTTGTTACTCTCAATGCACCACAATTTGTATGCTTTGACACCCTTTGGATATCCTATCATCACACATTTAACAGCCCTAGGTGCTAGCTTATCTTGTTTTATGTGTGCATAAGCTAAGCAACCTAATACCTTGAGCCTGTTGTAGTCTGCTTTCTTTCCAGACCACACCTCCTGTGGTGTTTTAAAATTCAGTGCAGCTGAAGGACTTCTATTGACAAGGAAAGCAACAGAAGTAACAATTTCTCCCCAAAAACTCTTGGCAAGACCAGAACTACTACGTATGCATCTTACCCTTTCCAGCAGTGTCTGATTTAACCTCTCAGCTACACCATTTTGTTGAGGTGTACCAGGAACTGTCTTATGTCTCACAATTCCCTTTTGCTTGCAGCAGTTGTTAAACTCCTCAGAGCAGTACTGAAGCCCATTATCAGTCCTGAATGTCTTTACCTTAGCATCACAGCTATTCTCTACTTCAACAAGCCAATTCTTGAAAGTTTGAAATGCTTCATCTTTTGTTTTCAAGATGTATACCCAAACTTTCCTACTGTAATCATCTATAAATGACATATAGTACCCGCCTCCACCTCTGGTTGGTGTTCTTGAAGGCCCCCATAGGTCTGAATGTATGTATTCAAGCCTACTCTTACTATTATGAACTCCTGCTCCAAATTTAAGCCTCTTGGCTTTACCAATTATGCAGTGCTCACACTGATCAAGCTTATCTGATGAACTAGTAGTGATAGCCTTTTGTCTAGCCAATTCTTGTAACCCCTTCTCACTGATATGTGCTAATCTTCCATGCCACAGATACATTTCATCACTTACTGATGTTGTATTGTTTTGACCAACAAGTGTCCAACCATCAAGCAAGTATAGATCTCTGTGTCTGATGCCTCTCATCACTTCTGATTCTCCCTTCATCACTGTGAGAATTCCTTTCTTTAATTCACAGACATATCCCATGCCATCTAGTACTCCCAATGAGATCAAATTCCTTTTCAAGGCAGGGACATATCTTACCTCTGAGAGCATACAGATTCTTCCATCATGCATCTTTAACTTGATGGAGCCAATTCCTTTAATCTGACATGTATGATCATCACCAAGAAGAACTGATCCAGCATTGCAGATCTTCAAGTCATTGAACCACTGTTTTATTGGGGACATATGGAAGGAACATCCTGAATCAAGTACCCATCCATCTGCCATTTTCATTGAACTTATGGACAAAACTTCAATGTAATTTTGATCATTCTGATCTTGTACACCAGCAACTTGATTTGCCTGGTTTTTCTGTCCTTGCCTATCAGCTTCACCTTTCTTGGCTTTCAATGCCTTTAACTTGTAATAATTCTTCTTGTAATGACCTGGTTCATGACAATGGAAACACTTCCTAACTTCTTTGTCACCAGACTGATCATACTTCTTATCTTGCTTCCTGTCAGATCCTCCTTTCTTATTATTTTTCTTACCATGATCATTTCTTTTGACCATTAATCCCTCACCTGATCCATTGCCCCCCTCTGAAACCTTCTGCAGTTCTTTTATCTTCAGAGCCATTACAACTTCCTCTGAACTTATTGTTTCTCTACTTCCAAATGACAGAGTGTCTTTAAGATTTTCAAAAGACCTTGGAAGTGCAGATAACAAAATCACAGCCTTATCTTCATCACTTAATTTGACATCAACATTTTCTAAATCATCTAGAACCTTAGAAAACTCATCAAGCTGAGTCAAGATAGGCCTATCCTCTACCATCTTAAACGAATATAGCTTTTGCTTCAGATATAAATGATTGGCAAGTGATCTTACCGTGTACAGATCATCAAGTTTCTTCCATAATCCTCTGGTGGTTGTTTCTCTCTGAACCTCCCTTAATGCCTTATCACCTAGGCACAAGATTATGACACTCAATGCCTTTTCTTGCAGCTCATTCTCTGCTAACAATGCTTGAGCATCCACTGCAGCAGCTTCGTTTGCAGGTACTTCTTGGATCGCCTTCACCAATCCTTGCTGAACAAGGATGGCTTTCATCTTGATCTTCCACAATCCGAAATCAGATTTTTTTGTAAACCGCTCGATGTCAAACTTTGTAGTCACCATGCTGTCTTCCTTTCTTCAATCTCCTTCTTCTGTTTTTTTGATCTGGTCTGCCTTCCCACAGACGGCGCCAGTTGACAAGAATAACTCCCTTGCACTCAATGTAAATCTCACAGAAAAACGTTTGAGCTATGAAGCTTGAATGAAGAAATCAAACTATGGAGAAGATGTGTGTGTGTGTTCTTGAAGAATAGAATAAACACAGATTTAAGTGGTTCGGTCGAATGACCTACGTCCACTGTAGAGTATAGAGCTTCTTTATTGATCAGTTTCAATCTGAGAGAGTGTGTACATCACTACAAGCAAGATAAACCAGTTTATATACATGTGATCATATGCATGAAACTTACGGGACCAATCTGTTCAACCGTTTTTGTGGAGTCCAATCAGATTGATGCAGCCAGTTAGTTTGTTATAACTAACTCCATAAGACAGCTGGTGTATCAAGCTATGTAACCACCTGAATAACTACCCCAATCTGATCCTTTAAACTCGTCAACGATCTCACTAAACACCCCTTGCCACCATGCACCAGTTTCATGGAGTTTGTGTATCTATGTGTATCCTATGAGCTATCTTAGCTCATTCTTATACCCGTTTCACCCAAGTACAACATACACACGTGTCACTCAACCATGCACAAGTTCACATATGATTTATATCACAATATGTGTTAGTTTTTAAGAAAGTAAATATCTTTTATATAAGCAAGTGTATGCGTTTTAATAATAAAGCGTATAAGTTTTGATAACAAAATGTATAAATTTAGTTAATTGCCTAGTACTTTTTATTTGTATTTGTAAATTTAAAGAACAGCATATTGCAATCTATTACAAAGAATGTTCCATATGGTAACAAATTATACAAATCTTTATAGGAAGAAATGTGAAAAAGAATGAAAATTACCCAGGAAATCAAATTTAACATACCTTATACGATGAGAAATACATTTATTTATTAAACAAAATATACATGTATGTATCAACAAAAACGTATACATTTAGTTGTCAAAATGTATACAGTTGGTAAATAAATTTGGAATTCGATGATAAATATATTTATTAATAAAAAAATACATGTATCAATAAAAACTTATACATTTACTTGTCAAAATGTATACAGTTGGTAACTAAATCTGGTATTCGATGACAAATACACTTATTAATCAAAATATACATGTATTAATAAAAACTTATATATTTACTTGTCAAAATGTATACACTTGGTAAATAAATCTGGAATTGATAACAAACACAATTTATCAATAAAAACTTATACATTTATTAGGCAAAATGTATACAATTGGTAAATAAATCTAGAATCTGATCATATTCAACAGAAGATGAGCGCTGCTTGAAGTCCTCAAACTGCTTCTGGACACAGATTTCAACACCATGTAAACTCTTTCATACAATATTGACCTCTAAAATTAAGAACAATCAATCACAATCTAATCTCCATAATTAAATAATAAAAAGAAAGCATAATCACAATATGAAGGATAAAAGCGTAAACTGTATGGATTGGGGAAAAATCAAAAAGAAAAATTAGGGCATAGATTGGGAAAAAAATCTGAAAATTCGAAAAATGAATTCAACGTAGACGGTAAGGGGATACAAACCGTGGTCAGAGAAATTAAAATAAAGAATAGACTCTAAAATTTAAAAAAAACATCAACATTGCATTCGAAGAGGCACCATCCCTACAACGCCGTCGTTCTCTACCAGATCTTATCACTGTCATTCTCTATCGGATTGCAATGGCGGAGGACAAGTTACAATCGATTGCACCATAGATGACGAGTTCTAATGGCGAAGAACGAGAGCTCGGAAGTCAGAGAGGTAGAGAGAGAGAGGGGAAGTTAGAGAAAAAGTGTCTGTGAAAGTTACAATCAGAGAGAATAAACGATGAATAATGACCCAGCGGGTTGAATTTTATTTAAGTATATCACGTCATGGGTTAAATTGACCCGATTACACCTTTAAAAACTATTGTGTCTTTATTTATTTAGAGAAGTCTTTTGTAAATCGTATTTCATACGAATTCTCCTCGTTTAAAAATTGTAAAGACTATTACATCCTTAAATATTCCAATCCCCCGTACTAAACATTAATCTCTATAGATATACTACTCAATACACAAGAAAATGACATTGAT
This sequence comes from Pogostemon cablin, assembly GCA_023678885.1. Taxonomy (NCBI): domain Eukaryota; kingdom Viridiplantae; phylum Streptophyta; class Magnoliopsida; order Lamiales; family Lamiaceae; genus Pogostemon; species Pogostemon cablin. Next base: position 1,471,067 of record CM042973.1, read on the forward strand.
GCGCAAGAAAATGACAAATCTAAAGTTAAAAATCATCGCCATCCAACAATTTAATTTTATATCATTATACTCAAATGGCCATTTTTTCACCAAAATGCAACACATCCTATTTTTTTATTATTCATTGTCGATAATGGTATCGGATACCCGACACAGGAAACCGACACTAAATTCAACATTCAGTGGTATAACGATAATTTCAGACATGATGTTGGTATTCTGTGTTGGAGCTCTAATACCCTGACCGACACTAAATAATTAAGCTATTAAATAAAAATGTCTGGTACGAGGGAGGAGGGGGATTTTAATTCAAAATTTGTCATTTTGGTATAGATGATAGAAAGTTAAGTCGTTGGATGACAATAATTTTTAATAATTAAAATTGGATATTTTTTATAATTAGCACTTATGCTTAGTGGTATTTAAAATATGTTTTTCTTAAATACGATGAATGATGCATTAAAGTACGATTTTATGGTGTTATTGTATAATAATTTACTATAAACATAAATTAATTATAAATTAGCATACTTTATATAATAATCATATTTTTAAAATTGATCGATCTTTTTAACAATTCATTTTATATATATCCGTCTAACAAGAAAATTTAAAAAAAATCATCTACTAAATAATAAAAGTTTAATATTTTTAAATGAGTTTATATCCAATGCATCTAGGTGCACGTTTGCACCTATATGTGTATACTTTTTTATTTAATAATGTATAAATATTTTTTTAATAATTATATAACTTTTTTACATTCAATTTTCATTAAAAAAACTTTAAAAAAAATCACTAACAAAATTTACGCATTTTTATTTATTAGTGTGAACATTTATATTCATTATAATTTGTCTATACGTGGATTGAGATTTCCTATTTTATTTTCATATTTAGATTGCATTCACATGTAATTTCCTTTTGGGTTTGGATGTCCAGTTATAAAATTTTGAGCATGACTTGGTGACCACGGGTCACCCAAGAATTACCCTAAAATTTTTGTCATTTTGTTAGATAATTATGGTATGGAGAGAAGAGTGAATCTATACCTTTTAAGTCATGAACATATAAACTGAATGATAAGGGAATGAATCTGCCAGGTATCAATTATTAAAAACATGTGTATAGGAAATATCACATGACACATATATAATATTCCGCCTTTTTCCAAAATATAATGTGTTTTAGGATTTAATTATAATTATAATTTTAAAAGTTTATCATTATAATTTCTAAATATATATAAATGAAACACCGATCTAAAATATGAATCAGACTATTGTGCTATTAAATTTCGTAATTTTGTTATTCACTATAATTTCATGTGTAAAGTCAAGTCTTGGAAACATTCGTCAACCATTGATTAACATAAAAGGTTTTACATTTATCATATCACTTTTTTTTTAGAGAATTAAAAAAAAAAATCCAATACTAAGTACAATTTGAAATAATACAAAATACAATTTGTAATCCCAAAGTGTGGATTACATCTTGATGTAGCCCACATTAGATGGGTTTGAAACCTTAACCAAAGTGCCCAACTCGGTGACCGCCAAGCACTTCGATGATTGGGCCCGATAGAAGAAGCCCAAACATTTGCAATCTTTACTACATTTATCTTTACATTGGGCCAATGTCATGGGCCCAACCCCTTCATTATATTCACTTGTGAAATGCTCAACTCCATCAACTTTGTAATACTTGCCATTTGTGCCACCCTTGCACGGTGGCAACTTTGGTGGCGCGCAACCATTGCTCCACCCCGACAAACCTTGTCGAGTCGGGCATGCGACGCACTGATCCTCGTCGCAAACGCCTAACGATCCACACCTTTTTGGCAACTTGCACTCGCTTGCATGGCCATCATCCCTATCAAAGAGGACATATGTAACTTCCCATGCGCCCCAATCCACATTTTCGTCGTACGTGTACATTTTTAGATTACCATCAATGTCAACTCGAAGCATAGTGTACATACTATTGTACTTGGGCCTGGATAATATACTTGTCCCGGAGCTATCTGAATTGGTCAGATTGAACTTGAACCCGAGCTCGAACGCGTGATTTTCGCTATTCTCGGGTTCACAATAGAAATCAAGGTAAGCCAAAGCCCCTTGGCCATTGCCAAACTCATCTGATTTGTAGTAAATCAATGGGCTTGGTGCATTATTGGATTGGTAGTACATGGCCCAATATCTTTGTTCCATAACAAAGCTACAAGGCCCATTAACAGGTTCGGTGATGGACTTTCTGCTTATAAGCTTAGTTGGGCCCCCATTTGCTTTTAAGGTCTGGCCCACCAAGAGAGTATCCGTTGGATGATCAAAACTTTGCCAAACATATTTGCCTTTGCTATCAATAAGTACCAAGTTACCATTTGGAAGGACTTCTAGACTAACCACGCCCTTGTTGGCCGTATTAGTCTGCCACTTCACGGCGCCATCGACATCGGCTAGGACCAAGTTCCCGTCACTACCGAACGCCAACGTCGCATTTTCTCGAACCGGTTTGCCTCGATTGGCATCCCAAACCCATCTCATGATGGACTCTGACCTCCGGTGCCCCATTCGTAGACCGAGAATGAAAGCATTGGGTGTAGAGTTATAGAAACAAAGTTGGAATGGAAAATTTCCAATGTTTAATACACGATAATTGGCTAAATACTCAACACTATATTCACCAAATTCACCTGAATTTACATATTTAAATGTTTTCGAAGGGGGAACAATGGCTTGAGAAAAATGGAAAAAAATGAAGAATGTGATTAGAAAGGTAAGATAGATGGGAGGAGACATTATTTGTGATTGCAACTTGGAGTTGGCAATTGAAGAGAAATGAACTATATATAGAAAAATATCTTATCCAAAACTAGTGAGTGTAGTTAATGGTTTTTTAAAACCAACATGCACTAGTTTACTTTGACTAATTTAATGATTTCTTGATCGTGATCTAACACTGGAATGCATTTTTGACAATTTTGGTGCTCTTATATAATATTAAAATAGAAAATAATAAAAATAATAGAGAGAAATCCAAGGCCACACCAATCCACTCGGTTTTCCAGCTGTAAGATCTAGGGGAAATCAATATTCAAACCATTGGCTACCAATAAAATATATAAATATTATTGTCGGTTTCGTTTAATTTCCGTAGACGAATTTAATTAATTTAAAATGTAATTAACTTATTCACTAATTATTTGATTTAGATATTTTTATAAACATAAATTGAAATTTGTTTTCTAAGAAAGGATCTAATAAACGTAGCATCCTTTTTTTAAAACCAAACAAATTCTAAATATGATCATTGGAAAGTCGTCGGCGCTAATTGGCATTAAAAGAATTAGAGCTCATCTAATGGGGTCTGGATCTCCCGTGACACTTTGGTGTGACATTTCTTGTGTCACTTTATTGGATGAGTGACACGTAAGAAAGAGAAGGGAAACTATACCCTAAGTTAATCAGTCAACCCTTGGGGCAAGGGATTGGATTTCTCTACCCCGACACGTGTTATTCTATAAGCAAGTGTTACATGAGATGTCACACCAATGTGTCACAGAACATCCCGTGCTCATTTAATGTACCACTTTGATACAATAAAAAAAATTAAATCCTAAGAACAATGATTAAATATTTTACTCCTTACATATAAATCACATAACACGGTATACATAAAATTACTTTGAAGTGTATAAATATAATTAATCTTAATTAAGATGGTAAAGATTTCATATAAAACTGGTTTTGTGAATACTCACAATCCATTGGGGGTAAACAACCAACCCAAATCCCCTATTCCACTTTGGTATTCCACTCCCTATTTCATAATTTATTTCCTATTAAAAAACTATACCCTAATTAATGACCATTAAATCCTTGGGGCATGGGGTAAAAATTTGACCATTGATTACGACACGTGTCAAAAATCTAATTAGTGCAATAGTAGATGAAACACATGATGGAATAGGTGATCCCATTTGGTAAACAACTACTTATATTTGCTGCTTCTGCTCATTTAAATCAAAGAAATGGTGCTTAATCCTTTCAGTTGTAATAGGCTGACTTTTGAATGAATTAATTAATCACATGGCCTTCTCTTTATTAATGCAGATAAGTTTGGTGGCTGCTTTATATTATTAACTGTCAATTGGGCTGTCTGCCACCATATGTTTTGGGCTGAACATTTTATTGTAGAGATGCTGATGGGCCTCAAATAAGGACTTACAGATGGGTCAAAAATAGTATAGGGCAGCAGTGGAGACGATGGAATTATTTCTAATTATCATAAGAAGTTGAAATGTCCCTTTTGCAAATATTTAGATAGTTAGTACATTCCCAATTTTTTGTGCTTCAGTGTACAACATTTTGTCATTCACTTCCCAACTTGCTAAGTAAACTAAATTGTAGCCACAATAGTCATTTCCTTTTCTTTTTATTGGCTCTAAAATTCTTAGAGATAAGAAGCAAAGTGTAAAGACAAGGGGCACAAAATCCTGGATTCCTGGGAAACAAAAGCCACTTAAAATATTGACACCAAAAAACAAACAAATAAAAAAGTTTAAAAGGTTTTCTAGGATTTATGAGACTAAATAAATTGAGACAAAGTTAGTAACATGCTACTTTACATATAGATTATCCTTCAAAATGGGGCAATTTGTGTGCGGTAGTAGTCTGATTCCGGTTCAAATTTTTTGTGTTATTTTAGTAAATTATCTTTTGTGTCACACTGTTGGATAGATGACACGTAGAATAGAGAGAGAAACTCTACTCTAAAAAAAAAGCTTAAACCATATGAGCAATGATTAGATTTCTTTCCCCTTTCATGTGTCAATCATATAACGTGTGACACAAAAATAATGTACAAAAATTGTGCAAAAAATCAATGTAGTCTAATTCTTATTGATCAGTTGAACAATCATAATTTACCTCTTCATCACCTTATCAAGCCAAAATAAAAAGTGCACTTGAGATGGCCGTTTCAACTTTCTTAAAAATGTGAGATAAACTATTGGACTGTAACACTTAAATGCAGTGTCATTAACTGATCATACCAACTGCCAAGCACCACAAATTAATGGGATATCAATATCATAGACCAAGATTTATTTATTTACTTTTTGGAAGCAACCATGAATTCATTTATTTTTTTTAAAATTTTAGAGGCACAGAGCCATAGACCAAGATCTTTTATTTTTTAAAAATAAAATTGGGAGTTGGTGAATTTAATGACAAGATTCCAAAGAGCAAAACTAAGTAAAAGAAAATATCCAAACTAAAACAGTCAAAAGTCAACTTCACTGACTTACAAGTTACAACCATGTTTTTATTTAATTCGTAAAATTGGAATTGGATCTAGAAATCTAGGATTGCATGTGTTGGGTACCAAACAAGGGGAAAGGGAACAAGATCTGATTCAGAAGTTGATAGTTGATTCATTATTTTTAATGGCCACTGATCAATCAACATAATAAACTACTCTTGCGGTGATTATTGATGAAGTATATTATAATAATTACAAATAATGGATGGTTCGTAATGATTTTCCCTTGTAAATTTGTCTTATTTTCAAATTAACTTGTTGTTGCGGTCAGTATTCGTCACAATGACTCCAACGTAACCCAACAAAGATGTTATGGATCAACGAAGAAAATAGATTATTGGAAAGATAGATTTTCCTTGCTCATTCTTGTATTTTTCATTGATTGTGTGTTACATCATTTTTCTCTACCTCTCCCTATATGGGAATTGATTCCTTCCTTCATTCTAGATTATTCTCCCTAATCAATAATTGACAAGTGTCCTATTCTAAAATCATCCTATAACAGATTTGATGCCTTTTTGATATTCTTGTATCTCATTGGTCAATATGGAATCTCTGCCTAACAAACAATTGGGGATCATTATATCATATACTTGTTGTTACCCCTGTTTTTTTTTCTGTCATTCGTCATTGGACCTTCGGAGGCCTGGGGTTATTACCCAGGGTTAGCCGGTAGCTATTCCCGGAATTGCGCACTTTATTATCTCCGAGGATAACAGAAATAAAATTTGGGTTCACTTCGCCTTCCCCATTTCTTGGGCTTGCTTTATTGGGCCTTTTTAATATCATCGATTGGGCCGAGTATTTATCCCATAACACTTGTGTTTTAGATTGTTGGTATAATTTAAATATGGATAAATCTTTTTATTATTATAAGATTTGATACAATAAAATTTTATAGAATTAGACAAATAAAAATATTAAAAAAATAAATAGTTGGATAGGCAAAACTTTTACGGGATAAAAGTATGATGAAATGAATTCTTGAGATAAATCAAAATAGTGGCAATTAAGTTCTCTATTACACAATAGATGTATGAGTTTTCTCTCCAAACTAGTTAAATTGCATTGACATTTGTTCATTTCTTCGTTTCTTTGATTTTATGATTTCATGTGCATGTGTGTGCTATTTTCCTTGATCTATTTTGCAATTAAATTTCACAACAATTTTAATAAAAAAAAATGATACTCGAATTAATAAAAAATAATAGTGGTACTTTGAATTATTTTATGAATAATTCATAATATAAATAATAAATAATAATATTTTTAATGAAAAGTAATAATATCTCTAATAAAAAGTAATAACTATTTAAATAAATATAAAATCAATCTCACGTGAGATCATCTTATACAAGTGTTGTCCATAGTAGGCAGCTATATTAATATTACGTGTGAGTCTCGTAGAGATAAAATGGAGTACTTGTTTAATGTATGTATCATTTAAAAAAAATTACAATTGGAATGAAAAACACACAATTTAAGAAATTGTAACAAATGAAGAATGGAGAGTATTTAATTTGAACACTGTCCTATATTTATGGGTTGTTCTTTGGTGTATCTAAAACTGAGAATGTAGTAAGTAGTTATTAAATTTATTTTTAATTATTTTATTTTATTAAATAATGAGGATTAAATAAAAAACTAATTACCAAGTGCACCGCGAGCTCATATTTTAAAAGATATACTACTATTTAGCCTCTAATATAAGAATTTCTAATGTGCTAAATAAGACTACTTTTAATGAAGTTGCATGATGAGATTCTTCAATTTACTAAATTTTATTAAGTCCGAAACTACATTTTCCAAATAAGCTTTTTTATTTTTAAAAGGGAGACTCTATTAAAGAAAGGGAGACTTATAGAACTTATATAATTGAATAAATCACCAGATAATATTAAAAAAGAAATTAAAAACTACTCCTATTATTTAATTTTAATTAAAAATAATAAATTAGACCTTGTGCCTTGTGTATATTAATTATATACCATGAAATATTAGCATCTTACATCATTTCAATTTGTAAAATTACAATACTAATAAGAAAGGTCCAAATTTATAGTAGCCACTATTTACTAAGTACAATTTTAAATAGACACATTTCTTAAAAATAATTTTTACTAGTCACTATTTAGTAGAGTCCCCAAACCCCATAATTGTCAGATAAAGGAAAAAAATAATGGGTCAATGATCATGTCAGTTTTGACTGCAGTAAATGGAGTGGGTGGACCACATTTAAAATTTTTTAAATGGGGTGGGTGGGCATTATTAACGTCATTTTCTGTGTTATTTTCATCCAAACTTCTCTCTATTTCTCTCTCATATTCGTCCAACATTCTCTCTCTTCTTCTCTCCTTTTCGTCCCAAAGCACAGCACAGTGCAACCCACTTTGGTCCCCCTTACTTGAGGTTTATCTTCTCCATTTGTGGTCCCCATTATTCATCGGCCGAAACAGGCGTTTCCCGACGAGAGTGGATTCCGGTGAATTTTCGAAATGACAAATTTTTTTGTATGTATAAAAGCAGTTTTATTTGCATTTGTAAAATGTGAGTTATTTGTTTATAATATTTTCTACATTGAGTTTGTTCATATGTGTAAAATATGAATTCATTGTGTATAATGTTTCTTACATGTTGTGGTTTGGAAATGTAATGTGTAGAATGTGACTTAATTGTGTATATATCATTTTAGAATGTAGGACCGCAGTGGGAGTGTTTTTTTTTTAATCTGTGAAAAAGTTTGTTGGCCGAATAGAGCATTTGTGGTAGGCCGAATAGAGCAAACTGTAGGCCGAATAGAACAAGTGTAGACCGAATAGAATAAAATATAGTAGGAATAATGTGATAGCACTGACCTTGGCCGAATAGAGCAATTGTGGTAGGCCGAATAGAGCAAAGCTGTAGGCCGAATATAACAAGTGTAGGCCGAATAGAACAAAGTGTAGTAGGAATAATGTGATAGCAATGACCTTGGCCGAATAGAGCATTTGTGGTAGTCCGAATAGAGCAAAGTTGTAGGCCGAATAGAACAAGTGTAGGCCGAATAGAACAAAGTGTAGTAGGAATAATGTGATAGCGCTGACCTTGGCCGAATAGAGCATTTGTGGTAGGCCGAATAGAACAGTGATGTAGGCCAAATAGAACAGTTATGTAGGCCGAATAGAAAAAATAATTGACGTAGACCGAATAGAACAGAAGAGATGGGCCGAATAGAACAAGTTCTAGGCCGAATAGAATGAACTGTAGGCCGAATAAAACAAATAATTCAGTGTGCCAATATTTGTTCAGTTGATGCAATGACCTTATAGTTATTTAATTTTTTAAATTATGACTTATTTTTTTATTAAGTAAGCTGGTTGAATTGTTGCAGAGTACATCTATATGATGCGTGTTACAAATTATTTAGCAAAAAATGTTATTTGTGCAGGGTGAATGGAAGCGTCCAAGTATGAAGGGGCAGAACTGCAGTATACATAATTACTGCAAACCGGGAGTTGTTATGGTAATGATCCGTACAAAATTAATAGAGATTGGGGGTAATGCGGAACATATGTTCAGGAGTTCATGTTTTGGTCATTATTGGGATCTTCACGACGATTGGAACGCGCACGCTAATATCCACGGTCTCATGACACGGGAGATTTTACTTAGCGGGGATGATTTAACTGCTAGATATTTCAGGTTGGGAACGAGTGCCTTAAATTAAGTAGGTAGAGTACATGCATATTATGGGACTCTTCTTTCGGGACTGAGTGGTTTTGATCCGAACATGTCGTATAATATTCCGGCCGGTGGGATTTACGATACGTATTATGGGCAGGGTCGAAGACCATTAGTAAGTGAGATTGCCAATGATTTTACTGGTACAACATTTGTTGATCTTAGCCCCGAGAACGCGGTTAAAATTGCTAAGGTGTTGTTATTGTACTATTTTCTCCTTGGATCGGATGTTACCAAGGTGAGTGAGACAATTGGATTTGGGTGCTAGTAGAGAACGATCGTAGATGTAATTTATTCCCTTAGGGCCAGGTCAGTTACATGACTCTACCGCACTTTATGGACAATATTTTGATCGAACTTCCTCCAAAAGCAAACCCCTATAAGTACAGATACCACTTTTACGAGTGCACATTTGTGCTCATGGTACGCGTTGTAGTATATCACTTAAACTTATAGTGTATTATCAGTTTTAGCAACAGTAATAATCTAACAATAGTAGTTTACTTGTGACAGGTTTGGGCATATGAGCGTATATCTGCCTTTGCTGCACCATATAGCGTTGTCCCAGATGAAAGGGCGAATACCCGACCACTTTGCTTGCGATGGGTTTTTCGTACGGTAAAGAGAGCTGATAGACAACTGTTTTCTCGGGTATGAAATCTAAATTATTATGAATCATTAAATAATTTCGGCACAGACAAATCTGTGATATTGTATCTAAATGTTTTGCTTTTTTGAATCAGAATCTTGAAGTGGTGGATTTTTCGGGGGTGCTCGCCTATGAGAACTCAAAGAATTATTGGATTGGCATAGAGGATGATCCTTTGGATGGTTTAATCATGAGGCTGTACACCAAGGGACAGTCATATGATCTTTTCTTTCCTACAACTATCTGCAACTTCTCTTTCGTATCAAATACACTTTTCTAGTTAAGAACGCCAAACGCATCAAAGTCAGGGACAGTCATATGATCTTCTCTGTCAGCTTCATCCGGAATGTCTATGAACGTATCAGGTGCATCAGTTTCAGGTAAAAATTTACTTTAGTTGTAATCTACATAAACATAGTATTCATACCTGGAATCTACCAAGGATGGGTGGTGGGCCGTATACTATGAAAATCTTATGGCTGCAATTCAGGACGGGGCAAGTCGCGACTAATCGATTCAAGAAAGCTAGGGCCGCCTCTCTGACGTATGTAATCACAGACTTCTTCATACAATTGGATTCTTTTCTCCTCAACACTATCATCACTTTCGCTAGAAGACTGATTACAATTCTGCTGTATATCATCTTCGTTGTTTTGAACTTCTTCTTCGACAGTTCTATTCCCGGGCTCAACATCATCATTATAAGCATGTACAACATCCTCATCCTTACCAGTGTTGTCATCAGCTTCAGCATCTAGAGATTCTCTAAAACTAAAATGCTGCATCTCTGAGGCCGGACTGTACTCCACATTCAAATCAAAATCACGCCTATCACTAGACTGTGCCCTCGTACATGGATCATTGCTCGGACCAACACTTCTGTCATTATAACCCAACCCTAAAACCAAACTATGCCCTGAACCTTGTGCAGATTGCTGAACGAATGCATTGCCAGCGACAGGAAGAGTGTCACGTACACCATTCCTACATCAACATAGTTGAAAACTTCTACCACACGTGCATCATTCTTTATTTTATATTTAGACATACGTCCATTGTACTCGACCAGAGAATGAACTTCATAGTCCCAATAATCCAAATCAGCTTGTACTATGTTATGAATTTCTAATAGCAAACTAGTATAATGCAGATTGTCATCCCGCAAGTATAACCACCGAACCTGTCCACCTTTGTATAGTAACCCATTCCAATAACCACCCCAACTCATCCCAACTGTTTTATAGCTCATCTGCACATTAAAACATTAAAAAATTAGATGCAACTATTCTATTCGGCCAATATTGTACTCTATTTAGCCAATGAATTATTGTATTCGGCCCTACACTGTTTCACTATTCGGCCTACCTTGAGATGCCTTCAAAAACCTCAGTATGTTTTTCTTCTATTTGGCCTACGTTTCTCTTATTCGGCCTATAAGATTGTTCTATTCGGCCTACAATACTTGTTCTATTCGGCCTACTTATACTTTTTTCAGACAATGACAAAATTTCATGTGGATATATTTTTTCTCTAATTCGGTCGATGTCTCTTCTATTCGGCCAAGAAAGTTTGTCTATTCGGTGTACAAATGTTGTTCTATTCGGCCTACTTGTTTCTTATTTAAAAATATAAAAAAATTAATGTGGAAACATTTTATACTCCACTTATTCTATTCGGAATACTATTATTTCTATTATAAAATGTTAAATAAATAAAATACACTCATGAGGCAAGTAAAAATGATCCAATTAATGCATTCATTCATAGCTGTTAAAAAAAGTTTAAAAACATACCTTGTATACTGCTCCCAAATTCTCACGCCTCTAAAAAACACGAAAAATATTTGCTTCCCAAATGCTCAAACCTAAAAAAAACTTAAAAAATGAAATGAATATATGCGTATGATGCAGCACAATGGTTGGACCACCATTATATATATACCTCATTTTTTATAAGCATATGAGGGAGCACATACCTACATAATTGTACTTTGACATTTTTTTCAGAAATAGAGAGGAATCGGATTCCTCTCCTGTACTTTTAGTGCTTTTGATAAAAAAAGTGAGGAATCTCATTCCTCGAACATGTGAAAGTGGGTCCCTCTCGAGGGTATTTTGGCCAATTCCACTCAAAATTGCTAGAATAAATTGTATATACCACATGTCGTCACTTAAAATTACTTTTAAGTGAAGGTGACTACTTTTTGCCATTTTCACTAATAAGAAAAACAAAAAGTACAAGCCCAATATATGCTATTTGTAATAATTGGCCTGCTTGTCAAAAGTGGGTAGCTCAAGTGGTTAGAGCCCCACTACCTAAGACTTTGGTCTTGGGTTCGAGACATGGCAGGGGAATTTATTCCCCAATGCCTTCCACTAATGATGTGTTGACCTAGTTGTCTGGGTCAACATTGAGGTAGTCCCTCGGTGGAGGATCGACTCCTTGTGCGCAGTAGTTAAATATATTACTTGAAGATCCATTGTGTGGCTACCGCGGTTTACCTGGAGGCAGTTGTGAGGGACCGGGATTGTTTCCTCGAGGACTAGTCGGGCGTAAGCCCGGAACCTCGATCATAAAAAAAAAAAAAATTGGTTCCTCAAGGACTAGTCGGGCGTAAGCCCGGAACCTCGATCATAAAAAAAAAAAAAAAAATTGGCCTGCTCAGGTTTGGTTGGCCATTGCAGTCCAAAAAGGAGAAATAAATTCGTACCTTTTTTTCCAAATTTATTATTAATATCACTAAAGTATATGGAGTATTTATTATACATACATATATGTGTATCTATTTACATGGCTCCCTAAATACACTGCTTAAAATAAACAGCGCCGTGACGAATCTTTCACGGCGGAATTAAATAAATTGCTGAAATGTCATTGGAACCACACCCATTCTTCGCCCAGCACTCTGAACTCCGTGGGCAGTTCCGTCATTTCGTAGGACCAAGGTCAATCCACTCTCACCGTCAACAACGATATTTCCGTCAACTCATTCCTCCGTTGCCTTGTTAACACAGTGTGACCCCCCATTCCCCCCTCCCCCCTCTGGAATGGCTTGCAGAGTTGGCAATGTCGTCTTCCTTCTGCTAATTTAGCGCTCTCTCTCTCTCTCTCATAAACACAAACAGTTGTGTGTGGATAGCAGTTTCTCTCTCTTCGTATCACTTTCTCAGCAGTTAAGCTGCTGTAATCCCCTTACCTAATTGCTTCTCTCTCTAGCTTGGTGAGGGCTATTTCTCTCTCTCATCATTCCTTCATTTAATTCACCAGCATTCAATCTGCATTTACTTTGTTGCTCTGTTTTTGGTCTGGTATCGGACTCCTGAGAACAAAATTTCGGAGTCTCTTGGATTTCGATTTGCGTTTGTGTAGTAAGAAAAAATGCCGTTGGTGAGAGTGGAGGTGAGGAATGAGTACGCGCTTGGAGCGCCGGAGCTGTACAGAGAGGCGAAAAAGGAAGATCCGAAGGAGATTCTTGAAGGAGTCGCCGTCGTCGGTCTCGTCGGAGTCTTGCGTCAGCTCGGCGATCTTGCTGAGTAAGTTCTAATATTTCCCCTTGAGATTTTTTTGATTTAATTACTGCCAAAAGAGAACTTTTGTAGTTCATTTCAGGACTTGGTTTAATTGGGAAGAAATTGAACGGTAGGTAGTACATACTTATATTGTGGTGAGGGAATGAGTTATAATTGTTCAAACTTTAAGATGTTCTAATGAAGTCAGTTGAATATGGCAAGGAATTATTGTCTATATCCTTTAGTGTTTTGGTGTTAATTATGTTCTGGCAATGTTTTTCTCAACCCTACTTTGAAAAATTATGAAACAACTAAAAAGGTTTTGAAGTTAGGAGAAATTTAGTTCAAAATTAGTGTGCCACAAACAAGGTAAAAAATTGTTAGGCTTGGCCATTTTGTATGAAATTGGGCATGTATCTAATCTGAATTCAACTAAACTACATAGTATAGACAGAAAGAGAAACTAACTACCAATTTAAGTTCATAGTGTGATGTTTGGTATGATTTTCACAATAAAGAGTTTCAGAGACTGTAAACTGAGATAGCGTTTTTGCATGTGGTAGATTTGCAGCCGAAGTTTTTCATGGGTTGCAGGAAGAAGTGACAAGAACATCATCTAGAAGCCAAAAGTTGATGACTCGAGTTCAGCGGATTGAAGCTGCACTTTCTCCACTTGAGAAGACTTTACTGGCACAAAGGAGTCACTTGCACTTTGCCTACACAGCTGGTACTCTATCCTAGCTTTAACATTTTCAAATTCTGAGGTTCATGCTGTAAAATTACTGTTTCTACAGAATTTCTCTGCCATTCTTCTCTTCCTTATAAGGAAATCTTTTTGCAGGTACCAACTGGCACACCAGAATCCGATGCGAACAAAATCATTTTATATACAGTGACTTACCACATTTCGTCATGGATGCTTATGAAGATTGTCGTCATCCTCCATCTTTGCACCTGCTTGATAAGTATGAGCAACTCCTAAAATTCTGTATCCTAATTCCCATTCTTGGCCATGCAAATGACTCTTTTATCTTTTCCTTTCAGGTTTGATCCTGGTGGTCCGGGATCTTGCTTGAAAAGGTATTCAGATCCAACATTTTTTAAGAGAGCATCAGTGGCATCTGGTGAAGCTAGTGCAGACAAAATTTTAAAAGATAAGAAGGGTCGGAAGATTAAGGTAATATGCTTTAGTATTTCAGGGGCATGCACTATTGTTAGAACATAATGCACCTGATGCTCATATTTGTAATTTAAAGTAATTGATTTGGCCCCTTTATTACTGGGTCCTGACCATCCTGTAAAGTGCTATTTCAGTTCACCTAGGTAGACTTGAATCGTCTCTGAATCCTACCTATGAAATGAACGTTTAAATTTGAACTTTCAGGGTGGGTAATATGTGAAATTCTGGAAAGAGAGTGTGTACTTTAAGCCTGAAATTGAGTTTACATTCTCCATGAAATGTTTCCGTTCCCAAGGGGAGGTTCACAATAGCATTTTACCTGTTCATATTGATGTGATAGATTCTCCTTCCAGAAGCGAGCTTAAGAAGATGCAAGGATTATAGTAGTTAACAATTTTGTTAAGCTTTCTAAGTTACATTTTAGTGTCTTGCTCATAGTATCATTATTTGGCATAGGCTAGGAAGCTTAATAGCTATTGTATCTGGAAATGTAAGAACCCACACCTGTTCACTGAACTAGACAATATCCCTCATCTTAACTTCTAAAAACTTGCAAGGGTAACTGACTTGCTGTTTCGTTCAACAAAAATCTCGGATTTAGTGATCCTTTGACATGAAGAAGAAATGTAAGAATTGTCGATGACCTTTAATTGTCATTGCATCAGATTAAAATAAATGGAAGAATCATTAAATACAAAAACAACATTTTATGTACTTTTCTTTTTTCTATTCCCTTTTATATTGCTGCTTATGTGCTGAACCTTGAGCAGAAAAGGTCATGGTCCAGAAATCGAAGAGCATCACGAGAAGCATCATTTTCTTATAACAATGGAAGGTAAATGTTATTTATGCTCATATATGAAGTTATGGTTAAAGCATGAAATGAATATAAGGTATATGTTTGTAAAATGAGAATCTACATATCCATTATAAGGTCTAAATTTTTGCATATATATATATTGCAGTATGTCGTTTACTCATCAGAACAATGGTGAGCATACTTCTCCTTCTCTAACAGCATCCACATATGATGCTACACTAAGATCAGATTTAGGTAACCAATCAAATTTGGATTTGAGAAATGGGTCAGTCTACATTGAAAGTGATTTCCGTCCAAGTTACTCAGTGGAACCTGAAGAAAAAGAGCCTAGAGAATCCATTTCTTTACCTGCAAAGAGGCAAGAGAACGATTTCTTAGATTACAATTTCCTTGACGGAAAAATTGCTGATGCATACGATGATGTTCAGAGAAACATATCACATGAGCAAGCTGAATTTAGTTCATCTTCTCTCACTTTGGATGAAAAGAGAGACACATCAGAACCTATCAATGTATCACAAGATCGATGTAGTTCACCTTCTGTCGCTTGGGGTGAAAGAAGAGAAACATTCGAGCCTACAGGAGAAGATTCAGATTATGATGTCATGGGAAAAGAGGATAATCATAACAGAAATTCAGAGTTATTTTGTTCGAATTTGGACCTTGAAACTCTGTCTGGTAAAGTTCCTGATTTTGGAAATCTTAGCGAAATGTATGTCCAGCCTCATAATCAAGCTTTTCAACACCCAGAATCTGCTGATGTCCATCTTGATGACATTGAAAGTGAAGCTGATAATTTTATGGATGCACTTAATACCATTGAGTCAGAGTGTGAAACTGATATGGACTGCAGAAAAAAGAAAGAAACAGAGCATCACCCTGAGGAGAAAAAGGTAGACGATGAAGTATTTGAGCCCATTAGACACAATTCAGAATCCCAATTTTCTAGTTCTGAATCTAATGATGTTCCCAACAGTCTTCTGATCAATGGTAGTCATGAACCCAGTCCCATATCAGCGACCCAAATATCTCCTCATGTGAGTAATTGTTCTATTAATGAAGCAGAAGCGGAGAATGAACATAGCTCAGTTTCCTTGGTTGACAAGGATTTACAATCTTCTCTAATGGCTAGAGATTCAGTGAGTAAAAACAGTCCACATAGCATTGATTCTCATGAAAATGGCAACACAGATGCTGGAAACCATGTAGAATCAGTTTTGTCGAGTATATCATCCCACTTTGGAGGTGATAGGCCAGGAATCCTGCTTACTAATGGAACAAGGGTCATTCCTGATGCCCACAAACAGGCACCAGAAACTTCTAATGGAACTTCTGTTACATTCTGGACTAATGGTGGCTTGCTAGGTTTGCAGCCATCAAAACCACCAGATTGCAGTGTACTGAACGCTCTTCCTCAAGATCTTGAGGGTAAGAGGGATGGAAAAATTAGTTCGTCTATTCAGAATTCTTTTCTAAGCAATGAAGATCCAGGGAAACGAGCTGAAAATTGTGAGAGTTCTCATACTGATAGCTCTGAGTGCCATGAATACCCAGAAACTGGTGCATCATTTAGAAAGGCATCTTGGAAATTTTCACCTGCTGATTTAGACATCAATCTTGGAAAATTAGTTAGTTCTCTAAATCAAAATAAATCAACATCTGGAGGTTTTCTTCCTGTCAATTCAACATTTCAAGATGACAGGAAGCATCAGGAGAACACCAGAAGTTCATCGCAAATGTTTGACCTCAGCAGTAGATTGCTTTCAACTGGATCAAGTAAAAAACTTTTGCCTGGTGGGGATGACAATACCTACCCTTCTGGATATAAAAATGCCAATGCTTTTGAGCAGAAAAATCATCCAGGTGTTGGTTCCCGATCATTTTCTGGACGAAGTAAAGATCCTGTATTATCCCCTTCGTCATCACCTCCTCTTCAGCACATGAAAATATCCTTCCAACCAATAGGTGGCTTTGAGAATTCGAAGCTGAAATTGAAATTCCCTGATCGAAACACTAATAATGAAAGTGGCATTGACATTTACCCTTCATTTCAATTGGTTCCCGAGGTGTCCATTGCTCGGTACAATGTTGGTTCAGACACAGATGCCGACACATTTTGTAGATCATCACCTTCGTTATCAGATGATTGTCACAGCAATGAGTCCGACTCAAATTCTGAGCAGTGGGAGTCAAGTGAGTCTCCCACCAAGGACAGTGATCTATATGATGCCCTTCGCAGAATCTCTTTAACAGAATCTGTTTCAACACTTCCAGAAAATGGGAATACAAACCATGAAAATATCCCAGGCAACTTTGGACTTCAATTTCCTTTTCGTGAAAATGTGTTACAGAACTCTGAATCTTCACGTTCATTTGATTTGCAAAGTTTAGGTTCCATAAATCACTCATTCAGAAAGGAGCTAAGAAATGATACTGATCCTAAAGATCTTGTGGAGCCTCAACTTGTGACGGGTCCTGTTCCACCACCCCTTCCTCCTATTCAATGGCGTGGTATGACACCCCATCCAGATGCTCTAGAAGATACGAGCAGTGCAATTCCTGAAGGCTCTTATTATGCAGCTGGTATTACGCGTTCAGCGTCAACCATTTCTCAGCCTAAACCAGCCCCCATTAATGAAGATCAATTTGATAACACAAATATACAGAAAAGCAAGGTCTCTTATCTCTCTCTCCCCCCCCACCCCCCCCTCCACCTGGTGCCCTCATTTAATTACTTATGTTCAATCTATATATGTGTGCAGCAGTCCAGCTCACAGAAGTCGAATGGACAAAGTGAAGCTAGCCAGCGCAAGAGCATAGATGAAACAGACTTTCTACACCAAATTAGAACGAAAGTGAGTTACTACACTAAGCCCATAACATCATCATATATGCTATAGAGCCTTCTGCTCGGGTTTGGGACTGTAATAAATAGTTGTGAAAGCATTGCGTTCATTCCTTGTGAACCTAACAGAATAGTTGAATTTTATGGTTTTTGTTTGGTTTCATTAAAATCTTTGCTGTGCCCCAAATTTTCCTACCCTGGACCATGGCTAGTCATATTATATTCCTTGCATCCAAATTTTTTTTTTCCTGAAGTACCTTTTTTTTTTGTTGTCAATCAAACGAAGGTGCAACGTTCTCTTCCTTTATTTGTTTGTTTGACTTATTCAATCAATTCACATTCAAGTCTTAGGCATCATCATAAAGGGCATTATAGAAATTTCAATTACAATGTTATTTTGACAATAGAAACAGGACTGATCTCTTGGCACAATATTTTGTTACTCATTTGCTCGAGGGAGGTGAACTGGAATTCTGTTCTCATTATATTCATTGTTACTAGTCTCTTTGAACATAATGATACTCTTCTCTTAGGAAGTACTGGTATTGTAAACTAAACCACACCAGATGAGAACGTCATAAAAAGAGGAAAAAAAAAAACTTGAGAACCTGCTCTATAGTTTACTTTTTACCCCTTCTGCTATAACCTTTTCTATTTTTTAATTATTTTTTTTACTTATGTGGCCTCAGTCATTTAATCTGAGACCGATCGGGACTACAAAACCAGCTGTACAATCAGGTGCGTCTGCCGCTGTCCAAGTTACTGCAATTCTGGAGAAGGCTAATGCTATTCGCCAGGTAGGTCTCTATCTCCATTCATAAGCTCATGTTACCTTAGCCGTACCAATTACGCGAAGTGTTTACTTCGTTCAGGCTGTTGGAAGTGATCGCGAAGATGACGGGAGCTGGAGTGACACCTAAATAAATCTCAAATTTATGTGGTGTTGGTTCATGTAAACGTAAGTAGTCCTGTGGCATGAAGTTTTGACGTCCAAATATGGCGAGTAGTAGAAGTACATATATCTGTGAATATTCTGTATTTCTGTAATTAGTGATCAGTTCATAAATTAGGTGGTAATATCAGAGGTGGCTTGTTTACATCCATACTTGAATGTAAACGCTACTGTTCATGAGTCAATTTTTTGCTACCCTTCTCTCTCTCTCTTCCCCACTCCCCCAGAAGCCAAATCATGCATATTTTAACTGGAACTGGTAGTTTGAATCAGAATTGGAACCGGACAAAATGGAACTGAGAAACGAAATATTCCTGTTCGGTTCCGGTTTCAAACCAAGTTTTTATTTTTCAAAGGAACCAGAACCGCCTTAGAACCGGTTTAGTTTTGGTTCCTAATTTTCCAGAACTAGAACCGACGGTTTGGAACCGGGTGCATGTCTACTTGCAGTAGCTTCACAGGCATACGAATTTCTATGTTCTGGGAGTTTAATCTAACCTTACTGCTTAGTTTGGAAGTTTTGGGTCTTTAATTTTCTAATGTACTTCAAACTTTTTTTTTCCCCCTTTTTGACAGATAATATACTTTAATCTTTTATATCGCTCTATCAATTAATATTACTGTAATTAAACGTGAATTTCTTCAATCCAATCTTTTTTTTTTCTTTCAGTGATTAGAAAAATTATGTTGATTAATTAATGTGGCCTCTTATTTATTTATTTATTTATTGGTGAGTAAAGTGCCTACTTTACTTGGCCATGACATGATGACAATTCTCTTTTATATTTGATTATTTTCAAAGAAAGGCGAAATTTATAATTAAAAAGTCTGTCAAACTTCTTAAGTTTTATTCCACTTAGATTTTCTTTAATACCCTCAACTGAATTTTTATAGTGTTTCCTAATAGTATTCTCTAAATATGAATTTTTGTATATTTCTTTTCCATTGCTTTATTTAATTAATTAATTAATAATATCACCTACATTCAATATTTTTATGCACAAACATAACCATTTCGAATAAAACAGAGTATTATTTTGATCACAAGACCATCTCATGCTCCCTCCATGTATACCATGTACAAATTCATACTTCCTGGTTTATTTGTTTCACAAATTATTTTCACATTTTAAATAATAATAATAATAATGCTCAACCTCAGAACTTCATAATTTTAAATTTCAAAATTTTCATCAACGTCATATAATTATAAAAATTTATTTATTAAAAAAATTAAGATATTTAGAAATTAGTAAAAAGTGTCTTTTCTTAAATCTTGAATCTCATATTAATTTTATTATGGGGGTGGAGGGAGTATGTATACAATCAAATAATAAACAAAAGGATAATAAAGTATAAGACTAGAGTCAAAATAGAGTAGATTTAAGAGTTACTAATATTTATTTATTAGTAATTAATAATAAGATGATATATGTTTAGGCCATTTATCAGGACAGCACTAGCATATATATCCATTCCACATCCCATGTGTCAAACAGGAAATTAAAATAAATTAATCAAGCATTAATTAAATAATTTAAGAAGTAAAAGGATAATCCCACACACTACTAAAAAAAAGGGGGTTTCACCATCCGAAACTTAGTATCCGTAAAACATCGGATACTATATATAATTTAATTGTATCTACTTGATTCGCTTGATACTGAATAGCTTAATCACCATCTGTTGGTATCTTAACGATACCATTATATTTTTAGTATCAATATATATTAGATACAATTGTATTTTATTATCAAATATTTATATATGATGCCAAAGTTAAGTCCTTTATATCAAAAACTACTGATGCCACTTTTTGGTATCGATAACTTTGGATGGGAAAGACAACTGTATAATGTGAATCTATTTTTATGTCCATGTCTACTAATATAAATGAAAATAAAAAAATACTATATATATAAAAAGAAAGAAAAGGGAAAGGAAGTAAAATCTCTAAAATGTTATTCCCACTGTGAGCACATCATTTCCCGGAGCCTTAGCGATTCTTTCATGGGGCTCATCCAGCGAATTGAATATTCAATTCTCTCTCTCGATTGCGTATCCATGAATTGAAGATGCGATTATCTGGCAGTGCGATCTTTCTCTTGTCTCTCTTCTCTTACCTCTTTCATTTGGGGAAAAATAGTGAATTTACTGCTATTCACATTGATTGAAATGCTAATATACTATTTCTCTACTGCTTGTCAGTTTTTTCAGAGTTAAATGCTTAGGAGATGTATTTGATGGGCTTGAATTGCAATATGAATGTTGCCGTCGATTAAATCCAGATTGAAGTCGTGATTACCTCTTCTGCGGTTCTCACATCGGTTTACCTCTTCTCTCTTTTTTTTGTTTTGTATTTCTCTTTTTATTTTACATTTAATTTATTGGTGTTTATTTGGTTCTAAAATATGAAGTGAAGTCCAACATGATGCATTCAATCAATTTCAGAGGATGGCGGCGCAAATCGCTCAGAGCAATGCGCATGAATTTTAACGAATGAGCTGCATCCTTAGCTGTAAGTGTATTGGTCTCTTCGGTCAAGTTGTTCTCTGTTTATATGTGTGAGAACATTAGTGTTGAATCTCTCTGCTGACTGGCATCTATACTGTTTGATGTTTGATAAATTAGTTCTATTGAGGTTGTCGTTTATGATTTTCTTTCTCTAGCTTCTTGAAGATGGCAATTTAATGATCTGCTAGGTTTTTTCAAATTCTTTCTCACTTAATTATGATAAATATGGATGCTCTTCCATGAGATAGTCTTTTCTCTATTTTCAAATTTATCCTCCCATTTGCCTCACTTTGACCAAAGATGCACATAAATATCCCATTGCGAGTATTTTTACATGTGGAGTATTTTAATTGTTGTGGCAGCCATGCTAAATTAATTGTGTCCTGTTTCAGGATTATAAACAATAGAGATCTTCACAGGAGCTTGTTGCCAAGGATCTGCATGGAATTAATGAGTTGAAATTCCGGCATATCCACAGAGGTATAGTTTTAATCTTAAAGGTCATTCATTTTATAAACTATTCTTTTGAAATATTGCATTACTTATTGAACCACTTGTCAGAACTGTTGGATTCTAATTTCTTTCCATTGTTTCAGAGGTGGTGATGGAGAACTCAGGCTGGGAATTGGCAGAGTTGAGGAGGTTAAGTGTTGCTGCAATACAACCCCCAAATTCTCTACAGTTTGATGCTAGCACCGTTGCTATAATTGTGAATGCCATATCTGTGCGCAATTCCTTTGACATTTGTTATAATCTAAGGTAGATTTTCCTTTGATCAGGTTATTTTTCCTTGATCATAGTGATTTTTTTTGTAACATATAGGGAAATTTGAATCGTATCTGATGCTTGTTAGTTGTCTTCAGAGCTAAGAGGTTGGAGAAGCTGCTTGATATACCTGCAAGAATCAATTACAAGTATGAAGAGGTTAGCTCGGCTGGATCGCATAAGCCGAACACTGCTGTGCCTCAGGCTTGGTATAATGCGCAGCAAGGCACGAATAATGTAGTTACAGAGACTGGTGCTGGTCAATGGGGGAGTTCGTTGGCTTTCGCTTGTAGCTTGTTTGGTCTTAACTGTGAAGTAATTAGCTTATGTATCTCATGTTTCTTTAATAGATATGAAGTTGGATAAAGAGTTGTTTTACAATGTGGTGGTTGGTTAGTGTTTGATGGGCTGGTGATTACGGATGTAGGTATGTCAAGTTCGTGCTTGTTATGATTAGAAACCATACCGTGAACTGATGATGCAAATATGGGTGCTACGGTGCCCCCTTCGCCTTCAAATGTCACTGAAGTCGGTCGAAAGATGCTTGAAACAGATCCCTCAAGCCCTGGAAGTTTAGGGATTGCTATTTCGGAAGCTGTGGAGGTTGCAGCTGTGAATGCTGACACGAAATACTGCCTGGGGAGTGTTCTCAATCACGTGTTGTGCACCAAACAGTTATAGGCGAGGAGTGCATAAAACAGATGGAGGCTATAGGAGAGAAGACTCCAGATGTGATCATTGGATGTAAGGTGGTGGATCCAATTTTGGAGGACTTGCTTTTCCATACATACGTGAGAAACTTAGTAGGAAGATGAATCCCATCATTCGAGCTGTTGAACCAGCAGCGTATCCCTCGTTGACTAAGGGCGTGTATGCTTATGACTATGGTGACACAGCAGGGATGACTCTATTGATAAAGATGCATACTCTTGGCCATGACTTTATACCGGATCCCATTCATGTTGGTAAGCTGTTGCCTACGTGCTCGTTTTTGCCTTGTTTTCTTCCCTCGTCTCCCCCTCCGTTTAACTGTTTGTGTTACAGGTGGTCTGAGGTATCATAGCATGGCTCCATTGATTTCACATGTGTACGAGTTAGGATTCATGGAATCGATTTCAATTGGTCAGACTGAATGCTTTGCAGGTGATCTTTTAATCTTGTTTTAATTTGATGTAAGAAATCAATCATATTGAGACAAAACTACCACATAACTAACAAAATAGCAATAAGAATTGGTCTCCAAGATCAAATGTTATTGGGCTTCTCTATGTATTGGCCTGCAATCATTTTTGGATATTCTACTCTATCTTGTCCACTTTCACTTATTATCTGTGGAGTACCTGCATCCTTCTTTAATTGACTTTTGGATTTTGCAGAGTCAATATCATGCCTAGAACAATCTGTAAATTTTATTTCTGGAAATGGGAAGGTCTGCCAGATATTGCAAGGTAAAAACCCTAAAACTATGCATATATGTGTTGGGAGACATTCTTTTCTTACCACTCATATTCTGATTGTTGTAAGTTGAACAATAAATAATAATTTGCTACCTAATGTTTTTCCAGCTGTAGCCGCATTTAATATCATATTGATCTTACATTCTAAAATCAGTTATTCAGTAACTTAAATATAATGAACTTTGCAGGAAATAGCTGAGTTATATGAGCAAGAGCAGAACTTGGAGCAGGTTAGAGTTTATTATGAGAGAGCTGCTGATCTCTTCCAAAGTGAAGAAGTAACAGCATCAGCCAATCAATGTAAATAGAAAATTGTACAATTTGCTGCTCAATTGGAACAGTTAAGTTTCATTGTGCTCTTTGCATATAGACGTGCTCTTATTATGTTATATAATTGAATATTTTTGCATAGATGTTTGCCACTTCATTGATTTAACATAGGTGTTTGTTTATAGCATCTTGATCAACTCTTATGGTCCTTTTTCCCGCTGCTACTCTTTTTTCTTGATATAAATACATCTTTGATGGACACAATAATTGATATATATTGCTGCCAAACCCTGCTAGATGTTATAGTGTGCACAATACAAAAATGAAGAATTCTCTAGAGTACTACATTTCTTAGTTTGGTTTCTTGTCTTGTACAGGAGAGGAGAAAGATGGTGCGAGTTGAATGTATCAGAGGACCATGATATAGAGCAAATAAGGA
This sequence comes from Pogostemon cablin, assembly GCA_023678885.1. NCBI lineage: Eukaryota > Viridiplantae > Streptophyta > Magnoliopsida > Lamiales > Lamiaceae > Pogostemon > Pogostemon cablin. The sequence continues at coordinate 1,495,509 of CM042973.1, forward strand.
TATTCCATTGAAGATAGCTACAAGTAGTTAGAAACGATTCACTGTAGAGTCTATTCACAATAACAAACAGCTTGATACTCTTTGTACTGTTGTTCATTACACTCTTGATTTCTTCTTGCATTTGTAAGTGGATAATTAATCTACTAGTCTTTGTATGAAAATGTACTTTATTAATTGATTAATTGAAATTAGTAGTTTTAAAATATTTTTAAAGTTTATTGATTAGTTGATTTAATACGAAATTTAGGTAAATTAGGTTTTACAACACGAATCAGGTTTTTTATTAGCGTAGAATATATATCTTTTGGTATCAAAAGTTTTTGATATTAAAATATAATTAATTAGTATCAAACAGTTTTGATGCTAAAATTGATATTATAGGGAGTTCTGATACTGAAGACAATACTATTGGTATCAGATCATTGATATTATAGTCTACTATTTAGTAACAGATAATATTTTTTAGATATTATGTTTTTAGCAACGCTCGTATAAGTATCGAAACAATAGCTGAGAAATTTTTGATACTAAAGCTTTTTAATATCAGTTATATGGTTTTTAGTATACTAAAATCCTTTTTTAGTAGTGACAGTAACATGCATGCATCTATACAAAGGACTCTTTATCTTTATATATATAATCATTTTCCTAAAAAGAGAATATAAAACAATAATAACTACCAATGATTTGAAATATATATTCTCGATTTCAATCCTTCAATCTATATAATATACTTATTAAATAATTTGATCATAATAATCTAACTAACTAGCTAGGTAATTTATAGTGGGAAATGCTATTGTCATACGCTTGTTTTAGTGATTTTTAATCATGATACTTCTTTTTTATAAAATACTCCTTATATTTAGGGAACACTTCATATTGGGGTGAGGTTCATGTGCACCCGGGCGCACGGAGCACATTCTGTGCGCCTTTGTAATTTCCATGCGCCTTTACAATTTAAACTCCTAACAATACATATGTTTAAATAGAATTGGAGGGGAGGGTTGTGTTCATATGGGGACACGGAGTATCCCTCCGTGTTCCGGGGGCGCATGAGCTTTTGCCTTATAATATTTTAAGACAATTAAAAAAATAAAGTAATTATATGCGTCATGTGTGTGAAAAAAGAGTAACAAAATTTGAAATTAATATAACTTTTGAAGTTGTTGGATAAAGTAATATTTACTTTTTTTTAGGTTTGAGGGATTTTGTAGGATAAACAAATAAAGAAAGTGTAAAGATTTCGGTTGAACGAAAGGAGTATTTTTTATTTATTTATATATACACATTCTAAAAGTTAATATATATATATATATATATATATATATATATATATATATATATATATATATATATATATATATATATATATATATGATAGTACGTATAATACTAACAACATGTACATTCTGGTGATTTGTTTTTACTATTAGAATTGCTCTTAGGATACTAAACAGTACTATTTACAATTAATTATGATTTTTTTTATTATAATGATATTTACACACATAAATAAAAAAATAAAAAAAAATTAGTGAAATAAACTAGAATAAACTTTAAGGAAAAGACTTGTTTGAGATCGTCTCACATAAACTTATGTGAGACGGCCAGAAAGTGATAACTTTTATGAAAAAAAGTAATAATAAATTAATGAAAAGTGATAATGTTTTTTCATAAACAATTTATAGTATAAATAAAAAATGATAATATTTTATAGCAAAAATAATAACGATTTATAATAAAAGTGATAACAATTTTTAAAAATGAAAAATGATCTCGGACTTACCATCTCACACAAGAACTATCCATACTTTAATTGAGATGTGAGTGAGATTGTCAAATGTTGGAATTCTTGCGAGATTCTAGAAGTGCTATGTGTCCAACTTGCATTAACATGGAAAAAAGTGATTGTCTACTTATTCAAATTTATTATTTACTATATTATTTAATCCTTTGAACATTAAATGAGATAAAGAAAGGAGACTTTCTTTTATTCTCTTCATTTAAGTAAAGCAACTTGAATATTAGCCACATAAGCAAAATACATAATTATTCAACTTTACCAACAACACACTCACTCTGCTTTTAATCTATAATTTAATAATCTAAATGGAACTTGATATTTCTTTTTCATCTGAGCACCTCAATTTTACCAGCAACACTCCTGCTTCAAGTTGAAAGACCATCTTGCCCCTCCAGTTATCAACCACACATGTAGTTAGAAATTTGGATGATCATCAGAGAAAATTTGCTTCTATCAACCAAGTTTATGAATGTTAATTTTATGTTATTTAATTTAATACTTTTTAATGAAGAAAATTGTTAGCAAACTCACTTATAAGAATCAACGTAGAACTTTAATGGTGAATGTTTTGGTGGGACGGTAGAAGTTATAAATTCTTGATTTTATATTTGCTATAAATATTATATCCCATTTTAAATATGGGCTAAGGCCCAACGATGATATGAATACACAAAAGAGTCCTCGAAATTCAAAATTAATAGGTCGAGTATAAAGGTAGAAGATAAAATTCGTCAAGGACACATGAATCAACAAAAAACTACGGCCCAAAGGCCAATAGTGTTAGAGTTAAGGAGATGAATCAACACTGAACTCGGATTTCTCCGCCCATGCCGATAGTCGGCTGAATACAAGTTTCCAGAAGAATGAAGAATGACCATTCATTTCCTATTATAATGACATTTAAATTTTAACCTGACTCCTAGACTGATGGGCCTTCTTTTCCAGATAAAGACAATTCCAGCCTAACACAATAATAATAATTAATTAAGTTATTGGGCTGGCCTTTCAACCTTTTCTTGCGCATACTGTAAACTACAGGTATATCAATTCCCTCCCTCTCAAGAACAGCCTTGTCCTCAAGGCTGAAAGTTGGAAACTGCGAGCGAAACTGATCAACATACACCCATGCCGCCTCTTCTGCTGGGCGCCCCTCCCAAGCAATTAGAACTTGAGAGACCCGATCATCACCCCTCCAAATCTAATGAAAATACAGAGCACGAGAAGAGATGAACTCTGCAATATCCTCTCCAAAATCTGAAGGCAGATTTGGTTCCACTGATGCGTCACCAACAGAAGCTTTCAACTGAGAAACATGGAAGATCGGATGGAGTCAGTAATTTTCTAAAAGTATCAACCGATAGACTGTTGGCCCAACCTTATGGAAAATGACGAAAGGACCAAAGAAACGAGAAACCAATTTAACGCCTAGACGACGGAACAGAGAAACCTGCCTATACGGGCGAAATTCAAGAAAACACGATCTCCCACCTCAAAATGGACATCACAACGATGCTTGTTTGCAGAAACCGACATACGTTGCTGTGCCCGCTCGAGATGATGATGCAAGTTCCTCAAGATAGAGTCACGGGTCAACAAATCATCAAGCACTGCCTTCACCCGAATTTCAGCAGGTAAATACTTACCAAGAACAGGAGGTTTTCTACCATAGATTGCCTCAAAAGGAGTACAACCCGTAGCCAAATGGAAACTTGTATTAAAATAATATTCTGCCCATGCAAGCCACTTCGCTCAATGTTTCAGTGCTCGGAGGTAAAGCATCGCAAGTAAGTCTCTAGACAGCGGTTCATAACCTCTGATTGCCTATCGGTCTCCAGATGATAAGAAGAACTCATCGAAGTTTAGTGCCAGTTGCCTTAAACAATTCCTACCAGAAAGCACTACAAAAAACCGGATCACGATCTGAAACTATGGAACGAGGTATACCGTGAAGTTTGACCACCTCTCGAGAAAAAATTTTAGCAATCTCCCATGTAGTAAACGGGTGAGAAAGCATCATGAAGTGAGTGGCCTTAGATAGCCGATCAACCACAACAAAAATAACGTCGAAATCTTGTGACTTTGGTAAACCCATAATGAAATCCATACTTACATCTTCCCAAACTTGTTCCAGAATAGGTAATGGTTGTAATAACCCCGTTGGAGCCCTTGTGTCTGACTTGTTATGCTGGCAGACTAAACATTCTTCCACAAGGCTAGTCACCGATTCCATCATACCGGGCCAATAGACGTTGGCTGCTCGACGTCTATAGATATGGAATGCTCCTGCATGACCACCACTGGGTGTGGAGTGAAATTCTGAAATTAATTTCTAAGTCCACGCGGAAGAGGGAGGCACCACCAATCTATCTTTAAAATAAAGGATACCATGCACCAAGGTATATGGTTGTGAGACCGATTCACCCACTTCTAAGGCACGGATAACATCCGTATAAGAGAGATCATCCCGTATAGCACGCTTCAAGGATGTCCATTCTACCCAAGTTGGTATAGAAACAGCAGAAAGAGATAATTCTGAATCTCGACTAGATAAGGCATCTACTGCAATGTTAGAAGTTTCCAACTTGTAGTGAATTTCAAAATCAAATCCAATAAGCTTTGATACCCAATATTGTTAAGTTGGAGAAGTGACTGATTGTTGAAGCAAATGCTTCAAACTGTGATGATCAATGCCTACTACAAAACGGCGGCCCAATAGATATTGACGCCAATGCATAACAGCCAAAACCAATGCCATAAATTCTTTCTCATAAGTAGATATAGTGGCATTACGATCAGAAAGGGCCTTACTAAAGTAGGCCACTGGGCGCTTATCTTGCATCAAAACCGCTCCAAGACCACGGCCGGAAGCATCATTCAATCACAAAAATATGGGTGAAATCTGGAACTGCTAACATCGGAGCCGTTGTTATCGCCTTTTAGAGAGTTTCGAATGAAGATTGCTCATCAGCCCCCCTGTTAGGAAATTATTGCGCACTCCAATTAAAATCTCCAAGTATAGGGATGTCAATTGTAATGGCAAGTACCCCAGTTAAAATATCGTTCCCACTGAGTCAATCAATTATCTATTTATTTTGTATCACTATTCAACTATAATTATTATGTAACCAATTTCCAGGTTTTGAATAAATTAATATCTAAAATTCTTGAAACAATAAATAATAAAATAAATAAAAATGAGGAATTATTCAAGATTAATCAAGAGAGAAATAACAGCTCTAATGTATCAGGTTTAATGCAGTTACTTTAGTCTCCTAGACGTCCTACTGTTCATTCATACTGTTTTAATGGAAATATATTATGAGATAATGCGTTAATAGTTTCGAACCTCCTTCCTAGATACTAATAAGGTGAATTTTATAAACCTCCGGATGGCCAATTCGACTAGCATATATTCTCTGGAATTCCTATTCAATCTTATTCACTTCATACTTAACTTCTTAATTGCATTGTTCCACTAAGAGAATCAAGTACCCTATTTACTAGCTCTTAGGATTATCGTGTTCACGGGCAAACTACTATAATCTCTAGCAAGCAAACAATACTAAACACGCATGCACACAAGCTAACACAACATATCAAGCATCACGGGCAACATCATTAATATGCTATGAAGACGTTACAAACGTATAATAAAGTTTGGATAAATCAAATAAACAAGGATTATAAACAGTATGAATTCACAAAGTTAATCTAGGTTCCCAAATCAACTACATTAATCCCTCAATCCTTAGAACTGTAATAGTACTTAACCCATGAGGTTACACACAACCCTCATGGCTATCAAATTCATAATAAAATCACAAAAGAAGGAATTAAGAGAAGAAAACGAAACCCTAGTGTCACGTGGTTCGCATCTTTCCTCTATCTCTCCGATTGAATTGCTCTCTCAACTGCACTTGATTCTTTCTCCGGACCGATGGGATGAATGGATAGATGAATTATGATGTGACTGGATATTGGTGGATAGAACGTGAATTGAATTTACGGTGTGTTTCTGTGGTAAATGATCGATCTCTTTTCTCTAAGTGATCTGATCCCTTTTATATCTTGGGCCATGAAAACTGATTTGGCTGGGCTGTTTTTACATGTTGTCATGCACAGGGGATCAAAAATCCTGATTTTTAGCCTAAAATAACCCAACTCGAGTTGGCAACACGACCAGTGTTACATTGAAAAGTAACTCGAGTAAGCTAACACGAGTCGTGTTGCTAAGTCGTGCACTCGCCTGTCAAGTCGTGTTGCGATGCTCTGAAACTGGACTGCCTTCGGGATCCAACTCGACTCGAGTTGCAAGTCGAGTAAGGCCTTGCAACTCGAGTAAGATCTCTGAATAATTTTTGGACATTGCTCTGCCCCCTACTCGACTCGAGTTGCAAGTCGAGTTGGACCTTGCAACTCGAGTAAGCTCTCTGGAAGATTCTGGACACGTTTTGGACCCCAACTCGACTTGTGTTGCAAGTCGTGTTGCAACTCGAGTTGCATGTTACAACTCGAGTTGGGTCTTTTCAGCCCTATTTCTTGCTCGTTTTCATTCCTGCTTCATTTCTACCCTGTTTTAACCTTCAAAACTCAATAAAACCCATTAGTAGCACCATAATCATGTAAAATACATAAGCGACACGAATATATGGCCTTCCCTTAACAAAAACAAGGTATTATGAGACCGAAAAGATGTAAATTTCCACTCTCATCACCCCCAAGAAAACTTCCCATCAAGTGCTTTTTTTCGAAGTAAAATAGTAAGTGGCAAGGCAATTTTTCCATAATCTTTGATGAAACGGCGGTAATAGCCCGTTAAACCCAAGAAGCCCTGCACTCTACGAACTGACTTTGGTGTAGGCCACTGTAGTACAACCATAACCTTAGTCGGATCCATTTGCACCCCTTCCGCAGAAATGCCATGACCAAAATAGTCAATGGACCGTTGAGCCCATGAGCATTTTTTTGGATTTACCACAAAAGAAGCATCAGTAATTAAACGCAAGACTTCACGAAGGTATAAAAGATGGGAACGAAAATCAGCACTATAAAGAAGAATGTTCGTAATAATGGCTGAAACAAATCATTCATTAGTGCCTGAAAAGTTGAAGGGGCGTTGCACAACCCAAATTGCATGACTAAGAATTCGTAATGGCCCGAGTACATTCGAAATCCAGTCTTGTGGATATCTTCGGGAGCAATTCGAATCTGATGATACCCATCATGTAAGTCCAATCGGGTAAACCATGTTGCCCCATGTAATTCATCAAGAAGCTCTTGAATGACCGAAATTGGATACTTGTCAGGAATAGTCAGTTTATTCATCTCACGGTAGTCGACACAAAAACGCCAACTACCATCCTTCTTATGAACCAATAGGACTGGACTTGAATAAGGTCCGGTGCTAGGTCGAATGAGTCCAGCAGAAAGCATGTCACTGATCAGGCATTCTATTTCTGATTTCTAAAAAGCACTATAGCGGTATGGTCAAACTGTGACCGACTTGGCACCTGGTTTTAGAGGAATCCGATGGTCAGACCCACGATGAGGAGGCAAACCTGGAAGTAGAGCCAAAAATTGAGAAAACTCGTCCAATAGCTGTTGCACCTCGGGAGCTATAGAAGAAGATACATTCACATCCATGTTATATAATTCAGTAGACAGCAAGAGCTAACAAGAATCCACATCCTCAAGTTTGAGTACAGAAGCACTCGAAATTTGACGTCTTTAAAGGCTAAGGATTTCGTGTAAACAAATTTGCTTGTTATTATGAAAATATTTCAGTGTTTACATGTTCCAATTCACTTGGATGTCGCCAAGAGCTGCCAAGAAGGTAATACCAAGGATAATGTCCAGTCCGCTCATTGGAAACATATGAGTTGAAATAAGAAATGTTATTTCTCCCAACTTCAATTCAATTCGTGGCTATACCCCGATGGTACTAACTATTTTCCCATCTCCTAATGTGACTGGAAGACTAATGAAATGATCGATAAACAGTCCCAAAGAATCAACTATGGCTGCAGAAATAAAACAATGGGTTGCACCACTGTCAACCATGACAACCACAGTCGCGCCATTAACATTTCTCCTAAACTTCATGGTGTGTGGTCCGTCAATCCCAACGGCAGTAGCGGATGAAAGCTGTAGAGATTTCAAGGTAGCATCTTCATTTACTCCAGTTAGATCAACGGGAAAATCAAATGATATAGGATCAATGTCTACTTCGTCATCCATCATCACCATGATTCGAAGAGAATGATTCGCACACACGTGTGATGGTGAATATGGCTCCTTGTAGTAGAAACAAAGCCCACGAGATCGAAGATCCCAGAATTCTGCTTGAGACATTTGACGAGATTGGCGAGACCCCTGGTTTACTGAAGGAGTACTAGTATCATATGAATGCTGCGAAAAGAGAGCGTTGCTTGCTGATTTGCTGACTTCCAAACTTCGTTGAGACCCCAAAAATCCTCGTTTAGGAGGAAGAATTTATGTTGAAGTTGTGTGTTGCAAGGATGGTATAGTTCTATCACCGACATACAGGCGAACAAATGCTGAACGAGGCTGAAGATGCGAGTGTGAATCAGATAACTCAGCCTCAATCTCACGTGCGAGGTGCATCGCTGTGGAAATATCTTCGGCATTCTTGGAGTGGATGCGGAGCCTGATGTCATTCCGAAGACCATGTAAAAATAGACCCAACGCATCTGAGTCAGATAGGAAAGGAACATCAGCCAACCGTGAGATAAAATGATTGACATACTCGTCAACAGTCGAAGTTTGACGAGTTAAGGCTAATGCTTCACAGTGGTTGGTACGAGGATCTCAGCCATACTGTTTCATAAGTTCCATGGAGAATCTTGACCAGCTAAGGTTGGGGAGGCGGCCTCTTAGCCATTGTAGCCAATGGAGGGCAGGGCCTTCCATTGCAACTAATGTATACTCTAAGCGCATATCATCCGGAGTCTTCTCAATACAAAAGAACTATTCCGCTCTTGAAAGCCATGAAGAGGGGTCGACACTTGAGAAAATAGGAAAATCAATCCTAGAAGTCGAGCTTTGAGGAATACCCGAGCGAGATTCAACGAATGGTGTTGCTTGTTCACCTTTTTGCATGTGTCCCCAAGTGTAGGAATCAATTGTAGCTCAGCATGTGACCAAGTAAAATATCAAAGCCAAGGGATTAGCATTAAATAAGATACACACTAACTAATTCGCACCACTAATAATTAAGACAAAGTAACATTTTCTGATTTTGGAATTAAATTATTAAACTAATTATGCAAAAAAATAAATATTAAATAAAAAAATAAAAACCACAAATAATCATAAGTGTTTCAAGAGAGAAGACAAGATAGCTCTAGGAAATCCAGTTTAAATTAGTCAAATTAAATCATTAGACAATCAATTATAATTCCTGCAGATTTTATGGAAGCAATCACATAACTATGTTAAATCTCTGTTTTAAAGTAAACTTAACACATAAATCTGGTTCAAACCCTCAGATGCAGAAGAATAATTCATACTCCCTTTCTAGGTACTTCATACAAAATTCCATTAAAGGTTAGAGCACTAGACTTCCCTTTATAGGTACTTAAGAATTAAACCTCGGTTCCCACATAACAATCTAAGAAACCAAATTCTCTAGAATGGTAATTAATAAATATATTAAGTGTCCAATATTAATATTCTAATGAATAAAGGTTATATGGTTAGATCCCCTCTACCCATAACAGATAGACAAATATAATCACTTTATGGCACAAGCAACAATCATAAATATGCATAAAACAATGACATATCATGATGAGGGCAGACCATATAAGACAAAAATATAAGTCTCAATCAAAGCATTAATAAGGGAATAAGAATACTGCAGAAATCCATATCTTAGTCTAGGTCATCAATTCAATCTAATTCAACCTTTAAAACCTAAAACTATCCAGAAAAGTACTAGCCCATGGTGTTACAAGCAACAACCATATCTATGGAATGAAACTTACCCACGAGTCTATAAATCAACAATAAGAAATTAAAGAAGGAAGAAAAACCTTTGTCTGGAATAATTCTCAGTCTTCTCTTTCCGTCTTGATGATCCTCCTCCGTTCTCCTTCTCAAGTAGCAAACACCGTGATTGAGTGTGAGGGTGATAGGCAGGTGAAGGGTAGAGATGGATGGCGGAAGGTGATGGTTTAAGATTGTCTAGCCCAAAGGGTTTGGTAGAGAGTTGTGGAGAGTTGTGGTTTGGAACACCTCAAGGACTCCTTTTATAGTTGAGGGCTGATAAAATTCTAATTCCACCTCAAAATAGGGTTTTTTCACGTCAAAAACATGAACGAGCTGAAAATTGGGTCGTCGGGTCGTGCCACTCGTCAGCAGATTGCGCGACCTCATGGTTTTGCTCATAACTTCTTCATCTGGACTCTGATTGAGGTGATTTTTGAGCTCACGCGATTCTCTCTTCCTCAGATTTCTATCCATATAAAGAACTAAAAAAAAGTCCAATATTTGAAGGGCATGAGTCATGCAAAAATGGCACGAGTTGTGCTGGTCGGTACAGCTTGCGCGGCTTCACCGTTTTGATCATAACTCCCTCATCTGATCTCCAATTGAGGTGTTTCTTGAGCTAAAATGACCTTATCTTCTGTAGCTTTCCAACCATATATCATAGATTAGTTTGAACTTCTGCACAAATACAGAAAAATTATGCAACTTGGACATGCATTTTTCAGTATTCTTTCACGATTTCACTCTTCATTCCAACTTTGCACTTTTAATCCGTTTTCCACCTAAAAACACAAAATAACACCTTAAATGCACAAATATCTTAAATATATAAAAATTTATCATTTAGTGCTAAAATACGAACATAAATCTCACAAAACGGTGCTAAATCGGACCATAAAACATGTGGATTTTCACACTAAACAGGTGTAGAGGACATATTATCTTGAGAAGTGCCTTTCGAAGTAGTAGCTTTCCCAGTCGATAAGGCACGTAGCATCGATTGAATATCAATAATGGAAGATGTTAAAGAAGCAATCGAGCCCTTGACATCGAGCAAACCTGTGTCCAGATTGCACTCTAATGATTCCATCCCCTTCTCTAACGCTGTGATGCGGTCTTCCGTTCTCGTCATAAGGCCGGCAGGTCGGACCAAATTGTTAGGCACATAAGTTAGAGAGCCCTAACTTCACTTAAAACCATGGCTGAAGGTGAAGGGTTGACCCCCATTTATATGCCCTTTCACACTTTGTGCGAAATCGATGTGGGACATCGTAACAATTCATTCCCCTTCGAATTGGACGTACATGGACGGCACACTCCGGGTGACAACCCATACCTAGGCCCACAACTCCGGGTGGCAACCCCCCCTCGGGCCCACATCCGGGGTGACAATCCTGGGCCCACAGATCGGGTAGTCCCTTTTCGTGGCCCATCCGGATCCAGCAGGTCGGACCAATTTGTTAGAGTTAAGGAGATGAATCACCACTGAACTCGGATTTCTCCACCCACGCCAATAGTCGGCTGAATACAAGTTTCCTAAAGAATGTAGAATGACCGTTCATTTCCTATTACAATGGCATTTATAATTTTAACCTGACTCCTGGACTGATGGGCCTTCTTTTCCAGATAAAGACAATTCCAACTCAACACAATAATAATAATTAATTAGTTACTGGGCTAGCCCTTCAACCTTTTCTTGCGCCTACTGTAAACTACAGGTATATCAAATAGCGATGAAACTCATAATGAGTTTGAGAATAAGATCACATGCCCGACCTTAAAATAGGCCTGACATGACTAGCTCGAGTTGAGGCAACCTTAGCCTCAACCGAGGATAATCTAAGCTAACTCCATAGAAGCTAGCACACCAAAAGCGTACCAGTTATGAGTACCTAAGAATGTAAAATGATACATCATTCTTATAATTCTTGACAAAAGGACAACACACAAAAGACATAATCAAATTCTCAATCAATAGAACTCTCTAACTTGAGGACTACTTAAATAACAGAAATTAACCGAGTTTGTTTCCTCAAAATGGTAGATTTGCTACTCCAATTAAATCCAGCGCAATTAACACGACGAGAACAACCATCATAAAATTTGAGAGCCAATAAATTCTCAATAATATTGTAATTGTAATTAAAAATTCATAGTTAAAATATTGGTTTGGCAATGACTTCAGATATAGTCAAATTCAAGGTAAAATGTGCAAATAATTCTGGTGTGATTAGAATATATTTTCGTAAATCATGTGATTATTTTCTCAAAATACTGATCTGACCATGATCAGTGTTGTTTATTCAATATATATTTCAAAACGAGACATAGCAATAGATGTAGGGTTCAAACTGCTCTTTTGTGAGACCAAATCATTGAGACAGAAAAAATAATAATAATTCAAATTGTGTTAATGGAATAATGATAATTAATATGTATGTACAATCGATTTATACGTTTATAAGTTGGTTTCTTCTGCACATATGTACACAAGCTAGTATATAGCCCGAGTGATAAGTTTACAAAATTTTATTTTAATATTTTATTTATATAATAATATAAAATATATTTATATATTTATGTTTAATATAAGTCCAGTATATTATTGAATGAAAAATACAAAATTAAAACCTATAATTAATATTTTGTCTCTTTATAAAATAATTGAAATGATTATTATGTTTTCTTTTATTTTTGTATTAACATTGTGATTCAAGTATATATGAATTATGTTAGGGTAAAGACTTATGCGCCCTTATTGAGACAGACAAAAAAAAAGTGATAGCTTTTTATAGTGAAAAGTGATACTCAATAAATAAAAAGTGATGATGTTATTTCATGAGCAATAAATGAAAGTGACAACATTTTATAGCAAAATAATAACGTTTTATAGCGAAAGTGATAACTATTTTAAAAAGTGTAAAATGGTCTCACGTGAGACGGTTTTACGCAAGATTTACTCTTATGTTGGTGACAAAAAAAATTCAAAAAAAAAAAAAGATAATTACCTTACCATACAATTTTTATTAAATTAAAGTACTACTGAGCACTTTCTTAAATAATGTCACAAATTTTCGAAAAATTATATTAAAAATAATTTTTTATCATTCATGATATGTAATATACCTTTTAATTGAATAACATAAAATAATTTTTTTTATCAGTTATATAATATTATAAAAGTGATCAAATTTAAAGTAATGTATAAAATTAAAAAAATTAAGTCTCTTGTAAAAAGTTTTTTTATTAGTATATAAATTAAAAAATTGAATTTAAAATAATGTATAAAAATAAAAGTAATCAAAACCCTATATTAATTATGATTTTATTGTAACCTTTTTTTTCAATTTAAGGGTGATAAAGAAAAACTAAATTAATTAAAAATATTAAAATAGAATAAAAATTAATCAAGAAAGAAATAATATGATTTTTAAATCTTTACATAATATTAAAGAATATTATAAATAATAGAAACTAAAAGATTAAAATGTTAAAGGAATAAAATGTTAATAATGGAACTATTTAATGTAGAATAAAGAAAATAATTAATATATATAATAAATGTTTAACCAATAAAATAATGACACATACAATTTTTGGTAGTGAAGTTTCTCAACCTTAAAACATGTATGTTTTTCGAAAATTTAAATAAGCAACAACTTGCCAATTATATGTATTAAGATGTTTAATATATATTATAAAATTCACTATAAAGTCCAACTTAATTACAATATTTGGTGCTGAAAATAGCAATTTTTCTTGAACAACGTCAGTAAAAATAAATGATATGTTGGAATAGAGGGACTATATATTTAATGTAGATTTGATTTACAATCCATATTGCATTATAGCATCATCTCTTACAAAATCTTTAGATTAATTTCTCACATCTAAAGGATAATTATGTGAATAAAAACCTCATAAAGCTCAAAGGAACATCCAATTAGAGAAAAGAACTAATTTAGGCCTTAACCATTAAAATAATTAGATCTTGCATGTCTCTTTTTCCTTTTTAATCAGATCTTGTATTTTTTAATAACCTTTGGCATTTAAAGAGAGGCTAAAGATCTAAAGCAAAAAGTGCACATATATCTTTCCAACTAAACCATGAAAATAGGTGTTTGTCTGAGAGAATGAGTCTTTAGAGTGAGAATTAAAAAGAAAGGTGTTGGAAAATGGGAGTGTCCTTTTTAATTTAATCTTAGAAAGTAAACTTTATTAAAGTTTGTAATTTTAAAAGTTGGCAATTTCTAAATAAAATTCAACACCAATCGGACCACGAAACAATTACATAAATAATTATGGGTTAATTGCATTAAAAATCCTAAACTTTAGTTGTATTGCAAATTAATCCCAACTTTTATGAAATAGAAAAAAAATCATGATCTTTCAAATTTGTGCAAATCGCACCCTTCATCTGCCCGACCGCTGACGTGGCATGTAAAGGCCTCCATGTGGGATTTAAACGGCGTCGTTTTGTGTTTTGCCTCTTGCCCAAATTTAAATGCGAACCCTAAACCTTCTGAACCTTAAACCAAAATCTCCCCCTAATTCTTCTTCTCTACTCCATGATTCCAATTACGTGTATCTGTTGAAGAAACAATGCATATGTGATGAATCTATACGCGACCACACCTCGTACTTCGACACTGCTTATTACACGAATCTTGGGAAGAGGATGGGGCTGCTGTCGACCGACTAGTTGCTGTACTCCGACGAGCGGACGTCGTGGGTGGTTAGTATGATGGGGTCTCAGCCGGAGATCTTCTTCAATCAGTTGGCGGGGTCGATGGTGAAATTCCAATGTTCTTGTCGGGAAGAAGCAGGTTGAAATTAGATTGAATTGCAACTATCTCAATGATTGAATGCCTTAATTAGGATGTATTTGGTTGTTTTATCTTCTTTTTAATTCTTCTATCTCAAAGATCATGGTTTTTTTTCTATTTGATAAAAGCTAGGATTAATTTGCAATACAACGAAAGTTCAGGATTTTTAATGCAATTAATCCAATAATTATTGGCACCATTATATAAAAAACGTTTAATTGCAAAACTCTTTAATGTATTTATCATTTAATTAATATTTTTATTTTAAAATAAGTTAACCCACTATATGCACCCACGGTATCCCAGAATATGAATATTTCCAACTTGTGATACTTAGATGTGACACTCTTAATTAAATCATCCACCACTATAATTTTTATTTTTTTAAATACAGATCAATTATTGTGCTCTTCATGTCATGTGTACTTGAAATAGGATGAGATTATTTCATTTTTTTCAAACTATTGTATGACATCAATAGTCTTATAATGATTTTTTTTCCTACATAAAATTAATTTTTATCAGATATAACAATTTTTTGAGTTTAAAGAGCAACCTTTCTTTATCTTTTTATTTTATTCCAAAAAGTCCCACATTATTAAGATATCAATTTTCATTCTAAACTTTTAATTTTCTCTAATTTCATTAATACAATATTTTTTTTACCAATTTTGTCTCATTACTCTGTAAAAGCATCGATACAATCTCATCTCATAAAATTAGAAAAATTAAATACTTTAAGTATAAATGATCATTTTTTATGAGAATTTAAATTTAAAAATTATGAAACTATTCCAAAAAAAGTTAAATTTATTGAGACTATTTTAATTAAAGTAATATGAGACGATTTAATTTCACACTTTAATTTTTTTTCATTATTAATTGAAATGATTATCATGGACGATTTCAAATTTTCAATATTTATATTGTAAGGGTCCACTTAAAAAAAATATAGTCTGCAAACTATAATAAACTAGAGGGGGCATTTAATTCTAAAATTAAAATTTTAATCTTTAATTTTTTCTTTTATTATTAATTAATAAATATTAATTAATAACTACACCAGATTTTACGGTCCATGAGTCGCGGATCTTCTTACTATAAAAAGATAAATAATTAGAGAATTATAAAATAAATTAATATTACAAAAATTAGAAATAAAAACATTGCCGGCCAGAAACATATTTATTGTTAATGATTGCCCGTTGACTAAGAAAGTTGCAACGACCACATTACTTTTAAGACTTAATTACCAGAAAATGTATTTTCTAAGAGTATATATTACTTATCTCGGAAATATTATTAGTATCATTAGAAAAAAGAAAAAAATAGTATTAGCTTATCAATTGATATATTTTTTCAAAATAAAATAAGTAATAATTTTCTTTAAATGACTAATATTCTGAAACATAAACTTGAATTGCACCAAGTAATATTAATTGATGTCAACAAAATTCTTTGTACCTTTTAATATAGTGATAATGGCAAAAATTATCCATTATTACATAAAATTAATTTTAAGTGGCCACATATATTAAAAATAATTTATTCTAGTCACTTTTATTAGAATTGGCCAAAGTGCCCTTGAAATGGACCTGCATCACATGTTTGAGGTATCTTTTTGACCAAAAAATACAAAAGTATAATAATTTATTTTACAATCTATTGAATGCATTAATTTGTTACTTTCACATACCTCATGAATATATTTATTTATTAAAATACAAAAAGATGCATTAATTTTATTCGTATGAATTTTTTTAATTTTTTTGAAAAAAAAGGTGTTTGTCGAATAGAACAAAAAGTGTTGGCCGAATAGGCCGAATAGGTCGAATAGAAGAAATATTTTTTTCAATTTTTTTTTAATTTTTTTTGGAAAAAAAGTGTTGGCCGAATAGAATAAAATGTGTTGGTCAAATAGAACAAAATTGTTGGCGGAATAGGCCGAATATAAGAAATATTTTTTTTAATTTTTTTTGAATTTTTTCTGAAAAAAAAAAGTGTTGGCCGAATAGATCAAAAAGTGTTGGCCGAATAGAACAAAATTGTTGACCGAATAAGCCGAATAGAAGAAATATTTTTTTTGAATTTTTTTTAATTTTTCTGAAAAAAAAGTGTTGGTCGAACAGAACAAAAAATGTTGGCCGAATAGAACAAAATTATTTGCCGAATAGGTCGAATAGAAGAAATATTTTTTTTGATTTTTTTTATTTTTTTGGAAAAAAAGTGTTGGGCGAATAGAACAATAAATGTTGGCTGAATAGAACAAAATTGTTAGCCGAATAGTCCGAATAGAAGAAATATTTTTTTCAATTTTTTTTAATTTTTCTGAAAAAAAAGTGTTAGCCGAATAGAACAAAAAGTGTTGGCCGAATAGAACAAAATTATTGGCCGAATAGACCGAATAAAAAAAATATTTTTTTTGAATTTTTTTTATTTTTTCTGAAAAAAAAGTGTTGGCGAATAGAACAAAAGTGTTGGCCGAATAGGCCAAATAGAAGAAATATTTTTTTCAATTTTTTTTTATTTTTTCTGGAAAAAAGTATTGGCCAAATATAACAAAAAAGTGTTGGCCGAATAGAACAAAATTGTTGGCCAAATAGGCCAAATAGAAGAAATATTTTTTTTGAATTTTTTTTATTTTTCAGGAAAAAAAAGTGTTGGCCTAATAGAACAAAAAGTGTTGGCCGAATAGAACAAAATTGTTGGTCGAATAGGCCGAATAGAAGTAATATTTTTTTGAATTTTTTTTTATTTTTTCGAATTATTGATTCCCCACCAACCCCCATTTAATGATGCCCCACATTCCCCATTTAAATTTTAAATTTAAAAAATTTTAAATGCGGTACACCCACCCCATTTATTGCAGTCAAAACTGACATAATCATGGTCCCATTATTTTCGTCCTTTATTTGATAGTTAGGGGGGTAATTTGATGAGTCCACCAAATAGTGGCTAGTAAAAATTATATATAAGAGAGGTGACTATTTAAAATTACACGTAGTGAATAGTGGCTACTATAAATTTAAACCCTTTAATATATTGGTTGGTTTTATAATTAATTATTATCTTATCAATTTGATTTCGTGATCATAATTATAGGAGATACCACAAGTTTTCATACTTATGTATGATTCTTTCGAGAGAAGTAATATTTGGTATATTAAAGAATAACACTCATGATTAAAAAGAGTTAAACTTCGAGAATATCTAGCATATCGTTTCATGTTAGCATGTAATAAGAAAATGTATAATCACTATTTGAAAGGCAAATGCTTATGTACATCTTGATGTATTTGTACATCTATATTTTTATTTATTACTACTATTTTATTTTATAGTGTACTAAACTTTTTGGTGTTTATTAATATATTTGTTTTGTTAGAATTTTTATCCTCAATTCATTCACACTATTATCTATCCTTGTCATTGTGCATATTCATTTTATATATTCTTTTACTCTTATAGTAGTTCATTACATATTTTATTTAGAATAAATTCACTATCAATTTAATCTAAATTAAATAGATATTCGAATGTCCTATAGATGCATCCAGATAATTTATAAGTGATTCACTCATTTTATGTGAAAATTGATAAATTATTTTATTTTATACGCCACTTATAACCCACGCAATTAAAAAATTATCAAATGGTCATTTATTTATTTTTCAATTTAAAGTTTACTTAAAAAATAAATACACACAAACCATTATCGAGACTCAATAAATCATTCATGTCGTATGAGTTAGGTTGTGAAATCGTTCATCCTATGTTGCACATTTCATGATTAAAGACATGCATGATAATAGCTAGTTATAAGTATTCCGCAAAAAGTAAATGTACTTAAATTGTTTTCTTTTATAATATTAAAAAATATTTTAGTAATTAATTATTCACATTTATAATAATTATATTCCAAACCTGATGTGAGCACATATAATTGCAATTTTTTTTTGAAATGCATTTCTTAATGAAATAGACAAAGTAATGACGTGGAATAGAAGCACAATAATTGTATGCAAAAAATATAAAATATTGTTGTGAGTGACCTGTTATAGTAGAGCTTCGTTGTTAAGAATTAAAAGCACATGAGAATGACATGTCAACACAAAAAGAAAAATAAATTAAAAAAAAACCAAGGAAATGGATATGCATTGTGCTTATATATATATATATATATATATATATATATATATATATATATATATATATATATATATATATATATATATATATATATATTAAAGTATAATGAAAAATGCATTAAAATATATTTCTAAGGATTTATAATATGATTTATAGTTATAGATATACTTTAATCGGTTCGGATTCTCTGTGTTATTTTAATACATCATCTCTTATGTCACACCGATAGATGAATGACATGGTAGAGAGGGTGAGAAACTATATCTTAAAAAAGTAAAGCATAAACCCTAGAGATAGTGATTGGATTTCTTTTTGATCGTCAATCATATAACATGTAGCATAGAAGATAATGTACAAAAATAGGGCAGAAAATCCAATATACTTCCTCCAGCCAAAAATAGGGCAGAAAATCCAATATACTTCCTCCAGCCACTTACAAAGTATCAATTTTTGTCATTTTGGGCTGCCACTTCAAAAATATCCATTTTCTCCTTTTAGTAAAAGGGACTCACACATGGCCCATCACATCCCTCTAATACAACTACCCACTACACATATAATAATAATAATACTTCTTAATTCATGTGAAAAAACAAATGAGTATCTTATAAGTGACCAGAGGGAGTATATTTTAATTATCCATAAACATACCTTTCTTTAATAATAAATACTCCCTCCGTCCCGTTTCAATGTTGACGTTTGCTTTTTCCACGTTGATTAAGGAGTATAATATTTTAATCGATAGTGGGTGGAAAGATATAATATTTAATGTAAAGTGGATAGGTGTATTAGTGTTGAATGTGGGTTTCATAATGATATATTAATTATTTTAGGTGAGTCTCATATTCAAAAAAAAAACATAAACATTAAAATAAAACGCCAAAAATAAAAATATATAAACATTAAAATAAGACGAATAAAATATACTTAAATAATAAATCGACTTGTTTCACATCTCCCATATATCTCATATGTATCCATTTCATAGAAGAGTGCGAGAATGGATATAATGTATAATCAAATGAAAAGAAAGATGGATATAATGTATAATCAAATGAAAAGAAAAAAGCTTTTTAGCTTTGATCTTTATCTTTATGGGGTTCCTTTTGAACACTTTGTACTCAACCTAGCTGGCCCAGTGGGACCCACTAACTCAACAAGATTATGACGTGGACAAAAAGTTCAGCATCAACTTTTCAATCCACCCCACCTTGTTTTGCTGCTGGCGGCTCTCTCTCTCCTCTCTTTCTCTCTCATGCCTTTATCTTCAATTCTCTTTACATTTATTTACTTTATTACACACTTTTTTCCTATTTTATTAGTCGTTGCCTTTTTATTTTTATTTTCCTAAAGCACGTATATTTTTTTAGCTTAGATTACATGCTATGGTTTATTTTAATATAAAGTATATCAATAAGGTGAGGGTGATATAATCTATGGATACATGTTACTTCCTCCGTTACGAAGAAGTTAGCACATTTTTTTTGCACGAAAATTAAAGAGTATAATAATTTAATACAAAGTAAAGTAAAGTGAGGTGAGAGAAATAATATTTAATGTGTAGTGGGTAGTTGTATTAGAGGTGGTATGTGGGCACCATGAGAATAAGTAATTGTTTTGGTGTGGGTTCCATGTATTAAAAAGAAAATGTGTCAACTTTAGTGGGACAAACCAAAAAGGAAAGTGTGTCAACTTCTATGGGACGAAGGGAGTAATATTTATGAATAATAAAATATAGTTAAATATTTCTATTTTTCCATTTACTCTTTGCAAAATAGCAAGTTTATATTTTCTGTTTTGTTCAATTTTTAATTTAAATTTACATATAAAAAGAAATAATATTTATTAGAATTATAGGCACACACAATTATAAGTCATTAAAAAAATAGAATAAGCTACTCAACCTATCATCACGATATTATCCGCTTTAATTACCAACTCCATCGAAACGAGTGATTGCATCTATCATAACGAAATATTTTTAAAGAAAAAAAATTGTCAAAATATCGTTCACCACTTTCCCAAACTCAAAGTATATATATATATGTAAAATCTGCTTGAGCTGGTCATAATAGAGAATTAAGTAAATTATGCTAATTTAGTTTTGATCTAAACCATTTCAACTCCACGATCATTAAAATAAAAAAGGACATCTTTAATGATTAATTAGTTGCACAAGATTTAAACGCAATTACCTCCTAAACTATTATACTAATTAATTTAATATATATAATAATAAAATTCCAATCCATTAATCCACATATATAATATATTATTCCCTCGCTTAGTTTCAATAAACTTTTCATTACTTTTTTTATTTGTTTATGCATTACACTCTTCATCTTTTAAAAATAGTAAAAGTTTCAAACGAATAACCTCTCAATACATCATATTATATGCTTTCGAAAGAAATACTACATCATATTATATATTTTCAAAAATGCTACTCCCTCCGTCCCGTTTCAATGTTTACGTTTGCTTTTTGCACGTTGATTAAGAAGTATAATATTTTAATAGATAGTGGGTGGAAAAATATAATATTTAATGCAAAATGGGTAGGTGTATTAGTATTAGATGATATATTAATTATTTTAGGTGGGTCCCATATTCCAAAAAGGAAACGTAAATATTGAAATGAGACGCGCAAAATAAAAACGTAAACGTTGAAACGGTAGGAAGGAAGTATAACCTAACCCATATAACTTTACTTTATCATTTACATATAATTTTATCCTCATAAGTTAAGAAAGTTGATCAAAAGAGCAATCACTATAAAAATTTTCTTCTTTTTTAACAATGAAATGTCTAACGGATTTATTATATTTTTACCAATACGACGGAATTATTTATTAATGGAACTTTAAAAATTTACCAACCATGCACTATTTTACCATCAAATTTGTTATTAATTTGTTAGTAAATTAATTTATCAATAAAATTAAAGTTTTTTTTATCAACGTAACATTCCGTTTGTATAAAACATTTTTTTTTATAGTGAATTTTTCGATGGAGGGAGGGTGCACTATTTATATACCACAACAATTACACAAAATACATTCACACACCTTTTTTTCTTTTAAATTAGTTTTATTCCTCCAATATAGTTAGTTGCACGACTAATTAATTAATTACTTAACTAATAATAACACGTACAAATCAAAATTCCCATCCAATCAATTCACACACACACATATATACACACACCAAACTCTAGACGGAGTTTCTCCGTCTAGATCAACCATGCACTTTTTCTTCTTTGCCCTGAATTCTCTCATCAAGTTTTAAAACACCCTCCCTCCCCCACCCCCCCACCCCCACCCCACCACCCCCGTGTTTGCCGATCACTTTTTCACTTTTGTGAAGCATATATTCATACCACTATATGTTTCATTCCTATACAAGTCTTCAATCAATTCTTCCACCATAAACATTCTCATCCATCATTTAAAAAAAAAAACATACATGGCTCAACTCCAAGAAAACAACTCATCATCATCAGGGATCAAGTTATTTGGAGCCACCATCTCCCTCCAAGAAAGATCACAATCACATGAACCACACGATCATAACCAACCGCCCCCGAAAGCCGACGATCCGACGGCCGAGAAGCGGCCGGATAAGATCATCCCTTGCCCTAGATGCAAGAGCATGGAGACAAAGTTTTGTTACTTCAACAACTACAACGTTAATCAGCCACGTCACTTCTGTAAGGGCTGCCAGAGGTACTGGACCGCCGGCGGCTCCCTCCGGAATGTGCCCATCGGCGCCGGCCGCCGGAAGGCCAAGCCTTCCTGCCGGCCGGGCCTGTCGCCGTTCTCCGACGGTTGCTTGTTTGACGCCTCCGGTCGGGTGCAACAGCTCGATTTCGACGCGGTGGTGGGGGAGTGGCAGGCGGCGGAGCACGGCGGTTTCGGACATCTTTTTCCGGGAAAGAGGAGGAGATGCGCCTCTAATAGTCAAAGTTGTTAATGGTGTTTTAGTAATTTGTCGTGTAGCTAATTTCGAGAGAAAATTAATTAAATAAATAATGTTAGTAAATATTGCCAGTTGCTTAAGCTTCTTGCTGTAAAAACAGCCTGTGGTAGTTGATTATATAGTATTTAATAATTTATAAATATTATGTTAATATATAGTATTAGAGATAATAATCATGGACATTGGTGAGAAATTTCGTGCATCATTTAATCAAGATAGGGTGGGGCTGTGCCGTCTATGATGGTATATTTAGTCTTATCTAATTATATGGTCCTGAATATTTAATTTTAGTTATTATTAACTAATAATAATGCTGATTAAGGGCTTGAATTATCGGTTTGGATGACTTATTTAGATTGGCAAACACATCCTGCGAAAATATATAAATTGGAAGTGTTTTAATAAAAAGTACTAATTAATTTTTTTTTTCATACCAAATTTCAGTTTACTGTTTAATATTAATTTTTGGGATATTTTAATATTTTATTTAATAAATAAGCATAAAATATTATAATGTGTGTGAAAATGAGAATTAAATTTAAAATTAATATAACTTTTGAAATTATTAAATAGAGTACAATTGTTTCTTTTTTAGGATCGCGTAAAGGATTTTATGAAACAAATAATTGAGAAAAATGTAAATAGTTCGGTATGATTGTATGAACAGAAAGAGAGTATTAGTGTTGTCCATTTCAATTTAATTACATTTCATTTATGTTATTCTTTTAAGATATGTATATTATTTTTAACGATTAATAATTTATTACAATGAAATAATATATACTCATATTAAAATAGGGGGTTTGGTGCTTGAATTGCAGAATTCGACTTTAATCTTCTATTTTAAAATTCTAAAATTAATCAAGATATTATTTAGTTTTAGATCGTACGCATATCTATTTTATAGTAACATATATTCTCTTTGTGATACTCTTCATGTCGAGCTAGACACGTTGAGCTGGCATTATTAAATTAATCAGTGGAAGAGTAATTAATTTTCATATCCATTAATTATATGATTAAGTAAAACGTAAACAAACATCGAACCAGCACGCATCGGGTTTTCAAATTTGTGGATATTATAGAGTCGGATTGATGCCACATGGATAATTTAAATAATTAGATTAAATTTTTATTTAATTCTAACGGTTAGATAAAATAAAATAATAAAATTAAATTTCATGACGACCAAGTCACTTCTAAGAAATTTTTACCTTATACTATATCGATATCTTAAGATATAGCGTTACACCCGAATTATTCATAATTATATAACATGATTATTAGTCAAAATATATCCTTTCACTTTACATCTGAAGTGACTGATTTACCCAGCACGATATTTATCTACTATCAAGTACTCCCTCCATCCGTATGATTACATTTGTTTTTTACACATAGATTAATAAATATAATATTTTAATGTATATTGAGGTGAGAGAAATAATAGTTTAAACGAGCCAAACCAAACTTAAATTTCGGATCCGAATAGTTTATCAAACCAAACTCAAGCCTAATGGTGTTCGGCTGGAAAGCTCGCGAACATATTCATTTATAGGCTCGTTAATGGCTCGCAAACGCATTCGTAAATTTTATAGTTATTCTTTAGAATTATATATTATTATTTATTTATTAATATTCAATAATTAAATATTTTATATTAAACCACACAAATATGATAATAACTTAAGTGATTATTTAAATATTTAAATACTTTTTACCGTTTATTATTATATTTTGTTAGTTTATTTATTTAATATTTGAGTAACATTAAATGTTTATAAACGAAACATTCTTTTAATATCCAGGCACAAAATTATTTAAATGTTCATGAAAATATATTCATAAACAAGTTACTTTATGTGTTCGTGAACATGTTTGCGAGTCTTAACAAATAGTTTGAGTTCGAGCTCAAGTCCGATATTTTTTTCTTGACGAGTTCGAGCTTGGGCTCGAGTTCGATAATTTCTTAACAAATGATTCTCAAACTTAGTAGTGTTCGACTCGACTCGTTTCGATTAAATCCCTAAGGATGAGACACCCAAAAAGGAAATATGTAACTGTTAGGATGGAACGGAGGGAGTAATATATAGGCAAAGACTTGTGTGAAACCGTCTTACGTAAGGGCTTACATGCGACGGCCATAAAATGACATCTTTTATACAGAAAAGTGATAATAAATTAATTAAAAGTGATGATGCTATTTCATTAACAATTTATAATATACTAAATAAAAAGTGATAACATTTTATAGCGAAAGTGATAATGTTTTATAACGAAAGTGATAACTATTTTAAAAAGTGAAAAATTGTGTGAGACTGTCTCACGCAACACCTACCCTAATATATAAATGTTCAGGAATATGGTATTTATCCATTAATAAATAATGGCGCAAAATTCCTTTATTATACATGACCAAAAATGAAAATAATTAATTAAAAATTGGTAAATAATTAAAGGATAAATATGCATGGTTAGTGGATAATAAATAGTTAAACTAATAAAGAATGTAACATGTATGGGGAACCTCATTTAGGACCTGATACGACAGAGTAAAAGATTTGAAGAACAAGAATCAAATTAAAAGAAAGCTTACCTTCATAAATGTTAAATATTTTGCCAGAATATATCAAGGCATAATTAACCTCATCTTAATTCTATCTCTTTTGATTATTTGCTTGCTTTTTCAGGAATCGCGATTTTTCCTTTTTACAGTACATTACTTTTTTTTTTTTACTTTTTCTTATATAATTATCATATATAGTATTTTCAAAGATATGAGTTGATATTTGGTGTACTTAACGTGCACTTACATATGTATAACTTTTTATTTAATAGTGTATATATCTTTCTTAATAATTGTATAATTTTTTTACACTCAACTTTTCATTTAAAAAATTAACAAAAAAATTGACTAACAAATTGTATACATTTTTATTTATAAGTGTATAGATTTTTAAACGTGGATGCACAGTACTTCCGGGCACACAGGATAATTAGCCCAAAGATATTATCAATATTTTTTAAAATTATTATCTTTTTTTATTCATAATACTAATTGTTTATGAAATAATTTATTGTCACTGTTATTTTTCATAAATCAAAATAATACTCCATTTATTAAATTATTATCACTTCTTATTCATGTTGCAAAAGTTTTTAAGTTTTGTGAGACCGACTCATAGGAGTTTTTTTTTTTTTTTTCTTTATTAGTATATACTTCCCTGTTTTCATTTTTTTTTTTTTAGTATATACTTCCCTGTTTTCATTTTTATATACTTCCCCCTCCAAGTACCTGTTGCACGTCTAATGATATGATTGAGGAGATAGATGCACTAAATAATATAGAAAATTCAGCATCGAAAATTAAACCTTTGAAATATCATTGCTTAATTTCAACAACCCTAATAAATTTATTTACTCCTTCCTTGGATGTACACAACACATGTAGAAATATTTACACTTTCTATTCTTATTGTTCTGAGAAAGTCTTCACAATAAATCAACATAATCAACTATCAAGATTTAAACATAAACCATCCCAATTATCTTTTTACTTTTTAGAAAATGTCCTAAAATAATTAGAACATTCAATTTCGTCTCAAACCTTTCAATTTTGTTCTAATTTCGTCCTAAAATAATATTTTTTTTTACCAATTTTGTCTCATAGCTTAGTAAAAATATTGATTCAGTTACACTCCATGGAATTAGAAAAATTGAATATTTTAAATTAAAAATAACTATTTTGGTGAGAATTTAAAAATTATAGGACTAATTCAAAGAAATAAAAAAATTTGAGATTTTTTTGATTAAATTAAATTTGTATAAGAGAATTTTGATTTTAAATTAACATTTTAATGGGTATGCATGTGAAGGCATATGCATAACATATTTATTAACAAAAATATAAAGTTACACCCAAATTTTGATATTTCTTATGCCAAAGTGCGTTTTAGAAATATAATAATGTTTTTTTGAGAGCGCGAGTAATTTTCTTTTATGGAAATATTTTTTGTTTTTTTTTCTTTATAAAACTGAAAATTTCTGCCATTCAACTAGAAAAATATTTTTGTACTAGAAAATAATTTTTTATAAAATAAATATCTTATACTCCATATCTTTATAAGATTGAACATTTGTACATTAGTAGTAATTTTGTGTATTCTTTTTGCTATTTAAAATTTTAATTCAATGTCAATTAATCTATCATTTTGTGTTGCAAATCAAATAAAAATATGGTAATAAATTTACATGCGCTGCTCTGTGATTTTTTACTATCTTGAAATACAAAATCAATTGATATCGACTTAAAAATATAAAATTATAATGTTATTGTTGAGATGCAATTATTTTTCAAATTTAAGAGACATTTATTCCCTTCCAAGTACAACCAAGAGATATTACACATACATAAAACATGATAGAGAAGAGGTCATGAGTAATAATAATTTTCAAGAAATTAATCCCAGCAAAGATCTTTGTATATATATACTCCATCAAATAAAAGAACTCATGATCAGTACTATATATATTAAAACAAATAATTAAAAATAATGATGATGAGATTAATTAAATTAAGATTAAAAGGCCTGATCATTAGGGTTGATTTCCAGCTCCTTGAATAGCTGAACACAACCTGGGTCAGCCTTCTTCTTGGTGAACCCTAGTGGGTTTGCTTGTCGCAGGTTGTCATGGAATCCACTGTTCTTGGTCACAGTCACACTTGAAGATGGTTCTATGGCCCAACCCTCGTTAGGGATCTCACTGCAATCTTCCCTGCTGCTCTTCACTAGTGTCACCGCGCATTCCTCCTCCCCGTGGTCGCCTTCCGCTACCAGCCGGTAGTGTCCTCTCTCGCCCGTCACGCCTTCGAGCGAGTATGTTACGTTCGTCGTGTCCTCGGTTTTGCACTCTAGGCGCACCGTTGCTCCTGCGTTGCAAAATCAAGTTTTGGTATTAAAAAACATACCTATATTTTAAATTTCACACTATATATAACTATAAACAATATTAATCCTATTCAATTCATTATGCAATTACTCTGTTGAATTAATATTCTTTCTCTTTTCTCTAATTATTTCTCTCACATTAATTAATATTTTCTCAAGCATATCACCACCATCTCTTATACGTTGACATAAAATTAAAATATACGATATCAAAATTTAAAATAAAAGTAAATTAATATCACTATTCATGATTTTTAAAACACACCTAATTAATCTCAAACTTAAGTTTTTACTTTCTGAAAAAATTAAAAGTCTATTAAATAAGGACGAAAACTTCAAGAACTAGCTCTAATAAAGACCTATATGCTACTTTTTCCCCCTGTTATTACAGACCTCTTTTCTCATCCCACACATTAATTATTTACGTGAAAATTAATTAAAATAAATTTATTCATGATTTTTAATTTTTAACTAAAAATCCTCTCAAATGGGATAAATAGAAAGATTCTAATCAAATATTACAACTATAATAATGAAAAAAAAGAAGAAGTAAATTTATCTCGATGAAGTTGAAGGATTTATCTAAAAAGTTAATTATTGTCACTAGCTCCCGAAAATCTAATCCTTGTTCATTATTTGGACAACGAATTAGAAATAGAAGCTAGACAAAAATGGTGGATTGATAATAAATTATTAATAGGAATATTTAAAAAATGAGTCTCCTTTTACGTTTTTGTAAATTTCCTCCATTTCCTTTAATCTGCATCGTTCAATTAATATCTATGAATATTAAGTTGCCACGTCACCACAGACATAACGTGAGAAAAACAAAAATGAAAGATTAAATTATTTTTTAAAATTTAATTAGATAATGGTTTGTGACATGTCAAGTAGTGGTTGGTGAAAATTACGGTTAAAAGAAATTTATGTAAGTTTACTGAGTATGAAATGGGGAGGATCCAGGTCCTAGATTGCATGTATAAATACCTGGCATGGGCTCACTAAGTCTGTTAATGAAATTGGTCCGGCAGACCTCGCAGTAAACCTCTCCCTCAATGATGAATTCGGGGACGGCATAAACGGCCACGCCGGAAAAGCAGAGGGCGGCGACGGCCGCCAAGAAAATTGCATGATATGTTGGGGTTGCCATCTAATGTTATGATCAATTTGAATGTTTATTTGTTTTGTCAAATGGATAGAATTGTGTAATAATGTTTGATGATGGAAGGTATATATAAACGTTGGTAGTTAATGTCGTGAGGTAACTAATTCTTTGCAACCACCTAAATTTTCTCTTTCCCACACATTCAAATCAGCTTTGAATTAATTGCATGTCCTAAAAAAATGGTGTTGAATTATTTACTTTGGAAATAAATTTTAACCACAAACTTATATTATCGGGTCGAGCAATGTAAAAAACAGGTAATTAAGGATTTGGATGAAAAACAAAAAACGACACGATGGGTGGTGGGCGGATTGGTGGTTAAAAAATGCTTATTAAAAAATATATACTCCCTCCTCCTTCTCATGATGAGAAGAGTTACATTTATTGTATGCAAGAAAATTAAGAAATATTGTATTTTAATGAGTAGTGAGTTGAAAGATATAATATTTTAATGTATAATGGGTAGGTGTATTAGTGTTGTGTGTGGGTCCCATAAAGATAAAGTGATTGTTTTGTATGGGTTCCATTTACCAAATAGGGAAATGCAACTCTTGTAGCGAGACGCCAAAATTAGTAAAATGTAACTCTTGTGGCGGGATGGAGGAAGTATAGTTTTGTTAGTTTATTTTTATATATATATATATATATATATATATATATATATATATATATATATATATATATATATATATATATATATATATATATATATATATACTCCTCCGTCCTAGGCTAAGAGGGCCAGAGACCTTATGTTTTAATCATAAGGTCTCTGGCCCTCATTACCTGGGACGGAGGGAGTATATTTTTTTTACCCAATGAAAGGATTTTAAATGACACATTTGTGTAAAGAGTTAAATTTTTTTTCCAAAACACCTAAAAAAAATTAATTCAAATTCAAATTCATGATTTGAAATTCATTCATTTAAAATCATAGATTTATAAATTTGGAGATTTAATGATGGATTTAAACATAAGGAAAGACTTTGATCCAAAACTCAACCTAAGATTTCAGGTTTGAAGCCTACATGTGTGATAAACAATTGTGGGACACTCTAACTTTAAATGGGATCCCCCACTAGTTAATATAGCTAGGTTCTACTAGTGAACTCTAACTTAAAATTGGAGTTCATGCTAGTAGAAGATAGGTTTTGATATGCATTGACTTAAAGTCCCTACTAGTGAATGAAAGGTTCTACCCTTCCCAAATTAATCAGTCTACTAAACATATATCAATGCATAAAAAACACAAATTATAACATGCATGTAAAAAATGTAATACACATCTTAAAAAAATTGAGTTTCATACAAAATTTTGTCATTATATTAATACATAAGTAAAAAAGTGAACTATTCCATTTATCCCATGAAATTATTTTTATTTTAACTTGTAGTTTAATGTATGTATATAATTTATCTATTACTACATAATGTCTCTAAAACTTTCATGGTCAATTCATTCAAACTAGATTGGATCAATAAGGATGCTATTCTTATTTTCTCCTTGTTATATAAAATCTGTCTTTTTAATGTTAGAATTTGTTATATCATTCCTTAAAAAGAATTATCATCAATTAATTGAATTCAAATTAAATAGATAACGTCATTGTATGGACTACATCCAAACGTAAATGATGAAACTCTGATCTAAATAACACAGTTTTGTTGGCCCAATAATTCAGGTTCTAAATGGGCTAATTAATTTAGCCCCACAAAGTTGGGCCTACTGCAATACAAAATGGGTGGCACTATTGCCACCCAAAACGAGATCTTAAATACTTGAAATTAAACATTTTAAATTTCTTTCGTGGAAATTTTTCCAAACGAGATCTTAAATACTCTATACATCACGCCATTTAAAATTTTCTAATAGAACTTATTATTATTTAGAGTTACTACTTTTATTCATTACAACTATTCTTTTCTTCATCTTTAATATATTCATTTTATTATTTTATACACATTAAATTTTAATTTTTGAAAAGAAGGCAACACATATGCTCTGTACGTACATTTAATATAACTAACGTTTATCTCGTGCGTTGTACGGGAAGATGTTATGATATTTTTATTTTTTATTTTTTTGGAAGTTTAAAAAATTTTAAAAAATTCATTGTTTTGTTTTCAAGCTCGGAAGTGACAGTTGTCGGAGAAGAGGGTGAAAATTGAATAATTCCAAAGGTTGCAAAAGGTAAAGGAGTTCTAATGATAAAGATGTTAAACATTGATGAGTTACATATTATGACTATGAAGTCTCATCGGAATTTCAACTTGAGGAACTAAGCAAGAGTCTTTGTGCTGATCTTGGCGACGTCGTCTCATGCGAATAATAATAATAAAATAAAAAAATACACACACATATTTATATTCAATAAAAAAATATTTAATCCTAAATATTAATTCATACATTTATAATAGTATGTTTGAAAACATAATTCTTATAAATAATTGCATTTACACCATTTTTTTTAAAATGTGATCTTCAGACTTATTTTGTTTGTTGATCTCGACATGAATACAACTACATATAAATGATCATATATATATATATTCAAGAACAACACATCATTTCCAAGAAACTTTCATAACATAAGAAACAATTAATAATTTTAATTGATTTAATCAGCATAAACTGTATATTATATTTATGGAGATCAATGGCTACCAAAAAAACTTCACTTGTAATTTTTCTAAAACAACATAAATGGAGCAATCCAAATGTGGAAAAAAGTATAAAATTTAATCTTTTCATGTGCTTCAACATCGATACATAAGAGTATTATTTGGACAAAGTTAGACACCAGATGGTTAATTTAAAGAGTGAGTTAACCATCATGCTTATATTTTCCCATGTGATCTCTAGTGCTAAAATTAGAAGTGCTATACGTTTATGTTCCCTCATGTGATCTCTTGTACCGAGATTAGAAATGCTATACGTACATCATACCTGATAAATATAAGCTCAATATCATGAATTTTTAAAGAAAAAGAATATAAATCAAAACACATAATCATAGGTCACTCCTAGTAAGAAATAATAAATTATAGAGGTTATCTTTAAAGATGAGGTGTCCACAAGTGTTATTTCCCCTATTCTCTACTTCAAGTGTTTCCTAAAAAATAATACTGCAAGTTTTTGTATCAGTTGATGCATGTTCTTCTCTACATCTAATGAAGTTGCACAATCCTTCAAAATTTCACGTTAAAGCAATTATTAAATCATTAAGATTATAAGAATAGATTTGTAGGAAATAATCACCTATTTTTTAAGTTATGAAAGAGAGGTTCTATAGATAGTTGACATTCGTAATATATAATAATCACAATATTTTAATCTTCTATCACAGACAACAATTTGGCATCATAAAGTTAGTCACCCAACAACACTACAACATAAGTGACATTAAGTAACATAAAAAAATGTCACTTAATAATAAAAAAATGTTATCATAGGTCTTAAGTAATATTTTTTTCGGTGTCGCTATTACCCCTCTAAGCTAATATCTAATGTTACACTTTTATAACTTTTGATAACACTTCAATTATAAATATATCAATTGTAACATATCGTTGTAACACTTATTAAAATGTTACATATACTATTAATGTAACACTTAATTTTCCTAATGTAATATTTTTGTGTTAAAACTTTTAAATATAATGTAACAGTGTGTACAATATTTTGTTAATACTTTTAATTATTATGTAACACTAATTACATTATTTTGTTAACACTTTTTAATATATCGTTACATTAACTATATTATTTTGGTAATATTTTAAATATAAATGTAACATTAATTATATAATAATTGTATCACTTTTAAGAATGTAATGTAACACTTTTGTAAAATAATTACGTAACATACATGGTAATATTTTATTATTTATGAAATATTTAATAATATAATATTATTATTAATAATAAATATATTATTATTTATCCATACTATACATGTAAAATAAAATAGACGATAAACTTAATTTAATATGTATCAACAAATATCCAAAGTAAATATTAAATCATCAATATGTCAAAAACATGTTAAATATTAAATGTTGTCTAAATTTCATATACTATGACGAATTATGTATTGATGTCAATAATATATAAAATAAATTCTCTTCATCTTGCAATTCTCTTGTTCCAAAATCAATCATCACCACGTTCAAGTTCATCTTCCGCGTTTGCTTCATCATAGTTGTCTTCATTACCCTAAATGAAGAACATAAACATTATGAAGAAAGTACAGTTGAAGTCATCAAATATATTTAGAGATAAGAGAAGAAAAACACAGCAAAACATAGGCTTTAGATACTTAAGCCTGCGAAATGCAAACCAAAAAATTATTACTGTTCAATAACAAAATTCAGGGCTCAAAATATCAAATCTACTTTAGTACTTTGGCTACACAAGAATTCTAAAAATTGTATACTATGAGACATGAAGATCATCAAGAGAGTTCTATGGTTAAGAGAAACACAAGGTTTATGGGGAGTGCAGCGGGAGAATGTTTTACTAAGATAAGAAATATTCTCAATAATTCCAAGGGTAAATGTTTTACAAAGATAAGAAATATTCTCAATAATTCCAAGGGTAAAACTTTTTAAGGAAGTCCATTCCTTAGTTTCAATTTAACAGTGTTATTTAGATTCCAGTAAAACATACAAATAGTCCTGTAAGTTAAAAAGCAGCGCAATATGAATCAAGGAACTGCACTTGAAATGCAGAAGCACATGATATGCAACAGTTAAATTACAAAATTTGTACCCAATAACTACAAACAACTAATGAAAATTAGATACTCCCTACAAACAGATAACGTTGTAGAATTATCATTCAGTTATATGAGCAACACTTTATATCGGGTTATCTAGGTTAAGACAGAGAACAATAAGTATTATACAGATAAAAATTAAGATAACTAAACAGAAAAAGAATAAATAAAAAGACTTATGATGGGAGCAATACTCACATAGCTAAAATGTATCAAAAACACACATCAGTTTCAAAGGATGCATTAAGTACATATTACCATCTACATATCATGCAACTCTATTCTAATTCCATATAATTCTGCCCTCAAAAGTCAAAACACACAACAAAACTGCAGTTGTGAGTCTTGACTAATATAGAAATTTTGAGTATCAATCCACATAAGGCATTTAAATGTATCAAAAACACACATCAGTTTCAAAGGATGCATTAAGTACATATTACCATCTACATATCATGCAACTCTATTTTAATTCCATATAATTATGCCCTCAAAAGTCAAAACACACAACAAAACTGCAGTTGTGAGTCTTGACTAATATAGCAATTTTGAGTATCAATCCACATAAGGAAAATGCCAATGAAGGCTTCATGGACCATAGAGTGGAAACTTTAATACTAAATATTGATACCATGCTTTGAAATATTCCAGTGAGGGTGAAAAAAAAGCATAACACATAGGCAGATACCAATTTCACTATATAAAATGCCAAGTACTTGATTCTGCTGCAAGATTCTAAACCTCCGACTTTCCTTCATAAGAAAATAAAAGTAGTAGCCATACCAATGCCTATAACTAACAATTAAAGATCAAAGATCATGGAAACAGAGCATTACATTTCTGCTGCAAGATTCTAAACCTCTGGCTTGTTGTTTAAGTATTTTAATACGAAGTTCCATTTTTTAATCTTGTCTACTTCACAGCAGTACCATCCATTCATGTAAAGCACAACTTTCTACCACATTCTAGAACACTATCTACTCTTAAAACCCAAACCAGTAATAAGTAAACACTACTGTATGATCATTGTCTACTCTCAAAATCCAAACCAAGAATATGAGTGTATCCTACTCTCAATATCCCAACCACTAAATAACTAAACAGTTGAAACAATAAATAGGGTGGGTATTCATGTGCCAAATGAAATATAAAAAGTAACAATTAACGAAATGTAACTAATTACCTGACATGGCTCCAAATGATTAATGTTTTTAGTAGAAATTCCATTGAGTAGAAAGTTGGATGGATCCTCAAGGGATGCGGCGACAGGTGCAAGAATGTCAGAGGGAAGAACTTCTTGCAAGACTTTCAATACTCCAATGACAATATCTTTAATGACATCAGATTTATTTGGCTGTAGAAACTCATCTAGAATTAATACACTTGAGGGTTTTGATGCTCCCTTTGGTCTCTTGATACACCTGCCTGTAAGTCGACCACGTCTTTCGAGCAGCTCATCCATCTAATAAAATTCATTATAATATTATGCCATATGATTAAAATCAATAATATAAAACACTTGTGCTTACATTGTCATGCTGAATCAGTTCATTAGTTTTGTATTTTCTATCAACTTTCCTTTTATGAGTTTCTTTGTACAATGCTGCTTCTGATGGTGAGGTCTTTTCACTTAGTTCCTGCCACAAAATATCCACAAATCATGTTGGAAAAATATAGGTAAAATAAATTATAATTGAATATACATGTAGTTGATGTAGATCTAAGCTAGATGAAGCACTATAAACCATACTCATAACATCTTTATATAATATTATAGACATTTGTAATATAAATAAGAGTGGATATTAGTCTAACATATGTAGAAGCACAAAGTCAAAGCTGGACTTAATATAATATTCACTCACAAATTCATTATGGGAGTGACTATTTACACCCACAACATTACTTAACATACCCCAAATAAGTTAAGTACTAAAATAACCCAAGCCAAAAAGACATAAATATTCTTTTAAAATTTAAATAATAATAATTTAAAAAAATAAAGCAAAATTTCGCCAGAAGCTGTTCATCTCCGGATCCAGCAACGCCATGCTGTAGTAAATCTAAATCCGATATAGTCTGCACTAGTCGATCTTGTTCTTCTTAATCGACTTCATAAGGTAATGATCCCTCACAAGATTCTCACAGGGTTTGGGCGACGACCCAGTTACCAGCATGACCCGGGGTTTGTTCTCGCCGATGTAGTTGGGCTTATCCAGGTTTCATTTCAGCCATTCAGATTTTTGCTCGTCCTAATCGGATATCTTTCATTACATGCCAGAGCGGCGGTGGAATTATCCCGATCTGAATCAACAGATCATCCTCCTCCTCACCCTACCACTACCACTACCACTACTACGGTTGATCGCGAAGATCCAACTGAAGTCAAATTCGATCAGAGCCATCCCGTTTATATGAAAAATAAAGAATTCAAGAGATCGTTTTCCAATTTGAGTTCTGATTCAGGAGATAAGGATATTGGGGAGGAAGTTTCTGGTGATTCCGACAAGATGAAGCAGGGGAATGCAATATTTGTTGAATCCTATGAAGAAGAGAGGATGGAAATTAGAGAGAGAGAGTGTTCATTTAAATATCAATAGAGATGTAGACTGCATGCTAAGGAACAATCTTATTATGTACACTGCTAATTCGTAGCCTTTAGTGTTTTCTTGATGGGAGAGTAAATGGGTTCACTTCAAAGTAACTCGCCTGTGAAGACAGAAAATCATTTGGAGAAGAGATACTGTCTGCCTACGCATTGATAGAGGATAGAAATGAAAACGGGTTTAGGATCTCGTGATAAAGCAACATAATATTTTTTTCCTTTTTATTTTAAAAAATAAAAGTAAAAGATGAAAAAGGAGGGCACAATTATCTTAATTGGGGTGTGTTTAGTAATATTTATATATATTAGTAAAATATATTAGGGTATATAAAGTAATTGGGGTGCATTAGTTAATTCCGGGGTTGGGATTAGCGGCCCCCATTCATTACTTCAATAACAATGATAAGGAATTCAATGTATTACAATAATGGTATAGCCTCATGACATGATGGATCCTAATATATCAAGAAGAGACTAAGTTAGATGTAACTAATAGATTTAATATTAATGTAATTAGGTAATAGTACTCATATGATATAAGAATCATATATACTCCCTCCGTCCCTCCTTAAGAGGGCCACTTGCTTTATGGCACATAGATTAAGGAGTATTATTATTTAATGTGTAGTGGGTAATTGTATTAGTAGGAGTGTGGGTCCCAATATTTAATTGTATTAGAGGGGGTGTGTGGGTCCCATGTGTGTAAAAAATGAAAGGGGACTCTTTGGGTGGGACAACCAAAATAAAAAAATGACCCTCTTAACCTGGGACGGAGGGAGTAATTCATAATTGCCAGCTTAAGACGCTTTCTCGCAAAAGAAATAGGACCTGCAGTGTGTCTGTCCTTTTGAGTTTCTCTAATTTTCTTTTTCTTGTCACTAAGATCCTACATGTCATTCTAGTAAATAATTTTTTCTAAACATGTCAATTCTAAACGAAGAACTCGAAGAAGAGGACGGGCAACACAAAGGGGAAAATATATTTATTACACTACCTAAAACTTCTTCAATAACTACTTACTTATTACACTAGTTTTATTCATGATAAAATGTATTTATTACTTATTTTATTAGAATTGATTAAAGATCCACATATTCAGCTTTTAAACTCTTTTCAGTGATAATTTATTTTTGTCTTTCAATCCAAGGATAAGATAATTAATTAATTACGACAAAAAAAGCAATCTCAATTACATTTTATACATATGGGTATTAATTTAATCCGTGTAAGAAACTGCATGTGAGATTATTTATCCTATTGTAAATATATATCAATAAACAATATCTCACAACACTTACCTGAATCACTTTTAAGTTCCAATACTTGATTAAATCCTCAAAATGGTCATCTGGAATCGAATCTGGGCGATTAGCCCATCTATCCGCCTGATTTGTATACGCCTTGTAGTGAAACTTTTTAATTCTACACTTATAATTACGCCAGAGATCTGCAACTGTTTTTAGAATATAGCTTTTTCCTTCTACTACAGTTATAAACTTGGTCTGCAAGATATTAATCATGACGTTAGAGAATGCACGTATTCTTGATATGTATCTACATCTTTGGTAAATAAAGCTAATATGATTTGTTAAAAAGTACAACATGTTAAAAGAATTTTGATCAGGTAGCATACTCAAGAAACACTCAACTACATAGGAAATCAGTGTAAAATAACAACAAATGAATATATATACTACTGTGTTAATTTAAATTGCTAATACCTTTACATAATTTCAAATCTCATCCTTGTTAGGAACCTGGTTCCAGTTTATCTTATTTAGAGGTGCAAGACCGAACTCACAAGCTAGTGATCCTAAGAAACGACTTAATTCACCCAAAGTTCCTTTATTCGGACCAATTGGCTGACCTAGTTTATTCAAAATGATAAGTCTGCGATTCTCAATTGACCTTCCATGTACCTGTTTGCAAAGAGTTGACCCTCTTTTATTTTTTTCTTCTGCATCACTACAATTATTAACAAAATAAAGTTAGAAAAATATGTCGTGAGTCTTAATTCCACTAATTTAACCTATATTTACAAGAAATGTAAGTAGCAAATATTATCAAATATTTTAAAATTATAATAACATATTTTCTATTCTTACCAAATTCATCACTAAGATGCTCCTTGGTGGGATTTATGTTTATAGAGTGATTGTTTCCTTGCCCTTTAGGATCTGATGCTATTTGATTTTTCAAAATATAACCGTCTATGCTTTCACAATCCTCATCTTCATCAATTGGACCGCGCATATCACCACCATTTAAAGCAAAAAATTATTCTTCAAAATATCTCCCTTGTTTCTTTTTTTAATGTTCCATCAGCGGTTTAACAGATAAGTTATCTCCTAGTAGCATGGGGTCTCCTATCTGACCAACTGAGGCAGGAGTCTGATTTTTTTGATGCCCTTGATCGTAATTATTTTCACCTAAATTTTAGTGTCATTATTTATGTATTTTTGAATGTTTTTATTTGCATATGTGTTAATTTTGGTGGAGTTATTGTAATTTTGAGGAATGTTAGATGAACAGGGCATGTTGGTGCACGGGCCATGTGTGAAATACGGCCCTGTATCCAATAGCCGTGTAGTGTCATCAGAACTCGTTACTCGCCCACAAGGATGGCCGTGCGCTGGTGCACGGACCGTGCGTTGCTGCACACCCCATGTGCATAGCACGACCCTATTAGAAGAAGTCGTGCATTATCGTCAGAAAATGCTACACGGCCATGACCATGGCCGTACAACGCAGCTCGAGTCGTGTCCGGAGCATGCACAATATGCCAAAGTAGGTGTGCCCTACACGGGCCGTGTAGGTGCAAAAACTTGTGCAATTTTCAGAATATTCCGGAAGCTTCTAGAAGGTCCATAAGTGATATAAAAGGATGACTTGTGCAAAATTTTGAAAGAAAATTCATTAGAGATCATATTAGAGCAGTTACACACACCAAAGCACCACATTTCCTCACATAGTAGATCCATCTTCCATCTCTACCATCTAGATCCAGCAAATCACCATTTGATCTACATTTTCAATCCATAAAACCTTTATTTCATCCATCCTACCATCATTTGAGAAGATTGGATCATCAATTGTTGAAGAAGTTGATCAATTGAAGAGGAGGAAGGCTTTTCCTATGCAAGGGAAGCAAATCTACTTTCCAATTGTTAATTTTCTTCTTATTATGACTCAAATGGAGCAAAGCTTAATTTGTATTGAATTATTTACCATGTTTAATGGCTAGTTTTATAGTAGGGCTAGTCATATGAGTGGTTAAGGGGAAGAGTTAGATATGTAAAACTTGAGTAGTGATTTGAATTGATTTATGGATTTTCTTCTATGATATATCAATCTTGTTTCATTTCAATGTATGTGTGATTAATATTCTATTCATTATATTAGGATGGCCATTCCAATGTTGTGAGTGAAGTTTTAATTGAATTATATATTGAGTTGTGCATGCATGTTAGTATAAGGGGTGGTAAGCCATACCCTCCTTAGGCTTAGAACATTCATAGAGGGATGCTTAAGTAATTGAGTGAAAAGAACCAACTTATGATCATAGTACCTTGAGAGAATTGAGATTAAGACCAATCTTAGGAGACTTAGGCGTGTAAAAGAGTCGAGAACCTAGTTGCCTTGGCCATATGGACTAGGGGTAAATTTGTGATTGCTTTTAATCCACAAGTTAATGAGAATTACTATGATTGGCTTTGCATATCTAGCTCAAGTCTCAACTATAAGTATGATTAGCCTTGCTCTCTTCTCAAGTGTATTCTACATCCATTCCATTAGTCATTTGCTCGTTATTTGATCATTTACTTGGATAGTTTACATTCTAGTTACTTGAGTAGAATCTTAAGCTTTAGTTTTAATATCAAATCTTCAAACATATTATCTTTACAAAGCATAAATTGATGAACAATTCGGATACTAGCCAATGTTTGCTTTCCCTTGGGACGATAATCTTATAAATTTTGCACTTGGTCACGCGTATACAACAACGATAGAGTACACTTTCTCTTGACATTTTACTAAAATGCGACTAAGTTCAGCCCTTTTCCTTTCCTCTGCTGCTGTTGCTTTTCACAGTCTTGAGAATACATATGTATCATAGTTCACATTGATACGGAGGAGGACTGAGGTTTTTTAACAGAATTACCTGCTTGGTTTGCCATTACCTAAAACATAAGTAATGATTATTAATTAAATATCTATTTAGTATACTAATTTACTAATTCATAAGGTATATGACATAACCTTCTTAGCTGCATGTGAAAGCACTTCTTCATTTCGTGTTGAATCCTCTATCTGACCAACTGAGGTTGGAGTCTGATTTTTTTGTGCCCTTTTCCTTTCCCCTGTTGCTGTTTCTTTTCACATTCTTGAGAGTGCATTTTTATCATAGTTGACATTGAGATGGAGGAGGACTGAAGTTTGTCAACATGATCACCTACTTGGTCTGCCATTACCTGAAACATAACTAATGATTATTAATTAAATATCTAATTTGTATACTAAATTAGTAATTCATAAGGTATATACACATAATCTTCTTTGAACGACATGAGCTCAAACTTCTAGTGATTCTTACAGTCTCATTGTTATCCTGATCATCATTTGACTTCTGTATTGGATCTTCTTCTTCGGGAAGGTACTCAACATCCTTTGATAGATCTTTTTTCATTTTATTGATCTTTTGTCTCTTGGGAGCCATTAACTGTGCCACTGCATAGGCAGTAGGCTTAATCCCTAACTCTTCCATCTTTCTTTTATTTTCTTCGATCCTTTTCAACCTCTGACCCTCATATTCTTCCATCTCGATTTAGGATATTCTTACAGTTAGCAGCAATAAGTTTGTAGACTTAGTTACTGCATCATATTCGGCATACAAATCAACGCTCCATGTAGTGAAAAGTGAGTTTATACACTAAGAGTGAAAAAGAATTTCACAATCAATGTCCTAGCTAAACATGAATGAACTAAAGTTATGATACAATTGTTAACGTAGAGATGTAACTAGTCATCCTTTGCAGTCTTAAATTTACAAATACAATACATGCTTTCATTGGTAAAATGCTCCAGCAAATTGAGATAGCCTCAAATTATACTGTGGCAGCTAGCTATCTATTTTAGACACAAATGAAGGCTTATAACATGCTACAATGTTTCTTCGTCATCGTAAACACAAAATCACAATATTAATAGACAGTACGATAATTTAGAGAGCTTCTATACACATAAAAATATCAAAGACATTAAAGCAGTGTTATTAATGATTCATCCAAATTAAGGTCACCATATACAGATTTGAATAATTTAATTGACTAAAACCAGTTGACAGATTAAAGGTATTTCAAATTACAAGTGCTCTATTAATTCAACCAAAGACAACTCACATCCACTTGAATCATTGGCTAAACAAAAATAGCAATGCTCCATTCTTAAACAAGGACTAAATGGAACATAAGCAAAGATTCCTGATAAAGTCACTACCCATGTGTCATAAATGTGGGTAAATATATTGATTGGATTCTCTAAATTACAGTTAATTATCAAACTAGTCCAAATGCTATCTATATATAATTGGTTATGGATATGAATTGCTCATAATTCTCCATCAAGTTTCTATTTCTTTACATGATTTCATATATCATGGAATAAAACCAACTACCCGATTTTTAGTTAAAAAATTACAAGTTCGATTATATAATATTGGAATTAAAGGACTCAGAGTGTAGAATACATTTTAAGGTAAGAAATCTTGAGTTCCAATCCATGGAATCATTCCTACATTAATCAAAATGGTGAACACTTACAGCAACATAAGAAGTATCAAAGAAAGTGCAATGAATCCTTTATGAAAAATTTTATACCCCTAACTCATATTGTAGCGGTGAATTTGACATCATAGAAACCCATAAGTATTGAAACTAAGACACTAATCCCACACTAATTGAATAATCAAAATCGTTAACCTAAAATCTAAAGCAACTCGAAAGTAATGAAACAAAGACAAATCATGGATTTCATATCTTTAACTCTTAAAGAGTTGCAGCACACACGAAGTTAATCAAATAGGAGAAGAACTTTTAGTGTGACAGAAAGAAAAGGACAGTTGAATGAAGATTGATTAAATACAGTAAAATTGAAAACCTAGGTGGGATCGGTCCGATCCCGTTGGTTATGTAGGGCAATTGATGCACACAGAATTAAAAAACACAAACGATAAAAATTGAAAGCTTCATACCTAATTGGCTCGACGTAAACAATACTTGAGGCTTCCTTTTAAAATTTAAATAAACCTCTTCATATTCCTGAGTTTCCTTCCTCGAATCTGTCTAGGCTTCTTCAAATTCTATTCGCAATAGAATTCCGAAATTCCCCCTCTCAGATAACCTGCAGATTCAAGGTTTTCCTTCTTCGAATTTATTCCACATTTTGGCGGAATTTGCTCTTTTTCTCATCACAGAATGCTCCCTCTTTTGTGTGTATCTGTGTATGTATTCAACCTCTTTGATGGTTTGTATTTATTTCATATCTCGCACTTTGATTATTTTTTTTCTTTATTTTTTTACGGTAATTAGGATTAAGATGTATAATTTGTTAGAAAAAACTATTCTCACCATCTATGGACGCCACTTAACCGTGATAATCGTGGTGAGTTTTATAAATAATTAATTAATAAATACTCCACTTATTAATAAAAATACTCCACTTATTATTTTATAAGTAATTAATTAATAAATACTCCACTTATTTATCATATCGTATTTATAAGTAATTTATAACTTGACTATTAAAATAAAGTATTTTATAAATTATTCTCACCACCTATGCACGCCAGTCATGCCACTATTTTTCTCATATCGTATTTTATAAGTAATTAATTTGAATTAATCGTGGTATGTTAATTACATATTAATCATATGTTAATTAACAGTGATAATCGCGGTAAGTTATCTGTTGAGTGATAATACTGGTACTCTCAATAGAAGTATTTCATAAGGGGCGGCTATTTGCACCCCAAATTACTAATCACACTAAAAAAATTAATTTTAAAATTTTATAATAAGTATGGCAAAAATACCCTTATATTACTAAACATACCCCATTTAAGGAAAAAAAACTATATACACCCCATTCAAACACTCACGTTCTCTCTACACAGTCGTTAAAACTTTCCTCTTTTCTCTTTCTCCTTCATAGACATATCAAGAAGATGTTTTAAATTCAGGAGAAAAGTGAAGATGTTCATCATAATTCTGCAAGAATTAAAGATGACAAATTGTCCAATTCCAACCAATACAAAATAAATAAATAAAAATGAACTATGTAGGTTATCAACGATCTGATCAATTAACAAATCCACCTCTTTCAAGCAGAAAGCAATGGCGCCAACCATAGTCTCCTCCTCTCTCTTCTCAACTACCGGCTTTTCTTCTTTATTGACCGCCAATCGCAGCCCCGCCTTCGGCTCCCTTACGCCGTCCTGATATGTAACCCGAACCGCCCTTCCCTACTTCAGTTGGTCGCCACGACACCAATTTATCTTTAATCACATCCTTCACACCACCCAAAACTTTGAGAATTCCTCCCCCGCTGCCCGATCATGTTCACCTTAATTTCTTCCATTTTTCTTGTCGCTTCTTCCCTACTCTCATCGTACTTCTCCTACAAATTGCTAACAAAAAATATATGTATACTTTTTCATAATTAAATTGAAGATTCCAATAAAGAATTCCTAACATAAATGGATTACCTTAGCTGAATCACATGTTTCTTGAGCACCTGCTAGTGATGTTTTTGGGTTAAGTATGGTGTAGCCTATAGGGTTTTAACTAAATTAGAAGATTTAATGTAATTAAGTAAATTTATGGGTATATAGGTTATATTGATTAAAAGTATTTTAATTTAAATGTGTTTTGGGGTATGTTTAATATTTTTGGGGTTAAATAGCTTCTTCCATTTCATAATTCAAAATGCAATTTAATTATAGTTAGATTGGACCAACTCTATTACCAAGCGTCAAATCATAATAGTATTTTGGAATTGAAAAATAATATCTATTATTATATAAGTGTTTTTCAAAACACACCCATATTTAACAAAAAAAAAAATCTAATTTTCATTTATAAATTAATTGCATTTTGCAACAATACTAAAAAGTGTTGTTATTTTTTTAAAATTTCTTAAAAATAAGGATTACTAAAAAGTGGTGTTATTTTTTTTTAAATTTCTTAAAGATAAGGATTAGTTTGTAATAAAAGTAAAGTTCATGATTATTTTTTAAATTAACTCTAAAAATTAAT
This sequence comes from Pogostemon cablin, assembly GCA_023678885.1. Classification (NCBI taxonomy): domain Eukaryota; kingdom Viridiplantae; phylum Streptophyta; class Magnoliopsida; order Lamiales; family Lamiaceae; genus Pogostemon; species Pogostemon cablin. The sequence goes on from CM042973.1 coordinate 1,540,085, forward strand.
ACTCCATTCGGCCACTTAGAATGTAATCGTTTGCTTTTTACGTGTAGATTAAGAAGTATGATTTTTATATGTGTAGTGGGTAGTTGTATTAGAGGGAAGTGGTGAGTCGTATGATGTACCTTTTTTTACTAGATAAGGAATATGAATACATTTGAAATGCACGTCCAAAATGGTAAAATTGATACTTTGTAAGTGGAAATAAGAAATATAGATACTTTTGAAATACACGTCTAAAATGATAAAATTGATATCTTGTAAATGGCAAGAGGAAGTAGTATAATATATAATATTAATAAAATATATTATCCGTCCCGAAATAATAGGTACATTTGCAATAATATATTAGCCTAAAGAGAGACTCTCTTGTGAGTGTTTATTTGTGAGACGAGTCGATACATCACTAAAGTATGCTTATTGTATAGTTAAAGTATATTTATTTGTAGTTAAAGTATGTTAATAATAAATCATATTATAACACACTAACGTCATACTTTAATGTATAATTGAATATACATTATAAAACATACTTTAACAACTATTAAACATACTTATCTATACAATAAGCATACTTTAGTGATGGATCGACCCGTCTCATAAATAACCCATCTCACAAGTGACTTTGTCTAGCCTAAATTAATAATAATAAAAAAAAGCTAAAAGCTCATTTTATTGTTGTAATATACGTCATTGTGTGTCATTGTGTACAATATATATGAGAAAAGCAAAGCACTTTTTATTTATTATTGATTTTTCATTGTTAATAAAAAGTTTCAATATGATGTTAATCACAATATAACTATTAATAGGAATTAAATATTAATCACCATATAAGCAAATTATTTTTTTAATGAGAGAATTACTCTTTTAGTTTTTTTTTTCTTATTTATTGATTACTTTTTAGTATATAAATCTTTATTTTTATTTTAAGAGATAGAACTAATAATTTTTGAATAAAAATATTAATGTGGGTTATAAAATTCACACAATACTCCCTCTTAAATTAAATAAATAATTTATGTAAATAAAATCAACAAACAAAAAATATGTGTGACTCATGTGAATTGAAAAATATGGTGAGATCTACTTACTCCTTTATTAGTGGTCTCACTTATTTACAAGTTATCATATAAAGTAATAATTTCATGGAATATCAATTCAATGTCTAAAAATGAGTAAACTATTAATTCGTGGCTTGAATTATTTTTTCTATCAAAATGGGACCTAAAATATATATAATTATCAAATCGTGACCTAAATTTAGATCCTCAATTGATAAAATAGGAGATAATATTTGATAAATTCAGGCGATATATTGATAGTTTTACATATTTTAGGTTCCGAATTGATAGAAAAAATAATTCAGGCTGAAAGTTTACTCATTTTTCAGGCCTTGAATTGATAAAATTCCCATTATAACTATTTTAAACTATTATCGTTGTATGGTGTGGTTACTTGGTTGTACATGGAATCGTTGTAATTTTTTGCTTTAAAAGAGCATTTTATTCAAAATAAAGAAAGTAAAAAGGCTAATAATTTACTCCAAGAATAAATTACCAACCATAAGTACAATAACATATATGAACAATTATAGGAGAATTTTTTGCTTTAAACTCATGAGCCATTTCAAGCTCTTTTTAAAAAAAATGACAAGGTTCATTGATTCAATCATGAAGGGTCGGAATGAAAATTTTAAAAGAGAACTCTTGAAGTTATCCATGTAATGTTGAGGGTTTAAGTTGAATAAAATTTTATTAGGGGAAAAAAACAACTATGTAGAGATTTCTAAATGTGCACAGCAAGGGGCTAACATGTTAAGAAAACATAACTTTTTTAGTTAATAAAAAACACAATAGCAGATAATAACAATGAATCTAAATAGTCCCTTATACCGACTAACAACTGGGTAGAGGTGAAGTCCTTGATTCCCAAGTTCATCCTTATGACCTGGGGTGTTATGAATAAAAAGTTAGTATGAATAAAGAAGAGACAGAGCTAATATGAATAAAGAGGAGATAAACCAACATAAAATGAAGAAAATGCAATCGACCTTCGAATAGTTTGCTTGAATTAAGAGAGAATCCTTGATATAGTCTACTTCTTAATGGTCATAACTGAGAACTTTCTAATTAAAAGAAAAATATTTTATATTATGAAATAAATTAGCCCTAGCCAGTCAACAGTAAAAATTTCAAAACTTGAGGAAAAAAAATTCACTGCTGAATTACAACATCTACGCAGCATGCATCATTTGTCAAGTGAAAAATATCATCTAAAAGAATTAAGAGGTTAAAAACTAATAATTAAGAAATAGAAAATTTCTAGGAACGATAAATCCAAGTCATTCAAACCAATAATAAATACTTCGTTGCAATTCTATAATCAATAATCAGTCACTAAATATTCACATAAATATAACTCATTCAAAGCACCAAAATAAATTAAATGCAAAAGTCCAACTGTAGGCTGCTGATTCTTGTCAAATTTACTAATAGCGTTGGGTGAATATTCAAATTAAACTATGAACACATATATCTCATTTTAATCAAAACCTGATAAATAAAAGATGGAACCACTTAGTTTTCTCTTCTTTTCTTTCATGTATATATATATGTACATATTCGCACTTAAGCAGACGCCTTCATATTCAGTGAAAAATATCTCAAGAACATGTAGAAGTCGTCTCTCATCTGATCAACCAATCGTTGTAGCCTTCGATTTAGTTAACATGTATTATTTTACCTTGAAGAGTATCCATTATATGCTGATATAGAAAGTCAATGAAATAATGAGAAAAGTAACACAAAAAATAGAAAGCCTACTTTTTTGGCTTCAAATTGTAGAAACTCGGTGTTTAATAAAAAAAGAAAATATACGTAAATGAATAAAATTTATCAAATCAGTAACTGCAAATAATTAAACATAATACATGTACTGGTTAGTAGATATTTCTCACCTAATTTTCAGCAACTAATGATTCAATGAACTGAATGCTTACAATGAGTACAAAATACAAATAAATTCTAGTTTGTATTGATTTTCTGTATTATAAATTCTGATTCAGGACAAAGTATTATATGTTTGACCAATTAAAGGGTTCACATTTAGCATTACTTACCCATTTCTTGAGCCTTGGCAGCTTCGATTGCAAAATAATGCAGTAAATCAGCAGGGAACAATAATGCAAAGCTATAAATGTTTTACTCTTCATTCTTTATCTCTCTCTCTCCGTCTTTCTCATTTTCCTGATGATGAACAACATGACAACAATGATGAACAAAAATGGCAACAAATATATATATACAATCAGCTTTAAAACAATCTAATTGAATCAAAGAAACTTTCAGGCATATAATATTAAGTCTTTCTAATGTTTATTTAATAAATGAGTGAGATGTGCTATTCAATCTAATATGTGCTATTCAACTTAACAATTGTTTGAAAATTATTCCTGTATCAAATCCAGAAAATTTGCATTTAACAATATATATCAAATCCAAGTAATTACATAATCAAATGAAAATCAAAATTTCTGAATTATCACAGTTTTGCAATAATAAATACAAAAATGCAAATAAAAATTTTTGAATTATTCAAACAATTCATAGATTTGCTCTTTGACAACAGATACTATATAAATATACTACGAACAAAATGAAAAATACTAATAGACCTATAAAACTATTTAAATATCACATTCACCAAAATTCAAATACTAAATCCAGAAAAATGCTAAGCCCATAAAATTCCTGAACAAACCACATAAATTAATCCAAGATAATGACTCCAACAATGTTGTGGAAAATAAAAGAGAATACATAATACTGTATCGCATATTTAATCTTCTTCTACTCGCTTGACACAACAATGCTAATAAGATTAAGTTATTAGGTGTGGCAACATTATCAGGTATCCAAGTAGATGTATTTAAGAGTGTTCCATGAGTTTTGCTTGATAGGCATAACTTTGTCTTTCTCAAATTTCCATTCATTAGTCACCTGCAATAACATTATTATAGAATGGATGATAACTTAGGTACACAATGCAAGAAAATAAAAATTATTTTGCTTTAGGGGTTGATGATATCAACTTTTCAACTGAAAGATAGAATTACATTTTATTAGAAAAATCGACACACAGAAAAATGATACCAAAATAATTTATTAACATAAATCACTCATGTCCCAATGATTTAATCTTATTTCTTAAACAAATAATCAAGTAATTAACCCAATCCGTCTAACCATTCCACCCACCCCCACTAAGAAAATGATGCTGATAGTTTTCAAGTAGAAGGCTTAAATATGTGTGGAGGAGCAAAATAATCCACACCAACAATTAATTAAATACAAATTATAAGTGATACCAATCGTATGAACATTGACATCATAAAAAAACTAAAAAATCACTAATTATACAAAACATGAACATAAATTATCACTCAGTTTGTAGTACGTTGCACAAATTTGCAGTACAATATGGTCTATATCTTATTAAATAAACAAACAATACATCTATACTATAGGAAAGAGAATACCTTTCATGACTGCATTATACACCATGACAATACTGCAATAAGGTCCTACCATTATGACTTAATTCCACTCCATTAAATGATGGTTCTTTTTTATCCCATGTTGGAGATCACATTACAATAATTCCCCTCCCCAACAAAAAATTATTTCTTGTGCAGAAATTTACAAAGCAAACTTTTTCAGAGTTGACTTGTGACATACAAAAAATTGTATCTTGTATAGAAATATAAATATTATAATAAATCACCTTTAGTTAGTTAACAACCTATTTCAAAGCTAACTTGTAAGTTGCGTTTTTTGTCCACCTTTATATGTCCTAACCATGAACTCTCTACTCATTTCTGAACATACAATAAATTTTCAAACATATTGTATTTTAAAAGTTTATATCCTATAAATCATAAATAATAATTATTATACAACTTGAAACTGTAAAAACTGCAGAATTCAATGGGATTCTTTGGGTTGGTTCTTTTATGACAGGAGATGGAACCAAGTTACAATGTGCGGCCTAATTATTCAAATTGATATTTCTCAATTACAGACAGTACAATGTGATGAAATATTGGCGATTCAAAAATGGAAAAAAGAAAAAAAACCACTTTTTGTAAGATTTGAACCAATTATATACCGTAAGCAAATAAAGTTAGAGAAAAAATGCAAGTCTTTCAAAGACAAAATATAACATGAAATTGTAGATTTCCTTTAGAAGTGCGGAAGCAAAAGAAAATGACAAAATATATGTTACTGATACATCACTAAACTAATCAAATTTGTGGCATTGAGTAAAGATTTCAAATTCTGAATTTAGGTGGGATTATGATACAAATTAGGTATCTAATTGTTGCTTGTCCCTAATAAATAAAAGGTGCAAGTTCTAACAAAACTTTGCTTTTCCTTGATAACAATAACGTAATGTAGAATTCCACTGGATGCATCACTTTCAGTCTATAAAAGAGACATGTTTGCATCAGATGTCGATGTTCGTTTTGTGTCTTATTCCCATATGAGACTGTAACTTTCCTCTCACCCCCATCAAGTTCATAGACAATGACAACTATTCAAAGACAATATAATTTCAAATTTATAAGCTGCAAATCAAACACTTCATAAAAAAGTAAAATAAAATAATTAGAAACAAAAAATTATAGATGACATAAATGTAATTGAGTGAAGAATAAAAAACATGATACTGCTTTAAAACAAATTTATATGCAATCTTATTGGCTAATGTATCAACAACCTTAGCTAATTATTTCAAATATAATATAAATAAACTTCAAATTAACTACAGATGCATAACCCAAGAGTTTGTAACTTCACATTACATTGATAAACACAAATTTTAGATTACTCACATCACAACAACTTAAATGCATAAATGTGTACCATGTATAATATTTCAATTAGAGCTCATACGCATGCATGGTAACAACTAATAGAAACTTAGAAACTATATTTAGCATAAAAGTAATATGTAAACTTGATGATGGGAAAATCAACAGGGTTACAAAATTAACTAATTGCAACTGTACTCACATTCACACATTAATGTATATAAACAGATCAAAGAAGAATAATATTGTGGAAGTACCTCCATGCTCATAATCTACCCTAGAGAATTAGCACCATAAATTCCACAGCGTCCTCCCTAATATCATAACCAGGTGAGAGATTAAATGATTACATTACCAAATATATAAAAAGCAAGTTGACATGCACGCAGGGCAAAACAATTAACAAAATATGGGGTAACTTAGATAATACAATAGAATGTAGTTTTTTCAAATTGTCGTAGATGTTCAGAAAGGATTCACATTATAATCTAAAAGTCTTTATCAACCAATAAATTACAACATGTAGAATAAACCTTTTTTTTATCAGCTAACATGTAGAAGAATAAAGAAAAATTATGAGTACAAAATCATAGAGTACGATACAAACCGAATGTGATAATGTTAAAAATATGAATTCTTATCAAAATATAAATTCAACAAACGTGCTGTAAATAGAAATCATTATTGATAGCACCTAAAGATCAGTGTTAAATTTTCTTGCCTTCCTTATCACCTCTGCCAGGAAACGCAAGATCAGTATACCCTCGATCAAAGATATCATGAAATATTAGCTCCATCAATCCATCAAATCAAATTGAAAGGGCCACAACTTAAAAGATAAAATTCTCATGGGATTCGTATCATATCTGAAATTTAAAGTATTGTGGAAATGCTTTCGAAAATAAAGCTCATAAGTAACAGCGTGCATCAGGCAGCAAAAGAAGTTATTAGAACTAAGAAATACATAGTTAGAAAAATATCATTTTGAAATCAATAAGAATAAGAATCCAAAACACACACTACAAATGGAATAGCAGAAGAAAAATGAAACAAATAAAAAGATAAAACAAAAAGAAGATTTAGGAGAGCAGAAATGAAGAGCATACCTGCGAGAAAGAAAGAGTGGAGAAGAAAATGCATAAAAGCCAAGACCAAGGATTCATGCTTCTTATTGCTTCTACACTTTTCTAGCTAAGAATCATGCATCAAGGAATCACATCTTATCCCATGAACAACAACTTCTCAATTTATACATAACATATAAAGCATAGCATTCTCTCTTAGGCATTTCATCAAGCATCTTGCATGCATTATCAAAATATTAAAATATGATAAATATTTGCAATGTAATTTATGACCATTTTCAATCAAGCAAAACCAACCATAAAATTCTCCCCTCAATTCAATCACTTATTCAAAATTGAAAATGAGCATGAATTACACATACAGTATTAGTGTTCTAGCATAGATGATAGATAAGCTCAACATTATCTAATGTATGATATTGAGCTTTTAGATCATACAGTTTATTCGAACATACATATCACCATCTTCATAAGGAGTAAGAACAGCATAAGGGCCACGATTATTATTTGTTACAGATCCAAAAGGCATAAATAAATTTTACATTTGGAATGAAAACCATAAATTTAACATGTTACAACATTCCATTTTGTAATTTAAAATTTAAACCAATGCACTTAAATAAAAATGAAAATGGAAGAATGCTATAAAGTTTAGATAAAGCAGCATTAACTGTTTCAAAAATTAGCATCACTATAGAAGGCACCTGAACTATAAACTTAATATGATTTAGATAAAGCAGCATTTTAAGTATCTTAGATGCTAAAACCACACATGAAAAACGTACTAACTAAAATATAGGTAGCAAATGTTACGTGAATTAAAAAATAATTCAATCATTATCCCACTTACTTGAAAAATTCAAACAAATAAAACCCTCATCTAGTTAGCTTCATTTCCCCAACTCCTCAATAAAAATTGACTCAAATACCTCCTCATCTACAATTACAATTCATTCTCACAAATTCACTTTAATCTATACAATACACATTTCATCCATAGGAAAATCACCATTCTCATTCATTTTGGGTATTCATTTTCCCAACTCCTCAAGAACTACTCCAATTTCATAAGCAAGTTTAAGAACTCTCTCTGGAACCCTGGATATTCAACGAAATCTATAATGGAAAAAAATTTGCAAAAGGATTAATTTAATAGCCATTACCCATTGATGTCCAGAAAAAATAGGCACCGATCAATTGACCTTCACTGGAATCTTCAATGACCCATCGAATACGAAAATCCATCAAAATATATTCCTTAATGCAATAGCAATGATGATGAAATGCATAAGGAAGAACAAATGTATTCTTCATTCGTGACATAAAGTTTCATCACCTAGCTTGCATAAGGAAGAACAAATGTATGAAAAATCTAAGGTGTTGAATTATGAATTATCTGTGGAAAAAAAAAGTATTTGGGGGGTTCAATTCTCTAAATTCTTTACCCTCAACAAATTTAATCATAACATCAAATCATCCAATCTCCTGGTTAGTTACATAGGTAATATGAACAATGATAAATTGATTATAATCAAGACTATATTTTAACTCTTTAATAGATTCTAAATACTGCATACACTCAAAAAACCATTCACATTTGCATCACAAATACATCTAAAGTGATATATAACTAATACCAATGCAGTTAGAAGAGCTCATGCACTTTTAAAATAAGTAATAGACCATTAACCAATTGTAAAATAGTAAGTTGATTAATTATGTAATCATGATACCACTGCCATGTTGTGAGAAGGTATTACATCAATTATCCAATGCACACTTTCACACAAAAAAATGAAATCATTAATGCACAATAATCTTGAATAATATGCATCAAATAAAATATATAACACTTGAGATTAAACTTCTAAATAACTTCATTATAGAAGTTCTAAATGCCTGTTTTTTTCTCTTACTAATTTAAAAAAATATTACAGAATAAAAAAAATCAAATCCACTTACTGGTGACAAAGAACTTATATTACATTAATTATGACAGCTTTCAAACCCTAGCCAACTTTCAAATCATAATACCTACAAAATAATATAAGCTAGATAATCGAGTCATTAGATGCTTAAAATTGGCAGCATTAGAAATTCATGTGGATACATTGTTAGTTAATAGTCGGATATAATATTAGCAACTTTAAATTAGAAAAGAATAAAATTTAATTTAGATACTTTGTGGAGATTTGGTGTTAGATAATTTAGATATACTAATGCATGTACAATTCTCTTCATTAGTATCATAATTTAGGCATTCCATTCAGCGGAAATGATGTGCTAATGCTCAGGTCGATAGTATAATGCAATCGAGACAATTTTTGTTCCGAAATGCTCCACAAAAAAATCTGTTTACTATCAATACCTTTCATTAAACGACTACTAAGTGAAACAATGCGTCTAATATTTGATTTTCCAGGTTCTAAAATATTTAAGATCATCTATTGTAGATAAGTTCCTCACAAAAGATCACATACGGAACACTCGACCAACTTCACTATATTTTATATAATAATACAGGAGGTTCACACATGTAATATAATATGGACCTCAAAATATTATTCAGTAGCAAAGACATATATCTCAAGAGCTCACAAATATTATCCATATTGTATGTATCCTACAAAAATGTTATACTCCTATAGTTGTTGCAAGAAAAAAAATCAATACCTGTTGCAAATTCAAAAGCTTCTTCTTTAAATCTCTAACTGCATCATGTCGCTCTTGAATTTCAGTATGGATAATCATAATCGTCTTTAACTTTTATTTTAAATCAATAAATGTAAAAAAAACTCAAAATAAGTATCATGGATACCACGTTTGAAAAGAATAAAGCAAATATAACCAAAAATTAAAAGGCACATCAGAAGTAAAAAAAATACAGATGAAAAACTTGGAAGGTCGAAGAGCACCTGTCCTTGGCCTTGCTGTCGGATTGCATTTTGAAATATCTACTTGATGTCCCTAGTCTCCATTAGTCGATCTATTGTCTGCGGGCAAATGGTTTAATTAAATAGATAATATTTGAAAATATTATGATCAACATATTTTATGATATATTATGCTTTACCTCTTCATGATCTAGAGTGCCCGCCACTAATAACCACATGAAACTGAAAGCGTTAAGCTACTTTATAGTGTATAGAAAGATAACCATAAAATAGCAAAAGACCTTTTCCTAAATCAGGTATCAACACCTGTGGACACACACCTTTTAACTACTTCACGATATTGTTGATGTACATTCTCTCCTAGAGTCTGCAAATTACTTATAACAGAAATTGAAAAATAAGAAAATACGTGAAAATTTACACCATACAAAAGAAACATGCAGCAAGTTTACCTGAAATTCAGACATTTTTTATCTTTAATTTTCTTTTTCAAAGCCCTGCATTCAAAAAAAAGAAAATTAAGAACTTTCCATGTTTTACATTATAATAAATATTAAAATTAATGAAATTAGACAAAGGAATAGAAAAATGAAATGTCTATAGTAGACAATTTAATAATAGATATTGCAGTAAATCTTTTAAAAATTGACATTTATAGAAAGAAAAAAACTTAGTAGCTGATTAAGTACTCGTGAGAAAATGCAATGATCAATACATCTATAACAAAAAAGTATGATGGTCATACTCCAATAGTATACTTAAAGAAGAAAACATACTGCACTTATACCACACCGCATCAAGTTGGACACCCAACTACCTTTACAATCAAACACAAAATAATAATTGGCTTCCATTCAATGGTAAAGGCCGGTTTACTCTTTATAATACAAAATTGAATTGCATTTCAAGACTATCATTCATCAGATTGATATATAACTATTGAGAAACATAGTTGGCATACGTAGTAACATTGACATGTTAAACCATTAGTTTAAATCACACTCTGAAGCCTACTAGATTCTTTTATTTATTTCTCTCTACGTCAGCATTATCCACAAAATATACTTCTACTTTCAACAGTTACATTACAATTTCTAAGTCAAATAAACTCTCCAAAAAAATTGCAACAAAAGGTCCTAAGATTCTCAAAAGCTATCAATACTCAGGAGTCAAGACCCAAACACGAAAAATTACTCACCGGTAAAATTGAAATATAATTGGGCTTTTGCATGGAGAATATACACAAATAAATTTGCAATGTATAAATGTGAAGATAAATGATTGTTTCACTGAATCCTCGCAACACAAAAAAATGTTAAAATAATTAAACACTCATTCTTAAAATCATTTAAGGAGTACACCTGATAATACTTCTTTTATACATGGCAATAGAAGGAGGAATCTATATTTAGTTTCCAAATATAAATCATACAAAAATCAACTAAAATAATCACTAACCCAATTTATCTACACCAATAACACAAGTATTCCATATAAAAGACGTAAAGAAAAGTTCCCAATTAACCATGCAACAATTCTTATAGTTGGAATCTTCATTTCCCAAACTTTAAGTAGAAAGTATCCCAATTAAGGATTAAATCAAATCAATTAAATATCATTTACAATAATACGGTATAGGCCAATTTCAATCTGAATTGCAAGACAATTGACATTTTTTTGCTCCAATTTAGACGGTAGTAAATTCCAAGAACTATGAAATTAGATCAAAGAAGAAAGTAAATAAATAAAAAAAGCTGAAATTATTTTACCTCTTGCAAAGATTTGGCAGAAAAACTCATAAAAAAGGTGAAATGACAATCATCAAACTGAAACTCTTGAAAATGTTATTAGGGTTTCAGAAAGGAGAATTGTATTACTTTCAGTGACATTTTTGAATAAGTAGAAAACCTCAGCAATCAAGATTCCACTTAATTAAAAAAATAAAAATAAATCAACAAAAAGGAATACCTCAAATCTAATGTTTCAACACCTTGACCCAAGATCTCCACCGCCGCAATTGGCGAGGTCGTCGTCAATAGCCAAAGCGAGGCGGCGAGTTTTCTAGGGAAAATTGTCGATCTTCCACCGGGTAGACAGTAGTGCTACTCGTCCATCAGAAGAATCCAGCTTCATCGTCCAAACAATTCAAGATCGACTTACGGCGTACCTTCAAATAGTATAGAGAAATAAATGAAATCAAGAGTTGAGATGTTAATTAGGTACAAATGGATTGATTGAGTGGAGTAATCGAGTGAGGGAATTGAAGATTCAAAGCTTCCATAGATGAAGAGGAGAGAAGAAACTATGGTTTTCTCTTTTCTTTTCTTTTTTCATCCCTATTTCTTTCTTTCTTCTTCGATTGGTAATTGATGCAGATAAAATGAAATGAAAAATTAGGGTTTTACTTTGGGAAGATTTAATTTAATAGTGTTGATTTAATTGAAACAAATCAATGGTAGAGATTAGTGCACATAAGTTACCATAGGTGAATATTATCTTTATATATATAATAACACCAAATTTACCACCTATTTTTACACTAATTTCCCCCCCAAAACTGATTTCACCACTTTTGGTTAATTAAGATTAACCTATTGGTAACTTATATCCATTGATCTCCACCATTGATTTTTTTCAATTAAATCCACACCATTGATTAAAACCCTATACATTACTTTTCTCTCACATATCTCTCATTTTTACTCTTCACGTTTTTTCATTTCTTTCACTCTTCACGTTTCTCATCACTTCAGCCGCATCTGTGTGAAAGAAACCGATGATCCATTCTGTGAAAGCCCTATTTGTCAATTCACATTTGTAGGTTTCTTTACTGAATGTCGATTGCATCTTAAGAAAATGTTCAGTTTTGTTCAGTTTTATTCTTTCGAATTTGTGCAAGCCCTAATCTATACGGTTTGGTTTATTTGTTCTAGATTTTCAAATTTCTAAATCTTGATTTTGTTTATTTCTCTACTGGGATTTTGTTTATTAATTGAATATTGGGAAAATCCTTGGATTTTGTAAGTTTCTTTACTGAATATCGATTACATCTTGAGAAATTTTTGGGATTTGAATTATCCTTTTTTTGAAAGCCCTAATTGGCACTGTTTTGTGTATTTGATTTTGATTTTTGAATGGGTTCTGTTGAGATTATTGATTGCATCATGAAATTTTCTCAGATTTGTTCTATCCAACTTTTGAAACCCTAATCGTCACTATTTTGCGTATTTCGTTCAGATTTTCGAATGGGTTCTGTTGAATTTGTGTAATTATCTGGAATTTGTAAGTTTCTTTACTGAACATCTATTGCATTTTGAGTAATATCTGGGATTCGATCTATCCATCTTTTGAAAGTCTAATCGGCACTTTTTTGTGTATTTTGTTTCTGACTTTCAAATGCATTCTTTTGACTTTATGTAGTTATCTGGGATTTGTAATTTTATTTACTGAATATCGATTGTATTTTAAAAGCCCTGATCGACACTGTTATGGGAAGAAATTATTGTTGTTTTGAATTTTTTAATGGTTTATGTTGAGATTATTGATTGCATCATGAGAATTTTCTTGGATTTAATCTATCCAGCATTTGAAAGCCATAATCTGCACTGTTTTGTGTATGTCAATATCTATGTTTGAAGTTGGTCTATGTATATTTTGTGTTTCTTTCTTTATTCGATTTCCTATTTTCCTGACCACTGTATTATATTAAGTAGTTGTGGACTAATTGTTGTTTTTATTTGATGTTTTTTTCTTTAATCTTCAAATGCATTTGTATATATTCTTTACGATTTTTTTCTAATTATCTATGTACATGTTTTGATAGTCAATGTACATCTAACTTTCATGTGCATCTGTTTATATAATTAATGTTCATCTATCTTTTTGTTTTTATTTTTGATTCACAGGTTCTAATGGAGGATTTATCAGGTAATTATTCTGCGCTCTCTATTTTTTTTGTTTATTTTGATATTGTAATTTACTGATATTCTATTTTATGGATTTCAGACCAGTTGTTGCTTATACGATATAATCGAAAGGACACAAGTTTATTTATTTTAATTCTTTATGAATCTTTTTTATTGAAAAATGTTTTAATTCTATGAAACTAATTATTGTTTTTTTCCTATAGATGACGAGGTTCTGTTGTCGTCTGTTGCATTTGAGTTATACAGGAGCATTTCTTATGGATCACACTGTGCCTTCACTTTTTATTTTGTACCATTTGGGTCAAGTTTGTACTTGAGTTCTATGGTTAGTAATTACTTTCACTTCTTATTTGATGTATTAATTATTTGCATACCATTATAATTATATTGTTGATACATGCAGGTTATTCCTGCTACGTTTGTTTGCACTTATGTAGTATCTTTCCCCCAAGAGTTCCAACTCCATGATTATGCTCGAAATCACTGGAATTGTGTTGTTGAAAATATTGGATCCTCTTACTATTTTGGTGAAGGTTGGAAGGAAATAGAAACGTTTTATAATCTAACCTCTGGTGATCAAATCATTTTTACAGCAACTGAATTCAATCTTCTTCATTTCAGGTATGTATATATATCGTTTGGTCATATTTTTATAAAGCTATGTACAGTAATCTGTGTATTTATTTTTTGATTCAGAATTTTTTATGTACTATACTTTTGATATATTCTTTGAGTTTGACAGTGTTTTATATTATAATGTAGGAAATACCCACTCTTTTGTCCAATGTTTATGGAGGGTATATTCCCCCAAAATGTGTTGTCCGGACATCGTCAGGTACAATTACTCAGGGTATGATCCATTGGATTGGTTCTCCTTGGAAACTTATTTTCGATTGGACTATTTTATTCCCTGGTCTTGCTACGTTTTGGGTACAATCTTTCAGGGTCAATGGTTGTTCGTTCATGACGAGATGTGCTCATTTTAAAGAAAATATTGTTGGTGAGTTCTTTGTTACATAATAATAATTTAATTGTTCTTTATATTCATTATTAAAATAAATTACCCTAAAATTCTTTTAATGTTTTGTATTCAATATATAATAGTTTTCTGCTGATATTTCAGATTATGAGCCAACTGTTCATAGTATTCATTCTAATATTGATATATCAGATGAAGGTATGTTGATATTATTTTCTCTACAAGATATCCCATATTTTTTCTGATTTTTATGTCTCTATATCATAATTTTGGCAGATGTTAATTTGAATGAATTGGATCAGCATGCATCTCATAATGATGATGATCAGTCTGATCATCCGGCTTTTACCGTTGTTCTTTTACCATCTTACATCATGAAGGGGGAATGGATTATTTTTTCTGTTTTAATTTTTCTTATTACATATGCTTATCTTATGCATAATTTATACTGCAATATTTGAATGTGTTATTGTATACATCTATAAAATTTGTTGTGTTTATTAAGATTAATTTTTCTTTACGTTTAATTTTAAATATAATAATATTTTTTTGATAGCCTATTCCCAAGCGTTTCTTGCATGTGCATCTCAACGGAGTTTCAAATCGAGGTCTTGATGTTGCTATAAAATTTAATGAAATTACTTGGAATGTAATGTTGAAGCAACACCGTTAAAGTATTTGTTTTCGGACTGGAATTGTGAAGTTTATCAATGATGTTGGTTGTCTGCTGGTGATGTATGCAGATTTGAGTTGGTTGATCAAGACCCTGTTACATTTAGTTTCTTCAAATGTAAGCTACTATATAGTCTTTCCCTTTTTAGACTGTGACTTGGTTCTTAATTTATAACTTTTTGAGACTAATATAGATTTGTCCTAAAACTCTATATAGGATTTATATTTGTATTTGCACGTTATATTTTCCACTAACCACTTTAATTGTATTTTTATATAATTCATTATTCTTCGTTATATGTATGAAGATTTTATCTGAATTCGTATATCTACATACTGCTTATTGCGTTATTGTAATAAGTAAAATTACAATAAAATTTGCAAGAATTATTGCAGTTATTAAGTAATTCAATCTCAACTTATCCAATAGTACTTTTAATATCAACAAATATAATGCAAATATTTAATACCAGATGATCCAATGTAAACTGAGTTCAAAAGTAATAAATCATGCAGTGTTTAAACTGAGTTCAAAAGTAATAAATCATGCAGTGTTCACTCCTAAAATTACAACCAAAACATATGTATAGTTTGTGGTTACTTATTTTCAAATCTTGCTCCTTATGTGAAAGCAATAACTACTTATTCAGACTTCTCAATGTGAAATATCGCAAAATTTGTAGCGCTGGGGCTTCCCAGCAGTTTGAATTTGAATGAAGTACCTTCGATAGCTAACAAATCATCCCATAGTCTTCTCATCCCAAATCGAGCATTAGTCCTCCTTCATGTCTAATCCCCATTACGTTCCAAACTCGGTTATCCTTTATGATATCAATCTCACGAGGATTTAGAGAAGTGCTCATCATGATAATTGAAGCAATCTGATCTGGTATTTTCTGCCAACACAATTTCAATTACTTATAAGGCATGATGATTACTTCTTGAATAATGAATAATAATAAAATTCTAAGCTCTTCTAACTAACCATCTTATCGTGAATGAAGTCTGAATTGTTGAGCTTATACTCAAAGGACGCACGTATGTAAGCATTCTCAAAAAATTGTACATAAGCAAGCGATGTTCCTTTTGTAACATGTATTGGAGGTGTGTAATATGGTATAGTCTCTGCAATAAATAAATTTTTTTATGCACATGTGTAGCATATATAAACTAAATTTATGTATTAACATCCATTGTACCTTTAAAAGGGATGAGTATTCCTCCATCACCATATATCTTGACGATGAATTTTGCACCACGGACATCGTAAAAGAAAGAAGCATACTTGCCTCCCAGATTTTTGAAGTACTCAACAAATGTGTGCCATCCAAATCCAAATATTGAATAGTATTCATCATGAATCAAGTAAACTCTAAAGAACTTAGTATGAGTGTGTGATTCCATGTTGCAATATTCAAGTCCCTTATGATTGATAATCTTTGATATTTGTGGTGAAATACACTATATAACAAGTTAAAGTATCTATAATGAGCATATCAAAAGTTTTGACATAACTAATAAACAGAAATTTGCATACTTGATGTTATTATTGTATTCATAATTTGTGCCATACCAAGTATTCCTCCAACTTTGCCACAAAACTTTTTGTGTTCAATAGAAGATGGTCAGTGTCACTATCTGAAACGAGATGAATAAATAATTTTATTATGCAACCAGATAAATTTGAGATAATTATTAAATATTATATTAGTTTATGACAATTTTTAACACAGAAAATACCCTTTATGTTTCCCGTTTCATTATACACTTTATAGTATAAACATCCATCCTTTGAGTATGAAAATGTTATGAAATCACCAATCTTCACATTGTTTTCTTTGACTAATACTGGCCATCCATTTAACAATGCCCACATTTCACATACACGATCAATACGCCCTTTTATTTCCAATTCAGATTTGTTCAAGAGTCGGCATTCTTTTGGTTATATAATACCCATTCCCTCATAAATTTGATCATTGAGCATCTTTATAGAAAAATAATACATGTGTTAATAATTTATGAAAATAAAAAATTAATAAATTCCATATTTATATATGTTAACTTTAAGATTTACCAATACAACGGAATATTTTGGAAGTATCTATTGAGTAATCACAATCATGAAATGACAATAATCCTTCGAGTACATATTATCAAGGAACCACTTCAATTTTTCCTCCTGAAAAAAAATGTAGACATTATAATATAAATTAAAGAATTGATAACCTATCAAGCAATTGAGATAACATTATGTAAATTCACATCATATCAAAATGAATGACGGCACTATAAAAGTTTCAAAATAATTATGCTAATAATAATCCATGTTTGGGCAAGTATATGCAAACAACCACTATGAATCATCCATGGTTTGAACCATATTATATTGCTTAATAAAGTGGAAATTGACTCTTGCATTTTAATTATGAATGTTTTCGACTGTGTAAACTATTGTTTTCATGAATTTTTCACCTTTTCAGTCGCCATTGTTGATGCGTTGCACCAGCTCTGTATTAGAAGATAAGAAAACATAATAGATGTTTATATTATTATGAAGAGAAAACTAAATACTGATTTCATTTATATTTATTAAGATTCACTATAATTATAATGTTAATGGTACCATAAAATCATTCTAATTGCATGATTTATATTCCATAAGTAGATAGGATCAAATCAATTAATGACATAATTATAAATTATACTTAAATAAATTTAATAGCGTATTGTCTATATTTACACTTAATTTGATTCTTTGATATATACTATAAATAATTTGATTCTGTATATACTTTTGATTTTAAATTATTATTATAGTATATTTTAAATGCAGGTTTTTTTTTGATTAAGATAGAACACTCCTATTTTAAATGCACGTTGTTGTTTGTAAACTATATTAAAATATATTTAAAAATAGCATAGATCATATTTAAGTCATTTTTTTTAATTTACGTGATATACATTATTATATAATATATATATATATATATATATATATATATATATATATATATATATATATATAATATAATATAATATACAATAAAAAAATATATGATATAAAATATAGAATATACTATATACTATAAGATAATTAGATAACAACTAATTAATGCTATTAGTTAGGAATATTCATTTATAATAAAAATAAAGCAATATTTTTTTTAAAACAATTAAATTTTGGAAAAATACTGACCACTTCCGTGTTACTCACCACATTATTTTAACCATTTCTTCACTCCATCGTATGGTCAACTCAATCACCGCATTTTCAACTATTATTACTCCTTGAATATAAATGCGGCTTACAGAGATCATTAACATCAAATTCACTGCGTTTCAACCATTTCTCTCTAATCCAAGTATGAATATGTCTTTTTATCTCCACCAAATTAAACAATATCATGTAGCTTTGTCATAATTGAAATTATGTGTATTATACAGAACTGAACCAGTGCTCTGTTTAGATATATATGTTCAATTAATTATGTGTTTATGTTATTTTTTTCTCCGATTTTTGAATATATTGAATCCATTGATGGATTCGACTCGAAGTAATGATTTCTATAATGTGTAGTCAATTTAAATTTTAGTACAATTCAATTAATGATTAGTTCATTGCATGCAGAGTATGTGAATGAATTTGGCGATGAGCATCTTCATTGGTATAAGAAGTTGTTTTATGAAGACTACAATGATTTTGTTTTGTTCTACTGTAGTCCTGATAATCCAACTTATGAATATACTATGGTTAGTATACTTCAAATTTATTAGGTTATATGTTGAATCCATACTGATTTAAACTGTAAAAATTGACTTTTTCAGACATTACCTACCAAATTTCTAAAGAAGATTGAAACCAAACATGTTACCATCTCTGATCTTTCAAGCAAAAGTTGGTCAACTACATTAGAGGATTTTGGTGTTCTCTTGTGCTTAGTTCTGATTCATTGAAGGATATAACTCACTATTACAAGATTAAAGTTGGGCAACCAATGTATCTTACTATGTACAGTTCTGACCACTTTTACTTGAGAGTTTTTAACTCTGTAAATTTTATACATGAGCTCACAACACCCTCATTGTCATCTTCAAATAGCTTCAGTTCAGGTATTAAGTCAATTTTATAGGTTATTTTTGGTTCTATTGTGCATCAATTAATTGCATATGTATTTCTTATGGAATATTTATGTTCTTTTGCATTTACAGGCTTAAAATTATTAAAAATGGTCATTCCAGAATTTAATAGCCCATGTGAACCAAACATTGTGAGATTTAGCTTTTTATTATAATATCTTCATGTATGCTAGAATATTCTAATTATTTTGTTTAATTATAATATTTTCAGGTCGTTCCTCAATGCTTTTCCAATGTTGTTGAACCATTTATACCAAAAAATGGTACTTCTATTACCATTGTTCACGACAAAAGTTGTTGTTTCACAATCAAGGACAGTGGAAATGCTTTGAGACTTGAAATCTCAAAATGGTTATCCTCTGTGGTAAAAGCTGATAAGTGGTGCTTCACCATTTTATATGACTGGAATGTAACTTTTTGGGTTAGGTCATATCTCTCTAATAGGTGTTTCTTTCAATCACAATGGGAATGCCATGGGGGTAAATTAAAAAATCCTTACGACACTTTTAAATCTAACATATTTGTACAGCATATGATTTTAATCCGTGATATAACCATCATTAAATGTTTTATTTTTTATCCACAATGCAATTCCTACTATGTCAGTGCATGCTAATGATGCTAATAGCAAAGCCTCAACATCAAAAACAAATGATCAAAATAAAATAATTTATACAACTCCACAAACTTTGGTGACTGAGAAGATGAAAGGTATACATTAGTTATTTATATTGCAAACATTTAACTGAATACTTATTAATTGCTTATTTCCTACTTTACTTATAATATGTATTTGATTAACAGGTGTTTTTAATGAATCTTTTAAAGATAATAGTACCAAGTCGTCTGCAGGAAAATTTGAAGGAATTTTTGTGCCAGGTAAGTTTTCATCCTTTAATGACTAATATATAATTATTTGCAAGGTAATATTATTGTATACAATTATTTACCACATATTTTGAACTAAATTCAAACATATAATGTTTATCAATCTATTTTTTATAATATGCATGCTTTTTTTTATTGACAGCTACTAGCGTTAGCACTCACAATTAGGGTGTTTTTCAAGATAATATTATTGTATTAAATTATTTACAATCTTTTGAACTAAATTCAAACATATAATGTTTATCAATCTTATAAGTTGTTCTAATTTATTGAAGAATATGTTCGAGTTGAAGGGGACGTTCATTTTGAAATGTGCAAGGATGTATTCTACAAGCATCAAAAAGATTTTGTTTTGTTCTATAACGAACCATCTTCAGAAGCATATTTCGAGACTATGGTTGTTTCCTAATTCTCATATTACTTTATTTAATATTAACTTAATTATAACCATAAATGTATACTTAGATTGTGTATATATTATATTAATGAAAAAGAAACTAATATAGGTTTTATTATTTTCCAGAGTGTTCCTGATAATATCTTTAATGAGATACAGTCATGTGGGAATATCATAAACCATATTGTGGATATTGATGGAAAAGAATGGTTCACAGAAATAATAGATGCTAGACCTTATAAAGTGTTTGATGCTGTCAAGCTGAAAAGGATGTGTGAATATTACTCAGTATCTCTAGGACAACTACTGTTTATGACTGTTTATGGAAATAAGTGTTATTTAAAACTATTTCATGTGGATAACTTTATATATGATTGTTCTGGAATTGTATTTGATGAACTACTTCCAAAAGGTATTTACTTTTCCTTACTTCATCTTTAATAATTACTATACTTACAAACTATAATTTTGATTGACTTTTATATTTGTTACAACTTTGCAGAACCTCCTTTAAAAATAAAGATCGTTGCTGAGTTTTTTTTCCAAATGAATCAGAAATGGTTAGTTCACTACAATTTAGTTTCAGTCTAATATTTATTTTTATATTTAGTAAGAAAAAATTGTTTCTATGAATAATTTGCAGAAAAAATATCCACTTTGCAGAAAAAATATCCACTATATTTATGCATGTATGATTACATTCCAATATGTATATTCTGTATAATTGTTTTGATGTATTAAGTTATCAAACGAATTTCAGATAATTCCTTAGATCTTGGTTGATCTATATGGTCCATTAATCCCTCGAAGTGGAATTCATGCGAGAATTGATGGTAGATATAAGATTAATGCTACAATTGTGAATGAGGGTGGTAAATTGGTGCTGAAATTGGAAGATCCGAATTGGATTTCTTCTTTTTTCAACACTGATGTCCTGTGTTGCACAGTTTTGTATGATTGGCATGATACATTCTGGATTCAACCTTATTACATAATAGGTCTTCATGCCACTCACTTCGTTCTTATGTTCTTTGAGGTATAGTATGAGTTCAACTCATAATTTCATTTATTATATTTTTGTTGTTATTAATATTAAATGTTGATTGCTAAATTTAGGAGATGGATCATATGATGCTTTCAATGTTCACTCAGTAATTAACATTGATGAAAAGGTTGCATCCAAAACAAATGCTGAATCAAGCGTTAAATTCTTCAAGAAGCGTATAACTCCAATTGAAGCTGAAAGAAAAAGAATGGTAACTCATTTCGATATAACTATCCACCTTTGATATATGTTATTTTTATTGCTCAGTTCGTGTAGTGTTGTGAGGATTAATGTTTAACATCAACATGCAGACAATGCCCAAGGACTTTATTGAGAAGAATAAAATAGCAGATGTTGACAGTACTATATTGATGGTAAATCTTAAAGAGTGGAATGTTGGAGTAAAATATGAACCAAAAAGAACAATTATCTAAAGAGGTGTTCCCCTGTTTTTTAAGGAGAATAAAATCAGAGCAGGAACTGGATGCATGTTCAGAATCATTTCTAGATCTCCACTAACTTTTGAAGTGACTAAGTGCAGAAGAATTTAGTCATTCTCCCTTTTATTTCAATCTGTATTTCCATTAAGAAACCTTTTAAAGGTTCTGCTCTTTTGCATATATAATAACTTTTGCTTGATGTAATCTGCACTTTAGCTTGAACTTCTGTTATGTATATATCTATTAATTTGTGAAATTATTTTTGTTGTGCCTGCATGCAAATCAACAAAGCATGCAATTATATTATTTAATTAGTTTGATTAATATTGTATTTGCTCTTTCCATTTATGAGAATTTTAAAAATTAATATAAATGTTAGTCTATGGTGCACCGGTGCACCCGATGTATTAAAGAGTAAAAATATGGAGTAGTTGGTGGCTATTTAAAGTTAGTATTTTTCTAGAGTACACCGGCGCATTGCAGTTTGTCTATTAAATTTAATTCAATTTTAATTATTTAATTAATTTAATTACTAAATGATAGGGATCAAATTATTAGTTAATCCAAAATCTAAATTGTCTACGGACACTGTTAGCATAGGTGCACCGCAGTAATAGTAATATATTGGATTAAATCATAACATTTAAATACAAAGATGTGATTTTTTTAAAAAAAATCCATGAATAACTAAATTGTTGTATTTAATAATTATTTTTCTTTTAATAATTCAAAACATTGAAAACGCAAAACTATTTTTTTGTTAATTCGACATTGATTATATAAATATTTGTAATTTTATGATGCATTTGGTCAACAACATCTTATATTAATTGTGTAAAAATTAGGTACAGTTTGTAATTTTTAAAAATAATTTTAATTATTTAATTTTATAAAGTAGTAATGATTACATAAATCTGATCTAACCGATGATGTTTTTAATGTGTATCGTTGTCCCAACTGCCCTACAATAAGACTTTATAAATATCAATTTTTTTAATTGAAAATAAATAAAATAAAGATTAAGAGTCTGAAAGTGGTCCACTCGTGAGACAATTGCACTAGACAATGTCCCCATTATATTAAAATATAAATTTACCCATTATATTAATTTAATTAAATAGTCAAAATACATAAATTGTTTTATATAAACGCAAATAGATTTATATTATATATCTTAATTTGCTACTTTTTTTAGTATATAAAAATCGAGAGTCCAACTTGAGTGCACCGAGTGTACAGGTGCACTTGGACGATCTTAGCCATTGCACCCGGTACACTTGGACGATCTTAACCATTACATTTAGTTTTAATTAATCTATACCATTAAATAAAATAATTTTTAAAATTTTTTTAAACTAAAACTACCCACTACTCTAAAAAATGGTGATTACTCTTAACTATAACATTAAACCTATTAATTAGTCTTAACATTATACATAATTTAGTTTTTAATTTACTGCTGCTCAATATTTAAAAACTAAAATGGATTATTTAAAGCAAAATATTTATCCTTTATTATTATTGGAAGTTGAACCATCGCAATCTTCTGCGATATTTGTGTTTTTTAAATGACATGTCTTTTTATTTTCAATTCTCAAAATAACGATTGATCTTCTTCCAAAATTCTTTCAGCAGACTTTTACTTTCCTTAGATAATCTTAAACTTCAGTTCTTCATTCTGCAAATTTGAAATGTAAATTATACTCAAATCTATGTATTATTATCGTTCTGCAAAAACTTAAAATATAGTGTGTATTCTGAAATCTATTAGTTATCTTCGTTCGACACAAGGTTTGATTGTATTTTATTCTTAAAATGAAAGTGTTAAAATTCACTATTATAGATTTATTTAGATTATATTTCTCATCAATTTTAACTTCTGCATGTCTTGAATGTCATATACTTATTACAATACATTTGCTTTCATATATGTGTTTTAACATTAATACTTCAAACCAGAATACAGATCTATCAGATGGTTATCGTTACCAGGATCAAAAACAATTGGTTTTCATATAAAGCATTGTTATATTATGTGGTTTGAAATAATTCGTAATTGAAACTTATGTTAGGGAACATACTGGATTCTTGGAAGGATTATGCAGTTTGAAAATGCCACAAACTGGTGTTATATGTCTTGCAAAAGTTGTGCACACAAGATTAAGGAAGTTGATGGTAAGCTATATTGCTACTGGTGCCAAAAGAATGTTGTCAGCGGATTCAAGATGTGTTTTTTTCTATATGAATTACAATTATTTTTTAGTGTTTTAATTAGTTTGGAATTATTGGGCATAACATATTTGAATCTTATAATAGGTATATGCTAACATCACTGATCATGGACTCTACTAGCAATTCTTTTTTTGTCTTGTGGGATTCTGTTTGCAAGACTCTAATCGGCAAAACTGCTAATATGATCTATGAAACAAACACAGATGTACGTCTAATTTTGTCCATAATAATATTAATTATTTTGTTTTAAATGATGAATAAGTTAAGCATAAATTATTGTTTAATTTTTATAAGAGCTTTGTTGTCATAGAACAACATCAATTCACCACCAGACGAAATCATGGATTTACTTGAGAAGGAAATGCTGATGAAGGTTTCTCCAAGGAAATTTGATATACCGAATTCAAAATCAGTTGTCTCGAAAGTTTGCACAGACACAGAGATCATTAAGAAGTATTTCCTTCTTTTAATGACAGCCAGGTATGTTAATGGATTCAATAACTTTATAACTACAAAGTTTAATATTTTTTTTACATGTTATTTTCAATGTGTAGGATTCTGAATGTGGCAACAAGGCTCAGACTGATGATAGTACTAAAATCTCCAGAGTTCGTTTTAAACATTCAATGCCTAATTCATAATCTACTTTTTCAAGAATTTGTATTACCATTTTATGTGAATAATTATTTTCATCATTCACAAAATAGGTTGATTCAACATGCGATGAAGCTAAATCACCAAATAAAACCTATAAAAGAGATAAAGAAGTCATTGATGTTGATGATGTGGATACTGCTGCGAAGAGATCTTTGCTGGACAACTTTTCATCTTCGGCTTCTTTGAAAAAGAACAAATCGTTGATCTCCATCAAGATTGAAAAGGAATAATTCACTATGAATCCCCTGTATGCTTGAGATTGTTTGGGCTTCTTTTTATCAGTTTTCTATTTTTCTTCAATAGTTTTATGCTTTCTGGGTGAAAGCTTGATTTTCATAACATTACATTGGCTAAGTTCGTTTATACTCAGTTTGACTATTGGCACAATTATTATAATAAATTTCGTTAATTGTGTTTAGAGTTATCTTTTTTATATTTTATTTTTATTTTATTTTATAATTATAATTACAGGTTCGTATTTATATACGAACATTCACTACTGCCCACAATCCATACTAATCTTAATCTTTTCAGACAATAGATGTGTTCGATTTCATGAATTATTTTCTTCAAATATTCTTCGTGTTCTTTCATTATTATCATGATTCTTCAAATATTCCTCATAATAAAGAAAAAACCCATACATGGTTGGCTGCACGATTGAACAGGTACAAGAAAAATATATTGACCTATTACAAAAATTTCATAAGGTATGATCCAATTAAATCAAATTTCATGTTTTTAATTAGTTTACAGATCCTTTCTAATGCATGACTTGGTGTTCACTCTATTATACATACATGTATGTGACAGAATAATTCAGAAAAAATAATGCATGCAATGTGTTCGATAAAAATCCTGAAAAACAAAAAAAAACATATTTTATTGTAGAAATACTTAAGTTCTGATTAATGTTTTGGATACGATATTCATATGACCTTCTTCAATGTTTATAATAATAATAATTGAGTACTCTAAGGTTAGACTACATTCTTGGTAAATTTAAGTTATGGACAATGAATTATTTTTACACTTAGGCATATAAATTGTTGATTAATTTGAAAAGCATGTAAGTTGTGTGATTAAGTTGAAAATATTTTTTATATAAACATTATTTTTCAAAGTCCATCAAGTATATCTCAAAGATTGAAAGATTAATATATAATACATATGGAAACTTTGAATATTAAGTTTTAATTGATCACATTACTATTGATTTGTTTGATAGATTGCATAAATTTAGACGTAAATTAAATTATGAGGAATCAAACACATTTATTACATGAGAATAATATATTAACAATTTATAGCAAGATCATATACGTATTCTGAATATCATTTTATTCTCAAAATTCTACTTTCTTTTTTTTTGATCAAGACCTGCATTCTTTTTTATGAGAAACCTTACTACATAATCTAGTTCAACATCCATCTGTTTTTACCAAATTGTTTTTTTTATTACTACATAAAAGAATTATTATTTAAAAAGACAAATTATTACTCATACTCCTCAAATTCTACCCAACAAGATTATCAAAAATCACAACATATCAGGATTTTAAGAGTAAAATAGAATAATTCATAAATTAAGGTGCGTGCACATATAAACTCAATTCACACGAGTATTTTCCTTATAAATAAATATATATGCCACCAGTGCGATTTTTAGTAAGAACTGCAACCAAACCAAACAAAATGGTTACTCAATATATTAATTAATCTGATACTACTAATCAATGGTTGTACAAATCCATATACTTGAGACAAAAAAGAAAGTGCAAATCATACGAGAAATTGATGAAAACATTGTAGTCTATTAACTGTTCACATTGTAATTCAGGGCTAGTTTTCATCGTTCTATTTTGTTCCTTCCTCTATAATACATTATAAATAGCCACAATCCAACACATCAAAACTCCAACAATTCAACAATGGCAGAAAAGGAAGGAGCAGTCATCAAGCAAGGCCACGAAGAAGGTCTAAAAATGGCGATATGCCTTCTTGAGGAGTTCGAGCTGCCAGGTGGGCTTCTCCCATTGGTTGACGTGATTGAGGTTGGATTCGTGAGGAGCACCGGGTACATGTGGATCCAGCAGAAGAAACGGGTCGAACACAACTTCAAGTCCATCAGCAAACTGGTGTCGTATGACACCGACATCACGGGGTACGTGGAGAAGAAGAGGATCAAGAAGCTTAAAGGAGTGAAGGCCAAAGAGCTGATGCTTTGGCCGCCCGTTAGTGAAATAACGGTTCCGGAGCCTCCGACCGGGAAGATCTTGTTTAAGAGCCTCGCCGGCATAACCAAGACCTTCCCGGTCGAGGCTTTTTCCCTCGATGTTAAAGCTTAAGAATAATATTAATCCTATGCTGTTTGGATTTTAAAGTACTTCTAAATTATGTTTCTTGTATGTTTGATCAATAGGGAGAATAATACTCGAATGTATGAACAATATGGTTTCTCATTCAAATGATTCAAGAAAACTTTCGTAAAATTTAAATTTCATATTCCATAATTAATCTAGAATGTTATTATGACACATGTCGTTCTTTTAAGGTTGAAATACAAAGATGAAACATGAAGTTGGAATAGGTGATCTTATTCCTTCCTGCATCGTCCCATAAAATCCTTTGTACTTTTCTCATTTATTTACTCAACAACACCCTTCTCACCCACTTTGTTCAATCAATCAAATCATCTCAATTTACACTTTAACTTTGAATTTGTTATCCCCACATAATACATTAGACTCAAAATGCCAATTACGTTAGTAAAAGGAAAAAAGCCTTTTTTAAACAACATGAAACAATAAACATGAAAGTGTTTTAGGACAAGAAGAGTATATGAACAAGATAATAATTTCATAATTTTGTATGTTGCACATAATTTACAAATAATATAGAAGTACAACTATACATAATTCATTAATATTGCTTAATTTATGTCTTTAAGCAGTTGGATAAGAAGCTTCCATGGCAATGCCGCATAGACCTTCCGCAGCTCCAACATCCTTCTGCATTCTTATGTATCCATTCTCTCCCCAGCTCGTTCCCCACGAGTTCTTCACCAGCCAGTACTTCGTTCCATCGCTTGTCTTTCCATATCCAACTGCAGTGACACCATGATCTAGCTCTGTTCCACACGACCCGGTGAAGACTCCACTGGAGTAGAACTGAAAGTCGGATCCACTAGCATCAATGGCAACGGATACTGGCTGATTCGCCACGGCTTTAAGCAGGGAAGCCTCGCTGTTTCTGGGAACATCCTCGTAGCCAGTGATCTTAGCTGCGTCAGACGATTCCTTTTTCTTGTTGCAGGTTCCATCTTCTCCAGTGTAAGCGTAGTTGGATTCAGTTGTGAGGCCATGGTTACTGATAATGAACTCGAAGGCATTGTCCATGAGTCCACCATTGCAGCCCTCGTCTTGGCTTGTGTCGCAATCTACGAGCTCTTGTTCAGACAAGGAAATCAGAGTCTTGGTTGTGATCTGATTGATTCCTTCTGTTGCTGCAACTGCTGAAAATGCCCAGCAACATCCTGTGTGTGTGTGTGTAATTTTTTTTTTTATTACAAGAAAATTAATCAGACTAGATAGAACAGAACAAAACAGAGGTCATGAACAGAGGATGCAGCTAGTTCGAGTTATTACCACATTGGCCTTGATCCTTAACACCAGTAACAGCTCCCTTCTTTCTCCAGTCAATGCTCGATGGAACTGCACTAACATTAGCATACCTAAACGAGGATGTTGACTTAGGATGACCTCCCATTTTGTATCCATTTCTGGATGCATGGAATTCCTGGTTTGTTAAATCAGCAAATTTGTTTACAGCAAGCTTGTAAGGCCTTCCTCCAGCTTTGTTAATCGACTCAATGTACTCAACATTCTCCTTGAATATGTTGAACCTCATGGCCTTCTCAGCGTCATCTTTGTAGACGCGTCCATGCTCGATCATCCATTGTTCATGTCTCTCAACCATGGATGCATCGGGTGCTGTTCGGGCCGAAGCTAGAGTAGCCCACATCTGCAACACTAAAAATGCTGCTAAAATAAGATGCCATTTGAGAGTGAAGGCCATTTTCTATTAGTTGAGATGTAAGAAATTAAGATATTGTGTAAGGAGAAGATCAGGTGTGGTTCAATGAATAAGAAAGAGGATATTTTATAGAGAGAGATCCGTAGTTGAAGCTGAATTAGAACAAATTCCGAACTCAGTTTCGTTTACGATGCTCTATTTAATCTAATGTTAACTCTTCTGTATGTTTGTCATCATATAGCTTATGCAAGGATCCATGAACTTTATTTTGTCTGTATAACTAAATTAAATTTTTGAGAGCAAATTAAATACTAAAAGAACAGTTGAGCAAATTATAAACTTTTCTGAAAGTAACAACTGATGAGTAGTCCCATGAGCCCAATCTTTCGATAATAATTTACTCGTATTATTATGTACTGTATAACATGAGAAAATCTCATTTTTGGTCCGTTTACTTTGGTTAAATTCAATTATGGTCCTTTAACGTTTTGCTTTTTCAATTTTAGTCCATTAGTATCAATTTCAGTACTATAACTTTTAACGTTCTCGGTTTTAGGTTTTAGTTTTTTTGAAAAAAAGAAAAAATCAAATTACAGAATTTTCAACTCCTTTAAGTTTTGCAAAAATTTTGCAGAAGGACTAAAATTTGAAAATATAAAAAGTTAAAGGACTGAAATTGATATAAAATAACTAGAAGACAAAGTCTCTTGTGGGGCATTATTTACGAGAGATGGTTTATGAAACGTGTTAAAATATGTCTATTATTTAGATAAAGTATTTTTAATGGTTGTTAAAGTATGTTTTCTAAAGTATGCTATCGAGTAATCGGGGATGAAAAAGAGGACCCAAATTTTGTGAACAATGCGGAGTCAAATTTGTTGATTCTCGGATATGAAGATATCAAATGGGCTACATCAAACTCGCATGCTCAGTAACCCACGTGTGGTATTTAAAACGTCTTCCTAGTTATATTGCGAATCTTAAGTATGATTTTAATGTGTTATAATTTGATTTATTTTTGACATACTTTAACTGCAAATAAACATACTTTATTTATACAATAAGCATACTTTAATGATGGATCGACCCATCTTACAAATAACCCGTGAGAGTGTCTCTAACTAGAATTGAAAAAATTAAAATTTAAAGGATCAAAATTTGAATTAACCAAAGTTAATAGATCAAAATTGAGATTTTTCAGTATAACATCATGGTTTTTCTAAAAAAATAAAAAAAATCTGCTAGAGTCCTTGACACAATGGATGCTAGAAAGATGATGAAAAAAAAAAAAAACGCTGATCTTTCTTTCCTATTTGAACTTGCACATATTTTAATGTAGGTAATTTTTTTTTAAGAAAATGATTTTTTTAGTATGATGATTCTAGTAGGATAAGGGATATTTTTGATATTGTTGTATCTAATTTCGGTCCTTTAACTTATCACTTTTTAGATTTTAGTCCATTAGCTTATAATTTTATTCAATTTTAGTCCTTTTGCAAAATTTAGAAGACTTGAAAAGTTTTGTAAGTTTGGATTTTTTTGCAAAAGGATTAAAATTGAAAAACAAAAGGTTAAAAAGACCAAAATTGAATTTAATCAAAATTAAAGGATCAAAATTGAGATTTTCTTCCATTTAACTTGCAATTTTTTTTTTAAATAATAATTTGCACAATCTCAAAATTAAAATAATCGATAATATTAACATTCTTATAATATAATAATATTACAAATATGTCCTATTCTTTTACACATAATTAGTCAAAGTTAATAGTCTCTCATTAAAATATCAAAAAGAGTTAACAGTTTGTTTGGTCTCATAACTAATTAAAACATTAAAATTAGTCCAAAAAAATTATTTGTGTGTATTTAATTCCATAACTTATTGAATTGGTTGGTTTTGGTCCAATTTTAGCAGGAATCTTCAATTTTTGCAGAAAAATATCACGTGCAATGCACGCGACATTCCAATTAGGACGTAAAATAAACAAATAAATAAGTTACGGACGTACTTAATTAATACAATAAATATTTTGGGATTAAAATGAAAGAGCTTTTTAGTTATGGGATAAAAATGTTTTTAAGTCACTACTATACAAATAAATCATTCAATTAGTTGAACCCTCCCCTGGCCGGTTGGATTCGTTATTATCTTGTTTAATTGCATGAGAGTTGGTAAATGAGTTTGAACTAATGAACCAGGTAGGGCACGTGAGCCATTGTTGCTATTGGGATGTTTGAACATGACAATTTTTTCTAATGTGTAAATTTTCCTTCATATATGTATACATATGAATTACATCATAGTTACATAAATTCATTGATACTTTTATTATTAAGCAGTTGGGTAAGAAGCTTGCATAGCAATGCCACATAGACCTTCAGCAGCTCCAACATCCCTCTGCATTCTAATGTATCCATTCTCTCCCCAACTCGTTCCCCACGAATTCTTCACCAGCCAGTACTTTGTTCCATCACTTGTCTTTCCATACCCAACTGCAGTGACACCGTGATCTAGATCCGTTCCACAAGATCCGGTGAAGACTCCACTGAAGTAGAACTGGAAGTCGGATCCACTAGCATCAATGGCAACAGATACAGGTTGATTCGCCACGGCTTTGAGCAGTGCAGCCTCGCTGTTGCTGGGAACATCCTCGTACCCACTGATCTTAGCTGCATCAGATGATTCCTTTTTCTTGTTACAGGTTCCATCTTCTCCAGTGTAAGCGTAGTTGGATTCAGTAGTGAGGCCATGGTTGCTGATAACAAACTCGAAGGCATTGTCCATGAGCCCACCGTTGCATCCCATATCTTCGCTCGTGTCACAATCTACGACCTCTTGTTCGGACAAGGAAATCAGTGTCTTAGTTGTGATCTGATTGATTCCTTCAATGGCTGCAACCGCTGAGAACGCCCAGCAACATCCTGTTTTTTTTTTTTTACAAGAAAATTAATCAAACTAGATGAATAAAACAGTAGTGATGAACAGAGCGTTAAATGAGGGAAAAAATCAAAATTCATCCTTTAAGTATGATCGATTCAAATTTTAATTAGTCTTTTTTTATCTGTAGTTCCCAATTTTGGTTATTTTTTATCAAATTTTGATCCTTTTTTATCCAAATTTAATTCTTTCGTTAAATTTTTTCACTCTTTTTTTTTTCCAAATTTTGAACCAATGGACAATTTCTAACATGAAGCACTATTTGCATAATTTTTAATCTGATTTTGATCTTTTTTATCTAAATTTGAAATCGGTTATACTTAAAAGAATTAATTTTGATATTTTTCCGTTAAATGACCAACTCGTCTAAAAAATTAAGCTGGTAAGGTGGATGTTGCTAGTTTGACTTACCACATTGGCCTTGATCCTTAACACTAGTAACAGCTCCCTTCTTTCTCCAGTCGATGCTCGATGGAACTGCACTAACATTAGCATACCTAAACGAGGATGTCGACTCACGGTGGAATCCCATTTTGTATCCATTTCTAGATGCCTGAAATTCCTCATTTGTTAAATCAGCAAATTTGTTTACAGCAAGCTTGTAAGGCCTTCCTCCAGCTTCATTAATCGACTCGATATATTCAACGTTGTCTTTGAATATGTTGAACCTCATGGCCTTCTCGGCGTCATCTTTGTAGACACGTCCATGCTCGATCATCCATTGTTCATGTCTTTGGACCATGGATGCATCGGGTGCTGTTCGGGCCGAAGTTAGAGAAGTGGATAGTCCGAGAAGCAGTACTGCAGCCATAAGAAGCTTCAAAGAATGTAGCAATGCCATTGTTTGCTATGTGATGATTGGTATATATGAGAGAGACTTTTAATTTGTGATGTGAATTCTTGCAAAAGGTAAGTGTATTTATAGATAGTTTTAGGAGAAGAACCTGGAAAATACGGCAAATTGAAGTGGGGAGAGATTATCAGATTCCGTGGACGCTGATCTATTGTTAATTAGAAGTTAGATCATTCATCTTTATTTATTTTTATTTTTTAGGATGGGCCTTCATTGCAGCCCGATTAATATTGGGCTGGGCTATCTTAAGATTTGTAAGAATGGGGCCATTCTTGTTTACAAGTGTTAGCAGATCAAGGTCAGGTGTATTATGTTCCACAAATGAGAATGTGATCAGTAACCCAACCCACATTTCCTATTTTAATATAAAGACTCATCTTGACAAAATAGATTATATAATTTCATATTCCCCACAGTAGTGTTTCATTCCATATATTTCATAATATATTTTTGACAATGATTGGGTAGAAATGGGATACAATTTTAAAATGTACAACCTCCTTCCTTCACCTTCAGTGTGTGTGATAATATTTTAATGAAGAAGCATGAATTAATTAAACGTGGGGATCAAAAGGGTACCAATTAATTGGTACCTCTGATTTAGGGGTGGCAATTCGTGTTAACGGGTTGGGTTTCGTGTCGACACGATAGTGACACGACACGATAAGGGCAAACCCGAACACGACACGATAAGGATTCGTTCCAACACGACACGAACACGAAAAATAACGGGTTGACACGACACGACACGATAACAACACGATAAGAAAATAAAAAATAAAAAATAAATAAAAAATACTAATTAAAATAAATAAAATTTTAAATTAATATATTTTAAAATTATTATTAAATATTTTTATTATATATTTTTATAATTTTATATTTATATTGGGTTGTTAACAGGTTATTAGGTTGTTAACGGGTTAATGGGTTATCTGTTAATATTAATCGTGTTTAACGGGTTGACACGAACCCGACACGAACACGACACGAAATTTTCGTGTCCTTATTGGGTTGACACGATAATGACACGAACCCAATAAGATCAAACACTAACCCGCAATTATCGTGTCGTGCTCGTGTCGTGCTATCGTGTCGTGTCGGGAATTGCCACCCCTACTCTGATTGTACCCTAGTCACCCTCTATATTTTTTATTAAAATATTATATCCTAAAATTAACTATTAAACACGGCATTTATTTGTGGCTTGTCCTTTTGCGGAGCCATTAAAGTACCACCCGAAAATTTAAGTCCTTTTATGATAAATTTGCTCTGGCAGCTTGCCACTTAAAAAGAGTTTGTCTCATGATGTGAAAATAAATAAGATGTGCACTCTTTGTTAGAATGACACCAAGAATGCATGGCATTTATTTGTGACTTGTCCTTTTGCAAAGGAGTGTTTGGAGGATATAGTAGGCTTTCTGAATATCATCACGCAAGTTATCCCCCGTGGGGAATTGTTCAAAGAGATGGTCTTTCTAATGCTCAAAAAGTTGCCTCCGACATGTCAACTATTTTTATAGCTTATACGACAAATGGGTAAAATGCACCTTTGGTGCCATATAAGAAGTCTAGTTTTATTTTTGATCCCTAACTTTTTTTTGTCCCAAAAGTTACACTTTTAGTCCCAACGATTAATTTTTTTGATGAAAAGCGTTAGTATTAAAAAAATACTAAAAGAAAATAATTTATTTATTTATTATTATTATTATTATTTTGACCAATCCATCTTGACTAACAATGCACCACATCAGAATATCAATGTAATGAACAGGAAGTGGGGTGGGCGGCGACAATTTTCTCCGGCGGCGCGGGTAGGACTTGGCAACTGGAAGTGGGAGATGGCGGAGGGCAACGGTGGCACTCCGCGATTACCGACAGCGGGCGGTGATGGGCGGCGCTGTTGCGGTGGCAGGATCAGATCTGCAGCAACATCTGGCTTACCGCCACCGTGTCTCTCATTTTCACCCACCAAATCGCCATCCGAATCCCGAGCGGCGCAGCCAGGCTCCTCCCCATCCTCCGCCTCTCCTCATTTCATCTGGGCCCCCCCCACTTTCTTCTTACTCGTTTGGTTGGCCAACTCCAAACTCCTTCTCTTCGCTTTCAATCAAGGCCCACTTTCCACCGCCATCCTATCCTCTCCCCTCACTTTAATCTGTACGGCACTCTTCCCCATCAAATCCAAACACCTGCCCCTTTCACAAACAAGTGGTTCCCTCCCCCCTCAGATGCTGCCTTTTCGCCACAATCGCCGCGCTGAAGGAGTTCATGCACCTGTTTCTCATCTCCGGTCTGCACTGCATCTTCTTGTACCTCCTCATCGACCTCCTGTATACCGTCGCGGCGGTATACAGGATATGTAGCAATTTTTATGATATGAAATTCGAAGAAACAAGTGGAGGATTCGTGTTAGAAGAGGTGTTCTTGGCGATGAAGGTGAAGATTTCGCGCTGCTGGCAGACATGTCGGAAATTATACAGATTTTCAGTCGGGCACCGTTCAACGCATAAGGCCGGGTTTTTTAGGATAGTTGGAGAATTAAGATTTAGGTAATGACCATTCAACCATTATTCATTTTTAATGGCCACGTGTTAAGTTTCGTCTAATTATTTAACGGAAGTTAAAGAAAAAAAGCAACATGACCAAAATTATAATAAAAATGACCAAAAATGAAATTAGATTTTTTGTACGTGACTAAAAATGCATTTTATGGCAAATTATTATTTATACTCACAATTCACACCCTCATAGTTAAGTTTAGATTTTCGTCATTAGTGAATGAACTTTTCTTTAACACTCATTTTATTCACATCAAACCAACTTTAGAATTTCAATTCTATTTCCTATAGCTACAGCTTTTCTATTGATATCTCCTCATTCTTGAACAATTGTATAAGTTGCTATTTTTAAAACATTTATATAAATTTTGAGACAGACAAAAATAAAAAACAAATATCCCTTGCATTCGTTGCACATAAAAGTTATAGGGCCAATTTATAAAATAACAATTTATTTAACTTAAATATCATTATTGACAACAATTAATTTATTTAACAAATCTACTTAAATTATACGTTTTGGACTTTAATACCCCGATTATTCAACTTATAGTACACAATATGTCATGTGGGTGAGTGTGTAGGGGTGTGTGTCGGTTCCGATATCGGTAAGAATATCGGTTGTATATCAATACGGATGTCAGTATGGATCCCATGTCGGTATGGATGTGATCAGTTTCAATGTCGGTACGTGTCACGTATCGATTCCGATATCAGTTACCATATCGGGGTGGCGGGGGCAGCAGCAATCGGCGTGGTGGTGGTGAGAGTGGTGTTGGTGTGGACTAAAGGGATTGAGGTTAGTTTGGTCCTTTTAAAATATATTTGGGTGAATTTGAATAAAAAAAGTTGTTGTTTGTTGGTATTAATTTTATTTGAGTGTA
This sequence comes from Pogostemon cablin, assembly GCA_023678885.1. NCBI lineage: Eukaryota > Viridiplantae > Streptophyta > Magnoliopsida > Lamiales > Lamiaceae > Pogostemon > Pogostemon cablin. Next base: position 1,576,580 of record CM042973.1, read on the forward strand.
TTTTAAATAGACTTGTCTATGGACAAAATTATATGCTCCCCAATAGTTTATATTTATAATATTGAAAGATTTTCATATCAAGATCTAATTTTTAGTTTAGTTCTCAAAATAAGACCTGATTTTATAAGTGTTTCAAATTAAGATTTAGATTTAATTTATTTTATCAAATTAAGGCCTACTTTTTTATATTTGTTATTTTTTTCTCATTTTAAGACTTACCATGAAATTTATATTTTCATTTCAAGTCATACAAAATAATTTAAAAATATTATTATACACCTCCAAATCAAATCATAAAATTAAATATATGTTATTTTTATTAATATTTTATATTATTTTATTATATATATTGAATTTGAAAAAAAAAATTACGATATACCTTAATTTGAGAAAAAATGTAAAATTGAGCCTTCAAATGAGACATTTCTAAAATGGAGCCTAAAATTGAGAACTAAATGAAAAATTGGATCCCTACATGAAAATTTTCCTTTTAAAATTTTATTATATACCTCCAAATCAAATCATAAAATTAAATATATGTTATTTTTATTAATATTTTATATTATTTTATTATATATATTGAATTCGAAAAAAATAAAATTAAAATTGAGCCTTCAAAAAAAATATTTCTAAAATTAAGCCTAAAATTGAGAATTAAATGAAAAATTGGATCTACATGAAAATTTTCCTTTTATTATTGTACTTGATGTATCTTACTTCTTACCTAGTGATTCATGATGAATCTTACTCTTACCGTTTATCATATATTTTTATTTTTGTGGTTTATAAAATATTTGAGGGTGTAACTGTTTTTTTCTAATCAATAAATAAGAAAATTAAGTTCATATACACCTCATTTTACAACATAAATAAAAATGACAAGTGTGTAGCCAACAAAACGAAATATTGTATACCCTGGGACGGGTCTGGAACTTCTGTGACATTTTGGTGTGATATTTCTTGTGTCACTCCATTAAATGAGCGACACGTAGGAGAGATGAGAGATATTATACCCTAACCAATAAACCCTTAAAGGTAATGATTGATTCAACCTGATACGTGTCATTTTATTAATAGGTGTTACAGGAGATGTCACACCATAGTGTCACGGGACATCCCGTGTCGACTGGGACTGCTTACAACTACTGCCATCTTTTAAATTAATTTTCTTGTTTTGAGAAAACAACCTCTGCTTCGTCTTGATTAACAAAAAATATTAATTAATTATAGCCTTCAACACTTATCTTCCAATTATTTTATGGCTGACTTAACTCTGATTGGATAAGAGGTTTTTTTCTCATCAACTTCTTTGACTTCCAAATATTCATTGTCCAGATTCAGTTTATAGTAAAACATTAATGAATTTATAAACTCTCAAATGTGACTTTCTTTCAAATATATACGTCTATACATTTTATTAATTAGTTCAGTGCGAATTCTCTAATTACATTGTTTAATTTAAGTTTAATATAATACTATATAAAATATTATGATATAATTATAAATTAGATTCCTAGCTACCAGCTAATACATCTTAAAATGCATGTAATTATTGGATCGATCCAACTTAAATAATAAGTATTACAAAGTAGAGTTGGTGTCTTGTGTCCCAAGTACACAAAGTGTGTAAGGATACAATATTTTGTTATAAAGGATAATATACATTTTAATTAATAAGGGTATATTATTTTATTTTAAAGGGTATACAATTTTCATTAATATTTTTTATTTTTTTAGAAAATAAAGAATACACATCTTTATATTAAACGGTACACAATTTAATATTAAAAAGTATGGACGCACTAGGTGTCCTTACAAGTTTTTGCCTACAAAGTATATAAGTTAAAAGAAAAACACCAGTATATATTACATAAATAACATAATTATTAGAAAATGTATCATTATTAATTTTAGTTAATTTATATTCAATAGCCTAGTCATGAATTCCTTTCAAAAGTATAATATAATACACTTTAAAACATTACTATATATGTAGATAAAAACCATCATATATATATCTAAAAATATCACGCTGTATTAGTAAAAAAAGTACCACATAGGTAATAATATCACTAGAGTACACATAAAATTATAATATGATACAGTTTTGTAATATTTTTTAAATTATAAATTGTGATACTTTAATTATGTGTGTACGTAATACCTTTTAATAATTCATGAGATTAAATTTGGAGAGATATGGCAAAAACTACTGTGCACCCGGGCGCACAGACCATATTCCGTGCATCTTTAGAATTTTGTGTTAAATTGTATACCCTTTAGTATACAGATGTATACCCTTTATTTTCTAAAGAAAATTATTGTGTGTATCTGGGCGCATGGACAACAATCTGTGCGCCTTTAGAATTTTGTGTTAAATTGTATACCCTTTAGTATAAAAATGTGTACCTTTTATTTTCTAAAGAAAAAAATATTAATGAAAAATGTATACCCTTTAGAACAGAATGGTGTACCTTTTATTAATTAAAGTGTATACCCTTTAGACCAAAACAATGTACACTTATCTATAATACTAAATTTCTAAAAGCGCACAGAATGTGTTCCCGTACGCCCAGGCGCACGCAAGCCTCACTCGAGAGATTTGCTCACTTGTATGAATCCAAAATTTGTGCATTTGGTACCCACAATTTTCATGTATTTTATTTTTATAGTAGAACATAAAATGAAGCACTATTTAATTATTACATTTGTTATTTTATTATATATATTTTTTATTAACATATTACTATTACATATGCAATTATGCGAAATGCTAAAACAAGTATTAAAGAAAGCCATAATTTCCATGTTTTGATTAGATAGTAAGAAATATTCAAAGAAACTCAAACATCATGATGATTATTGGAAAGATATATTTAAAAACATAGTACAAGTCATTGAACTAGAAAATGTGGGTTGGTTGTTATGACAATTAGAAAGTCAGAGCTCAATTCTCAACCATTATCTATTTTGACATATCTTATACTTCATCCGTTACCCTTAAGGAGAATAATTTAGGATTAAGAAATATTATTATTTTATAATCTCTCAGTCCTTTCTAAAGGGTAGTGTTTGCTTTTGTGATTAAGGAGTATTATTATTTAATGTGTAATGAGTAGTTGTATTAGTGAGAGTGTGGATCTCATATTTTAGTTGTATTAGTGGGTGTGTGTGGATCTCATATATGTGTGTAAAAAAGGAAAGAAGACTCTTTGGGTGAGACACCAAAAAATAAAAAAGGGACCCCTTGGGTGGGACGGAGGGAGTATGTAGTGGATAGTTGTATTAGTGAGTGTGTGGGTCCCATATTTTAATTGTATTAGTAAATGTGTGTGAATAAAAAATAAATCATTTGAGCAGCACGACAAAAATGGAAAAAAATGAACCCTTTAAAGGGGAAGGAAGAAGTATATAATTTACTTATTCTATCATATCCATAAAATATGAAATAACGTATTCCATTTTTCTATTTCATCTTTTATATCATTTTGATACGTGTTACAATCAATACCTAATTTTTTGTCAAATGTGCAATGTTTTATGGTTATTTATTTATAATTTTTAATACTCTTTCCATCCTGGGCAAAGTTTACCGTTTGCCTTTTGCGCGCGTAAATTAATTAATATTATTATTTTATGTGTAATGAGTAGTTGCATTAGTAGTGAATGATGGGCCGCATGTGAGGCCTTTTTATTGAAAGGAAAAAAAGACATTTGAATAAGACACTCAATATAATAAAATGGGGACCTTCCGATAAAATGGAAGGACTAATTTTTTTTTGAAAGCGAAAGAACATGGAATTAACTCAAATTGCAAGAATAGAAGGTGTTGATAAGACCATCCACACGTGATGGAGGTTTGATCTTCTTCCAGGTAAACGCCACCTCATCATTCTGGCGGGAAATCAGCTATTATTGTAGTCACGTGACAATCATGTGTCATTTTTCAATAATTTTAGCATTTTCCGGCAAAAATAGAACTTGTTTGACCCTATTTCTGAACCGATAGTATTAAATTAACAATAAAATCTTTTTTGGATAGAAATTATACCATAAGCAAAGTTATGAAATTAATCAATTGAATTATGTTCCAGAAATTAAAGATGTTGAAGAAAAAAAATCTAACCAAACAAGCTATAATCACGTAGGAGAGAGTTTCATCTTAATTTGGGTTTAATTATTCATGCATTGGGTTATGTTTAGCATAAATTTTTTTATAGGGTTATTTAAGTTATTTATAAATTATTTTAATTTAAATATTTTAGAGCATGTTTAGCCATATGAGGGTATAAATAGCCGAACTTTTTAGAATACATTTTAATATCAAAGTTTTCAAGTTATCTTTCATGAATACTATACTTTACGACTATCTGAAAAGACTACTTTACACCTAAATATTAATTAGAGAAAATAGATATTTTTGTCCGTTAACTTTGCTCAATTTTGAATTTAGTCTATAAGTTTTTTACTTTTTGAAAATCGTCCATTATATTTGCAGAATTTTGAAAATCGTTCATTATATTTGAAAATTTTGAAAATTGTCCATCATGTTTACCAAGTTCAACAAAATCGTCCGTTTCAACAGGTCATTAGTAGGTTATTCTAAAAAATAAAAATAAAAAATATGTAATATATATATATATATATATATATATATATATATATATATATATATATATATATATATATATATATATATATATATATATATACTATTTTAAAAAAAATAGCCTCCACTAAGAATTTATATTATACTCTCTCCGTCCGCCCGAAAGAGGGCATTTTGTTTTTGTGCACGTTGATTAAGAAGTATTGTTATTTAATGTATAGTGGGTAGTTGTATTAGTGGGATCCACATATTTTAATTGTATTAGTGTGTGTGGATCTCATGTGTGTAAAAAAAGAAGTGACCCTCTTTGGAACGGACAACCAAAATGGAAAAAAGACTATCTTTTCAGCGGACGGAGGAAGTATCAATATTTAGTCAAATTTAATCCACTCTAGTAATGAGATTAATATTGTTTGTTTGATATATGGAAGTGAAAATGAAAAGTGAGATAAAATTAGTTAAATAAAAATAGCAGGTCAAATGACCAAAATGTTGAATTTTATGAAGTTAATGGACTAATTTCAAAATTATTATAAAATTAACGGACTAATTTTAAAATTAAAAAAGTTAATGGACTAATTTCAAAATGAATGAAAATTAGCGGATGAAAAAATCTATTTTTCCTATTAATTAATTTAGGGAGGATTACTACTAGGTACACAAAAAAACCCTAAATTACTATGAGATACAAACATACAAAAGTATTACTACTAGGTACAAAAATATATAGTGATATTCCAATATTACCCCTATTAATGTGCTGCACATAAATATTGTGTGCAACAAAAGTTCATGTGCAGCAAAGTGTGTGCAGCAAAAAAAGTGTGTGCAGGAAAAAAAAAGTGTGTGCAGCAAAAAAATGTGGTGGTCCGGCGGCGGCGGTCCGGCAGCTTTTCCGGCGGCGGCAGTTTTTCCGGCGACCAGTTTTTTTTTTTTCTTTTTTTTTTTTGGACGAACAGTTTTTCTGGCGACCGGCTGCCGGAGCTCCGGCGGCGGCGGCGCGGCAGCTTTCCGGCGACCAGTTTTTTTTTTTTTTTTTTCTCTGACGAACAGATTTTCCGGCGATCGGCCGCCGGAGCTCCGCCGGCGGCGGCGGTCCGGCAGCGGCAGCGGTGGTCCGGTGGTGGGTGGAGGTTGGGGTTAGTGTTTTAAAGGTATATGGGTTTAGGGGTATATTTGGTATTTTACTTTAATATTTTGTATTAAATAATAATTATTTTAAATCAATGTATCTAGTAGTAATTAGGGGTACAAAGTGTGTACCTATCAGTAATTATTTCATTAATTTATTTCAAAATAATTAAAAATATAAAATTTTGTTTTTACTTTTATATTATTTTATTTTTCTAAAAAAGACTATACTTTACACCTAAATATTAATTAATTTATTATAAAAATAATTTAAAAATATATGAAATTTTGTTTTTACTTTTATTTTATTTAATTTTTTTAAAAATTGAGAAAGATGTTTTTTTAATTGAGTGAGACTTGAGTATTATTGGTAAGGGTACATTGTTATACATTTTAATTAATAAAAGGTACACTATTTTATTTTAAAGAGTATGCACTTTTCATTAATATTTTTTTTTTAGAAAATTAAGGGTACACATTTTTATACTAAAGGGTATACAATTTAACACAAAATTCTATAGGCGCACGGAGTGTTGTCCATGCGCTCAGATATATACAATAATTTTCTTTAAAAAATAAAGGGTACATATTTTTATATTAAAAGATATATAATTTAACACAAAATTCTAAAGACGCATGGACCTTGGTGGTGTAGTGAAGTTTTTGCCTTTTTAATACGTTGATTGGGTACTCCAAATTGATTTTGAGTTGCGTTGTCTATTCTCTGCTGTATATATCTGCTTCTCCCAACAGCGTTGGCCCGACAAGCTTTGAAGAGCAATCTGCCTTTTGTGGTTGCCAAATAACACTAAACCTCTCCAAATCTTTCCCTTTTATTCTTCAATCTTCCAATTTTCCAACAGTTTAATCGATAGCGGGAAGATTTTGAAATGCAGGAATTCAAGAACTTCAAGGAAAAGTTGAGGATATCTGATTGATGAATGTGTTCATCTCCTCTTTCAATCAACCAGCTACAACCCTTCTCCAATTCTTTCTCTTTCGCATCTTCTCCGCATAATAATGTCTCTACAATCGACTACTGTCTTAATTTCTTCCGTTGCAACCCTTAACTTTCGATCAAAAATGCTCTCCTTTTGCTTTGCCCTCGCCACACGCCCTCCTGGTTTGGACCCCTAAATTTTATTTATTTCCTTGGATTTCTGTGATGCAAAACACGCACAAATTTGTTTTTCCATAATTTGTATGTGTTGAAGAATTTGAAGGGTATTTAACATTTGGGTTTTCTTGGATTCAGCATTTATTTTCACTCATAATTGGTGTTTCTTGAAGCATGTAGTATTAGTGGGCATGCTTTGGAGTGATTTTCTTGGAAAATAATTTAAGGGAGAAAGTCATTTGCATTTAGATAGAGATCTCATTTCAGAAAATTTAACATGTATTGTGAGAATCCATATAGCTTAAACTTTGATCCAAACTGTGGGGTGTTTGTGAATCAATCATCTCTGAATAATTCAAGTGGGTTTGCTGATAATTGGGGGAGTTTGTCAATGCCGGTTAGGCAATCTTTGGTATTGGATGGTGAGAAGGGAGAGTTAGTGAAGACTTCGGGGAGAGTGGAGAAAAGGAGTGCAGTTTCAGACAAAAAAACAATGGAGGCATTGAAGAGCCATAGTGAGGCAGAGAGAAGGAGGAGAGAGAGAATCAATGCACATCTGACGAGCCTTCGAGCTCTTGTGCCGAATAATGAAAAGGTCAGTTAAAGTTGTTTGCTTGCTTTGATAAGGTATACTGTTTGCATTCAATAGCATGTGATGAGGTGGTATGGTTACAATGTGATTTTACCATTTTAGTATAATGTCCAGTGTTCTTGTGCCTGAAATGTTCTGGTTAGAACAGAGAAATTATCGATTCGGAGCAATTGTCATGTTTGAGTTGCTATGTGAAATGATGGGTAGGATGCACTCTTGAGTATTAATAAATTATAATCTTCATCGATCAAGTGTATCACTGTACATACATTCTTGCTTCAATATTAGATTGTTTTTGTATTTGATCATCTTGCCTTTCAAACATAACAAACAGAGGCTACTCCATTCTGAAAATTCTGAATATATCATTAAATCTGAGGAAGTGGTGGCATTGACTTAAAGTGTACAATAGTTGGTCACTATCACCTTCTCAATATTTAATACTAAATGGTTCGAATGTCAAACTTTTTGCCTATGCATATATGGTTCAATGTAGTTGTAAGCAGATTGTGATTGGATGGTCAGCTAACTACCTGCTGAATGCTGATTCATTCTGTTTATTTTGAAAGGTCGTTTTCCCATGGTCATAATAGTGCGCTTATTGTTGGTATTTGGTAGATATATATCAGCAAATTAGCTTTCATGCTGAAGTAGGGTGATGAATATTGTTTCTGGAATGAACACCTAACAAAAGAGATGTTTATTATAGTTTATTACTTGGTTGAAGGAAGTAATATGACTTGATCTTATAAACCCTTAATATAGATATCATTAATGATATTGTTTCAGCTAATTGAATAAGAATGGAGATTCTGTTGTGATTGTTACCATTCAATATGAATGATTTCCTAATAATGTGCTATATTTGTTTAAAATTTGAACCTATTATTTCATATATGGTACAACAAGAAGATACTTAAAGCGCAATCATTTCTATTTGGTTGATTAATAGATGGACAAAGCTGCATTGCTGGCTGAAGTAATCAACCAAGTAAAACAGCTGAAGGCTACGGCGGCACAAGCCTGTGAAGGTTTCCACATCCCGATGGACACTGATGAAGTAAAAGTTGAAATACTTGAGAACAACGCAATTGATGGTTCATTCTTGCTGAGAGCTTCTCTTTGCTGTGAATACTGGTCTGATCTATTATCTGATGTGAGACGATCGATTAAAAATCTTCCCGCTCAAGTTTTGAAGTCCGAGATATCTACATTGGGAAGTAGGGTGAAGATGGTGTTCTTAATCACTACGAACGAAGCACACGTTGGCAATGCGATTCATGTGGCTTTGAGCAATATTCTTGATAAAGTCTCTGCATCAGCAGAATATGCTCAACAGTTGTTTATTCCACGTAAACGACAACGTGTCTCTTGTCTCGATTCCACGTGCGATGACGACATTTGTTGATGCCAATGTGGAGTCTATGTTGAGGTAGCACTGTTTGGCTCTGGAGATTTGAATGTGATTGTGTAATTCTGGTTTGCATTATAGATACAACTAATGTGAGATAGCATTATAGATGAATATTTCAAGAGTGTCTCTATATGTGAGACTCATGTTTGTATAATATTAATGTTTGATGAATATGTACGTTGAATAAATCTTATGCTAGCTTAGACTGGGGAAAAATACCGAAATTTTGGTATACCGCACTTACCATATCGAAAAATACTAGACTTATCGAAATTTTAGGTATATCGAATTATTGACCATTTGGTGATTTGAACAATTTTGGGAAAAGGTTCAAATTGGCCCTTGATCTTATGTCAACGGATCAAATAAGCCCCTTACCTTTATTTTTGTTCATCAAAGTCCTTTTTATTTTTAGGTAGGATCAATTAGACCCCTTATCTTTCTAAAATATAACAAATAAGCACACCTTATCAAAATCACTAACGGCGTTAGCTTCTAGTATTATTGTTCTTCTCCTTTACACTATTTCCTTCCCTCTTTCTTTTCCATTTAGTGCGCCAAATACTATCTGCTCTTTTATATATATATATATATATATATTAAATATTGTTAATGAAACTTCCTCTTGAAAGTGGGTTTTCATGATCGTCTTCCTGCAACTCTACATCCATATCTCACATGTAAGTATTCTTCAGATTCATTTAAACTAATTATGTGGTACTTTTAATATTGGGCAAACTGATATTGAACATCACTGAAAAAAAGAAATTGATGCCACTATTATTATTTTTATTTCTCATAATTAAAAATACTTCTATAACATTGTTCTTTACCTAACAAAGAAACATTGCATTTGAAATTTGCAGATAAAGTTTACGTGGATATAGGGGAACTGTTATTTGCATGTTTCTTAGGTTTCTTTCTTTCTTAAACCTCTTTCTTAAACCTCCTCATTTGCTCTAGGTTTCTTTCCTTCTTAAACCTCTTTCTTAAACCTCCTCATTTGCTCAAGGTAGAAGTATCAATCTCACCAAGATTACTATATTAAAAAATTGATATAGCTAGAAGTGATAGATAGATAATCTGCTGGTTATTTGCTCAAGGTAGAAGTATCAATCTCACAAAGATTACTAAATAAAAAAACTGATACAGCTAGAAGTGATAGATAGACAAACTGCAAGTTCATCCATGTAGAGAATGATATAATAATGTAAAATTACATTTAGTATACAAAACACGGCCACAACACAATGTTTTTCTGCAGATAGACTAGTTCATCCATGTCTTAAATTATCACCCCTTGCTCACAAATAAAAAAATAACAGAGAAGAGTCTTGACAACCCTAGATGATTCCAATAAATAACACTGGCCAATGAAGCACTCTCCACTTTCCATTGATTTCTCTGTAGTTGCAACTCCATTAAAGAAAAGAACATTCCGATGCACTTTCTCTTCTCAATTTGAAAATTTGGCATCTCTTGCAATTTTGCTCTGCTGCTTCCTCATTTGTGTATGGCCTTTTAACTGCTGCTTTGTCGGTTGGATAGTGGCGGTGATGAGAGTAGGGTGCATTGGTGGATCCAATATCAACATCACTAACAGCTAAACCCTTCGTTACCCCATTCAAACTCAACATCCCAATATCGTTGTCGACATCACAACACTCCGATTTACGATAGCCGCTCCTAAAATTAGTATTTTCACCCTGAGGTCTGAAGCTTTTCAATGACCCAAAATCAGAATCCTGAAACGAGCCTCCTCGAAAACTAGGGGTAGTACTACAGTACTTGTCGAACTCCGATTCGCCGCCGCAAGAGGAGTAGTGGGACAAGTCATCTCCACCGTCCGATTCTAGATCGTCGGCGGACCATCAGGAAGGCCATGGAGAGGACAAGTTCTCCTCCGTCCCATCAATAGAGAGAGAATTAGATTCAATAGAGATTAGAGGTTTTAGTGTTCTGAGAAAAGAGAGGCGAGAGGAAGAGAGAAATAAAACAAATTCTCATGCCTTGATCTTCTAACACCGTTTGATAGCATTTTTAACGGTAGTGCCTCAATGTTTTATTTCAAGAAAATAAAGGGTTTAATTGGTCCAACTTAAAAACTAAAAGGGCTTAGGTGAATGAAATAAAAGATGAAGGGCTAATTTGATCCCATCATATAAGTTGGGGGGCATGAATGACCCTTTACCCAACAAAATTTTCTACTTGGGAGTATGATAATTATGTATATGTTACATTCATATAATTGTAAATATTTAAAAATTAAACTCAAGAAGCACCAGTGGTCTAGTGGTAGAATAGTACCCTGCCACGGTACAGACCCGGGTTCGATTCTCGGCTGGTGCAAAATTTTATTTTTTTTTAAAAATAATTGATTTGTTTATTTATTTTTGACTTTATATCATTTTTTTTTGATTGAAATTTATTAACTTTATTTAAATACGTAAAATAGGACAAATAATAGTAGAAAGGAAAGTGGAAAAAAAAAGGGGATATTCCGGTGGAAAGGTCTCACAGTGTGTTGATTATGGCGGACACTTGCTTGGGACCCCCGCTTTCTTTGCCCTCCTCATTTATATGTACCCCAAATCAAATACCGTTTCCATTCTTTCTCTCTCATCGACTCTCTCTCCCATTTTTTTCACATTCCAGAGCTCTCTCTTTCATGGCGCCCTTTAGGAATAGCATGCACCTCACTCACTGTTCCGCTTCCGCTTCATCAAATTCTCAGCCTTCGTTGCTTGTCTTTTCGGGTATGTTGGTTTTCTGAAGTTTTAGTTTTTCTTTGCGTTGTTTTTTTTACGAGTAGAGTGAAATTGGGAATTGAGATGCATGTATTTTAGGTAAAGGTAGATTGAGCTTTATGAGTTTCATAATGTAGGGATTTCATTGTTTTATTTTTCCATTCTGTTATGATCTGTATGGAATTTCTGCCTTGTACCCCCTCCTTTTTTATTTAATGGGTTATTATCTTCTGGATTTCTTAGTTGAATATCCATTCAAGATCTGATTTTGCTATCAGGGCACTTATGAGAGTCGGCGTCATTTTTTTTTGGTATCAGTGTATTAGTTTCATGCATATATTTCGTGAAAAAATAAGCATTTGAGGTGCAATATCTTGTTTGTTTGTAATGTATACCAGTAAATCTTCTGTGAACAATGGTGTTGATTTTATGGCTTTGTGCTGTTCGTCTATAGACTCACGCGTGGAGATATGTTTTCTGTCATTACCCTGGTTATACTCCTTTTATACTCAGTATAATTTCACATTATTGAGGGATGTGATTCATATGAGTACCCAGTGAACCACCGCTCATCAATTTGACCATTTCAATGTAAGAAATTTACTGGTTAAGGAGTTAGAAATCATCTGCAATTCGTTTGGAACATTTCTTCCTTGATTGGTTATCGGGGGCGAGCGTGAGTGTTTTGAGTGGGTTGATTCTACCTTATTAGGTTGCATATTTTCTTGAAAATGTATGAATTTTTTTGATGATCCTACATTAGTTTCAAGTGCCGTAACCAAAATTTCCTCTTAGGTGCTTCTAATTTTGTGTTGGAACAGTTGCTAAAATAGACCCTTAAAACACATGTTCAAGCCATAAGAATTTTGATCTGGTTGTTAGACACGTAGTAAGTTGTTGGATACGTGTTAACCTTTCGACAACTTCATCTAACATGTGGTCAGCGGTGGCGAGAAAATTGAATTGCGCTTGCGTCCTTTTCCATTATACTCCACCAAATAAGGTCAATTTTAGCATGTAGAAGATTGTTATACTGATGCACATCTAAATACAGAAGTAAAAATAGGAGAAAATGTGTAAAACTCAAGTTCCAAGCCATTGTGCTTTTCAGACTTTCCTTTTTTTTTTTTTTTTCCCAATAAGCAATCTAAAAAGAAAAAATATAAAGTTAAATAAATTTGTATTATTCTTGCGATACATACGGTGCTAGATTTCCTCACACTATTGGTAATTTGTATAAGGCTACCTAATTTTCCTCTAGAGTTTGCAAGAGATGTATTGTTTGGTGAATATTCTAAAGATTCAATGCAATAAGCTTTTACAATTTAGTCATAGAGTTGGATGTATAATTAATAGTTTACTGTATTGGTTATTTCTTTGGATAAAATCTGGACTTTATGTGCATAGCATTTGATAATCTACTCTTGGTGGATTAATGCTTAGAGTGTGACCCTCTATGTCTATTTCTGCATGTTACCTGTGTGAAATTAAATCATGTTCTTTTTTCTGTGGAACTATCATACAGTTTTGCAGTGCTGCAGGTGGAACAGCCTTCAATGGTGTTGTTGAAGAGCTTAAGAAGTTAACCACCCGTGTGGCTCACGTTCTCCCAGTTTCTGATGATGGAGGGAGCACAGCTGAGATTGTTCATGTTCTTGGTGTGTTTATGAACTCAGTATTGCTATTTTAATCTACACTAGTTCTTGATGTTATACATATTTATTGGGTCTCAGAATGGTTTAAATACTGTAATAACAGATGAAAAAAAGAAAATTTAAAGGGAGTACAAAAACAGAATGTACCTGGTTCACTAACAATGTTGGTTGCATCCATGGAAAAAACAGAGGAATCAAATATTATTTGGAGTGCAGCTACGATGATACTGGTTGGCTCTATGTCAATATGGGTTATATATATATATAATCAACCTCACAGAAAGAACATTACTTTTAATATCTAATCCCGAATAAGCATTTGAGTTATTACATGTATGACCTTCCTTTTTTCAATTTGGGATTTTGGTAGGGTTTACAGTTTCTTGGAACTCCATTTTATGATGTCTGATATAGTACTGAACTCTCAATTTCCTTGTTCTATGTTCCTTATTTGATGCATCAAATTATCAGGTGGTCCAGCTGTTGGAGATATTCGGTCCCGATGCTTGAGACTATCTGATCCAAGTACTAGCGAGGCTCTTTCAGTGCGGACATTGCTGGGTCATCGATTGCCACTTGAAGCGCAAAAAGCAAAATACGAATGGTAGTGAGAGCAATCTTGTTAGTGATCCAAATATCTGTAGTATTTTTTCCCCTCTTTATAAACTGCCTAGCCCAAAAGGCTCATTTGACTCTTGTTTTAACGAGGAACCACGTAGCTTTTTGTGAAAAAAAATTCAGAATTGTTGACATCTATCTGGTAAGTCATTTTGTGGTTGGAGTAACAAATGCTAGTTTGCTAAATTGAGATTTCAACAGGTACGATATTGTGGAAGGGACCCATTCTCTTTGGTCAGGTGTCTCAAAACCATACAGGGAAACAATTCGAGCTTTTTTGATATATTTCCAGGATCAGGTCTGTATATTTATCCTGATCTGTTGCTTTTATCATCTAATAGTACTCAAACTCTGAGATCTGTAACTGAAAACAACATGGTTTGCATCTGGTTTTATGAATATTGTACTAATCATTGTGGCAAGATGAGAATTTTCTAGCTGGCAGTGGTCTGCAAAGAGCTTTGCTGTATCATGAGGGTTCAGTGTGTGTAGTGTCTTCTCGACAGTTGGAGTAGTAGAGTTTGAGTGTGCTCGGTCTTTTTTGCACAGGATTTGTGGGTGCATAAATTACAATTTCTGTGATAAGAATTGCTATGTGATAACAATTTATGTCGTGTTTTGGTTTGATACCGTTTCATGTAGCTGTTTTTTTACTTTTGACATATTTGGACTTCCTATAAATAACAGTGAGACTGCACCACCATTGTAGCCATTTCTCTTTTTTCCCCCCCATACATATCACTGACATGGGGCCAACTATACTTTGCAGATCATTAGGAGGTCAGATGAATTATTCTGTTTCAGTAATGGGAGGTACTCAATTTTCTGGATAATTTTCAGTCTGCATATTCTTGTGAAGTTTAGAATATGTTACTTCTTTTCCTGAATTCTAGTGATCAGTAGAGTTTGTTGTGAAAATCCTCATTCAAGACACACTGGTGGTAGAATTAGAGGAAGGCCCGGCTCCTCTCTAATTTAAGTTTCCATAATTGCAGAGTTGTTTTAACATGTAAAATATGCAAATGTTTAGTTACTGATGCCACCTGTAGCAATCTAAACCATTTTATAATTTGCATCCTTGTGATATGACATGTCAGATAAACTTTACTTAAAAACTCTACAGATGAGAGAACTGGTCTCTGAAACTGTGGGGTTTCGAGGGCATATAACATGACTTGTTAGTGCATCTACTTCGACCATGTTAAGTGGGAACATTTTCAAGAACTTAGGTTATTTTCCATGAGACACTATTGCTTCAGCTAGAGAGTATCCCTGCATTGTTTGTTTTTAGCTATATATGTGATACATTCTGTTTTACATTAATTTTTTTACGTTGTGTTGTTCAATATCCCTTTAATCTTCTGGTTTTCTCTCTGAATCTTTATTACTTAAAAAAAATTGTAACTAATCTTGACTTCAAAATCAAGAGACTATTAACCTGTTCTATCTCATTTGCAGCATTGGGAATTTTTTCTTTGCTGGAGCTCGGATATTCTTTCAATCCTTAGATGCTGCAATTTTTTTATTTTCTCGCGTCTCGCAAATACCCACTGAAAGCCTGGTCCTCCCAGTTATATCCACAAATGATAGGCTTACCTTGGGTTGTGAACTATGGGTATGACTATCCTTACTTGTCTGACGCAAAAGGTGTGATATCACTTTGAAAAGAGAGTGCTTTTTTCACCATAAGGCTATGCATCTTGTAATGTAAAGCAAACTGTAACAATTGTGTGGTGGAATGAGTGGCAGCTTTGACCTTTCTCTCTATCGGCCTTAATCTCCTGCATATTTGGATATGACCTAATGATTCACTCATGGTGTTGTTGGACTATGAATTAAGACACTTACCAGGAGAGGGATTCGAACATTATTTGAATGACAATACCTTACCATGTTACCCACGTACTTTGCATCATCTGACCTCTGAAAGCCTGTACTAGAAAACTTTTTTTTATTTTTTATTTTTTATTTTTGATCGGTAAATGTTAGTTGTTAGTATGTTAGTACACCAAGCACCTATACTCCAAGTTATTCTCCAAGTCCCCCTTATAACTCCCTTAATTCGTTCCCAAAGGGCCTTGGTCACTCAAGTGAGGAGCCCAGTGGCCAGGTGAGCTAACTTTGTACTAGAAAACTTAAATAGCCTAAGTTACCCTTTTTTGTACCATTTGTTACTGCTATCCAACACAAAGTCAATGCTTGGCCAATTTTGATGCTGTACCTTACTTGCCCTAGTGTCTCAAGCAAAATGCCAGAGTTCCATGCGAGCAACTGTTGACTTGAAGGCACTAGGCTGATCGGGGTCTCGCTGTATGACTTGTTCAGGCTCAGTTTTGGTTTTAGGCCTATTTTCTAGGCCCAGTAAGCAGTAGGTTTCCTAGTTCCACTGGAATGTGGATAGGGTTTATTATAGATGTCCCCTGCTGTCCCAATGTAGTCGTATTCTGGAATGATATTTTGGTACCTTTCTTCTGGTTGTGGATGTAGCTGACACATTGTTAGAGGACACATTAAAATGATGTGTTCTCTCTCGTTTCATATTATATTTCTCATATCTGTTATAGCTGCTACCTTGCTATTTGTAGAATATGATAGTAGTGGTGGAAGTAATTTCGGGAGACTGAAACGGTGGTCACAGTTAATATTGGTAGAATGCAAATGAGGTGCTAATGGACATTTCAAAATTTATTTGGGTCTAGAAAGAGAAAATTCATGGGTTTTTCAAGATCATTTTTTCTCAAATTTCTAATTAAATCATACTATGGAGACAATGTTCCTTAGAACATATGGAGCCATTTGTGAAACCTTAGAAGGATCATATGATTTTCCAATTTTCATATACTTCTTTCTGGTTGACTTCTATTCAGGATGGAACTATAATTCGGGGTCAGAATGAAATATCTCATCCAACCAATGGGTCTATGGTGCCCATAAATAAGGTACACATGCATGGAAACAACAATTATGTGAATTTTCCTTTTTATTTCCCTCTTTCTGACTGATAATATTCTCTTGTCTTTTCTTCATTGCACTGTGCTATGAGTTTATGATAGAAGTTTGGAGCCAATAAACATGTCCATGTGTGATGATTTGGACATGAGGGGTAAGTTTAAAACGAGCAACAAGCTTGTGTAGAGCCTAATTGGTAATGTCAAAATGGCTAGCTAAATTATAAGTATGATTATAAAGAATTATTTAATGTCACATTATTTTCTTCACCAGCGTATGATTTTCTCCAAGATGATGTATTCTTCTTTATGACTAAGCTGATTTGTGTGTTTTACAGTGTTTGATAGACAAAGCATTGATCAGTCTCCTGTTTGTTTAATTCTTCCACCTCATATTATGAACTTTGTATATTTTTTATTGAATAAAGTTTCTATTGCAGAGTAACTCTTCTGTTCCAGCTCTTCCTTCAAGCATAAAGCGGGTCTTCTACATGTCCAGTGAAGGAAACAATTTATTGCATGAGGTAATGATTTTTCTCTTTATTGCCAATGTAGCTGTATTCTATGCTTCTTGAAATTCATTATTGGAATTGGAGAGAGAGTTAATACTGTATTGTTACTAAGTGCATGTTGTAAATCATTGGCAGACATAAGGTGAGGCCTTAGTAGGCCATGTCCAAAAAAAATTATAATTGTATTTTTTGAAGTCTTTATGTGCTTTAGCATTTGGTTCCTGATCTTAATTATAGCACTGTGGTGAACCTATTGCTCAATTGATAAATTAATTTGGTGAGCTTGTAAAATTATATTCAAGATCACTAGCTATTATTTTCATTGTTGTAAAACTTGATTTTATTTCTTGTTAACTATTTTAATGCCTTTCTTCCCCACCCCCAACCCTAAGCTCCACAAGACTTCTTCTGGATCATCTGTTTATTGATGCTTTTTAAATTTGTGAGTGTGTCATTATTCTGCGTGTTTTTTTTTTTTTGAAGTTTTTTTGAAGTTTTTTACATTTCTAGAGACATCATAGAAAAAATAAATTACTATATAGAAAAGATAAGAAGAATGTGTTCATGTAAGTTTTGATAGGTATCTATTCTTAGCTTGAAGTATAATTATGAAGGTTTGAAGAGTAATTAATTTTTTTTGGTTAAATTGCTCAAAGATTCAGGTTTCTCATCATTTGTCAGTTTTTCGCTTTGATTTCACTTCCAGACATGACTTTACTCTGCAACTCATAAGAACACTCTTTTTAGCCTTAATATTGGAATGATTTAAGGCAGCAAATGATGCGTTATTGTGCTGGATATATCTAACCCTTCACACACACAGACTTAAGCTAGGAATATCTCTAATTTATTTTTAATTGTGTTACATTTTTTATTTAAATTCAGATATTCAGGATTTACAACATGATTTTTGTTGGAAATTCCAGGTCTGATATTCTGTTACCTCATTTTTTTCTCTGTATGTTTTTCTTCTGCAGGTTTTTCCATCTGTAAACCCAACTGTCTTAGATCAATTGAAGAGCATTGACTGCATCATCTTTGCAATGGGTTCACTTTTTACTTCTATATGCCCGTCTCTGGTAACTGTTAACAAGAAAAAAAATGTTTATTTTGTTGATATAGTTTCTGCATCTGCACTTAACACTACTCTGTCCGTAGTAGTTTTTTCTGTTAACAAGAAAAAAAATGTTTATTTTGTTGATATAGTTTCTGCATCTGCACTTAACACTACTCTGTCCGTAGTAGTTTTTGTTTAGTTGACGCCAGTGTTTAAGTATCATTTTGGCCCGTTAAGTTGTGAATATACATGATTAATCCTTCTAGCACAGGTTCAATAGGTTAATTACCCAATCAATCGTGTGAAATCTAATTTTATTATATTTTCGCCAACAGCCTCATGTATAGTTTATGTTTTATTTCCAGGTTTTGCTTGGAATCGGGGAAATTATTTCTTCGCGAACTTGTCCTAAGGTAATAAGTTTATGGACAGTACACAGTCTGAACATGTTTAGAGCTGGTAATATCTTAGTCAAACATCCACTTGTGTTCTGGTGTCATAGTGAATTTCACATTTTGGATACGTGCAGTGAGGATTTTTTATTTTTTATAATGTTGGATTATTTCCAAGGCATATATACTGATACTATGTTTGGATTCTTTTCACTTTCTTATACACTGGTCACGAAGATGGGCTCACACAAATTTTCACATAAATTATGACGATACATTTATTTCCGTTGTAATTGTAAGTTTTACTCCACTTCCCATTTTTATCTTTAGACAAAAAAGTGAAATATTTGTTGGAATTACAAATAACTTTATTAAATAAGGACAATAATTTAGTCAATTTATAGGTAATAAATGTGTTAAGGCTATATTGTAGAACCTACCAAAATTGAAAACGTGCCTATCTTAGCTGGACAGGAGTATATATTATCATATCTTCTGCAGTTCTAATGACATTTTCTATCAGGTACTTCTGTTAAATGGCACACATGATAGAGAATCTGGTGGCTTCACAGCTTCCAGCTTTGTGACATCCATTACAGATGCTTTGAACCGAACATATGGAGATCTGCACAACTGTCTAAAAAATCCTGTAAGAATTTTGTGGTATATTTTATATGATGTAGTTGGCATGCTCTATGAAATGTGTTTATATTTGAACCACACTGGAGCTAGAAATTTTGAGCCTTCCCTGTGGACTGGTTAGAAAATAAGAGTAGGCTGAGTTTCCAATGATCTCGTCCCTTAATGGTGATGGGCTTACCAGGCTACTAAAACTCCAGCACCAATTCAATTCATGGCATATTAGAGAGAGGATAATACAATTTCTATTCAGGAGTATCGTGATTATTTAGTAAGATTTGAAATGTATTGCAAGAGCAATTCTTTCATGATCTATGAGTACGGGTAGAACTTCAAGTGCATTGTGATGCATGAGAGAATTCATTTTTTTGTAATAATTTTTTTTTCTTTTTGCTTATGGACAAGTGCAGTTTTTTATGACACTCCGCTCCTTTGTTCTCTTAAACTATGCTTTTTGACTATAACAAGTCCAATATCTGTTGAGACAGCCTGAAATTTTTTAATTTCATTATGCAGCCTAGTCAATACATTAATACGATCTTCGTGCCAAAAGATTGTCAGATTCCTATCGATATTGATTGTCTTGCTGCCCAAGGAATCTTTCATGTGGTATGTGTGTTTCTTATCCAATATATGTTTCATAGATAAATAAACATGCATGGACGAACTGAAATCTTTGAAGCTTAATGTCAAATTGTCAATTGAAAATTCTGTTACAAATTTATGCAACCTTCACGTCCTTTCATGATTTTGGAAGGCCATCTCTCTGAATAATTATTCACACTGCTCAAAAAACACAATTCTGATTCTTAAAGTTAATCTTATTTACCCTGACCTATATTCTTTTACTTTGATATTCGAGAAGTTGATTTCATGTTTTAGATATTTCTTTTTCGCGAATTCTTGGATGTTACCTTCACTCCCTTCTTTCTAGTCCAGTAAAAAGATGGTTTCACCCCCAAGATTCAGACACAGATGCAGAATCCAACTTTTTCTTAACATCTTCAATTTAATGTCATTATAGTTTTGTATTTGAGAAATATAGAATGGAAATATACGCGAATGATGCAATGCGATGCATGCTCTATTGATTTTGTTTAATTATGTCGAATTATGTAGGTAACCGTGGAGTCAATACATGATGCAACAGCAGGCATAATCTATGATCCAAAATCTTTAATACAATCTCTGTCCGATCTGTTGACTGGATGCACGAAGAAGAATGTAGCAGGAATTTAAACTGTATGTTTCAATGGGATCGTATGCATGGGTCGTTATACTACTTTGCTTCTCTTCTCATCTTCTGAGGTACAAATTTCAAGCCTAATCACTTTTCTTGCACAACAATTGAAGTCTTAATCCGATTCCATATAAATCTTGAAATATTGGACAGGGCAATGACATGATCTGCTACATTGAAGTGAAGTTTACAAGAGAGTATTGCCCCGTCAACATTAGTTTTTATAGGATGATGATTGATGTATCTATCGTTTTTTATTTATTTGCATTAGCTCTAAGATTTAGTCACTAAGTATGTAGTATGTAATTAGATGGATTTGATCAAGTGGTATTACGTGTACATGATTATATGTTTCAGAAACTTCCATTTTCAACAACTTTAGCAAATAACGTCCTCGACTGTATGACCATCCACAGTCATTGAAATGGGTAACATAAGAAAATATCAAATTTGGACCTATAACTTCTTATAAATTCTCTATAAATATCCTCTCAAGCATGCATAGAAAATAAGAACACTAATAAATGTAAACTTAATAAAAGATATATAATTAAAGACTAAGAATATGTTGATACTAAGTTTTATGTTAAGGAGAGAAATCATAAAATTAAGCAAAGTAGGAGTTGAATTTTTAAATTCTCATATGCTGCTGCAAGCTGTCACACTTCAGTCAAAAGGTCATAATTTTAACATTATTTTTGAGATCTGTAATTTTTATTTTTTAAATGAAAACTAGATTCGTAGAGCTTTCCAATGATACAAAGTATGCAGCATAACTCCCTTCCAATCGAAACTAATTAATTCTTGAAGTTAACTGATTGTTTGTGACTTCATGCTGAGTTAGTGCTGCTAAGTTCTTAGTTGAGTTCAAGGCCTGCAATGATGGGGCAACTGATCAGTATCGCAGAACTCAACTCTAGAGTTGAACTCAGGAGATGAAGAATATACAAAGATGTTCTAACTAATTTATGGATCTCATGAAGCTGGACAACCACTTTTACAAAAATGGAAAAGAACAGCATAATAATAATAATGATCATGTGATAAATGTTGTAACAGAACAAGGAAACTGCAAGGACTTACCTCTATTATTTAAGCTCGTTCACCAAAATTAAACTGACGTTTGATTTTGTGTAGCTCTGATAGAGTTTCTTTCATGTTTATTCTATCTCTTGGGGATTCTGCAGAGCACTTCAAGGCCAACACCAATATTGATGATACGCATTGCATCATCTTCTTGTAGAGTTCATCATCAATATTAGTCACTAAGTTGGCATCTATAACCTCATCAACACGTTCTGGGAGCAATCTCTCAACCCAATGCTTAATACTTATAAGATCACCGGCGAACATATCATCACTTGGCCTTTTTCTCGTAAATGTTTCCATCAACATCACGCCATAACTGTAAACATCACATTTTGTCGACACTAATCCATCCAAACCATACTCTACAACAATTAAAATCATTAGTTATCCACTTTGTAAGATACAATTCAAAGAATTAAGAAAGCAGTTCAATTTGGAAGAAAAAAAAATCACCAGGAGCAATGTAGCCAAGTGTAGCAAGGGTGTTAGTCACCACAGTGCTATCCCCATCTCCCAAATGTTTTGCAATCCCAAAATCACTAACATGGCCAACCATCTCTTCGTCTAACAACACATTACTTGGCTTCAGGTCGCAGTGAACGATAGGCGTTGAATAGCCATGGTGAAGATACTCCAGTGCACACACAACATCAATCATTATGTTCAGTCTTTGCATGAAATCCAAGCAATAGTTGTGGGAATACAGCCATTTTTCAAGGTTTCCGTTGGGGATATAAGCAAGAACTAATGCTCTAAAGTCTTCATTAGAGCAACTGCTTATGACCTCAGTCAGGTTTCTATGGCGAATGTTGCGTAGTATTTCACATTCAACGTCAAAACTCCTGAAGGCATCTCTAATTTCCAGATTAAACACCTTCACGGCAATAACCATCCCATCTCTGAGAACACCTCTGTATACAGAACCAAAACTCCCAACACCGAGTACATTGCTTTCATCGAATTGTTGAGTCGCCTGCACGATTTCATAATAAGAAATCCTTTCCGGTGCAGTGGACACAACCAAATCATTTCCACCAATCTTCTTTTCTTTCTTTCCACGTCGTAAAAAGATAAATGCCAAAGCAGCAACAGTGATGAGGACCACAAACCCAGCAAGAGCAAATAAGGCAAATTGCATTTTCTTTCTCTTCGATCGGTGTTTGGGTTTTCTCCTACAAAGTGGTACGTGGAACTTTGGAATTCCACAGAGTGCCTTATTACCCAGAAAAGACTCTATTGTGAAATTTCTGAAGGAGCCACCATCTGGAATCTCCCCCCTTAAAGAATTGAAAGACACGTTAAAGTAGTGAAGCTGCCGAAGTTTCTCAAGAGACTTTGGGATTGAACCGGACAAGTTATTGTAAGACAAGTCCAATATCTCTAAACCGATCATATTCCCCATGGATACAGGAATAGGACCCTCAAATCTATTATGAGCCAAAGACAGATTAACCAGATTCTGTAAATTCCCAATAGTGTTGGGGATATACTCTGACAACTGGTTCTTCGATAGGTCTATGTAAGCTGCAGTCACTAAATTAGATACCTCCGGTGGTAAAAAACCAGTCAAGGAATTTGAGGACAAGTCCAGTCCCAACAAATCTTTAAGGCGCCACAAGGTGGATGGTATGGTTGAATTGAGCATGTTTGAACCTAGTTTAAGTTGTCTTAAAGACAGGACATGTCCTAAACATTCAGGAATGGGGCCAGAAAGTTGGTTTTGGTTAAACAGAATGCTAAATAAGCTGCTCAAATTGCACAGAGCCTCTGGTATGGGACCTTCAAGGTTGTTGTTTTGGAGAGAGAATCCTTGAAGATTAATCAAAGATCTGAAAGAAGTTGGAATGGTACCTGACAAGTCATTGTCAGGTAACGCAAGAGTCATTAGATTGCTTAAATTGCCGAATTCTTGAGGAATAGGACCCTTAATCTTGCAATTGTAGGCATAAAATCTGACCAACGAGGAAGACAAATTCCCAATGGAAGGTGGAAGAACTCCATCTACAAGGTTGTTGCCGATATTCAAGCTAATTAATGATGTGCATCTTGTGAGAGAAGTAATGAAGCTGAATTCTGAAGAAGATGATTGCTCATGGATCCTCAGATCATTGTCTGACAGGATTAGTTTTTCGAGGAGAGTGAGGTTTCCAAGTGAGTGAGGCACAAATTCAGTGAATCTATTATAGGCCAGTTCGAGTAATGTAAGATGAATACAGTTTGAGATCGAGGAAGGTATTGTTCCAGTAAGGTAGTTGTTAGCCAGGTGAAGAACTCGAAGAAGGGGTGAGTTATAGCACAAATCGCGGGGAAGACTGCTTGACAAACTATTGAAAGAAAGATCAACAGCTTCAAGAGTCGAAATGTTAAACAGCTCTACCGGAATTGAACCACTCAAACCCGTTAAATTACCTAAATATAATCCCTCCAGTCGGTAAAGTTGCCCCATTTCTCTAGGTATTACACCTGTCACCATTTTTAAGAAATAATGAATCACAGACAGCCTAAGTCAATTAATTAATTTATTCAGTGATACCTGTTAAGTCGTTACTGGAGAGATACAGGAGTGTGAGCATACTAATATTTGCAATAAATAAACTACCTAACCAGTTTGGAATCTCTCCAGTGAAGTTGTTAACTTTGAGAGAGAGAAACTTCAATCGGTGCAGGAGAGACAACTCTGCAGGCAAACTGCCACTAAATCTGTTGTAGGAGAGGTCGAGGAAAACCAGAAAGGATAGGTTTCCTAGGTGTGGAGGAAGTGTGCCGGAGAGACCCATGTCGGAAATATCCAAAGCCGTCACTCTGCGGTGGCGCAAGCCGCAGGTGACACCAATCCAGTTGCAAACAGAGCTTGAATTGGTCCAATTTCTTACAAGTGGAAGATGAGGGTAGCGCATGATTAGGAGAGATTTAAGTGAGAGAAGAGAATGTTGATCTGTGGTGAGGCTTTTGGCTAGACAAGGAATTTGGAAGCTGGTTATTACTAATAGTACTGCACATGCAAATACAAAATGACAAGCTTTAAACATGATTATTGTAATGGGAATACAGAGGGCTTAATTGGGGGGTTTAACTTATACTAACATATAGGAAATCCATAAGGAATACTTTACTAGTAAATGGAAGACTAATTCAGAGAATTTCTATTCCACAAGAATACTTTATCAGTCAGTGGAAGACTAGTTCAGAGAATTTAGGGAAGCAACAGATTAAGTGCTTCACACTAAATCTGCACTAAATATATTTGTCTGCCAATACTAGTCAACTTGACTTTTAAGTCTAAACAGGTCAATGAATACCATTTTGCGTGGGAATGTCATTGATATGAAGCAAAATAGGGTTCACGGTCGACGGGGCGGGCTTGGGTCCACTTCCGTGGGCAGATCTTATTTATTTTAATTATCTTTATGTTTAGGGGTTGAGCCCATTATTTATTATGTGTTTGTTTAGGTCCTTAGGGTTTGGTTTATTTCCTTTTTGGTATTAGTGAGTAGTATTATTTAAGGTGTGATTAGGGTTCATGTATTGTTATGAAATTATTATTGGATCAAGGAGCCTAGAGGCTATTGGGCAAACGGAGTTTTTCCGTTTGATTGGGCAAACGGTATCTACCATTTGATTTTCTTTTTTTTTCTTTTTCTTTCTTATTTTTCCATCCTAACAGTCATCATCTCATGAAGAACAAAAAAACCATTATTGCTGGAAAAGCAGAGCATGATTATGATCAAGTGACGGATTAAAAGCAGAGTAATTTTCAGATTTCCAGAACAAGGGCTACATTTCAGATTTTCAGATATTGCTGGATATATCTAACCCTTCACAT
Organism: Pogostemon cablin; assembly: GCA_023678885.1. Lineage (NCBI taxonomy): Eukaryota > Viridiplantae > Streptophyta > Magnoliopsida > Lamiales > Lamiaceae > Pogostemon > Pogostemon cablin. Next base: position 1,602,163 of record CM042973.1, read on the forward strand.
GCCTAGACTTAAGCTAGAAATATCTCTAATTTATTTTTAATTGTGTTACAAATTTTATTTAAATTCAGATATTCAGGATTTACAACATGATTTTTGTTGGAATTGGGAATTCTAGGTCTTTTACCTCATTTTTCCTCTATATGTTTTTCTTCTGCAAGTTTTTCCATCTGTAAACCCAATTGTCTTAGATCAATTGAAGAGCATTGACTGCATCATCTTTGCAATGGATTCAATAATTACTTCTATATGCCCGTCTCTGGTACTGTTAACCAGAAAAAAAATGTTTATTTTGTTGACATAATTTCTGCATCTGCACCCATTAAGTAGTGTTTAAGTATCCTTTTGGCCCATTAAGTAGTGAACATACACGATTAATCCTTCTATGTTGGATTATTTCCCACGTAATACTGATACTATGTTTGAATTAATTTCACTTTGGCAAAGACTTGTGTGAGACCGTCTCACATGTATGAGACGGACGGATAAAAAGTGATAACATCATTAACTAAAAGTGATACTCAATCGATAACTTTTTATAATGGTGCAGTGAACTATTTCATGAACAATTTATAACATAAATAAAATGATTAAATTCTATAGCGAAAGTGATAACATTTTATAGCGAAAATGATAATAATTTTATTATGTTTTATCCGTCTCACACAAGATCTACTCTTTCACTTTTTATACACTGGTCACGAAGATGGGCTCAGACAATTTTTACATAAATTATGACGATAAATTATTGCCTTTGTAATTTTAAGTTTTACTCCACTTCCCATTTTTATCTGTAGACAAAAAAGTGAAATATTTGTTGGAATCGCAAATAATTTTATTAAATAAGGACAGTAATTTAGTCAATTTATAGGTAATAAATGTGTTAAGGCTATATTGTAGAACCTACCAAAATTGAAAACGTGCCTATCTTAGCGGAACAGGAGTATATATTATCATATCTTGTGCAGTTTTAATGACATTTTCTATCAGGTACTTCTGTTAAATGGCACTTATGATGGAGAAACTGGTGGGCTTCCAGCTTTGTGACATCCATTATAGATGCTTTGAACCGTACATATGGACATCCGAATAACTGTCTTAAAAATCCTGTAAGAATTTTGTGGTTAATAAATCCTGTAAGAATTTTGTGGTTAATATTATATGATGTAGTTGGTATGCTCTCTGAAATCTGTTTATACTTGAACCACACTAGAGCTAGAAATCCTGTAAGAATTTTGTGATGTAATAATTATGTCGAATTATGTAGGTAACCGTGGACTCAATACATGATGCAATAGCAGGCATAATCTATGATCCAAAATCTTTAATACAATCACTGTCTGATCTGTTGACTGGATGCTTGAGTAACAACGTAGCTCGAATTTAAACTTCAACGGGATCGTATGCATGGGTCTTAATACTATTTTTCTTCTCTTCTCATCTTCTGAGGTACAAATTTCAAGCCTAATCACTTTTCTTACACGACAATTGATGTTTCATTCTGATTCCGTATAAATTTTGGCGGTTTGGAAGTGGCGGCGGGAGGTTTGGGTGGTTCCAACTTTGATGGTGGCGGCCACGGCGGTGCAGTATTGATGTCGACGTCAATGCAGCTCCACCCACCCCTCCAAGTCGTATTCTCCAATGGTGGCGGACTGCAAAGCCGACCAATGATTCCGACTATAACTTCGATGAACCCAACCTCTCTCTCTCTTCCTTTTTCTTTGAGTTCAAGAAACCACACAGGAATTGAGGAGAAAAATAAACAGATTCCATTTCCACCAAGATGAGCTGCAATGGCTGCCAAGTTTTGAGAAGAGGGTGCAACGAAGAATGCATCATAGGTTCATAAGACCGTGTTTGGAATGGATCCAATCCAAGTTAGGGCAACGCCACCCTCTTCATCTTCAAATTCTTCGGCCGCAGCGACCTCATGTCCTTCAACGCCGCCGTGCCAGAAAACAAACAACCAGGTGAGGAGAATTTGGGATTGGGAGGCACTACGGTTACGAAAAAAATGGGGAAGTAAAATGATTGTGATTCAAACTGTTCAACCGTAGTTTGGTCAGGGAATTGGGTTCGTCGGAGGAGGAGGCGGCGGCACTGTCGTGGTGGTGGGTTAAAAAAAAAAAAAAAAAAAAAAACCTATCTATTTATAGGTAACAAGGTCGGTGGACTCACCGCTCTGACTAGTCTATTTCTTCTACTTTATCATATTCCTTCGTAATTAAGTTATATTAATTATTTTTGGTAATATCAACCTTTACTTAACTATTAAGAATTCATCTCTAGACTCTTCTGATAGATACGCATCAATATTTTATCACTCCCCCTTGATGCATATTTGGATGATCCGAGCTTTTTTCGTAGTGTCTCGAATCTTTATCTTGGTAGAGCTTTTGTGTTGTCAGCTATTTGCCTTTTTCTTCAACTTTCACCAGGTCTCTGTTGTCCAGTTTCATTATGTTTTACTAGGTCTCTGTTGCCCAGTTTCTTCATGTTTCACCAGGTCTCTGTTGCCCAGTTTCTGCATGTTTCACCAGGTCTTTGTTGCCCAGTTTCTGCATGTTTCACCAGGTCTCTGTTGCCCAGTTTCTTCATGTTTTACCATGTCTCTGTTGCCTAGTTTCTTCATGTTTTACCAGGTCCCTGTTGCACCCACTTATCATACTCCTCCTTTAGTATATCTGATAGGCTTTTATTGCGCACTATAATTTAATCCTCAAGTATAAGGATGTCAATTGTAGTAGCAAGTACCCAAGTTAAATTATCGATCCCGCTAAGACAGTTAATTATTTATTTTACTATTAATTACTAATTAATCAGAATTGAGTAACCAATTTCCAATGTTTGTAGAGAATTAATCTAAATAACGAAATATTAAATAACTGAATTAATTAAAAGCAAGGAAAAATAAAAGCAAGTTTCTAATCAAGAGATGACAAACAGTTCTAAGGTATCAGGTATTGACCAATTAATTTGGGTTATTAAACTTACGATTGTTCATTCATGCAGTTTCACTGAAAATACACCACATATCCCTGTTATCCCACCGAATATGATTCGATTCTAAGCTAACAGTATAATCTGGTTTAAATCCTAAGGTGCGCAAATATTACCAAGCCTTATTCCTAGATACTAATCAAAGCAAGCAACAATACCTTCGGATGGTAAGCCCGACTAACAAGATATTTTCTGGAATTACTACAAGGTTCTATTCACTTCCTACTTGATTGTCTAATTGCATTGTTCCACTAAACTAATCAAGTATTTGATTTACCAGTTCATGGAATTAAAGTGCTTATAGCGGAGCTACTCTAATCCCTAACAGATAGACAATACCAATCATGAACGCACACAAGCTAACACAATAATCCAAGCATTATAGCGGATGTCATGAATATATTATGAAGACGTTACGAAGCAGATAAGCATGTCTTAATAAAATAAGTAAAATCAAAAGCTCAACTGCATAAAATCCCAATCTTTGGTCTAAATCCCCAAATCAATCAAATCAATCCATCAAACCCTAGAACTGTATAGGAAATTAGCCCATGAGATTACAAGCAATCCTCATGGCTAAGCAATTCATAACAATAATCAAAGTAATAGAAAGGAATAGATAGGAATTGTGAAACCCTAGTGTAGGAGCAATCTCACGTTCCTTCTCCGTCTCTCCAATTGCTCGATTCTCCCTCAATTAGCACTTGGAACCCTCTTGGAAGTGGATGGATGGTGAAATCAGGTTGTCAATCTGATATGGAAGAATTGGAGGTGTGAATTGATGATGGATTATGGATGGGTTCTCTCCAATTTGTGTCTCGATCTCCCTAATTGTTTCTAGGACTGATGCAGGGCTTTTTCGCGATCGAAACTACTTCAGAATCGCGATTTGAGGGTATATATACACTGCTGCATCGAACAGGCCCCGTCTGGGCCCTGAACTGGGCCGCTCGGCACCTTGCTCGAGCCGAGCTGATGGCCGAGCAGCCCCCAAACCTGCCGAGCAGCATATGGGTGAAACGGGAACGTCGTGTAGGCTCTGAGGACATCCCACTCGGCTGGAAATTCGCAAAATATTGGTCCCGCTCGAGCCGAGCGGCCTCCCGAGCTGCGGAGACTGCACTGCGCGACTTCACCGTTTTGAGCATAACTTCTTCATACGGACTCCAATTTGAATGATTTTTGCGCTCACATGTTCCTCTTTTCCTTGGCTTTCTATCCATATAAATAACTCTGAGAAACTCTAACATTTGAATATGTAAAAAGTCATGAAAATTGGCTGCTCGGTACAGCATGTGCGACGTTAGCACTTTGATCATAACTTTCTCGTTTGGAATCCAATTGGGGTGTTCTTTATGTCAAAATGACCCTCTCTTCTGTGGCTTTCCAACCATATATGACATGATCAATTTGGACTTCTACAAGAATACAGAAAATTTGTGCAACATGGACTGTATTTTTTAGCATTCCTTCTCACTTTCACTCCTCATTCCAACTTTGAACTTTTGATCATGTTTTACCCTTCAAAACTCAACAAAACACCTTAGTAGCATCAAAATCATGTAAATACTCAAATGTACACAATTCCATGCAAAAATAATAACTTTCCTAAGCAAAACGGTGTAATGTGCATATGTAAAATGCGTGAAATTCAACTGTCAACAAACCCCCAAACTTACCTGTTGCTCGTCTCGAGGCAACGACATTAAAAACCAATAGAGTAATTGAGAGGAAATTTCACAGCAGAAAAACATTCAACACAATATAACAATTTAAATATCATACTTGGGATACAAGATAACCATCCATCTAAAAACATACAAATCAAATCAACTATTTTACTCATTCGGAATGCTCATCCACCCATTCTCTCTGGTAGTATTTACGCTCATCGCTCAAGTGTGAGATATACACTTCAGGGTAAGGTGTTTACACTCAAAGTCAATTCAAACACACGCGTAACCATAAGCTTGGCAATCATCTCAACTCTCGACTAAATGAATAATTTCAACAATAGGATCACAAAGGTCTTGCATTAGGTCGTAATGTTGGCTCTTTGGTAAAGGTAGGAAATATATGGATATCGTGACTCAATCACTAGTAGAGAATCAAAGAAAACTTACAGCTTTTCAACAAACAGCTTTACTTTCTTCTTTCTTCTTCAACGCTCTTCAACGCTTCTTGCAATTTGATTCCTCCTTCACTTTTGAACACCACATCCTTACTTGAAAATTTCTATTCTTCTTCCCTCTTTTCTTTTCTCTTTTTTTTTTCTTTTTCAAATAAGGGTACCAGTTTCAGGCACTACCCTTTTCATGGGGTACCAGTTTCGGGCACTACCCCTTTATGAAACAATTTAACCACTCTCTTCAACAAATTTCATCACTTCCAAATTATTTTCCTTTTATGTTTCTTCACAAGACACCAAATTGACTCCTTCAACTCTCTACTAGGTAGGAATTTTTTAAAGGCTAGCAAAAGGGATAAATTGGCTAATCACGTAGGCTTTGAACAAATAAGGCTTCTAGGCTCAAAAGGGTTGACTAGGGATATTTCATTAGGTAGAAAAATAATATGGCTAGTGACTAATAAAAAACAAAGATGGCCTAAGATCATTTTCTATTGTCTAATCGAACACGTAGCTTCAAGCAAGATATAAAGCCAAGTTCTAGAATACGTGTGTATGAACGATACTCACAAGAATAAACTGAATCATGCAATTTGTCATGATTTCAAAAGGCTCAAAATCCTAATAAATGAACGAGCAATCCTAATAAAGCTACATAGCTAATCTTCCTTGCACATAATCAGATTTCAAGCATCTCAATATCAAAGCACAATCTCAAACTGCTTCTCAAATACAATCACACATATAATCAAGTGCCATGAAAAATCAGAAAATCATCCTAGAGAACCATAAATCGACTACACCGACACTAGGATTAACACAAAACAAACAAACACAAACAAAAACAACATGAAACCTGGAAAATCGCAAAAAATCGAACCCTCAACATCATCAAATAAATTGAAAATATTAAAAATACGCAAAAAATCGACCCTCCAAGCAACAACACAATGCAAAAATTTTACTTCGGTACTACAAGACAAGGTATGTACGTAACCTCCCCCCAAACTTAGATCAAACAAAGTGAGAAACTAAGTTTGCAAAGAAGTATATACCGTAGTCGAGCAATACCTAATAAAATTCTTATACCAACACAGACATATAAAAGCAATTAAAACGGGAGGGACAGCCCCCAACAAGCGCTCATGTTTACCGTCGGAGAGTCACGACGGGATACCTCTTTTCAACTACTGGATCGGAGGATAGTCTTCTCTCATCTTTACTTTCATGTACTTCCATCCTCTCTTATTTTCTGTACTAACCATCTCACCCTTCTTTGTCACTGAAATATGACTCTTTAAATTTGTTTCCTCCCATGACTGACTTGATTCCTTCTTGTCAATCTTCCATTCAATTGTAGGCTCAACCTGCGTAGCAAAATAAGGATCAAATAAGTTAGAATTTTCAACATCAATATAAGAATAAAAATCCGGAGGTATGTTCGGAGGCTTCAGATATGGATCATCCATCTTTACTGCAACTAAAAGATTATCAAATATCACATTAGAGTTAGTAGTAGGAAAAGTAAGAGATACGCCTGGTCCTGCGATCTCCTCTACCACTTCAATTCTTTGGCTCTTTTGCTTCTCTTCCTTAGCAACATGCTTCGTCTCCTCTTCAACAGTCTCCTCTTCAACAGTGGACTTCTTATTCCGATTCACACTAGCATTGCCCAATACATGCATCATTGGACAAATTCTCAAACTCTGCATCAGAAAGGATAAAGTTCTCTACTACTTCCACAGACTTGCATTGCTGCTTATCTGTAGGCCACTGCATCTCTTTATTCAAAGAAAAAAAAATGTGTTTAAATAAATCTAAAAAATTAAATATATATATCCTAATTAAATTAGCAATAAAAGAAAAATAAACAATTAAACTGTCCCCGGCACAACGGCGCCAAAAACTTGATAGGCTTTTATTGCGCACTATAATTTAATCCTCAAGTATAAGGATGTCAATTGTAGTAGCAAGTACCCAAGTTAAATTATCGATCCCGCTAAGACAGTTAATTATTTATTTTACTATTAATTACTAATTAATCAGAATTGAGTAACCAATTTCCAATGTTTGTAGAGAATTAATCTAAATAACGAAATATTAAATAACTGAATTAATTAAAAGCAAGGAAAAATAAAAGCAAGTTTCTAATCAAGAGATGACAAACAGTTCTAAGGTATCAGGTATTGACCAATTAATTTGGGTTATTAAACTTACGATTGTTCATTCATGCAGTTTCACTGAAAATACACCACATATCCCTGTTATCCCACCGAATATGATTCGATTCTAAGCTAACAGTATAATCTGGTTTAAATCCTAAGGTGCGCAAATATTACCAAGCCTTATTCCTAGATACTAATCAAAGCAAGCAACAATACCTTCGGATGGTAAGCCCGACTAACAAGATATTTTCTGGAATTACTACAAGGTTCTATTCACTTCCTACTTGATTGTCTAATTGCATTGTTCCACTAAACTAATCAAGTATTTGATTTACCAGTTCATGGAATTAAAGTGCTTATAGCGGAGCTACTCTAATCCCTAACAGATAGACAATACCAATCATGAACGCACACAAGCTAACACAATAATCCAAGCATTATAGCGGATGTCATGAATATATTATGAAGACGTTACGAAGCAGATAAGCATGTCTTAATAAAATAAGTAAAATCAAAAGCTCAACTGCATAAAATCCCAATCTTTGGTCTAAATCCCCAAATCAATCAAATCAATCCATCAAACCCTAGAACTGTATAGGAAATTAGCCCATGAGATTACAAGCAATCCTCATGGCTAAGCAATTCATAACAATAATCAAAGTAATAGAAAGGAATAGATAGGAATTGTGAAACCCTAGTGTAGGAGCAATCTCACGTTCCTTCTCCGTCTCTCCAATTGCTCGATTCTCCCTCAATTAGCACTTGGAACCCTCTTGGAAGTGGATGGATGGTGAAATCAGGTTGTCAATCTGATATGGAAGAATTGGAGGTGTGAATTGATGATGGATTATGGATGGGTTCTCTCCAATTTGTGTCTCGATCTCCCTAATTGTTTCTAGGACTGATGCAGGGCTTTTTCGCGATCGAAACTACTTCAGAATCGCGATTTGAGGGTATATATACACTGCTGCATCGAACAGGCCCCGTCTGGGCCCTGAACTGGGCCGCTCGGCACCTTGCTCGAGCCGAGCTGATGGCCGAGCAGCCCCCAAACCTGCCGAGCAGCATATGGGTGAAACGGGAACGTCGTGTAGGCTCTGAAGACATCCCACTCGGCTGGAAATTCGCAAAATATTGGTCCCGCTCGAGCCGAGCGGCCTCCCGAGCTGCGGAGACTGCACTGCGCGACTTCACCGTTTTGAGCATAACTTCTTCATACGGACTCCAATTTGAATGATTTTTGCGCTCACATGTTCCTCTTTTCCTTGGCTTTCTATCCATATAAATAACTCTGAGAAACTCTAACATTTGAATATGTAAAAAGTCATGAAAATTGGCTGCTCGGTACAGCATGTGCGACGTTAGCACTTTGATCATAACTTTCTCGTTTGAAATCCAATTGGGGTGTTCTTTATGTCAAAATGACCCTCTCTTCTGTGGCTTTCCAACCATATATGACATGATCAATTTGGACTTCTATAAGAATACAGAAAATTTGTGCAACATGGACTGTATTTTTCAGCATTCCTTCTCACTTTCACTCCTCATTCCAACTTTGAACTTTTGATCATGTTTTACCCTTCAAAACTCAACAAAACACCTTAGTAGCATCAAAATCATGTAAATACTCAAATGTACACAATTCCATGCAAAAATAATAACTTTCCTAAGCAAAACGGTGTAATGTGCATATGTAAAATGCGTGAAATTCAACTGTCAACAATATCTCAGGCTTCTTTGGATGTCTTTGCTCCACTGTTCCTGGAAAATAGTGACTTTGCCACAGCCACCTGTAGTATGTAGATCGCCAAGTTGTCCTTCTCCTCTTTTTGTTTAGTTTTCTTTGTCTGTATTAGACAAAGATGTTGTGTCCGTTGGGACATGCTTTTATCAATGGTCTCTGATGAAGTATGTCTTCATTTTGATGGCTCAACACTGTAGCCTTTGTCTGTTCCCAAATGACCTTGAGACATGAAATATGTCTTCATTTTGATGGCTCAACACTGTAGCCTTTGTCTGTTCCCAAATGACCTTGAGACATGAAGTATGTCTTCATTTTGATGGCTCAACACTGTAGCCTTTGTTTATGAAGGTTGGGATTGAATTTCATAGGTATTAGATAGGGAGGACATTTTTGGAGGCTTTGATTTTGGTAGTTATATGCGGAAGCTTAGTTTGAACCCAGTTATTAATCCAACCGGGCTCTGATACCATGTTGGATTTTTATAAATAATAATAGAAAGTGGGAGTAGGTGGCTTGTGGTTATTGTGCAGAGATGGATCATGGAGGAGAGAGGGTTGAGATTAGGTTGAAATAATTTGGAGTGATATGGGAGCAGGTAGGTGATGTGAGGTGATGGACAGCAACCCATTTTGTAAATGGGAGTTTAATTAGTTACTCCTCAAACACACATTACAATGCATGATACAATGACCTATTTATAGGGGATAATACTTAGTTGCTAAGTATTCTTAGTAACTAAGTAATCTTATATCTTAGTTACTAAGTATTCTTAATTACTAAGTAATCTTTTTATCTTAGTTACTAAGTAATCTTTTATCTTAGTCACTAAGTAATCTCTAGTAAATGTGCATCAACTATTTTAACACTCCCCCTTGATGCGCATTTGGATGATCCGAGCTTTTCTCATAGTATCTCGAACCTTGATCTTGGTAGAGCTTTTGTATTGTTGGCTATTTGAGCCTTTTTTCTTCAACTTTCACCAGGTCTCTGTTGCCCAGTTTCTTGATCTTTCACCAGGTCTCTGTTGCCCAGTTTCTTCGTCTTTCACCAGGTCTCTGTTGCCCAGTTTCTTCGTCTTTCACCAGGTCTCTGTTGCCCAGTTTCTTCATCTTCCACCAGGTCTCTGTTGCCTAGTTTCTTCATGTTTCACCAGGTCTCTATTGCCTAGTTTCTTCATGTTTCACCAGGTCTCTATTACCCAGTTTCTTCATCTTCCACCATGTCTCTGTTGCCCAGTTTCTTCATCTTGTTGTTGCACCCACTTGTCATACTCCTCTTTTAGTATATCTCAGGCTTCTTTGGATGTCTTTGCTCCACTGATCCTGGAAAATAGTGATTCTGCCACAGCCACCTGTTGTATGTAGATCGCCAAGTTGTCCTTCTCCTCTTTTTGTTTAGTTTTCTTTGTCTATATTAGACAAAGATGTTTTGTCTGTTGAGACATGTTTTTGTTTAGTTTCCTTTGTCTGTATTAGACAAAGATATTGTGACCATTGGGACATCGTATCCTTTATCAACAGTCTCCCAAATGACCTTGAGACATGAAGTATGTCTTCATTTGATGGCTCAACGTTGTAGCCTTTGTCTATGAAGGTTGGGATTGGTTTTTATAGGTATTGGATAGATAGGACATTTTTGGAGGCTTTGGTTTGGGTAGTAATATGCGGAAGCTTATTTTGAACCCAGTTAATGAACCTACCGAGCTCTGATACCATGTTGGATTTTTATAAATAATAATAGAAAGTGGGAGTAGATAGCTTGTGGTTATTGTGCAGATATGGATCATGGAGGAGAGAGGGTTGAGATTAGGTTGAAATAATTTGGAGTGATATGGGAGCAGGTAGGTGATGTGAGGTGATGGACAGCAACCCATTTTGTAAATGGGAGTTTAATTGTATTCCTCACACACATTTTATGCATAATACATATTGTGCTATTTATAGAAGTTAATGTCGGTATACATAGCCGACATATCAATTCTTATTTTATGCTATAATTATCTAGTAGTTGACTAGTTGAAGATCCAGCTGTATCATTCTCACTTTCTTAATAACTAAGCATCTTCTTGTTGCTTTTTTTAATTCTTTAGAAATGTGCATCAATATTTTAATACTCCCCCTTGATGCGTATCTATCAGAAGAGTCTAGAGATGAATTCTTAATAGTTAAGAAAAGGTTGATATTACCAAAATTAATTAATATAACTTAATTACGAAGGAATGTGATAAAGTAGAAGAAATAGACTAGTCAAAGTGGTGAGTCCACCGACCTTGTTACCTATAAATAGATAGGTTGTATCATGTAATTGAGTGTGTGTGAGGAGTAACTAATTAAACTCCCATCTACAAAATGGGATGCCTCACATCACCGCCCCACTTATCTATCCTATGTCTACTCCCATTATCATTCTATTCTTTTTTTATAAAAATCCAATATGGTATCAGAGCCCGGTTGGTTCATTAACTGGATTCAAACTAAACTTCCGCATATTACTACCCAAACCAAAGCCTCAAAAATGTCCTCTCTATCCAATACCTATAAAAACCAATCCCAACCTTCATAGACAAAGGCTACAACGTTGAGCCATCAAATGAAGACATACTTCATGTCTCAAGGTCATTTGGGAGACTGTTGATAAAGGATACGATGTCCCAATGGTCACAATATCTTTGTCTAATACAGACAAAGGAAACTAAACAAAAACATGTCTCAACAGACAAAACATCTTTGTCTAATATAGACAAAGAAAACTAAACAAAAAGAGGAGAAGGACAACTTGGCGATCTACATACAACAGGTGGCTGTGGCAGAATCACTATTTTCCAGGATCAGTGGAGCAAAGACATCCAAAGAAGCCTGAGATATACTAAAAGAGGAGTATGACAAGTGGGTGCAACAACAAGATGAAGAAACTGGGCAACAGAGACCTGGTGAAATATGAAGAAACTGGGCAACAGAGACATGGTGGAAGATGAAGAAACTGGGTAATAGAGACCTGGTGAAACATGAAGAAACTGGGCAATAGAGACTTGGTGAAACATGAAGAAACTAGGCAACAGAGACCTAGTGGAAGATGAAGAAACTGGGCAACAGAGACCTGGTGAAAGACGAAGAAACTGGGCAACAGAGACCTGGTGAAAGATCAAGAAACTGGGCAACAGAGACCTGGTGAAAGTTGAAGAAAAAAGGCTCAAATAGCCAACAATACAAAAGCTCTACCAAGATCAAGGTTCGAGATACTATGAGAAAAGCTCGGATCATCCAAATGCGCATCAAGGGGGAGTGTTAAAATAGTTGATGCACATTTACTAGAGATTACTTAGTGACTAAGATAAAAGATTACTTAGTAACTAAGATAAAAAGATTACTTAGTAATTAAGAATACTTAGTAACTAAGATATAAGATTACTTAGTTACTAAGAATACTTAGCAACTAAGTATTATCCCCTATAAATAGGTCATTGTATCATGCATTGTAATGTGTGTGTGAGGAGTAACTAATTAAACTCCCATCTACAAAATGGGATGCCTCACATCACCGCCCCACTTATCAGCTGGATCTTCAACTAGTCAACTACTAGATAATTCTAGCATAAAATAAGAATTGATATGTCGGCTATGTATACCGACATTAACTTCTATAAATAGCACAATATGTATTATGCATAAAATGTGTGTGAGGAATACAATTAAACTCCCATTTACAAAATGGGTTGCTGTCCATCACCTCACGTCACCTACATGTTCCCATATCACTCTCCATTATCCTGCCTTTTACATTAATAACACGTCCCACCATCAACTACTCCTATCACTATCATTATATAATCTCAACCCTCTCTCCTCCATGATCCATCTTGCACAATAAACACAAGCCACCTACTCTCACTATCTTTATTATTTTTTTTATATTTTTCCAACATGGTATCAGAGCCCGGTTGGATTAATAACTGGGTTCAAACTAAGCTTCTGCAAATTACTACCCAAACAAAAGCCTCCAAAAATGTTCTCTCTATCCAATACCTATAAAATCCAATCCCAACCTTCACAAACAAAGGCTACAGTGTTGAGCCATCAAAATGAAGACATTGGATTAATAACTGGGTTCAAACTAAGCTTCCGCAAATTACTACCCAAACCAAAGCCTCCAAAAATGTTCTCTCTATCCAATACCTATAAAATCCAATCCCAACCTTCACAAACAAAGGCTACAGTGTTGAGCCATCAAAATGAAGACATATTTCATGTCTCAAGGTCATTTGGGAACAGACAAAGGCTACAACGTTTAAGCCATCAAAATGAAGACATTGGATTAATAACTGGGTTCAAACTAAGCTTCCGCAAATTACTACCCAAACCAAAGCCTCCAAAAATGTTCTCTCTATCCAATACCTATAAAATCCAATTCCAACCTTCACAAACAAAGGCTACAGTGTTGAGCCATCAAAATGAAGACATACTTCATGTCTCAAGGTCATTTGGGAACAGACAAAGGCTACAGTGTTGAGCCATCAAAATGAAGACATATTTCATGTCTCAAGGTCATTTGGGAACAGACAAAGGCTACAGTGTTGAGCCATCAAAATGAAGACATACTTCATCAGAGACCATTGATAAAAGCATGTCCCAACGGACACAACATCTTTGTCTAATACAGACAAAGAAAACTAAACAAAAAGAGGAGAAGGACAACTTGGCGATCTACATACTACAGGTGGCTGTGGCAAAGTCACTATTTTCCAGGAACAGTGGAGCAAAGACATCCAAAGAAGCCTGAGATATACTAAAGGAGGAGTATGATAAGTGGGTGCAACAGAGACCTGGTGAAACATGAAGAAACTGTGCAACAGAGACCTGGTAAAACATGAAGAAACTAGGCAACAGAGACCTGGTAAAACATGAAGAAACTGGGCAACAGAGACCTGGTGAAACATGCAGAAACTGGGCAACAAAGACCTGGTGAAACATGCAGAAACTGGGCAACAGAGACCTGGTGAAACATGAAGAAACTGGGCAACAGAGACCTAGTAAAACATAATGAAATTGGGCAACAGAGACCTGGTGAAAGTTGAAGAAAAAGGCAAATAGCCGACAACACAAAAGCTCTACCAAGATCAAGATTCGAGACACTACGAGAAAAGCTCGGATTATCCAAATACGCATCAAGGGGGAGTGATAAAATATTGATGCGTATCTATCAGAAGAGTCTAGAGATGAATTCTTAATAGTTAAGAAAAGGTTGATATTACCAAAATTAATTAATATAACTTAATTACGAAGGAATGTGATAAAGTAGAAGAAATAGACTAGTCAAAGCGGTGATTTCACCGACCTTGTTACCTATAAATAGATAGGTTGTATCATGTAATTGAGTGTGTGTGAGGAGTAACTAATTAAACTCCCATCTACAAAATGGTATGCCTCACATCACCGCCCCACTTATTTATCCTATGTCTACTCCCATTATCATTCTATTCTTTTTTTATAAAAATCCAATATAGACTAGTCAAAGCGGTGAGTCCACCGACCTTGTTACCTATAAATAGATAGGTTGTAACATGTAATTGAGTGTGTGTGAGGAATACAATTAAACTCCCATTTACAAAATGGGTTGCTGTCCATCACCTCACATCACCTACCTGCTCCCATATCACTCCAAATTATTTCAACCTAATCTCAACCCTCTCTCCTCCATGATCCATCTCTGCACAATAACCACAAGCCACCTACTCCCACTTTCTATTATTATTTATAAAAATCCAATATGGTATCAGAGCCCGATTGGATTAATAACTGGGTTCAAACTAAGCTTCCACATATAACTACCAAAATCAAAGCCTCCAAAAATGTCCTCCCTATCTAATACCTATGAAATTCAATCCCAACCTTCATAAACAAAGGCTACAGTGTTGAGCCATCAAAATGAAGACATATTTCATGTCTCAAGGTCATTTGGGAATAGACAAAGGCTACAGTGTTGAGCCATCAAAATGAAGACAAAATGAAGACATATTTCATGCACAATAACCACAAGCTACCTACTCCCACTTTCTATTATTATTTATAAAAATCCAATATGGTATCAGAGCCCGGGTTGTTCATTAACTGGGTTCAAACTAAGCTTCCGCATATTACTACCCAAACCAAAACCTCCAAAAATGTCCTCTCTATCCAATACCTATAAAAATCAATCCCAACCTTCACAGACATAGGCTACAGCGTTGAGCCATCAAATGAAGACATACTTCATGTCTTAAGGTCATTTGGGAGACTGTTGATAAAGGATACGATGTCCCAACGGTCACAATATCTTTGTCTAATATAGACAAAGAAAACTAAACAAAAAGAGGAGAAGGACAACTTGGCGATCTACATACAACAGGTGGCTGTGGCAGAATCACTATTTTCCAGGATCAGTGGAGCAAAGACATCCAAAGAAGCCTGAGATATACTAAAAGAGGAGTATGACAAGTGGGTGCAACAACAAGATGAAGAAACTGGGCAATAGAGACCTGGTGAAATATGAAGAAACTAGGCAACAGAGACCTGGTGGAAGATAAAGAAACTGGGCAACAGAGACCTGGTGAAACATGAAGAAACTGGGCAACAGAGACCTGGTGGAAGATGAAGAAACTGGGCAACAGAGACCTGGTGAAAGACGAAGAAACTGGGCAACAGAGACCTGGTGAAAGATCAAGAAACTGGGCAACAGAGACCTGGTGAAATATGAAGAAATTGGGCAACAGAGACCTAGTGAAAGACGAAGAAACTGGGCAACAGAGACCTGGTGAAAGATCAAGAAACTGGGCAACAGAGACCTAGTAAAAGTTGAAGAAAAAAGGCTCAAATAGCCAACAATACAAAAGCTCTACCAAGATCAAGGTTCGAGATACTATGAGAAAAGCTCGGATCATACAAATGCGCATCAAGGGGGAGTGTTAAAATAGTTGATGCACATTTACTAGAGATTACTTAGTATCTAAGATAACAGATTACTTAATAACTAAGATAAAAGATTACTTAGTAACTTAGTAATTAAGATAAAAGATTACTTAATAACTAAGAATACTTAGTAATTAAGATAAAAGATTACTTAGTAACTAAGAATACTTAGTAACTAAGCATTATCCCCTATAAATAGGTCATTGTATCATACATTGTAAGGCGTGTGTGAGGAGTAACTAATTAAACTCCCATCTACAAAATGGGATGCCTCACATCACCGCCCCACTTATCTATCCTATGTCTACTCCCATTATCATTCTATTCTTTTTTTATAAAAATCCAATAAGATCGTCGGAAAAGGGCACTGAGAGAGAAGAGAAAGGTTTCTTAAATCTGGCACCGTCTACCACCGTCGACATTGCCGCCGGAAATTTGTAACAATTGTTTGAGATTTGGATTGGAGAGAGAGAGGGGGTGGGTTGAAGAGAGATACAGGGCGTAAGAGATGAAGTTTTGGTTAAAAATAAAGATGAATTTAAATTGAAAAAAATTACTATATGTAACGGCCACGTCAACAATCCTTTAATTTGATTGACGGAATTTAGAAAATAAAGCAACGAGACCGATCAAAATCGGTTCGGATCTTCTGTTACATTTTGGTGTTAATCTCCTATTACAAACCGTCCGTTGGATGATTGACACGTAGGATAAACAAAAAATGTAGTGAAAAGGACCAAAAGTGAAATGAGATATTTCGTATGGGACCAAAAGTGCATTTTTTCCCTTTTCGACCATAATTTGGAAGAGAGTATTTGCGACCACAATTTATAATCACTCCTTTTGTTTTTGTTGTAGTTACAGATCCTATTAGTAAAGCAATAGGTAATAACATTTATGATGGGCCATGTAATTATTGAACATGAATGATAAAACACCATTGGTGCAAACATGTCTTGAAATATTGTTCCAAGAATATACAAAGACGTTCCAACTAATATATGGATCTCATGAATTGAGGACAACCTCTTTTGTAAAAATGGTAAAGAATCATGTGATATATGTTGTAACTGAAGAAGGACACTGCAAGGACTTACCTCTATACTTGAGCTCGTACACGAATATTAAACTGACGTTTAATCTTGTGTAGCTCCGATAGAGTTTCTTTCATGCTTATTCTATCACTCGGGGATTCTGCAGAGCACTTCAAGGCCAACACCAATATGGATGATATGCATTGCATCATCTTGTTGTAATGTTCATCAGTAACATTACTCACTAAGTTGGCATCTATAACCTCATCAACATATTGTGGGATCAATCTCTCAACCCAAAGATTAATGCTATAAGATCGACAGTGAACATATCATCACTTGGCCTTTTTCTCGTAAATGTTTCCATCAACATCATGCCATAACTGTAAACATCGCACTTTGTCGACACTAATCCTTCCAAACCATACTCTACAACAATTAAAATCATTAGTTATCCACTTTGTAAGATACAATTCAAAGAATTAAGAAAGCAGTTCAATTTGGAAGAAAAAGAAAATCACCTGGAGCAATGTAGCCAAGCGTAGCAAGAGTGTTAGTCACCACAGTGGTCTCCCCATCTCCCAAAAGTTTTGCAATCCCAAAATCACTAACATGGCCAACCATCTCTTCGTCTAACAACACGTTACTTGGCTTCAGGTCGCAGTGAACGATGGGCGCTGAATAGCCATGGTGAAGATACTCCAGTGCACACGCAACATCAATCATTATGTTAAGCCTTTGCATGAAATCCAAGCAATAGTTGTGGGAATACAACCATTTTTCAAGGTTTCCGTTGGGCATATACTCAAGAACTAATGCTCTGAATTCTTCGTTAGAGCATCTGCTCACAACCTCAGTCAGGTTTCTATGGCGAATATTGCGTAGTATTTCACATTCAACGTCAAAACTCCTGAAGGCATCTCCAATTTCGAGATTAAACACCTTCACGGCAATAACCTTCCCATCTTTGAGAACTCCTCTTTAAACAGAACCAAAACTCCCAACACCTAGTATATTGCTTTCATCAAATTGCTGAGTCGCCTTCACGATTTCATAATAAGAAATTCTTTTTCCGGTGCAGTCGACACCACCAATCTTCTTGTCTTTCTTTCTACCTCGTAACAAGATAAAGGCGAAAGTGGCAACAGTGATGAGGACCACAAATCCAGCAAGAGCAAATAAGGCAAATTGCAGTTTCTTTCTCTTGGATCGGTGACTGGATTTTGTCCTACAAAGTGGTACGTGGAACTTTGGAATTCCACATAGTGCCTTATTATGAAGAAAAGACTCCATAGTAAAATTTATGAAGGAGCCACCATTTGGAATCTCCCCACTTAAAGAATTGAAAGACACATTGAAGTATTGGAGATGCTGAAGTTTCTCAAGAGACTTTGGGATTGAACCAGACAAGTTATTGTCAGACAAGTCCAATGTCTCTAAACTGAGCATATTCCCCATGGACTCAGGAATAGAACCCTCAAATCTATTATGAGCCAAAGACAGATTAACCACGTTCTGCAAATTCCCAATATTGTTGGGGATAGACTATGACAACTGGTTCTTTGATAGGTCTATGTAAGTTGCAGCCCCTAAATTTCCTACTTCCGGTGGTAAAAAACCAGTCAAGGAATTTGAGGACAAGTCCAGTCTCAACAAATCTTTAAGGCGCCACAAGGTGGATGGTATGGTTGAATTGAGCATGTTTGAATCTAGAAAAAGTTCTCTTAAAGACAGGACATGTCCTAAATATTCAGAAATTGGGCCAGAAAGTTGGTTTTGGTTAAACAAAAGGCCAAACAAGCTGCGCAAATGGCACAAAGCCTCTGGTATGGGACCTTCAAGATTGTTGTCATGGAGATCTAATCCTTGAAGATTATTCAAAGATCTGAAAGAAGTTGGTATGGTTCCTGAAAAGTCATTCCGCTGTAATCCAAGAATCAGGAGATTGCTTAAATTGCCGATTTCGAGAGGAATGCAACCCCAAATCTTGCAATTGTAGGCATAAAAATAGAGCAACGAGAAAGATAAATTCCCAATGGAAGGTGGAAGGAATCCATTTACAAGGTTATCACTGATATCCAAGTGCTTTAATGATGTGCATCTAGTGAGTGAAGTAATGAAGCTCAACTTTGAAGAAGATGATTGCTCGTCGATCCTCATATCGTTGTCAAACAGTTCTAGTTTTTCAAGAAAACTTAGGTTTCCAAGAGAGTGAGGTACAAATCCAGTGAATCTATTTGCGGATAGACTGAGTTCTTTAAGATGAAGACAGTTGGAGATTGAGGTGGGTATTGCCCCAGTAAGATAGTTGCTATCCATTACAAGTTCAACCAGGCCGGGTGAGTTGTAGCACAAATGTGGGGGAAGACTTCCAGACAAACTATTGTTACGAAGTTGAAGATTTCCAAGATTGGAGATGTTAAACAGTTCCACCGGAATTGAACCACTCAAACCCTTACAACTACCCAAATATAATATCTCTAATCGGTAAAGTTGGCCCATTTCTCTAGGTATAACACCTGACATGATTAAAAGAAAAAGTGAAACTCTTTCGAATGAAAAAACATTATTTTTACTCGTTTAAAATAAAAAATATTTTTTCTATCGGACGAAAATATCTCAATATATTCACGATATATCCATGATATATCCATTTTTTAGAGTACCAATATTGATATGAGGGAAAAAAATATTTCTCTTCTTATATCGAGGATATATCGGAAAATATAAAAAAATATCGGTAACAATACCGATATCGAATTGCTACAGTTCAAATTTTCCCAGGTATTGAGATATATCGAGGAAATATCGATACAATATCGACAAAATATCGAGGATATATCGAAAAATTATCTATAATTTTTTAAAAAAAATAAAATAATTTTATGTTTTACTTTTACTAACCAAATACATTTTTTTGTTATTAATATGTTTAATTTAAAAAAAATAAAAAATAAATCAACACTTGCGTGAAACCGTGAGATTGTTTTACGTTCAATTAATTAATTATCAATTTTTATTAAAATTGTTATCGCTTTTCATTAACATTATTATGACTAAGTAAATTAAGAGTGTTCAATCATGCCTCAACAACATGGTGATCGGATTAGCCCACATTATCCAATCAATGGTCAAACAGTTGGACAAGATAGAACGACGTACTACTGGCACATTCAAAACTATGTTCAGAATTCGATGAGCTAGTAACAATTTTGTTTAGATTTAGATGGCATGACATGTTTTACATTTGAGCCTCATAAATCATTATTTTGGTATTAATTATTATGTATTAAATAGTAAGTAGTAATTATTGTATGACTCCAAACTATTTAAATATTTTGTTATTGATTTGCTTATAATATGTTATGAATTTTATTGAAAT
Source organism: Pogostemon cablin (assembly GCA_023678885.1). NCBI lineage: Eukaryota > Viridiplantae > Streptophyta > Magnoliopsida > Lamiales > Lamiaceae > Pogostemon > Pogostemon cablin. The sequence continues at coordinate 1,622,557 of CM042973.1, forward strand.
TTTAAAGTGTATTTATATATTAAAATTAGTTATAATATATTGAAAAGTTAATTAATTAATTTTCTTCTATTTTTTTTCAAGTTTTTGTGATTTTTAAAATTTTTACCGATATCGATATTCGATATATCCATCGATATATCAGTAAATTTGAGGTACCGATATTTTTATTGATATCGATATTTTCATCCTTGTATCCATTATTTACTTTTACATTCTAAGAACACTTTTATCTATTGTTGTTGACCCGAAATTTGATCTATCTATTGTTGTGAGAAAATTATAAAAATCTATTCGATCATTTTTTTTTTCTATTCAACTTACTTTTTTGTTTATTTTTCTTAAAATTTTTTACACAATTTCATATATATTTTTGGGTTTTTTAATATCTATCGACGAATTCTATAGATCTCTATTAATCCATTTTTTTTTTCTTACTCTATCTCTACTAAACTCACTTTATGTTTGTTTGAACTTTTTTTTTTTTTTTTTGTCTATCCATCCAATTTTTTTAAAAGAAATTTTTTTTCTTTGAATATACTCCCGCCGTCCGCTTTAAAAATTCTCTTCTTTACATTTTGAGCGTCCGCCCACAAAGAGTTTCATTTTCTTATTTTACACTCTTGGACCCAAACACACACTCACTAATACAATTAAAATATGGGGTCCACACACCCACTAATACAATTACCCACTGTACATTAAAATAATGCTCCTTAATTAATATGCAAAAAGTAAAGAAAACTCTTTAAACCAAATGGAGAGTGAGTAATTAAAAACCAGTTGAATCAAGGGTATTTTGAATAAAATGTTTATGATTGTACTATATCAGAAAAGTGAAAGGGATTACTATTCTGTAGGGGCGTGCGTACTTGAGTAATATTATATAATAAAATACTTATTTTTTACCCAAAAAAAAATATTATTACTTTTTATATGTTTCACTTGACAATCTTACACAAAATTTTGCCTTTAAACATATTTGTTTTAGTTTATTTTACTTTATGATCATTAGGTGACAAGAAACTTCTTATTGATTATTGCATGAAACTCATTTCGTTCTCACGCATAATCTGTTTATATAATTTTTAATTATAATTTCACAATTAAATATCTGCCAAATTAATTTATGCTATTAACGAATGCCCAAAGTCTATTAGTTAATTTATTCAGTCCGCACCTGTTAACAGGTTTTCTGAGAGATCCAAGACTGCCAGCATACTGAAATTTGCAATATCTCCGGACATCTTCCCACTCAGTTTATTGCTCCGTAGATTCAATCTTTGCAAGGAAGACATATTTTTTAAAATATGGAGGGGCAATCTGCCTGTTATCTGATTCTCTTCAATTCCAAACACAAACAGGCTCTGAAGATTGCCAAACTCCGGTGGTATCACACCTATATATTCAAAATATTTTTAAAATGAAATTAAAAATAAAAATTGGAGTAGACATGGTATAGAGAAGAAGAGAATGAATTGTGTGGCGTCTATCTACCTGGAACGTTCATAATTATGAGTTGAAAACACAAATTATATATATTTTAGAAATTAAATAGATTAAAGGCATACCATATAATGTGTTTCCCCCAAGACCTAATCCTTGAAGAGATTTCAACATCCCGATTGCAGGCGGTATGTGCCATCTGAAAGAGTTGTATGACAGTGATATGATTTGAAGTTTTGAACAATCGGATAAATTTGATGGAATAAGGCCGCTAAGTTGATTATAGGATAAATAAATCCCTTCAAGTGATTGAAGATTATCACACAAGCTCAATGGAAGACTTCCACTCAATTCGTTATGTGTGAAAGCTAAATTTTGTAAAGTGGATATGTTGTAAATGGAAGATGGAATCACACCTGATAAATGATTGTATTGAATGCTCAGAAGTTGCAGAGAATGAAGTCTCCCAAACTCTTGTGGAATTTCTCCATTCAGAGAATTGAATGAAAAATCAAGATATTGGAGATTTGATAGGGATTTTGGAATGAAACCTATTAAGCTGTTGTTTCTAAGAGAAAGGTACTCGAGCTTAGATAAATTGCCTAACCAGGGTGGAATCTCTCCAGTGAAGTTGTTCACTTTAAGAGAGACAAACTTTAGTCGGTGTAGGAGAGACAACTCTGGAGGCAAACTGCCACTAAAACTGTTGTAGGAGAGGTTGAGGGAAACCAGAAAAGAGAGTGTTATGAATCGATCAAAGAAAGAAAAGAAAAACGAAGAACACAGACGTTTATAGTGGTTCTGCAAATCGCCTACGTCCACTCTTAAGGGAGAAGAATATCTTATTGATGAAGATTACAACGACTACGAAACTTAGATCTCATACAAACCCTAATCTTGGGAATGTATGGACGATTCTATGAACCATACTGAATGACTAAAACTTAACATATATATATACACTCCAATATATGATATATATGGATAATATGATATATATGGACAATATATGATTTGCATAATCTTAAATCATATATACTTTACTTGCATAGCAAGCTATCCTGGATATTTAAGCCCTTGATCTCATATGTTGTTCATCCATCCTTTATCTTCCACGTGTTATATTGCTGACTTAACGTATGCAAGCGTCTACCTCTCAACAATCTCCACCTTAGACCTTGCATGCGTCTACTTCTCAACAGAGAGGTTTCCTAGATGTGGAGTAATAGTGCCGGAGAGACCCATGTCGGAAATATCCAACGCTATCACTCTGCGGTGGCGCAAGCCGCAGGTGACACCAATCCAGTTGCATACAGAGCTTGAATTGGTCTAATTATTTACAAGTCTGTGATGGGGGTGCATGATTAGGAGAGATTTAAGTGAGAGAAGAGCATGTTGATCTGTGGTGAGGCTTTTGGTTAGACATGGTATTTGGAAGCTGGTTAATACTAATAGAATTGCACATGCAAAAACAAAATGACAAGCTTTAAACATGGTTATTGTAATGGAAATACAGAGGGAATGTTGGGTTTATACTCCATATATAGAGGAATTTCACAAGGAATACTTTATGAGTCAATACAAGACTAATTCAGAGAATTTAGGGAAGTGGTAGACTTAATGGATCTACATTAAATATATTAGTTAGCGAGCATTGACATGGAAGTCTACACAGCCAATAAATTCCTGTCTGTCTTCAACATGTGTGGGTACAAGATGTTGCAGTACCAGTAAGTAAGGGTAGGTTTTGTGTGACACCGTCTCAAGTAAGTCCTTACGTAAGATAAATATAAAATGATATTATCATTAACAAAAAGTAATACTCAATCATTGAAAAGTGATAATTATTAAGTAAATTATTTTATGAACAATTTATAGTATAGTAAATTGTTGGTATTTAAAGTAGTATTATGAAAATAAATATGGATGGTATAGGATAGGTAGATAGTGTCGTGAGTGATGTTGGATTAATATGGCAGGTGGCTGGATAAGTGAATTTGGGTAATTGGTTTTTGTGGAGAGAGAGACTAATAGTGGAATGCTTATAGAAAGTTTCTAATTTTATTCATGCAATTAATTATCACAACATCACATATTTATAGGCAATAGAAGCGGTGGTTGTAATATTCTTGAGTGTTCTAGATTAATTGCCGCCCATGCCAACTATTATCCTTATCCATTTGTATTCTAGTAATTTCCTACTTAATGACTAAGGAATCCATATTTTTTAGAATTCTACATATAATTTGGGGAGTATAGAGCAGCTTCTCGTTGCTTCTTGAATTCTTTAGAAATGTGCATCAATATTTTAACATAAATATAAAGTAAAAATATTTTATAGCGAAAAGTGATAATAATATTATCACTTTTTATTCCTCTCACGTAAGAGCTTACTTGATACGGTCTTTGAGTAACAGGAATTAGGGATTGGTTTTTCCTTTACATAATTATCTTAATTGTAACTCTCTTTGACTCATTATTATTAAGTTTGCCATCCCTTGTTCTCTACATTTTGGGTAGGAGTGTCATCATCATCTCATCAAGTACAAAAAAACCTTTTTAAAAATTGCGAAAAGCAGAGCATGATTATGCAGTAAAGTAATTTGCAGAACGAGGGAGACATTTCAGGTTATACATGAAAATTGAATTGAGGCTTTATATTGTGTAGCTCTGATAGAGCATCTTTCATGCTTATTCTATCACACTACAAAAAATTATACATTTTGTGACGAAAAATTTTGTGACGCTAAATTTTCGTCATATTTTGTAATTCAACAGTGACGAATTTTACTTCTGTTGCTAAAATGGGTCTTTTAGTGACACAATTTGTTGTTGTCATTATATGTAATTTTATTCTTCACTATTAACTTTCTTTCATGACGATATTGATAAATGCGTTATAAATTTGTTTAAGAATATTTTATTTCAATAAAAATTAAAATATTAATTATTTAAAGACATATTTATTGTAATTAGTGACGAGGACTAATGTCATTATTTAAATATATTTCCATGATGAAAATTAAATTGTCGTGAAACCTTTTAGATAATTAGTGACATTATATATTTTGTCAATAATATCTTACTCTAGTAACGATAATTAGAAATCGTCATATTTTTATTAAAAGGTTTGTTATACTTTAACACAACACATGAATTTTGTCATATTTTGCCATTCAAATGGCGAAAATTTTAAGTTTTGTTATTTTTTTTAAACTAATAGTTATTTTCATTATTAAATTATTTTTCCTCACTAATTACTACTCCCTCCGTCCCATTTCAAATTGCACACTTTCCATTTTGGGTTGTCCCACAAAAGTTTGCACATTTCTAAAAAAGCAAAAAGTCAAATACAATCTCCATTTTCCATACACTTTATTTACAAAAAAATCACCCCTACCTAACACACTTAATATACTTTATTATTTATTTATTATAAAAAAAATATCATAATATCCCTAAAAGTTACCACTTCTTAATCTCCGTGCCAGGAAAGGGTGTGCAGTCTTTCCTGGGACGGAGGGAGTACATTACATGCAACATCAATAATTTTGTAATACGTTACAAGAAAACAAAAATTTCAACAAAATGAAGTCATTGGTAGGGGTGTCAATTTTACCCGCGGGTTCGGGTACCCGGCGGGTAATACCCGATCGGGTAAGAGTAGGGTAGAATATAATCGGGTATCGGGTAGGGTACTACCCGTATCCGTTTAAAATGTTAAGGGTAGGGGTAGGGTATGGTTTTTATAAAATATCCGTCTACCCTACCCAATTACCCTACCCGTTTACCCGTATACTTATATATATATATATATATATGTATATATATATATATATATTACTTTATTTCTTTATATTTATTATAATGATAGTTATTAAAATATGTCCTTTAATATTTATATATGTATTTTTTTTAGGATGAATCTGTTGCCAATTAAATTTGAGATTATGGAATTATGAAGATCTTTATTACATTTGAAGTTATCAAATCTGTGTAAACTTGAAGCCATGCAACAGTTGAAGTTGATTTTATAAACATTGCTTGATTTGTTTGATTAGTTTTTATTGTGCTACTTATTAATGCTATTAGTATAACTTGAAGCCTTATTTTGTAGTTTGATTCATGATTCTTGAGTGGTTGAGAGTGATGATTTATTTATATGTTGGGCATTTGTATTTATTTGAAGCGAATAAGATAAGGAGAAGTATCGGCATCATAGGGATAAATGAGAATAATAAGACAATTAGGGTGACCATTTTAAAATAGGTGGATATCCGTTTACCCGATGGATATCCGTTTACCCGATGGATAATACCCGTACCCTACCCGATGATACATTTTAGGGCAATAGGATAGGGTATGAGTGAAGAAAATAGATATAGGGTAGGGTATGGATTTGGCGTACCCGTACCATACCCTACCCGTTTACACCCCTAGTCATTGGATTATTTTTTACTGTAACAAAAATTCCAACTATGTATTTAAATGTTTGAAAATTCCATAGTAACTCCAACGAAAAACTAAAGTGTTGATGATTTTCAATGGTGATCCACTGAAAATGAAAACGCAGAAAAGTTCCAATTGCAATTCCAATAGAAAATGAAAGAGTTGTATATTCCAATGAAAATTTCAATGTAAAATGAAACTATTAGAAATTTCCTATAGATTTCTTGCAAAAAATAAAAACAAGGTATTCCTCTGAAAAATGAAAACCTTGGAAAATTTCAATAAAAATTCCATTGGAACTATTTCCATGAATAGCAAACAAGTCAAGTCTGCAGAATGCTGCATGGAAAGCAGGAATCCCAGCACGTTGAACATGTAGTAAGTGCCCTAAAACTTGAGAAACAACTCCTAGTGGCCAGAAAAAAACAGTAGCTTAAAACCAATGGACTTAGAGCATGCATACCAATCTACCAGCAGCTAGAAAACAAAAGAAAGCCTCACTACTACAAATCATACAATAGGAAAAAACCAACAGGTAGCTAGCTCCATTTGTTACAACCGCCCAACTCTACCAACAATAATGAAAAAGCAAACAAAAGTGATGCTTGCGTGAAATCGACAGCTGAGCAGCAAAATACAAACAACCAAGAAGCCAGCAGCATGAAGAGCAAAACAACATGCAACCAACAGAGTGAACAACAGTAAAAACCAGCATATGAAAACGCTGTTATAGACAAAGCAGCCACACCAACCAGACTAAAAACTAACTCTTTACCTAGAACCAAACAGGTATACTAAGAAATATAGTCAATATGAAACTAAACGTACATGACTAAGGACAAGCAGCAAATAGTAGACTCATCACTAGTAAAACATAATCTATAAATTAGAAACTGCACCCAGGGAAAACACAAGAGTAGAAAATTATAGTGGCTACAATTCATAAACCAACTACTGATGAGAAACATGATATGTGCTCTTCCTTTTCAAAGTTTGAATCAAGTTTGTCCTTCCATGAAGATTCTAGCTCGGCACTTTCCCTGTGTTGATGTCGTGTCTCATCCGATAACAACGTGGTCGGATGTGCCCCTCGGTTCCACAGTAGTGGCATGTGGGTGTCCATTTCTTCTTTTCCATATGGTGAGCTTTTGGTTTTGTTGCCCATGACAGAGTCTTCGTGTCTTTCTTGAAAATCTTTGGCATTTTCAAAATAGATGTTTCATCTATTTTGGTGCATGTGGACATCCCTTTAACAAAGATTGTTTTTCTGTCTTCTCCGGAACTTAGAGTTCCCTGATATCCTATGCCGACCCGTCCATACCCATTGCTGGCATTTAAAACTTCATTCAGTTTGGCTTTTAGAGACTTCTTTTTTCTTAGAAAGTTTGGGCATTCAGCCTGAAAGTGGTCGAATCCTCGGCATTCTCGACACTGGTTTTTCTCAATTTTGGGTTCAGATGAGCGTTTGTCAGCACTAAATTTCTTTTCAGATCCTCCATTTCTTTTCTCTGGAATCTTGCGAAACCTCTTGAGAACTCGATTATAGTTCTTGGTTAGTAGAACAATGTTGTCTTCCAGCTCCGAAAGTCTTGCTCGAACATCTTCTTCTTCTAGATTTGGTCGCGGAGTGTTTGATATAAGAGCAATATTTTTTCCTTTTGATTTTGAATCGAATCCCTTGTTCATCTCAAAAGTTCTCAAATCTCCAATTAGTTCATCAACTCCAAAAGGAACAATCTTTCGAAAAGTCTCCAAGGCTGTGACCTTTTCACTGAAATGGCTAGACACTGTTCTTAAGATTTTCAAAACTTGCTTGTCTTCTGAGATGTATTTATTATGGCAGAAAACTTGGTGTAGTAGCTGATACCGGGATTTTAAAGAAGTAGGAGGCAACACAAGCACACACTCGGATACAATTCCTCACCTATGGAATCCACCACAAGTTTGGAATAAACTCGTCGTCTAAAGGAATCCACCGAAAGACTAAGAGGTGCACTCACCACTCTAGGAATCCACCAAAAGAGTTTAGAGTAAGATACAAGAAGATAACATCTTCTAAACAAGCTTAAAAGCTCAAGATAAGTTTAATTTTCAAATTGGTTGCTTAAGAGCTTACAAATGATGCCATTATATAGGCAAGACTTGGAACAACCCTCCAAGTGAATCAAAGGAAATAAATGAGATTAAACATTCTCAATGCACATAGAAAATAAGAACTTAGACTCTAATAAATGTAAACTTAATGAAAGATAATCAAAGACTAAGAATATGTAGATATCAAGGTTCTTCATGAGGAGACGAACCATCAAAAACCAGCAAAGTCGAAGTTGGTCCAGCAACTTTCATATGGTGCACAGTCTGCCACACTGTAGTCAAACGGCCATAACTTTCTGTAGGAATACTATTTTTGAAATCCGTAAATTTTGTAGAAAACTAGACTTCAAGAGCTTTCCAACCATATAAAGTTTGCACCATAACTCCTTCCCAGTCAAATCAGATTAATTATCAAAGTTGACTGACTGTTTGATACCTCCTGCTGAGTTAATGCTGTATAGTTGGACCATTTTGTTCAAATGTATTGAGTTTAAGGTCTTCATTAATGGATAGCTTTTCCATGTTGCAGACTTCAAATCTTCACCCAAAATTCCCGCGTCATTCTCCCCTGGTTGGAAAAGATTCGTCCTCGAATCTGAACCTTCTTCATCATCAACATATGGTGAAAATTCAGCAACATTGAAAGTAGCCAAGATACTAGCAACTCCACCATTAATCACCATTTGACCACCTAAAACCTTGCACAACATTATTGCAACAATTAATATAGTAATTAGGATGACCTGACCAAGAAAGGATTGTTGGAAAGTCTCAAAAGACTTCAAATCCATGAACTTGACAGATTTTCGAGTGCATCTGCCACCTTCCAGAAAAACGAACATAACTCCTTGTCGAAAACTCCAAACGACTCTCCGTTTGTTGCGTTTGAAACTAGACTGTAGGAGCTTTCTATCCATATACTGCTCACTATCTGAATCATTACTGATCGATACCAGAATTATTTTGAATTTACCCCATATGCACTGCATCATCTGCTTCCACTGCACACAAACTTGCTTCTGAATTTCCTTCATACGTCGATGCTTATCAGCATTCTTCTTGAATCTTATATTTTGCTTGTCAATCTCTCTGCAAACCTTCTCATGCAATTCCTTGAAGTAAAGATCATGAGTTGCATCCATTGTTTTGATGCAAGGAATGAAATGAGACATCGTTGATAACCGATCAACATCCACCATCACCGAATCCTTGTTCATTTGGGTGCGAGGCAACCCAATAACAAAGTCCATACTTACATCTTCCCATGGACATAACGGTTCCGGAAAAGGAGTGTACAGACCTGAATTTTGCCCATGACAAGTACTCTTGCATCTTTCAACACACTTCTTCTTGACATCTCTCCCAAAATATCCAGCAAGCTGACCTCCACTATTTGCTTCATCAATAAATGTTAGCTTCAAAGAACAATCAAGAACATATAACAAGTTACCTTTGAAGAGATAACAATCATGAATCAAGAAAAGCTTGAATGAAGCTTTTAAAAATTCCTCCCACATTCTGCCAAAGTATGAATCATCCTTGAAAACATCTTTTCTTACCACAAACCCGATCACATTCAATAGCAAATTGGTCAACAAAGTGTGTCGTCGACTCAGAGCATCCGCCACTTGATTTAGCACACCAAATTTGTGCTTGATCACAAGGTTGAATGTTTGCAAAACCTGAACACATGTACCATGTTGTTGTTTCAATTTCTGTTGTAAATCCAAATATTCCAAAGCTTCATGATCTTCTTGGCTAAGAACTCCCCCTATTCCCACATTTGAAGCACTGTAATCCACTTCGAACACCTTTCCAAAATCTTTCATCAGCAAACCTTTATCTACGAGCTCTTGCTCCTGCCTTTGCAACTCATCATGTTGCTTCGGGTTCATTTGATAAATTGTTTGATTCAATAAAGAAGGATCACGAATGTTCTTCATTGGAGGAAGGCCTAGTGTAATCTTCTCACGTACCACATCATGAAACTCCTGAAATTCAACTTGGAATGGTATGACATCCACTTCATTCTCCTCTAAAGCCATCGATTCAAACTCCATTGATTCATATAAAGGATTTTCATGAATTTGTGAATAAGAGAGCATCACTTTTGATGGTTCAAGAATACTCTGCATCTCTTCATTTGACGTGAAACTTGTTTGAGAGATATTGTTTTGAAGCCATAGATCATCCTCCACATAGGTGGCATCGAGGCTACGCCGTAACTCCAAATCTTCACCATGATCCTCGTAATCAACATCTTCATCATACTCATCATAAATTGGTGTTGATTCATCATGCTCCTCTTCTTCATACTCATCTTCACTTTTGTCATAAACTAGCTTCTCCCCATCTTGCTCTTCCTCAATAAGAACAATGATTCTCTGATTTGGACAATCAACAACATTGTGTCCAAGCCCCTTGCACTTGAAACAATTTGTTTGATTAGTAGGAGTACTTGGTTTCACAAAACCAGCACTACTCTCCATATTACTTGCAGCAACTTGTTGTCTTGTATCATTTGCAGTTGGATTCTTCTTTGAAGTAGAAGCACTCCCCCGGTTAGAAGCACCACCACTCGACGAGAAACGTCCACCGAAATGACTTGAATCTTTTTGTTTGGAGTTGTGAGGAAAAGCATCTCGTAGATAATAATCCGGCAAAAATTTCCTCCTTAGCTCCTTTTTCATTTTGTCCCACATTCTAATCTTCTGTTTGCCATCACGAGCACGCTGCTTCTTAAGATGCTCCCACCATAAGGATGCGTATTTCTTCAATCTGATGGCCACAAGTTTCACCTTGTATTCTTCTTGAATATCTTCGAATTCAAAGACTCTCTCAACCGAATTGAGCCAATCAATGAATTCTTCGGGATCATTTCTTCCTTCAAAGTCTGGAACATCAATATTGAAAACAAAAGATTTTCTATGAACACTGCTCCTTCGAACCCGTATACTTCGAGATGTATTGCCACTTGAATCGTTACTTCCATCACCATGAAATGGATTGAAATCCAAATCATAACTTGCAGAACCACCATCTGAACCATGACACTTAACATCACGTTCAAGATGTTCGCCACGCGCAAGGCGTTGCTTGAGTTGTTGCACTTGTCTCCTTAAATCTTCTAACTCAATATCATGAGTTGCCATTGCTAACCAAAGCTCTGATAACCACTTTGATACCGGGATTTTAAAGAAGTAGGAGGCAACACAAGCACACACTCGGATACAATTCCTCACCTATGGAATCCACCACAATTTTGGAATAAACTCGTCGTCTAAAGGAATCCACCGAAAGACTAAGAGGTGCACTCACCACTCTAGGAATCCACCAAAAGAGTTTAGAGTAAGATACAAGAAGATAACATCTTCTAAACAAGCTTAAAAGCTCAAGATAAGTTTAATTTTCAAATTGGTTGCTTAAGAGCTTACAAATGATGCCATTATATAGGCAAGACTTGGAACAACCCTCCAAGTGAGTCAAAGGAAATAAATGAGATTAAACATTCTCAATGCACATAGAAAATAAGAACTTAGACTCTAATAAATGTAAACTTAATGAAAGATAATCAAAGACTAAGAATATGTAGATATCAAGGTTCTTCATGAGGAGACGAACCATCAAAAACCAGCAAAGTCGAAGTTGGTCCAGCAACTTTCATATGGTGCACAGTCTGCCACACTGTAGTCAAACGGCCATAACTTTCTGTAGGAATACTATTTTTGAAATCCGTAAATTTTGTAGAAAACTAGACTTCAAGAGCTTTCCAACCATATAAAGTTTGCACCATAACTCCTTCCCAGTCAAATCAGATTAATTATCAAAGTTGACTGACTGTTTGATACCTCCTGCTGAGTTAATGCTGTATAGTTGGACCATTTTGTTCAAATGTATTGAGTTTAAGGTCTTCATTAATGGATAGCTTTTCCATGTTGCAGACTTCAAATCTTCACCCAAAATTCCCGCGTCAGTAGCTGTCAATTGTTTCATCTTCTGTCATCCTTAGATTGTCATATTCCGTCAGAAGTCGCTGTAGTTTGGATTTCGAATTGGAGTTGCAGTATCTTCCATGCCTTTTGGGCCTCAGCACACTTGACAATCATGCAATGCCTCTGAACATCACATAGTGCTTTGTTGTTTGCATTTGATGCAATTTTTTCGGCATTTGTCCAGTCATTCAGCCCTTTTGGAGTGCTAGTTCCATTTGCATCTGTTGTTGTGGGTTGAACCCATCCAACTTCAACAGCGTTCCAGACTTCAACTCCTAGAGACTTAAGAAAAACGGTCATCATGGATTTCCAATAAGAGTAGTTTGATCCATCAAGAAATGGTGGTCGTGTGATCGAACCAGATTCTCTTGAACTCATCATTAAAAAAAACTCAATCACGTTTGACATCCCTGATCAATTCCCGTTAATAACAGAACCCGCTCTGATACCATTTGTAGACACTTATGAAATAAACGGGAAGCATCCCTTCTTCCCTAGGAGACTTTATTGGAATTTTATACTTACAGATTACAATTGAACTCCCTTCAATCTATCTTAAGCTATCCAACTCTCCTGTCCACTCCGTGATTTTTCAATCCACAAAAACTCCCTTTTTATGAATCACAAAAATAACAATGCTCAAAGAGTTTTTCTATTTCAAAAATATAAAACTAAAACTCTACTCTCTTCGAAGAATAGCAACATCTATTTATCAGTTATTTGAGAGAACTTCCATGCAATAAAATCTCAACTGAATATTCTGCTGATCTTTATGTCCCAGTTATCTTACTTTATCTTCCACCATTATCTTCATGATTTTCTTTATCACATTGAAACTGCAACTGATATCTTGGAGACCACATGCAATATCTTTCTTCCAATTAATTGTCCATTTTGTTCCTGCATGTTAAACATATTAGTCCTATAACTTTGATTCATTTGCCACGAATATCTCACAGTTGTAACAGAACAAGGAAACTGCAACGACTTACCTCTATTATTTAAGCTCGTTCACCAAAATTAAACTGACGTTTGATTTTGTGTAGCTCTGATAGAGTTTCTTTCATGTTTATTCTATCTCTAGGGGATTCTGCAGAGCACTTCAAGGCCACCACCAATATTGATGATACACATTGCATCGTCTTGTTGTAGTGTTCATCATTAACATTACTCACTAAGTTGGCATCTATAACCTCAACAACATATTGTGGGATCAATCTCTCAACCCAAAGCTTAATGCTAAGATCGGCATTGAACATATCATCACTTGGCCTTTTTCTCGTAAATGTTTCCATCAACATCACGCCATAACTGTAAACATCACATTTTGTCGACACTAATCCATCCAAACCATACTCTACAACAATTAAAATCATTAGTTATCCACTTTGTAAGATACAATTCAAAGAATTAAGAAAGCAGTTCAATTTGGAAGAAAAAGAAAATCACCTGGAGCAATGTAGCCAAGCGTAGCAAGAGTGTTAGTCACCACAGTGCTCTCCCCATCTCCCAAAAGTTTTGCAATCCCAAAATCACTAACATGCCCAACCATCTCTTCGTCTAACAACACGTTACTTGGTTTCAAGTCGCAGTGAACGATAGGAGTTGAATAGCCATGGTGAAGATACTCCAGTGCACATGCAACATAAATCATTATGTTAAGCCTCTGCATTAAATCCAAGCAATAGTTGTTGGAAATACAGCCATTTTTCAAGGTTTCCGTTGGGCATATACTCAAGAACTAATGCTCTGAAGTCTTCATTAGAGCAACTGCTTACAACCTCAGTCAGGTTTCTATGGCGAATGTTGCGTTGTACTTCACATTCTACATCAAAACTCCTGAAAGCATCTCTAGTTTCCAGATCAAACACCTTCACGGCAATAACCTTCCTATCTCTGAGAACTCTCCTGTAAACAGAACCAAAACTCCCAACACCTAGTATATTGCTTTCATCGAATTGCTGTGTCGCCTGCACGATTTCATAATAAGAAATTCTTTCCGGTGCAGTGGACACCGCCAAATCATTTCCACCAGTCTTCTTGTCTTTCTTTCTACGTAGTAATAAGATAAAGGCCAAAGCGGCAACAATGATGAGCACCACAAACCCAGCAAGAGAAAATAATGCAAATTTCACTTTCTTTCTCTTCGATCGGTGACTGGATTTTCTCCTACAAAGTGGTATGTGGAACTTTGGAATTCCACAGAGTGCCTTATTACCAAGAAAAGATTCCATAGTAAAATTTCTGAAAGAGCCACCATCTGGAATCTCCCCACTTAAAGAATTGAAAGACACGTTGAAGTATTGGAGATGTTGAAGTTTCTCAAGAGACTTTGGGATTGAACCAGACAAGTTATTGTCAGACAAGTCCAAAGTCTCTAAACTGAGCATATTCCCTACAGACACAGGAATAGAACCTTCAAATCTGTTATGAGCCAAAGACAGATTAACCAAATTCTACAAATTCCCAACAGTGTTAGCTACCTCCGGCGGTAAAAAACCAGTCAAGGAATTTTCGGACAAGTCTAGCATCAACAAATCTTTAAGGCGCCACAGGGTGGATGGTATGGTTGAAGTGAGCATGTTTGAACCTAGAAAAAGTTCTCTTAAAGACTGGACATGTCCTAAACATTCAGGGATGGGGCCAGAAAGTTGGTTTAGGGAAAGATAAAGGCCAAACAAGGAGTGCAAATTGCAGAGAGCCTCTGGTATGGGACCTTCAAGACTGTTGTTTTGGAGATCTAATCCTTGAAGATTAATCAAAGATCCGAAAGAAGTTGGAATGGTACCAGAGAAGTGATTGTCCTGTAATTCGAGCTGCAGGAGATTGGTTAAATTGCTTATTTAGTGAGGAATGGCCTCCCCAATCTTGCAATTGCTGGCATAAAAATAGAGCAAGGAGGAAGACAAATTCCTATCAACCCAACCATAAAAATTTTACAAACTTGATATCATAAGAAACCTCTTCTTTTAAGCTTTTCATCTACGATTTCGGATTTTAAATGCAATATTAATAGACTAATTATTTTTGTAACAAATGTTAGAAGTTAAAAAAAAAATTAATTTTTTAATGAACTTATTGTACTAAAAATGCATATCAATTAATAATAAATTTGAAATCTAAAAGTGTAGATATGAAATTAGTAAGAAGAGGTTTATTTTAAAATAAAATTTGAAATTTTTTAATGATCGGATCGTTTAGAAATTAACTCATAAAATACTTCAAAATTATTATGATATAAGGGCATAATTGTGTCATTTTGTAAAGATAGGGGTTTATTTATTAAAAAAAATATAGTTTAGTGACTTACTTGAGAGCCATATATGATCCTTTGCCCGAAAAAAAAAAAAAAAAAGTCTTGGAGATAAAGTATTACATGAACACCAAAAACAATACTTGCGTAACACCATCATCTCTAGTAACATCATTTTTACATTTTCTTATATAGGGTTATTACTTTTTACCAAAAATCTTACTATTACTCTCATTATAAATATTATCATTTTTATTTATATATATCACGTAATTTGTTGCACTATACTCCCTCTGTCCCATAAAAAGAGTTATATTTACTATTTTTACGGAAATTAAAAAATATAATATTTTAATGTGTAGTGAGTTGAGAGATATAATAATTTATGTATAGTAGATAGTTGTATTAGTGTTGTGTGCGGACCCATTAAGATAAGTGATTGATTTATGTGGGTCCATCTACTAAAAAGAATAGAATGATAATGGGAGTAGACATAGAATAAATAAGTGGGGCGGTGATGTGAGACATCCCATTTTGTAGATGGGAGTTTAATTAGTTACTCCTCACACACACATTACAATGTATGATACAATGACCTATTTATAGGGGATAATACTTAGTTGCTAAGTATTCTTAGTAACTAAGTAATCTTATATCTTAGTTAAGAAGTATTCTTAATTACTAAGTAATCATTTTATCTTAGTTACTAAGTAATCTTTTATCTTAGTCACTAAGTAATCTCTAGTAAATATGCATCAACTATTTTATCACTCCCCCTTGATGCGCATTTGGATGATCCGAGCTTTTCTCGTAGTATCTCAAACCTTGATCTTGGTAGAGCTTTTGTATTGCCGGCTATTTGAGCCTTTTTTTTTCATCAACTTTCACCAGGTCCCTGTTTTGCCCAGTTTCTTCATCTTTCACCAGGTCTCTGTTGCCCAGTTTCTTCATATTTCACTAGGTCTCTGTTGCCCAGTTTCTTCATATTTCACCAGGTCTCTGTTGCCCAGTTCTTCATGATCTTTCACTAGGTCTCTGTTGCCCAGTTTCTTCATCTTTCACCAGGTCTCTGTTGCCTAGTTTCTTCATATTTCACCAGGTCTCTGTTGCCTAGTGTCTTGATCTTTCACCAGGTCTCTGTTGTCTAGTTTCTTCATCTTTCACCAGGTCTCTGTTGCCTAGTTTCTTCATATTTCACCAGGTCTCTGTTGCCCAGTGTTTTGATCTTTCACTAGGTCTCTGTTGCCCAGTTTCTTGATCTTCTTAGCTCACTTCTTCATGTAGTTGTTGCACCCACTTGTCATACTCCTCCTTTAGTATATCTCAGGCTTCTTTGGATGTCTTTACTCTACTGATCCTGGGAAATAGTGACTCTGCCACAGCCACTTGTAGTATGTAGATCGCCAAGTTGTCGTTATCCTCCTTTTGTTTAGTTTTCTTTGTCTATATTAGACAAAGATGTTTTGTCCGTTTGGACATGCTTGATATTGTGACCGTTGGGACATCGTATCCTTTATCAACGGTCTCCCAAATGACCTTGAGACATGAAGTATGTCTTCATTTTGATGGCTCAACACTGTAGCCTTTGTCTGTGTAGGTTGGGATTGGTTTTTATAGGTATTGGATAGATAGGACATTTTTGGAGGCTTTGGTTTGGGTAGTAATATGCGGAAGCTTATTTTGAACCCAGTTAATGAACCTACCGAGCTCTGATACCATGTTGGATTTTTATAAAAAAAGAATAGAATGATAATGGGAGTAGACATATAATAGATAAGTGGGGCGGTGATGTGAGGCATCCCATTTTGTAAATGGGAGTTTAATTAGTTACTCCTCAAACACACATTACAATGTATGATACAATGACCTATTTATAGGGGATAATACTTAGTTGCTAAGTATTCTTAGTAACTAAGTAATCTTATATCTTAGTTAAGAAGTATTCTTAATTACTAAGTAATCATTTTATCTTAGTTAGTAAGTAATCTTTTATCTTAGTCACTAAGTAATCTCTAGTAAATATGCATCAACTATTTTATCACTCCCCCTTGATGCGCATTTGGATGATCCGAGCTTTTCTCGTAGTATCTCGAACCTTGATCTTGGTAGAGCTTTTGTATTGTCGGCTATTTGAGCCTTTTTTTTCTTCAACTTTCACCAGGTCTCTGTTTTGCCCAGTTTCTTCATCTTTCACCAGGTCTCTGTTGCCCAGTTTCTCCATATTTCACTAGGTCTCTGTTGCCCAGTTTCTTCATATTTCACCAGGTCTCTGTTGCCCAGTTCTTCATGATCTTTCACCAGGTCTCTGTTGCCCAGTTTCTTCATATTTCACTAGGTCTCTGTTGCCCAGTTTCTTCATCTTTCACCAGGTCTCTGTTGCCTAGTTTCTTCATATTTCACCAGGTCTCTGTTGCCTAGTGTCTTGATCTTTCACCAGGTCTCTGTTGTCTAGTTTCTTCATCTTTCACCAGGTCTCTGTTGCCTAGTTTCTTCATATTTCACCAGGTCTCTGTTGCCCAGTGTCTTGATCTTTCACTAGGTCTCTGTTGCCCAGTTTCTTGATCTTCTTAGCTCACTTCTTCATGTAGTTGTTGCACCCACTTGTCATACTCCTCCTTTAGTATATCTCAGGCTTCTTTGGATGTCTTTACTCCACTGATCCTGGGAAATAGTGACTCTGCCACAGCCACTTGTAGTATGTAGATCGCCAAGTTGTCCTTCTCCTCTTTTTGTTTAGTTTTCTTTGTCTATATTAGACAAAGATGTTTTGGCCGTTGGGACATGCTTTTGTTTAGTTTCCTTTGTCTGTATTAGACAAAGATATTGTGACCGTTGGGACATCGTATCCTTTATCAACAGTCTCCCAAATGACCTTGAGACATGAAGTATGTCTTCATTTTGATGTCTCAATACTGTAGCCTTTGTCTGTGTAGGTTGGGATTGGTTTTTATAGGTATTGGATAGATAGGACATTTTTGGAGGCTTTGGTTTGGGTAGTAATATGCGGAAGCTTATTTTGAACCCAGTTAATGAACCTACCGAGCTCTGATACCATGTTGGATTTTTATAAATAATAATAGAAAGTGGGAGTAGGTAGCTTGTGGTTATTGTGCAGAGATGGATCATGGAGGAGAGAGGGTTGAGATTAGGTTGAAATAATTTGGAGTGATATGGGAGCAGGTAGGTGATGTGAGGTGATGGACAGCAACCCATTTTGTAAATGGGAGTTTAATTGTATTCCTCACACACATTTTATGCATAATACATATTGTGCTATTTATAGAAGTTAATGTCGGTATACATAGCCGACATATCAATTCTTATTTTATGCTATAATTATCTAGTAGTTGACTAGTTGAAGATCCAGCTGTATCCTTCTCACTTTCTTAATAACTAAGCATCTTCTTGTTGCTTTTTTTAATTCTTTAGAAATGTGCATCAATATTTTAATACTCCCCCTTGATGCGTATCTATCAGAAGAGTCTAGAGATGAATTCTTAATAGTTAAGAAAAGGTTGATATTACCAAAATTAATTAATATAACTTAATTACGAAGGAATGTGATAAAGTAGAAGAAATAGACTAGTCAAAGCGGTGAGTCCACCGACCTTGTTACCTATAAATAGATAGGTTGTATCATGTAATTGAGTGTGTGTGAGGAGTAACTAATTAAACTCCCATCTACAAAATGGGATGCCTCACATCACCGCCCCACTTATCTATCCTATGTCTACTCCCATTATCATTCTATTCTTTTTTTATAAAAATCCAATATGGTATCAGAGCCCGGTTGGTTCATTAACTGGATTCAAACTAAACTTCCGCATATTACTACCCAAACCAAAGCCTCCAAAAATGTCCTCTCTATCCAATACCTATAAAAACCAATCCCAACCTTCATAGGCAAAGGCTACAACGTTGAGCCATCAAATGAAGACATACTGCATGTCTCAAGGTCATTTGGGAGACTGTTGATAAAGGATACGATGTCCCAATGGTCACAATATCTTTGTCTAATACAGACAAAGGAAACTAAACAAAAACATGTCTCAACAGACAAAACATCTTTGTCTAATATAGACAAAGAAAACTAAACAAAAAGAGGAGAAGGACAACTTGGCGATCTACATACAACAGGTGGCTGTGGCAGAATCACTATTTTCCAGGATCAGTGGAGCAAAGACATCCAAAGAAGCCTGAGATATACTAAAAGAGGAGTATGACAAGTGGGTGCAACAACAAGATGAAGAAACTGGGCAACAGAGACCTGGTGAAACATGAAGAAACTGGGCAACAGAGACATGGTGGAAGATGAAGAAACTGGGTAATAGAGACCTGGTGAAACATGAAGAAACAGGGCAATAGAGACTTGGTGAAACATGAAGAAACTAGGCAACAGAGACCTAGTGGAAGATGAAGAAACTGGGCAACAGAGACCTGGTGAAAGACGAAGAAACTGGGCAACAGAGACCTGGTGAAAGACGAAGAAACTGGGCAACAGAGACCTGGTGAAAGATCAAGAAACTGGGCAACAGAGACCTGGTGAAAGTTGAAGAAAAAAGGCTCAAATAGCCAACAATACAAAAGCTCTACCAAGATCAAGGTTCGAGATACTATGAGAAAAGCTCGGATCATCCAAATGCGCATCAAGGGGGAGTGTTAAAATAGTTGATGCACATTTACTAGAGATTACTTAGTGACTAAGATAAAAGATTACTTAGTAACTAAGATAAAAAGATTACTTAGTAATTAAGAATACTTAGTAACTAAGATATAAGATTACTTAGTTACTAAGAATACTTAGCAACTAAGTATTATCCCTATAAATAGGTCATTGTATCATGCATTGTAATGTGTGTGTGAGGAGTAACTAATTAAACTCCCATCTACAAAATGGGATGCCTCACATCACCGCCCCACTTATCAGCTGGATCTTCAACTAGTCAACTACTAGATAATTCTAGCATAAAATAAGAATTGATATGTCGGCTATGTATACCGACATTAACTTCTATAAATAGCACAATATGTATTATGCATAAAATGTGTGTGAGGAATACAATTAAACTCCCATTTACAAAATGGGTTGCTGTCCATCACCTCACGTCACCTACATGTTCCCATATCACTCTCCATTATCCTGCCTTTTACATTAATAACACGTCCCACCATCAACTACTCCTATCACCATCACTATATAATCTCAACCCTCTCTCCTCCATGATCCATCTTGCACAATAAACACAAGCCACCTACTCTCACTATCTTTATTTTTTTTTTATATTTTTCCAACATGGTATCAGAGCCCGGTTGGATTAATAACTGGGTTCAAACTAAGCTTCCGCAAATTACTACCCAAACAAAAGTCTCCAAAAATGTTCTCTCTATCCAATACCTATAAAATCCAATCCCAACCTTCACAAACAAAGGCTATAGTGTTGAGCCATCAAAATGAAGACATTGGATTAATAACTGGGTTCAAACTAAGCTTCCGCAAATTACTACCCAAACCAAAGCCTCCAAAAATGTTCTCTCTATCCAATACCTATAAAATCCAATCCCAACCTTCACAAACAAAGGCTACAGTGTTGAGCCATCAAAATGAAGACATATTTCATGTCTCAAGGTCATTTGGGAACAGACAAAGGCTACAACGTTTAAGCCATCAAAATGAAGACATTGGATTAATAACTGGGTCCAAACTAAGCTTCCGCAAATTACTACCCAAACCAAAGCCTCCAAAAATGTTCTCTCTATCCAATACCTATAAAATCCAATCCCAACCTTCACAAACAAAGGCTACAGTGTTGAGCCATCAAAATGAAGACATACTTCATGTCTCAAGGTCATTTGGGAACAGACAAAGGCTACAGTGTTGAGCCATCAAAATGAAGACATATTTCATGTCTCAAGGTCATTTGGGAACAGACAAAGGCTACAGTGTTGAGCCATCAAAATGAAGACATACTTCATCAGAGACCATTGATAAAAGCATGTCCCAACGGACACAACATCTTTGTCTAATACAGACAAAGAAAACTAAACAAAAAGAGGAGAAGGACAACTTGGCGATCTACATACTACAGGTGGCTGTGGCAAAGTCACTATTTTCCAGGAACAGTGGAGCAAAGACATCCAAAGAAGCCTGAGATATACTAAAGGAGGAGTATGATAAGTGGGTGCAACAGAGACCTGGTGAAACATGAAGAAATTGTGCAACAGAGACCTGGTAAAACATGAAGAAACTAGGCAACAGAGACCTGGTAAAACATGAAGAAACTGGGCAACAGAGACCTGGTGAAACATGCAGAAACTGGGCAACAAAGACCTGGTGAAACATGCAGAAACTGGGCAACAGAGACCTGGTGAAACATGAAGAAATTGGGCAACAGAGACCTAGTAAAACATAATGAAATTGGGCAACAGAGACCTGGTGAAAGTTGAAGAAAAAGGCAAATAGCCGACAACACAAAAGCTCTACCAAGATCAAGATTCGAGACACTACGAGAAAAGCTCGGATTATCCAAATACGCATCAAGGGGGAGTGATAAAATATTGATGCGTATCTATCAGAAGAGTCTAGAGATGAATTCTTAATAGTTAAGAAAAGGTTGATATTACCAAAATTAATTAATATAACTTAATTACGAAGGAATGTGATAAAGTAGAAGAAATAGACTAGTCAAAGCGGTGAGTCCACCGACCTTGTTACCTATAAATAGATAGGTTGTATCATGTAATTGAGTGTGTGTGAGGAGTAACTAATTAAACTCCCATCTACAAAATGGGATGCCTCACATCACCGCCCCACTTATTTATCCTATGTCTACTCCCATTATCATTCTATTCTTTTTTTATAAAAATCCAATATAGACTAGTCAAAGCGGTGAGTCCACCGACCTTGTTACCTATAAATAGATAGGTTGTAACATGTAATTGAGTGTGTGTGAGGAATACAATTAAACTCCCATTTACAAAATGGGTTGCTGTCCATCACCTCACATCACCTACCTGCTCCCATATCACTCCAAATTATTTCAACCTAATCTCAACCCTCTCTCCTCCATGATCCATCTCTGCACAATAACCACAAGCCACCTACTCCCACTTTCTATTATTATTTATAAAAATCCAATATGGTATCAGAGCCCGGTTGGATTAATAACTGGGTTCAAACTAAGCTTCCGCATATAACTACCAAAATCAAAGCCTCCAAAAATGTCCTCCCTATCTAATACCTATGAAATTCAATCCCAACCTTCATAAACAAAGGCTACAGTGTTGAGCCATCAAAATGAAGACATATTTCATGTCTCAAGGTCATTTGGGAATAGACAAAGGCTACAGTGTTGAGCCATCAAAATGAAGACATATTTCATGCACAATAACCACAAGCTACCTACTCCCACTTTCTATTATTATTTATAAAAATCCAATATGGTATCAGAGCCCGGGTTGTTCATTAACTGGGTTCAAACTAAGCTTCCGCATATTACTACCCAAACCAAAACCTCCAAAAATGTCCTCTCTATCCAATACCTATAAAAATCAATCCCAACCTTCACAGACATAGGCTACAGCGTTGAGCCATCAAATGAAGACATACTTCATGTCTTAAGGTCATTTGGGAGACTGTTGATAAAGGATACGATGTCCCAACGGTCACAATATCTTTGTCTAATATAGACAAAGAAAACTAAACAAAAATAGGAGAAGGACAACTTGGCGATCTACATACAACAGGTGGCTGTGGCAGAATCACTATTTTCCAGGATCAGTGGAGCAAAGACATCCAAAGAAGCCTGAGATATACTAAAAGAGGAGTATGACAAGTGAGTGCAACAACAAGATGAAGAAACTGGGCAATAGAGACCTGGTGAAATATGAAGAAACTAGGCAACAGAGACCTGGTGGAAGATAAAGAAACTGGGCAACAGAGACCTGGTGAAACATGAAGAAACTGGGCAACAGAGACCTGGTGGAAGATGAAGAAACTGGGCAACAGAGACCTGGTGAAAGACGAAGAAACTGGGCAACAGAGACCTGGTGAAAGATCAAGAAATTGGGCAACAGAGACCTGGTGAAATATGAAAAAATTGGGCAACAGAGACCTAGTGAAAGACGAAGTAACTGGGCAACAGAGACCTGGTGAAAGATCAAGAAACTGGGCAACAGAGACCTAGTAAAAGTTGAAGAAAAAAGGCTCAAATAGCCAACAATACAAAAGCTCTACCAAGATCAAGGTTCGAGATACTATGAGAAAAGCTCGGATCATACAAATGCGCATCAAGGGGGAGTGTTAAAATAGTTGATGCACATTTACTAGAGATTACTTAGTATCTAAGATAACAGATTACTTAATAACTAAGATAAAAGATTACTTAGTAACTTAGTAATTAAGATAAAAGATTACTTAATAACTAAGAATACTTAGTAATTAAGATAAAAGATTACTTAGTAACTAAGAATACTTAGTAACTAAGCATTATCCCCTATAAATAGGTCATTGTATCATACATTGTAAGGCGTGTGTGAGGAGTAACTAATTAAACTCCCATCTACAAAATGGGATGCCTCACATCACCGCCCCACTTATCTATCCTATGTCTACTCCCATTATCATTCTATTCTTTTTTTATAAAAATCCAATAAGATCGTCGGAAAAGGGCACTGAGAGAGAAGAGAAAGGTTTCTTAAATCTGGCACCGTCTACCACCGTCGACATTGCCGCCGGAAATTTGTAACAATTGTTTGAGATTTGGATTGGAGAGAGAGAGGGGGTGGGTTGAAGAGAGATACAGGGCGTAAGAGATGAAGTTTTGGTTAAAAATAAAGATGAATTTAAATTGAAAAAAATTACTATATGTAACGGCCACGTCAACAATCCTTTAATTTGATTGACGGAATTTAGAAAATAAAGCAACGAGACCGATCAAAATCGGTTCGGATCTTCTGTTACATTTTGGTGTTAATCTCCTATTACAAACCGTCCGTTGGATGATTGACACGTAGGATAAACAAAAAATGTAGTGAAAAGGACCAAAAGTGAAATGAGATATTTCGTATGGGACCAAAAGTGCATTTTTTCCCTTTTCGACCATAATTTGGAAGAGAGTATTTGCGACCACAATTTATAATCACTCCTTTTGTTTTTGTTGTAGTTACAGATCCTATTAGTAAAGCAATAGGTAATAACATTTATGATGGGCCATGTAATTATTGAACATGAATGATAAAACACCATTGGTGCAAACATGTCTTGAAATATTGTTCCAAGAATATACAAAGACGTTCCAACTAATATATGGATCTCATGAATTGAGGACAACCTCTTTTGTAAAAATGGTAAAGAATCATGTGATATATGTTGTAACTGAAGAAGGACACTGCAAGGACTTACCTCTATACTTGAGCTCGTACACGAATATTAAACTGACGTTTAATCTTGTGTAGCTCCGATAGAGTTTCTTTCATGCTTATTCTATCACTCGGGGATTCTGCAGAGCACTTCAAGGCCAACACCAATATGGATGATATGCATTGCATCATCTTGTTGTAATGTTCATCAGTAACATTACTCACTAAGTTGGCATCTATAACCTCATCAACATATTGTGGGATCAATCTCTCAACCCAAAGATTAATGCTATAAGATCGACAGTGAACATATCATCACTTGGCCTTTTTCTCGTAAATGTTTCCATCAACATCATGCCATAACTGTAAACATCGCACTTTGTCGACACTAATCCTTCCAAACCATACTCTACAACAATTAAAATCATTAGTTATCCACTTTGTAAGATACAATTCAAAGAATTAAGAAAGCAGTTCAATTTGGAAGAAAAAGAAAATCACCTGGAGCAATGTAGCCAAGCGTAGCAAGAGTGTTAGTCACCACAGTGGTCTCCCCATCTCCCAAAAGTTTTGCAATCCCAAAATCACTAACATGGCCAACCATCTCTTCGTCTAACAACACGTTACTTGGCTTCAGGTCGCAGTGAACGATGGGCGCTGAATAGCCATGGTGAAGATACTCCAGTGCACACGCAACATCAATCATTATGTTAAGCCTTTGCATGAAATCCAAGCAATAGTTGTGGGAATACAACCATTTTTCAAGGTTTCCGTTGGGCATATACTCAAGAACTAATGCTCTGAATTCTTCGTTAGAGCATCTGCTCACAACCTCAGTCAGGTTTCTATGGAGAATATTGCGTAGTATTTCACATTCAACGTCAAAACTCCTGAAGGCATCTCCAATTTCGAGATTAAACACCTTCACGGCAATAACCTTCCCATCTTTGAGAACTCCTCTGTAAACAGAACCAAAACTCCCAACACCTAGTATATTGCTTTCATCAAATTGCTGAGTCGCCTTCACGATTTCATAATAAGAAATTCTTTCCGGTGCAGTCGACACCACCAATCTTCTTGTCTTTCTTTCTACCTCGTAACAAGATAAAGGCGAAAGTGGCAACAGTGATGAGGACCACAAATCCAGCAAGAGCAAATAAGGCAAATTGCAGTTTCTTTCTCTTGGATCGGTGACTGGATTTTGTCCTACAAAGTGGTACGTGGAACTTTGGAATTCCACATAGTGCCTTATTATGAAGAAAAGACTCCATAGTAAAATTTATGAAGGAGCCACCATTTGGAATCTCCCCACTTAAAGAATTGAAAGACACATTGAAGTATTGGAGATGCTGAAGTTTCTCAAGAGACTTTGGGATTGAACCAGACAAGTTATTGTCAGACAAGTCCAATGTCTCTAAACTGAGCATATTCCCCATGGACTCAGGAATAGAACCCTCAAATCTATTATGAGCCAAAGACAGATTAACCACGTTCTGCAAATTCCCAATATTGTTGGGGATAGACTATGACAACTGGTTCTTTGATAGGTCTATGTAAGTTGCAGCCCCTAAATTTCCTACTTCCGGTGGTAAAAAACCAGTCAAGGAATTTGAGGACAAGTCCAGTCTCAACAAATCTTTAAGGCGCCACAAGGTGGATGGTATGGTTGAATTGAGCATGTTTGAATCTAGAAAAAGTTCTCTTAAAGACAGGACATGTCCTAAATATTCAGAAATTGGGCCAGAAAGTTGGTTTTGGTTAAACAAAAGGCCAAACAAGCTGCGCAAATGGCACAAAGCCTCTGGTATGGGACCTTCAAGATTGTTGTCATGGAGATCTAATCCTTGAAGATTATTCAAAGATCTGAAAGAAGTTGGTATGGTTCCTGAAAAGTCATTCCGCTGTAATCCAAGAATCAGGAGATTGCTTAAATTGCCGATTTCGAGAGGAATGCAACCCCAAATCTTGCAATTGTAGGCATAAAAATAGAGCAACGAGAAAGATAAATTCCCAATGGAAGGTGGAAGGAATCCATTTACAAGGTTATCACTGATATCCAAGTGCTTTAATGATGTGCATCTAGTGAGTGAAGTAATGAAGCTCAACTTTGAAGAAGATGATTGCTCGTCGATCCTCATATCGTTGTCAAACAGTTCTAGTTTTTCAAGAAAACTTAGGTTTCCAAGAGAGTGAGGTACAAATCCAGTGAATCTATTTGCGGATAGACTGAGTTCTTTAAGATGAAGACAGTTGGAGATTGAGGTGGGTATTGCCCCAGTAAGATAGTTGCTATCCATTACAAGTTCAACCAGGCCGGGTGAGTTGTAGCACAAATGTGGGGGAAGACTTCCAGACAAACTATTGTTACGAAGTTGAAGATTTCCAAGATTGGAGATGTTAAACAGTTCCACCGGAATTGAACCACTCAAACCCTTACAACTACCCAAATATAATATCTCTAATCGGTAAAGTTGGCCCATTTCTCTAGGTATAACACCTGACATGATTAAAAGAAAAAGTGAAACTCTTTCGAATGAAAAAACATTATTTTTACTCGTTTAAAATAAAAAATATTTTTTCTATCCGGACGAAAATATCTCAATATATTCACGATATATCCATGATATATCCATTTTTTAGAGTACCAATATTGATATGAGGGAAAAAATATTTCTCTTCTTATATCGAGGATATATCGGAAAATATAAAAAAATATCGGTAACAATACCGATATCGAATTGCTACAGTTCAAATTTTCCCAGGTATTGAGATATATCGAGGAAATATCGATACAATATCGACAAAATATCGAGAATATATCGAAAAATTATCTATAATTTTTAAAAAAAAATAAAATAATTTTATGTTTTACTTTTACTAACCAAATACATTTTTTTGTTATTAATATGTTTAATTTAAAAAAAATAAAAAATAAATCAACACTTGCGTGAAACCATCTCATGGTGAGATTGTTTTACGTTCAATTAATTAATTATCAATTTTTATTAAAATTGTTATCGCTTTTCATTAACATTATTATGACTAAGTAAATTAAGAGGGTTCAATCATGCCTCAACAACATGGTGATCGGATTAGCCCACATTATCCAATCAATGGTCAAACAGTTGGACAAGATAGAACGACGTACTACTGGCACATTCAAAACTATGTTCAGAATTCGATGAGCTAGTAACAATTTTGTTTAGATTTAGATGGCATGACATGTTTTACATTTGAGCCTCATAAATCATTATTTTGGTATTAATTATTATGTATTAAATAGTAAGTAGTAATTATTGTATGACTCCAAACTATTTAAATATTTTGTTATTGATTTACTTATAATATGTTATGAATTTTATTGAAATTTTAAAGTGTATTTATATATTAAAATTAGTTATAATATATTGAAAAGTTAATTAATTAATTTTCTTCTATTTTTTTTCAAGTTTTTGTGATTTTTAAAATTTTTACCGATATCGATATTCGATATATCCATCGATATATCAGTAAATTTGAGGTATCGATATTTTTATTGATATCGATATTTTCATCCTTGTATCCATTATTTACTTTTACATTCTAAGAACACTTTTATATATTGTTGTTGACCCGAAATTTGATCTATCTATTGTTGTGAGAAAATTATAAAAATCTATTCGATCATTTTTTTTTCTATTCAACTTACTTTTTTGTTTATTTTTCTTAAAATTTTTTACACAATTTCATATATATTTTTTGGGTTTTTTAATATCTATCGACGAATTCTATAGATCTCTATTAATCCATTTTTTTTTCTTACTCTATCTCTACTAAACTCACTTTATGTTTGTTTGAACTTTTTTTTTTTTTTTGTCTATCCATCCAATTTTTTTAAAAGAAATTTTTTTTCTTTGAATATACTCCCGCCGTCCGCTTTAAAAATTCTCTTCTTTTCATTTTGAGCGTCCGCCCACAAAGAGTTTCATTTTCTTATTTTACACTCTTGGACCCAAACACACACTCACTAATACAATTAAAATATGGGGTCCACACACCCACTAATACAATTACCCACTGTACATTAAAATAATGCTCCTTAATTAATATGCAAAAAGTAAAGAAAACTCTTTAAACCAAATGGAGAGTGAGTAATTAAAAACCAGTTGAATCAAGGGTATTTTGAATAAAATGTTTATGATTGTACTATATCAGAAAAGTGAAAGGGATTACTATTCTGTAGGGGCGTGCGTACTTGAGTAATATTATATAATAAAATACTTATTTTTTACCCAAAAAAAAATATTATTACTTTTTATATGTTTCACTTGACAATCTTACACAAATTTTTGCCTTTAAACATATTTGTTTTAGTTTATTTTACTTTATGATCATTAGGTGACAAGAAACTTCTTATTGATTATTGCATGAAACTCATTTCGTTCTCACGCATAATCTGTTTATATAATTTTTAATTATAATTTCACAATTAAATATCTGCCAAATTAATTTATGCTATTAACGAATGCCCAAAGTCTATTAGTTAATTTATTCAGTCCGCACCTGTTAACAGGTTTTCTGAGAGATCCAAGACTGCCAGCATACTGAAATTTGCAATATCTCCGGACATCTTCCCACTCAGTTTATTGCTCCGTAGATTCAATCTTTGCAAGGAAGACATATTTTTTAAAATATGGAGGGGCAATCTGCCTGTTATCTGATTCTCTTCAATTCCAAACACAAACAGGCTCTGAAGATTGCCAAACTCCGGTGGTATCACACCTATATATTCAAAATATTTTTAAAATGAAATTAAAAATAAAAATTGGAGTAGACATGGTATAGAGAAGAAGAGAATGAATTGTGTGGCGTCTATCTACCTGGAACGTTCATAATTATGAGTTGAAAACACAAATTATATATATTTTAGAAATTAAATAGATTAAAGGCATACCATATAATGTGTTTCCCCCAAGACCTAATCCTTGAAGAGATTTCAACATCCCGATTGCAGGCGGTATGTGCCCGCTGAAAGAGTTGTATGACAGTGATATGATTTGAAGTTTTGAACAATCGGATAAATTTGATGGAATAAGGCCGCTAAGTTGATTATAGGATAAATAAATCCCTTCAAGTGATTGAAGATTATCACACAAGCTCAATGGAAGACTTCCACTCAATTCGTTATGTGTGAAAGCTAAATTTTGTAAAGTGGATATGTTGTAAATGGAAGATGGAATCACACCTGATAAATGATTGTATTGAATGCTCAGAAGTTGCAGAGAATGAAGTCTCCCAAACTCTTGTGGAATTTCTCCATTCAGAGAATTGAATGAAAAATCAAGATATTGGAGATTTGATAGGGATTTTGGAATGAAACCTATTAAGCTGTTGTTTCTAAGAGAAAGGTACTCGAGCTTAGATAAATTGCCTAACCAGGGTGGAATCTCTCCAGTGAAGTTGTTCACTTTAAGAGAGACAAACTTTAGTCGGTGTAGGAGAGACAACTCTGGAGGCAAACTGCCACTAAAACTGTTGTAGGAGAGGTTGAGGGAAACCAGAAAAGAGAGTGTTATGAATCGATCAAAGAAAGAAAAGAAAAACGAAGAACACAGACGTTTATAGTGGTTCTGCAAATCGCCTACGTCCACTCTTAAGGGAGAAGAATATCTTATTGATGAAGATTACAACGACTACGAAACTTAGATCTCATACAAACCCTAATCTTGGGAATGTATGGACGATTCTATGAACCATACTGAATGACTAAAACTTAACATATATATATACACTCCAATATATGATATATATGGATAATATGATATATATGGACAATATATGATTTGCATAATCTTAAATCATATATACTTTACTTGCATAGCAAGCTATCCTGGATATTTAAGCCCTTGATCTCATATGTTGTTCATCCATCCTTTATCTTCCACGTGTTATATTGCTGACTTAACGTATGCAAGCGTCTACCTCTCAACAATCTCCACCTTAGACCTTGCATGCGTCTACTTCTCAACAGAGAGGTTTCCTAGATGTGGAGTAATAGTGCCGGAGAGACCCATGTCGGAAATATCCAACGCTATCACTCTGCGGTGGCGCAAGCCGCAGGTGACACCAATCCAGTTGCATACAGAGCTTGAATTGGTCTAATTATTTACAAGTCTGTGATGGGGGTGCATGATTAGGAGAGATTTAAGTGAGAGAAGAGCATGTTGATCTGTGGTGAGGCTTTTGGTTAGACATGGTATTTGGAAGCTGGTTAATACTAATAGAATTGCACATGCAAAAACAAAATGACAAGCTTTAAACATGGTTATTGTAATGGAAATACAGAGGGAATGTTGGGTTTATACTCCATATATAGAGGAATTTCACAAGGAATACTTTATGAGTCAATACAAGACTAATTCAGAGAATTTAGGGAAGTGGTAGACTTAATGGATCTACATTAAATATATTAGTTAGCGAGCATTGACATGGAAGTCTACACAGCCAATAAATTCCTGTCTGTCTTCAACATGTGTGGGTACAAGATGTTGCAGTACCAGTAAGTAAGGGTAGGTTTTGTGTGACACCGTCTCAAGTAAGTCCTTACGTAAGATAAATATAAAATGATATTATCATTAACAAAAAGTAATACTCAATCATTGAAAAGTGATAATTATTAAGTAAATTATTTTATGAACAATTTATAGTATAGTAAATTGTTGGTATTTAAAGTAGTATTATGAAAATAAATATGGATGGTATAGGATAGGTAGATAGTGTCGTGAGTGATGTTGGGTTAATATGGCAGGTGGCTGGATAAGTGAATTTGGGTAATTGGTTTTTGTGGAGAGAGAGACTAATAGTGGAATGCTTATAGAAAGTTTCTAATTTTATTCATGCAATTAATTATCACAACATCACATATTTATAGGCAATAGAAGCGGTGGTTGTAATATTCTTGAGTGTTCTAGATTAATTGCCGCCCATGCCAACTATTATCCTTATCCATTTGTATTCTAGTAATTTCCTACTTAATGACTAAGGAATCCATATTTTTTAGAATTCTACATATAATTTGGGGAGTATAGAGCAGCTTCTCGTTGCTTCTTGAATTCTTTAGAAATGTGCATCAATATTTTAACATAAATATAAAGTAAAAATATTTTATAGCGAAAAGTGATAATAATATTATCACTTTTTATTCCTCTCACGTAAGAGCTTACGTGATACGGTCTTTGAGTAACAGGAATTAGGGATTGGTTTTTCCTTTACATAATTATCTTAATTGTAACTCTCTTTGACTCATTATTATTAAGTTTGCCATCCCTTGTTCTCTACATTTTGGGTAGGAGTGTCATCATCATCTCATCAAGTACAAAAAAACCTTTTTAAAAATTGCGAAAAGCAGAGCATGATTATGCAGTAAAGTAATTTGCAGAACGAGGGAGACATTTCAGGTTATACATGAAAATTGAATTGAGGCTTTATATTGTGTAGCTCTGATAGAGCATCTTTCATGCTTATTCTATCACACTACAAAAAATTATACATTTTGTGACGAAAAATTTTGTGACGCTAAATTTTCGTCATATTTTGTAATTCAACAGTGACGAATTTTACTTCTGTTGCTAAAATGGGTCTTTTAGTGACACAATTTGTTGTTGTCATTATATGTAATTTTATTCTTCACTATTAACTTTCTTTCATGACGATATTGATAAATGCGTTATAAATTTGTTTAAGAATATTTTATTTCAATAAAAATTAAAATATTAATTATTTAAAGACATATTTATTGTAATTAGTGACGAGGACTAATGTCATTATTTAAATATATTTACATGATGAAAATTAAATTGTCGTGAAACCTTTTAGATAATTAGTGACATTATATATTTTGTCAATAATATCTTACTCTAGTAACGATAATTAGAAATCGTCATATTTTTATTAAAAGGTTTGTTATACTTTAACACAACACATGAATTTTGTCATATTTTGCCATTCAAATGGCGAAAATTTTAAGTTTTGTTATTTTTTTTAAACTAATAGTTATTTTCATTATTAAATTATTTTTCCTCACTAATTACTACTCCCTCCGTCCCATTTCAAATTGCACACTTTCCATTTTGGGTTGTCCCACAAAAGTTTGCACATTTCTAAAAAAGCAAAAAGTCAAATACAATCTCCATTTTCCATACACTTTATTTACAAAAAAATCACCCCTACCTAACACACTTAATATACTTTATCATTTATTTATTATAAAAAAAATATCATAATATCCCTAAAAGTTACCACTTCTTAATCTCCGTGCCAGGAAAGGGTGTGCAGTCTTTCCTGGGACGGAGAGAGTACATTACATGCAACATCAATAATTTTGTAATACGTTACAAGAAAACAAAAATTTCAACAAAATGAAGTCATTGGTAGGGGTGTCAATTTTACCCGCGGGTTCGGGTACCCGGCGGGTAATACCCGATCGGGTAAGAGTAGGGTAGAATATAATCGGGTATCGGGTAGGGTACTACCCGTATCCGTTTAAAATGTTAAGGGTAGGGGTAGGGTATGGTTTTTATAAAATATCCGTCTACCCTACCCAATTACCCTACCCGTTTACCCGTATACTTTTATATATATATATATATATATGTATATATATATATTACTTTATTTCTTTATATTTATTATAATGATAGTTATTAAAATATGTCCTTTAATATTTATATATGTATTTTTTTTAGGATGAATCTGTTGCCAATTAAATTTGAGATTATGGAATTATGAAGATCTTTATTACATTTGAAGTTATCAAATCTGTGTAAACTTGAAGCCATGCAACAGTTGAAGTTGATTTTATAAACATTGCTTGATTTGTTTGATTAGTTTTTATTGTGCTACTTATTAATGCTATTAGTATAACTTGAAGCCTTATTTTGTAGTTTGATTCATGATTCTTGAGTGGTTGAGAGTGATGATTTATTTATATGTTGGGCATTTGTATTTATTTGAAGCGAATAAGATAAGGAGAAGTATCGGCATCATAGGGATAAATGAGAATAATAAGACAATTAGGGTGGCCATTTTAAAATAGGTGGATATCCGTTTACCCGATGGATATCCGTTTACCCGATGGATAATACCCGTACCCTACCCGATGATACATTTTAGGGCAATAGGATAGGGTATGAGTGAAGAAAATAGATATAGGGTAGGGTATGGATTTGGCGTACCCGTACCATACCCTACCCGTTTACACCCCTAGTCATTGGATTATTTTTTACTGTAACAAAAATTCCAACTATGTATTTAAATGTTTGAAAATTCCATAGTAACTCCAACGAAAAACTAAAGTGTTGATGATTTTCAATGGTGATCCACTGAAAATGAAAACGCAGAAAAGTTCCAATTGCAATTCCAATAGAAAATGAAAGAGTTGTATATTCCAATGAAAATTTCAATGTAAAATGAAACTATTAGAAATTTCCTATAGATTTCTTGCAAAAAATAAAAACAAGGTATTCCTCTGAAAAATGAAAACCTTGGAAAATTTCAATAAAAATTCCATTGGAACTATTTCCATGAATAGCAAACAAGTCAAGTCTGCAGAATGCTGCATGGAAAGCAGGAATCCCAGCACGTTGAACATGTAGTAAGTGCCCTAAAACTTGAGAAACAACTCCTAGTGGCCAGAAAAAAACAGTAGCTTAAAACCAATGGACTTAGAGCATGCATACCAATCTACCAGCAGCTAGAAAACAAAAGAAAGCCTCACTACTACAAATCATACAATAGGAAAAAACCAACAGGTAGCTAGCTCCATTTGTTACAACCGCCCAACTCTACCAACAATAATGAAAAAGCAAACAAAAGTGATGCTTGCGTGAAATCGACAGCTGAGCAGCAAAATACAAACAACCAAGAAGCCAGCAGCATGAAGAGCGAAACAACATGCAACCAACAGAGTGAACAACAGTAAAAACCAGCATATGAAAACGCTGTTATAGACAAAGCAGCCACACCAACCAGACTAAAAACTAACTCTTTACCTAGAACCAAACAGGTATACTAAGAAATATAGTCAATATGAAACTAAACGTACATGACTAAGGACAAGCAGCAAATAGTAGACTCATCACTAGTAAAACATAATCTATAAATTAGAAACTGCACCCAGGGAAAACACAAGAGTAGAAAATTATAGTGGCTACAATTCATAAACCAACTACTGATGAGAAACATGATATGTGCTCTTCCTTTTCAAAGTTTGAATCAAGTTTGTCCTTCCATGAAGATTCTAGCTCGGCACTTTCCCTGTGTTGATGTCGTGTCTCATCCGATAACAACGTGGTCGGATGTGCCCCTCGGTTCCACAGTAGTGGCATGTGGGTGTCCATTTCTTCTTTTCCATATGGTGAGCTTTTGGTTTTGTTGCCCATGACAGAGTCTTCGTGTCTTTCTTGAAAATCTTTGGCATTTTCAAAATAGATGTTTCATCTATTTTGGTGCATGTGGACATCCCTTTAACAAAGATTGTTTTTCTGTCTTCTCCGGAACTTAGAGTTCCCTGATATCCTATGCCGACCCGTCCATACCCATTGCTGGCATTTAAAACTTCATTCAGTTTGGCTTTTAGAGACTTCTTTTTTCTTAGAAAGTTTGGGCATTCAGCCTGAAAGTGGTCGAATCCTCGGCATTCTCGACACTGGTTTTTCTCAATTTTGGGTTCAGATGAGCGTTTGTCAGCACTAAATTTCTTTTCAGATCCTCCATTTCTTTTCTCTGGAATCTTGCGAAACCTCTTGAGAACTCGATTATAGTTCTTGGTTAGTAGAACAATGTT
Source organism: Pogostemon cablin (assembly GCA_023678885.1). NCBI lineage: Eukaryota > Viridiplantae > Streptophyta > Magnoliopsida > Lamiales > Lamiaceae > Pogostemon > Pogostemon cablin. The sequence goes on from CM042973.1 coordinate 1,657,967, forward strand.
GTCTTCCAGCTCCGAAAGACTTGCTCGAACATCTTCTTCTTCTAGATTTGGTCGCGGAGTGTTTGATATAAGAGCAATATTTTTTCCTTTTGATTTTGAATCGAATCCCTTGTTCATCTCAAAAGTTCTCAAATCTCCAATTAGTTCATCAACTCCAAAAGGAACAATCTTTCGAAAAGTCTCCAAGGCTGTGACCTTTTCACTGAAATGGCTAGACACTGTTCTTAAGATTTTCAAAACTTGCTTGTCTTCTGAGATGTATTTATTATGGCAGAAAACTTGGTGTAGTAGCTGTCAATTGTTTCATCTTCTGTCATCCTTAGATTGTCATATTCCGTCAGAAGTCGCTGTAGTTTGGATTTCGAATTGGAGTTGCAGTATCTTCCATGCCTTTTGGGCCTCAGCACACTTGACAATCATGCAATGCCTCTGAACATCACATAGTGCTTTGTTGTTTGCATTTGATGCAATTTTTTCGGCATTTGTCCAGTCATTCAGCCCTTTTGGAGTGCTAGTTCCATTTGCATCTGTTGTTGTGGGTTGAACCCATCCAACTTCAACAGCGTTCCAGACTTCAACTCCTAGAGACTTAAGAAAAACGGTCATCATGGATTTCCAATAAGAGTAGTTTGATCCATCAAGAAATGGTGGTCGTGTGATCGAACCAGATTCTCTTGAACTCATCATTAAAAAAAACTCAATCACGTTTGACATCCCTGATCAATTCCCGTTAATAACAGAACCCGCTCTGATACCATTTGTAGACACTTATGAAATAAACGGGAAGCATCCCTTCTTCCCTAGGAGACTTTATTGGAATTTTATACTTACAGATTACAATTGAACTCCCTTCAATCTATCTTAAGCTATCCAACTCTCCTGTCCACTCCGTGATTTTTCAATCCACAAAAACTCCCTTTTTATGAATCACAAAAATAACAATGCTCAAAGAGTTTTTCTATTTCAAAAATATAAAACTAAAACTCTACTCTCTTCGAAGAATAGCAACATCTATTTATCAGTTATTTGAGAGAACTTCCATGCAATAAAATCTCAACTGAATATTCTGCTGATCTTTATGTCCCAGTTATCTTACTTTATCTTCCACCATTATCTTCATGATTTTCTTTATCACATTGAAACTGCAACTGATATCTTGGAGACCACATGCAATATCTTTCTTCCAATTAATTGTCCATTTTGTTCCTGCATGTTAAACATATTAGTCCTATAACTTTGATTCATTTGCCACGAATATCTCACAGTTGTAACAGAACAAGGAAACTGCAACGACTTACCTCTATTATTTAAGCTCGTTCACCAAAATTAAACTGACGTTTGATTTTGTGTAGCTCTGATAGAGTTTCTTTCATGTTTATTCTATCTCTAGGGGATTCTGCAGAGCACTTCAAGGCCACCACCAATATTGATGATACACATTGCATCGTCTTGTTGTAGTGTTCATCATTAACATTACTCACTAAGTTGGCATCTATAACCTCAACAACATATTGTGGGATCAATCTCTCAACCCAAAGCTTAATGCTAAGATCGGCATTGAACATATCATCACTTGGCCTTTTTCTCGTAAATGTTTCCATCAACATCACGCCATAACTGTAAACATCACATTTTGTCGACACTAATCCATCCAAACCATACTCTACAACAATTAAAATCATTAGTTATCCACTTTGTAAGATACAATTCAAAGAATTAAGAAAGCAGTTCAATTTGGAAGAAAAAGAAAATCACCTGGAGCAATGTAGCCAAGCGTAGCAAGAGTGTTAGTCACCACAGTGCTCTCCCCATCTCCCAAAAGTTTTGCAATCCCAAAATCACTAACATGCCCAACCATCTCTTCGTCTAACAACACGTTACTTGGTTTCAAGTCGCAGTGAACGATAGGAGTTGAATAGCCATGGTGAAGATACTCCAGTGCACATGCAACATCAATCATTATGTTAAGCCTCTGCATTAAATCCAAGCAATAGTTGTTGGAAATACAGCCATTTTTCAAGGTTTCCGTTGGGCATATACTCAAGAACTAATGCTCTGAAGTCTTCATTAGAGCAACTGCTTACAACCTCAGTCAGGTTTCTATGGCGAATGTTGCGTTGTACTTCACATTCTACATCAAAACTCCTGAAAGCATCTCTAGTTTCCAGATCAAACACCTTCACGGCAATAACCTTCCTATCTCTGAGAACTCTCCTGTAAACAGAACCAAAACTCCCAACACCTAGTATATTGCTTTCATCGAATTGCTGTGTCGCCTGCACGATTTCATAATAAGAAATTCTTTCCGGTGCAGTGGACACCGCCAAATTATTTCCACCAGTCTTCTTGTCTTTCTTTCTACGTAGTAATAAGATAAAGGCGAAAGCGGCAACAATGATGAGCACCACAAACCCAGCAAGAGAAAATAATGCAAATTTCACTTTCTTTCTCTTCGATCGGTGACTGGATTTTCTCCTACAAAGTGGTATGTGGAACTTTGGAATTCCACAGAGTGCCTTATTACCAAGAAAAGATTCCATAGTAAAATTTCTGAAAGAGCCACCATCTGGAATCTCCCCACTTAAAGAATTGAAAGACACGTTGAAGTATTGGAGATGTTGAAGTTTCTCAAGAGACTTTGGGATTGAACCAGACAAGTTATTGTCAGACAAGTCCAAAGTCTCTAAACTGAGCATATTCCCTACAGACACAGGAATAGAACCTTCAAATCTGTTATGAGCCAAAGACAGATTAACCAAATTCTACAAATTCCCAACAGTGTTAGCTACCTCCGGCGGTAAAAAACCAGTCAAGGAATTTTCGGACAAGTCTAGCATCAACAAATCTTTAAGGCGCCACAGGGTGGATGGTATGGTTGAAGTGAGCATGTTTGAACCTAGAAAAAGTTCTCTTAAAGACTGGACATGTCCTAAACATTCAGGGATGGGGCCAGAAAGTTGGTTTAGGGAAAGATAAAGGCCAAACAAGGAGTGCAAATTGCAGAGAGCCTCTGGTATGGGACCTTCAAGACTGTTGTTTTGGAGATCTAATCCTTGAAGATTAATCAAAGATCCGAAAGAAGTTGGAATGGTACCAGAGAAGTGATTGTCCTGTAATTCGAGCTGCAGGAGATTGGTTAAATTGCTTATTTAGTGAGGAATGGCCTCCCCAATCTTGCAATTGCTGGCATAAAAATAGAGCAAGGAGGAAGACAAATTCCTATCAACCCAACCATAAAAATTTTACAAACTTGATATCATAAGAAACCTCTTCTTTTAAGCTTTTCATCTACGATTTCGGATTTTAAATGCAATATTAATAGACTAATTATTTTTGTAACAAATGTTAGAAGTTAAAAAAAAAATTAATTTTTTAATGAACTTATTGTACTAAAAATGCATATCAATTAATAATAAATTTGAAATCTAAAAGTGTAGATATGAAATTAGTAAGAAGAGGTTTATTTTAAAATAAAATTTGAAATTTTTTAATGATCGGATCGTTTAGAAATTAACTCATAAAATACTTCAAAATTATTATGATATAAGGGCATAATTGTGTCATTTTGTAAAGATAGGGGTTTATTTATTAAAAAAAATATAGTTTAGTGACTTACTTGAGAGCCATATATGATCCTTTGCCCGAAAAAAAAAAAAAAAAGTCTTGGAGATAAAGTATTACATGAACACCAAAAACAATACTTGCGCAACACCATCATCTCTAGTAACATCATTTTTACATTTTCTTATATAGGGTTATTACTTTTTACCAAAAATCTTACTATTACTCTCATTATAAATATTATCATTTTTATTTATATATATCACGTAATTTGTTGCACTATACTCCCTCTGTCCCATAAAAAGAGTTATATTTACTATTTTTACGGAAATTAAAAAATATAATATTTTAATGTGTAGTGAGTTGAGAGATATAATAATTTATGTATAGTAGATAGTTGTATTAGTGTTGTGTGCGGACCCATTAAGATAAGTGATTGATTTATGTGGGTCCATCTACTAAAAAAGAAAATGTAATTCTTGTAGCGGGACGCCCTAATTAGTAAACTGTAACTCTTGTGGCGGGACAGAGTGAGTATTGATTTTCATTAATTTGATTATCATTTTTTAATTAAAATGTTATAACTTATCCGTCTCACAAAATCATGTGATACGGTCCTACACAATTATTTGCAAAACCCCAAGGGTGTGTTTGGATGGAAGGATTTGAAGGAGGGATTTGTAAATGCCTCCATCAAATCCCTCTTTCATGTTTGGTGCAACTTGAAATTAATGGATTTATAAATTCAAGATTTTAAATAAATAGATTTCAAATCATGGATTTGATTTTGAATTTTTTTAAATTGTTTTATTTGGATTTTTAAATCCTTACACAAATCGTGTCATTTGAAATCCTTATGTTGTATAAATGATATATTAATATATAAAAATAGTACTCCTTCCGTCCGCTTCTAAGGTATCCATTTCATTATTTCTGTCGTCCGCTTCAAAGGTATTAATTTCCTCTATTTAGTAAAACAAGTACATAATATGACACACCACTTCCCTCTAATACAACTACCCACTTTATCTATAATAATAATACTCCTTAATCCACGTGCAAAAAACAAATAAAGATCTTAGAATTGTCCACGTGCAAAAAGCAAATGGATACCTTAAAACCGGATAGAGGGAGTATATAAAATTAATAAATTAATTTATATATATATATATATATATATATATATATTAATTTCAAACCCCTAACACCTAGCCTACCCCTACCCACCCCTCACCCCCTACCACACCCAATTTTTTTTTTTTATAAAATTTTAGATTTTAATAATAAAAATATTACCACCAAGTCCTACTCTCTCACCACCCAAAATTTTTTTTTTATAAAATTTTAAATTTTAATATTTAAATAATAAAATATATTACCACCCAGCCTACCCCACCCATCCCCCTACCCACCCTGCCATCGAAAAAAAATTTAATAAATATTTAGATTTTAATATTTAATATAATAACATTTTACTCCCTCCATCCCATAAAACTTTTCACACTTTCCTCATTTGTTTGTCCCACAAAACCATTCACACTCTAAAAATGGAAATATTACTTTATCTAACAACCTCAAAAGTTACTTTAATTTCAAATTTACCACTCATTTTTCACACACATATCATTACTTTATATTTTTTTATTACTTAAAAATACTACAATACCCTCTAAAGTCAACAAAGTTTGTCAAAAAGTGTAACTTTTCTTAAACAATGTGGAACAGTAGACGTGAAAATGGTGTACCCCACCATTAGGGACAGTAGACGTGAAAAGTATTATAGGACGGATGGAGTATTATTTTTATTTATCATATATAAATTCTATTTTAAAAATTAAAAAATAATTGTTGAATTATGGATTTGAAAACCTTTACAAAAATTCATAATTCATTCAAATAGTGGAATTCAAACGAATTGATTTAAAATCAAAGGAATTTAAAATCCACTAATTTTCAAATCCATTAAATTTGAAATGACTCCATCCAAACACAACCCAAAGGTTCCATGGTTCCACCGAATTTTTTTTATACGTAAAATAAACTGAAGAGATTCAAGATATACCATATAATATGTTTCCCCCAAGTTCTAATCGTTGAAGAGATTTCAACATCCCGATTGCAGGCGGTATGTGCCCTATGAAAGAGTTGTATGACAGTCGTATGACTTGAAGTTTTGAACAATGGGATAGATTTGATGGAATAAGGTCGCTAATTTGATTTTTGGATAAATAAATCCCTTCAAGTGATTGGAGATTATCACAAATACTCATTGGCAGAGTTCTACTCAATTCGTTATGTGTGAAAGCTAATACTTGCAAAGTGGATATGTTGTAAATGGAAGATGGAATCACACCTGATAAATGATTGTTTTGTGTTAAACAACCACCTCATCTAAAAGCTTAAGCTGGTAGAGAGTTGAACCGTTTAATACTTAATCAGGTTACACTCTAATACGCCCCCTCACATGCAGGCGGGAAAATTTTGCCTCAAGCCTAGCATGTGCAATTTTCTCATAAATGGGTGACGGTGAGGTTTGAACCCTGGACCTTTGTTAACCATGAGCTCTGATACCATGTTAAACAACCACCTCATCTAAAAGCTTAAGCTGGTAGAGAGTTGAACCGTTTAATACTTAATCAGGTTACACTCTAATATTTTGAATGGCCAGAACTTGCAGAGAATGAAGTCTCCCAAACTCTTGTGGAATTTCTCCATGCACAGAATTGAATGAAAAATCAACAACTTGAAGATTTGATAAGTTTGATAGGGATTTTGGAATAAAACCTATTAATCTGTTGTTTCTGAGAGAAAGGTACTGGAGCTTAGATAAACTGCCTAACACGGGAGGAATCTCTCCAGTGAAGTTGTTAGCTTCGAGAGAGAGAAACTTCAGCCGGTGTAGGAGAGACAACTCTGGAGGCAAACTGCCACTAAAACTGTTGTAGGAGAGGTCGAGGGAAACCAGAAAAGAGAGGTTTCCTAGGTGTGGAGGAATGGTTCCGGAGAGACCCATGTTGGAAATATTCAACGCCGTCACTCTACGGTGGCGCAAGCTGCAGGTGACACCAATCCAGTTGCAGGAGCTTGAATTGGTCCAATTTCTTACAAGTGTGTGATGGGGGTGCATGATTAGGAGAGATTTAAGTGAGAGAAGAGCATGTTGATTTGTGGTGAGGCTTTTGGCTAGACAATGTATTTGGAAGCTGGTTATTACAAATAGGATTGCACATGCAGAAACAAAATGACAAAAGCTTTAAACATGATTAATGCGTATATTGTAATGGGAAAACAGAGGGCTAGCTTGCTGGGTAAGGGTTTAATAATGTATATATAGAGGAATTTCACAAGGAATATTTGATCGCTCAATGGAAGACTAGTTATTCAGAGAATTTAGGGAGTGGCGGATTAAATCTCACACAGGATTTTGTGCCATTTGGGTGCATCATCTTATGTGTCACACGTTAAGTGATTGACACGTAAGAGGGGAGTAAATCCAACCATTGCCCCCTAGGGTTTAAGGTTGGTATAGTTTCCCTCTCCTACGTGTCGTCCATCTAACGGTGCACAGAAGATGATGTACCAAAATGACATAGAGAATCCGAGCCGATTAAATCAAGGATCTACATTAAATATATTTTTCGGCTTGACTTGTAAGTCTGTACAGGTCAATGAAGCTAACTTATTGCAAGGGGCGCTGGACCCCATGGATTTTAAAAACCATGTATATACAATAAAACCTGTACTCCATAAATTAAAAAGAGTTTTAGTGAAACGGTCTCTCGAATCTCAATTCTTGAAATATGATATTTAGAGATTAAAAATAAGTATATATTTAAATTATTATATTTTTATTAAATTAAATTAAAAAATAATTTAATAAGGGTAGGTCTTGCGTGAGACCGTGACGTCCTTGTTTGGTTATAAAAATAAGTCAATAGATTAAACTTTTAGTTGTAACGCGACTAAGAAATGCGACTAAGGACATGGCGCCGCTTGCCGGGAAAATGTTAAACTTTTAGTTGTAACGAGTTTGAAGTTGATTAGTTTTGATAAGGACATGGCGCCGCTTGCCGGGGAAATGTTAAACTTACTCTTACACATTTTACAAGAAATGCGACTAAGGACATGGCGCCGCTTGCCGGGGAAATGTTAAACTTTTAGTTGTAACGAGTTTAAAGTTGATTAGTTTTGATAAGGATATTTCTTTTATTTGTTTACTTGTTTACTTGTCTTGGTTACTTGGAGAACTAATTTGGAAAGTCTTGTAGGTACATGCGAACTCGTTCAAGGTCTCAATCTATTAAACCTTTGAATTTGGAATTGGAAGCTACCTTAAGAAGACAAAGAAGAGGAGTTCTAGATCCTATGAAAGAAGTAATGGAAAACGTAAGGGATAATGCAAATATGATTGATGAAGAAGGTAATATGAGGATTTTTCAAGGGGGTGATAATGCTCGAGGAGGAAATGTTAATCCGGAGTTTGTGCCACAAGCTTATGCTCAACAAATGCACTTGCAAACCCAACAATTGCAAGCTCCTATTCAAAACTTGATGGCACAACAAGAAGCAAGGGATAACCAACAAACTCCTCCGGTAGTGCAAAATCAACCTCGAGGCCATGGACATAATGGAGCAGGGATGAATATCCGAGATCATTTCCAACCTCAATATGGAAATTATGCTATGGGACCGCCGGTGAATATTAATCATTTTGAGATCAAGACGGGATTGATCAATATGGTGCAAGCGAATCAATTTGGAGATGGAGCAATGAAAGATCCAAATGCTCACTTATCGCAATTCACGGAGTTAGCTAACACCATAAAGATCAATGGAGTGAGTGACGATATTGTCAAGATGAAGCTCTTTTCCTTTTCACTAAGAGATAGAGCCAAGGCTTGGTTTCACACTATACCACCGGGATCTTATAATACATGGAGAGAGTTGGCATAAAGGTTCTTGAGAAAGTATTTCCCACCATCAAAGATGTTGCATCTAAAATGTCAAATATTAAATTTTAAGCAAATGCCTCTTGAAACTTTTAGTGAGGCTTGGGACCGGTTCAAAAAAATGCTAAGGAAGTGTCCACAACATGGATTTCCCGAAGATCAACAAGTAGGATTTTTCTATGCCGGTTTGAATGGAAGTGAAAGGATGCTTGTTGATGCTTCAGCGGGAGGTTCGATTTTGGGGCAAACTCCGGAAAGAGCAATTGCCATATGCGAGGAAATAGCTTTGAATATGGGTCAATGGCCCATGGATAGAGTTGCAGGGATATATGAAAAAGAGAGGATTGCTAAGATGGAAGAAGTATGCTTGCAACAAGTGAAAAAGGTGGAGGTGCATAAAGAAGATGTAACGGACAAGGCGATCACAGAGATACTTATGAGAATGAGTGCTAATTTGCAAATGTCTCCGGATTCTTTGTCCAAGTCCATGGTGAATCAACAAGTGCTTGCGAGTCCTCAACAAGGTATGACATTGCCTTTGATGAATCAACAAGCATTTTCTAATCCTCAACAAGGCATGTCTATGCCTAATATGGGTCAATCTTCTCAAAGTTGTCAAATGCCTACCTCCATGCCTCGACAAGGTATGTCCTTCAATTTTGGAATTCAAGATACATGGTATCCACCGGAGATAACGCTTGAGGAAGTTGCCTTCATGCAAGGAAGGAACTTCCAAGGAAATTATGGTGGGAACTTTGGGAATCATGGAGGAGGATATCCACAAAGGCAAGGAGGATGGGGGCAAGGTAATTTTCAAGGAAATTTCAATCAACCTCGTAGGTATGAGAATTTGTCATATGGGAATTAAGGGAATGCACTTACTCTTCCACCGGGAATCAATCCGAGAGATAAATCTTCTTATGGTGAAGGGAAGTCTACAATGGAGGATCAAATAGCCAAAATGCTTGATTTTATGAAGCAAGAGAAAGAGGTGAATGAAAAAAAGGTTTGAATTTATGAAACAAGAGAAAGAGGTGAATGAAAAAAGGTTTGAATTTATGAAACAAGAGAAAGAGTTGAATGATAATCGATTCAAGGCTTTGGAGACTCAAATGAGTCAAATGGCAAGTGAAAGGGGGGATGTTCATCGCCAAGGAAAGTTTCCATCTACAACCATTACTAATCCGAATGAGCATTGTAAGGCAATTGAACTTCGTAGCACAACAAAATACGAAGGACCTTCTTTGCCAACGGAAGTAGAGGAGGTAAAGTGTGAAGTGGAGCCTATGAAAAGATTGGATGAAGAAGGGAAAGAGAAAGAAGTTGAAATTGTTGAAAAAGATGAAAGTACCCCTATACTTGAGGAAGAAAAGGTGAAATCTCCAAAGAAATGGGAAAGATGTAGAGAAGCAAAACAAAAAGAGAGAGAAGAGAAGTTTGAAAGGGATGAATGGGGAATTCTTAAGTTGCCCGTTGCAATTCCTTTTCCACAAAGATGCTTGGAAAAGGGATTAGAAGATAAATTTGCCAAGTTTGCTGAAATATTGAAAAAGATACATGTGAATATTCCTTTTGCGGAGGCTTTACTTCAAATGCCTAACTACTCCAAGTTTTTGAAGGATATCTTGTCAAAGAAAATAAGCTTAGGAGAATTTGAAATGGTGAATCTCACGGAGGAGTGTAGTGCGATATTGCAAAAGAAACTTCCCCCTAAATTAAAAGATCAGGGGAGTTTCACTATTCCATGTGAGATGGGAGAGCATGAGAACTATAAAGCCTTATGTGATTTGGGAGCTAGCATTAATTTGATGCCACTGTTAATTTTCAAGAAGTTGGGTATTGGTGAGGTCAAACCGACGTCGGTTACACTTCAATTAGCCGACCGGTCGTTGACTTATCCAAAAGGAATTGTGAAAGATGTTTTGATCAAAGTTAGCAAGTTTGTATTTCCCGTTGATTTTGTGGTACTAGATATGGATGAAGATTCGAATGTTCCATTAATACTCGGTCGTCCATTTCTTGCCACGGGAAAGGCATTGATAGATGTGGAGAAAGGAGAGCTCACTTTGAGAGTAAATGAAGAAGAGGTGATATTTTCTTTGAGAGAGGCTATGAGGTATCCCAAGAATAAGGAGGAATGTAGAAGATTGGAGGTTGTGGATAATATGGTTGAAGAGCATATGTAACACCTTCACTCCAAAGATCCGTTGGAAATTATCATAAGCTATTCTTACTCAATTGAATCTTTAAAATCTAAATCCTCTTTTTGTTTAGAAAATGATGAAATGATTGATGATTTGCATGGTTTAAATGCTTGTAGGGCACTCACGAATGAGGAAGCAAATGAAGCAAAGGAGGAGAAACTTGATGAAGAACCAAAAGAGGAAGTGCAAGAGAAGAAGAAGGTGGAGTTGAAACCATTACCGGAGCACTTAAAGTATGCTTACTTGAAAGACAATGAAACGTATCCGGTAATCGTATCCTCTTCCCTTAATGATCTAGAATTAGAAAAGTTGTTAAGAGTCTTAAGAGAGCATAAATCTTCTATTGGTTGGAGAATAAAGGACTTGAAAGGTATTAGTCCATCTATGTGTATGCATAAGATTCATTTGATTGATAATGACAAATCTTGTGTTCAAAACCAACGTAGATTGAATCCTATAATGCAAGAAGTGGTAAGAAAAGAGGTGTTAAAATGGCTTGATGCGGGAATCACCTTTCCAATAAGTGATAGTCAATATGTAAGTCCTTTACATGTAGTGGCAAAAAAGGGTGGTATGACAATTGTTAGATCCAATACAAATGAAACAATTGCCACTAGAACTATCACGGGTTGGAGAGTATGTGTTGATTATCGTAAATTGAATGAAAATACTCGTAAAGATCATTTTCCATTGCCATTCATAGACCAAATGTTGGATCGTCTTGCGGGGCATGAGTACTATTGTTTTCTTGATGGTTATTCCGGGTACAATCAAGTATTGATTGCCCCGGAAGACCAAGAGAAGACAACATTCACATGTCCCTATGGTACGTTTGCATTTAGAATGATGCCTTTTGGTCTATGTAATGCCCCTGCCACTTTTCAGCGTTGTATGATGTCTATCTTTGATGGTTTAATTAAAAATATTACGGAGGTGTTTATGGATGATTTTTCCGTGTATGGTTCCTCTTATGATATTTGCTTGACTAATCTCAATATTGTATTACAGAGGTGTGAAGAATCGAATCTTGTGCTAAATTGGGAAAAATGCCACGTTATGGTGACCGATGGGATAGTCTTGGGATATTATATTTCAAAGCATGGGTTAAAAGTGGATAGAGCTAAAGTGATAGCCATAGATCGTCTTCCCCCTCCTACTAGTGAGAAGGGGGTGAGATCATTCTTAGGCCATGCGGGCTTTTATAGACGCTTCATTAAGGATTTTTCCAAAATTGCTAAACCTCTTTGTAAATGGCTTGAAAAAGATTGTCCATTTAACTTCGATGATGAATGTTGTGTATCATTTCAGGTGCTTAAGGATGCTCTCACTTCATCTCCAATACTCGTCACTCCGGATTGGAGTTTACAATTTGAACTACATTGTGATGCTAGTGATCAAACTATTGGAGTGGTGTTGGGGCAAACGAGAGAGAAGAAGTTTAGAGCAATCTATTATGCCTCGAAGACATTGAATTCGTGTCAAGTCAATTATACCACCACGGAGAAGGAATTTTTAGCCGTAGTCTATGGTTTTGAGAAGTTTCGACCATACTTGGTTGGAACACAAATGATTGTCTATACGGATCATGCAGCTATAAAATACCTAATGAGTAAGAAAGATGCTAAACCTCGTTTAATCCATTGGGTGTTGCTTTTGCAGGAATTCGATGTAATCATCAAGAATAAGAAAGGCGTGGAGAATGTGATAGTGGACCATTTGTCTAGGTTGGAAAATGGAGGTGAGAATGAGGATTTAAAGCCAATTGGGGATGAGTTCCCGGATGAGGAAATTTTACTATTGGAGGTTGAGCAAGTATGTACTCTTATGGTGAATGTGCCGCCTTGGTATGCCGATTATGTCAACTTCATTGTGTGTGGAATTAAGCCCACATTGCTTAATGAGTACAAGGAGAAGAAGTTTCATGTTGAAGTGAAGAAGTACTTGTGGGAGGAGCTGTATTTGTTTAAAATTTGTAATGATGGAGTAATAAGGAGATGTGTGGCCGAAGAAGAAGTCATGGGAATTCTTGAACTTTGTCATTCGTCTTTGTGTGGAGGTCACTTTTCTCATCAAAAGACGGGGGCTAAGGTTTTACAATCGGGTTTCTATTGGCCAACATTGTTTAAAGATGCAAAGAAGTTTGTGGCAAAGTATGATAAATGCCAAAGGATAGGGGGAATATGTAAGAGAGATGAAATGCCCATGACCTTAAGGATTGATGTGGAAATATTTGATGTATGGGGCATTGATTTTATGGGACCATTTCCCTCGTCAAAAGGATATGTGTACATCTTGCTAGCCGTGGATTATGTGTCAAAGTGGGTGGAAGCAATACCCACTAAGACAAATGATGCTTTGATTGTGCAAAGATTTTTGAAGAAGAACATTTTTGCTAGGTTTGGAGTTTCACGGGCATTAGTGAGTGATGGAGGATCACACTTTGTAAACAAGTTGATGGAGAGCTTGTTGAAGAGATATGGAGTCAAGCATAGAGTGGCTACACCTTACCACCCTCAAGCAAATGGTTTGGCGGAGGTTTCAAACCGCCAAATCAAGTTAGTTTTGGAGAAAACCATCAATGGAGGGAGGAAGGATTGGTCAGACAAGCTTGATGATGCCTTATAGGCTTATAGGATGGCTTTTAAGACCATTCTTGGTGTGTCACCGTATCAATTGGTTTATGGCAAAGCTTGTCACCTTCCCGTGGAGTTGGAACACCGTGCATTATGGGCTATCAAACTCCTTAACATGGATGAAAGGAAGAGTGATCAAGCAAGGTTGTTGAAGTTGGTTGAGTTAGAGGAGTTTAGAGGAAGAGCATTTGATAACTCAATCATTTACAAGGAGAATATGAAGAGATGGCATGATGCTAAGGTCAAGGAGAAGACGTTTGCTCCGGGGAACAAAGTTCTTGTATTCAATTCGAGGTTCAAGTTGTTTCTCAGAAAGCTTAAGTCTAAATGGATGGGGCAATATGAAGTGCTTGAAGTGTTGAGTGGACATACGTTGAAGCTTAAGGGCCCTAATAATGAGTTTGTGGTAAATGGACATCGAGTGAAACATTACCTATCTCCTTTTCAAAAGGAGATAGTGTATGTGGATACCCTCGCTTCTTGAACTTCTTTGAGTGCTTAGTAGAGTAGGTTTTATTTTATGTTTGCTTTTATTTTATTTTTTTTAGTGTGGTATGTAGGTGGATTGTGCTCATGATGAAAGATATATAAGAAGAAGACGAAGTGTGCTTGATAAGGAATGGAGATGTATGTCACACCACTTTGTTCAAACTTAAAATTAACACTTGTGTTAATTTAAGTTTGGAGGGAGAGTGCGTGGTGGCCATACTTGAATGTAGGAATGCACATACGTCATCACAAGGTACGTTTATGATGATCAATGGTGGAAACTACAAGGGTAAGTCTCACCACTTTTTGCAAACTTAATTCTCAACTTGTTTCGATTTAAGTTTGGGGGGATAGTGTGTGGTGTGCCTTACCACTTGTGTATGCTTGATGTATCATGTTGATAGAGTGATTATCTTGATTGTCTTGTGTAAAATTGGGTCAATTTTAAAAATTTTCTCATGAGCTTGGTTATAATTTTGGGTTAGTTTGGTTGTGTTGAAGTGCATGATAGTCCTAATTTTTAGTGCAATTGTTGAGCTAATGGTTTTGATAAGTTGTTGAGCATAAATGAAGTAGAGTGGAAGCATGAATTGAGCCCAAAGATCAAATTGAGAAAACGTTGTGGATGCAAGTCGGAAGCTCATGCCAACCATTTCTATTCTCAAATGTTTAAGGGAGTTTACTCTAAATCTTATCACTTCTAATTGCTTGACATGAATTAATATTGATTTGGATTGTATTGGATTAGCATGATACTTCATGTGTTATGTTTATGGGAGTTTTACTTTCGTAATCTAGGATTTCATTTTCTATTAAGGATGGGATGCTTGTTGAGCTTATTTGTTATGGATGATGAGGTGATATGCTTTGATTTCTAGTGATGGATGATTTTGGTCATGTATGTTATGTGTTTTTGTTATATTTTTAGTTTGGTGAGTCTTTTCTTATGTGTTATGTTTGAATTCTTATTCTTGTATAGGGATGCTTGGTGGCATGTTTTGGAAAGGTGTTAAATATTTTTAAATGTGAGCTATGAGGTATTGTTTGTGATTAGTAATGGCAAGTACGTTAATGGTTTCTACTAGTTGAAATTGTGACATGGATTACATAAGTTGTTCAATTTTGAGACGTATGAAGGGTAGTTATGTTTCTTTTGGTCCAAGCAAAAGCTTGTGAGAATTGAGCCTCAACCGTGCCTCCATGGTTAATTATTGATGAGAGGACCGGTTGTACTTAGACAAACTAGAACTTGCTCTTGGACTATAGGAACGAAGCCCGAATGGTTGAAATTTGTGACATGATCTTAGGCCATCCTTGTTGAATGAAGTCATAGCCATAAAATTCCTTACCTTATACATCATCCCTAGTTAACCACTTTGAGCCTTAAAGCCTATTTCTTGTGATATAAGCACATTACAAGCCTTGAAAACCCACATAAGCCTTATATATATAACCTATGTGTGGGTAATTGAGGATGATGATGGTTTACAAGGGAGATGTGAAAAAATGTGCAAGTAAATGGAAGAAAGGTTGAGTCAAGAAAAAGGATGAGAGAGCTCAAGATAAAAGCAAAGTGCAACTTCAACAAAAGTGAAAAAGGAGCAAAACCATAAAATATACTCAAGGAATACAAAAATCAAATAAAAGAAGTTTGTCATTCAAAAGAAGCTCAATAAATCCATGGTATGTGATATTTAGTGCTTATAAACAATTGACAAAGGGAGGAAGTTCGAAAGTGAGGAAGTTGGAGAAAAGAATCATCTCTTCGATTATCCACACTTGAATAGTCACTTGTATCCAAATTTTCCTACCTTACCAAAGAGCCTAAACATTACATCCTAAGATAAAGACCTTTTTGATCACTTATTGAAACTAGGGTGGCTTGTGAACATAGTCCATGAGCAAGCCTATGGTGAGTCAGTTCTAACCGGTTGATGAGTGATGTTCAAAACCCTACTCCATAGAGTGTTGAGTGAATTTGATATCCTATGAGAGGCTTGGATTGAAAGGGATTTGATTACTCTTTTGTCATCTTAAGATTGAACTTGTTACTCTTTCATGTTATAAGTTTGATGATGTAGGGATACTTAATGTGATTTTGTAATCCTTATTACTTGTGATGTGTTGTGGTTTTCGTTTGTTAGGTGTTTTCTAGGTGAAAATTACTCTTCTTGTTTATTATTTTTCGTTGTTCGAGGACGAACAACACTTTAAGTTTGGGGGGTTGATCGTCGTCATTTTTACCTAGGTTTTAGTGTCTTTATTTGTGGATTTTTATATGTTTTTATCCGTATTTGTGTAACTTTTGGTGGAGTTTTGTGTTAATTAGGAGAGATGTGTACAGGTTGATAAATGTGTGAAAATGAGCTTAAATGTATGTGAAACAGGTAAAAAATGGAGCAAAACGGAGTCGAGAGCTGAAACGGACTGGAAAACACCCAACTCGAGTTGTATGGTCTTACTCGACTTGCAACTCGAGTCGAGTTGAAGCTCGAGTAAGTGCAGAAATTGTCCAGTAGCTCAACTCGAGTTGCAAGGTCTAACTCGACTTACAACTCGAGTCGAGTTAGGTGGCGGAGAAAGTCTAGCTTCTGACATGAGTAGACAGGCGAGAGCTCGAGTTAACTTACTCGAGTCGAGCTGGGATCAGGGCAAGTCGAGCAGCAAGTCGAGCTGGGGCAGAGTAACGTCAAAAATTGTCCAGTGAGCTAACTCGAGTTGCAAGACGTGACTCGACTTGCAACTCGAGTCGAGCTAGGTCCGAAAAACCATCCAGTTTGCAAAGCCACGCAACTCGACTTGACAGGCGAGAGCTCGAGTTGCGTACTCGAGTCGAGTTGGGTCAAAAGCAGGAAAAAGTCAGAAAATTTTAGAAACTTCTAGAAGGTTCCAAGGAGTTTAAATACATGTTTTGATCACAAAATAAAGGGAGAGCCTCATTTTTTTACAGTTATTTTGGAGATCAACACACACACTTTCTCACCACCATTTCACATACTCCATCCGTATCATTTCTTCCCTTCAATTCATCCATCCAACCAACTTGATCTTCAAAAGTCCATCCATACATCCATCCATCCACACATCTAAGAGGAGGAAATCACATTTGATTGAAGAATTTGACATGATCAAGGAAGAGGGAGTCAACCTTTAAAGGGAAGCTCAATCACCTTCATTTTGCTATTTTCTTCATTATTTGGCTCATATGGAGCATGCATTGGATTATAGTCAATTTGTAATGAATATTTGTGGCTAGTCCTCAAGTGAGGCTAGCAATATGATTGGTTAGGAATTATGTAGATTTTGCACACCAAAAGCTTGATGAATTGATTGTTATGAATATTTTCTATCATGAATGCTTATTCTCATTTGATGTATGATTTGTGTGATTAAATTCTCTATTCATAGTGTTAGGATGGCCATTCCAATATTATGTATAGTGCGTTTAATTGAATCATTGATTGCATGAGATGACTTAGGTAGTATGAGGAGAGGAAAGCCATTCCCTTCAAGTGCTTAGAACCTCATGATAGAACATTAGTGATGAACTAGTGAGGGGAACCCAACTTATGATCATAGTACCTTCATGGGAATTGAAAGTAAGAACAATCTTAGGAGATTTAAACTTGTAAAAGAGTTGAGAACCTAATCACCTTGGCCATAGGGATTAGGGCCGTACAATTGTGATTGCCCTTAATATCATAACATGAAAATCATTAATGCATGAGTGTGTGTGAAGTCTACATAAGACCTTATCCATGATGTTGCTAGCTTTACTCTCTCCTCTTAGATACATTTCATCCATTCATTTCACTTTGTCACTTGATTGATATTTGTTATAATTCGTTGCTAGTTAAGTTCGATAGATAATTGATAGAGTAATCATTAGTCTTAAACCAAACCTTCAATCTATAATTTTTAAAAAGCGTAAATCAATGGAAAATCCGAATATGACCTAAGCTTACTTTTCTCTTGGGAGGACAATATTATAAATTTTGTACTTGGTCACGCGTTTACTCGACGATAGAGTACACTTACTCTTACACATTTTACAAGAAATGCGACTAAGAACAGGTACACTATCCCCGCAGATATATCATCTTTATCTAATACAGACAAAGAAAAACTAGATGGAAGCACGAAGAAGGACAACTTGGCGCTCTACATACTATAAATGGCTATGGCGGAGTCTCTATTTCAGAGGATTAGTGGAGCGAAGACATCCAAGGAAGCCTGAGACATACTAAAGGAGGAGTGCCAAGGGAGTGACTCTAAAACTCCAAACTCTTAGGAGAGATTTCATAAATATGAAAATGAAAGAATCTGAGACCATTAAAGATTACTACACTCAGTTAGGAGAAGTAGTAAATCAACTAAAATCTTATGGGGAAGATATGACAGATAAGAAAATAGTAGAAAGATTTTAATATCTCTCACTACTAAATACAATCCAGTAGTCACTACCATAGAAGAGACTAAAGATATAGAAAAATTGGCAGTGACAGATCTATTGGGTTCTCTATAAGCATATGAAAAAAGACTGAGCATAAACGAAGATGAAAATGTAGAAAATGCTTTTCAGTCTAAATTAAAAATACGGTCTCAGAATTCTAAAAATGGGGGGAGAAAATTTGGAGAAAATAAAAATAATAGAAAAAAAAATCCACCATGTGGAGTTTGTAAAAGGACCAATCATCTTGAAAAGGATTGTTGGTTTCGAGGCAAAAGACAATGCAAAAGTTGTGGGAGATTTGAACATCTAGAAAAAATTGTCGCTTCAAGAAAAGTCACCAGGCAAACTACTCTGAAGAAAAAGAAGATGGAGATCATCTCTTCTATGCTAACCATGTCGCATCAGAAGTGAAAAATGATACGTGGTATGTAGACAGTGGGTGCAGCAACCACATGATGTGAGACGAGAAGATCTTTCAAAATATTGACAAAACGGTAAAATCTCAAGTGAAGCTGGGCAATGGAGACCTGGTGGAAGTTGAAGAAAAAGGTACGATAGCTGTCAACACAAGAAAAGGTATGCGGTACATCCACGATGTGCTATTGGTACCAAAACTATGCACTAATCTACTCAGCGTGGGCCACATGATGGAGAAAGGATACTCTCTACTATTCAAAGGCGACTCATGCACCATCTACGATAAAAAGAATAAAAATCAAGTGATCCTTGTAGTCAAAATGCAGCATCAAAGGAATTTTCCAATCCAATGGAACTATGTGGAGACAGCACTAAAAGCCCAAGAAGACCAATCCTGGCTATGGCACTGGAGGTTCGGGCATTTCAACTTCTACGTGCTAAAGTTACTCCAACAGAAGGATATGATGAGAGATCTTCCTCCAATCCAACCAAAAGAAAATATATGCGAAAAGTGCATGGAAGGCAAGCAACACAGAAAGCCGTTCCCATCGGGACAAGCCTGGTGAGCTAAACAAGCTTTGGAGCTGGTTCATACAGACGTATGCGGGCCAATGAGAACGCTAACGTTCGAGAAAAATAGGTACTTCATTCTCTTCATTGACGACTACACAAAATTACTTGGGTGTACTTTATGAAAGAAAGATCAGAAGTCTTCTCTATCTTCAAAAAGTTCAAGAATCTAGTGGAGAACCAAAGTGGTCAAAAAATCAAAGTTCTACGAAGCGATTGAAGGACAGAGTATACATCCAAGGAGTTCAACAAGTTCTGTAAAGAAGAAGGAGTCAACCATCAGCTAACAGTTGGCTACGCTCCAGAACAGAATGGAGTCTCAGAGAGAAAGAACAGAACTGTCATGGAGATGGCAAGAACAATGCTAGCAGAAAAAGGCATGCCCAAGGTATTCTGGGCAGAAGCTGTCTATACCGCAGTCTACTTACTGAATAGGTGTCCAACAAAGGCAGTCCAAAATAAAATACCAATTTAAGCTTGGAGTGGACGAAAGCCGTCAGCAAAAAATGTAAGAGTGTTTGGGAGTATTTTCTACGCGCACATCCCAAAAGAAAAGAGACCCAAGTTGGAGGAGAAGACCGAGAAATGCATATTTCTCGGATACAACACTCAATCTAAAGGCTATCGACTCTACAGTCTCAAGACAAAGAAGCTAATCGTCAGTCGAGACGTCGAGTTCGATGAGAATGCCTCGTGGAACTGGGAAGAAGAAAAAGTCGAGAAACAAAATATCGTGATGCCTCAAATACGACGACCTAGTGAGCATCAAGAAGTTGCAGAAGAAGAACCAAAAACTCCAAAAGTGCTTACACCACCACAGTCCTGAGACTCCAGCAACTAAGGTTCAAGAAGGACCGGCCCTAGATGAGACACCCAGAAATGTGAAGACACTAAGAGAAATCTATGAAAGCTGCAACCATGCAACCATAGAGCTAGAAAATTTCAAAGCCATCATCAAGAAAAAGTCACAGCGAAAGAAATCAAGGTTCAAAACAAAAAAGTTCAAAATGATCATAATAAGCATAAGGGGGAGTGATAAAGGTTGATGCTTATTCTAATAAAATAAATAATATACTGAAAAATCTAGAGATAAAGTAAATTCTCTAGAAAGTAATAGACATAAAATGGTAAGCAGATAGTATTCTAGAATTAAGTAGATAATGATAGAAGAGGCGGTGAGATTATTTCTAAAAAATTATGACACACTATCACCGCCCATCTTGTACCACTATAAATAGAGGGCAGCATGTATTTGGTAATAACAACTAAGAATACCCATTTTACTAAATCTTTGCTCCTACCAACAAAAATGAATGTGCAGTGTGTCTTCTGTCCTCTTTTCCAAAAAATCACTGCTGGTGAATTGTTTGCTACAAAAGTGGGCCGATAATTGGGCTGAAGATTAATTTCTGCTAGTTTTGGGTTACCATTTTGCCCTTTTACTTGCTAAGCTTCAAACTTAAATTGCTGGAAATTTGATTGGGCCAGCACTGCATTAAACCAAGGGGCTTGCAAGGTGGGCTTCAATGAGGATGTAAGTGAATTGAGAAAGTTGCTGCTATTTGGCTGTGCCACAACAAAGAAGGAGGGGCTGGGAAATGTTCAAGAATGGGCTGAACAGCTGGAGCTAATGGGCTAACATCTGAAAGTCGTTGGACTTATTATTGGGCCAAAATTATGAACGTGGGCCACTGCACACTCCTTTTTATTAAATACACACCATCTATTGAATACACATTTTTTAAATTTAACTTTTGAATTTTATTATATACACCCCTATAAAATTCCAAAATCACCCTTTTTAAAATTAAAACTAAAAGTTAAATAAATATTTATCTCTGCTTAACCTATCTACTTCTAATCCAATTTGTAGATTTAAAGATCCAACAAGACAACCTGTGTAAATCACACATAGCCACTAGAATGGAACCTTCCAGATTGTTCCTACTTAGTATGTATCATATTTAGTTTCATCAACCATTTCCATTATTCATAGAATTCTAGTGAATGTCATGCATTACGGCTTGCTTGTGTCGATTAAAACAAGTAATTGTGATTGCTAAGTAGTTAAAACAAAGTTCCGGCAATGCCTGCATAATGCTGTCTTATTTTCGACCATAATTTGTAAGAGAGTATTTGCGTACAATTTATAATTAGAAACACCTTTTTTGTTGTAGTTAGAGAGATCTCCTCTTAGTAAAGCAAGTTAGGTATGGTAGGCCATGGAATTATTGAACATGAACTATATATTAAACACCATTGGTGCAAATATGTCTTGAAATATTGTTCCAACAATAAACAAAAGACATTCTAACAAATTTATGGATTTCATGAAGGACACCCTATTTTACAAAGATGGAAAAAAAAAAATAGCATGAAAATGATCATGTGATGTTGTAACAGAACAAGGAGATGGCAAGGACTTTCCTCTATATTTAAGCTCATACACGAAAATTAAACTGACGTTTGATTTTGTGTAGCTCCGATAGAGTTTCTTTCATGTTTATTCTATCACTCGGGGATTCTGCAGAGCACTTCAAAGCCAACACTAATATGGACGATAAGCATTGCATCATCTTGTTGTAGTGTTCTTCATCAACATTACTCACTAAGTTGGCATCTATAACCTCATCAACATATTGTGGGATCAATCTCTCAACCCAAAGCTTAATGCTAAGATCGCCAGCAAACATATCATCACTTGGCTTTTTTCTCGTAAATGTTTCCATCAACATCACTCCATAACTGTAAACATCACATTTTGTCGACACTAATCCTTCCAAACCATACTCTACAACAATTAAAATCATTAGTTATCCAATTTGTAAGATACAATTCAAAGAATTAAGAAAGCAGTTCAATTTGGAAGAGAAAGAAAACCACCTGGAGCAATGTAGCCAAGCGTAGCAAGAGTGTTAGTCACCACAGTGCTCTCCCCATCTCCCAAAAATTTTGCAATCCCAAAATCACTAACATGGCCAACCATCTCTTTGTCTAACAACACGTTACTCGGCTTCAGGTCGCAGTGAACGATAGGCACTGAATAGCCATGGTGAAGATACTCCAGTGCACATGCAACATCAATCATTATGTTAAGCCTCTTCATGAAATCCAAGAAATAGTTGTGGGAATACAACCATTTTTCAAGGTTTCTGTTGGGCATATACTCAAGAACTAATGCTCTGAAGTCTTCATTAGAGCAACTGCTCACAACCTCAGTCAGGTTTCTATGGCGAATGTTGCGTAGTACTTCACATTCTACGTCAAAACTCCTGAAAACATCTCTAGTTTCGAGATTAAACACCTTCACAGCAATAACCTTCCCATCTCTGAGAACTCCTCTGTAAACAGAACCGAAACTCCCAACGCCTAGAATATTGCTTTCATCGAATTGTTGAGTCGCCTGCAGGATTTCATAATAAGAAATTCTTTCCCGTGCAGTGGACACCTCCAAATCATTTTCACCAATCTTCTTGTCTTTCTTTCTACGTTGTAACAAGATAAAGGCCAAAGCGGCAACAGTGATGAGCACCAAAAACCCAGCAACAGCAAATAATGCAAATTGCAGTTTCTTTCTCTTGGATCGGTGACTGGATTTTCTCCTACAAAGTGGTACGTGGAACTTTGGAATTCCACAGAGTGCCTTATTACCAAGAAAAGAGTCCATAGTAAAATTAGTGAAAGAGCCACCATCTGGAATCTCCCCACTTAAAGAATTGAAAGACACGTTAAAGTAGTGGAGCTGCTGAAGTTTCTCAAGAGACTCTGGGATTGAACCAGACAAGTTATTGTAAGACAAGTCCAATGTCTCTAAATTCAGCATATTCCCCATGGGCACTGGAATAGAACCCTCAAATTTATTATGAGCCAAAGACAGATCAACCACATTCTGCAAATTCCCAATAGTGTAGGGGATAGACCCCGACAAGTGGTTCTTCGATAGGTTTATATAAGTTGCAGCCCCTAGATTAGCTACCTCCGGTGGTAAAAACCCAGTCAAGGAATTTGAAGACAAGTCTAGTCTAAACAAATCTTTAAGGCGCCACAAGCTGGATGGTATGGTTGACGTGAGCATGTTTGAACCTAGAAAAAGTAGTCTTATAGACAAGACATGTCCTAAACATTCAGGAATGGGGCCAGAAAGTTGATTTTGGTAAAACAGAATGCCAAACAAGCTGTGCAAATTGCACAGAGCCTCTGGTATGGGACCTTCAAGACTGTTGTCATGGAGATCTAATCCTTGAAGATTGATCAATGATCTAAAAGAAGTTGGAATGGTACCAGAGATGTCATTGTTTTCTAATGCAAGAATCATGAGATTGGTTAAATTGCTGATTTCGTGAGGAATTGGACCCCTAATCTTGCAATTGTAGGCATAAAATTGGAGCAAGGAGGTAGACAAATTCCCAATGGAAGGTGGAAGGATTCCATCTACAAGGTTATTACCGATATCCAAGAGCTTTAATGATGTGCATCTTGTCAGCCAAGTAATGAAGCTCTCCTCGATACTCAGATCGTTGTTTGACAGGTTTAGTAGCTCGAGGAGAGTGAGGTTTCCAAGGTAGTGAGGCACAAATTCAGTGAATCTATTATAGGTCAGATCGAGTTCTTTAAGATGAACACAGTTGGAGATTGAGGAAGGTATTGTTCCGGGAAGGTAGTTGTGGCCCAGTAGAAGAACTTCAACAAGAGGTGAGTTGTAGCACAAATCGGAGGGAAGATTGCCCGACAAAGTATTGTTATTGAGGTCAACAACTCTAAGGTTGGAGATGTTAAATAGCTCCACCGGAATTGAACCACTCAAACCCTTCAACCCACCCATTAATAAACTCTCCAGTCGGTATAGTTGCCCCATTTCTCTAGGTATAACACCTATCACCATTTTTAAGAAATTACAAACTTCAAGCATTTTAAATAATGAATCACAGACAACCTAAGTCTGTTAATTATTTTTTTCAGTGATACCTGTTAAGTCGTTACTGGAGAGATACAGTTCTGTGAGCATACTAATATTTGCAATATATCCAGACAGCTTCCCACTCAGTTTATTGCGTCCTAGATACAAACTTTGCAAGGAAGACATATTTTTGAAAATATGGAGGGGCAGTCTGCCTCTTATCTCATTTTCTTCAATTCCAAATGCAACCAAGTTGTGAAGATAGCCAATCTCCTGAGGTATGTCACCTGTATATATTCAGAATATTATATTGGTAAAACGAAACTACTAAAACTGATTTAAGATGTACGTACAGGCATTAAATTGAAGAGAATGAATGGTGATGGTGCCGTATCGCATGGAAACTCCTTAATTATGCCAATAGCAAATCAAAATATGAAATTTTATTCAATAATTAATTAATTTAAACTAAGAGTAAAGATTAAATCGGGACAAATAGTACATGAACCATATGTTTCTTGAATAGGAATACCATAGACCATTGAAACTACAAACCATAAATGATAAAAGATGAAATTATATACCTTAAAAATTGACCCAAAACCCAAAAAAAAATAAAAAATAAAAAATAAAGCCTTTACATGAACATCACATATAATTGTGTAATAAAATAATGCCTTTACACGGTTCCATAGAATTTTTGGTATAAATAAAATAAATTAATGAGATTCAAGGCATACCATATAATTTGTTTCCCCCAAGATATAATACTTGAAGAGATTTCAACATCCCGATTGCAGCCGGTATGTGCCCTCTGAAAGAGTTGTATGACAGTGACAGTATTTGAAGTTTTGAACAATGGGATAGATTTGATGGAATAAGGCCGCTAAGTTGATTTTCGGATAAATGAATCCCTTCCAGTGATTGGAGATTATCACACAAACTCATTGGAAGACTTCCACTCAATTCGTTATGTGTGAAAGCTAATTTTTGTAATGTGGATATGTTGTAAATGGAAGATGGAATCACACCTGATAAATGATTGTATTGAATGCTCAAAAATTGAAGAGAATGAAGTCTCCCAAACTCTTGTGGAATTTCTCCATGCAGAGAATTGAATGAAAAGACAACAAACTGAAGATTTGACAAGTTTGATAGGGATTTTGGAATGAAACCTATTAAGCTGTTGTTTCTGAGAGAAAGGGACTCGAGCTTAGATAAACTGCCTAACCAGGGTGGAATCTCTCCAGTGAAGTTGTTAACTTTGAGAGAGAGAAACTTCAACCGGTGTAGAAGAGACAACTCTGGAGGCAAACTGCCACTAAAACTGTTGTAGGAGAGGTTGAGGGAAACCAGAAAGGAGAGGTTTCCTAGGTGTGGAGGAATAGTGCCGGAGAGACCCATGTCGGAAATATCCAAAGCCGTCACTCTGCGGTGGCGCAAGCCGCAGGTGACACCAATCCAACTGCAAACAGAGCTTGAATTGGTCCAGTTTCTTACAAGTGTGTGATGAGGGGGAATGATTAGGAGAGATTTAAGTGAGAGAAGAGTTTGTTGATCTGTGGTGAGGCTTTTGGCAAGACAATGTATTTGGAGGCTGGTTATTACTAATAGGAGTGCACATGCAAATACAAAATGACAAGCTTTAAACATGATTATTGTAATGGGAATACAGAGGGCTTGCGGTGTTTTAACTTATACAATAGAGGAATTCCACAAGGAATACTTTATCAGTCAGTGGATGACTAATTCAGAGAATTTCGGGCAGTGGTAGATTAAGTGCTTCACTCTAAATCTCCACTAAATATATTTGTCGGCCAATACTAGTCAACTTGACTTTTAAGTCTACACAGGTCAATGAGTAGCATTTTGCGTGGGAGTGTCATCATCTCATGAAGAACAAAAAACCTTTTTAAATATTGTAGCAGAGTAATTTTCAGATATGCAGAACAAGGGCTACATTTCAGGTTTTTGCATGAAAATTAAACTGACGTTTGATATTGTGTAGCTCCGACAGAGCTTCTTTCATGCTTATTCTATCTCTTGGGGGATTCTGCAGAGCATTTCAAGGCCAACTCCAATACAGATGATACGCATCGCACGATCTTGTTGTTGTGTTCATCATCAATACTACTAACTAAGTTAACATCTATAACATTATCTACATTACGAGGAAGCAATCTCTCAATCCAAATCTTTATGCTCAAATCTCCACCAAACATATCATCGCTTGGCCTTTTTCTCGTAAATGCTTCCATCAACATCACACCATAGCTGTAAACATAACACTTTGTCGACACTAGCCCTTCCAAACCATACTCTACAAAGTTTAAATTTATTAGTAGAATTAAACAGTTTTAGTACCAAGGAAAACAAAATCACCTGGAGCAATGTAGCCAAGTGTAGCAAGGGTTTTGGTCACCACAGTGGACCAGTGGTCTACCCATCTCCCAAAAGTTTAGCAATTCCAAAATCACTAACATGGCCAACCATATTCTTATCTAATAACACATTGCTTGGCTTAATGTCACAATGAATGATGGGTGTAGAGTAGCCGTGGTGAAGATATTCATTTTAATTATTACTGCAGTGAAGATATTCATTTTAATTATTACTGCAGACACTCGTAGATTTTACTTTCTGAAAAAATATTTACGATATTATCCTCATAAATTTAAAGAAAAAGTAGTGAATTATGTACGAGATTATATCAATTTTAGTCTTGTAATTTGATAAGATTCAATTTCAGTTCTACAACTTTTATTTTTCTTAGCTTCTTACCTTTTTCAGTTTTTTTTAGAGATTCTGCATTTTTTTAATATATATACATAGTTTAACCACTGTAATGGCATAGTGGAATAGGTGCTGGGAAGACACCGGGGTTCTGCGTTCGAATACATTATATCCCATTATTTCCTTTTTTCTTTTATCCTTTTTTAATTCTTTCCACTATTCTATTATTTCCTTTTTAATTTATTATATTAACTTAATATTACACTACTAATGAATAAAAGCGTGTAATTTATTAACATAATAAAATTTCGTGTTAAAAAGATATAATATTTTAGGTGTATTTATATTGTGTGAGTCCTATAAAGATATATTATTAATTGTTTTGTGTTTGACTCATTTATCATAAAAAGAAATATAACTTTTGAGTGAGACGTACTAATAAGTAAAATGTAACTCTTGTGGCAGGGTGGAGGGAGTACTTCGTATTATTATTTGGGCCCCCCTCGACACAAATCCTGCGTCGCCACTGGCTATTTGCACCCTCGAACTTATTGAACAAACCCCAAAATTTTTTTATTTAACCTTTTAAAAATTAATAAGACTAAAATACCCTTATTACTAAATGCACCCCAAAATTACTACTTATCTTATTACTAAATACACCCCAAAATTACTATTTATCTCCCTGAATAATACATCTCATTCTCCACCCTTCCGAACACGGCGCTGTGTTGTGTATTCTACGACTAAATCCCGTCGTTGGAAGAGACGATCGACAAGGAATCCGATGAGAAGGTTCTGGAAACTCTGTCGATACAAGTGACTCTATTTGCGGGCTGTTTTCGGGTTTATCAAAACCAGGGCCTTCATCAATAATCATTCTTGAAATCTTTGCCCATTTTCGACAGATCTTCCTCTAATTTCGCATTACCAACGAATCGGGTTTGAGCAACGTTCGTTCTAACCCAAACTGAGATGAAGAAATTGAAGGATATGGTGGAGACAAGAAATCCAGGGTTAAGGCACGTGTCATCCTTCTTAGTGATGACAGCTTACGTATGGAGTTGTTTTGAAAAATCATTGACAGGTGGTGATGACGATGAGCCCGAAGTCTTCGCGTTTGCAGTCGACGCCAGGGCCCGCATCAACTCGCCAGTCCCGGAAAATTACTTTTGTAATAGGTGATGAGGGATTGATTTCTGTTCCAAAGAACAATGTTAATCTGGTGGAGTTTGTGCTTATTGGGGTGAACCCTAGCTCCGTGAGCTTAACGGCTATGGCGTCGAATTGCCAGAAGTTGGAAAGATTGGCGCTTTGTGAGAGTGAGACCATGGAGATGCTGAGATTTCATGTAACGGATTTTGGAATTGAGGCATTCGCTTTTGGATGTCCGAATTTGGTGAAAATTAAGGTGAAGAAGTGTGGAGGAGTGTCAAGTGATGTGGTGAATTGGCTGAGGGCGAGGAGGGTGTCATTAGATGTGAACTTAGACGTGGATGAGGTTGAATTGAACGCGATGGATACAATGACGATGGATGATGGCGTGGAGTCGACATCAACGAGCAGTGAGGGCCAACCGTCCTCCAATAAGTCGAGATTTAGTCTTTTTGCAGGAAGGAGTCTTGCTGCTTGTGCTTTCCAAAGGTTAATAAATGGCAATGGTGGTTCGAACGATAGGTGAATGTCAACTCTTGTTCCATATGTGTTGTGTGTATTTTACTTGCACATTGTGAGAGCTTTTCTGGCACTGTAATTATAGTGTATTTTGCATTGTTGGTATATGATTATAATATCGCAGAACAAGGGAAGGAAGGGAGGGTAGAAAATGTGATGATTTATTCAGGGGGTATATTTAGTAATAAGAGTATTTTAGTCAAATTAATTTTAAAAAAATTAATTAAAATGTTTTTGGGGTTTGTATAGTAAGTTGGAGGTGCAAATAGCCCAATTGGGATCACCTATTCCACTTCCCTATTTCATCTCCTGTTTCATTTATTAGATTTTTGCCATGTGTATTAATATAAGGCCTAAAATACAATCACATGCCCCAAGGGTTTATTAGTCATTAACTAGGGTATAATATTTTTATGGAAACAAGTTATGAAACAGGGAGTGAAACACCATTGTGGAATAGTGGAATCGAATTGCAAATAGCCGCCCTTTTTTTTTTAATCACAAAATTTGTATTTGGTCCTTCAGATGTTACAGTTTTAAATTTTAGTCTTCAATTTTATTATTGTTATTATTATTATTATTATTTGGTTCTAAGGGATCAAAATTGGACAAATATGACCAAGAGGAAAAAAAAAGACTAAGAATTGAAAACTTACAATAAAAGGACCAATTACGAATTTTGACATTCTTACATGACCAAAATTAAATAATTTCTTTTCTCCTCTCAATCAAACAAACTATGCAAAGTGAAAACACTTATTCATGCACTGTCCACTCAATCCCTTAGCTATATATGTATATATATATGCTCAGGTTTATATAGTCAATCACTTATTCATGCATGTGCAACCATTGTGCGTGTTAATTATTTCAGAGGGCATTATTGAATTATAAACCGAGGGTTTTAATTCCATCATCATTTTGGGGTTGATGATAAAAAGATGAAGAGTGAGGTGAGATGTGTGTTGATAATTATAATGGTAACTATAGTTGGAGGAAGTGAAGAAGATGCAGAAAAAGAATAGTCATATTAGCAAGGCTTCATCCTGCCCGCAACATCAAAACTGAGGACTGATCCGCCGGCGATACCATTTCGGTTCCACATGCAAGTGTGGAAGGGCATATAAGTGGGGTCAATCGTACCCTTCACCTACAGTCATGATTTTGAGTGAAGTTAGGGCTCTCTAGCCTATATGCCTAACATCAAGTGGCAAGCAAGATTCAAGTAAGTAGAATAGGAGATGAAACAAGGAAATAGTTTTGGGTGAAGTATATGCCGGCAAGATTCTAGTAAGTTGAATAGGAGATGTTGAAACAAGAAAATAGAACCGGTGATCCCATTTGGAAATGCCGGCTTTTTTTTTTTTTTATAACATGATTTGTAAGAGAATAATTGCGACCACAATTTATAATCACAAACCCCTTTTTTTGCTTTAGTTACAGACTCCCCATAGTAAAGTAAGTTAGGTACTAATTCAAAAGATGGACCATGGAATTATTGAACATGAACTAATAGACAGGTGCAAACATGTTATGAAATATTGTTCCGGGAATATACAAAGACGTTCCGGGATCTCATGAAGGACAACCACTTTTACAGAAATCGAAAAGAATAGCATATCATGATAATGAACATGTGATGTTGTAACAGAACAAGGAGACTGCAAGGTCTTGCCTCTATGCTTAAGCTCGTACACGAAAATTAAAGTGATGTTTGATTTTGTGTAGCTCCGATAGAGTTTCTTTCATGTTTATTCTATCTCTTGGGGATTCTGTTGGGTTTGTCAAGAATAAAAGAAAGAATTTCTTTTATTTCTTTGTCCCACATCGGATGAAGAGTAAAAGGGGAGGGATTTCTTAGGCTATATAATGAGGCCCTTAGACTTGATATCAAGTGCACCAATCAAGTAGACTTTAATCTTTGTGTTTGATTCTTCTTAAATTCCTTTCTTGGATTCTCGGTTGTGAGAATGGGGAAAAAGGTGTGAATTAGTCAAAGATTTGTAAGAGTGTAGGGATTGGGGTCGGGAGAGAGAAATTCTGTGTGATTGTAAAATTTTTCACATAGTGGTATTTTCTCGGTCCGTGGTTTTTCTCCGATTTCGGAGTTTTCCACGTAAATTCTTATGTTGTGCTTTTTTATATTCTTCTTTATTTGTCCCTTAGGAATGAATGGGGATATGCTTATCCCAACAAGTGGTATCAGAGCCCGTTCGAGCGCTTATAAAGTTCTTAGTATGCTCTGTGGTTGCAGCATAGTATGACCTTCCATATCAGAAAAGACTTTATGAGAGGAAGAGATTATTCATTAGGCTCAGGGTGGCATGAAAGAAGTGAGAAAAGCTAGTGGCACAAGGGGGTCAAAAGATCAGTCGGATACGGTGGCATTTCCTTTCTTGTGGTGAAATGCGCCGAACAGTAATATGGCAAGGGGTAGGATTTGCGGGACAGCAGTTTTTGGCAGAGTTCTTGGACCTGCAGCAATGTGAATTGCTGGGACTCCCGTGGTGGAGTTGGCTTAACAGCAGCATGTGGTTTTCCATGAATGTCGGCTCAAGAAGGTTTGAAAGGAACGAGTTTTTCGATAATGATTGGTGGCGTGGGGAAGCGGCGATTCAACGGAGAAGACGGCGATGTGGTACTTGGTATCGGGTGGTGCTAGATCAGTAAAGAATAGCGTGGATTCAACCGACAAGTGGGGAAAAATATTATGAATTCCGGAGGGTTGGAATCAGCTTCAAGTGACGACACTTTCAGTAGAAAAATGGTTCGGATAAACCTGGTGTAGCTTGGCGGTAAAAGATAGCGACGTCATGTCGGTACAATGACGGTTTTTTCTCAAGGTGTAGAATGGTGCGGTAATTGCGGTAGAGCAATGACACTGTAATTGTTTACGGTGGAGCAATGGTGACGTTTCTGGTCAAGGAGGAGCTGATGCGGCAACAGTTCCGAATGTTGAGTTGATATTATTAGGAATCCTTATGACATGTTCAGTTGTCATGGAAAAGGTTGTAATAATATTAGCTGGTCCACAAGTTTGCACAATGACATTGACTTGGCAAGTGATGTAGGGTATGTGGTGGATGTATATCAATGGTTGATGGACTTCCAGGGTAGCCAAGTGCTGGAAGTAGCACCATAAATATCAGCAGATGTTTTCGATATGTGCCGCTGGAAATTCTTAGAAGGGTTGATTCTAAGTGGTCTATTCATATGGTGGATTAGGATTCTCGGGGTTGAGAATGGATTGTCGGTGAAGACAATGATTCTTAGAATAGTTGATTCTAAGGGATTCTCGGGTAGAGAATGGATTATCGGTGAAGACAATGAATCTTCTTTTATTTCTTTGTCCCACATCGGATGAAGAGTAAAAGGGGAGGGATTTCTTAGGCTATTGAACTTAGTCTCAATTTTGGTACAAATTGATAAGAGTAAGCGTACTCTATCGTTGTGTGTAGACGTGGTGACCAAGTGCAGAATTTATAATATCGAACCCAAGGGAGAAAGTGTATGTATCCGTATTCGAAAGATGTTTCACTCTAGAAGGACTAATCAATAAAGAAGAGGATGAATTACACTACAATCTAACTAAGAAAGCAATTAAAGATAGAACATGTACAAATGAGATGGATGATGGGTGAAGGTGAACAATCTAAGAAGTATGCAAGGCTAACAACATTCATAGAAAAGGTATATATAGACTCACACACACACATGCATTGGTGATCTTCATGTTATGATATTAAGGACACTCAAAGAGTGTTTCCAATCCTCACTATTCCTATAGGTACTTACAGATATTAATATACCGGTATAGAGATATTATCACGAAGAATTTTCTCTAGTAGGTAGGGACGTTTTCCTAGTGTTCCCTTTCTAAGGTCAAGTGAGAATTAGCTTGGTTCCCCTCATCATATCAAACACTTTCACAAGTAATTATCAATAATGTCCTATCATGAGATTCTAAGCACATGAAGGTTATGGCCAAACTCCCCACATACTTAACATAGTCATCTAATGCAATCAATGATTCAATTAAACCACTAAACATAATATTAGAATGACCATCCTAACACTATGAATAGAGAATCTAATCACACAAATCATACATAAAATGAGAATAAGCATTCATGATAGAAAATATTCATACAGTCAATTCATCGAACATGTGGTGTGCAAAATCTACATTATCCTTCACCAATCATATTGCTAGCCTCACATGAGGACTAGCCAATATAAATCATTACAAAATCAATATAATCCATGGCATGCTCCAATTGAGCTAAATAATGAAGAAAACAACAAATCAAAGGTTGATGGGCTTCCCTTTTTAAGATGGCCTTCTCTTCCTTCAACATGCTCTAATATTCACTCCTTGATATTCTTCCCTTCTTAGATTGGTGGATTAGTGGAATGGATGGATGGATGTGAGAAATCAAGAGGAATTGGTGGATGGAATGAAGATGGAGGAATGGATGGTGAAAATGGAGGAATGGATGATGGATGGATGGAGAGGGTGTGTGTGCAGCCCAAAACCCTCAAAAATCTCCTTCAAGTGGTGATATTGGGGGTATTTATACCCCCTCAACACACTTGGAGGTCGCACAAAGGTGTAAAACGCGATTTTAGGCCAAGTGCAAGAAAACACGGGCGTTTTTTCCTGCATCTGCCCGTGTTTTCTTGCAATTTTTCATCTTTCTGTAAGTTTTTGCACCTGCAGAAAAACACGGGCACTGCATAAAAACACGGGCGTGTTTTTATGCATTTTGACTAATTCTTCATTTTCTTCAACTTTCTCCTTTCTTCATGCTTTTTATCACCATTTATCCTCATAATCACCTATTCAAAGACATGAAAATCATCATCATCAATTTTCCAAAATACAATATAAAAAGATACAAAAATACGAAATAAAAAGACGAAAACACACACAAAAATGACACAAAATCTAGGTGAAAATAGCGATGATCAACCCCCCAAACTTAAAGTGTTGCTCGTCCCCGAGCAACGAAAATGACAAATCAAGAGGAGAAATTTTCACCTAGGAAAAGACCTAATGAATATAAGTAATAACACATCAATATCAATAAGAATAACAACTTATGCTAAGTCATCCTACAATATTAAACTCATGACATAAGGAATTAACAAGTTCAATCACAAGAGAATAAAGTGTAATATAGTCCTTTTTGGTCCAAGCCTCACATAGGTTATCAATTTCACTCAACACTCTTTCAAGTAAGGTAACAACACTCATCAATCGATTGGCTTGACTCGCTATAAGCTTGCTCGTGGACTACATTCACAAACCACCAAAGTTTCAATTAATGATCAAAAAGGTCTTTAATTAGGATGTAATGATAGGCTCTTTGGTAGGGTAGGAAGAATATAGATAATAGTAACTAATCAAGTGTAAGTAATCGAAGAGGTAGCTACTTTCTTCCATTCCTCCACTCTTCTTTTCTTCCTTTTTTTATCTTTGTTGGTCACAAGCACTTTTCATCATCTTTATCCTATGAATCGAGCTCCTCATGATGCATGCTTCCTTTCTTTGGACTTTTATTTTCTTGAGCATCTTGTTGTTGCTTTGCTCATTCTCTTGTTTTTAGGTTGCATGTGCATTCTTGCTTGTGCTCTTTTCATCATTTTTCTTACTTGTTTACCATTTCCTTTCTTCTTTTGTTATCTCATCAAACATTTCTAGCCACCATCTCCTCAATTACTCACACAAAAAGGTACATATATAAGGCTCATGTGGGTAATCAAGGGTTGTTAAGTGCTAAATTCATAAGAAATATGCTTATAAGCTCAAAGTGGTTGACTAGGGATGATGTTCACGGTATGGAAATATTTGGCAATGACTATAAATGACAAGGATAGCCTTAGATCATATCATTAATCTCCACTAATCGGGCTCGTTCCTATAGTCCTTGAGCAAGTTCTAACTTATCAAACACAACCGATCCACTCATGAAGAAATACCATGTATGCACGGTTGAGGCTCAAATGCTCACAAGCTTATGCTCGGACCTTAAGGACTTATTACACCACATTCATCTCAAAATTGAACAAGTTAAGTAAAACATGTCACAATTTGAAAGTGTAGAGATTCTTAATCATAATTTGTCATCACTTATCACAACAACATGTCATCACTCATATTCAATAAAACGACTCACGACATCCCAAAACAAGCCACCAAACAACCTTATACAAGAATAAAAATACAAACAAAACACATAAATAAAGACTCACCAAACAAGAAATAATACAAAAACACATAACATGCATACACGAAAATTCCATCCACCAAGAGAAAATTAAGCACATATCCTCAATCATCCAACATGTAAGCTCACAAATTTGCCACCTTATTCAAAAATAAGAAAAACTAAAGCAAGTAAACTACCTAAATAAAGCAAGTAAACCTCCCAAGATACATAACAAATGAAGTAGCATACCAATCCAATCAAATTCATTTCAAAATCATGTATATGCTAAGAAATTAGAAATGATGAGTAGTAAAGTGAACTCCCTGAAAAAGGCATCCGGAGGTGGAAATGGCTAACACGAGCTTCCGAATTGCATGCACAACGAATCTCGACATTAATTTTCGGGCTCAATTCATGCTTCCACTACGCTTCATTTATACTCAACAACTCATCAACACCATTAGCACAACAATTGATAGCAAAAAAATGAACTCGCATGCACTTCAACACAACCAAACGATCCAAAATCATACCAATATTCATGAGAAAATTTTTAAAATTTACCCAATTTTACAAGAAGATCTCTCAATCATCATAATAAGTACACTCAAGTGGTGAGTCACACCACACACTTTCCCACCCAAACCTAAATCGAAACAAGTTTAGAATTAAGTTTGCAAAAGGTGGTGGGACTTACCATTGTAGTTTCCAACAATGAGCTTCTTGTAGAGAAGTATATGCATCGCAACGATTCAAGGTATGTCCACCACGTACTATCCCCCCAAACTTAAAGTAAAATAAGAGTTGAACTTTAAGTTTGCAAGAAGTGGTGAGACTTACCTTCACACTTCAAATCAAGCACTTCTCGTATCATCAATATACATTTTTCTCACGAGCACAATCAACCTACACACCAAAAAATGCAAGAAAACTAAATCAAAGCAATTAAATGAAAGCATTAAAATAAACGATGGGTTGCCTCCCATCTAGCGCTAAGTTTAACGTCTTCAAGCCGGACGCATAATTAAACTTTTAAGCTCCACAAAAATTCATCGCATCAACATCCTTCATCTTCACTTTAAACTTTCTTTTTGCTCTCTTCTTGTCCGTTATGACCTTATCCCCCTTCCTACTAACAAGAATTGACATTCCGTGAGAGTCATAGAAGGAACACTTCTTTTTCCTGCATGAGAAACAATCTTCTTCTTTGTCGAGTTTCCATTCAATATCCGAAGCTTCATCCCTATCAAATTCAACATAAGAAAGATTAGACTTTTCAATTTTCACATAATTTTCCACAATAGGAATCAAAGCTTCTAAGTAATAAGATTGTTCAATCTTCTCAAACACATCCGGAGGCACATTTGGGGGCTTAAGATATGACTCATCCTTTCCTCCTTGATGGCATGATAGTAATTCACTCTCGTCCTTCGAGCTCAATGAGACCTCCTCCTTTTCTTCATTTTCACTAGATCTTTCGATTGTAAAGAAATTTTTTCCAAGAGTAAGCGGGACTCGAGGCTCCGCTTCCACACCAAGTACCACAAAATCAACCGAGAAGACCATCTCATTCACCTTAACCACAACGTCTTCAACCTTTCCAAAAGGTAAAATAAAAGATCCATTTTTACCCTTAAGACATGTTGTGGTTGGCTTGAGTTCCCCCATATCAAGGCTTCTATAAGTAGAATAAGGCATCACATTTTCAATTATCTCCAAGTCACACCTTGCATTAAGAGTTCCTTTTCCTTCTATTTCACAAGGCATTACATCCTTTCCAAGGTCCTCCACTTTCATGGAATACTCTTCATGCATAGATTTGACCTCTTCATTTTTCACCTTACTCTCCTCCATCTTCTTTTTCAATGCAATGTAACTCTTAAACTCTTCTATCTTTTCTTCTTTAACACATCTTCGAGGAAAAGGAATAGGATAAGGAGTAATCGGAATGCCCCAATAATCACATTCAAACTTTTCTACACACATTTCTTCTTTCGGCACTCTTTCCTTCTTCATTCTCCATTTTGACTTGCGCTCAACCTCTTTTCCTTCTACACACATTTCTCCAACCAAATTTACCTCTTTCTTTTCTTTCTTAGCCTTTAAGAGCTCTTCATCACTCGAGTCTTTATTATCCCCCGAACACTCTTCTACCTCTATCTCTTCTTCAGTCTTCTCATCAAAATTCTCCATTTCGCAAAGAGTGTTCCGTTCACTTATCATTAGACTCATTCGACACTCTAGGGCCTCAAGTCTCCTATCATTTTCTTCTTCCTCTTTCTTCCTCTCTTCTCGTCTTTCTTCAAGCATTTTCATCATTTGATTTAATTGATCTTGTAAGGAAGGTCTGCTTTCATCGTATGGTGGACACCCTTCTTGGAAATTCTCTTGAACATACTCGTTTTGCATACACGCTCCATTCCCCATTTGATAATTGGGCATGCTCCACACTTGTCCACTATTAAAGTTGGAAGTAGGCATTGAATAGACATTTTGAGACTTGCAGTTTAAAAGGCTTGGTTGAATGCTTGTAGAGAAGAAATTATTGTAAGAACTTGATGGAGTGTAAGTGTATCCTTGATATGGTTGGCATGTATTCTCATTAGAATCTTGTTGCCAACCCCCATTTCCTCCATTATTGTAGAATTGGTCAAAGTTCATCATCTCTTTAAGTCACCTTCTACAACTTTTCTACACTTGCTATTTTTGGTTTTGCTCCTTCTCCACTTCTTTCAAGGTTGATGTACCTATCAAGAAGAGCAAGTTAGAACAAATTTTTCAAAACAAATATAAAAGCAAAAATAAGAAAAAAAAATGTCCTAAGTAGAGCTAACAAATCCAAATACGTTACACCGAAGCCTTTCTCCCCGGCAGCGGCGCCATGAACTTAGTCTCAATTTTGGTACAAATTGATAAGAGTAAGCGTACTCTATCGTTGTGTGTAGACGTGGTGACCAAGTGCAGAATTTATAATATCGAACCCAAGGGAGAAAGTGTATGTATCCGTATTCGAAAGATGTTTCACTCTAGAAGGACTAATCAATAAAGAAGAGGATGAATTACACTACAATCTAACTAAGAAAGCAATTAAAGATAGAACATGTACAAATGAGATGGATGATGGGTGAAGGTGAACAATCTAAGAAGTATGCAAGGCTAACAACATTCATAGAAAAGGTATATATAGACTCACACACACACATGCATTGGTGATCTTCATGTTATGATATTAAGGACACTCAAAGAGTGTTTCCAATCCTCACTATTCCTATAGGTACTTACAGATATTAATATACCGGTATAGAGATATTATCACGAAGAATTTTCTCTAGTAGGTAGGGACGTTTTCCTAGTGTTCCCTTTCTAAGGTCAAGTGAGAATTAGCTTGGTTCCCCTCATCATATCAAACACTTTCACAAGTAATTATCAATAATGTCCTATCATGAGATTCTAAGCACATGAAGGTTATGGCCAAACTCCCCACATACTTAACATAGTCATCTAATGCAATCAATGATTCAATTAAACCACTAAACATAATATTAGAATGACCATCCTAACACTATGAATAGAGAATCTAATCACACAAATCATACATAAAATGAGAATAAGCATTCATGATAGAAAATATTCATACAGTCAATTCATCGAACATGTGGTGTGCAAAATCTACATTATCCTTCACCAATCATATTGCTAGCCTCACATGAGGACTAGCCAATATAAATCATTACAAAATCAATATAATCCATGGCATGCTCCAATTGAGCTAAATAATGAAGAAAACAACAAATCAAAGGTTGATGGGCTTCCCTTTTTAAGATGGCCTTCTCTTCCTTCAACATGCTCTAATATTCACTCCTTGATATTCTTCCCTTCTTAGATTGGTGGATTAGTGGAATGGATGGATGGATGTGAGAAATCAAGAGGAATTGGTGGATGGAATGAAGATGGAGGAATGGATGGTGAAAATGGAGGAATGGATGATGGATGGATGGAGAGGGTGTGTGTGCAGCCCAAAACCCTCAAAAATCTCCTTCAAGTGGTGATATTGGGGGTATTTATACCCCCTCAACACACTTGGAGGTCGCACAAAGGTGTAAAACGCGATTTTAGGCCAAGTGCAAGAAAACACGGGCGTTTTTTCCTGCATCTGCCCGTGTTTTCTTGCAATTTTTCATCTTTCTGTAAGTTTTTGCACCTGCAGAAAAACACGGGCACTGCATAAAAACACGGGCGTGTTTTTATGCATTTTGACTAATTCTTCATTTTCTTCAACTTTCTCCTTTCTTCATGCTTTTTATCACCATTTATCCTCATAATCACCTATTCAAAGACATGAAAATCATCATCATCAATTTTCCAAAATACAATATAAAAAGATACAAAAATACGAAATAAAAAGACGAAAACACACACAAAAATGACACAAAATCTAGGTGAAAATAGCGATGATCAGCTATATAAGGAGGTGATGAGTGATATTTTCACCTAGATTTTAGTGTCTTTTTATATGTGTTTCGTATTATTTTATCCGTATTTATGTGTATTTTGGTTGTGTTTTGTGTTTTTATAGAGATGTGTGTGAATGTGCTTAAATGTATTATTTTCAGGCAAAAATAGATCCTAGACACAAAAGGGAAGAAAAAGGAAAAAATGGATCTCAATTCGGAGTTTAAACGAGGGAGAACGAGCCGAAACAAATTGTAAAAAACAGGGGTTGTACCAACACGTCCGTGTTGAATTGTATACTAAAAGTCTAGCTTTAGTATGAACAATGTTATAACAATTTTTTTTAAAAATGAGAATCATGTGATCAAATGATTACATCTTATAATTTATTTATATGTCCAATGCAATAGTCAGCTTACTTTATACTATAGATTATATGTTGTGCGACAACACACGGAAGATCATATTATCGGTTTTCTTATAAAGTATAAATAGATGCTCACAACCGAGATAGACAGGGACTCTCTATCGGGATGGTTGTAGTGTGGTTTGGTATTAGCTTGTCTTGGCTATATAATCACACTAGTGCACTTTGCGTGTATTGAGCAAGACCACTTGAGATCGTTCGACTTATACTGACTTATAGGAGAACTTGATCTCAGTTATTATGGATGTTCGTGCTCTTAATCCCTATACAATAACCTCGACACGTAGGGCAGTATGTATTTCTTTGATTCATCAATGGGTGAGATTTACATGTAATTAAATCAACAAACTCGGTGAGTTGGGAAGTAGTGCTGTCTCTATGGTGTGCTGTTGATTGTAGAAGGAATCCGTGTCCGTCATAGGTTGATGATGTCCCCTTGAGGAGCTCATAAGGATTATCATGTAAACCCTGCAGGTGGATTTATTCTGGCATGATAATGAGGTTGAGTGGTACTACTCTTGGATGAGATATTAATTAATGGAGTTGTCAGTAACTTAATTAATTAATGGGCATTGTATATCTTAAACATGGGGAGACTAACGGGCTCATAATAAGAAGGAGCTTATAACGTAATTATGGGATTAGAACGGTAGTGCAGTAATAATATTTTAGTGGTATATATTATTATTATTGGACTTAAGTATAAGCTTTTGGCTAAGCTTGGATACTTAAGCCCAATGGAGGCCCAACTCTAATTTCTGCTCCTGGTCCCTGCTGTAGCCCATATATAAGTCATCTTAGCTGTTCGGAAACCCTAATCTATAAGATTTATCATGCCTAACACTGTGAGGAGGGTGAGGGAACAGCAAATTGAGAAGATCTCGAGGATCGTTGCCAACACGACGTCGAGATTGGACTTGGGAATACAGCAGAAGACCGGAAGGTTGTTTGCTGCTGCTGTCCTCCAATTTGCACGATTTTTGTAAAATTATACAGAACTAAAAAATGGATGTGTCATATATTGGTGGAAAGCCACGGAAGAGAGGATCATTTTGGTGTGTAGATCACTTGATTCTGATATCGGATGAGAGAGTTATGCCCAAAACCGTGAGACTGCGCAGGCTGTCGGCAAGAATTCAACGATTCTACATTTTTACTTCCGTTGTTGTAGAATTGCATGGAACCCTAACGGTTCACGCTAACCTAAAGATCCAAACGGCAACAATTGGTATAAGAGCGGAGGTTCTAAGGCTAAACGTGACACGTTAGGCTAGGGTTTGATTGCATAATGTGGTGCTAGAATTTAGGATAAAGGGTTTGATGTGAATTATACGTGAATTAGCATGATAGGGTTTGATGTTTTGTACAATCTGTATATGCCCTATGTTTTAAATTCACGGCTGCATATCCTAAGTTATTCTCACTGTTGCCAAACCCTATTTTCTCGACACCTTCACACACAATCACCACACGACGATCATGGTGAAAGCGGCGCTGTTGATGGGCTGTTGATGGACGACGGGTTGATGGGTGAAAGGATGTTGGTCGACGAAGGCTGACTTTCGTTTATGAGGAATCGGTGCTGGTGGCTGGACGCTGTGATCTCCGCAAGGCGGCAACAGGACAGACGGCTGTTTTCGAGAACACCAGCGGCGTGTGACCGCACGACGTGTATAGCGTGGCGGAATCAGCGCTGAGCAGTCAGGGTTGCTAGAAAACAAGGCCTGTGCGTTGCTTTCCGGTGACGGTTGAAACAAAATTACGGTGGCAGCTGACGATTGCTACCGGGGAAAACCCATGGTCGCCGGCAGACATAAGAGTCAGCGGAAGTTTTGATCGAGACTTACCACTGTTTGGGGCGAGTCTCCTAGATTTCCAATCGGGTCGGTGCAGGCTGGGTCTGCTGGTCGAAGGCGTGAACAGGTGGACAGCGAGCGATGGTGTGCAGTTCAGCGGCGTTGTTTCAGGAGGCAAGTGTTGGCTGCATGATCAAGTCATGCTGGAAAAGCCATGGACGGCGCTGAAGTGACGATAGAGGCTTGGCGTGTTCAGTGAATCGGTGGCGGCTGGACTAGCCTGGGTCGGTATTCACGTGGCTGTGATGGCTGCGACGCTAGCATGCTCCGGCAAGAGTTTAGAGTTCCCGCAGCCGTAAGGATGAGATGGCCGGCCGGCAGCTGCTGTCGGTGTGGCTGTCGGACGACGGGAAGTTGTTACCTGTGGCTGAATCGGCATGGCTTCCGACGATGGAGAGTCCACCGGCAGTTATAATCTCCGGCAAGCTGTTTTCGGGCGGATAGGAAGATGGCTAGAGAGGTGCCATTTTTCTTGGCAGTTTCCTATGGCTGTGGGGTTCCGGCGATTAGGCTTCCAACAGGACATTCTTTCGGCCGTTGATGGCACGGCACGGCATGACTGGAAACGTTCTTCTGGCGATGATGGCATTCGCCGGGATAGGGAACATATTCTAGGCTGTGTGTGCGTGAGGTTAATTGGCTTGGGGCCCAAGTTTTACAACTTGTTGTGCAAGTTATTGCCTACTAGTTGACTAAGTCAACTCCTTTATATTTGGCAATTTTTTTATTATTCCTTATACTCCCTCCATCCCATTGAAACGTACGCGTTTTTCCATTTTGATCCATCCCAATACAAAGTGTGCTTTTCTCTTTTTGGTAAAGAGGACCTACACATATTAATTACTTCTCTCTCTATGGGCCCACATATCATACTAATACACCTACCCACCTTACATTAATATATTATTTCTCTCACCTCACTACACATTAAAATATTATACTCCTTAATCAACGTGCAAAAAGTAAACGCGTACGTTGTAACAGGACTGAGGGAGTATATAATTGCTAATAATTATTTTAATTTGCCAATTATTATTATATATTTGAAAGTATGTGCTATTTGATTTACTGTCGTATTTACCGTTATAGTAGCATACTTCT
This sequence comes from Pogostemon cablin, assembly GCA_023678885.1. Classification (NCBI taxonomy): domain Eukaryota; kingdom Viridiplantae; phylum Streptophyta; class Magnoliopsida; order Lamiales; family Lamiaceae; genus Pogostemon; species Pogostemon cablin. The sequence continues at coordinate 1,700,595 of CM042973.1, forward strand.
TTGCGTATTTTATATCTGTTATATTGTATGCATGTAAAAACCCTCGGTGTTAAATAACTAAGTGGGAGAGGGGATTGGTAATTAATTCCCGTGGCTTCCATTATTGGTTTGTAAGTGATGTGAGTAAACTTGCGTGTTGGCATAGACCTTCCTCCCCATCGGATGAGTTTATTCACGGATCACTGGTACAGACTTCATTAAATAATTATTGTTTGTAATATGATGCACATGAACTTGCGTGTTGGCATAGACCTTCCTCCCCATCGGATGAGTTTATATGCGGATCACTGTACAAACTTATAATTGATGACTGTAGGAAGTTATCTGAGCGCGTGTGTACTTCTCCATCTTTAAGGCACATAAGCTTGGGCCGCAAACTTGGGATCAAATAATAGTGTACACTTAGATGTAAATAATAAGTATCCTCCCCATCGGAGTCACTGCTTTAATTTGCATGGCTAAAGAGGAACCGACTATAATTATTTTGTCATGAGGTTAGGTTGACAAATAAAATTAATGGGTAAAACCTTCTCTTGTAAATGTTCGGGTTTGTAAACGTCCACACTATCGTGGCTTGCAGACTTACGGTGCTTGAGATGTCGGTGAATTTTATTTTTTTATTGTTTTGAGGGAATCAATATAAATGGATAAAATTCGAAGATTTGATTAGTGTATTTATTTGTGATTCTCTGTAATTTCAAATGGTTTTATCTCGCTTATTGTATACTAAAAGAAACATATTTACTTGTCCAAAATTAGATGATTAGAAAAGAATCTTGGTTTTAATTTTTACTGCTTAGGAAAATATAAATATGTGTTCTCACTAAGGATATCCCATGATGCCTTTTAAAGTCTCTAGTGAAGAGGTGAGAGGTTCATAGAAATATGATAGTCTCATGCGACTCTTCAGATACTTGAGTAAATTAGAAAGGCGGGAGGTCATTGGTTAATTTTATGAATGAATTGGAAATGCTCGGAGTAGATATTGAAGGAAAACCTAGATCAATTTAATTCTCCGTAGCTTGCTTAGGTGTTTTGAGCAAGTTCTACCTGAAATAAAAATGGTTGTATATGGTGGGGAACTTCTGACAAAACATGTGGCAAAGGAAATCCAATTTCATCAAGATGTGAGCAAGGTTATTATCTCGTTCACCAGTCGTTGAAGCATGATTAGTGATGGCATCTGCTGACACATTATGTGTAGATACCGGAATCACTAAGAGCGTGTAACTAAGTGATGATGAGATTATTATTGGGTACATGGGTATACTACAAAAGTAGTGGCTGTTGCAGTGGGAGTTGTTTATTTATCTTACGATATGAATAAATGTTTGGTTTTGAGAAATTGTCTTTATGTACGTTTTTCATAGAAAGAATTTGATTTCAGTTTCTATGCATTTACAGATCGATACTCCATTTCATTTAAATGACATGGTCATAGTGATGAGGCATGGAGCTATAATCTGTAGTTATACGTTGGTGGATAATTTGTACTCTTAAATCATGTTTATCCCACGGATGCAACAAATAGTAATTAATAATGAGTCTTCTAGTCCTAATGAGAGAAAGACTCTTATGTAAATGATTAGATAGATGATGAATTATTTGGAATTACTAAATTCATTTTATGGGTATGCCCTAGAAACAGCATGTCGTATAACGTTTGTCTGTTTGTGGGATATCTTAGAAAAATGAAGGGTGATGATTTATTTAGTCCAAAAGATCGAAGGGTGATTGTTAACACAAATACTAGTTTTTTGGAAAATGACTATGTATTAAATCATAAACCCATGTATAAATTGTTCTAAAGGAAATGAGAGGGAAAACACAAAGTATTAGTACCAAGTGTACAAGAGGATATACCACAAGGAAAACTGCAACGCGTGTCACGTCTGATACTCAATTGCTTGTAGTGCTCTGTCATAGTGGGAGGGTTGTTCGACAATCGGTAAGATATATGTTTTGGGAGAGTCATGAGACTTGGTCCCTAGTAAATATGGAGCTGATCCACGGATACGACGAAGCACTTCAAGATAGAAATGCAATATCTTAGCAAGTGCAATGATGTTGAAATAAAATCTAGGAATTTTAAATTAGATCTGACTGCTTGTAGAACCACGGATGGTGTGAAAGCCATTGGAAGTGGCTCTGTAAAATAAAAGAGGATCATACGGTAAGGTGAAAACCTTGGAAGCAAAGCTTATTGTGAAAAGGTATAATCAGAAAGAAAAGGTTCGATTATGAGGAAACATATTCACCGATAGCTATGCCTATGTTGATCCGAACTCTTTTATCTGTTGCTACTCATATGAAATATGAGGAATAGCAAATAGATGTCAAGACAGCTTTCCTGATTGGAAGTCTTGAGGAAAACATCTATGTGAAGCAACCAGAGTGATTCATTGCAAAGGGCTAAGAGCATTGTGATAGTAAGCTTAAAAGTGTCCATCGATGGACTAAAGCATGCTTCAAGATAGTGAAACATCCGTTTTGATAAGGAAATACAGGCTTATAGATTTATTCAATGCGCGGAAGTGTCTTGTGTATTGAAAGGAGTGATCAAAATGTGATGATATTTCTTGTACAGTACGTAGATGATATATTGCTCATTGGAGACAATAAAAAAGTATTGTCGGGCGTATGGGTATGGTTGATAAAGCAGTATGAAATGAAGGACTTAAGAAAAGCAAAATATATCCTTTTGATCACGGTAATACGGATCACAAGAAAGGATGTTATGCTTGTCTAAAGCTTCATGAATTGATACAATTCTTTCTCGTTTTAGCATGTGATTTTATCTAAAGAAATGTGTCTTGAGACACAAAAAGAAGATAAAGGTGATGAAAGCGGTTCCTTATGCTTCGGCAAATAAGGAAGCTTAATCTAAGGAATGTTATGCACAAGAATGGATATCTGTTTTGCTGAACGCATGGACAGTGGGTATAAAAGGTAACTCGAAACAAGAATGTTGAACTGTGGTAAGACATATACCTATGTACCTGAAAAGGACTAAAAATTATATGTGGGCTTACCGGACAGATTCACTGCTTCTTATGGGTTACATAGATTCGGATTTTTCAAATCAAATAGGGACGGCAGTAAATCCACCTCAAGGTTATGTGTTTAATTTTAGGAAGTAGAGTCATAATGTGGAGGAGTGTTATATAGAAATATATTTTAGACTCCAGATTCCATCATGGAAAGATGATAAATTGAAGCCTATGAGGCTGCCAAAGTATCTGTATGACTCTAGAAACTTCATATTGGACTTCGAAGTGATTCTAAGTTTGCCCAAGGTTATCACAATTTATTTTGATGATAATGGTGCAGTTGCAAACTTGAATGAATCACGAGCCCATAAGGCAATTAAACACATGGAGCACGAGTACCACCTGTTACGAGAAATCGTATGATGAGGGGAAGGTTGTTGTCAACAAAATTACATCGGATGATGACCTAGTAAATCCATTTATAAGGGCCTTAAGACTAGAGCTTTTAATGGTCGTGTAGTGAGAGTGGAAATCAGATGTACGGCAGAAGACATGACAGCATAGTATTTTAGTATAAGTGGGAGATTATTAGATTGTATACTAAAAGTCTAGCTTTAGTATGAACAATGTTATAACAATTTTATTTTGAAATGAGAATCATGTGATCAAATGATTACGTCTTATAATTTATTTATATGTCCGATGCAATAGTCCGCTTACTTTATACTGTAGATAATATGTTGTGCGACAACACGCGGAAGATCATATTATCGGTTTCCTTATAAAGTATAAACAGATGCTCACAACAGAGATATACAGGGACTCTCTATCGGGATGATTGTAGTGTGGTTTGGTATTAGCTTGTGTTGGCTATAGAATCACACTAGTGCACTTTGCGTGTATTGAGCAGGACCTCTTGAGATCGTTCGACTTATACTGACTTATAGGAGAACTTGATCTCAGTTATTATGGATGTTCGTGCTCTTAATCCCTATACAATAACCTCGACACGTAGGGCAGTATGTATTTCTTTGATTCATCAATGGGTGAGATTTATATGTAATTAAATCAACAAACTCGGTGAGTTGGGAAGTAGTGCTGTCTCTATGGTGTGCTGTTGATTGTAGAAGAAATCCATGTCCGTCATAGGTTGATGATGTCCCCTTGAGGAGCTCATAAGAATTATCATGTAAACCCTGCAGGTGGATTTATTCTGGCATGATAATGAGGTTGAGTGGTACTACTCTTAGATGAGATATTAATTAATGGAGTTGTCAGTAACTTAATTAATTAATGAGCATTGTATATCTTAAACATGGGGAGACTAACGGGCTCATAATAAGAAGGAGCCCATAACGTAATTATGGGATTAGAACGATAGTGTAGTAATAATATTTTAGTGGTATATATTATTATTATTGGACTTAAGTATAAGCTTTGGGCTAAGCTTGGATACTTAAGCCAAATGGAGGCCCAATTCTAATTTCTCCTCCTGGTCCCTGCTGTAGCCCATATATAAGTCATCTCAGCTGTCCGAAAACCTTAATCTATAAGATTAATCACACCTAACACAGTGAGGAGGCTGAGGAAATAGCAGATTGAGAAGATCTCCAGGATCGTCGCCCACAGGATGTCGAGATTGGACTTAGGAATACAGCAGAAGACCGGAAGGTTGTTTGCTGCTGCTGTCCGCCAAATTGCACGATTTTTGTAAATTCGTACAAACCTTGAAACTGGACGTGTGATATACTGGTGGAAAGCTACGGAAGATAGGATCGTTTTGGTGCATAGATCACTTAATTTCGATATTGGATGAGAGAGTTATGCCCAAATTCGTGAGACTTCGCAGGCTATCGGTGAGAATTCAACCTCTACATCAACCCTGGTGAAAGGTAATTCGATTCTATATTTTTGCTTCTGCTGCTGTAGAATTGTATGGAACCCTAATGGTTTACGCTAACCTAAAGATTCAAACGCCAACAGATCGGCAGTGTTGCAGCACACGAGCCGTGTTGCGCAACACGGCCCTGTAAGCCTTGGCCATTTTCTGACATAAAAAACACCTACACTGCCACCCTGTGGCCGTGTTGCAGCAAACGAGCCGTGTTGCTGCAGGATCAGAAAAATATCAAAATCCTTCTAGAAGCTTTTCAAGGGGTATAAATACCCAATACTTCAAAATTTGATAAGAATTTTCAAAGGGTTTCACTCCTACACCTAGATCACACCATTTCCTCAATTTTACACCATCATCTTAGTGTCTTTATGTGTGGATTTTCGTATATTTTTATCCGTATTTGTGTAACTTTTGGTGAAGTTTTGTATTAATTCGGAGAAATGTGTACAGGTGAGAAATATATGAAAACGAGCTTAAATGTATGTGAAACAGGTAAAAAATGGAGTAAAACGGAGTTGGGAGCTGAAACGAGCTGAAGAACACCCAACTCGAGTTGCATGGTCCAGCTCGACCTGCAACTCGAGTCGAGCTGGAGTCCGAGTGAGTGCAGAATGTGTCCAGTAGCTCAACTCGAGTTGCAAGGTCCAACTCGACTTGCAACTCGAGTCGAGCTAGGTGCCGAGGGAAATCAAGCTTCTGACACGACTAGACAGGCGACAGCTCGAGTTACCTTACTTGAGTCGAGCTAGGATCAGGGGAAGTCGAGCAACAATTCGAGTGGCGCAGGGAAGTTGTCCAGTGAGCCAACTCGAGTTGCAAGGTCCAACTAGACTTGCAACTCGAGTTGAGCTAGGTCGAATCAGCCGTCCAGAATGCAGAGCACCACAACTCGACTTGACAGGCGAGAGCTCGAGTTGGCAACTCGAGTCGAGCTGGGCAAAATTCTGTGAAAAATTAGAAAATTTCAGAAGCTTCTAGAAGGTCCCCAAGGGGTATAAATACATAAGTTGTGCGAAATTGAAGGGGGAGGCTCATTTTGACAGTTATTTTGGAGAGCAACACACACACTTTCTCACCACCATTTCACACACTCCATCCGATCCATTCTACCCTTCATTCTATCCATCAATTCACCTTGATCTTTATAAATCCATCCATACATCCATCCATTCCATCATCTAAGAAGAGAAAATCAGATTGGTTTGAAGAATTGGGCATGATCAAGGAAGAAGGAGTCTACTTTCAAAGGGAAGCTCAATCTCCTTTGTTTTGCTACTTTCTTCATTGTCTAGTTAATATGGAACTTTCAATAGATTATAGCCAATTGACAATGAATATTTGTGGCTAGTCCTCAAGTGAGGCTAGCAATATGATTGGTTAGGAAATATGTAGATTTTTTGCACTATTAAAGTTTGATGAATTGATTGTTATGATTACTTTCTATCATGAATGCTTATTCACATTTGATGCATGATGTGTGTGGTTAAATTCTCTACGCATAGTGTTAGGAAGGCCATTCCAATATTATGTATGGTAGTTTAATTGAATCATTGATTGTATTAGGTGACTTGGTTAGTATGAGGGGAGGAAAGCCATTCCATCCAAGTGCTTAGAACCTCATGATAGAACATTAGTGATGAACTAGTGAGGGAAACCAACTTATGATCATAGTACCTTCATGGGAATTGAGAGTAAGACAATCTTAGGAGATTTAAACTTGTAAAAGAGTTGAGAACCCAATTACCTTGGCCATAGGGGTTAGGGGTACAATTGTGATTGCCCTTAGTATCATAACTTGAAAGTCATCAATGCTTGAGTGAGTGTGAAGTCTACATAAGACCTTGTCCATGATGTTGCTAGCCTTGCTCTCTTCTTAGATACATTTCATCCATTCCATCTCATCTTGTTATTTGGCTGATATTTGTTATCATCAGTTGCTAGTCTAGTTCATTAGTTAATTGATAGAGTAATCATAGTTCTTAAATCAAACCTTATCTTGATAATCCTTACAAAACATAACTCAATGGAGAATCCGGATACAACCTAAAGCTTACTTTTCCCTTGGGACGACTTGATTATAAATTTTGTACTTGGTCACGCGTTTACTCGACGATAGAGTCTCTTACTCTACACATTTCACTAGAAATACGACTAAGTTCATGGCGCCGCTTGCCGGGGAAATATTAAACTTTTGGTTGTAACGAGTTTAAAGTTGATTAGTCTTGATAAGGATATTTCTTTCATTTGTTTACTTGTTTACTTGTCTTGGTTACTTGGAGAGTTAATTTGGAAATTCTTGTAGGTACATGCAAACTCGTTCAAGGTCTCAATCCATTGAACCTTTGAACTTGGAATTGGAAGCTACCTTGAGAAGACAAAGAAGAGGAGTGTTAGAACCTACAGAGGAAAATATGGAAGAAGTAAGGGATAATGTAAATATGATCGATGAAGAAGGAAACTTGAGAAACTTTAATGGAGGAGATAATAATGTTAGAGGAGGTTATGCTAATCAAGAATATGTGCCACAAGCTTATGCGCAACAAATGCACTTGCAAAATCAACAAATGCAAGCTATTATTCAAAACTTGTTGGCACACCAAGAAGTGAGAAACAACCCTCCGGTGGTGCAAAATCAACCTCGTGGAAATGGAAACAATGGAGCGGGAATGAATGTTCGTGATCATTTTCAGCCACAATATGGGAATTATGGAATGGGCCCGCCATTGAATGTGAATAATTTTGAGATCAAGACGGGATTGATCAACATAGTGCAAGCAAATCAATTTGGTGGTGGTGCTATGGAGGATCCGAATGCTCACTTAGCCCAATTTACGGAGTTAGCAAACACGATAAAGATAAATGGGGTAAATGAGGATGTTGTTAAAATGAAGCTTTTCTCATTTTCATTGAGGGATAGAGCTAAAGCTTGGTATCATACCCTACCACCGGGATCATACACCACATGGAGAGAGTTGGCACAAAAATTCTTGAGCAAGTATTTCCCACCATCAAAGATGTTGCATCTTAAAGGGCAAATCTTTCAATTCAAGCAATTACCACTTGAGACATTTAGTGAGGCATGGGATCAGTTCAAAGAGATGTTAAGGAAGTGCCCACAACATGGATTCCCCGAGGAGCAACAAATAGGATTCTTCTATGCCGGTTTACATGGAAGTGAGAGGATGCTTATTGATGCCTCGGCGGGAGGTTCAATTTTGGGGCAAACTCCTGAAAGAGCCTGCTTGTTCACAATTCTGCATGTGTCCCCAAGTGTAGGGAATCAATTGTAGTTTCACGTGCGACCAAGTCAAAAAATAATAATATCGTTCCCCAAGGATAATTATAGATCTACTATTTAATCTAATTATGACTATTCTAATTTAAGACAAGTCTGGTTTATTTAAGAGAATTACTAAAAATAATAAATAATTAAATAATTAAATAAGGATGGAAGTATTCAAGAGAGAAGATAGATAGCACTAGGTAATCCAGTTAAATCGGTTGAATCAACTTACTAGACAATCGGTTAGAATCCCTGTAGTTCTTATGAAAGCAATCACTTAATTATGTTAAACCCCTTTGGTCAAGTAAACTTAACACATAAATCTGGTTCAAACCCTCAGATGTAGAAGAATAATTCCTACTCCATTTCTAGGTACTTAAGAATTAATCCTCAAATCCCACCTAACAATCTAACATAGATATATTAAGTGTCCAATATTAATCATTTTAATGAATAAAGGTTATATGGTTAAGTCCCCTTTACCCATAACAGGTTGACAAATACCTTGACCTCCAAAACACAAGTAATAAGCATAAGCATGCAATAGGTACTGACATGCACTTGAATAAGGACAAATCATATAAGACAAAATATAAGTCTCAAATCAAAGCATTAATAAAGGAATAAGTATACTGCAGGTATCCAACCTTAAATCTATAACATTAATTTAAACCAATTCAACTTTCAAAACCTAGCACTATCCAAGAAGTACTAGCTCATGGTGTTACAAGCAACACCCATGGTTAGGTAAGAAAACAATCCCATAGGTCTATTATTCAAAATAATGAAAGTAAGAATAAGAAAAACCCTAGATATGGCGTGATCCTTTGTTCTTTCCTCCGTGATTCTGAACCTCCTTGTTCTCCTTCTCAAGTAAGCAATACTGATGAACTCCCCGGGATGGGTGGATGGGATGGTGTAGTGAAAGGGTATGGAAAAGTTATGGAACTATGAGGAGTTGTGGAGAGTTAGGGTTTGGAACACCCCAAGGGCTCTTTTTATAGTTGGAGGCTTGAAAATCCCGAATTTTGACTTAAAAGTGGGCTTTTTCGCGTTAAAAACACAAACGGGCCAGAAAAACACCAAAAAATGACGTCGGGCCTCGCTGGGAAGCTGCACGATTCGTGCCAAGCAGAGTCGTGCAGCCCTTGCACGGGTCGTGCGGACTTCCGCACGGGTCGTGCGACTCTTCGGCAGCCTGCGCGTCCTCACAATTTTGCTCATAACTTCTTCATCCGATCTCTGATTTTGATGATTTTTGTACTCACGCGATCCTCTCTTCCTTGGCTTTCAAACTATATAAAGAAATCCTGGAAACTCTTCCATTTGTGTATGAAACGACTCGTGCAAAGTGGCACTGGTCGTGCTGGTCGGCACAGTTTGCGCGCCTTCACCGTTTTGATCATATCTCCCTCATTTGACCTCCAATTGAGGTGTTTCTTGAGCCAAAATGACATTATCTTCTGTATATTTCCAACCATATATCGCATGATCAATTTGGACTTCTACACAAATACAGAAAAATTATGAAAATTGGACATGCATTTTTCAGCATTCTTTCACGATTTCACTCTTCATTCCAACTTTGCACTTTTAATCTGTTTTCCACCTAAAAATACGAAATAACACCTCAAATGTACCAATATCTTAAATATATGAAAATGAATCATTTAGTGCTAAAATACGAACATAAATTCCTCAAAACGGTGCTAAATTGGATCCTAAAACATGCAAATTTTCACACTAATCAAATCCCCCAAACTTAAGATGTTGTTCGTCCCCGAATAACGAAATCAAACAAAGAAGAAAGATAGTGTGTAAATCAAATGTAAAACAAAGGATATGATTACTAGGCCATTCAACATACTATTGTCATCAACTCTAGTCATGCAACTTTCATTACATGCAATAATTCATTCATAGCATACAAGTTAAGACAATCACCACCAATTAAAATGCTCCATCAACTTATTCTCACAGGAAGTATATCACTCGCACTCAAGTGTAAAAGATGTACACTTATGGGGTATGGTGTTTACGCTCAAAGTCAATTCAAGTGCATGCGTAACCATAAGCTTGCCAAATGTCTCAAACTCTCCACCACTTAAAAAGTATAATTCGACAATGGATCAAAAAGGACTTTTAATAGGATGTAATGTTGGCTCTTTGGTAAGGGTAGGAAATATATGGATAAATGACTCAAAACTCGGATCAATCAAGTCGCGATCCATCATGATCTTGCATTCTTCTTCATCACTTCAATTAAGCACATCATCCTCCTCAGCTCTTCAAATTCTTCAACGCACAACATGTACATATATATTCTTCTTCTTTTTTCCTTTTTTTTTTTGAGGTACCAGTTTTAGGCACTACCTCACGCATCCTCCATAGGGTACCAGTTTCGGGCACTACCTTAGGGTATTTGTTTCATGAAGTACTAGATTTAAGCACTACTCCATGATTTTCTTTAGATGCATTCTCAAGATCAATCACTGTTTTAACACCAATTTCATTCCTTCCCAAGCTGTTATCAAGCTCCATCAACTCACTTTGAAAAAAACCATTAATTATCTTCTAGAAGGACAATCAAGGCTCAATTACTCAAGATACTCAAAGTGGTTATTTCTTGTAGGTGCCAAAGAATGAGGTTTTAAGGCTCAACAGGGCTAACTACGGATAAACAATCATATAGTAGGGAATTATTTGGCTAAGTGACTCATAAATTCAAAGATGGCCTTAAATCATCTCCCATCATCTAACATAACATGTAGTCTCAAGTAAGACAAGAGGCAAGTTCTAGAATACACACACAAGAACGATACTCACCAGAAAGAAATATCATGTGTTCATGTACATGACTTATAGGCTCAAATCTCACATGGGTTTCTAAGTAACAAAGCACTCTTCATGATAAGCAATATCTCACAAGTACACATAGAACTTCATATCACAATATAACTTAAGTACACTTCCTTTATCAACTTTAAGAGCATATGAATTTCTGGCATAAATCTAGCAAATAATCATATAAAGAACTCAACCAGAAACTCAAACGATAAGTGCTTCTACTACCAGATACCATCCTCCACGATGCAAATCAAAAGTGTAAACTGACCAAAATTCGAATTTGAAAAACTTACCTGACTTTCGCACGACCTCAGCACGACTCGTGCCAGTATATGGCACGGGTCGTGCCACTCACCTGTCAGCAGTCTCTGTCGGCACTTCTTCACCCGGCACGACTCATGCCGGCATTTCTCGGCAGGTCGTGCCGCTCCCCTTCGCCGCTCGTGCCACACTTCCAGCTCCCATGCTGGGCGGCGCGCTGGCTCCTTGTAGCCATTATTCACACGGCACGACCTGTGCCATGCATTGCACGAGTCGTGTCACCCTTCAACGTATGGCTGGGCACTTTTTCCGACTTTTTCACCTACTTCTTCGAATTTTTATCCAATTCAAGCTCAAATACACTTAATTCATCAGTAAAAATATCAGGAAAACTAAAAAATTCATCCAAAATATAACACACCAAATCTAGAAAACAAAACATGACATAACAAAACACTTGGAATAGTTGCAAAAAATTCGAACCTTCGAAATAAATTCCGAAAATTCTAAAAAAAATCAACCTCCAAGCATCACACACAAGTGCTAGAAAACTTACCTCGGTGCTTCAAGACATTGGGATGCACGTCCACCCCCCCAAACTTAGTTCAAACTAAGTGAGAAACTAAGTTTGTAAAAAGTGAATACCATAGGCGAAGAAGCACCTAATAAAATTTTCCACACCAAACAAAAACATTAAAGCAATAAAACAGGAGGGTAAGCCCCCAACAGGCGCTCATGTTTAATGTCGGAGAGTCATGACGGAATACAGAATATGCAGACTACTGATTAAGAGGGCGATCTTCTTTCATCTTTACCTTCCAATACTTTCTCCCCTTCTTATCATCCACACTTACCTCCTTACCTTTCTTAGGCACCATAGGATCAGTAGAATCTCCTTTCTCAAGATTTCTCATCTTATTCCTGTCAATATTCCACTCAATTTTAGAATCACTCCTATCACCATCAAGATCAAAGTCAGGATGAAACTGATAACAAAATAAAGAAAGAGAGAGAGGACTTTCAAATTTGTGGGTATCAGGTGGTAAGTTACGAAACTTCAAATAGGCATCATCTGTTCTTCCTTTGTCTACATCATTCTTCTCAACCTCAACTACTATGTCATTCACTCCCTTCATAGGTGGTGGTTCTCTTGCACTTGCAACCTTGAGGCTTGCAGCAGTCGGCTTAAGCTTTCTTGCTAAATCCCTACAATCAGACTTATGTAAGTATTCAATGTATCCATTAGAAAGCTCATCATACCTGTCATCAAAATCAGTAGAAAGGAAAGCAAGAAGTTTGGTTCGGCTCTTTTCAACAGGATCTTTAGACAGGATCAAAGGCAAGCTCTCCTCCACAGCTCCCTCTACTTCTTTGATGCTTCTACACTCTTGCATATCAGTAGGCCACTTCATAACTCTTTCAAGTGAAAAGATGACTTCTTTATCATTAACTTGCAACTTAAGTTCCCCCTTCTTCACATCAATATTTGCTCCTGCAGTCGCAAGGAACGGCCTTCCCAAAATTAGAGGAACTCTATCATCGTCATCTTCTTCCATGTCTAGCACAATGAAGTCCACTGGAAATATGAACTTTCCAACTTTCACTAAGATATCTTCAACTACCCCCCGTGGGTAGGTTAAGGATCTATCAGCAAGCTGCAATGCTACAGATGTCGGCTTCAGCTCCCCCAAACCAAGCTTGATGAATACGGAATAAGGCATCAGATTAATGCTAGCCCCCAAATCACATAAGGCTCTCTTAGCTTGTCCTTTTCCAATTTCACATGGTATGGTGAAGCTCCCCGGATCTTTCAACTTCGTAGGAAGTTTCTTTTGTATCACAGAACTGCAGCTCTCTATCTTATTCACTGACTCACCTCCAGTCAAACTCCTCTTCTTAGACATGAGATCTTTCAAGAACCTTGCATAGTTGGGCATCTCTTCTAAAGCTTCTGCAAAAGGAATATTAATATGGATCTTCTTAAATATCTCCAAAAACTTCTTGAACTTTTCATCCAATCCTTTCTTAAAGAATTGTTGTGGAAACGGAATCGGATTCTTTGTCTTTGGGATGCCCCAAATATCCTTTTCAAACTCCAAACCTTTTTCTTTTTCAGCTCTTTCTGCCTTAGCTCTTTGCCACTTTTTCAACTTAACTTCAGGCTCTTCTGAATTTTCTGCAGTTTCAGGGACTTGGGGATTGTTCTGGACGAGTTCAACAGCACGAGGATCGAGACGTATTTCTGACGTTTCCCCCGGAAGGGCGCACGAGTCGTGCTGCCATCGTGTTGTCCAGAATTGGCAGAAGTTCCGCCTTCACACGAGTCGTGCCGGCGATCATGCCGGACAGGCTCGGCGGTCGTGCCGTCTGCTATCGCCCCCATCGGATGGCACGATGCGCGCGGCGTGCCGAATACAGGGCCGCACGAGTCATGCCAACTCTGGCGCGAGTCGTGCGGCGTTTCAGTGCCGATGTGATCGCCCTCGTCCAATTTTTCGACCTCCGTTTTAACTTCAGATTGTTCCGATGGCATTGTTGGACCTTTGTACTGTGTTCCACTCCTCAGGGTGATAGCCATAACTTTCTCTTTTGGGTTCGTCACCGTTTGGGATGGAAACTTACCTTGTTGCTCTAGTCTCCCTACTGCAACATGTAATTGTCCAAGAGCAATATCAGTCTCTTTCTGCTTCCTTTCAGATTGTTCATTAGTAGATATGATCATCTTTACCATCAAATTCAACTGCTCCCCTTGCTGTTCAATCTTATCTCATTGTTTCTTCAACAACAGTGTTAACTCATCATCCACGGGTGCTTTTCCTTCAGCTGATTTATGTGCTGAATCAAATCCTGGAGGCGGTCCAACTGCATTATTTGGGTTAGCATAAGACAAATTATCATTCCTTCTTTGATTATTAAAGTTGGAATTTCCTTGGTAACTCCCTTGCTAATTATTAGGCCTGAAGTTCTGTCTATTTCTATAATCCCCTTGAAAATTCTGACCCAAAGCATAATTCGCTTCCTCCATATGATCTTCATCTCCTTTATTACCAGCTTCTTCTCCTCTGCTTTCTAGTCCGAGACGATCCATCTTCTTATGCAACTCACTGAGTTGACTCTTTAATTCTGACAGCTCACTACTGTTGACCTGAACTTCCACTTTCGCCACTTTATCAAAAGCGACTCCATCTGATCTCTCCATAGGCCATTCGTATGTGTTAGATACCATCTCCTCAAAGATCTCTTCTGCTTCATCTGCTGACTTCTTGAAAATTGATCCTCCAGCTGTTGCGTCCACCAACACTCTCGATTCACTCCTCAGACTTTGATAGAAGAAGCCTAAGTATTTGTCTTTTGTAAATCCATGTTGTGGACAACAACGCAACAGGTCCTTGAACCTTTCCCATGCTTCATAGAAACTTTCCAAGGCTCCTTGTTTAAATTGTGTTATCTTTTGCTTCACCTTAAAGCTCTTGGAGGGAGGGAAATACTTGTTCAAGAACTTATCTGCCAACTGCTCCCATGTAGTACAACATCCTGCAGGAAGATTGTTGAACCACTCTTTGGCTTTTCCCGTTAGTGAGAATGGGAAAAGCCTCATTCAGATAGCATCCTCCGGGATGTTCCTATGCTTCTGCGTTCTTGCATACTCATCAAATAATTGCAGATGCTCACTAGGACTTTTCAAAGGATTACCACTGAACTGCTGTGCTTGTACCATCCGGATCAGTCCAAACGGTAGCTCAAAATTCTCCACAGTGATTGCGGGTCAATTCAATCCAGCATTCGCGGTATGCTTCAGCTTATACTGGTCCCTCATGGGGGTTGGAACATGTTCGTCAGCCATCTCAGCTAAATTTTACCTGTGCTCACGCAGCTGATTAGAATAGTTTGGATGCAAATAAAAAAATAAAAATAAAAGCAATTAATTTTAACGTCCTAGAATCAAAATAAATCACAAAATAAATTAAATAAATAAATCTAAAAATTATCCCCGGCAGCCGCGCCATTTGCTTGTTCACAATTCTGCATGTATCCCCAAGTGTAGGGAATCAATTGTAGTTTCACGTGCGACCAAGTCAAAAAATAATAATATCGTTCCCCAAGGATAATTATAGATCTACTATTTAATCTAATTATGACTATTCTAATTTAAGACAAGTCTGGTTTATTTAAGAGAATTACTAAAAATAATAAATAATAAATAATTAAATAAGGATGGAAGTATTCAAGAGAGAAGATAGATAGCACTAGGTAATCCAGTTAAATCGGTTGAATCAACTTACTAGACAATCGATTAGAATCCCTGCAGTTCTTATGAAAACAATCACTTAATTATGTTAAACCCCTTTGGTCAAGTAAACTTAACACATAAATCTGGTTCAAACCCTCAGATGCAGAAGAATAATTCCTACTCCCTTTCTAGGTACTTAAGAATTAATCCTCAAATCCCACCTAACAATCTAAGATAGATATATTAAGTGTCCAATATTAATCATTCTAATGAATAAAGGTTATATGGTTAAGTCCCTTTTACCCATAACAGGTTGACAAATACCTTGACCTCCAAAACACAAGCAATAAGCATAAGCATGCAATAGGTACTGACATGCACTTGAATAAGGACAGATCATATAAGACAAAATATAAGTCTCAAATCAAAGCATTAATAAAGGAATAAGTATACTGCAGGTATCCAACCTTAAATCTAGAACATTAATTTAAACCAATTCAACCTTCAAAACCTAGCACTATCCAAGAAGTACTAGCCCATGGTTAGGTAAGAAAACAATCCCATAGGTCTATTATATATTCAAAATAATGAAAGTAAGAATAAGAAAAACCCTAGATATGGCGTGATCCTTTGTTCTTTCCTTCGTGATTCTGAACCTCCTTGTTCTCCTTCTCAAGTAAGCAATACTGATGAACTCCCCGGGATGGGTGGATGGGATGGTGTAGTGAAAGGGTATGGAAAAGTTATGAAACTATGAGGAGTTGTGGAGAGTTAGGGTTTGGAACACCCCAAGGGCTCCTTTTATAGTTGGAGGCTTGAAATTCCCGAATTTTGACTTAAAAGTGGGCTTTTTCGCGTTAAAAACACAAACGGATCGGAAAAATGCCAAAAAACGACGTCGGGCCTCGCTGGGAAGCTGCACGAGTCTTTCCAAGCTTGGCACGAGTCGTGCAGCCCTTGCACGGGTCGTGCGACTCTTCGGCAGCCTGCGCGTCCTCACGATTTTGCTCATAACTTCTTCATCCGATCTCTGATTTTGATGATTTTTGTACTCACGCGATTCTCTCTTCCTTTGCTTTTCAACTATATAAATAAATCCTATTAACTCTTCTATTTGAGTATGAAACGACTAGTGCAAAGTGGTACTGGTCGTGCTGGTCGGCACAGCTTGCGCGCCTTCACCGTTTTGATCATATCTCCCTCATATGACCTCCAATTGAGGTGTTTCTTGAGCCAAAATGACATTCTCTTCTGTATTCTTCCAACCATATATCGCATGATCAATTTGGACTTCTACACAAATACAGAAAAATTATGAAAATTGGACATGCATTTTTCAGCATTCTTTCACGATTTCACTCTTCATTCCAACTTTGCACTTTTAATCTGTTTTCCACCTAAAAACATGAAATAACACCTCAAATGCACCAATATCTTAAATATATGAAAATGAATCATTTAGTGCTAAAATACGAACATAAATTCCTCAAAACGGTGCTAAATCGGACCCTAAAACATGTAGATTTTCACACTAATCAGAGCCATTGCTATATGTGAAGAAGTTGCTTTGAATACGGGTCAATGGCCTATGGATAGAGTTGCGAGAATGTATGAAAAAGAGAGGATTGCTAAGATGGAAGAAGTGTGCTTGCAACAAGTGAAAAAGGTGGAGGCGCCTAAAGAAGATGTAACCGATAAAGCAATCAATGAGATACTCAAGAAGATGAGTGAAAATTTGCTAGTGTCTCTGGATTCTTTGTCCAAGCCATTGGTGAATCAACAAGTGCTTACAAATCCTCAACAAGGTACGTCATTGCCTTTGATGAATCAACGAGTGTTTTCTAGTTTTCAACAAGGTGTATCTACATCAAGTATGGGTCAATCGTCTCAAAGTTGTCAAATGCCTACCTCCATACATCAACAAGGTATGTCCTCTAATTTTAGAATTCAAGATAGTTGGTGCCCACCCGAGATGATGCTTGAGGAAGTTGCCTTCATGCAAGGAAGGAACTTCCAAGGAAATTATGGTGGGAACTTTGCGAATCATGGAGGAGGATATCCACAAAGGCAAGGAGGATGGGGGCAAGGTAACTTTCAAGGAAATTTCAATCAACCCCGGAGGTATGAGAATTTGTCATATGGGAATCAAGGGAATGCCCTTAATCTTCCATTGGGCACTAATCCGGGGGATAAAGCTCAAAATGGTGAAGGATTACACCCTCAAATATTAGAAGTTTTGTCAGATCTTTATATGGATAGAAAGCCAAAGAAAAGAAGATCACATGAGCGCAAGAATTACTCAAATCAGAGATCGGATGTGGAAGTTATACGCGAAACGGTGAGACTGCGCAGCCCGTGTTACGCAACACGACCTGTGTTACGCAACACGGCCCTGTAAGCCTTGATCGTTTTCTGACATCAAAAACGCCTACACGGCCACCCTGTGGTCGTGTTATAGCACACGAGTCGTATTGCTGTAGCATCAGAAACACATCAGAACCCTTCTAGAAGCCTCCCAAGGGGTATAAATACCCAATACTTCAATATTTGAGAGGGAGATCCGAAATTCCACCCTTCCACACACACATCACACACATTTCTCTCCATTTTACACCATCATCTTCATCCATTCACCATCCTTTGGATCTACAATCATCCAACCATCAAAATCATCATCCAATTGAAGAAAAGAAGCAAGGAAGAGAGGAAGATAACAAGGGAAGGAAGGAAATCACCATTGAAGTGACATCAAGGGAGTTTCCATTCATTTCTTGTATTAAACCTCATAGTTTCATCATGTTTTTGAAGGATCTTAATGTCTATGTTAATTTCCTTGTTAATATGGTAGGCTAATCTCCCTTGTGAGATTAGCAACATGAGAGTTGTTGGATAATTTTGGGGATTTATGTATTTTAATTCATATGTTGATTGGATCTATGATTTTCTACCATTGATTATTAATTGCTTGAATTGTATTGATGATTTGTGTGTTTAGTTGTTCTAGATATGTGATTAGATTGAGAAATCAATTATATGCTTAGGATAATTAAGTGAATCATTTCATCAAACACTTCATGTGCATTATAGATTGTGAAGAGATTGAGAGGTCCTTCATAGTTTAGAACCCTTTGGTAGGACATGTGATTGGTTTGATCGAGAGATTGATTAATTGTGTGAAGGGACTCTCATTTAAGCTTAGTACCTAGTTGGAATTGTTTAAGTGAGAACCAATCCATTGAGCTATTTGATATTCATATCCTATCCATCTCGAGAGGGAGTTTAGGTGATCTTAGTGTTGGCCCTTAGTCTTCAATCCATGATACATATGAATTTGATACATAATTCCTAGAATTACCACTTCTTAATTGTTGTTAATCTCACTTTTAATCAATTTGGTAAACCACCTTCCATCCATCTATCTTATTTGCTAGATTATTACTTGTTCACTTGCATTGATTGATTTAATTTCTTGTTTGATCAACCTCCCTTTGATGATTCGTCTCTATAAAATTGCGATAAGCGTGATCTCGCTTGAGCTCTAGTGCTGTCCTCCCTGATGTTCGATAATTTTTAGTTGGTCATACCACTAAACTATGGCTAATCAAATGGCGTCGTTGCCGGGGAGGCAACGGTTGCTAGTAGCTTGAAGAAGGATCGTTTTGAGTAATCTTAATAGAGATAATTTTTTTATTTTATTTGTTTACTTGTATTTGCTTTGTGAAACCTTGGTTCTAATTTCTTTCCTTTGAAGGTATATGCAAACGAGGTCAAAGGGGACACCATCGGAGCCCATTGACGCGGAAATAGAACAAACTTTGAGAAGAAGGAGAAGGGAGAACAAGGAGAGTGTTAACATGGAAAATTTTCAAGAAGATAATCGTGTGGAGATAGAGCATGATGGGGAAGGAGGACAAAATGTGAACGTGCAAGACAATGCACCTCAATTCAATGCAAATCCTCCTCATCAAGCATATCAAAATCATGGAGCATTCAACAACCAAGTTTTGCTTCAACAAATGGTGCAACAAGTTCTAAGGCAACAAGGCTTTCAACAAGCTTATGCTCCTCCACAACAAGCATATGTGCCACCACCACCACCTCCGGTACAACATGGAATTCACAATGATTAAAGGGTGATCCGGGATTTCTTCATGCCAAGGGCAATTCCACAAATGATGGGACCACCAATTCATGCCAACAACTTTGAGTTTAAAATGGGCTTGATTTCTATGGTGAGAGAGCAACAATTTAGTGGAACCCCGAATGAAGATCCTAATGCTCATCTAGCTCAATTTATTGAGATTGCCAACACCGTGAAGATGAATGGGGTGAGTGAGGATTGTATCAAAATGAGGTTGTTTCCATTTTCATTGAGGGATAGAGCAAGAACATGGCTATCTACCATTACTCCCGGTATGTGTAACACTTGGGACGAGCTAGCACAAATATTTTTGAACAAATATTTTCCACCTTCCAAGACGCTTCAAATGAAGAGCTTGATCACTCAATTCAAGCAAATGCCTCAAGAGAGCTTTTACGAAGTGTGGGAAAGATTTAAGGAGATGCTACGCAAGTGTCCACAACATGGATTCTCGAAGAATCAACAAGTCGGATTTTTCTACCAAGGGTTGGTAAATGGTCAAAGGGTGCTTGTTGATGCTTCGGCGGATGGATCCGTACTTGGAGTGACTCCGGAGAGGGCTATAAGGATTTTTGATGAGATTGCTACAAATGTCTATCAATGGCCATCGGAGAGAGTAAGTGGATGCTATGGTTTTGAAAGTTTTGATCAAGGGCAACAATTTAGTGTGAAGAGTGCTAGTGTTGATTCAAGTGTGCCAAGCATGGAAAAGATAGTGGCGGAGGTCATGAAACAAATGAGTTTGAACCAAGGCGTAAATCATGGAGTTAACATGGTTGAAGGCCGAGTTGATCAAGGTGTGCTACCTCCGAATATTGTAAGTGGAGAACAATGGGCGAACTCTATGCCAAATGTGGAAGATGTGTCATACATGCAAGGAAGAAACTACCAAGGGAATTACCAAAATAATTTCCAAGGTGGTTTCAACCAAAGTCAAGGGACTTATCCACCAAGCCAAGGAGGTTTCAATGGTCAAAGTAGCGAAAGCTCATATCCACAACAACAACAAAGGCAAGGGAACGTCTCCTACTCAAACCCGAACAATGCAGTTGCTTATCCACCGGGATATCAACCGGGGGCTAAGGCACCAAACAATGAGGGGAGAGCATCTATTGATGAGCTACTTGAACAAATGATTGCCTCAAATAAAGCTCGAGAAGCATCTGACAGAGCTAGAGAAGAAGCTAATGAAAAGAGACTCAAAGCTTTGGAGTACAATGTTGGACAAATGGCAAGTTCCTTGAGTGCTCAATAAAAAGGAAAGTTTCCGGCCACAACCGAGGTTAATCCAAAAGCTCAATGTTTGTTGGTTAATATGAAAGAGGAACGAAAGGTTGAAAAAGGGTTGGTGGAAAGCATGGTTGTTGAAGAAATGGAAGAGATAATTAAGAAAGAAGAGAAGGGACCTAAATGGATACCAAAGTGGAAAAGGGTGCAAGAGGAAAAAAAAGTGGAAGAAAAGGTCCAAGAAGAGGAGTACAAACGTGACTATTGGGGTATTCCAATCACTCAATTTCCTATTCCCTGTCCACAAATGTTTGTAAAAGAGGAGAAAAAAGGGAGTTTGAGGAATATGTGAAGAATCTTAAGAAGAAGTACGAGGAGAAAAAGAAAGAAGAGTCAGCCGAAACAAGTGAAGCCTACCAAAGTTGGTGATCCGGGAAAGTTCATCATTCCTTGTGATTTTGAAAGGAAAGGCACTCTTGATGCATTGTGTGACTTGGGGGCAAGCGTCAACGTGATGTCTCATGCCACGTTCAAAGACCTTGCAATTGGAGAGCTAAAGCTTACTACTATCCGTCTTGAAGTTGTCAATGGTGAGGTTGTGAAGCCACTAGAAATTGTTGAAGATGTGGAGGTAAAGGTGAAGGGGCTAGCTTTCCCGGTCGACTTCATGATTTTGGAAGTGAAGGCGGATCCCAAAGTTCCACTCATTTTGGGAAGGCCATTTCTAGCTACCGGAAGAGCAAAAATTGATGTTGGTAGAGAAGAGTTATCCTTGAGCTCAAAAGGAAAAAGTGTCACATTCTTGTGCAAC
The DNA here is from genome assembly GCA_023678885.1 of Pogostemon cablin. NCBI lineage: Eukaryota > Viridiplantae > Streptophyta > Magnoliopsida > Lamiales > Lamiaceae > Pogostemon > Pogostemon cablin. The sequence goes on from CM042973.1 coordinate 1,722,283, forward strand.
AAAGATAAAGGGATCAAGTCTCATCATACAAGGCCTCCGGATGATTTCAATGATCATGATTCTCTTCTTTTTGACAATTTAAATTCATTTCTTCATGATTATATGAAATTGTCAAATGCTAACTTGTCTTCTTATGATGTTGATAGGAAGAAAGCTCCGGACCTCGATTGGAAACTTGACAAAGGAGAAAAAGGAAGTCCACTAGAATCACTCCTTGATGAAGATTTGATGCTTGTAAGCAAGAATGGTGAGGTTGAGCTTGTTGACAAGAAGAGGGCAAAACTAATGTTCAAAGTGAGGATGCGAGGAGATAGTGGGATGGACCTTCCTTTGGTTCAATGATCGTGAAATTCGTCCGACTTGAAGACGTTAAACTTAGCGCTAAATGGGAGGCAACCCATTCTTTTTATCTTTTGATGCTTGTTTGTTGTTTGGTCTTGTAGGTGGATTGTGCTTGTGAGGAAATGCACATTGAAGAAAAGAGAAGTGCTTCATGGATTCGAGTATACATGTCACCACTTGTTGCAAACTTAATTCTCGACTCTTGTCTCGAGTTAAGTTTGGGGGGCTAGTGCATGGTGGACATAGCTTAATTCGTTGGATGCGTTTGCTTCTCCATAAGGAGATCATCAATGGAAACTATAAGGGTAAGTCCCACCACTTTTTGCAAACTTAAGTTTCAACTTGTTTCGATTTAAGTTTGGGGGGAGAGTTTGCGGTGTGACTTACCACTTGAGGGTGCTTGATATGATGATATTTTGATGATGAGATGAGAGGTCTTCTTATAAAATTGACCAAATTTTAAAATTTTTCTCATGAGTTTGGTATGTTTTGGTATGATTGGTTGTGTTGAAGTGCATGTGAATCCATATTTTTATGAAATTGTTGAGCTAATGGTGTTTGTTGAGTCTTTGAGCAATAATGAAGGGTATTGGAAGCATGAATGGAGCTTGGAGCGAACGCTTTCCTTACCAAATGCCTATTGAGAGAGTACTCTACACCTTATCACTTTTAGTTGCTTGACATAATTTGATTTGGATTGATGTGATTTGCATGCTACTTCATTTGTTATGGTTTTGGGAGGTTTCCTTTTCAATCAAGGATGGGATGATTGTGAGCTTACTTGAAATATGGATATTGAATGTGTGCTTTAGTGTTATTGATGGATGGTTTTATATTTCTTGCATGTTATGTGTTTTTGGTTGTTTCTTCTTTGTTGAGTCTTTTATTTAATGTTTTATGAGCATTTTTATTCTTGTTTAGGGAATGTTTGGTGGATTGTTTTTGGGATGTCATTAGTCATTTTTGAATATAAGTGATGATATGTTGTTGTAGTAAGTGATGACAAGTTATGATTAAGAATCTCTATACTTTCAAATTGTGACATGTTTTACTTAACTTATTCAATTTTGAGATGAATGTGGTGTAATAAGTTCCTTAAGGTCTAAAGCACAAGCTTGTGAGCATTTGAGCCTCAATCGTGCATACATGGTATTTTTCTTCATGAGTGGATTGGTTGTGTTTGATAAGCTAGAACTTGCTCAAGGACTATAGGAATGAGCCCGATTTGTGGAGATTAGTGACATGATCTAAGGCCATCCTTGTTATTATAGTCATTGCCAAATATTTCCATACCATGAACATTATCCCTAGTTAACCACTTTGAGCCTATTAGCCTATTTCTTGTGAATTTAGCACATTACAAGCCATGATTACCAACGTAAGTCTCTTATATATACCTTTGTGTGGGTGATTGAGGAGATGGTGACTAGAAAGATTTGATAAGAAAAGAAAAAAAAGGAAAAGAAATGGTAAACAAGCAAGAGAGAAAAAGGATGAAAAGAGCTTAAGAAAGAATGAACATGCAACCTCAAAAAAAGAAAATGAGCAAAACAACAACAATATGCTCAAGTTTCTAAAAGTTCAAAGAAGAAAGCATGATTTATAAGAAGCTCAATCCAAGGAAAGTTGATGAATAGTGCTTGAGATTTACAAAGAAAAGAAAGGAAGAAAGAAAAGTGGAGAAGTTGGAGAAATTGGCCATCTCTTTGATTACTTACACTTGATTAGTGATGAGAGTGAAAATAAGCGTGTTTTAGTGTCCAATTTAACACCTTTTTGATTGATATTCTTGTCATATATTAGCACAATGGTCTTATATTTATTATATGTGAAAAAAAGGTGCACTTGAGGTGTTTTGTTGTGTTTTAGGTGGAAAAAGGATGAAAAGAGCCAAGTTTGAGAAAAGGTGCAATTTGTGCAAGAATACTGATAAACGCACGTCGAACTTGTGTAATTATTTGTATTTATTTGGAGCTCTGAACTAGATTTGTGATATATGGTTGGAAAGCCACTGAAGAGAGGGTCGTTTTGGCGTAAAGAACATCACATTCGGAGTCCGAACGAGGAAGTTATGAGCAAAGTGGTGACGCCGCGCGAGCTGTGCGAACAGAATTGCAGTGCTATTTTCCATGGCCTGTTACATATTCAACTCTTGGATTTCTTGTGATTTCTTTATATGGATAGAAAGACAAGGAAGAGAGGATCGCGTGAGCACAAAAATCACTCAATTCGGAGGTCGGATGTGAAAGTTATACGCGAAACGGAGAGACTGCGCAAATCCAGTAGCAGGGTTCGACCTGTGGTTCGACCTGTGGCAAGTGGTTCGACCTGTTTGACGAGGTCGAACCTACATGCGGGAACTTACGTATTTTCGAGGCCAAAACGCGTGGGATCACTTGAAAAGCCCATTCCAAGCCCTAGAGACGTGATTACAAGTATAAAAGGAGGCTCATGTAGTCAAGAAAAACGTCACCAATCACCGAGGAGAGGCCACAATCATACAACACCCCACAAGGGGGGATCACCCCCCATCCATCATCCACTTCCTTTCCTCCATCCATCCATCACTTTGAAGATTCATTTGTGGAATCAAGAGGAGAACCAAGAGGAGGATTCAAGATGGAGAAGGGCATGAAGACGCCATATCAAGGGTTTATTCGTTTTCTAATTTATCTTGTATTTTCCGGACATCCGGGTAAGATCTATCCAACACCCATGATTGTTCTTCAAAACATCATGGGCTAGAGCCTTTTTGGTAGATCTAGGAGTTTTGATGGTTTTATGAGTTAATTGATCTTCTATGTGTACACTCCGTACAACACTACTTGTGGTTTATTTTATATATGATTGTACTTTCTTAATCCATATTCACGGTCGTTTTGTGCATCTTCAATTGGTATATAGAGTCTGAATATATATCTTGGTTGTAGATTGAGTGCGTTCACCGCTGAACAGGATTCCATGTTATGATTCTAAGTGAGGGGACTCCGAAGCTTCATTAGAACTATCTTATATGAATACTTATTAATTGAATTTAATTCGGGTTAATAAGTAGGATAAAGAGGATAATTTCATAGTACCTATAAAGGGAGATCATATCGGGTTAGAGTACCAATCCTAGGGGGAAATAATTGATACTGATAGTACCTAGAAAGGGGGGTGAAATTATATCTCTTGCTTCGAGGTTAATCACACGTGTTACACGCATGTTTACTTGTGTCTATAGAGTAGATATGCATGGTTTAGTGATGCGTCCATATTCCACAAGGCAGAGTCGGACATTGACACATGGAAGAGAAGTTAAGTAGTGAAACTGGATTATCCTAGAGCTACCTATTCTTCTACTTGATCCACTTTCGTATTCTTCAAGTGATATTTATTTTATTTGTTATTTTAATTACTTGTTTATTAGTTTAATAATTCTAAACCTCAAACTATATTGCCACACTTGTCTTAATTAGTTTAGTAAATAATTAAATTGATAATACGCCGTCCCTTGGGTTCGATATTCACTTGGTCACCTTTCGAGACTACAATTGATATCCTTATACTTGAGGATTATTTTGTGTGTTGAGAAAACGCTCATCAAGTTCTTGGCGCCGTTGCCGGGGATAGCTGTAATTATTAATTTTATTATTTCTAGTTTGATTAAGATATTTTTTTTCTTTTATTTGTGATTATTTATTTCTATCTAACCTTGAATTTTTTCGAGTTACTTGTGTGCTTGAAAAAGGAGAGGAAGGAAAAGAAGGAATATCGCATTGAGCTAAACATGGCCGGAGCAAGGCAGAATCCGGATAATGTTTCCATTCGTGAAATTTTCACGAACTTTGGGAATGTCAACATGAGCAAGGGGGGAAGTTGATTATTTTGAGATAAATCCCGCTTTTATTAACATGGTAGAGAAGAATCCCTTTTCTGGAGGTTGTTTTGAAGATCCATATCAACATCTCCGAAGATTTCTTGGTTATGCAAACACTCAAAAAGGAGCTGGAGCTAATGATAATGCTAGACGGATCGCCCTATTCAAGTTCTCATTGATTGATAAGGCAGAAGCTTGGTATGAGACTCTTGATGCCACAGAATGCACTACATGGGACCAACTGCAGCAGAAGTTCTTGGAGAGATACATGCCACCCTCAAGGATCTTAAGAATGAAGCAAGAGATCACTCGATTTGTTATGAATCAGGGTGAGAAATTTTATGAGGCATGGGATAGGTTTAAAGACATGCTCAGGAGGTGCCCACAGCATGGAATGTCTAAGGCTAACTACATAAGTATCTTCTATTATGGATTGGATTGTGAGTCGCGTGTTTTTATTGATGTATCATCAGGAGGAGCGCTGTTATCTAAGACAGCACTTGAAGCGGAAAAGTTGTTCGAAGACATCTCTATAAATACACGTGACTGGCCAGTAGAGAGAGATAGATGATCATATGTACTTGGTAAGGTGGCGCAAGTTGAACATCAAGTGGATAAGCCGAATAGGGATGATGAGATCGTCTCTAGTCTAGCTAACATCAACAAGCTACTAGAGTCCCAGCAAAGACAAATCACAGAGTTGACACAAAGGGGGCCTAGTATGAAGCAGCAAGAAGTGAAGAGTGTTGAAGATACCTTCAATCGATACATGGCTGAGAATGATGCAAGGATTGATTGTCTTGAGGATACCATGAATGTTGAGCATGTAGATTTATCTAAGTAGTTGAAGGACCTTACTTTGGTTATGGGGCAGATGACCACGAACGTGAATCAATTAACACAAAAATTGGAGAATAAAGCCATCACGTTAAGGTTTGGAACATAGTACGAGGGAGTAATGAAGCCGGAGTCAAAGTTTGAGGTGAAAGCAAGCGGATTCGACCAAAAACAATGTGATTCGACCTTTCCCACAGGTCGAAGCGTGCAGGGAAGGTCGAACTGGGCTTCTGGAAGTGTTTCAAGAGCAGCAGGCACTCGGTTCGACCTGGGGGGCATCGATTCGACCAGGCCATCTGGTCGAACCCAGGTCGAATATTGAGCATTGATGGTTCGACCAATCACCCAGGTCGAACCCACGTCGAACCCCAGAGCGAGAGCAGCCTTCCAGACGATCGGTTCGACCTGTTCGTACCTGGTTCGACCTGTTCCACAGGTCGAACTCAGGTCGAACCCGTCCGAAACATGCTTAATGTTACACCGAATCTTCTCTATGATGTTGATGCTACTCCAGTACCATTACATGAGCAGAATACTGAACTTACAATGGAGAAGAAGTGGGAAAGAGCAAAGAGGTTGAGAGCGGAGAAGCTTAGACTGCAGATGGATAATGAAGATGTGGTTTTCTCTCTTGATCATGCAATGAAGATGCCCATGGGGACTCAATCATGCAAGAGCATTGATATGGTTTCTAACTTGTTTAATCTTGATTTTTCTAAGACAGGTGATTCTGAATTTAAGTTGAAGGTTGATAAGGAGGAGTCTAGACAGCCATGGGAGGAAGGAAATTTCAATGATCATATTTTTGTGACCAAGAAAGGTGAGGTGTTGAGTGTAGACAAGAAGAGGGAAAGAAAGTATTTGAAGGTGAGGATGCGAGAAGACCGTCCTCTACCGTCGTGACTCTACGACGTTAAACATGAGCGCCTGTTGGGGGCTTGCCCTTCCGTTTTATTGCTTTATTTATTTTGTGTGAGTAAGAAATTTTTATATTTGGCGTGCTTATTATTCGGAAATTACATCTCTTTTCAAACTTAGTTTCAACTTACGTTTTTACTAAGTTTGGGGGGGTGTGATGTACTTACCTCATTGAAGCACCAAGAGTATAATCTTTTCTTTGTGATGTTTGCTAGGGGAATTGATTTTTTGCGGTATGTTGAAACTTTAATCGATTTTGATATGTCGATTTTTTGCAATTTGCCTAGTGTTTAGTGGTGTTTCTAGTATGTGGAGTCGATTACATAGTCAATTAATTCTTTCTTATAGTTCTTCTATTTTATTATTGATGAATCTTATGATGATGAGTTTGTTTGAGCTTTGATGATAGAAAAAGGTAACTAGGTGGCAAGACGAGTTCTACATTGAGGCTTTGACTCGAGGAGCTCGTGCGTTTTGAAGGAGAAAAATCAGGTTCCCTCGTTCCCTTATTCTAATTTTTATATGTGCTTTTAATTCATGGAGTGGAAGGATTAAGTTTAAGGTGGTGATCCATGTGAGCTTATATGTTTAAAATTGTCTTTGAAATTCATATGCTCTTGAAATTGATGAAGGAAGTGTACTTGAGTTATATTGTGGTATGAAGTTCTATGTGTACTTGTGGGATATTACCTACCATGAAAAGTGCTCTGTTACTTGTTAAAAACCCATGTGAGATTTTGAGCCTAGTTGATCATGTACATAATCACATGATATTTCTTTCTGGTGAGTATCGTTCTTGTGTATGTATTCTAGAACTTGCCTCTTGTCTTACTTGAAACTACATGTGTGATAGATAATGGGAGATGATTTTAGGCCATCTTTGAATTTATAAGTCACTTAGCCAAATAATTCCCTATACCATATGATTGTTTATCCGTAGTTAGCCCCGTTGAGCCTAAAAACCTCATTCTTTGGCAGCCTACATGAAATAACCACTTTGAGCATCTTAATTTTTTTAGCCTTGATTGTCTTATTAGTGGAGAGTTAATGGCTTTTCAGTGTGTTGATAGAGCTTGATAACGAACATCTTGGGAAGGAATGAAATTGGTATTGAATTAGTGATGGATTTTGATAGTGCATTTAAGGAGAAGAATGGAGTAGTGCTTAAATTTAGTACTCCATTGAATCAAATACCCTAGGGTAGTGCTTAAATCTAGTACCCTATGGAGGATGCGTGAGGTAGTGCCCGAAACTGGTACCTCAAGAGAAAAAGCAGAAAAAGAGAAGGAAAAAACGGATGAGCTTGAGAAAAGAAAAATAATTGTGCTTGAAGGTGAAGAAGGAATGAAAATCGTCTGCATTGAAAAGGAAGAGAGGATGAAAGTTGAAGTGATCAATCAGCTTTAGTTCTCCACTATTTGAGTCACATTGTCCATATATTTCCTACCTTAACCAAAGAGCCAACATTACATCCAAAAGAAAAGTCCTTTTTGATCCTATTATCGAATCATACTTTAGTGGTGGAGAGTTTAAGACTTTTGGCAAGCTTATGGTTACGCATGCACTTGAATTGAATCTGAGCGTAAACACCTTAACCCATAAGTGTACATCTTTTACACTTGAGTGAGAGATCATATATATACTTCCCGTGAGAACATTTTGATGGAGCATTTGAATTGGTGGTGATTGTCTTAACTTGAATGCTATGAATTGATTATTACATGTAATAAGAGTTGCATGACCTAAGTTGATGACGATTGTATTTTGAATGGGGTATTGATCATAGTCCTTATTTCCCTGCTAATTTTCTTACTCTCTCTCTCTTTTTATTTTTATTTTGTTGCCTCGGGACGAGCAACGGGTAAGTTTGGGGGATTGATGAGAGTGAAAATAAGCGTGTTTTAGTGTCCAATTTAACACCTTTTTGATTGATATTCTTGTCATATATTAGCACAATGGTCTTATATTCATTATATGTGAGAAAAAGGTGCACTTGAGGTGTTTTGTTGTGTTTTAGGTGGAAAAAGGATGAAAAGAACCAAGTTTGAGAAAAGGTGCAATTTGTGCAAGAATGCTGATAAACGCATGTCGAACTTGTGTAATTATTCTGTATTTATTTGGAGCTCTGAATTAAATTTTTGATATATGGTTGGAAATCCACTGAAGAGAGGGTCGTTTTGGCATAAAGAACATCAAATTCGGAGTCCGAACGAGGAAGTTATGAGCAAAGTGGTGACGCCGCGCGAGCTGTGCGAACAGAATTGCAGTGCTATTTTCTATGGCCTGTTACATATTCAACTCTTGGATTTCTTGTGATTTCTTTATATGGATAGAAAGACAAGGAAGAGAGGATCGCGTGAGCATAAAAATCACTCAATTTGGAGGTCGGATGTGAAAGTTATACGCGAAACGGAGAGACTGCGCAAATCCAGTAGCAGGGTTCGACCTGTGGCAAGTGGTTCGACCTGTTTGACGAGGTCGAACCTACATGCGGGAACTTACATATTTTCGAGGCCAAAACGCATGGGATCACTTGAAAAGCCCATTCCAAGCCCTAGAGACGTGATTACAAGTATAAAAGGAGGCTCATGCAGTCAAGAAAAACGTCACCAATCACCGAGGAGAGGCCACAACCATACAACACCCCACAAGGGGGGATCACCCCCCATCCATCATCCACTTCCTTTCCTCCATCCATCCATCACTTTGAAGATTCGTTTGTGGAATCAAGAGGAGAACCAAGAGGAGGATTCAAGATGGAGAAGGGCATGAAGACGCCATATCAAGGGTTTATTCGTTTTCTAATTTATCTTGTATTTTCCGGACATCCGGGTAAGATCTATCCAACACCCATGATTGTTCTTCAAAACATCATGGGCTAGAGCCTTTTTGGTAGATCTAGGAGTTTTGATGGTTTTATGAGTTAATTGATCTTCTATGTGTACACTCCGTACAACACTACTTGTGGTTTATTTTATATATGATTGTACTTTCTTAATCCATATTCACGGTCGTTTTGTGCATCTTCAATTGGTATATAGAGTCTGAATATATATCTTGGTTGTAGATTGAGTGCGTTCACCGCTGAACAGGATTCCATGTTATGATTCTAAGTGAGGGGACTCCGAAGCTTCATTAGAACTATCTTATATGAATACTTATTAATTGAATTTAATTCGGGTTAATAAGTAGGATAAAGAGGATAATTTCATAGTACCTATAAAGGGAGATCATATCGGGTTAGAGTACCAATCCTAGGGGAAAATAATTGATACTGATAGTACCTAGAAAGGGGGGTGAAATTATATCTCTTGCTCCGAGGTTAATCACACGTGTTATACGCATGTTTACTTGTGTCTATAGAGTAGATATGCATGGTTTAGTGATGCGTCCATATTCCACAAAGCAGAGTCGGACATTGACACATGGAAGAGAAGTTAAGTAGTGAAACTGGATTATCCTAGAGCTACCTATTCTCCTACTTGATCCATTTACGTATTCTTCAAGTGATATTTATTTTATTTGTTATTTTAATTACTTTTTTATTAGTTTAATAATTCTAAACCTCAAACTATATTGCCACACTTGTCTTAATTAATTTAGTAAATAATTAAATTGATAATACGCCGTCCCTTGGGTTCGATATTCACTTGGTCACCTTTCAAGACTACAATTGATATCCTTATACTTGAGGATTATTTTGTGTGTTGAGAAAACGCTCATCAATTAGTCACTCTTACCTAAAGTCTTCCTACCTTACCAAAGAGCCTATCATTACATCCATAATTAAAGACCTTTTTGATCACTAATGGAAACTTTGGTGGTTTATGAATGTAGTCCACGAGCAAGCTTATAGCAAGTCGAGCCAATCGATTGATGAGTGTTATTTTACCACTTTAAAGAGAGTTGAGTGACATTTATAACCTATGTGAGGCTTGGACTAAAAAGGGACTATATTACACTATTAATCTCTTGAGATTGAACTTGTTAATATTTTTTTGCATGTTATGATTCTAATGTTGTAGGATGACTTAGCATGAATTGTAATTCTTATTGCTATCGATGCGTTATTACTTATGTTCGTTTAGTCTTTTCCTAGGTGAAAATCTCTCTCCCCTTGGTTTATCATTTTCGTTGTTCGGGGACGCACAACACTTTAAATTTGGGGGTGTGATGAGTGATATTTTCACCTAGATTTTAGTATCTTTTTATATGTGTTTTCGTATATTGTTATCCGTATTAATGCGTTATTTGGTTGTGTTTTGTGTTTTTATGGAAATATGTGTGAATAAGCTTAAACGTATGATTTTTAGGTAAAAATGGATCCTAAACGTGATAAGGAAGATGTAGGAAAAAGCAGATCTCAATTCGGAGTTGAAACGAGGGAGAATGAGTCAAATCAAGCAAAATGCTGAAGAAACGCACGTCCAACTTGTGTAATTTTTCTATACTCTTATGGAGCTCAAAACTAGAAGTGTAATATATGGTTGGAAAGCCACAGAAAAGAGGATTATTTTAGTATAAGAAACACTTCAATTGGAGCCGAAACGAGAAAGTTATGATTAAAATGGTGACGTCGCGCAAGCTGTTCGTACTCAGCACGGTAGTGCTATTTTTCATGACTTGTTACACCCTCAAATATTGGAAGTTTTATCAGATCTTTATATGGATAGAAAGCCAAAGAAAAAAGGATCACATGAGCACAAGAATTACTCAAATCAGAGATCGGATGTGGAAGTTATGCGCGAAACGGTGAGATTGCGCAGCCCGTGTTACGCAACACGACCCGTGTTACGCAACACGGCCCTGTAAGCCTTGGTCGTTTTCTGACATAAAAAACGCCTACACGGCCACCCTGTGGTCGTTTTACAGCACACGAGTCGTGTTGCTGTAGCATCAGAAACACATCAGAACCCTTCTAGAAGCCTCCCAAGGGGTATAAATACCCAATACTTCAATATTTGAGAGAGAGATCCGAAATTCCACCCTTCCACACACACATCACACACAATTCTCTCCATTTTACACCATCATCTTCATCCATTCACCATCCTTTGGATCTACCATCATCCAACCATCAAAATCATCATCCAATTGAAGAAAAGAAGCAAGGAAGAGAGGAAGATAACAAGGGAAGGAAGGAAATCACCATTGAAGTGACATCAAGGGAGTTTCCATTCATTTCTTGTATTAAACCTCATAGTTTCATCATGTTTTTGAAGGATCTTAATGTCTATGTTAATTTCCTTGTTAATATGGTAGGCTAATCTCCCTTGTGAGATTAGCAACATGAGAGTTGTTGGATAATTTTGGGGATTTGTGTATTTTAATTCATATGTTGATTGGATCTATGATTTTCTACCATTGATTATTAATTGCTTGAATTGTATTGATGATTTGTGTGTTTAGTTGTTCTAGATATGTGATTAGATTGAGAAATCAATTATATGCTTAGGATAATTAAGTGAATCATTTCATCAAACACTTCATGTGCATTATAGATTGTGAAGAGATTGAGAGGTCCTTCATAGTTTAGAACCCTTTGGTAGGACATGTGATTGGTTTGATCGAGAGATTGATTAATTGTGTGAAGGGACTCTCATTTAAGCTTAGTACCTAGTTGGAATTGTTTAAGTGAGAACCAATCCATTGAGCTATTTGATATTCATATCCTATCCATCTCGAGAGGGAGTTTAGGTGATCTTAGTGTTGGCCCTTAGTCTTCAATCCATGATACATATGAATTTGATACATAATTCCTAGAATTACCACTTCTTAATTGTTGTTAATCTCACTTTTATTCAATTTGGTAAACCATCTTCCATCCATCTATCTTATTTGCTAGATCATTGCTTGTTCACTTGCATTGATTGATTTAATTTCTTGTTTGATCAACCTCCCTTTGATGATTCGTCTCTATAAAATTGCGATAAACGTGATCTCGCTTGAGCTCTAGTGCTGTCCTCCCTGAGGTTCGATAATTTTTAGTTGGTCATACCACTAAACTATGGCTAATCAAAAGCCTACATTGGAAGATCAAATGGTTAAAGTGTTGGACTTATTGAAGGAGAATGAAAGAAAGTTAGAATATTTGATGCAAAGAGATGAGGTGAATGAGAATTGATTCAAAGCTTTGGAAACTCAAGTGAGTCAAATGGCAACCGAGCAAGGTGAAATGCATCGTAAAGGTAAATTTCCTTCCACTACCGTTACAAATCCTAAGAAATAATGCTTGTATGTTACCGTTTGTAATTTGGAAAGCAAGGTGGAAAAAGGATTGGTGGAAACAACAAACATTGTTCCAAAGGGTGAAGAAATAGTTGTTGATGAAGTATCTAAAGTGGAAGAGGAAATTGCCAATGATGATAAATTGTCTTTTGATGATGAGAGGATTATTGATGAATTCTTGTCTTCATTTGTTGATGAAAGTAAGTGTGAGAAAAAGTTGTGGTTGGAACACGATCATGTAATAGTTGAAGTTGATGCTTCATTAAAGGTGGAAGACCCCGGTAAATTCGTGCTTACTTGTAAAATTGGAAAGGGGGAATACCTTAATGCTATATGTGATCTTGGTTCGAGCATTAATGTGATGCCTCTGGAAGTTTTTAAAAAGCTTGACATCGGGAAGTTAAAGGAAACAGATGTGGAGATCGGAATAATGGATGGTTCATTGATTAAGCCCCATGGAGTTGTGGAGGATATGCTTGTGAAAATAGAAGATTTTATCTTTCCGGTAGATTTCATGGTAGTTGACAAGCAAGCGGATCCTTTGATCCCATTGATTCTTGGAAGGCCTTTTTGGCCACCGGAAGAGCAAAATTTGACATGGATAGAAAGGAAGTCACACTCCGTTCAAATGAAAAAGAATTGGTGCTCTCAAGTAAGACATTAAAAGAGGGAGATCTTTTATTGAAGCCACCCGTTAAACCTCCGGATGAGCGAGATCGATGGGTAAGTGAATTTTAAAAGATGAAGAATTAACTAACTTTGTAATTGAATTTGCAGGAAAGTTTTCTTCAAAGAGGAACAAGTTCGGGGGTGATCCACGTGTTGATTGGAAGATTGATAAAGAGCCTCCGGGATTTGAAAACATAAGTAAAAGAGTCAATGAATTGAGCTCAAGTGTTAAAGGAGCAAGAAGTGTGGATAAGAAGGTTGTTAAGGAAATGTTTAAAGTGAAGATGAGGCCCGATGGGGTCTTGGATTTCTCCGATTGCTAAATGAGCTTAAAATTCCGTCCGGCTTGAAGACGTTAAACTTAGCGCTAAATGGGAGGCAACCCATTCTTTTATCTTTTGATTCTCGTTTTGTTGTTTGGTAAGTAGGTGGATTGTGTTCATGATGGAAGATATGTATGAAGAAGACGAAGTGTGCTTGATAAGGAATGGAGATGTATGTCACACCACTTTGTTCAAACTTAAATTTAACGCTTGTGTTAATTTAAGTTTGGGGGAAAGTGTGTGGTGGCTATACTTACTTGAAGGTTGGAGTGCACATACGTCATCACAAGGTAACTTCATGAAGATCATTGGAACCTACAAGAGTAAGTCCCACCACTTTGTTCAAACTTAATTCTCATCTCATGTTTCGATTTAAGTTTGGGGGGAGAGTGCGTGGTGTGACTCACCACTTGAGTGTGTTATAGAGCATGATTATCTTTGATTGAAGAATTATCTTGTGTAAAATGGGTAAATTTTAAATATGGGTAAATTTTAAAATTTTCTCATGAGTTTGGTTATAATGTTAGGTGCATTTGGTTGTGTTGGAATCATGATAGTCCTTATTTCTATTACAAGTGTTGAACTAATGATTTGTGAGTGTTTGAGCATGGATAAAGGATAGTGAAAGCATGAAGGGAGCTTGGAGCTAACGCTTTCATTATCAAAATGCCTATTTGAAGGGAGTTCACTTTATATCTTATCACTCCTAATTACTTGACATGTATTGATATTGATTTGGATTGTATTGGATTGGCATGCTATTTCATGTATTGTTGTGGGAGGTTTACTTTCATAATTTAGGTTTTCATTTTCAATAAAGGATGGGATGCTTGTTGATCTTATTTATTATGGATGATGAGGATATGTGCTTTATTTTCTTTTGATGGATGGAATTTTGATTATTGCATGATTATGTGTTTTTGTGTTGTTGTTTGCTTGGTGAGTCTTTGCTCATGTGTTTTGTTTGTATTTTTATTCTTGTATAGGGATGCTTGGTGGTATGTTTTGGGAAGGTGTTAAATGTTTTTGAATATGAGCTATGATGCATTGTTTGTGATAGGTGATGGCAAGATGTTAATGGTTTCTACTTGTTGAAATTGTGACATGGATTATATAATTTGTTCAATTTTGAGAAGTATGAAGGTTAATAAGGTTTCTTTTGGTCCAAGCAAAAGCTTGTGAGAGTTGAGCCTCAACCGTGCCTCCATGGTTAATTCTTGAAGAGAGGACCGGTTGAACTTAGACAAACTAGAACTTGCTCTTGGACTATAGGAACGAAGCCCGAATGGTTGAAATTTATGACATGATCTTAGGCCATCCTTATTGAATAAAGTCATAGCCATAAAATTTCCTTACCAAAAACATTATCCCTAGTAAGCCACTTTGAGCCTTTAAGCCTATTTCTTGTGATATAAGCACATTACAAGCCTTGAAAACCCACTTAAACCTTATATATATAACCTATGTGTGGGTAATTGAGGATGATGATGGTTTACAAGGGAAGATGTGGAAAAATGTACAAATGTATATGGAAAGAAAGGTTGAGTCAAGAAAAAGGATGAAAGAGCTCAAGATAAAAGCAAGTGCAACTTCAACAAAAGTGAAAAAGGAGCAAAATAAAAAAATATGCTCAAGGAATACAAAAAGTCAAAGAAAAGAAGTATGCCATTCAAAAAGAAGCTCAAGAAATCCAAGGAATGATAATGCTTAGTGCTTGTGATTAAAGTAGAAAAGAAAGGAAGCATGAAAGTGAGGACGTTGAAGAAAAGAATCATCTCTTCGATTAACCACACTTGAAAAGTCACTATTATCCAAAGTTTCTTACCTTACCAAAGAGCCTAAACATTACATCCTAAGATAAAGACCTTTTTTTATCACTTATTGAAACTAGGGTGGCTTGTGAACATAGTCCATGAGCAAGCCCATGGTGAGTCGGTTTTAACTGGTTGATGAGTGTTGTTAAAAACCTTACTCCAAAGAGTGTTGAGTGAATTTGATATCCTATGAAAGGCTTGAATTGAAAGGGATTTGATTACTCTTTTGTCATGCTTAAGATTGAACTTGTTAATCTTTATGTTATAAGTTTGATTATGTAGGGATACTTGACTTGATTTTGTAGTCCTTATTACTTGTGATGCGTTATGGTTTATGTTCGTTAGATGTATTTCTAGGTGAAAATTTCTCCTCTTGTTTATCATTTTTCATTGTTCGAGGACGAACAACACTTTAAGTTTGGGGGGTTGATCGTCGTCATTTTCACCTAGGTTTTAGTGTCTTTATGTGTGGATTTTCGTATATTTTTATCCGTATTTGTGTAACTTTTGGTGGAGTTTTGTATTAATTCGGAGAAATGTGTACAGGTGATAAATATATGAAAACGAGCTTAAATGTATGTGAAACAGGTAAAAAATGGAGCAAAACGGAGTCGGGAGCTGAAACGAGCTGAAGAACACCCAACTCGAGTTGCATGGTCCAGCTCGACCTGCAACTCGAGTCGAGCTGGAGTCCGAGTGAGTGCAGAATGTGTCCAGTAGCTCAACTCGAGTTGCAAGGTCCAACTCGACTTGCAACTCGAGTCGAGCTAGGTGTCGAGGGAAATCAAGCTTCTGACACGACTAGACAGGCGACAGCTCGAGTTACCTTACTCGAGTCGAGCTAGGATCAGGGGAAGTCGAGCAACAAGTTGAGTGGCGCAGGGAAGTTGTCCAGTGAGCCAACTCGAGTTACAAGGTCCAACTCGATTTGCAACTCGAGTCGAGCAAGGTCGAATCAGCCGTCCAGAATGCAAAGCACCACAGCTCGACTTGACAGGCGAGAGCTCGAGTTGGCAGCTTGAGTCGAGCTGGGCAAAATCCTGTGAAAAATTAGAAAATTCCAGAAGCTTCTAGAAGGTCCCCAAGGGGTATAAATACATAAGTTGTGCGAAATTGAAGGGGGAGGCTCATTTTGACAGTTATTTTGGAGAGCAACACACACACTTTCTCACCACCATTTCACACACTCCATCCGATCCATTCTACCCTTCATTCCATCCATCAATTCACCTTGATCTTCATAAATCCATCCATACATCCATCCATTCCATCATCTAAGAAGAGGAAATCAGATTGGTTTGAAGAATTGGGCATGATCAAGGAAGAAGGAGTCTACTTTCAAAGGGAAGCTCAATCTCCTTTGTTTTGCTACTTTGTTCATTATCTAGTTAATATGGAACTTTCAATGGATTGTAGCCAATTTGCAATGAATATTTGTGGCTAGTCCTCAAGTGAGGCTAGCAATATTGATTGTTATGATTACTTTCTATCATGAATGCTTATTCTCATTTGATGCATGATGTGTGTGGTTAAATTCTCTATGCATAATGTTAGGATGACCATTCCAATATTATGTATGGTAGTTTAATTGAATCATTGATTGTATTAGGTGACTTGGTTAGTATGAGGGGAGGAAAGTCATTCCCTCCAAGTGCTTAGAACCTCATGATAGAACATTAGTGATGAACTAGTGAGGGGAACCAACTTATGATCATAGTACCTTCATGGGAATTGAGAGTAAGACAATCTTAGGAGATTTAAACTTGTAAAAGAGTTGAGAACCTAATTACCTTGGCCATAGGGGTTAGGGGTACAATTGTGATTGCCCTTAGTATCATAACTTGAAAGTCATCAATGCTTGAGTGAGTGCGAAGTCTACATAAGACCTTGTCCATGATGTTGCTAGCCTTACTCTCTTCTTAGATACATTTCATCCATTCCATCTCATCTTGTTATTTGGCTGATATTTATTATCATTAGTTGCTAGTCAAGTTCATTAGTTAATTGATAGAGTAATCATAGTTCTTAAATCAAACCTTATCTTGATAATCCTTACAAAACATAACTCAATGGAGAATCCGGATACAACCTAAAGCTTACTTTTCCCTTGGGACGACTTGATTATAAATTTTGTACTTGGTCACGCATTTACTCGACGATAGAGTCTCTTACTCTACACATTTCACTAGAAATGCGACTAAGTTCAACCATCCAAGTGATCAAGGAAGCAAGGGAGAGTGAAGATTGCAAGAAGAAGAAGGAAATCTCCATTGAAGGACTTCAAAGGGGGAATCTAATTCTAATTTTTGTGAACTTCTTTATAGTTTGATCATGGAATTTGTAGATTCAATTGTCTATGTTGTTTTCTCTAAGACTATGATAGGCTAATCTCCTTTGTGAGATTAGCTCCATAATTGGTGTTGGATAATTTAGTTTTTATGCAATTTGATTTTAATCTTGAATGGGCTTTGTGAATTTCTATCATTGAATGTTGATTGTTTGATGTATATGATGATATGTGTGATTAATTGTCATGGGCATGTGATTCGATTAAGAAATCAATTACGTGTTTAGGATAGTTCATTGAATCATTTCATCATACACTTCATGTGCACTAATTTAGAATGAGATAGAGATATCCTTCTAGATTTAGAACTCTTTGATAGAACATTTGATTAGCTTGATCGAGAGATTGATTGATTAGATGAGGGGACCCAAACCATTAGTGAATTCATAGTACCTTAAAAGGGAATATTGCCTATGATTTAGTACCTAATTAGGGAACTCGTAGAGTAATTAGTACCTATTGGGAGGTGTTCATTTTGGTCTCGATCCTATGTACTTTTAGGAGCCTTGTTGAGGGTTTACATCATATCCATCTCGAGAGAGAGTTTAGATGGAATTAGTGATCGCTCCTATGCTATGTCCACGAGAGATTAGAATTAATTGCATGATTACTTTATTATCTATGCCATGATTGTTGCTAATCTCATCCTTGCATCATTTGGAACCCATCATTTATCTTTGCTTTTATCTTATTTATTGCATTAGTTTTAGTACGTTCATTTGCACGCTTATCCTCCTCCCATTCCGTCGTCCTTATAAAATCACGATAAACTTGAGATCGCTTAAACTCTAGTACCTTCCTCCTTATGGTTTGATAAATTCTTTAATTGGTCATCCCGACTATACACGACCAATCAGGAGACCCTTGGACTTGATATCAAGTGCACCAATCAAGTAGACTTTAATCTTTGTGTTTGATTCTTCTTAAATACCTTTCTTGGATTCTCGGTTGTGAGAATGGAGAGAAAGGTGTGAATTAGTCAAATATTTGTAAGAGTGTAGGGATTGGGGTTGGGAGAGAGAAATTCTGTGTGATTGTAAAATTTTTTCACATAGTGGTATTTTCTCGGTCCGTGTTTTTTCTCCGGTTTCGGAGTTTTCCACGTAAATTCTTGTGTTGTTCTTTTTTATATTCTTCTTTATTTGTCCCTTAGGAATGAATGGGGATCTGCTTATCCCAACGGATTCTGCAGAGCACTTCAAGGCCAACACCAATATGGATGATACGCATTGCATCGTCTTGTTGTAGTGTTCATCATCAACATTACTCACTAAGTTGTCATCTATAACCTCATCAACATATTGTGGGAGCAATCTCTCAATCCAAAGCTTAATGCTAAGATAATAAGCGAACATATCATCACTTGGCCTTTTTCTTGTAAATGTTTCCATCAACATCACGCCATAACTATAAACGTCACACTTTGTCGACACTAGTCCTTCCAAACCATACTCTACAACAATTAAAATCATTAGTTATCCACTTTGTAAGATACAACTCAAAGAATTAAGAAAGCAGTTCAATTTGGAAGAAAGAGAAAATCACCTGGAGCAATGTAGCCAAGCGTAGCAAGAGTGTTAGTCACCACAGTGCTCTCCCCATCTCCCAAAAGTTTTGCAATCCCAAAATCACTAACATGGCCAACCTTCTCTTCATCTAACAACATGTTACTTGGCTTCAAGTCGCAGTGAACGATAGGGGTTGAATAGCCATGGTAAAGATACTCCAGTGCACACGCAACATCAATCATTATGTTCAGTCTCTGCATGAATTCCAAGCAATAGTTGTGGGAATACATCCATTTTTCAAGGTTTCTGTTGGGCATATAATCAAGAACTAATGCTCTGAAGTCTTCATTAGAGCAACTGCTCACAACCTCAGTTAGGTTTCTATGGCGAATATTGCGTAGTACTTCACATTCAACTTCAAAACTCCTGAAAGCATCTCTAGTTTCCAGATTAAACACCTTCATGGCAATAACCTTCCCATCTCTGAGAACTCCTTTAGTATATTGCTTTTATCGAATTGCTGAGTTGCCTGCACGATTTCATAATAAGAAATCTTTTTCGTTGCAGTGGACACCGCCAAATCATTTCCACCAATCTTCTTGTCTTTCTTTCTACGTCGTAATAAGATAAAGGCCAAAGCGGCAACAATGATGAGCACCACAAACCCAGCAAGAGAAAATAATGCAAATTGCAGTTTCTTTCTCTTCGATTGGTGACTGAATTTTCTCCTACAAAGTGGTACGTGGAACTTTGGAATTCCACAGAGTGCCTTGTTACAAAGAATAGACTCCATAGTAAAATTTCTGAAAGAGCCACCATCTGGAATATCCCCACTTAAAGAATTGAAAGACACGTTGAATTATTGGAGATGTTGAAGTTTCTCAAGAGACTTTGGGATTGAACAAGACAAGTTATTGTCAGACAAGTCCAGTGTCTCTAAACTGAGCATATTCCCTATAGACACAGGAATAGAACCTCCAAATTTATTATGAGCCAAAGAAAGATTAACCACATTATGCAAATTCCCAACAGTGTTGGGAATAGACTCCGACAACTGGTTCATCGACAAATCTATGTAAGTTGCAGCCCCTAAATTAGCTACCTCCAGCGATAAAAATCCACTCAAGGAATTTGAGGACAAGTCTAGCATCAGCAAATCTTTAAGGCGCCACAAGGTGAATGGTATGGTTAAAGTGAGCATGTTTGAACCTAGATAAAGTTCTCTTAAAGACAGGACATGTCCTAAACATTCAGGGATGGGGCCAGAAAGTTGGTTTAGGGAAAGATAAAGGCCAAACAAGGAGTGCAAATTGCAGAGAGCCTCTGGTATGGGACCTTCAAGACTGTTGATTTGGAGATCTAATCCTTGAAGATTAATCAAAGATCCGAAAGAAGTTGGAATGGTACCAGAGAAGTCATTCAATTGTAATTCACGAAACACGAGATTGGTTAAATTGCCGATTTCGTGAGGAATGGCCATATTAATCTTGCAATTGCTGGCATAAAAATAGAGCAAGGAGGAAGACAAATTCCCAATGGAAGGTGGGAGGACTCCATCGACAAGGTTATCACCGATTGCCAAGTGCTTTAATGATGTGCATCTTTTTAGAGAAGTAAAGAAGCTCAACTCTGAAGAAGATGTTTGCTCATGGATCCTTAAAACGTTTTCTGACAGGTTTAGTATTTCGAGGAGAGTGAGGTTTCCAAGAGAGTGGGGCACAAAACCAGTGAATCTATTGTAGGCCAGATCGAGTTGTGTAAGATGATGGCAGTTGGAGATTGAGGAAGGTATTGTTCCAGTAAGGTAGTTTTTAGCCAGATAAAGAGATTCAACAAGGGGTGAGTTGTAGCACAAATCGGGGGGAAGACTGCCTGACAAAGTATTGATAGTAAGATCAACAACTTGAAGACTGGAGATGTTAAACAGCACCACCGGAATTGAACCACTCAAACACCTCAAATTACCCAAATTTAAACTCTCCAGTCGGTATAGTTGCCCCATTTCTCTAGGTATAACACCTGAAGCATTCAGAATTAGAATTTTGTCTATTCCTTAAATATCAAATGGACACTATTATATATTACTTCTATTCCATCCATTAAATACTGAATTTATTCAGTGATACCTGTTAAGTCATTACTGGAGAGATACAGGAGTGTGAGCATACTAATATTTGCAATATCTGAAGACAGCTTCCCACTCAGTTTATTGCCCCTTAGATACAATCTTTGCAAGGAAGACATATTTTTGAAAATATGGAGAGCACCACTCAGTGTGCCTCTTATCTCATTATCTTCAATTGCATATGTAACCAGGTTGTCAAGATTGCCAATCTCCTGGGGTATATCACATGTATATAATATTAAGAATATTGGATAAATTAAAATGACTTACGTAGAATATATCATGTGGTATCTCCTTAATTATGGGTTGCAAAATTAATTACATTTTAAAAATTAATTAATACTACACAAAATAACAAAATAAAAATAAATAATGGTGAAATTACAATTATTTATAATTTAAACTAAGAGTGAAGATTAAATTGAGATAAATAGGGAGTACATAATTAACCAAAAGTTGTTTGAGAGATTTAATAGCATACCACATAAATTGCCTAACCAGGGAGGAATCTCTCCCATGAAGTTGTTAACTTTGAGAGAGAGAAGCTTCAACCGGTGTAGTAGAGACAACTCTGAAGGCAAACTGCCACTAAAACTGTTGTAGGAGAGGTCGAGGGAAACTAGAAAGTAGAGGTTTCCTAGCTGTGGAGGAATAGTGCCAGAGAGACCCATGTTGGAAATATCCAACGCCGTCACTCTGCGGTGGCGCAAGCCGCAGGTGACACCAATCCAGTTACAAACAAAGCTTGAATTGATCCAATTTCTTACAAGTGGAAGATGAGGATTCATGATTAGGAGATATTTTAGTGAGAGAAGAGCATGTTGATCTGTGGTGAGGCTTTTGGCTAGACAAGGTATTTGGAAGCTGGTTATTACTAATAGGATTGCACATGCAAATACAAAATGACAAGCTTTTAACATGATTCCTGTAATGGAAATACATAGGGCTTGCTGCGTTTAACTTATACTCCATACAATAGAATACTTTATCAATCAGTGGATGACTAATTCAGAAAATTTAGGGCAGTGGCAGATTAAGTGCTTCACACTAAATCTGCACTAAATATATTTGTCGGCCAATATTATACTAGTTAACTTGACTTGTAAGTCTACCATTTTGCGTGGGAATGTCATCATCTCATGAAGACCAAAAAACCTTTTAAAATATTGCTGGAAAAGCAGAGCATGATTATGATCTAGTGAAGAATTTTAGCAGAGTAATTTTCAGAACAAGGGCTACATTTAAAGTTTTTCCATCTATAAACCCAACTGCCTTAGATCAATTGAAGAGCATTGACTGCATCATCTTTGCAATGGGTTCACTATTTACTTCTATATGCCCGTCTCTGTCTCTGGTAACTGTTAACCAGAAAAAAAAATGTTTATTTTGTTGATATAGTTTCTGCATCTGCACATAACACTACTCTACCCGTATTAGTTGACACCAGTGTTTAAATATCCTTTTGGCCCATTAAGTAGTGAATATACATAATTAATCATCTAGCACACGTTCAATAGTTTGATTACCCAATCAATTGTGTGAAATCTAATTTTATTATATATCATATCTTAGAGGAACAGGAGTATATCATATCTTGTGCAACTTTAATGACATTTTCTATCAGATACTTCTGTTAAATGGCACACATGATAGAGAAACTGGTGGCTTCACAGCTTCCAGCTTTGTGACATCCATTACAGATGCTTTGAACCGTACATATGGAGATCCGCACAACTGTCTTAAAAATCCTTTGAATTTTTTGGTATATATTATATAATGTCATTGGTATGCTCTATGAAATGTGTTAATACTTGAACCACTCTGGAGCTAGAAATTTTGAGCCTTCCCTGTGGATTGGTTAGAAAATAAGAGTAGGTTGAGTTTCCAATGATCTCGTCCCTTAATGGTGATGGGCTTAACTAGGCTACTAACACTCCAGCCCAAATACAATTCATGTTGGATTAATTTAGGATCGAGAGAATTGGGAAAGTAACTACTTTTATTAATGGGCTCACAATATTACACTCAAGACTCTGTTATTGAACACTCACTCTAGCACTCTGTTTATATCAAGAGTACTCACTCTTATTGCCACTCTTTTGTACACTCTCTTACTTAGCTACAACACTATTTTTATTACACACTCACTTTCTTTCACTATTAATTTCTCTCACCAAGACTTATGGGACTTCTTATGAATGTAGCAAGATTGTGATCTTCAAAGTTGCTTACACTCTATCCTAATCACTTGTAGTTTGATTTAAACAAAAACTGAAACTAAACTTGAAGTAGGAAGACAAGAATTATAGTGGTTCGATCATGTTGATCTACATCCACTTTCTAAAGGAGAGTAATCACTATATGATGATAACATGGTTACAAATTGAACTTGAAAACCCTAATTTTATGTGTGTGTGTATCTTCTTCTTGTGTTGATCTGCATACTTATATATATATATATATATATAATACATGATCACACCTAACAACCATTTGATCAGTTGTAACTGCCTTCAACCGAACCAGCTTCTTATGCCAATCAACCTTCAAACTAACTGATCTTATAGCTCAACTCCTCAACTGACTCAAACTAACTAGCAGCACATTGGTTTGACCTGATGCCAGGTCGAACCCTGATTGAACCACAGCACAAGACACTTTCTGTTTTCATTTCATAATTGGTTCGACCACGACACTGATGGTTCGACCACAACTTCTGGTCGAACCCTTGGTCGAACCATTATTCTGTTATAACTGCTCATCGGTTCGACCACGACACTAATGGTTCGACCACAACTTATGGTCGAACCCTTGGTCGAACCATTACCATGTTCTGAAGTATTATTGATTCGACCACGTCACTCATGGTTCGACCACAACTTCTGGTCGAACCTTGGTCGAATCACTCCAAAACATTCATGCAAGCTTGTATATGCATGGTCTATTCTTAACAAATCTCCACCTTAGACCATGCATCATCACAAGTGACAACGTACTCTCCACCTTGCTGCAATTACAGGCTGCAGCTCACCTTTCTTCCTCCAATTTTAGGAAATACCAATAAGACTCTTACACAATTCAAATTTTTGAATAGGTAGAGCCTTAGTAAACATATCAGCTGGATTCTCAGTTGTCTTAATCTTCTTGAAAGTAACTAGCTTCTCCTCTATCATATCTCTTATGAAATAGAGTCTCACATCAATGTGTTTAGTTCTCTCATGATACCCCTGATATTTTGAGAGATGTACAGCACTTTGGTTATCACAATACACTTCAACAGTCTCTTGCTGAATACCAAATGCTCCCAAAATTCCAACTAGCCAAACACCTTCCTTGATTGCTTCTGTGAGAGCAACAAATTCTGCCTCTGTGGTAGAAAGAGCTACAATATGTTGATGTGTAGCCTTCCAACTTATTGTTGTACCAAATAAATTGAACACATAGCCTGTTATGGACTTCCTTGTATCAAGATTTGCTGCATAATCAGCATCCACATAACCTATAACAGCTCTGTCCCAAGTACTTTGTTTCTGAAACTTCAAACCAACTGATATAGTTCCCTTGATGCATCTAAGTGCCCACTTTACTGCATCCCAATGTATAGAGCCAGGATTGCTCATAAACCTACTGATCATACTCATCACATAAGCCAAATCTGACCTGCAACATACCATTGCATACATTAGACTACCAACAGCACTTGCATATGGTATATTGCTCATTTCTGCCCTTTCCTTATCTATTTGAGATCCTTGAGCTAATGATAGACTCAATCCTTGCTTAACTGGTATTGAAACATCCTTACAGAGATTCATGTTATACCTTTTGAGAACCTTATCCAAGTAAGACTCTTGAAACAATGTTAGATGACCAGCTGATCTGTCCCTTTCAATTTGCATGCCAAGTATCATTCTTGCTTCACCAAGATCTTTCATGTCAAACTCCTGTCTCAAGGTATCCTTCACTGTATTAACTCCTTTCATATCCTTGCATGCTATCAAAATATCATCTACATACAGTAGTAGATAAGTGTAGCATCCATCCTTGTATCTTATGTATACACAGCTATCATATTTACTTCTGACAAAATCATTTGATGTAATGTAATCATCAAACCTGAGGTACCACTGTCTTGGACTTTGCTTCAGTCCATACAATGATTTGAGCAGCAAGCAAGCCTTTGAATCTGCACCTTTCAAACTAACACCTTCAGGTATCTTCATGTAGATCTTTTCCTCTAAATTTCCATGTAGAAAAGCTGTAGTTACATCCATCTGATGTAACTCCAAATCAAATTGAGTAACTAATGACAACAGGATCCTTATTGAGCAATGTTTCACTACTGGTGAGAAGATCTCATTATAATCAACTCCTTCTTGCTGTGAAAAACCCCTTGCTACAAGTCTTGCCTTATACCTTATTCCTCCTTCTTTGTTTGTCACTGGTTTCTTCTTGTAAATCCATTTACAACTTACAAGTTTCTGATTTGCAGGCTTGTCAACAATTACCCAAGTATTGTTCCTCTTTAAGGACAACAACTCCTCTTCCATTGCATCCAGCCACTTGGCACTTTCTTTTCCTGATATTGCCTCTGAATATGTTCTTGGCTCATAGATGTCAATGTCTGAAGCTACATAGAGAGCATATGACACAGTGTCAGCCTCTATGTATCTAACAGGTGTCCTGATTTGTCTTCTCAGCCTGTCTCTAACTAGTTGATAACTGCTCAACGTTCTTCTTTCATTTGAGCTAGATCCCTCAGCTCTCTCTTCTTCAGCATTTACTTCATGCTCATCATTAATCTCCTGATTATGATCTTGCTGTACTGCTGTCTGATCATCATGCTCCACCTCAAATTCACACTTATCTGTAATGGTGGATTTCTCAGCACTTCTGTCAAACAATGGCATCTTATCTTCATTGAATGTTACATCTCTGCTAACAATAAACTTGTTAGTTTCATAACACCACAATCTATAACCTTTTACCTCTTTTGGATAGCCAACAAGCACACACTTGACAGCCCTTGGATTAAGTTTATCTTGCTTCTGATGTGAGTACACCTGGCAACCTATCACCCTCAAATGACTATAATCAGGTATCCTACCAGCCCATACTTGTTCAGGTGGCTTAAATTTAAGAGCTGTACATGGAGATAGGTTGATCAGGTAAGCTGCAGTTGACACCAATTCTCCCCAGAAGCCTTTTGAGAAACCTCCACTACTCATCATGCATCTAACCCTTGCAAGAAGTGTCTGATTCATCCTTTCAGCCACTCCATTCTGTTGTGGAGTTCCTGGTATAGTTTTGTGCCTCTTAATGCCCCTTTCTTGACAAAACTTATTGAATTAATTTGACACAAACTCAAGTCCATTGTCTGTCCTTAAGCACTTGACCTTATCTCCTGTCTGAAGTTCTACTTCTGTCAACCAAACCTTAAAGAATGATAATGCTTCATCCTTGGTCTTCAAAATTCTTATCCATACCTTTCTTGAATAGTCATCAATGATTGATATGAAGTATCTTCCACCCTCAATAGTTGAGGTCTTGGAAGGCCCTCAAAGGTCAGAATGAATATATTCCAATCTGGCTTTGGTATTATGCTCAGCTGCACCAAATTTCAACCTCTTTGACTTGCCTAATATGCAGGCTTCACACTGATCTAACTTGCAGGTTGAACTGATCTCAAGTAGCTTCTGTCTTGCAAGTTCTTGCAAGCCTCTTTCACTTATGTGACCAAGCCTTCCATGCCAAACTTTAACACTACTATCATTCTTAGTTGTATTAATCTGTCCAACCATCACAGAACCAATTAAGAAGTACAAATCAGATTTCTTAAAACCTTTAACAACTACTGACTTTCCTTTTGTGATAGTAAGTGTTTCTCCCTTTAGATGATACTCATAACCTTGAGAAACTAACATTCCAAGAGATATTAGATTTCTCCTTAAGCTTGGTACATATCTAACATTCTTTATCATCCTGATTTTTCCATCAAACATTCTAAGGTTGATAGAACCAATTCCAACAATCTTGCAAGTATGATCATCACCTAGCATTACTGATCCTTCATCATGTGATCTTAATTCAGTAAACCAATCCTTCCTAGAAGTCATGTGAAATGTGCATCCTGAATCTAAGACCCACTCTTCTGATACTAAATTTGAACACACAGTCATTGCTTCAATGAAATCAGACTCTGTAGCAACTTGATTTGTTGTTACCTGATTTGCATGAGGCCTCTTATTACCTCCCTTTTCAGCTATCTTCTTTGCTACCATTGCTTTCCATTTGAAACACTGCTTCTTGAAGTGCCCAGGCTTATTGCAATGAAAGCAATTATTGTTCTTTTCTTCTTCTGATGGAGCACCTTGATTCTTTTCTGGCTTCCTTTTGTCAGCATTACTGTTCTTGTTGTTATTCTTGTTCCACTGATTCTGTTTCTTTGCTACTAAACCCTCTGCAACAGCCTGGTGATCTGGATTCTTCTTATGAAGAACCTTTGCCTTAACTGCCAGCAATACTTGATCAATTGTAATTGCTTCAGCATTAGCAAACAACAGTGTATCTCTTAATCCTTCAAAGGACTTAGGAAGAGCTGACATGAGGATGACAGCTTTGTCTTCAGATGACAGAGCCACATCAATATTTTCAAGATCATCAATGATCTTGTTAAACTCATCTAATTGACCAATGATTGATTTATCTTCTGATACCTTGAAGGAATATAGTTTCTGCTTCATGTACAACCGGTTGGCTAAACTTTTAACCATGTACAACTCCTCCAGTTTCTTCCATACTCCTCTGGCAGTTGCTTCCTTTGAGATTTCCCTCAGAGCCTTGTCTCCAAGGCACAGAATCAGTGCACTTCTAGCCTTTGACTGTTGTTCTTGATCTGCAGCTAGTGCCACAGCATCAACTGCACCAGCTTGATCCTCAGGAAGTGGTTTGATTGCATCTGATAAACCTTGCTGGATCAAGATCGCCTCCATCTTCATCCTCCACAGACTGAAGTCTGCCTTCTCTGAAAACTTCTCAATGTCAAACTTTGTAGTCACCATCTGATCTTCTTCTCCACTGAACTTCTTCTTCTTCTTGGCTTTCCCACAGACGGCGCCAATTCTTATGAATGTAGCGAGATTGTGATCTTCAAAGTTGCTTACACTCTATCCTAATCACTTGTAGTTTGATTTAAACAAAAACTGAAACTAAACTTGAAGTAGGAAGACAAGAATTATAGTGGTTCGATCATGTTGATCTACATCCACTTTCTAAAGGAGAGTAATCACTATATGATGATAACATGGTTACAACTTGAACTTGAAAACCCTAATCTTATGTGTGTGTGTGTCTTCTTCTTGTGTTGATCTGCATACTTATATATATATATATATATATAATACATGATCACACCTAACAACCATTTGATCAGTTGTAACTGCCTTCAACCGAACCAGCTTCTTATGACAATCAACCTTCAAACTAACTGATCTTATAGCTCAACTCCTCAACTGACTCAAACTAACTAGCAGCACATTGGTTCGACCTGATGCCAGGTCGAACCCTGATCGAACCACAGCACAAGACACTTTCTGTTTTCATTTCATAATTGGTTCGACCACGACACTGATGGTTCGACCACAACTTCTGGTCGAACCCTTGGTCGAACCATTATTCTGTTATAACTGCTCATCGGTTCGACCACGACACTAATGGTTCGACCACAACTTATGGTCGAACCCTTGGTCGAACCATTACCATGTTCTGAAGTATTATTGATTCGACCACGTCACTCATGGTTCGACCACAACTTCTGGTCGAACCTTTGTCGAATCACTCCAAAACATTCATGCAAGCTTGTATATGCATGGTCTATTCTTAACAGGACTCTAATGCGAATTGGCTATTTATAGCAACCAGCCGAACCATCTAGTATGTCGGCTACATCATCATTAGCTAGACATATCTAGAGAGTCTAGACCACTCTACATTAGATCATTGATCCTGTCATGGGATTTGGCAGATAGAAGTTGAAACAAGAAGCTAACACATTGAAAGATACAAGCCTAATTTTATGAACGAAGAAGAAACGAGAATGCAGGGTTTTTTAGAGTGGTTCGGCTCATGTTGAGAGTGGAATTTCACGTATTTTAGGTGTCACATTACACCGTTTTTGATAGAATGTGGCCATGATTTTGTATAGAATGGCATGGTTTTCATATTTACATGATTTTGATACTACTAATGTGTTTTGTTGAGTTTTGAAGGGTAAAACATGATCAAAAGTTCAAAGTTGGAATGAGAAGTGAAAGTGAGAAGGAATGCTGAAAAATACAGTCCACGTTGCACAAATTTTCTGTATTCTTGTAGAAGTCCAAATTAATCATGTGATATATGGTTGGAAAGCCACAGAAGAGAGGGTCATTTTGACGTAAAGAACACCCCAATTGGATTCCAAACGAGAAAGTTATGATCAAAGTGCTAACGTCGCACATGCTGTACCGAGCAGCCACTTTGCATGACTTTTTATATATTCAAATGTTGGAGTTTCTGAGAGTTCTTTATATGGATAGAAAGCCAAGGAAAAGAGGAATGCGTGAGCGCAAAAATCATTCAAATTGGAGTCCGTATGAAGAAGTTATGCTTGAAACGGTGAAGTCGCGCAGTGCAGTCTCCGCAGCTCGGGAGGCCGCTCGGCTCGAGCGGGATTACTTTTGTTCGAATTTCCAGCCGAGCTGGGGTCCCTCAGAGCCCACACGACGGCCCCATTCCAACCATATGCTGCTCGGCTGGTTTGGGGGCCGCTCGGCCATGAGCTCGGCCCGAGCAAGGTGCCGAGCGGCCCAAAATCGGGCCCAGACGAGACCTGTTCGATGCAGCAGCGTATATATACCCTCAAGTCGCGATTCTGAAGCAGATTCGTCGCGAAAACAGCCCTGCATCCATCTTAGAAACAATTAGGGAGATCGAGACGTCAATCGGAGAGAGCCCAGCCATAAACCATCATCAATCCACACTCCTATCACACCCATATCAGATTATAATCTGATTTCATCCTCCATCCAATTCTACAAGGGTTTCAAGTGCTAATTGAGGGAAAATCAAGCGATTGAAGAGACGGAGAAGGAACGTGAGATTGCTCCTACACTAGGGTTTCACAATTCTTATCTATTCCTTTCTATTACTTTGATTATTGTTATGAATTGCTTAGCCATGAGGATTGCTTGTAATCTCATGGGCTAATTTCCTATACAGTTCTAGGGTTTGATGGATTGATTTAATTGATTTGGGGATTTAGACCAAAGATTG
Source organism: Pogostemon cablin (assembly GCA_023678885.1). NCBI lineage: Eukaryota > Viridiplantae > Streptophyta > Magnoliopsida > Lamiales > Lamiaceae > Pogostemon > Pogostemon cablin. The sequence goes on from CM042973.1 coordinate 1,752,565, forward strand.
GGATTTTATGCAGTTGAGCTTTTGATTTTACTTATTTTACTAAGACATGCTTTTCTGCTTCGTAACGTCTTCATAATACATTTATGACATCCGCTATAATGCTTGGATTATTGTGTTAGCTTGTGTGCGTTCATGATTGGTATTGTCTATCTGTTAGGGATTAGAGTAGCTCCGCTATAAGCACTTTAATTTCATGAACTGGTTAATCAAATACTTGATTTGTTTAGTGGAACAATGCAATTAGACAATCAAGTAGGAAGTGAATAGAACCTTGTAGTAATTCCAGAAAATATCTTGTTAGTCAGGCTTACCAACCGGAGGTATTGTTGCTTGCTTTGATTAGTATCTAGGAATAAGGCTTGGTAATATTTGCGCACCTTAAGATTTAAACCAGATTAGACTGTTAGCTTTGAATCGAATCATATTCGGTGGGATAACAGGGATATGTGGTGTATTTTCAGTGAAACTGCATGAATGAACAATCGTAAGTCTAATAACCCAAATTAATTGGTCAATACCTGATACCTTAGAACTGTTCGTCATCTCTTGGTTAGAACTTGCTTTTATTTTTATTGCTTTTAATAATTCAGCAATTTATTATTTGCGTATTTTAGTTAATTATTTCACTTCAAAACCTTGGAAATTTGGTTACATAATTCTGATTAATTAGTAATTCATAGTAAAATAAATAATTAGCTGTCTCAGTGGGATCGATAATTTAACTTGGGAACTTGTTGCTACAATTGACATCCTTATACTTGAGGATTAAATTATAGTTCATAGAAAAAGCCTATCAAGTTTTTGGCGCCGTTGCCGGGGACTCTCCGACTTTAAAACATGAGCGCCTGTTGGGGGCTGTCCCTCCCGGTTTAATTGCTTTTCTATGTCTATGTTGGTGTAATAATTTTATTAGGTATTGCTCGACTACGGTATATACTTCTTTGCAAACTTAGTTTCTCACTTTGTTTGATTTAAGTTTGGGGGGAGGTTACGTACATACCTTGTCTTGTAGTACCGAAGTAGAATTTTTGCATTGTGTTGTTGCTTGGAGGGTCGATTTTTTGTGGATTCTTAATATTTTTGATTTATTTGAGGATGTTGAGGGTTCGATTTTTTGCGATTTTCCAAGTTTCGTGTCTTGTTTAGTTGTGTTTATTGTTTGCTTTTTGTTGGCCCTAGTGTTAGTTTAGTTGTTTTTGGTTCTCTAGGATGATTTTCTTATTTTTCTTAGCACTTGATTATATGTGTGATTGTGTTTGAGAAGCAGTTTGAGATTGTGCTTGGATATTGAGATACTTGAAATTTATTTATGTGCAAGGATGATTAGCTATGTAACTTTATTAGGATTGCTCGTTCATTCCTATAGCCATGTAAGATTTTGAGCCTTTTGAAATCATGACTAGTTGCATGATTTAGTTTATTCTTGTGAGTGTCGTTCATACACACGTATTCTAGAACTTGGCTTTGTATCTTGCTTGAAGCTACGTGTTTAATTAGATGATAGGAAATGATCTTAGGCCATCTTTGTTATTTATTAGTCACTAGCCAAATTATTATCCTACCTATTGAAATTATCCGTAGTTAACCCTTTTGAGCCTAAAAGCCTTATTTTTGTGGAAGCCTACGTGATTAGCCAATTGATCCCTTTGTTAGCCTTTAAAAATTCCTACCTAGTAGAGAGTTGAAGGAGTCAATTTGGTGTCTTGTGAAGAAGCATAAAAGGAGAATAAGTTGGAAGTGATGAAAATTGTTGAAAAGAGTAGTTAAATTGTTGCATAAAGGGGTAGTGCCCGAAACTGGTACCCCATGAAAAGGGTAGTGCCTGAAACTGGTACCCTTATTTGAAAAAAAAAAAAAAAGAAAAGAAAAGAGGGAAGAAGAAAAAAAATTTCTAGTAAGGATGTGGTGTTCAAAAGTGAAGGAGGAATCAAATTGCGAAGCATTGAAGAGTGTTGAAGAAGAAAGAAGAAAGTAAAGCTGTTTGTTGAAAAGCTGTAAGTCTTCTTTGATTCTCTACTAGTGATTGAGTCACGATATCCATATATTTCCTACCTTTACCAAAGAGCCAACATTACAACCTAATGCAAGACCTTTGTGATCCTATTGTTGAAATTATCCCTTTAGTCGAGAGTTGAGATGATTGTCAAGCTTATGGTTACGCGTGTGTTTGAATTGACTTTGAGTGTAAACACCTTACCCTGAAGTGTATATCTCACACTTGAGCGATGAGCGTAAATACTACCCGTGAGAATGGGTGGATGAGCATTCCGAAAAAGTGAAGTAGTTGATTTGAATTGTATGTTCTTAGATGGATGGTTATCTTAGTATTTGAAGTATGATTTTTGAATTGTTATATTTTCTTGGATGTGAAGTTGTGAAATTTTCTCTCAATTACTCTATTGGTTTTATATGTCGTTGCCTCGGGACGAGCAACAGGTAAGTTTGGGGGTTTGTTGAGAGTGGAATTTCACGTATTTTAGGTCTCACATTACACCGTTTTTGATAGAATGTGGCCATGATTTTGTATAGAATGGCATGGTTTTCATATTTACATGATTTTGATACTACTAATGTGTTTTGTTGAGTTTTGAAGGGTAAAACATGATCAAAAGTTCAAAGTTGGAATGAGAAGTGAAAGTGAGAAGGAATGCTGAAAAATACAGTCCACGTTGCACAAATTTTCTGTATTCTTGTAGAAGTCCAAATTAATCATGTGATATATGGTTGGAAAGCCACAGAAGAGAGGGTCATTTTGACGTAAAGAACACCCCAATTGGATTCCAAACGAGAAAGTTATGATCAAAGTGCTAACGTCGCACATGCTGTACCGAGCAGCCACTTTGCATGACTTTTTATATATTCAAATGTTGGAGTTTCTGAGAGTTCTTTATATGGATAGAAAGCCAAGGAAAAGAGGAATGCGTGAGCGCAAAAATCATTCAAATTGGAGTCCGTATGAAGAAGTTATGCTTGAAACGGTGAAGTCGCGCAGTGCAGTCTCCGCAGCTCGGGAGGCCGCTCGGCTCGAGCGGGATTACTTTTGTTCGAATTTCCAGCCGAGCTGGGGTCCCTCAGAGCCCACACGACGGCCCCATTCCAACCATATGCTGCTCGGCTGGTTTGGGGGCCGCTCGGCCATGAGCTCGGCCCGAGCAAGGTGCCGAGCGGCCCAAAATCGGGCCCAGACGAGACCTGTTCGATGCAGCAGCGTATATATACCCTCAAGTCGCGATTCTGAAGCAGATTCGTCGCGAAAACAGCCCTGCATCCATCTTAGAAACAATTAGGGAGATCGAGACGTCAATCGGAGAGAGCCCAGCCATAAACCATCATCAATCCACACTCCTATCACACCCATATCAGATTATAATCTGATTTCATCCTCCATCCAATTCTACAAGGGTTTCAAGTGCTAATTGAGGGAAAATCAAGCGATTGAAGAGACGGAGAAGGAACGTGAGATTGCTCCTACACTAGGGTTTCACAATTCTTATCTATTCCTTTCTATTACTTTGATTATTGTTATGAATTGCTTAGCCATGAGGATTGCTTGTAATCTCATGGGCTAATTTCCTATACAGTTCTAGGGTTTGATGGATTGATTTAATTGATTTGGGGATTTAGACCAAAGATTGGGATTTTATGCAGTTGAGCTTTTGATTTTACTTATTTTACTAAGACATGCTTTTCTGCTTCGTAACGTCTTCATAATACATTTATGACATCCGCTATAATGCTTGGATTATTGTGTTAGCTTGTGTGCGTTCATGATTGGTATTGTCTATCTGTTAGGGATTAGAGTAGCTCCGCTATAAGCACTTTAATTTCATGAACTGGTTAATCAAATACTTGATTTGTTTAGTGGAACAATGCAATTAGACAATCAAGTAGGAAGTGAATAGAACCTTGTAGTAATTCCAGAAAATATCTTGTTAGTCAGGCTTACCAACCGGAGGTATTGTTGCTTGCTTTGATTAGTATCTAGGAATAAGGCTTGGTAATATTTGCGCACCTTAAGATTTAAACCAGATTAGACTGTTAGCTTTGAATCGAATCATATTCGGTGGGATAACAGGGATATGTGGTGTATTTTCAGTGAAACTGCATGAATGAACAATCGTAAGTCTAATAACCCAAATTAATTGGTCAATACCTGATACCTTAGAACTGTTCGTCATCTCTTGGTTAGAACTTGCTTTTATTTTTATTGCTTTTAATAATTCAGCAATTTATTATTTGCGTATTTTAGTTAATTATTTCACTTCAAAACCTTGGAAATTTGGTTACATAATTCTGATTAATTAGTAATTCATAGTAAAATAAATAATTAGCTGTCTCAGTGGGATCGATAATTTAACTTGGGAACTTGTTGCTACAATTGACATCCTTATACTTGAGGATTAAATTATAGTTCATAGAAAAAGCCTATCAGCTCACTAACGAGCCTACATCCACTATGGAGAGAGATCTTATTCCTTATGAGAGTGTGAGGAAGATACACGCTGAATACCAGCAAACCAGAAGCTATATATACAAAGATATGTAACTAGCTAACTTATGGCACTAACTCGCTGAAGCATCTTTGAGCCTTCAGTTGGAGTATCAAACGGATACCAAACTGACTGAAAATTATCCCAACTAGCAGCTGAGGTGTCAAACTAAAATGCAGTACCAATAACCTCTAATAACAGATCCGTTTAGCCATCGAAAAACCCTCACGAACAGGCCCTGTTCCTTGCATGCACCTGGTGCATGATTTGTGGTATCCCAACTTGTGATGAACCTGCTGTATACAATTTCCTCATGCAGCTTGTACATTCATCACTTGTGATTACCTTGTAAACACTTAAACCACACTTAGACATGTGCATTAACGTTTACACCTCACAGATCCTACTAAACAAATCTAGATTCTTCTATAATACCAACTACCTCTATATACTTTTAGATCATTAATCTTTTGGCTCTAGAATATTCCTGAGTATTCTAGACTAGTCGGTGTTGCAACTTCAACAATTCATGGCATATTAGAGAGAGGATAATACTATTTCTATTTCAGGAGCATCGTGATTATTTAGTAAGATTTGGAAATATATATTTCACAGATAGAAGAGCAATTCTTTAATGATCCATATGAATACGGGTAGAACTTCAATTCATTTCTCAAATATATTTCTTCGAGAACTTGATTTCTTGTTTTAGATATTTATTTTTCGCGAATTCTTGGATGTTACTTTCACTTCCCTTCTTTCTAGTCCAGTAAAAAGATGGTTTCAACCCTAATATGCAGATGCAGAATCCATCTTTTTCTCAACATTTTCAAGTTAATGTCATTTTAGTTTTGTATTTGAGAAATACAAAATGGAAATATAAACACGAATGATGTGATGTGATGCATCATGCTGTACTGATTTGGTTTAAATATCTCGAATTATGCAGGTAACAGTGGAGTCAATACATGATGCAACAGCAGGCATAATCTATGATCCAAAATCTTTAATACAATCACTGTCCGATCTATTGACTGGATGATCGAGGAACAACGTAGCTGGAATTTAAACTGTGTGTTTCAATGGGATCGTATGCATGGGTCGTAATACTATTTTGCTTCTCTTCTCATCTTCTGAGGTACAATTTTCAAGCCTAATCACTTTTCTTACACGACAAAATTGATGTTTTAATCCGATTCCACATAAATCTTGAAATGTTGGACAGGGCAATGACATGATCTGCTACATTGAAGTGAAAGTTAATTACAAGAGAGTATTGCCCCTAGATGTTCGTCAACATTAGTTTATATAGGATGACTGCTGATGTATCTATTTTTTTTTTAATTATTTGTATTAGTTCTGTGATTTAGTCACTAAATAATAAATAATTAGTATGTAATTAGATAGATTCGAACAAGTGGTATTACGTGTACATTGATTATATGTTTCAGAAACTTCCATTTTCAACAACTTTAGCAAATAATGTATGACCATCCACAGTTATTGATTAACTATGCTATCTTTATAAATAATATTATTACCGCTTAATCATTCTAGGGAGTGAAGATAATTCTGATAATCTTATCATTTGTCTCTAGTACTGATTGCTGCCGAATTCCCGAATCTTTCAACATTGATAGATTAATGTTCATCTTTTTCTTGATACGTGTCTGCCATAATCTCCACAAATCACTAGAATTCTGAGGGACTCCTTGAGCTTCTTGTTTTGCCTTGAATCACTCCCCCGACCTATATGGAGGTTTTCTTACATTGTATGCCCATTTTGGTTTCTTATTCTTCTTCTTTGGCTTCTTCATGGATGCCCAACCGAACTTTAACCTTTGACGTATGGGATTGGGTTTCTGGACCTATGAGCTCGGCATAGATGATTTGAAACCTTTTCACAAGTTGGTGATTCTTTAAAATTTTCTCCATTATCTCAAGAGAAACAAATAAGAGAAACTTTATGAGCAAGCATATAACATTGCCATCCCTATTATACTGCTGCAAAGTTTTTTTCTCCGCCACATGCATGTAGTCTCATCTATAATAAATATTACTCCCTCCGTCCACTATTAATGTGTCATTTGCTTTTTGTATGTGGATTAAGGAGTATTATTATTTTGTGTGTAGTGGATAGTTGTATTAATGAGGGGTGTGGGTCCATATTTTAGTTGTATTAGTAATGTGTGTGGATTCCATATGTCTAAAAAGGAAAATTGATATATTAACAGTGAACGACCCAAAATAGTAAAATAGATACATTAACAGTGGAGGGAGGGAGTATCATCTACCTACCACTATATTTTCTTGAAAAATGGACCCCACTCTTTATGGCCTCATTGCCTCTATTCTAGATTGATTGGTGGAGAAGATAAATTGCAATCTTACTGTTAGTTTGACCGGACCTTGCTAGTTCTTTTTCATGATAAAGTCTTATGAGGATTGAAACTCCAACATATGCCAACACAATTGGAAGACCTTCTCACCTTTCTATTAATCAATTAATAAGCTATATCCTGGGGCATCTACCACTGCATATATATGTTCTTACATCACATCTTGGTATGTATCAAATTTAGTTTCATCAACCATTTCTAGAGCTACAGAAAGTTATTCATAGAATTCTAGTATGATTTAAATGTCAATTAGAGATCTGGCAAATTTCTTATTGCGATTACTACTCAATAGTTGAAACAAAGTTCCGGCAATGCCTGCGTAAATGCTGTTCTATTTCCGACCATAATTTGGAAGAGAGTGTATATTTGCGACCACAATTAATAATCACCCCTTTTTTAATTTGTTACAGTTACAGATCCTATTAGTAAAGCAACAGGTAATAACATTTATGATGGGCCATGCATGGAATTATTGAACATGAACTATAAAACACCATTGGCACAAACATGTCTTGAAATATTGTTCCAAGAATATACAAAGACGTTCCAACTAAAGGATCATGTGATATATGTTGTAACTGAGAAGGACACTGCAAGGACTTACCTCTATACTTGAGCTCGTACACGAATATTAAACTGACGTTTGATCTTGTGTAGCTCCGACAGAGTTTCTTTCATGCTTATTCTATCACTCGGGGATTCTGCACAGCACTTCAAGGCCAACACCAATATGGATGATACACATTGCATCGTCTTGTTGTAGTGTTCATCATTAACATTACTCACTAAGTTGGCATCTATAACCTCATCAACATATTTTGGGATCAATCTCTCAACCCAAAGCTTAATGCTAAAATCGGCAGTGAACCTATCATCATATGGCCTTTTTCTCGTAAATGTTTCCATCAACATCATGCCATAACTGTAAACATCACATTTTGTAGACACTAATCCTTCCAAACCATACTCTACAACAATTAAAATCATTAGTTATCCACTTTGTAAGATACAATTCAAAGAATTAAGAAAGCAGTTCAATTTGGAAGAAAAAGAAAATCACCTGGAGCAATGTAGCCAAGCGTAGCAAGGGTGTTAGTCACCACAGTGCTCTCCCCATCTCCCAAAAGTTTTGCAATCCCAAAATCACTAACATGGGCAACCATCTCTTCGTCTAACAACACGTTACTCGGCTTCAGGTCGCAGTGAACGATAGGCACTAAATAGCCATGGTGAAGATACTCCAGTGCACATGCAACATCAATCATTATGTTAAGCCTCTGCATGAAATCCAAGAAATAGTTGTGGGAATACAACCATTTTTCAAGGTTTCCGTTGGGCATATACTCAAGAACTAATGCTCTGAAGTCTTCATTAGAGCAACTGCTCACAACCTCAGTCAGGTTTCTATGACGAATGTTGCGTAGTACTTCACATTCTACGTCAAAACTCCTGAAGGCATCTCTAGTTTCGAGATTAAACACCTTCACAGCAATAACCTTCCCATCTCTGAGAACTCCTCTGTAAACAGAACCGAAACTCCCAACGCCTATAATATTGCTTTCATCGAATTGTTGAGTCGCCTGCAGGATTTCATAATAAGAAATTCTTACCAGTGCAGTGGACACCACCAAATCACTTCCACCAATCTTCTTGTCTTTCTTTCTACGTCGTAACAAGATAAAGGCCAAAGCGGCAACAGTGATGAGCACCAAAAACACTGCAACAGCAAATAATGCAAATTGCACTTTCTTTCTCTTGGATCGGTGACTGGATTTTCTCCTACAAAGTGGTACGTGGAACTTTGGAATTCCACAGAGTGCCTTATTACCAAGAAAAGAGTCCATAGTAAAATTTCTGAAGGAGCCACCATCTGGAATCTCCCCACTTAAAGAATTGAAAGACACGTTGAAGTATTGCATATGTTGAAGTTTCTCAAGAGACTTTGGGATTGAACCGGACAAGTTATTGTCAGATAAGTCCAACATCTCTAAATTGAGCATATTCCCCATGGACATTGGAATAGAACCCTGAAATCTATTATAAGCCAAAGACAGATCAATCACATTCTGCAAACTCCCCAAAGTGTTGGGGATAGACTCCGACAACTGGTTGGTCGATAGGTCTATGTAAGTTGCAGCCCCTAGATTACCTAACTCCAGTGGTAAAAACCCTGTCAAGGAATTTGAGGACAAGTCCAGTCTCAACAAATCTTTAAGGCGCCACAAGCTTGATGGTATGGTCGAATTGAGCATGTTTGAACCTAGAAAAAGTAGTCTTAAAGAAAGGACATGTCCTAAACATTCAGGAATGGGGCCAGAAAGTTGATTTTTGTAAAGCAGAAGGGAAAACAAGCTGCGCAAATTGCAGAGAGCCTCTGGTATGGGACCTTCTAGAATGTTGTTACCAAGATCTAATCCTTGAAAATTAATCAAAGATGTTAAAGAAGTTGGAATGGTACCTGACAAGTCATTCTCCCGTAATGCAAGAATAAAGAGATTGCTTAAATTTCCGATTTGGTGAGGAATGGCACCCCTAATCTTGCAATTGTTGGCATAAAATCTGAGCAAGGAGGTAGACAAATTCCCAATGGAAGGTGGAAGGACTCCATCTACAAGGTTATTACTGATTGACAAGAGCTTTAATGATGTGCATCTTGTGAGCCAAGTAATGAAGCTCTCCTCGATACTCAGATTGTTGTCTCCCAGGTTTAGTAATTCGAGGAGAGTGAGGTTTCCAAGAGTGTGGGGCACAAAACCAGCGAATCTATTATAGGCCAGATCGAGTTCTTTAAGATGAACACAGTTGGAGATTGAGGAAGGTATTGTTCCAGTAAGGTAGTTGTCGCCCACTTGAAGAACTTCAACAAGAGGTGAGTTGTAGCACAAATCCGGGGGAAGACTACCTGACAAACTATTACTAGTAAGATCAAGAAGTTGAAGATTGGAGATGTTAAACACCTCCACTGGAATTGAACCACTCAAACCCTTCAACTCATTCATTCCTAAACTCTCCAGTCGGTAAAGTTGACCCATTTCTCTAGGTATTACACCTGTCACCATTTTTAAGAAATAATGAATCGCAGAGAGCCTAAGTCTGTTAATTAATTTATTCAGTGATACCTGTTAAGTCGTTACGAGAGAGATACAGTTCTGTGAGCATACTAATATTTGCAATCTCTCTGGACAGCTTCCCACTCAGTTTATTCCTTCCTAGATTCAATCTTTGCAAGGAAGACATATTTTTGAAAATATGGAGGGGCAGTCTCCCTCTTATCTCATTTTCTTCAATTGCAAATTCAACCAGGTTGTCAAGATTGCCAATCTCCTGAGGTATGTCACCTGTATATATATTCAGAATATTATATTGGTAAAACGAAACTATTAAAACTGAATTAAGATGTACGTACAGGCATTAAATTGAAGAGAATGAATGGTGCCGTATCAAAATATGAAATTTTATTCAATAATTAATTCACTTAAACTAAGAGTAAAGATTAAATCGGGACAAATAGTACATGAACCTTATGTAATTTCTTGAATAGGAAAAGCATAGACCATTGAAACTACAAACCATAAATGATAAAAGATGAAATTATATACCTTAAAATTGACCCAAAACCCAAAAAATAAAATAAAGCCTTTACATGAACATCACATATATATACTTTGTGTAATAAAATAAAGCCTTTACACGGTTCCATAGAATTTTTGGTATAAATAAAATAAATTAATGAGATTCAAGGCATACCATATAATTTGTTTCCTCCAAGAGATAATAGTTGAAGAGATTTCAACATCCCGATTGCAGGCGGTATGTGCCCTCTGAAATAGTTGTATGACAGTCCTATGATTTCAAGTTTTGAACAATGGGATAGATTTGATGGAATAAGGCCGCTAAGTTGATTTTCGGATAAATAAATCTCTTCAAGTGATTGGAGATTATCACACAAACTCATTGGAAGAGTTCCACTCAATTCGTTATATGAGAAAGCTAATGTTTGTAAGGTGGATATGTTGAAGATGGAAGATGGAATCACACCTGATAAATGATTGTATTCAATAACCAGATATTGCAGAGAATGAAGTCTCCCAAACTCTTGTGGAATTTCTCCATGCAGAGAATTGAATGAAAAATCAAGATATTGAAGATTTGATAGGGATTTTGGAATGAAACCTATTAAGCTGTTGTTTGAGAGAGAAAGGTACTCGAGCTTAGTTAAATTGCCTAACCAGAGTGGAATCTCTCCCGTGAAGTTGTTTACTTTAAGAGAGACAAACTTCAACCGGTGTAGGAGAGACAACTCTGGAGGCAAACTGCCACTAAAACTGTTGTAGGAGAGGTTGAGAGAAACCAGAAAGGAGAGGTTTCCTAGGTGTGGAGGAATGGTGCCGGAGAGATCCATGTCGGAAATATCCAACACCGTCACTCTGCGGTGGCGCAAGCCGCAGGTGACACCAATCCAGTTGCAAACAGAGCTTGAATTGGTCCAATTTCTTACAAGTGTGTGATGAGGGTGCATGATTAGGAGAGATTTAAGTGAGAGAAGAGCTTGTTGATCTGTGGTGAGGCTTTTGGCTAGACAAGGTATTTGGAAGCTGGTTATTACTAATAGTACTGCACATGCAAATACAAAATGACAAGGTTTAAACATGATTATTGTAATGGGAATACAGAGGGCTTGCGGTGTTTAACTTATAATCCATACAATAGAGGAATTCCACAAGAAATACTTTATCAGTCAGTGGATGACTAATTCAGAGAATTTAGGGCAGTGGCAGATTAAGTGCTTTACACTAAATATCCACTAAATATATTTGTCGGCCAATACTAGTCAACTTGACTTGTAAGTCTACACAGGTCAATGAATGCCATTTTGCGTGGGAGTGTCATCATCTCATGAAGAACAAAAAACTGCAGGAAAAGCAGAGCATGATTATGATCAAGTGACGAATTGTAGCAGAGTAATTTTCAGATTTGCAGAACAAGGGATACATTTCAGGTTTTTGCATGAAAATTAATTAAACTGACCTTTCATGCTTATTCTATCTCTTGGGGATTCTGTAGAGCACTTCAAGGCCAACTCCAATACGGATCGCACGATCTTGTTGTAGTGTTCATCATCAATACTAATAACTAAGTTGGCATCTATAACATGATCTACATTATGAAGAAGCAATCTCTCAATCCAAATCTTTATGCTCAAATCTTCACCAAACATATCATCGCTTGGCCTTTTTCTCGTAAATGCTTCCATCAACATCACACCATAACTGTAAACATCAAACTTTGTCGACACTAACCCTTCCAAACCATACTCTACAAAGTTTAAATTTACTACAAACTTGTAAGATGCTGCAATTTAAACTAAAATTAAGCAGTTTAAGTACCAAGGAAAACAAAATCACCTGGAGCAATGTAGCCAAGTGTAGCAATGGTCTTGGTCACCACAGTGGTCTCCCCATCTCCCAAAAGTTTTGCAATTCCAAAATCACTAACATGGCCAACCATATACTTATCTAATAACACACATTGCTTGGCTTAATGTCACATTGAATGATGGGTGTAGAGTAGCCGTGGTGAAGATATTCATTTTAATTACTGCTGACACTCATAGATTTTACTTTCTGAAAAAATATTTCCGATATTAATTATCCTCATAAATTTAAAGAAAAAGTAGTGAATTATGTACGAGATTATATCAATTTTAGTCTTGAAATTTGATAAGATTCAATTTCAGTTCTACAACTTTTATTTTCCTTAACTTCTTACCTTTTTCAATTTTTTTTTTATCACAAAATTTGTATTTGCTCCTTTAAATATTAGTCTTTCTATTTTTTTTGTATGTACGGGATCAAAATTGGACAAATATGACCAAAATTGAGGGAAAAAAAAAGGACTAAGAATTGAAAAATTACAATAAAAGGACCAAGTACGAATTTTGACATTCTTACAGGAACAAAATTAAATAATTTCTTTTCTCCTCTCAATCAAACAAACTCTTGTGTCACACCGTTAGATTGACGATACGTAAGAGAGATAAACTATACCCTAATCCTTAAACCCTAGGGGCAATGGTTGGATTTGTTTCCCCACCTTACATGTCAATCACATAACGTGTGGCATAGAAGATGATGCACCAAAATGGCACATAGAATCTGAGCCGCAAACAAACTATGCAAAGTGAAAACACTTATTCATGCACTGTCCACTCAATCAGTTAGCTATGTATATATGCTCAGGTTTATATAGTCAATCACTTATAATTCATGCACGTGCAACCACTGTGCTGTTGGATTATTGTATGATCATAAGTTGGGAAAGGAAAGACTTTTATTAAGAGCTCACACAACTATTTTACAATACAACACTTAAACTCACACTCAAGGCTCACACTTGGATATACTCTCTTATCTTGGACACTTAAACTCACAGGCTGCTCACAATCTCACACATACTCTTTCTCTCACTATGCACCTATTACAATACAGATACATATCCTTTTTATACTAATCAACCAAGGGGTGCCACTAACTTTCCTTATCTAATTAATATGCCAACATAAGACACGTGTACTTGGAAAATGGTTACTCCAACTTCTGCATGTTTTCCACATGATCATGCAATCCTCAGCATGCTGCCACATGTTTCTGCATTATGTGGAACATTCTCGAAGAGTCGATGTTGTTCTTCATGTGCGTGTTAATTATTTCAGAGGGCATTACTGAATTATAAACCGAGGGTTTTAATTCCATCATCATTTTGGGGTTGATGATAAGAAGATGAAGAGTGAGGTGAGATGTGTGTTGATAATTATAATGGTAACTATAGTTGGAGGAAGTGAAGAAGATGCAGAGAAAGAATAGTCATATTAGCAAGGCTTCATCCTGCCCGAAACATCAAATTCCCCTGAGGACTGATCCGCCGGCGATACCATTTTTTTGCTTTAGTTACAGACTCCCTTTTTTTTGCTTTAGTTACAGACTCCCCATAGTAAAGCAAGTTAGGTACTGATTCAAAAGATGGACCATGGAATTATTGAACATGAACTAATAGACAGGTGCAAACATGTTAGCTCCGATAGAGTTTCTTTCATGTTTATTCTATCTATTGGGGATTCTGTAGAGCACTTCAAGGCCAACACTAATATGGATGATACGCATTGCACCGCAGAGAGTTTTGAGTTGCCTTTCGGATTGATCCGAATGGTAGAGAGACAACAGTTTAGTGGAAGTCCTTTGGAGAATCCTAGTGAGCATCTGCAGATGTTTGACGAGTATGCAAGGACGCAGAAGCGTAGGAATGTTCCGGAGGATGCTATCAGGATGCGGCTTTTCCCATTCTCACTTACGGGGAAAGCTAAGGAGTGGTATAACAATCTTCCTCAAGGTAATTGTCAAGGTAATTTTTATTATAATACTTATTTAGACAATAAAAAATATAAATATATATAAAATAAATAAATATTAAACGGGTATGGGTACCCACGAATATTGATAAACGGTAATGGTACGGGTACCCTAATAAATTTTTTAAATGGGACGGATACGGATACGGGTACCCTAAAATAAGCGGGTACCCTATCCGTTGCCATCCCTACCCGTCAAAAATTATCCCATTTTACCGCAAAAAATGGATTTTACAGGTGCTTTGGGACCAAAATTGCAAGATTTTACAATTTTGGTCCCAATATATAAGGATAAATCCAGTGGGACCAGTATTGTTAACGGGAATTAATGGGAGAGTTGACGGTGGGACCACTTTTGCCGACAGCGGGACCACTTTTGCCAGAAAAAAAAGGTTTGGGACTAAACTCAAGTATATTGGGACCAAACCCAAATAGGACCGTGACGGGCGGGACTAGTTTTGCAATTTTCTCGCTCTGAAGTCTTCATTAGAGCAACTGCTCACAACCTCAGTCAGGTTTCTATGGCGAATGTTGCGTAATACTTCACATTCAACGTCAAAACTCCTGAAAGCATCTCTACTTTCGAGATTAAACACCTTCACAGCAATAACCTTCCCATCTCTGAGAACTCCTCTGTAAACAGAACCGAAACTCCCAACGCCTAGAATATTGCTTTCATCGAATTATTGAGTCGCCTGCAGAATTTCATAATATGAAATTTTTTCCGGTGCAGAGGACACCACCAAATCATTTCCACCAATCTTCTTGTCTTTCTTTCTACGTCGTAACAAGATAAAGGCCAAAGCGGCAACTGATCCAGATGGACTTGCAGACGAGCCCAACAACATCGGGCTGATCGTTCATAAAATAATAGCGAGCCAAAACATTGAGTTGGAGCAGCCCATTACATTCTATCATTACGTTGCATCAATCTAAGAGTTGTTAAATTTAGTTTGGTCAAGTTTCATATTAAGTTTGGTCAAGTTTCTTTAGTAGTTGTTAATTCTCAAGTATCTATTCCTATTCTTGGAGGTCAAGTTTCTTTAGTAGTTGTTAATTCTCAAGTGTCTATTCCTATTCTTGGAGGGTTGTTCCAAGAATAAATGGTCGTGTCCTGCATCCATACCGAGCAGATCAATATTATTACCTTTGAAAGAATTCTTAGTGAATTTTTGTCTTCAAGTTTCTTTCTCTTTGGTGGATTCCTTTGAGTTGTGAGCTTGAGTTTTAATTCTTATCCTTGAGGTGGTGTTCGTCTTATCCTTGAGGTGGTGAATTTTCTATCCACATACTGATTTGCGTAGAGAATCGGTATCATTTGGTATCAGAGCGTGGTTCAAAATGGCTGGCAATAGAAGGAACGCTCCTGATGTTAATAATCCTACCACTCGTCAAAGAGATTTGCGTTACATCGAGTTGGATGAATTAAGGAGAACGGTTGAACTTCTACAAGAACAACTGCAGCAGCAAAATATGAACCAACCAAGGACGAATCAGCAACCGACGCATGATGATAAGGAGTATCAAAATCCATTTGCTGAAGAGGAGGAATCGGACAATGAAAATTTCAATATCCAAGGGCAAAGAAGGCAGCCTAGGACGCATGAGGCCGATGCAAGAGTCAAAATTCCAGAATCCCATGGAAAGATGCAAGGTGATGTTTTTCTTGACTGGTTATATACTGTAGACAGAATTTTTGAGTTTAAGGATTATGCAGAGGAAAGAAAAGTGAAATTAATTGCAATCAAACTCAAAGGTTATGCATCTTTATGGTGGGAAAATCTCAAAAGGGAAAGGATTAGACAAGGAAGAAAGCCTATCCAGACATGGGAAAAAATGAAGCGGGAGTTGACGACGAGATTTCTTCCAGAAAATTATAGGCAAGAAAATTACTCAAAGTTCTATAATTTTAAGCAATACAATTTGTCAGTGGATGATTATATCAGAGAGTTTGAGTACTTAATGCTGAAGTGTGATATAAAAGAGCCAGAGGAACAAACTGTTGCACGGTTCATGGGTGGATTGAAGAAGGAGATTGCAGATGCAATTAGATTGCAACCATATTGGAGTTTCAATGATGTGAGAAAACTTGCAGCCACCATTGAACAACAAAATGCTAGGCGTGCATTTAAAATTAATACGAAGGCAAGTTCTTCTAACCAAGGGAATGTGGTTCCTAATCTCAACAAACACGTATCAAAGGAAACAACAACTCTAAAGGGGGAGTACAAAGAAGAAACTAGTACGAGGCAGCGATCTTCAAATATAAAGTGTTTCAAATGTCAAGGTTATGGGCATATTGCTTCAGAATGTCCAAACAAAAGAGTGGTGACAATTCTTGAAGAGGAAATCGAAGAAGATGATTCCAAAAGGAGTGTCAACAAGGAGAATATTGATGAAGTCACTGAATATGCCGATGAAGGAGAGGCACTGGTGATTCGAAGAAGCCTCAATGTAATCCACGGGAATGATGAATCTTGGTTGCGAGATAATATTTTTCAGACTAGGTGTACTAGTCATGGAAAGGTATGCAACATTATCATTGATAGCGGGAGCTGTACAAATATGGTGGCGGAAGAAATGGTAGCAAAACTGAAGTTGAAAACTGAAAATCATCCTCATCCGTACAAAATCCAATGGTTCCAAAAGGAGAGCGGAGTGAAGGTTTCGAAGAAATGTTTGGTTTCTTTTTTCATTGGAAATAGCTACAAAGATGAAATTTGGTGTGACATTGCACCCATGGATGCATGTCATTTGCTGCTGGGAAGACCATGGCAATATGATCGAAGGGTTTCGCATGACGGATACAAGAATACATATTCTTTTATCAAGGACGGGGTTCGCATCGTATTGGCGCCGTTGAAATCGGAGGTAAAGCATTCTAAGATATCTGGGATTTCTATTGTTACAGGCCCTGAACTCGAACAAGCCATGATTGAAGAAGGTGAGATTTATGCTCTCGTGGGGAAGCATGATAGCAGCAATTGGTCGGTTCAGTCTCATAATCTTCTAGAATCATCGTTAGAAGAATTTAAGGATGTGGTACCTTATGAGATTCCTAATGGTTTGCCACCAATGAGGAATATTCAACACCATGTTGATCTAGTTCCTGGAGCCTGATCGGTGTCATTTTCACTTAGATTTTAGTGTCTTTTTATTATGTATTTTGTGTGTTTTTATTCATTTTGTATATCATTTGGTGGTGTTATATGAAGATATGGAGATGTGTGCCTTGAAATGATAAATGTGTGATTTTATGATTAAGTGCCTTAAATTATACTACATTTGTGAATATTTAGAGAATTGATAAATTGGTGTAATTATCAGGTAAAAATGGATTCTAGACACGATAAAGAAGATGTGGGAAAAACAGAGCTCGATTTGGAGTTGAAATGAGGGAGAATGAGTCAATGCAAAATGCTGAAAAACGCACGTCCAATTTGTGTAATTTTTTGTACTCTTTTGGAGCTCAAAACTAAAAGTGTGATACATGGTTGGAAAGCCACAGAAAATAGGATCGTTTTAGTATAAGAAACACTTCAATTGGAGCCCAAACGAGAAAGTTATGATTAAAATGGTGACATCGCGCAAGTTGTTCCTACTCAGCACGGTTGTGCTACTTTGCATGACTTGTTACACCCTCAAATTTTGGAAGTTTTGTCAGATCTTTATATGGATAGAAAGCTAAGGAAAAGAGGATTGCTTGAGCGCAAGAATTACTCAAATTGGAGATCAGATGTGAAAGTTATGCGTGAAACGGTGAGACTGCGCTGCACGTGCTGCACTACAAGGCCCGTGTACCGAGCACGGCCTTGTAAGGGTTGGGCGTGCTCGGACACCAGAAAATACTACATGGCCACCCCCATGGCCGTGTGCCGCTACACGACCCGTGTAGGTTCAAAAGGCAGTTTTATGACCTCTAAATGTTCTAGAAGCTTCCATGGGGGTATAAATACATGTTTTGACCACAAAATCCGGGAGAAATCATTTTGGGATCAGTTTCCACACACACTAAACACCAAAATCACACACATTCATCTCCATCTCTTCCACCCTTCACTTCATCCATTCAAACCACTTGATCTCCTCAAATCCATCCATAGATCCATCCATCCACCAATCTAAGAAGAGGAATTCATCATTGATTGAAGATTGTAGCATGATCAAAGGGGAGAAAGTTCACCATCAAAGGGGAGCCAACTTACCTTTATTTTGTTATTTTCTTCATTATTTGACTCAATTGGAGCAAGCTATGTATTGTATTGATTCTACTATGATTTGTAGTGGCTAGTCCTCATGTGTGGCTAGCAATATGATTGGTTAGGGATTATGTAGATTTTACACACCACATGTTTGATGAAATGATTGTTATGAATATTTTCTATCATGAATGCTTATTCTCATTTTATGTATGATTTGTGTGATTAGATTATCTATTCATAGTGTTAGGATGGTCATTCCAATATTATGTTTAGTGGTTTAATTGAATCATTGATTGCATGAGATGGCTATGTTAAGTATGTGGGGAGTTTGGCCATAACCTTCATGTGCTTAGAATCTCATGATAGGACATTATTGATAATTACTTGTAAAAGTGTTTGATATGATGAGGGGAACCAAGCCAATTTTCACTTGACCTTAGAAAGGGAACACTAGGAAAATGTTCCTGCCTACTAGAGAAAATTCTTCGTGATAATATCTCTATACCGGTATATTAATATCCGTAAGTACCTATAGGAAGAGTGAGGATTGGAGACGCTCTTTGAGTGCCCTTAATATCATAACATGAAACCTTCAATACATGTGTGTGTGTGAGTCTACATAAGTCTTATCCATGATGTTGTTTGCCTTACATACTTCTTAGATTATTCACCTCCATCCATTTTCCATCACATTTGTATATGTTCTATCTTTTAATTGCTTTCTAGTTTAGTTTGTAGTATAATACAACCCCCTCCTTATTTGATTCGTCCTACTAGAGAAAAGCACTTCTCAAACACGGCTACCCACTTTCGCCCTTGGGTTCGATATCTTATAAATTTTGCACTTGGTCGCTTACGTGCTTCACACGATAGAGTACACTTGCTCTAAATCAATTTAACCAAAATTGAAACCAAGTTCAGAGCCGTATTACCAAACAAGCCAGCATACATGATGAATCCTATGCAACAAGCTGAATTGCAGAGGTAGGTTGAGGAATTATTAAGCAAGGGGTTGATTCAAGAGAGTAAGAGTCCGTGCGTCGTCCCGGCTTTGTTGGTTCTAAAGAAAGATGGTTCCAAAATTACCATCAAGTATCGTTTTCCAATTCCGAGGTTGGATGATTTACTTGATCAACTTCATGGTGCAAAAATTTTCTCCAAAATTGACTTGAGAAGTGGGTATCACCAAATAAGAATGAGGGAAGGAGATGAATGGAAAACGGCATTCAAAACTGGAAGGGGACTTTATGAATGGCTTGTTTTGCCATTTGGGCTCTCGAACGCACCAAGCACTTTTATGAGGCTTATGACTCATATTCTGACTCCATTTTTGGGAAGATTTGTGGTTGTATACTTTGACGATATCTTGATATATAGTAATTCATTGCAGGAGCATGTGGATCACCTAAGAAGTGTTTTCCTAACATTGCGGGAAAATCGCCTCTTTGCTAATTTGAAGAAGTGCCATTTCTTTACTGATAGCCTCATATTCTTGGGTTATGTTGTTTCCAGTGAGGGAATCATGGTGGATCCTAGCAAGGTCGAAGCTATCGAAAGTTGGCCCATCCCCAATTCCATTCATGATGTAAGAAGTTTTCATGGTATGGTTTCTTTCTACAGAAGATTTATTAAAAATTTCAGCACAATTGTGGCACCTATTACTGATTGTATGAAGGGTGGAGTATTTATATGGACTAAAGAGGCGCAAGAAAGTTTTGATCGTGTAAAAAATAAGATGATTACAGCACATGTTCTAGCACTTCCAGATTTTGATAAGGTGTTTGAAGTCGATTGTGATGCATCTAATGTGGGGTATTGGAGCTGTTCTGAGCCAAGAGGGAAAACAATTGCCTTTTTTAGTGAGAAGTTGAATGATGCAAAGAGGAAATATTCAACTTACGACAAGGAGTTCTATGCTATCGTTCGAGCTTTAACACATTGGAGTCATTACTTAGTACCCAAAGAATTTGTTCTTCATTCTGATCATGAAGCATTGAAGTATTTAGGCACTCAACATAAGCTTAGCTCTCGTCATGCAAAATGGGTAGAATTTCTTCAAACTTTTTCTTTTGTTCTAAAGCATAAATCTGGATAATTGAATAAAGTTGCAGATGCGCTCAGTAGAAGACACTTTCTGTTAATCTCCATGCAATCACACGTGGTTGGGTTTGAGGTTCTTAAAACTCTTTATGAAACCGATTTCGATTTCGGCGATTGTTAGAAAGCTTGTCAGGCTGGTTCTCATGGTAAATTCCTTATCCAAGATGGATATCTATTTAGAGGGAAACAACTCTGCATACCAAGGTGTTCACTTCGAGAAGCTCATGGTGGAGGGCTTGCTGGCCATTTTGGGCGAGATAAAACTTTAATGTTGGTGCAATATAGGTTCTACTGGCCTAAACTTGTTAGAGACGTTGAAAAGATTGTGAAGCAGTGTGTTACTTGCCACAAGGCGAAGATGCATGGAAGTAACAATGGGTTGTACACTCCTCTCCCGGTTCCCGCAGGCCCATGGGAAGATGTAAATATGAATTTCATTGTTGGGTTGTTGAGAACTCAAAGAGGCAGGGACTCGATTATGGTAGTGGTGGATAGGTTCTCTAAAATGGCTCATTTTGTGCCATGTACCAAGACAATGGATGCCACCAACGTTGCTGATCTCTATTTCAAGGAAGTGGTCAAGTTGCATGGTATTCCAAGAACTATCACCTCTGATCGAGATCCGAAATTTCTTAGTCATTTTTGGAGAACCCTATGGTGAAAGTTGGGAACTACACTTTAATTTAGTTCGTCGCATCATCCTCAAATGGATGGACAAACTGAAGTGGTTAACAGATCTTTGGGAGCTTTGTTGAGGAGTTTGGTGAAAAAGAACATTAGAGAATAGGAGAATTTATTGCCTCACACCGAGTTTGCATACAACCGATCCGTAAACCAAACTACGGGTTGTTCTCCATTTGCAGCAGTTTATGGTCTAAATCCTATTAGCACTTTGGATTTATGTCCAATAAATGTTGATAGCCATTTCAGTGGGGATGCTAATGATAGAGTTGATCATATCAAGAAGATTCATGAAGAGGTGAAGAAAAGAATGTCACAGCAAGTTGAGAAGTACAAGTTGCAAGCCAACAAACATAGGAAGAAGGTTGTGTTTAAGGAAGGTGACTTGGTTTGGATTCACTTTCGCAAAGAGCGTTTTCCTAATCAGAAGTTTCCGAAACTCCAGCCTCGTGTGGATGATCCCTTCAAAAATTTGAAGAGGATAAATGACAATGCATATAAGGTGGAACTTCCTGGAGATTATGGTGTTTCTGCTACTTTTAATGTTTCTGATCTCTCACCATACGAAGATGATGATCCATTGGACTCGAGGACGAGTCTTCTCGAATCAGGGGAGAATGATCCAGATGGACTTGCAGACGAGCCCAACAACATCGGGCTGATCGTTCATAAAATAATAGCGGGCCAAAACATTGAGTTGGAGCAGCCCATTACCTTCTATCATTACGTTGCATCAATCTAAGAGTTGTTAAATTTAGTTTAGTCAAGTTTCATATTAAGTTTGGTCAAGTTTCTTTAGTAGTTGTTAATTCTCAAGTGTCTATTCCTATTCTTGGAGGTCAAGTTTCTTTAGTAGTTGTTAATTCTTAAGTGTCTATTCCTATTCTTGGAGGGTTGTTCCAAGAATAAATGGTCGTGTCCTGCATCCATACCGAGCAGATCAATATTATTACCTTTGAAAGAATTCTTAGTGAATTTTTATCTTCAAGTTTCTTTCTCTTTGGTGGATTCCTTAGAGTTGTGAGCTTGAGTTTTAATTCTTATCCTTGAGGTACTGTTCGTCTTATCCTTGAGGTGGTGAATTTTCTATCCACATACTGATTTGCGTAGAGAATCAGTATCAGCAACAGTGATGAGCACCACAAATCCAATAAGAACAAATAAGGCAAATTGGACTTTCTTTCTCTTGGATCGGTGACTGGATTTTCTCCTACAAAGCTGTACGTGGAACTCTGGAATTCTACAAAGTGCTTTGTTACCTAGAAAAGACTCCATAGTAAAATTTTCAAAGAAGCCACCATCTGGAATCTCCCCACTTAAAGAATTGAAAGACACGTTGAAGTAGTGAAGCTGCTGAAGTTTCTCAAGAGACTTTGGGATTGAACCGGACAAGTTATTGTCAGACAAATCCAAGGTCTCTAAACCGATCATATTCCCCATGGACACAGGAATAAAACCCTCAAACCTATTATGAGCCAGAGACAGTGATATGCTGTCACGGGCGTACCAAAATACAAATAATTTCCAACTCACACTTATACGAAGTATAGTAGTAAGTAGGGTCGAACCCAAGTGAGTAAAACGAATTTTAATTAAATTCAGGTGAATCAAACATATAAAATAAAATAAAATAAGGGGGAGTTTTGATTGCAGAAAAATCATAAATTAAGCAAATAACGAATTGTCTTAATATTAAATTCTCAAAGTAGATAAGAATTAATTATTTAATTTACCAAGTGATTAAAGCCTAGTCTAGGATGTCGATCCCTTCCCATTTACTAAATTAATTAATTACAAGAATTAAACATCTAGTCTAATGCGCAAACTCAAATCCCTAGATTGACGGTACGGCCAATCAACCCGAATGTTCTTAGGTTTATCAACTAGGGTACGACCACTAAATTGAACTATTTATGAGTGACCCTATGGATTCGAACTCGTAGATGCATTATAACTCTAAACATAGGATTACTAGGCTACGAAATCCGGCTAGGTATCATACAACCTAGATTCTATTACACCTAGAGGGAATTAAATCTATTTGTTACTTAATCCAATTCCTACAACAATTACGGATTGTAGTTCATTGAATAACAGTAAGCAATTAAATAATTAATCTAGTTGATCAGACCAAAATAATTATTAAATTACTATAGGAACTTCTACGCATGTAATAAAATAAACTTGCACACAAGATTCAACATAAAAATCCTAAATAATTAAATTAATAATTCTACGTGAGGTTCACGAATCCTAAACTAGAAAAGGGGATTAGCCCCGCATGTTCATAACAAAGAAGAAATTAAAATATAAAAAATAAAACCGAATGATGTCCGATGGTGTTCTTCTGTTTCACGCCAATCTGCTTCTGTTCCTCACGTTCCTTTTTGTTATGATCGTGAGTTCTCCTCCAAATATATCTCTTCCTTCTTTATCTTCTTGTCTTGATCCCAAAGTAATTCTATTTGATCTCTTTCCTTATTTTTCTCTTCCAAAAATATCTTCAAGATATTTTTCTTTTTTAATTTTATTTTCTTTTGATCGACTTTTAACAGATTTTGGAGCAGATCTGATCCTAAAAATATGCTTGCTGATTTATTTCTTAATTTACTCATTTAATAACCTGTTTCCACATCAATTCAAATAATTAAAATAATTATCTCCCAAAAACAACATAAGTCAATATTAGCACATAAAAAATATATAATTAAATCAAATAGACTTTAATTACCACCAAATAATCATGCTAAAATATGACTTATCAAATCTCCCCACACCTAAACTTTGCTTGTCCTCAAGCAAATCAAAACCATAGAGAACAGAAAACCAAGGAACTCCATCTACCAAGGTAAATGAAAATTACACACTTCAAGAGACAAGCAACCAATGAGCATTCGGAACTAAATGAAACGTGACTCTTCACTCAAAGTTTATATATTTAATTTCCAACTCACACTTATACGAAGTATAGTAGCAAGTAGGGTCGAACCCAAGAGAGTAAAACGAATTTTAATTAAATTCAGGTGAATCAAACATATAAAATAAAATAAAATAAGGGGGAGTTTTGATTGCAGAAAAATCATAAATTAAGCAAATAACGAATTGTCTTAATATTAAATTCTCAAAGTAGATAAGAATTAATTATTTAATTTACCAAGTGATTAAAAGCCTAGTCTAGGATGTCGATCCCCTCCCGTTTACTAAATTAAATAATTACAAGAATTAAACATCTAGTCTAGTGCGCAAACTCAAATCCCTAGATTGATGGTACGACCAATCAACCCGAATGTTCTTAGGTTTATCAACTAGGGTACGACCACTAAATTGAACTATCTATGAGTGACCCTATGGATTCGAACTCGTAGATGCATTATAACTCTAAACATAGGATTACTAGGCTACGAAATCAGGCTAGGTATCATACAACCTAGATTCTATTACACCTAGAGGGAATTATCTCTATTTGTTACTTAATCCAATTCCTACAACAATTACGGATTGTAGTTCATAGAATAACAGTAAGCAATTAAATAATTAATCTAGTTGATCAGGCCAAAATAATTATTAAATTACTATAGGAACTTCTACGCATGTAATAAAATAAACTTGCACACAAGATTCAACATAAAAATCCTAAATAATTAAATTAATAATTCTACGGGAGGTTCACGAATCCTAAACTAGAAAAGGGGATTAGCCCCGCATGTTCATAACAAAATGAAATTAAAATATAAAAAATAAAACCGAATGATGTCCGATGGTGTTCTTCTGTTTCACGCCAATCTGCTTCTGTTCCTCACGTTCCTTTTTGTTCTGATCGTGAGTTCTCCTCCAAATATATCTCTTCCTTCTTTATCTTCTTGTCTTGATCCCAAAGTAATCCTATTTGATCTCTTTCCTTATTTTTCTCTTCCAAAAATATCTTCAGGATCTTTTTCTTTTTTTCTTTTATTTTCTTTTGATCGACTTTTAACAGATTTGGGAGCAGATCTGATCCTAAAAATATGCTTGCTGATTTATTTCTTAATTTGCTCATTTAATAACCTGTTTCCACATCAATTCAAATAATTAAAATAATTATCTCCCAAAAACAACATAAGTCAATATTAGCACATAAAAAATATATAATTAAATCAAATAGACTTTAATTAACACCAAATAATCATGCTAAAATATGACTTATCAAATATCCCCACACCTAAACTTTGCTTGTCCTCAAGCAAATCAAAACCATAGAGAACAGAAAACCAAGGAACTCCATCTACCAAGGTAAATGAAAATTACACACTTCAAGAGACAAGCAACCAATGAGCATTCGGAACTAAATGAAACGTGACTCTTCACTCAAAGTTTGTATATTTAATTTCCAACTCACACTTATACGAAGTATAGTAGCAAGTAGGGTCGAACCCAAGAGAGTAAAACGAATTTTAATTAAATTCAGGTGAATCAAACATATAAAATAAAATAAAATAAGGGGGAGTTTTGATTGCAGAAAAATCGTAAATTAAGCAAATAACGAATTGTCTTAATATTAAATTCTCAAAGTAGATAAGAATTAATTATTTAATTTACCAAGTGATTAAAAGCCTAGTCTAGGATGTCGATCCCCTCCCGTTTACTAAATTAATTAATTACAAGAATTAAACATCTAGTCTAGTGCGCAAACTCAAATCCCTAGATTGACGGTACGACCAATCAACCCGAATGTTCTTAGGTTTATCAACTAGGGTACGACCACTAAATTGAACTATCTATGAGTGATCCTATGGATTCAAACTCGTAGATGCATTATAACTCTAAACATAGGATTACTAGGCTATGAAATCCGACTAGGTATCATACAACCTAGATTCTATTACACCTAGAGGGAATTATCTCTATTTGTTACATAATCCAATTTCTACAACAATTACGAATTGTAGTTCATAGAATAACAGTAAGCAATTAAATAATTAATCTAGTTGATCAGGCCAAAATAATTATTAAATTACTATAGGAACTTCTACGCATGTAATAAAATAAACTTGCACACAAGATTCAACATAAAAATCCTAAATAATTAAATTAATAATTCTACAGGAGGTTCACGAATCCTAAACTAGAAAAGGAGATTAGCCCCGCATGTTCATAACAAAGATGAAATTAAAATATAAAAAATAAAACCGAATGATGTCCGATGGTGTTCTTCTGTTTCACGCCAATCTGCTTCTGTTCCTCATGTTCCTTTTTGTTCTGATTGTGAGTTCTCCTCCAAATATATCTCTTCCTTCTTTATCTTCTTGTCTTGATCCCAAAGTAATCCTATTTGATCTCTTTCCTTATTTTTCTCTTCCAAAAATATCTTCAGGATCTTTTTCTTTTTTTCTTTTATTTTCTTTTGATCGACTTTTAACAGATTTGGGACCAGATCTGATCCTAAAAATATGCTTGCTGATTTATTTCTTAATTTGCTCCTTTAATAACCTGTTTCCACATCAATTCAAATAATTAAAATAATTATCTCCCAAAAACAACATAAGTCAATATTAGCACATAAAAAATATATAATTAAATCAAATAGACTTTAATTACCACCAAATAATCATGCTAAAATATGACTTATCAGACAGATTAACCAGATTCAGCAAATTCCCAATAGTGTTGGGGATAGACTCTGACAACTAGTTCTTCGATAGGTCTATGACAAATGCAGCCCCTAAATTAGCTACCTCCGGTGGTAAAAAGCCAGTCAAGGAATTTGAGGACGAGTCCAGTCTCAGCAAATCTTTAAGGCCCCACAAGGTGGATGGTATGGTTGAAGTGAGCATGTTTGAGCCTAGATTAACTTCTCTTAAAGACAGGACATGTCCTAAACATTCAGGAATGGAGCCAGAAAGTTGGTTTTGGAAAAGAGAAAGGCCAAATAAGGAGTGCAAATTGCAAAGAGCCTCTGGTATGGGACCTTCAAGACTCTTGTTATGGAGAGCTAATCCTTGAAGATTAATCAAAGATCTGAAAGAAGTTGGAATGGTACCTGAGAAGTCATTATCCTGTAATGCAAGATTCACTAGATTGCTTAAATTCCCGATTTGGTGAGGAATGCGACCCCTAATCCTGCAATTGTAGGCATAAAAATAGAGCAAGGAGGAAGACAAATTCCCAATGGAAAGTGGAAGGACTCCATCTACAAGGTTATCAGCGATTCCCAAGATCCTTAATGATGTGCATCTTGTGAGAGAAGTAATGAAGCTCAACTCTGAAGAAGACGATTGCTCATCGATCCTCAGATTGTTGCCTGACAGGTCAAGATTTTCAAGGAGACTTAGGTTTCCAAGAGAGTGAGGTACAAATCCAGTGAATCTATTATAGGACAGATCGAGTCGCGTAAGATGAACACATTTGGAGATTGAGGAAGGTATTGTTCCAGTAAGGTTGTTATAATCCAGTAGAAGAACTTCAACAAGGGGTGAGTTGTAGCACAAATCAGGGGGAAGACTGCCTGAAAAATTTTTGATAGCAAGAAAAAGAAGTTGAAGATTGGAGATGTTAAACAGCTCCACTGGAATTGAACCACTCAAACCCTTCAAATTACCCAAATTTAATCTCTCCAGTCGGTAAAGTTGCCCCATTTCTCTAGGTATAACACCTGACATGATTAAAATTTGAAGCATTGAGAAAATTATATAAATTTGTCCATTCGTTAAATATCAGATGGAAACTGTTAAATATTAGTTCTAAACTTTATTCAGTGGCACCTGTTAAGTCGTTAATGGAGAGATCCAGATGTGTGAGCATACTCAAATTTGCAATATCTATGGATAACTTCCCACTCAGTTTATTGCCCGCTAGGTATAAACCTTGCAAGGAAGACATATTTTTAAAGATATGGCGGGGCAGTGTGCCATTTATCTCACATTCTTCAATTTCAAATGTAACCAGGTTGTGAAGATTACCAATCTCCTGAGGTATATCACCTGTATATAATATTAAGAATGTTGGATAAATTGAAGCACTGGTATTAAAATCACTTATATGCAGAATATATCAGGGTAAATATCAAAATTAGTCCTGTAAGTATGGCGTTTTCCAACTTTAGTCATTTTTCTTTTGCAATTCTCAATTTTGGTCCTTTTTTGTCCACTTTTAGTCCTTTTGGTCATTTTTTCAAAATTTGGTCCTTTTTTGGTCCACTTTTGGTCCTATATATATATACTTTCGGACTATTTTTGGACTTTTTTTTAACATAAAGGACTAAATTTGGACCAAAAGGACTAAATTTGGACTAAAAGTGGACCAAAAAGGACCAAAATTGAGAATTGCAAAAGAAAAATGACTAAAGTTGGAAAACGCCATACTTACAGGACCAATTTTGATATTTACTCGAATATATCATGTGCTAATTTATTTTTTATTTAGGCACACCTATAAAATTGTGAAAATTATTTTTATTAACAAAATTCAATTTACTCTTAATACTAAATATAAAGAATAAATTTGATCCATATAAAAAGTTGAAGGATTTGGATGTTAAAAAAAAATAGATGAAGGGTGCATTTGATCCACTTGAATAAAGTCAGGGGTTTACATGAACTTTTGCCCTTATTAAAATGAAGATAACGAATTGTGTCATGAAAAATGTTAGAATTAACACTGCGTTAATGGCAAACAAATTAAAGTAAGAAATTCTATACCATATAAAGTGTTTCCTCCAAGAAATAATAGTTGAAGAGATTTCAACATCCCGATTGCAGCCGGTATGTGCCCTCTGAAAGTGTTGCGTGACAGTGACATGATTTGAAGTTTTGAACAATCGGATAGATTTGATGGAATTACGCCGCTAAGTTTATTTTCGGATAAATAAATCCCTTCAAGTGATTGGAGATTATCACACATATTGATTGGAAGAGTTCCACTCAATTCGTTATTTCTTAAAGCTAAAATTTGTAAGGTGGATATGTTGTAAATGGAAGATGGAATTACACCTGATAAATTATTGTATTGAATGCTCAGAACTTGCAGAAAATGAAGTCTCCCGAACTCTTGTGGAATTTCTCCATGCACAGAATTGAATGAAAAATCAACAACTTGAAGATTTGATAGGTTTGATAGGGATTTTGGAATGAAACCTATTAAGCTATTGTTTCTGAGTGAAAGGTACTCCAGCTTAGATAAATTGCCTAACCAGGGAGGAATCTCTCCCATGAAGTTGTTAACTTTGAGAGAGAGAAACTTCAACCGGTGTAGTAGAGACAACTCTGGAGGCAAACTGCCACTAAAACTGTTGTAGGAGAGGTTGAGGGAAACCAGAAAGGAGAGGTTTCCTAGGTGTGGAGGAATGGTGCCGGAGAGACCCATGTTGGAAATATCCAACGCCGTCACTCTGCGGTGGCGCAAGCCGCAGGTGACACCAAACCAGTTGCAAACAGAACTTGAATTGGTCCAATTTCTTACAAGTGGAAGATGAGGGTGCGTGATTAGGAGAGATTTTAGTGAGAGAAGAGCATGTTGATCTGTAATGAGGTTGGTGGATCTTTTGGCCAGACAAGGTATTTGGAAGCTGGTTATTACTACTATGACTGCACATGCAAAAACAAAATGACAAGCTTTATACATGATTATTGTAATGGAAATACAGGGGGCTTGCTGGGTTTAACTTATATACTAACATATATATAAGGAATACTTTACTAGTTAATGGAAGACTAATTCAGAGAATTTTTATTCCACAAGGAAAAATTTATCAATCCCGTGGAAGACTAATTCAGAGAATTTAGGGAAGTAGCAGATTAAGTGGTTCACACTAAATCTGCACTAAACATATTTGTCGGCCAACACTAGTCAACTTGACTTGTAAGTCTACACAGGTCAATGAATACCACTTTGTCTTCAATATGTTTATATACAAGATTTTGCAGTAACAGGAAATTTGGGAATTGGGTTCCTCTTTACATAAATTAACCAGTAACTCTCTTTGATTCATTAAGTTTGCCATCACTTTTTCTCTAACCAAAAATCTTTTTAAATATTGCTGGAAAAGCATAGCATGGTTATGATCATGTGATGAATTGTAGCAGAGTGATTTTAAGAAAGGGCTACATTTCAGGTTTTACATGAAAATTAAATTGACGTTTGATATTTTGTAGCTCTGACAGAGCTGCTTTCATGCTTATTCTCTCTCTTGTGGTGTTCATCATCAACACTAATCACTAAGTTGCATCCATAACATGATCTACATTATTAGGAAGCAGCCTCTCAATCCAAATCTTTATGCTTAAATCTCCACCCAACATATCATCGCTTGGCCTTTTTCTCGTAAATGCTTCCATCAACATCACACTATAACTGTAAACATCACACTTTGTCGAAACTAGCCCTTTCAAACCATACTCTACAAAATTTAAATTTATTATTACACGCTTGTAAGATACAATTTAAAGTAGAATTAAGCAGTTTTACTTAGTATGAAGGAAAACAAAATCACCTGGAGCAATGTAGCCAAGTGTAGCAAGGGTATTGGTATACTATTTTTCTATACTAAAATATCGGTATACCAGAATTAATTTAGGTAAGGTAATGATATGATTTTTTATCTACCTAAAATTTCGGTACAATATTTGGTCCAAAATTTTTTGGTATGCTATACCGTCCACCCCTACCTATGCCACAACCTGGAAAATACAATTAACGTATTCTTTATATGAAATTGATTGGCCTCAATATGCTGTAAGCCTTACCACTACTAAACTTGTGTTTAGTAACACAATCTGCCATGAGTTGGGCTATATTCTGATCTGTTGTGAGTACAGCAACAAACCTTTCACAGAATTCTAGTGAATGTCATGTATGACATGCATTACGATTAACTTGTCGATTTTTGCAAATTTCTTATTGCGATTACTTAAGTAGTTTAAACAAAGTTCTGGCAATGCCTGCATAAATGCATGTTGTCTTATTTTCGACCATAATTTTTAAGAGAGTATTTGCGACCACAATTTATAATCACCCCTTTCTTGTTGTAATTACTAAGTTACGAATCTACGATTAGTAAAGCAACAGGTAATAACTTTTATGATGAGCCATGGAATTATTAAACATGAACTATAAAACTATAAAACATGACCATTGGTGCAAACATGTCATGAAATATTGTTCCAAAATGGATCTCATGAAGGACAGCCTCTATTACAAAAATGGAAAAGATAGCATGATAATGATAATGTGATTTATGTTGTAACAGGACAAGGACATGCACTCCAAGTACTTACCTCCATATTTGAGTTCGAACACGAATATTAAACTGACGTTTGATCTTGTGTATCTCCGATAGAGTTTCTTTCATGCTTTGAAACCTATTCACAAGTTGGTCATTCTTTAAATTTTTTCTCACTTTATGAGCAAGCATATAACATTGCCATATCTATTATATTGCTTTTTTTTTTATAAAATATCAATTATATTGCTGCATCTATAATAAATATGTTATTATCTACCTACCGCTATATATTCTTGAAAAATGGACCCACTCTTTATGCCCTCATTGCCCCCTATTTTGAATTGATTGATGGAGTATGTAAATTGCAAATTTACTGTTAATTTGGCTGGACCCTGCTAGTTCTTTTTCATGATAGTCTTATGAGGATCCAACCTCAAATTAACATGTCAACTTAATTTGTAATAACTCTAATTTTTCAAATATAAATAAATATATACATATAATTTTCATTATTTATAAAATATTTATATCAACATATTTTATAATAATTATATAAATATAACTTTAGTTGCAATTTGTATACAATTTGTATCATTTACTTGTTATGAAAATTTGAATATTATAAAAGAACGCTAGTCTTACGATAAGATTAATATGATTTCAACGTACAGTTAATTTTGAAACTAAGTTTGAGAATTATATATATCTTTTGTGATAGAAAGGTGATGTGTAACTTTTATTCTTGATAATTAATAGTATTTATTTTAAATATTTTAATTGGAATTGGATATGTTATATCTCCCGAATCCTAGAAATTAGGATATTATCACTTTGTTAGCTACGTAAAATCCTCAACCTCTTTATCTATGCATCTCCTACCCTCTTAATCTGGCGTTCCATCCATATAAAAACCTCAACTTCATTTGTGAGATCCGATATCTCATATCTCTTTCAGATGACATCAACCCCACATTGCTTTCCAATTATCGCTCTCATATATCTCAGAAACTTGTAGTCAAACTTTTCTCCCTCCATTGAAAAGTTCGTGAATTAGAGGATCAACTACATTGGTATCACAAATTATCCGTATTACATATTATTGAGGTGAGGGATTTCTTACTTATTTTTACTGAATATTATATGTGATATTTTGAGTTTATGTGATGCTAATTAATATGATATTAAAAATTACTTATGAGGCATAAGAAGAAAATAGGTCTTATGGACCTTAAAGGAGGAGGTCTTATGTACCTAGGTCTTCTAGACCCTTATAAAGGAGGAGGTCTTGAACTTGGTTTTAATTTTTGGTAATTGATAAGAGCAAGTGTACTCTATCGTGTGTAGCACGTAAGCGACCAAGTGCAAAATTTATAAGATATCGAACCCAAGGACGAAAGTGGGTAGCCGTATTTGAGAAATGCTTTACTCTAGTAGGACTAATCAAAGAATGAGGGGATGATTAACACTAAAAACTAACACTAAGAAAGCAATTAAAGATAGATGGATACAATGGACATGGAAGATGGATGAAGGTAGAGCAATCTAAGAAGTATGTAAGGCAAGCAACATTCATGGATAAGATATATGTAGACTCACACACATGCATTGATGACTTTCAAGTTATGATATTAAGGGCAATCACAATTGTACCCCTAACCCCTATGGCCATGGTGATTAGGTTCTCAACTCTTTTACAAGTTTAAATCTCCTAAGATTGTCTTACTCTCAATTCCCTCACGAGTACTATGATCATAAGTTGGTTCCCCTCACTAGTTTATCACTAATGTTCTATCATGAGGTTCTAAGCACTTGGAGGGAATGACTTTCCTCCCCTCATACTAACCAAGTCACCTAATACAATCAATGATTCAATTAAACTACCATACATAATATTGGAATGGCCATCCTAACACTATGCATAGAGAATTTAACCACACAAATCATGCATCAAATGAGAATAAGCATTCATGATAGAAAATATTCATAACAATCATTTCATCAAACATGTGGTGTGCAAAATCTACATAATCCCTAACCAATCACATTGCTAGCCTCACATGAGGACTAGCCACTACATAGCACTACAAATTCATTACAATCCATGGCATGCTCTAATTTAGCAAAATAATGAAGAAAATCACAAATTAAAGGTGAGTTGACTTCTCTTGCAATGTAGGCCTTCTTCTCCTTCAACATGCTCAAATCTTCACTCCTAGATGAATTCCTCTTCTTAGATTGGTGGATGGATGGATTAATGGATGGATTTGAGGAAATCAAGTGGTTTGGATGGATGAAGTGAAAGGTGGAAGAGATGGAGATGAATGTGTGTGAAAATGTGGTGTAAAATGTGTGTCACTGCTCCCAAAATGATTCCTCCCCTATTTTGTGGTCAAAACATGTATTTATACCCCCATGGAAGCTTCTAGAACATTTAGAGGTCATAAAACTGCCTTTTGAACCTACACGGTCCGTGTAGCGGCACACGGCCATGCGGGTGGCCGTGTAGCGTTTTTTGGTTTCCGAACACGCCCAACCCTTACAGGACCGTGTTCGGTACACGGGCCGTGTAGTGCAGCGCGTGCAGCGCAGTCTCACCGTTTTGCGCATAACTTTCACATCCGATCTCCAATTTGAGAAATTCTTACGCTCACGCGATCCTCTTTTCCTTGACTTTCTATCCATATAAATATCTGGCAAAACTTCCAACATTTGAAGGTATAACAAGTCATACAAAGTAGCACAACCGTGCTGAGTAGGAACAGCTTGCGCGACGTCACCATTTTAATCATAACTTTCTCGTTTGTGCTCCAATTGAAGTGTTTCTTATACCAAAACAATCCTCTTTTCTATGGATTTCCAACCATGTATCACACTTCTATTTTTGAGCTCCAAAAGATTACCGAAAAATTGCACAAGTGGGACGTGCGTTTTTCAGCATTTTGCATTGACTCATTCTCCCTCGTTTCAACTCCAAATCGAGCTCTGTTTTTTCCCACATCTTCTTTATCATGTCTAGAATCCATTTTTCCCTGATAATCACACAAATTACACTAATTTGCTAATTCTCTAAATATTCACAAATGTAGCACAATTTAAGGCACTTAATCATGAAAATCTCATATTTATCATTTCAGGGCACACATCTCCATATCTTCATATAACACCACCAAATGACATACAAAATGAATAAAAATACACAAAATTACATAATAACATACACTAAAATCTAGGTGAAAATGACATCGATCAATCCCCCAAGCTTAAAGTGTTGCTCGTCCTCGAGCAACGAAAATGAGAAAACGATAGGGGGAATTTTCACCTAGAGAAAGACCTAAAGAACATAAGCAACAACACATCATAAGTAACAAGGACTACAAATCATATCAAGTCACACTACAACATTAAAATCATGACATAAAAAAATTAACAAGTTCAAGTCTAAGAAAATCAAGAGTAATAAAGTCCCTTCCGGTCCAAGCCTCACAACGGGTATCAAAATAACTCAACACTCTATGAAGTAGGGTAATTTTCACTCATCAATCGATTGAACCCGACGCACCATAGGCTTGCTCACGGACTACATTCACAAGCCTCCAAGGCTTCAACTAATGATCAAAAAGGACTTTACTTTTGGATGTAATGTTAGGCTTTTTGGTAAGGGTAGGGAGATTATGGATAAGAGTGACTCATCGAGTGTAAGTAATCGAAGAGATGATCAACTTCTTCAACTTCTTCACGTTTCTATCTTCCTTTTTTTTCTTTTCTAATCACAAGCACTAATCATTATCATTCCTTGGATTCTTGAGCTTCTTTTAATTTGCATGCTTCCTTTCTTTCGACTTTTGAATTCCTTGAGCATATTTTTGTTGTTTTGCTCCTTTTTTACTTTGAAGGATGCATGTGCATTTTGCTTGAGCTCTTTTCATCCTTTTCTTGCTTGTTTACCATTTCCTTCTTTCTCTTGCACAATTCTCATATCAAACCTTGTAGACCATCATCTCCTCAATCACCCACACAAAGGCATATATATAAGGCTTAAGTGGGTAATCATGGCTTGTATTGTGCTTATATCATAAGAAATAGGCTTAAAGGCTCAAAGTGGCTAACTAGGGATGATGTATAGAGTAAGAAAAGATATGGCAATGGCTATAAAATTACAAGGATGGCCTAGGATCATTTCACTAACCTCCACCAATCGGGCTCATTCCCGTAGTCCATGAGCAAGTTCTAGTTTATCAAGGCTCAATCGATCCACTCATTAAGAAATTAACCATGGATGCACGGTTGAGGCTCAAACGCTCACAAGCTTTTGCTCAAACCTTTAGGAACTCATTACACCTCAATTCATCTCAAAATTGAACAAGTTAAATAGAACATGCCACAATTTCAAAGAATAGAGATTCTCAAAATAATTCGCCATCACTTATCACAAACAACATGCCATTACTCACATTCAAAAATGACTTACAACAACCCGAAACAAACCACCAAACAACCCTATACAAGAATAAAAATACAAACAAAACACATAAGAAAAGACTCACCAACCAAGAAACAAGGCAACAACACAAAACATGCAAAAACGACAATTCATCCATCAAAAGAAAATCAAGCACATATCCTCATCATCCAATAACATGTAAGCTCAAGATTTTGCCACCTCATTGAAAAATAAAAATAAAGCAAGCAAACTACCTAAATAAAGCAAGTAAACCTCCCAAGTACATAAAAAATGAAGTAGCATACCAATTCAATCAAGTTCAATTCAAAATCATGTATATGCTAAGAAAATGGAAGTGATGAGTAGTAAAGTAAACTCCCAAAAAAGGCATTTGGTAATGGAAATGGTTGGCACAAGCTTCCGGATTGCATGCACAATGAATCTCGACATTGATTTCCGGGCTCACTTCATGCTTCCACTACACTTCATTTGTGCTCAACAACTCATCAAAACCATTAGCACAACAATTATTATCAAATAATGAACTAGCATGCACTTCAACACAACCAAACGATCCAAAATCACACCAATACTCATGAGAATTTTTTTTAAAAAAAATTTACCCAATTTTTACACAAGACAATCAAGATAATCATTCTATCAACATGATACATCAAGCATACACAAGTGGTAAGGCACACCACGCACTATCCCCCCAAACTTAAATCGAAACAAGTTGAGAATTAAGTTTGCAAAAAGTGGTGAGACTTACCCTTGTAGTTTCCACCATTGATCATCATAAACGAACCTTATGATGACATATGTGCATTCCAACATTCAAGTATGGCCACCACGCACTCTCCCCCCAAACTTAAATTAACACAAGTGTTAAACTTAAGTTTGTAAAGAGTGGTGTGACATACATCTTCATTTCAAATCTAGCACATCTCGTCTCCTCCTTATGTGTTTTCCTTCATGAGCACAATCCACTTACATACAAAAAATGCAAGAAAACTAAATCAAAGTAATTAAATGAAAGCATTAAAATAAACGATGGGTTGCCTCCCATCTAGCGCTAAGTTTAACGTTTTCAAGCCGGACGGATCATGGAGAACTCATCGGAATGGCCAAGGATATCGTTCGTTCTTGCCATCAAATTTTAATCTTTGTGCTTCTTCATCTATTAGGCATTTGTGGCAAGTAATGACCTCGATAGCATCCTTCGCGATTGGCTTTAAGAATTCAACTCGTTTGAGCTTATACTCCATTAACCGCTCTTTTCGAGACCACCACTTATTTTTTTTATCAAGTAAGTGCCCAACACTTCTTCAAGTTCTCTCTTGTACCTAAAGCTTTGAGAAGAATCAATAGGTAAGACAAAGTCAATATAAACAATATTTTGAAAATCAATGCAACTTGAAGAGTTAAAAGATGTAGAAATGATCATTTCACTTCCGAACTCATCATCAAGTGCTTCTAGACCTTGGTCCACTTCATCAAATTCATCAACCTCTTGTGATTCTTCATCTTCACTTAAATTTTCCTTATCAATAAGGGACAAGAAATCTTGTATAATCTCTTCATCCTCAAAGCTCTCTTCTTCCTCAAGCTCTTTACTCCTCTCACTTTCCTCCTCTAAGCTTTCTTGTACCTTGTCTTCCTTATCCTCAATAAGTCCAACATCCCTTGAGTCTTCTTTTTTATCTCCCGAACACTCTTCTACATCTAACTCTTCTTCAATCTTTTCATCACAATTCTCCATTTCATGAAGAGTGTTCCGTTTTTGTATTATTTCACTCATTCGATGCTCTAAGGCTTCAAGTCTCCTCTCATTTTCCTCATCTCTTTCTTCAATTATTTCATATATCATCTCCATGAGTTGACCAAATCTTTCTTCTATGGATGGCTTTGCTTCTTCACTCGGTGGTTGCCATCTTTGTTCTTGGAAACAATTCCCTTGATTTTGGAAATTACTCCCTTGCATGTAAGAAATATCCTCCACTTGAGGACTTGGCATCATCCACTCTTGTTGCACCGTAGGATAAGAAGTTGGCATACTTGGAACACATTGAGACTCATAACTAGGAAGACTTGATTGAAAAATTTGCCTTGCATTATATCTTCTAATCATTTCCATCGAGGCATTATTTTCGGATAGAGGAGTAAACGTAGAAACTTGATTGTTGTAAGAACTTGGAACGGAATAAGTGTTTCCTTGATACGGTTGGAATGTATTCACATTGTAAGCTTCTTGCCATTCCTCATAACTCCCATTGTTGTAGCCTTGAGAGCTTGCTTGACTCATTTGACTACTATACCCATAGTAGCTCTCATTCTTATAGCCCATTGATTGTTGTGGTGGAACCAAACCAAGTAGATTTCCATAATTTCCTCCCATGTATTGGTTCCACCCATCCATGTTCATACTCTTCTGATATGCTGTCGCAGGCGTACCAAAATATAATTTATTTCCAACTTACTCTATTACGTAGTATAGTAGCAAGTAGGGTCGAACCCAAGAGAGTATAATGAACTTTAATTAAATTCAAGTGATTCAAACATTAAAATAAATGGGGGGGTTTTGAATGTGGGAAAATTGAAAATAACAAAAGTAAAATGAATTCAATACTTAAATAACAAAGTAGATGGAAATTAATTATAAAATTAACCAAATAAGAAAAGCCTAGTTTAGGATGTCGATCCCCTCCCGTTTACTAAATTAATTAACTATAAGAATTAAACATCTAGCCTAGTGCGCAAACTCAAATCCCTAGATTGACGGTACGACCAATCAACCCGAATGTTCTTATGTTCATCAATTAGGGTACGACCTCTAAGTTGAACTATCTATGAGTGACCCTC
Source organism: Pogostemon cablin (assembly GCA_023678885.1). Taxonomy (NCBI): domain Eukaryota; kingdom Viridiplantae; phylum Streptophyta; class Magnoliopsida; order Lamiales; family Lamiaceae; genus Pogostemon; species Pogostemon cablin. The sequence continues at coordinate 1,791,340 of CM042973.1, forward strand.
TGGATTCAAACTCATAAACGCATTAAAACTCTAAACATATGATTACTAGGCTACGAAATCCGGCTAGGTATCATACAACCTAGATTCTATTACACCTAGAGGGAATTATCTCTATTTGTTACTTAATCCAATTCCTACAACAATTACGGATTGTAGTTCATAGAATAACAGTAAGCAATTAAATAATTAATCTAGTTGATCAGGCCAAAATAATTATTAAATTACTATAGGAACATCAACGCATGTAATAAAATAAACTTGCACACAAGATTCAACATAAAAATCCTAAATAATTAAATTAATAATTCAACGGGAGGTTCACGAATCCTAAACTAAAGAAGGGGATTAGCCCCGCATGTTCATAACAAAGATGAAATTAAAATATAAAAATAAAACCGAATGATGTCCGATGGTGTTCTTCTGTTTCACGCCAATCTGCTTCTGTTCCTCACGTTCCTTTTTGTTCTGATCGTGTTCTGCTCCCCAGGAATTCACGTGTATCTGCTCCCAAAAATAATTAAAACATATCCCCCAATTATCTCTATCTTGATCTCCAAGTAATCTTGATTTCTTTTCTTATCTCTTCTTCCATAAATATCTCCAAGATCCTCTTCATATCTTTTATTCTCTAAATCAGATTTGGCCTGATTTTTTAGTGATTCAAATCGCTGGAATACATGGGAAATACGTAGGAATTTTCCAGCTGGACTTTTCTTAATTATCCTGAATTTTCGCAGGTCCCTTCTGACACTGAGGGGGTCAGTGTCAGCCTATCTGGCAGCAACGAATTTCCTGCACAAAACAGCCCGTTTCTCATCAATTTTACAACATAAAGCTCCAACTAACCATAGACAAGATAAGTCAATTCAAGCACTCAAGTTAACACATAAAACAATCAAATAACCATGAATTCTAATCAAATAATTGTGCTAAAATACGACTTGTCATCTTCTTTTCAAGGCTTGCTACAACTTTCCTTCACTTACTATTTTTGGTTTTTGCTCCTTCTCCTCTTCTTTCAAGGTTGATGTACCTATCAAGAAGAAAAAGTAAGAACAAAATTTTTCAAAGCAAAATAAGTTGCAAAAATAAGAAAAAAAAAATGTCCTAAGTAGAGTAAGAGACTCTATCATCGAGTAAACGCGTGACCAAGTACAAAATTTTATAGTAAAGTCATCCCAAGGGAAAAGTAAGCTTTAGGTTGTATCCGGATTCTCCACTGATTTATGTTTTGTAAGGATTATCAAGATAAGGTTTGATTTAAAAACTATTATTACTCTATCAATTAATGAACTAGACAAGCAACTAATGATACAAATATCAACCAAATGACAAGATGAGATGAAATGGATGAAATGTATCTAAAAAGAGAGCAAGGCTAGCAACATCATGGACAAGGTTTTATGTAGACTTCACACTCACTCAAGCATTGATGACTTTCAAGTTATGACACTAAGGGCAATCACAATTGTACCCCTAACCCCTATGGCCAAGGTGATTAGGTTCTTAACTCTTTTACAAGTTTAAATCTCCAAAGATTGTCTTACTCTCAATTCCCTCACTGGTACTATGATCATAAGTTGGTTCCCCTCACTAGTTCATCACTAATGTTCTACCATGAGGTTCTAAGCACTTAGAGGGAATGGCTTTCCTCCCCTTATACTAACCAAGTCACCTAATACAATCAATGATTCAATTAAACTACCATACATAATATTGGAATGACCATCCTAACACTATGCATAGAGAATTTAACCACACACATCATGCATCAAATGAGAATAAGCATTCATGATAGAAAGTAATCATAACAATCAATTCATCAAGCTTTTGGAGTGCAAAAATCTACATATTTCCTAACCAATCATATTGCTAGCCTCACTTGAGGACTAGCCACAAATATTCATTACAAATTGGCTACAATCCATTGAAAGTTCCATAATAACTAGATAATGAAGAAAGTACCAAAACAAAGGAGATTGAGCTTCCCTTTGAAAGTAGACTCCTTCTTTCTTGATCATGCCCAATTCTTCAAACCAATTTGATTTCCTCTTCTTAGATGATGGAATGGATGGATGTATGGATGGATTGATGAAGATCAAGGTGAATTGATGGATCTAGATGGTGGAGATGGATTATGGATCTAGTGTGTGTGGAAATGTGGTGTGGATTGTGTGTAACTGCTCCTCTATCTGATTTCTCTGATCTCCCCTTTTAATTTTCGCACAAATCATGCTTTTATATCACTTATGGACCTTCTAGGAGCTTCCGGAATATTTTGAAATTTTCACATGATTTTGCACCTACACGGCCCGTGCTGCAGTACACGGCCCGTGTAGGGCACACCTACTTCGGCGTGTTTGTGCGTGCTTACGGACACGGCTCGAGCTGCAATACACGGCCTTGATCATAGTCGTGTAGCATTTTCTGACGACAATACACGGCTTCTTCTTACAGGGCCGAGCTCCGCACACGGGGCGTGCATCAACGCACGGCCCGTGTGCCAGCGTACGGCCATATTCCTGGGTGAGCAGCGTATTCTGATGACAATACACGGCCGTTGGTTACAGGGCCGTGTTCCGCACACGGCCCGTGTACCAACCTGGCCTATTCTTCGTCTCCCTTTCGCTCCCGACTCCGTTTTTGTCCGTTCCATGACCTGTTTTACACATATTCAAGCTCATTTACACAATTCTATAAGTTCATACCACTTTCCTCAAAACAACAATAACTCCACCAAACTTAATATAAATACAGATAAAAACATCCGAAAATACACAAATAAAGACACTAAAATCTAGGTGAAAATGACTACGATCAACCCATGTTCTTAGCCGCATTTCTTGTGAAATGTGTAGAGTAAGAGACTCCATCGTCGAATAAACGCGTGACCAAGTACAAAATTTATAGTAAAGTAGTCCCAAGGGAAAAGTAAGCTTTAGGTTGTATCCGAATTCTCCATTGATTTATGTTTTGTAAGGATTATCAAGATAAGGTTTGATTTAAAAACTATTATTACTCTATCAATTAATGAACTAGACAAGCAACTAATGATACAAATATCAACCAAATGACAAGATGAGATGAAATGGATGAAATGTATCTAAGAAGAGAGCAAGGCTAGCAACATCATGGACAAGGTTTTATGTAGACTTCACACTCACTCAAGCATTGATGACTTTCAAGTTATGACACTAAGGGCAATCACAATTGTACCCCTAACCCCTATGGCCAAGATGATTAGGTTCTTAACTCTTTTACAAGTTTAAATCTCCAAAGATTGTCTTACTCTCAATTCCCTCACGGGTACTATGATCATAAGTTGGTTCCCCTCACTAGTTCATCACTAATGTTCTACCATGAGGTTCTAAGCACTTAGAGGGAATGACTTTCCTCCCCTTATACTAACCAAGTCACCTAATACAATCAATGATTCAATTAAACTACCATACATAATATTGGAATGGCCATCCTAACACTATGCATAGAGAATTTAACCACACACATCATGCATCAAATGAGAATAAGCATTCATGATAGAAAGTAATCATAACAATCAATTCATCAAGCTTTTGGAGTGCAAAAATCTACATATTTCCTGACAAATCATATTGCTAGCCTCACTTGAGGACTAGCCACAAATATTCATTACAAATTGGCTACAATCCATTGAAAGTTCCATAATAACTAGATAATGAAGAAAGTAGCAAAACAAAGGAGATTGAGCTTTCCTTTGAAAGTAGACTCCTTCTTCCTTGATCATGCCCAATTCTTCAAACCAATTTGATTTCCTCTTCTTAGATGATGGAATGGATGGATGTATGGATGGATTGATGAAGATCAAGGTGAATTGATGGATCTAGATGGTGGAGATGGATTATGGATCTAGTGTGTGTGGAAATGTGGTGTGGATTGTGTGTAACTACTCCTCTATCTGATTTCTCTGATCTTCCCTTTTAATTTTCGCACAAATCATGCTTTTATATCACTTATGGACCTTCTAGAAGCTTCCGGAACATTCTGAAATTTTCACAGGATTTTGCACCTACACGGCCCGTGCTGCAGTACACGGCCCGTGTAGGGCATACCTACTTCGGCGTGTTTGTGCGTGCTTCCGGACACGGCTCGAGCTGCAATACACGGCCTTGATCATGGCCGTGTAGCATTTTCTAACGACAATACACGGCTTCTTCTTACAGGGCCGAGCTCCGCACACGGGTGTGCATCAACGCACGGCCCGTGCGCCAGCGCACGGCCATATTCCTGGGTGAGCAGCGTGTTCTGATGACAATACACGGCCGTTGGTTATAGGGCCGTGTTCCGCACACGGCCTGTGTACCAACCTGGCCTATTCTTCGTCTCCCTTTCGCTCCCGATTCTATTTTTGTCCATTCCATGACCTGTTTTACACATATTCAAGCTCATTTACATAATTCTATAAGTTCATACCACTTTCCTCAAAACAACAATAACTCCACCAAACTTAATACAAATTCGGATAAAAATATCCAAAAATACACAAATAAAGACACTAAAATCTAGGTGAAAATGACTACGATCAACCCCCCAAACTTAAGGTGTTGTTCGTCCTCGAACAACTAAAAATGTTAAACTAGAGGAGAAATTTTCACCTAGAGAACATCTAACGAACATAAACCACAACGCATCACAAGTAATAAGTACTTCAAAATCAAGTTAAGTATCCCTACATAATCAAACTTATAACATGAAAGATTAACAAGTTCAATCTTAAGCATGACAAAAGAGTAATCAAATCCCTTCCAATCCAAGCCTTTCATAGGATATCAAATTCACTCAACACTCTTTGGAGTAAGGTTTTGATCAACACTCATCAACCGGTTAAAACCGACTCACCATAGGCTTGCTCATGGACTATGTTCACAAGCCACCCTAGTTTCAATAAGTGATCAAATAGGTCTTTATCTTAGGATGTAATGTTTAGGCTCTTTAGTAAGGTAGGAAACTTTGGATAATAGTGACTTTTCAAGTGTGGTTAATCGAAGAGATGATTCTTTCATTCAACGTCCTCACTTTCATGATTCCTTTCTTTTCTACTTTAATTCACAAGCACTAAGCATTATCATTCCTTGGATTTCTTGAGCTTCTTTTTGAATGGCATGCTTCTCTTCTTCGACTTTTGTATTCCTTGAGCATATGTTTTTTATTTTGCTCCTTTTTCACTTTTGTTGAAATTGCACTTGCTTTTATTTTGAGCTCTTTCATCCTTTTTCTTGACTCAACCTTTCTTTCCATGTACATTTGCACATTTTTCTACATCTTCCCTTGTAAACCATCATCATCCTCAATTACCCACACATAGGTCATATATATAAGGCTTAAGTGGGTTTTCAAGGCTTGTAATGTGCTTATATCACAAGAAATAGGCTTAAAGGCTCAAAGTGGCTTACTAGGGATAATGTTTTTGGTAAGGAAATTTTATGGCTATGACTTTATTCAACAAGGATGGCCTAAGATCATGTCACAAATTTCAACCTTCGGGCTTCGTTCCTATAGTCCAAGAGCAAGTTCTAGTTTGTCTAAGTTCAACCGGTCCTCTCATCAAGAATTAACCATGGAGGCACGGTTGAGGCTCAACTCTCACAAGCTTTTGCTTGGACCAAAAGAAACCTAAATAACCTTCATACTTCTCAAATTTGAACAAATTATGTAATCCATGTCACAATTTCAACAAGTAGAAACCATTAACATGCTTGCCATCACCTATCACAAACAATGCATCATAGCTCACATTCAAAAACATTTAACTCCTTCCCAAACATACCACCAAGCATCCCTATACAAGAATAAAAATTACAAACAAAACACATGAGCAAAGACTCACCAAGAAAACAACAACACAAAAACACATAATCATGCAATAATCAAAATTCCATCCATCAAAAGAAAATAAAACACAAATCCTCATCATCCATAACAAATAAGATCAACAAACATCCCATCCTAACAATGAAAAGAAAATTGCATAAAACTGAAGATAACGAAATCCCAAAATACGAGACCTCCCAAAAATATCAAACAAATTACAACCCAATCGAATCAAATCAATTCTCATCAATAATTCTTCCAAAATTCTAAATAATAGCTAGATGAATGGACAAAAGTGCTAAGCACTCAAAATACTCCTTCATTGTTCCGGAGGCGGAGGAGGTGGATGATAGGTGTTCCATGGAATGTAGGCTCGAGGGTTCGCAGGAAACTGGAAATTGAACATCATGGTCATCATCTCCTTCATATTGTTGGAGTGCACCCTTGTTTGTTCTTCATAGTACTCCCTCCTTCGTTGTCCAGCTCTCAACTCTTCAATGTACCTTCCATGCTCTTGCTGGACTTCGCTAATCTCCCTGATCTGAGCCCCATATGTCTGCTGCACATGCCTCATGTCACGTACCTCATCCATCATATAATTCCACCTTTCATCTCCTTGGCCCGGTGCGACTGGTGGCGGTGCCCCTTCTTCCTCAAACTGTGGTGGATCAGGGCCTTGCTCCTCGAACTCAATCTGCTCCGGTTGCTCTCCTTGCTCATCACCCTCCATTGGCACTTGCTCGGCCCTCAAGTTGGCTAGCTCTTCATTTTCTTCAACTCTAATCTGCCTCAGAACCTGTTCCATCTCATCTCTATTTCTTCTATAAATGCCCTAACAATTCTGGAATGGTTCACACTTCCCATGGCTAAATTTGCAAGCCTTCTCCTTGTATAAACAGTAGTGAGCTCCGGCATTGGCAATGGAAATGGAGCTCCCTTCTCTTGCCTTAAACAGTATTGATTTCCCACCATGGTCAAGAATTCCATCCTCATCAGCTGTGAGTAATTCAACCCTTCACTAACCATACGATTCTCCATCCCTGCTAAGTTAACTCCCAATCCTTGAGCTATCATTGTAATCATCCCTCCGAGCATCAATCCTTGAGAAGTCTGCCTCTTTGCAACTCTCTCTGCATGTTGCACAAAGTGTGCTGCAACATTAAGCGGCAACTCTTTATATATACAATACATGATGTAGAGCTGCTTTTCTCCAACTGATCCTCCTTCAAACCTTCCCAATATAGTGTTGGAGATGATCTTCTCTAAATACCTCATTACTGGATTCCGGATGGCCGTTCCCTTTGAAGCACTAGGGATGTACCCTGCTCTCTCAGTTCCATCATTCACAAGGCTTGACCACCATTCCTGTTGGTTGAAAGTTCCTCCGGCATAAAAGGTCCGATGGAATTCGCATGGTGGGCAACCAAAACACTCATTCAAGAATGCCAATGGAACCTTTTCCCTCAACACGTTATCTAGCTGAAAAGTTACCCACAGCGGATACCCATTCCTATCTTTCTTCACTTGTAGAGTGCTAATGAATTCCGCAGTGAGATGATAGTAGGTTGGCGGCCTCTTATCGAAGAAAGATTCCATCTGAGAGAAGCAAAATAACTTCCTCAGATCCTCCTCTATACCTAGTCCCCTCATTGTTTCCGTGTCTTGGAAACGAGTAGCCTTGATCTTCGGAGCTAGCACTTGCCAGCGAAGCACAAACTTTCCCCAATAATCCTCGAACTCAACCCCAAATTCATCTGGATGAATTCCGTCAATAACCAACTGGGAATCCAAGTTAGATAGCTCCGCAGGGTCGGTTATCACAATGAAATCCTCGTTCCTAGGGCGAACTCTCCTCTCGGCCATCTACAATATACAAATTATCAAATTAATTCCAATGATTTAACAAAAATGTGAGTGTACTTAACAAAGATTCCACCTTAGTTATTCACACAAGATGAAAACTATCATACATAACCAAACTCCTTCACATTGTTATACCTCAATCATATTCATACTCAACAACTTATCACCATTCATCACAACTATCAACTATTATAATCAATTTCTACTTATGATCACACATATGAATCATCACTTCAATCATCTTCAAATACTACTCACATGTGACCATCAAATTCCAACGAACTTTCTCTTAGACATTTCATCGAACACTTGGCATCCACAAAAGTTACACATCTTTTCAATCATACAATTTGCATAGCCTTATACCCAACTTTTCAATATCTAAGACTAATCTCTCCCAAATAATCATCATACTCATGTAATTCATCAATTAGCACAACACAATTATTCAAATTCATGATTCTCAAACAATCCCCAAATTATTTCTCATAACCCCTAGTTCATCTTTTCAACAATTCAACAATTCATAATGAACATGCATGAATATCATCAATTAAGCATGAAAATATCATAAGAATAAAGCCCATACATCAATTCAATCAATTCATATCAAAATTTACAAGTTAGGGTTCAAGAATTTCATACCTTTCACCAATTGGATGTGGAGACGTGAATTTGGTGTGCAAACTTACAATCTCTACTCACAATCCTTCAAGAACTAACCTGGGAGAAGTTTTGTGTGCTTGAACGGGTGAATTGGGCGTGTGAAATGAGTACGGAATGGCCCCTTTTAAAAAACTGGAACAGACCCTGCACGGCCCGTGTTACGCAGCACGGCCTCAAATGAGGCCATGTAGCGTGTTCTGATCCCATTACACGGCCAACTATTACAGGACCGTGTGCGGAACACGGCCCTTGTACCTTTTTTTCTGCACGGCTCGAGCTGCATAACTCGGCCATCATCCTGGCCGTGTAGCATGTTCTGATCCCACTACGCGGTCAACTGCTACAGGGCCGTGCGCGGCGCACGGCCCGTGTAGCAGTTTGCCCTGTTTTTTGTTTTTCTTGCTTCACTCCATCCTTGCCCTATTTTTCACTCTTCATATACCCTATTCATGCTCAAACACTACTCAATGTCATCCATGCTACACTCATGATCAAGAATGGATCGAAATGTACTCAAAACACCACCAAACACACCAAAACTATACTAACTCATGAGAAACATATTCAAAATTTTCAAAAATGACCATTTTGCAAAGATGATATATATACACAAGATAACACAATACGCAAGATATTCATTACTCAATTGAACAAAGTATAGGTCACACCACGCACTCTCCCCCCAAACTTAAATCGAAACAAGTTACGAATTAAGTTTGCAAAAGTGGTGGGACATACCTTATTCGTTTTCTCAATGTTCTTCATGAACTTCTCTATCGTTGACCATTTGTGCATATTTTCAAATCCATTTGTGCATATTTGTGCATATTTTCATAAGTTGGTTCCCCTCACTAGTTCATCACTAATGTTCTATCATGAGGTTCTAAGCACTTGGAGGGAATGACTTTTCTCCCCTCATACTATCCAAGTCACCTCATACAATCAATGATTCAATTAAACTACCATACATAATATTGGAATGGCCATCCTAACACTATGTATAGAGAATTTAACCACACAAATCATGCATCAAATGAGAATAAGCATTCATGATTGAAAATATTCATAACAATCATTTCATCAAACATGTGGTGTGCAAAATCTACATAATCCCTAACCAATCACATTGCTAGCCTCACATGAGGACTAGCCACTATATAGCATTACAAATTCATTACAATCCATGGCATGCTCTAATTTAGCTAAATAATGAAGAAAATCACAAATTAAAGGTGAGTTGGCTTCCCTTGCAATGTAGGCCTTCTTCTCCTTCAACATGCTCAAATCTTTACTCCTAGATGAATTCCTCTTCTTAGATTGGTGGATGGATGGATTTGAGGAGATCAAGTGGTTTGGATGGATGAAGTGAAGGGTGGAAGAGATGGAGATGAATGTGTGTGAAAATGTGGTGTAAAATATGTGTAACTGCTCCCAAAATGATTCCTCCCGGATTTTGTGGTCAAAACATGTATTTATACCCCCATGGAAGCTTCTAGAACATTTAGAGGGCATGAAACTGCCTTTTGAACCTACACGGTCCGTGTAGCGGCACACGGCCATGCGGGTGGCCGTGTAGCATTTTCTGGTGTCCGAACACGCCCAACCCTTACAGGGCCGTGTTCGGTACACGGGCCGTGTAGTGCAGCGCGTGCAGCGCAGTCTCACTGTTTCGCGCATAACTTTCACATCCGATCTCCAATTTGATAAATTCTTGTGCTCACGCGATTCTCTTTTCCTTTGCTTTCTATCCATATAAAGATCTGACAAAACTTCCAACATTTGAAGGTATAACAAGTCATGCAAAGTAGCACAACCGTGCTGAGTAGGAACAACTTGCGCGACGTCACCATTTTAATCATAACTTTCTCGTTTGTGCTCCAATTGAAGTGTTTCTTATACCAAAACAATCCTCTTTTCTATGGATTTCCAACCATGTATCACACTTCTATTTTTGAGCTCCAAAAGAGTACAAAAAAATTGCACAAGTGGGACGTGCGTTTTTCAGCATTTTGCATTGACTCATTCTCCCTTGTTTCAACTCCAAATCGAGCTCTGTTTTTTCCCACATCTTCTTTATCATGTCTAGAATCCATTTTTCCCTGATAATCACACAAATTACACCAATTTACCAATTCTCTAAATATTCACAAATGTAGCACAATTTAAGGCACTTAATCATGAAAATCACACATTTATCATTTCAAGGCACACATCTCCATATCTTCATATAACACCACCAAATGACATACAAAATGAATAAAAACACACAAAAATACATAATAATACACACTAAAATCTAGGTGAAAATGACACCGATCAGGTCTCTTGAACCTAATAAAGGAGGAGTTCTTCCGGACCTTAATAAAGGAGGAGGTCTTATGTCGACCTATATGAAGAGGAACATATTTATAAAAGTAGATATGAATGAGGAAAGTATCATATAGAATATGCTTTAATTATGTGACTTAATTATTATTGCGTGTGATATTTGGTTTGATAAGAAGTGATTTCTCACTGATTGTCGTCTAATTCACCTAGATTTTGTCGTGTTTTTATGTTCGCTTTATGTGTGTTTTATATGTTTTTGTATTGTATTTTGAAGGATATGGATGGATTTGATGAAGTTTATTAATTTGAGTTTACTTTTATGTAAATAAGTGTTTTGGAAGGAGAATCGAGCAAACATGAAGACAAAATAGTGAATTCGAGAAAGTGTGCAAAAACTAGGTCGAATTTCTATGAATTCAACCGAATTTCTCTTACAGTGTTGAAGGTCGTGGTTTGGCACGAAAATTCGGCCGAGTTTCTAAAAACTCGATCGAATTTCTTTTACAGTGTGTTTAAGCGGATTTAGCAAAGCATGAAAATTCGACCGAATTTCAGGAAACTCGGTCGAGTTTTCATACAAAAGTGCCAACTGTAATTCGACTTTTGGGCATTCAAGAGGGGTATAAATACCCTAAATACTCACTTCTCACATCAGATTTGCAAGGGGGGAGATTCCAAGAACACACCACACACACTATTCTCTACATTTTACACCTTCATCATCATCCATCCACCATCCTTTCATCCATCCCTTCCATTTTCTTCATATTTCATCACCAATCTATTGAGGAGTGAAGATTAATAGTGGAAGCTTGCAAAGTGAAGGAAGCTACATCCAACCTACCTCAAGAAGGGAAGATAGCTTGCTTTTCTTTTGTGATCTTTTTTGGTTTGTTTTGAAACAATGAACATATTTGAGCATTTTGGGGATGTTTTGATAATGTTTATTGTTGGCTAGACCTCTAGTGAGGCTAGCCACAAGATGGATTAAGGTTTTGTGGATTTGTTGGATTTTAAATGATAGTTGATATGATATTTGGTTTTTCTTACATGATTTATGATTCACTTTACTTGTATTATGACTTGTGTGATTGAAATTTCTATTTATGATGTTAAGAAAGCCATTCCGATATTATAACTAGGGTTTTGATTAAATTATGTTATAGTATGAATAGTGTATGTTAGTATGTGAAGTATGTGGTAACATCTTTATATACTTAGAACATTCATGTGAGGACACTTAGTTAATGGATCTAAATAGGTTATTAATTGAGTGAAAAGAACCAATCTTATAATCATAGTACCCTTGAGGGAATTGAGAGTAAGGGACAATCTTTTGTGCTTAAAACTTGTAATGAGTTAAGAACCTAATTACCTTGGCCATAGGGATTAGAGGAACCTTTGTGATTGCTTCTAGTCCATTTATCATTGATACTTGTCATTTGAATCTAACAAGTCTATATAATACCCTTAATCTTGAATGTGGTCAGCCTTGCTCCTTTTAGATTACTCAACCTTCACTTCATTTTCATTCTTGGTTATTTGTCTCTTGCTTAATCTCATTTAGTTGTTATTTAGTTTACTTGCTACTTGAGTAGATAATTTGTCTTTTAATTCTAAAAACTCGCAAACCCGATCACTCCTATAAAGCATGGTTAAAAACGAATTCGGATACACCTCGGATTGAACTCTCCCTTTGATCGATATTTAAACTGGATCAATAACTACACACGATAATGTACGCTTACCTTGTTCAATTATACCGAAATTGGCTCTAAGTACACTCACTGAGCTTTGGTTTTTGTTCACCCCTTATCTCTCCCCTTTTCAGATGTAGGAGCTGGCGTGGTGGGATCGGAGATGCCTAGCACCATTAAGTTTAATTTTATATTTAAGTTTTACATTTATTTCAATATTTCACTGTTGAATTATTATTTCATGAAAATTCAAGTTTTCTTAAATATTTAATTCCTTTAAACTTCGCTCAATTCTTTTAAATAAAATAAATTTTTAATTAAGAAAAATCAGGATGTGACAAAATGGTATCAGAGCGGTTATACGATTCTGCATACCCATTTCTTCTTTAAAATAATATAATAATAAACAAGCTAGCATCCATCCGTCATACTGCGCAGCTCTGTTGAGGTATGACATTTAGATTAGTTTATTTTATGCAAGATTACGATTTGTATAAATTTTAATATATTTTATTTATTTATAAAATAAATTTTGGTTATAAATGTGTCATAATAGGTATTTTTCACTTAATAAATTATGTAATTTTTTTTATACACGTATTCTTCAGTTAGTAAAATCTGAATTTCGAGACGAAATTTTTTTAAACGATGTAGGAATGTAATTGTAAGCAATTAAAAATTCACAGTCCAATCAGATGAGGACACGTGGATTTTATTGATTAAATATCAATTTTAATTTATTATATTTTATTTTGGGGATTTAATAAATTAATTCCTAAAATAGATTAATAAATAATTAATAATTAATTTAAAACCCAACAAATTAAAAGGGGATTTAAATTAAGTAAAACTTGACTCCCAAGTCAAATAAAGTCTGGAAGGTTCCAGAATCAGGTCAAATTAAGCAATGACCATTCAAGCTGTGTTATATTTGGAACGGCTCAAGCCCGCAGAATTGGGTCAAATCTGTCATGGACCAATCAAATTGCGAGTTATTTATGGGGCATGCTCATCCTTCACCTATAAAAGGAGTCCTCCTCCATTCATTCCAAAAAGACAAACATTCAAAGACTCGAAGACACAAGCGCTCTGAAGAGATTGAAACACGAGCAATGCTCCTCAAGATCTTCAAGTATCTTCAAGTCAAGTACGGTAAACGATTCAGGATTAAGGTGCGGAGCCCCCAAATCAAGCGTTCTTCATATACTAAGTTCTTCGGTGTTCTTCGCACCAAGAACAGCATACGACTTGGGATTAAGGTGCTACGCCCCCCAGATCGAGTGTTCTTTGGATCAAGTACGTTTAATCCAAACAAAGGCTCGATGCCTCTGGATTAACGTTATAAGATCCCAAATCCAAGTTCGGACAAGCTTCAACTGAAGATCCGACTCAAGACACACAGTCAGCACAGTCAACGCGGTCAACGCGTTCAACACAACAAGTCAAAGTCAAAGTCAAGTCCAAATTGGTTCGAGAGAAGAATCAGAGGATAGATAGAGATTGTTTCTTAAAATTCTCAAGTTTAATCCTTCTGGATTATTATTGTACTCAATTTGTATTTATTTTATCATAAATACAAAATTTGTTGTTACAAATTTTGGCACGCCCAGTGGGACCGTCTCTACCTCTCATCTCTTCTCTCTACAAGATCAAAAAGTACAAAATGACTCCTGTCAGGATTACTGTAGGAAGGACTGCTGCTTCTAAGCTCTCAGAGTCATTGAGTGAATATATTGTTGTTGTTACGAGGAGCATGTCAGAGAAAGCTCGTTCGGAAGCCTCATCTGGATCCAACCCTTCGGTTGAGGAGGCTTCGAGAAAACAACTACCTATGAAAGAGGATAGTGATGAAGATTCTGCATCTTCAGGCTCTTCATCTGACTCAGTTGCAGCTCCAGTAATGATGGCAGGAGCCTCAACTATTGAGGAGCAGTTAGCAAGTATGATGAAGGCTATCGAAGGGCTCACAAAACACATAGAAGCTCAAGATTCAAAAATCTCTCAATTGATGGAAAAAAGAGACATCGCAGAGACTAGCCGTGCAAACGAAAAAGGAGTCATGGACGATAGTGATGTTGAAGAGGTCACAAGGCGCCAGACTATTGAAAAAGAGCAAACTCAAGGAACATTGCCACTTTCAGCTGATGGAATGCTTCAAGTCGATCAATTGAAGGATATTATACTTAGAACAATAAAAGAAAGGTTTGAAGAGAATTCCAAACCCACCGTCACTTATGTCAAGCCATTCATGAAAATAGTGGACAACTTGAAGTTGCCAACTGGTTACCAACCTCCCAAGTTCCAACAATTTGATGGCAAGGGAAACCCGAGGCAGCACATAGCACACTTCATTGAGACTTGCCATGACGCTGGTACTTATGGAGACCATATGGTGAGGCAGTTCATTCGCTCTCTCAAAGGAAATGCCTTTGATTGGTATATCGACTTGCCAGCTGAATCCATTGATAGTTGGGCACAAATAGAACATGAGTTCCTTAACCGTTTCTATAGCACGAGGAGAACTGTTAGCATGACTGAGCTAACTAATACTCGTCAATTGAAGGAAGAACCTGTAATTGATTATATCAATCGATGGAGGAATTTGAATTTAAACTGCAAGGACCGATTATCTGAAGAGTCCGCTATTGAGATGTGTATCCAAGGGATGGAATGGAATCTCCTTTATATACTCAAAGGAATTCAACCTAAGACTTTCGAAGAGTTGGCTACTAGGGCTCATGACATGGAATTAAGCATGGCTACTAGTGGAATCAAACATTCACCAATGTTGGACTCCTACAAGTCCAAAGATAAACAAGATTTCAAAAAAGGGGGCAAGCCCTATGCTAGAAATCCCAACAAAGAATCAATGGCCACAAATATTATGTCAAAATTCGAAAGAATGGAGATGATAAGAAAGATAAAGGTAAACAAGTTACCCAAGAATGGGGGCAAAGAAGATTGACTCTGAAAGAGATGCAAGAAAAAGAGTATCAATTTCTGAACTCAGATATTTCTGGCATATTTGATGATCTGATGAAAAATAAGCTCCTCGACCTTCCGGAGATGAAACGTCCAGAAGAAGCCGGCCGAACTAATGACCCAAAATACTGCAAGTATCACAGGTTGGTGGGTCATCCAATTCATGATTGTTTCATCCTCAAGGAAAAGATTATGCAGTTGGCCAAGGAAGGAAAAATCGTGTTAGAAGATGAGGTTGCCATAAACTTCACTTCTGTAGAAGAAAGTCATGATGAAGGCTCATGTCATGTCGTGAACGAGGAGGACAAGAAAAGCGAACAATCTGAAACTAAGGGTAAAGCTTACTCCATGAAGGTAACCTTCACGGATGAAGATATGTTATTGGGTTTGCATTCTCATAATCGACCTCTATTTGTGACCGGCTATACACAAGGGGTGTGAGTAAATCGTATACTTGTTGATGGAGGCTCGGCAGTGAATATTCTGTCTTTAAGGATGTTGAAGAAGTTAGAAATACAGGTGGATGAGATAAGTCATAGCCGATTGATGATTCAAGGGTTCAACCATGAAGGACAAAGAACTCTCGGCACAATAGTTCTTGATTTGCTTATTGAAGAGATGAAATCAACAGTGCTCTTTCATGTTATTGATGTAAAAATTTCGTACAACATGCTTTTGGGGCGCCCATGGCTACATGAGAATGGTGTGATTCTTTCCACATTACACCAGTGCTTCAAATATAGTGAAGGTGACAACGTGAAAAGGGTATTTGGCGACGATAAGCCGTTTACTAAAGCTGAAGCTTACTTTGCAGATGTTAAATATTTCTTCAAGAGTGCAAAGGAAGTGAAACGTAAAGATGCCCCAGTGCAAGATAATGGGGGCAGTAAATAAATATAAGATGAGAAGGGCAGCACATCATCTGCCACTTTCAAGGAAAACAAAGGCAAAGGGCTTGAGACCTCGGAAGAGTTGACATTGCCTCTAACAAAAATTGATGCAAATAAGCCTTCTTCTCTACCACTCAAAGGATTCACACGTCCTGTTGAAGGAGCAAAGACCGAACATGGTGAAGTGTTTGAAGCCGAAATAACCAAGTCGTATAGTCCACAAGCTTATAAACTCCTTATGAAGGATGGTTACGAGCCGAAAGAAAAGCCGATGACGGGTAAGTTACATCAAGAGACCATCAATCCTCCAGAGCATGGGCTCAATGCCACTCAGAAAATATTAAAAAATAGTGGCCCTACTTTCAAGAATGCTAAGCCAGGTTTGGGATATGTCCCTCAAAAATCAGTCCGCATTGCAATTAGAAGAGCAAGTACAAATTATATCATCGAAGGAGAAGCTTCATCCACGGATGATATATTTGATGAAGGCGGTAGTAAAATCAAGAGAGTCTCTGTTTTCGAAAGGCTTGGAAGTGTCTTCGAAAGACTTGGACCCTGTGAAAGGAACAAGTATGGGAGGCAAAATAATGTCAATTCACCTAGCTTCAAAAAGCTTCGAAGTCGAGTTCCTTCTCGCATGAAGCGGCAAAATATCTTGACTGTCTAATATGGAAGAGTGTTGAAAGCTAAGATGCAAACAATCATCTTTACTAAAGATGATAGTGAGGATGATAGAGAAAGTGTAGCTTCTGCCAACCATATCACTGCTCTTGAAGATTCTCATATGGAGGAGGTAGATGCTGAAGATGCCCCTTCACAATTTGAAGAAGGAGTGAAGGCCACTATTGATGATTTGAAAGAAATCAACTTAGGTGATGAAAATGATCCACGTCCGACCTACATAAGTGCTCTACTAAATGTTAAGGAAGAAGAAAAGTATATTATCATTTTGCGAGAATTCAGAGACGTCTTTGCGTGGTCACATAAAGAAATGCCAGGCTTAGACCTGAAAATCGCAGTGCACCACTTGTCCATTAAAAAGAGAACTCGACCAGTAAAACAAATGCAGCGTCGATTTCGACCAGAGTTGATTCCTTTGATTGAGGATGAGGTTAATAAGCTTCTTGAAACAGGCAAGATTCGAGAAGTTAAATATCCTACATGGATTTCCAACATCGTGCCGATGAGAAAGAAAAATGGGCAACTCAGAATATGTGTTGATTTTCGAGATTTGAACATGGCATGTCCAAAAGATGACTTTCCACTGCCAATTACTGAACTCATGATTGATGCAACAACGGGGCATGAGGTCCTTTCATTTATGGATGGGTCATCTGGCTACAATCAAATTGGTCTAGCTCCTGAGGATCAAGAGAAGACAGCCTTTCGCACTCCGAAAGGAATATATTGCTACAGTGTTATGCCATTTGGCTTGAAGAATGCTGGTGCCACTTATCAAAGAGCCATGCAAAAGATATTTGATGACATGCTTCATAAGATCTTCGAGTGCTATATTGATGATATTGTGGTAAAATCAAAGGAAAAGAAAGATCATCTCCATGATCTAAGGCGAGTATTCGAGCGATTAAGAGAACATCAACTCAAAATGAATCCACTCAAGTGTGCATTTGGAGTTTTATCCGGGAAATTTCTTAGATTTATTGTTCGCCGTCGAAGAATCGAGATTGAGAAAGCAAAGATTGATGCAATCATGAAGATGCATGTGCCTCGAAATATACATGAGCTCAAGAGTTTGCAAGGAAAGTTGGCATACTTGAGAAGATTCATATCAAACTTAGCTGGCTGATGCCAACCATTTAGCCATCTCATGAAGAAAGGCAGTATATTCGAATGGGATGAAGCTTGCAATAATGCTTTCAAAAGCATTAAAGAATACTTGATGAAGGCACCAGTGTTGGGTGCTCTAACACATGGACGTCTGTTAATTCTCTACCTAGCTGCTCAAGAGCGTTCTATGGGAGCTTTACTTGCACAAGAAAATGATGATGGTAAAGAAAGAGCTCTGTACTATCTAAGTAGAACCATGACTCCAAACGAGTTGAAGTATTCACCCATTGAGAAGATATGTTTATCCCTTATCTTTATGATTCAAAAATTGAAGCATTACTTCCAAGCTCATACAGTTCGTCTAGTTTCAAAATCCAACCCACTAAAGTTCGTCATATCAAAGCCAGTACTCTCTGATCGGCTTGCAAGATAGTATCTCCAACTCCAGCAGTTTGAGATCGTGTACATCCCTCAAAAGGTTGTAAAAGGACAAGTGTTTGCAGATTTTCTAGCTGATCATCCAATGCCTGCTGAATGGGAATTATCTAATGAACTTCTTGATGAAGATGCTTTCACTGTGGACATAGTTTCACCTTGGAAGATGTATTTTGATGGAGCATCTCATAGAGAAGGACCCGGTGCGGGAATCGTGTTTGTAACATCCAGTGGTGAAGTTCTACCTTTCTCATTTTCCTTAACGGAAAATTGCTCTAACAATGTGGCTGAGTATCAAGTACTCATACTTGGTCTAGAGATGGCCGTCAATGTAAAGCAGCTACACCTTAGGGTGTATGGTGATTCGCTACTTGTGATAAACCAACTACTTGGAGTGCATGAAGTGAAGAAGCCTGAGTTGTTCCCATATCACAGGTATACTCAAAAGCTGATAGGTTGGCTTGGTGATGTTGATATCAAGCATCTATCTAGAAGAGAGAATAAGCAAGCTGATGCCCTCGCGAAGCTAGCATCAACTATAGCAATGCCAGAGGCGCAGATTCAAACACCGGTGTGTAAAAGTTGGGTTATACCACCAATCTTCGAAGATGATGTTTATGAAGAAGTTGAAAATCATGTGGTGGAAGTTTTTGAAATCAAAGAAGAAGATTGGCGCCAACCACTCGTGGATTATCTAAAGTATGTTAAGTTGCCTAACGATCCACGCCAAAGGGTTGATATTCGGCGTCGAGCGCCTTGATTCATTTACTTCAAAGGCACACTTTATAAAAGATCATTTGATGGAGTTTTCTTGAGATGCTTGGGTAGGGAAGAAGCTGCTCAAGCAATGGAAGAAGCTCATTCCGGAATTTGCGGTGCTCATCAGTCTAGGCCGAAGCTGCATTTCAGAATTAAGAGGATGGGCTACTATTGGATGACAATGGTGAAAGACTGTATGGAATATGCATAAAAATGTCAAGCTTGCCAATTCCATGGGAATTTGATTCATCAACCTCCGGAGCCTTTGTATCCGACAGTCGCTTCATGGCCTTTTGATGCTTGGGGTTTAGATGTGGTAGGGCCGCTTACAAAGTCTTGTGGTGGTCATCTCTACATTCTTGCTGCAACTGATTACTTTTCAAAGTGGGCTGAAGCTGTACCTCTAAGGGAAGTGAAGAAAGAAAATGTTGCGGATTTCATTCGGATCAACATCATTTATAGATAAGGTGTTCCGCGCTACATCATCACTGATAATGGAAAGTAGTTCAGCAACAGTTGGATTGATAAGTTGTGTGAAAAGTTTGATTTCAAGCAAAGGAAGTCATCAATGTATAATTCAGCTGCCAATGGTCTTGCTGAAGCCTTAAATAAAACTTTATGCAGTTTACTGAAGAAAGTGGTCTCCAAGTCAAAAAGAGATTGGCATGAAAGAATCAATGAAGCTTTATAGGCGTACTGTACCACATATAGAACATCTACTCAGGCTACTCCGTATTCTTTGGTGTATGGTGTTGAAGCTGTAGTACCTCTTGAAAAGCAAATTCCCTCTTTGAGGATGGCCATACAAGAAGGCCTCAC
The DNA here is from genome assembly GCA_023678885.1 of Pogostemon cablin. Lineage (NCBI taxonomy): Eukaryota > Viridiplantae > Streptophyta > Magnoliopsida > Lamiales > Lamiaceae > Pogostemon > Pogostemon cablin. The sequence continues at coordinate 1,811,414 of CM042973.1, forward strand.
CGAAGAAGAAAATGTAAAGTTGCGCCTTCAAGAGTTGGAAGCATTAGATGAGAAAAGATTGGAAGCACAACAAAAACTTGAGTGTTATCAATCTCGCCTTTCGAAAACGTTCAACAAGAAGGTAAATATACGTTCTTTCCAAGTTGGTGACTTGGTGCTTGCTGTGAGAAGACCAATAGTAGTCACTCATCGTGTTGGAAATAAATTTCTATCTAAATGGGATGGCCCTTATGTTGTAAAAGAAGCATATACAAATGGCGCCTACAAATTGATCTCAGAAGATGGCGTGAACATTGACCCCATAAATGAGAAGTTCTTGAAACGCTACTACGCGTAAAACAAATACAAGTACAACGCTCCTTGGCGCAAGAGCCTAAACTGCATGTTACTCCTAGTCCGCATGAGTATAAACTGTGTACGACGAACTCCTGATCCGCACGAGTATAAACTGTGTACGACATCCACCAAAGGTAATTATATATGGTTAAACTGTTAATTCACCCCACTCAGGTATTTTAAGTGGTTAAAGCATTAAATACCCTACTTTGTCTAAAGTAGTTAAAGAATAGTCACTCCTGGCCCGCACGAGTATAAACTGTGTACGGTACCCCCCATTTAAAACCAAATCATGTCCCTTTGAACTACGTAATAACTTGATCCTCTATATAAAGGTACGTATGCAGCTTAGCATTTTGTTAAGTTCAGTCACGTTTTGGTTTGTTCGCATCAAGTTTGTAAAGCAAGCAATAAGTTGAAGTGTGTAAAGCAGTGAATAAGTATCAGACACAGTGATGCAAATTAAGGATTCAATGATGGATAACAAGAAGAAGAAGAGATAAGGGATAAAAAGAACTCTATTGATAATGTCATTAAGTGATTAAAACAAAATGGGGGTATTGAAGTGAATTGGTTTCAAAAGAAATTAATGAAAAATATCCATAGTGGATAGCTCCTCTCGAGCGTCTGTCAAAGCTTGCGTAACGCTCTTCAATTCTTCAGCAATGGAATCTTCTAAGATGGGTGTTTTCTTCAGTACACTAATATTCCTTGCAGCAGTTTGAGCTCCAAGCTTTGCGCTTTGAATAGATTGGCGAAGACGTTCAGTAGTTTACGATATGGTTTCCTTCTCCTTCAGCAGAGTCTCGATCTTCGTTTCAATCTGCTTCAACCTAGTTTCAGATTCTTGCAGTTGCTTGGTCTCTGTAGCCTCTTGGTCTTTGTATTCATGAGCACGCTTCTTTGCATCAGTTAGACGTTTTTCAATGTCTTTCTTGGTTATCCCATCAGCAAGTTTTATCTTCATGGCATCATACGCATCAGCTTTAGAAAGTAAAAAATTGAATGATTGTTCTAGAGCAGATCCATCAATCCCTTGGGCGCTTTTGAAGCTGTCCACCATCTTAAGCCCCTCATTCCTCATAGAAGATAATGAGTTGACAGGAGTTCTTCTTAGCTTTTCTTGATAGTGTTTCCATACTGCCAAATTAACCAGTTTCCTAGCATCCAAAATCTCTTTATCAAAAATAAATTATGTAATGTCTTGAACTTGGACCGCAGAAATTAACGGGGGAGATTCATTTATGATAGGAGAAGTGTGATCTGAAAGGTCATCATCAACTAAGTCCTCAGGGGCTGCAACAGAAGCTGATCCTTCTTCCTTAAAGTCATCATAATCGGAACCAAATACAGCACGTATGTACTACAAAAAAAATGGTAAGAAAATAGGTGTAGGTATGGATGTATATAAACTATGATGAGAAGAGAGTAAAACCTTAGCTTTAGTTGCCGGGATAAGCACCGGAGATTTGGCTTTCCTGACCCGCTTTGGGTTGTGGTCTGTTGTACTCCCATTTGAATGAGAGAGACCGCTCTTTCTCTTTCCTACTCCATTAGACCTCCCTACAATCACCTTTCGAAGGGGTGGGATCTCTAGCGGTATAGCTTCCTCATCAGCTTTGGTGTTATCTGAGTTATGGACGATGTTGACTTTTTCTTCCACATCCTGGTTTGGAGTAGCCTCAGCTAAGATCAACACATTATCCAAGAAGTAAGTGCCATGAATTTGAGATAGCCACTGTTCATATTCTGAGGAGCATAAGTTTGTAAATTTTGAAGGTGCACATGGAAAAGTTGCTGTAGATTGAGAATTACGCAAAGTGCATTGCCTCCAATACTGAAGTCCGCGCTCCATGGTGGTTTCTCGAATGTCTGTTTTCATTCTTCCTGGGGTATCTTGATAAAAGCCGAATTGGCGGCTAAATCGATGTGGGCAGTAGGGTTCAATAAGAAAGCCTCCATTCTGTCGCAAAGTAAGATAATTGGTACGAATAGCAATGAAGTAGGCCCAATCACGCCAAGGTGCCTTGTCATGGTCAATATACCATATAGGGTCCGTTGTCGGGAGAACATTGCAAGACAAGGAAGCTTTGTTTCCATTTTGAATCTTTTTGCGAGCACCAATCGAACTAAAGAATTTTACTCCATTCTCGCCTGAGTAGGTCACCATTGAGGGTACTTTTAATCCTTGAGGGTTCGGGTGATGAGTTTGAAAATAATGAGCTAGCCAAGTATAAACGAAGTGTACAGGAAATGTTGATTTCACTTCAGAGGGTCTGAGTTCATTGGAGATCTTATTCAGACCTCGGTATATGCTTGTCAAAACTGGGACAGCAAGGCAAACTGATTTTCCCACAACCATCAAACTTGTTACCTTGAAGGTACCAGGACGTATCAGGTCTACTTCGTCATTAGGAAGTACAAAGGAGCAAAGCCAGCAATAAGTGGGCAGCTAGATATGTATCCTCTTGTTCTTTGGCATCAATATGAAGCATTTTAAAAGGGTCCGTCTCTATGGAAGTCCATTTCTTGCAGTCATCAATAATGCCATTGGGATTGTGCGTACTCTTGAGGCGTGCTTTCCTCTTATTTTCTACACGTAGAGGGGGCTGCTTATGCTTCGTAGTTCTACGAGACCAAAAGCTCACCCATTGAGAAAGTGAAACAAAGTTAGTACCGTCATGACTACGGAGTCTATGATAAGCATGAAGTAAGTGCTGACAACCAGGTGGGATGTGTAATCCTGTGGCGTCACGCTCATTCAAAAGTTCTGGCTTGTCAGGCACAACTTCTTCGTATAAGTGACTGGCTAGCGGCAATCTCACCCAGTTATACAAATCCCATAGAGAAATCGACATTTCTCCAAAAGAAGTAAGTAAGGTATTAGTGGTGGGACACCACGCCTCGCAAAAAGCTTTGATGATCTCACTGTTGCAGTCATATGTGAATAGAGATGCGAAGATAGGGTCATAAAGCATTGTTTTCTCAAGATTAGAACGATATCTGCTTAAGACAGCTTCGGTCCATTCCCAATACCTTGGGATGTAATGAAATTCCCCGAGAAAGTTCACTGAGTCGCCCCATGTTGCGTTACCATCAATTATTTGACGCCCTATTGTGGGAAAAGGGCCAGTTTTTAGCTTCTCCTTGGTATGGTTAGTCGATCTCAAAACTACAACTCCAGTTTCGTCCAACTCCATGTCTCTAGTCCAAGTTGCTAGATTGAAAACGTTGTCCTCTTGAGTTAATTTCTCTATAGGTTGACCCATGAGAGGTCTTTCGATTAGATGACGAGTTACTATATCTGATAGCGGGCGCTGAGTATCGAGGATCAGTAATTGACGCTCCTTAGAATCTGTTATATGACTCTTAAATTTAACCATTCTGAAGTTGAGATTGGCTGCGGAAAAAAAAAACAAAAGTAATGTTAGAGAACAGGAGTATGGCTTGGAAATAATTTGAGTTTAAGAATTTTAATAATTAAAAGAACCCGAAATAATTCATGGGATCAATTAATTGTTGAATTCAAAGTTGTAAGTTAAATCCATGATGAAGTGAAGTTTAAAATATCAAAGTGACCAACATGTTTAAGTCTAACTGATTTAAATTTAAAGCATGAATTTAAAAAAATTAGTTGGAAGTTGAAGGCCCAAGAGCATAAATTTTGAATTTAGTATGGGCCCAATTTATATAGAATTGCTAACTTTCACATGGGCTCATATTATTATTGGCCCAAAGTTGTTGCCATGTTAAAAGGCCCAAATTCACAAGGAAGGTCAAAATTAATTTTGAAAGTCAAAATTGATTTAACCCTCAAACTGTTGGCAATTGGATCGTTTGGTTCAAACGTGATTGTTAGGATTTAAGGCAAACAAACACAGCGGAAGCAAAAATATGTTTACCGTACTTCTGGGTTGATGTTGAGGATGAATCGCTGCAGAGAACTACCTCTGATCTTCTACTGTATGTCCCAAGTCGAATCCTGCTGTTGTGTGGGCAACAATCCGCAGGATTCTCTCAATCAGCTCCTGTTCTTTTCTCTCTTTCAAAAGAGGTACTGACTTAGGGTTAACAGGAGCTGAGATGACTTATATAATTGGGCTACAGCAGGGACCAGGAGGAGAAATTGGATTGGGCCTCAATTGAATTTAATTAACCAAGCTTAGCCCAAAGCTTTTAATTAAATCCAATAATAATAATATAGTCTACTAAAATATTATTATTGCACTACCCATCCAATCCCAAATTATGTTCTGGGATCCTTCTTATTATAAGCTCGATGGTCTCCCCATGTTTAAGATATACAATGTCCATTAATTAATTAAGTTACTGACAACTCAAATTAATTAATATCTCATCCGAGAGTAGTACCACTCAACCTTATTATCATGCCGGAAATTAATCCACTTGCAAGATTTACATGATAAATCTTATGAGCTCCTCAAGGGGACATCATCAACCTATGACGGACATGGATTCCTTCTACAATCAACAGCACACCATAGATATAGCACTACTTCCCAACTCACCGAGTTTGTTGATTTAATACATGTAAATCTCACCCATTGATGAATCAAAAAAATACATACTGCCCTACGTGTCGAGGTTATTGTATAGGGATTAAGAGCACAAACTTCCATAATAACAGAGATCAAGTTCTTCTATAAGTCAGTATAAGTCGAACGATCTCAAGCGGTCCTGCTCAGTATACACAAGTGCACTAATGTGATTCTATAGCCAAGACAAGCTAATACCAAACCACACTACAACCATACCGATAGAGAGTCCCCGTCTATCTCAGTTGTGAGCATCTATTTATACTTTATAAGGAAACCGATAATATGATCTTCCGCGTGTTGTCGCACAACATATTATCTACAGTATAAAGTAAATGGACTATTGCATCATGCATATAAAATAAATTATAAGATGCAATCATTTGATCATATGATTCTCATTTCAAATATTGTTATAACATTGTTCATACTAAAGCTAGGCTTTTAGTATACAATCCAACAATCTCTCACTTATACTAAAAGACTATGCTGTCATGTTTTCTGCCATACATCTGATTCCTACTCTCACTACACAACCATTAAAAGCTCTCGCCTTAAGGTCCTTGTAAATGGATTTACTAGGTCATCATCCGATGCAATCTAGGCAACAACAACCTTCCCCTCTTCATATGATTTCTCGTAACATGTGGTACTCGCGCTCCATGTGTTTAATTGCCTTATGGACTTGTGATTTCTTCAAGTTTGCAACTGCACCAATATCATCAATGTAAATTGTGATTACCTTGGGCAAACTTAGAAACACTTCAAAGTCCATCATGAAGTCTCTAGAGTCATATAGATACTTTGGCTGCCTTATAGGCTCCAATTTATCATTTTCCATGATGGAGACTGGAGTCTGAAATATACTTCTATATAACACTCCTCCACATTATGACTCTACTTCCTAAGATTAAACACATAACCTTTGAGGAGAATTTACTACCGTCCAATCTGACTAAAAATCCAAATCTACATAATCCACAAGAAGCAGTGAATCTGCTCAGTAAGTTTACATATGATTTCCAGTCCTTCTCAGGCACTTCATATATGTCTTACCACAGTTCATCATTCTTGTTCCAGGTTACGTTGATACCCACTGTTCATGCATCCAGCAAAACAGATATCCAACTTCGTTCATAGCATTCCTTAGATTAAGCTTCCTTATTTGCCGAAGTATAAGGAACCGCTTTCATCTTCTTTATCTTCTTTTTGTGTCTTAAGACATAATCACTTAGATAAATTCACATGCTAAACGAGTATGGACTGTATCATTTTATGAAACTTTGAGATAAGCATAACATCCTTTCTTGTGATCCATATTACCGTGATCAAAAGGATATATTTTGCCTTTCTTAAGTCCTTCATCTCTATTGCTTTATTAACCATACCCATATGCCCGATAATACTCTTTCATTGTCTCCAATGAGCAAGATACTATCTACGTATAGTATAAGAAACACCACCACATTTCTGTCACTCTTTACAACACACAAGACTCATCCGCTCATTGATTTAAATCCATGCCACTGGATTACCTAATCAAAACAGATGCTTCATGATCTCAAAGCTTGCTTTAGTCCATCGCTGGACACTTTTAAGCTTACTATCAAAATGCTATTAGTACTTTGCAATGAATCACTCTGGTTGCTTCACATAGATGTTTCCCTCAAGACTTCCAATCAGGAAAGCTGTCTTGACATCTATTTGTTGTTCCTCATAATTCAATATGAGTAGCAATAAATAAAAGAATCCGGATCAACATAAGCATAGCTACCAGCGAACATGTTTCCTCATAATCGAACCATTTCTTTCTGAGTACACCTTTTCGCAACAAGCTTTGCTTCCAAGGTTTTCACCTTTCCGTATGATCCTCTTTTATTTCCTTTGACCATTTGCAATGGCTTTTACACCATTTTAGTGATCATTCAAGTTCCCAGACTTAATTTAGAATCCGTAGATTCTATTTCAACATTCATTGCAACTTACTAAGATTTCGTATTTTCATCTTGTAGTGCTACGTCGTATCTGTGGGACAATACCATGTTCTCTAGGGATCAAGTCTCACGACTCTCCCAAAACATATATATTAGGGGTTGTCTAACAACCTTCCCACTACGACAAGGCACTACATGTAATTGTGTATCAGACGTGACACGCATTACAGTTTACCTTGTGGTATATCCTCTTGTACACTTGGTATTAATACTTTGTGTTTTCCTCTCACTTCTATTAGAACAACTTATACATGGGTTTGTGACTTATTACATAGTCCTTTTCCAAAAATCTAGTTATTGTGTTAACAATTACCCTTCGATCTTTTGGACTAAATAAATCACCCTCTATTTCTCTAGAATATCCCATATACAGACAAACGTTTCACGAATTACTGTATCTAGGGCATATCCATAAAATGAATTTAATTATTCCAAATAATTCATCATCTATCTAATCATAACCATAAGAGCCTTATTCCTTCTATTCACCACACCATTCAGCTGGGGCATGCCCGGTGTAGTCAACCTGAGATTTAATCTCAACCTCTGATTAATAGCTTCTAACTATCCTAAGAGGTATTCACCATCACGATTAAATTGTAATGATTTTATATATTTTCCATGATGCTTCACTGTACCAGCCTTGTAATTCTTGAATAAATCAAAGAACTTAGACATGCAGTGTATCAAATAAATATATCGGTATCTTGAATAATTTTTGAATATTCATAACCACCTCTCGCCTGGATAATATTAGGTCCGCTTGAATCAGAATGAACTAATTCCAACATATATATCTTTGGCTCTACACCCACAGCCTTGAAAAGGCAGTTGATCATTTTTACTTTCAAGCAAGACTCGCAAGTTTGATAGTTTCCACTTCAGATAAACCTTATGGTCCATCGGCTATCAACTTTTGAATCCTACTCAAGTAAAATGAACTAGTCTTAGACGCCAAATGTATGCTTAGTTCATTTCCAAAGGTTCTTTTCTCTTACTAATATTAGAAGATGCATTATTTAATTACTAATTATTGCATCTGTGGGATGTACATGATTCAAGAGTTTACATATTATCCACCAATATACTTTAACGGATTATAGCCCCATTCCTCATCATTATGACCATGTCATTTAAATGAAATGAAGTATCCATCCGTTAATGCATAGAAACCGAAATTAAATTCTTTCTATGAAAACGTACATAAAGACAATTTCTCATAATCAATTGTTTATTTCCATCATAAGATAAATAAACTACTCCCACTGCAACAACCACTACCTTCGTAGTTTTTCCCATGTCATTACAATCTTATTCTTACTGAGTGATAAACATTTAGTGATTCCAATATCTACATACTTCGTATCAGTAGATGCCATCACTAATCATGTTTAAACGACTAGTGAATAAGATATTAAACTTGTTCACATTATGATGAAAAATGGCTTTCCTTTGCCACATGTTTTGTCAGAATTATCCCACCATATACATCCTCTCGTAATTCAGGTGGAACTTACTCAAAACATCAAGGCAATTATGGAGAATAGAATTGACTTAGGTTTCCCTTTCAACTTCTATTCCATGTATTTCTAATTAATTCATCAAATTCTATCATGACCTAGCCCCTTTTAAATTACTCAAGTATTCGAAGAGTTACATGAGATCATCATATTTCTATGAACCTCTCATCTCTTCACTAGAGACTTTAATAGGCATCATGAGACGTCTTTTGAGAGAACACACATGTATTTTCTTAAGCAGTAAAGTTCAAAACCAAGATTCTTTTCTAATCAGTTAATTTTGGACGAGTAAATATAATTTCTTTTAGTTAACAATAAGTGAAATAAAATCATTCGAAATTCAGAGAATCACAAATAAATTTACCGATCAAATCTTCAAATTTTATTCTTTTATATTGATTCCCTCAAAATAATATAAAATAAAATTCACCGACATCTCAAGCACCGTGAGTCTGCAAGCCACGATAGTGTGGACGTTTACAAACCCGAACATTTACAAGAGAAGATTTTACCCATTAATTTTATTTGTCAACCTAACTTTATGACAAAATAATTAATAGTCGGTTCCTCTTTAGCCATGCAAATAAAAGTTGTGACTCCGATGGAGAGGATACTTATTATTTACATCTAAGTGTAGACCATTATTTGACCACAAGTCTGCGGCCCAAGCTTATGTGCCTTACAGATGGAGAAGTACACACGCGTTCGGATAACTTCCTACAGTCATCAATTATAAGTTTGTACAGTGATCCGCAAATAAACTCATCCGATGGGGAGGAAGGTCTAAGCCAACACGCAAGTTCATTTGCATCACATTACAAACAATAATTATTTAATGAAGTCTGTACCAGTGATCCACAAATATACTCATCCGATGGGGAGGAAGGTCTATGCCAACACGCAAGTATACTTGCATCACTTACAAACCAATAATGGAGGCCGCGGGAATTATTTACCAATCCCCTCTCTCACTTAGTTATTTAAAATCGAGGGTTTTTAACATGCATATAATATTCAGAAATAAAATATACATCCTAGCATGCTTCTATTAACAGCAGTTTAAATAAATAAATCACATAGAACATGCTTTTCACATATACAACAATAATTGACAATTAAATCAATTAATCAGTTATATAACATTAATTAATTGCATAAAATGTTGGATCAATTAAATAGGCCCAGCTGACCCAAACTTTATTAGCATAAAATGAGCAGCCCATTAATAAAATAATTAAGCCCATTTACCTTGCCAATTTCTGCATTAAGGTCTAGCCCAATATTTAACCTGGCCCAACATCAACCCCACAATTAATTAAATACTGCAATTAATATTGGCCCAGCAGCCCATAAGCATTTTAATTAAAATTGGGCCCAAAAGCCCAAAACTAAATTAAAATAGAGCAAAGGCCTATCAATTAATTAATTTGGGCCCAACTCAAACATTTAAAAAAAATTTGGGCTCAGCAGACTCAAGTCCAACACCTTAACAATTAAATGAGAGAGGCCCTGCAAGAAATAAATTGCTGCCCTAATCTCCTGCCAGCCGCAAACAAGGATCCTCACGGCAGCTGTCACGCAAGAAACTCGGCGCCGCTGCTCCCGGCTGTCGCGCCTCCGCCCACCGAAGTCTCGCCGCCAGCCACCGTACGAATGTCCTATCAACACCTCTCGGCACCCAAACTAGTTGGAAACATCAGGCTGAACGCCCGCCTCTCGCCGGTGAAGACTTTCGAGTCGACGCCATCGACAGACACGTTCTTACAGCTGGCCCGATCGCAGCCTACCAGGTACGCTGCCATCAGCCATCTCACATGGGTCGCTCCACACGCCGAACCTTGCACCCAGTTCTTCCAGCAGTACCTACCTGCAATGACGATGCCCTGCAAGTCACACGATTCACCGCGCCGATAGCTACCAGCAGTCGTGTCATTCCGCTACCGTGCCTCCTTCCAAACACAATCGGCTTTGAAGGACTCGCCCGGATGTACCATGGCCTCGCCGAAAACACCATGGGTTGACTCGAAAACTTGTTAGACTTGGTCAGAAACTTCATTGGATTCGCCCAGAACCAAGTCTAATCCGCCCAGATCGCCAGTCCGTAGCGTCAATCGCTGGCTTGAACTCACCCGGGAGTATCGCCGCTCATGTCCGATGGCGCTCACAACCACCAGTCGCCTTGCCTCTTTCAGTCGATCACATCAGTGGTAATTGACCACTTGCCGCACGATGGCAGTGCAACAGCGCCCCAATCCATGTGGGCTAACGCCTGCAGTCGCTAATCTGTCATCGTGCAGCCCAGCCAGAACCGCTATGATGCTCTTCGTCATTCCATCATTGATCGCGTTCGTTCGTACCACGGGAGATCATCGTTGTTGGGCACAGTAGACACAAGGATCGTATTCTCAATAGGCCCACGATTACAATTTACTCACGATAGTATACTCGTGTATGTGAATCGCACAGTGTACAATAAAACAGCAATGAAAAACTAGATGTACCATAGCATAGGTTTTCATGGATTATCTTAGACATACCAAACCCAAATTTCATGCTTTCATCGATAATTAAATCACAAGAAGCACGAAAAAAACATGTGATTAAAACCAGATAAAATCATCTAATCACATTAAACAAATAAATCACGTTTTTACCACGAAACCAACGCTCTGATACCAATTGTTGGCAATTGGATCATTTGGTTCAAACGTGATCGTTAGGATTTAAGGCAAACAAACACAGCGGAAGAAAAAATATGTTTACCGTACTTCTGGGTTGATGTAGAGGATGAATCGCTACAGAGAACTACCTCTGATCTTCTACTGTATGTCCCAAGTCGAATCCTGCTGTTGTGTGGGCAACAATCCGCAGGATTCTCTCAATCTGCTCCTATTCTTTTCTCTCTGTCAAAAGAGGCACTGACTTAGGGTTAACAGGAGCTGAGATGACTTATATAATTGGGCTACAGCAGGGACCAGGAGGAGAAATTGGACTGGGCCTCAATTGAATTTAATTAACCATGCTTAGCCCAAAGCTTTTAATTAAATCCAATAATAATAATATAGTACACTAAAATATTATTATTGCACAACCCATCCAATCCCAAATTATGTTCTGGGCTCCTTCTTATTATAAGCCCGATCGTCTCCCCATGTTTAAGATATACAATGTCCATTAATTAATTAAGTTACTGACAACTCAAATTAATTAATATCTCATCCGAGAGTAGTACCACTCAACCTTATTATCATGCCGGAAATTAATCAACTTGCAAGATTTACATGATAAACCTTATGAGCTCCTCAAGGGGACATCATCAACCTATGACGGACATGGATTCCTTCTACAATCAACAGCACACCATAGATACAGCACTACTTCCCAATTCACCGAGTTTGTTGATTTAATACATGTAAATCTCACCCATTGATGAATCAAAGAAATACATGCTGCCCTACGTGTCGAGGTTATTGTATAGGGATTAAGAGCACGAACTTCCATAATAACAGAGATCAAGTTCTTCTATAAGTCAGTATAAGTCGAACGATCTCAAGCGGTCCTGCTCAATACACACAAGTGCACTAATGTGATTCTATAGCCAAGACAAGCTAATACCAAACCACACTACAACCATACCGATAGAGAGTCCCCGTCTATCTCAGTTGTGAGCATCTGTTTATACTTTATAAGGAAACCGATAATATGATCTTCCCCGTGTTATCGCACAACATATTATCTACAGTATAAAGTAAATGAACTATTGCATCATGCATATAAAATAAATTATAAGATGCAATCTTTTGAACATATGATTCTCATTTCAAATATTGTTATAACATTGTTCATACTAAAGCTAGGCTTTTAGTATACAATCCAACACAATCGTGAATCAACTTCAAGGAGGGTTTCTCCGTTTCCTACTGATCGAGACCCTCGTCGACGCCTGCAGCCACCGTTAATTGCTGCTAGAGGTCGCGTCGAGTCCGCACCAGCGAACGGTGTTGTAGCCACCGCCGGATCTTCTCTTTGCCGCCCAGTTTCATTGATCAATTTTCTGTCGAGGGCAGCAGCAGCCTCTCTCATCGAGCCCTCGCCGTGCTGTATGCGTCGCAGCCACCGTAAGTGAGCAGCAGCGCTGGAAACGGGTGAGCTGTTGCTGCCGTGTCAGTCGCAGCCTCCCCTCATCGAGCAGCCGCCGAACACATGCTGCCGCACAAGCAAACAGTAGCTGTCATCCGTGCACGTTGCTGCCGCCGAAAGCAGAAATGACAGATGCCCGCCAAGCATGGGCTACCGCATCCCTCGCCAACAGCCGCCGCGTTCCCGCTTCCGGCCACCACCGTCCGGTTCGCTGGAAAACACCATACACACCATACATGCAGGATCTGCCACACTCTGCCGCCAAGTCGTGACCCATGCCCACCAATCTTGCCGCCGAAAACACAATTCCACCCCGACGTCGCTTCACCGGAGAAACTGCCATAAGTTCCTGTCCGAATTGTCTCCCTTCAAGAAGCAGCATCCGTTGAGGTTTTCGCAGAATTCTTGAACCTCCCAAATACCGCTGCTGCCTCCGCTGATTGTCCACTCTAAGTTTCCATCGCCAAAAAAAAAACTCGCCACCACAATGCGGTCGCCACAGCGCACAATCGAGCCAACCAGGTCAGATCTGCCGCTGGAAGCATCGTACCCTCGGAACCCATCATCACCAGCTTCGACTCATCAGCCGCCGGTTCCTCGATCGCAGCGTCGTGGCATGCTTTGCTATCAGAAAATCATGAACTCTCGTGCCTGTCTCACGTTTCATCAGTAGGTCGGTCACTGTTGGAAAATTGTGACCACACAAGGCCCAGTCGGGCTTGCCACCATTAGCGACCACGCGCCGCCTGCGCTCGCGCCCAACAACCGTCGATCTCTCGAGCGAGAATCATATGCTGCTGCTGCCGGAAGCATACACTAACGCAAGCTCGTTACCCCAAAACCTGCCACCATTGAAGCCCGCAGCAAGCGGCCGCCACGGTGAGCAGTCGCCGGAAAGCAACGCACCACCGTCACCGGAAGTTCCACCACCCTCCATCACTCAACACTGGATTCTCGCCAGCAATTCAGTCGTCGATCCCTCGTCGAGAATTGCGTACTGTCGCTGTCAGAGCCGTCATCCCCTTACAATTTTTAACGACGACAGTCGTCGCACGCTGACGTAATGAGAATGGCAGCCACTGGTGGTGATGAGGAACATGGGACCAGAAGGAACCAACTGTTGGTGCACGATTCTCGCTCGAACAGCGTGGTAGCCAAACACTCAAGGATTGCCGTGGGAAATTAAGGCTCACCGATGATTTCTCAGAAGAGAAAGAGGGGCGAGGACAAGGCTCACCGAAGATTTCTCGGAAGAGAAAGAGGGGCAAGGACAAGCATGTTACTAAGTTCTTGGTCGAAAGCAGGAGCAACAAGCAAACAAGACGAATAAACAGTTCAAAAAAAAGGAGCAAATTAAAGAATTGAAAGCTTACACTTGTAGCTTGAATTACTTAGATGGTGTTTGTTGGGATGATGTGTTTTTGTTGGGGTGCTTTGTCTTGGCAACCTCTTGAAGCCAAGTTGAAAGTCTTGTTTGTTGGATATCTTTGATGAAAAATTGAGTTCATGGACTACCATTATATAGTAGTGGACTCATGGATAATTATGGAAATTACTTGTGGATTCATGAATAATTATAGAAATTACTTGTGGATTCATGGATAATTATGGAAATTATTTGTGGATAATTATGGAAATTACTTGTGAACTCGTGGATAATTATGGAAATTACTTGTGAGGTGTGCAATCTCTACAAAAATTTTAAGAAATTCTTCACTACAAATAACTTTGATAAGATTCATGAAATTTGGTGAGCAAGAAACACATTAGTGCCATATTTAAGTTCTCTTGAAAAATTACAAGAAAGGGAACTTTTTGCGATTCCTTCACATCAAGACATACTGTCCGTGAACAAATCATAAGGGGGTATTTGTAAGCAATTAAAAATTCACAGTCCAATCAGATGACGACACGTGGATTTTATTGATTAAATATCAAATTTAATTTATTATATTTTATTTTGGGGATTTAATAAATTAATTCCTAAAATAGATTAATAAATAATTGATAATTAATTTAAAACCCAACAAATTAAAAGGGGATTTAAATTAAGTAAAACTTGACTCCCAAGTCAAATAAAGTCTGGAAGGTTCCAGAATCAGGTCAAATTAAGCAATGACCATTCAAGCTGTGTTATATTTGGAACGGCCCAAGCCCGCAGAATAGGGTCAAATCTGTCATGGACCAATCAGATTGTGAGTTATTTATGGGGCATGCTCATCCTTCACCTATAAAAGGAGTCCTCCTCCATTCATTCCAAAAAGACACACATTCAAAGACTCGAAGACACAAGCGCTCTTAAGAGATTGAAACACGAGCAACGCTCTTCAAGATCTTCAAGCATCTTCAAGTCAAGAACGGCAAACGATTCGGGATTAAGGTGTGGAGCCCCCAAATCAAGCGTTCTTCATACACCAAGTTCTTCGGTGTTCTTCACGCCAAGAACAGCATACGACCTGGGATTAAGGTGCTTAGCCCCCCAAATCGAGTGTTCTTCGGATCAAGTACGTTTAATCCAAACAAAGGCTCGACGCCTCTGGATTAACGTTATAAGATCCCAAATCCGAGTTCGGACAAGCTTCAACTGAAGATCCGACTCAACACACACAGTCAGCACAGTCAACGCGGTCAACGCGGTCAACACAACAAGTCAAAGTCAAGTCCAAATTGGTTCGAAAGAAGAATCAGAGGATAGATAGAGATTGTTTCTTAAAATTCTCAATTTTAATCCTTCTGGATTATTATTGTACTCAATTTGTATTTATTTTATCATAAATACAAAATTTGTTGTTATAGAAATAACTCTAATTTTTCAAATATAAATAAATATATACATATAATTTTCATTATTTATAAAATATTTATATCAACATATTTTATAATAATTATATAAATATAACATTGGTTGCAATTTGTGTACAATTTGTATCATTTACTTGTTATGAAAATGGGTCACTTACTAGGAGGCACATAAAATAATGCATAATTGCTGTAAACTACATGACTCAAAGTACTATTACTCATAACTACACAATTATGATTGTGATACCTTAAATACCCCTATGTATTTGCACAATTTGTTTGCACAATTGCTTAGCACAATTTTTTTTTGCACATTTTAAATTCCGGCAGCAGGAGGCGGCGGTCAACACCGGTCAACAGCATTCCGGCCGGCGGTCAACACCGGTCAACGACTGTCCGGCCGTCGGTCAATGCCGGTCTGGCGGGTGGGTGGGTGAGGGGTAGGATTGGTGGTTTAAAAGTGTATGGGATTATAAGGTTATATTTGATATTTTACTTTAATATTTTGTATGTGAGAGTAATTATTTAAATTCCTTGTATCTAATAGTAATTTAGGTTAAAAGTGTGTATCTATTAGTGATTTTCCCTTATGAAAATTTGAACATTATAAAAGAACGCTAGTCTTACGATAAGATTAATATGATTTCAACGTACAGTTCATTTTAAAACTAAGTTAGAGAATTATATATATCTTTTGTGATAGAAAGGTGATGTTTAACTTATATTCTTGATAATTAATAGTATTTATTTGAAATATTTTAATTGGAATTGGATATGTTATATCTCCCGAATCCTAGAAATTAGGATATTATCACTTTGTTAGCTACGTAAAATCCTCAACCTCTTTATCTATGCATCTCCTACCCTCTTAATCTGGCGTTCCATCCATATAAAAACCTCAACTTTATTTGTGAGACCCAATATCTCATATCTCTTTCAGATAACATCAACCCCACATTGCTTTCCAATTATCGCTCTCAAATTTCTCAGAAACTTGTAGTCAAACTTTTCTCCCTCCGTTGAAAAGTTCGTGAATTAGAGGATCAACTACATTGGTATCACAAATTATCCGTATTATATATTATTGAGGTGAGGGATTTCTTACTTATTTTTACTGAATATTATATGTGATATTTTGAGTTTATGTGATGCTAATTAATATGATATTAAAAATTACTTATGAGGCATAAGAAGAAAATAGGTCTTATGGACCTTAAAGGAGGAGGTCTTATGTACCTAGGTCTTCTAGACTGATTGGTCGTTATAGTCCGGGCGACCAAGCAACAAAATATCGAACCCAAGGGAATTTAGGATTCATGGCCTTTAGGTATAGTATCGTGATTAGTTAGGGACGATCGGAGAGGAGGTTAATAAATAAAAGAAAATACAATGCATGAAAAAGTAAATCTAATTACAATATTTTTGGATTTTCAATGCCATGGTAGTTTTCATGATACACTTAATAATCAATCATCCAACATCTTTAATTGTTTTCCATTTTTAAGCAAATCATGGTAAGGGCGATCACTATTTCCACCTATCCCCAAGGGCCATGGTGAATAGGATGTAGATTATTTTCATAACCCCTAAAAAGCTCCTAGGATCGATCCTACTTACAATTCCCTTCAAGGTACTATGCTCGTATGGATGGGGTTCCCTTCACTAGTTTAATCCTCGGGCACAAGTGATCTCACTAGTGTTCATTTATGTTGTTCTAAATATAAGGACTCCCGGCCAGGCTCCCCTTATATTAAACCCACATGTAATAAATGGAAAAAACTCACATATGATAATCATGCAAAGCAACTAAGGGTAAAGCAACGACAAGACATGTCGATACACAATACACAACCTAATCACTGTACACTAATACCAAAGACATAAATCCCATATTATTACAAGACATGTGAATTTCATAAATAAAACCTAATCAAAGCCGGAAATTCAATCAAGACATTTTCATAAATTAATAAATAATCATGCCGTCAATCAACCACCAAAACATAGAAAATAAAGATAATAAATAGGATTAGATTACACCTTAATGAAGTTTTTACATCCATGAAGATCATCTTCTCCTTGGTGTCTCCACCTTCTTGGAAAGCAAATAAAATCCTAAACTAGAAAAATATTAAAACTACGGATCCCTCACCCCGAAAGGGGGAGGGATCTCAACTATGGAGATCTTGCTAAAAAGCCCTTTCTTAACTATTGAATCTTGAAAAGATTCAATTTTAATTGAATTTAAATGGATATAGGAATTGGTTCCAAGAGTTGGTCCAAATGAGGGTATTTATAGGTGTAGGGTGAGTGGATTTTGTGATGATTTTCGATGTGGGACAAGAGTGAATTTTATAGAATTTTCGGTTCCAGGAATTTAGTATAAGAATAAATTGGGCGAGTATTAATCACATGTGATGGCTTGGCAAAGTGGTTAGAGGCGCCCTTGTACATGCATGAGGTCTCGGGTTCGAATCCAGCCTCCGCATATTTTCTTTCAAAACTGCATAAAAACACGGGCGTGTTTTTATGCATCTGCCCGTGTTTTCTTGTATTTTTTCAGCTCTCTGGACAATTTTTGCACTTCTGAATAGACAACACTTTTCTGAAAAGTGTTGTCTTTTCTATGTTGTCTTTGCCAAATTTTCTCTTTTTTTTCGTCTTCGTCCCAATTTAATTCCCGTTTCTTCCATCACTCTTTCAAGCTCAAAACACCCCTTTTCTGCAAAAATACATAATAATACCTCTCTCAAACTAATTAAGCAATTAATAATATTTTCATTAAAATCATGCTTAATTATTGAATTAAATCCAAATAAATCCACATAAATTCATGCAATTTAGCCCATAATTCTAGGTGAATTTCACACCGATCAAACCCCCCAAACTTAAAGTGTTGCTCGTCCCCGAGCAACGAAAGAAAAGAAAGAACGAGGAGGGGAATTCACCTAGAATTGAATCAAGATATCAAGTCATTTCAAAACCATTTCAATTCAATCAAAACAAGAGACAAGACATCAATTTAAGTGCATACAAGTTAAGCTTAGGAAATATACAAGCAAGTGAGACCTTCACTACTCCTCTCTAGATTTTGCTTTTCACTCTCACACTCAAAGGGTGTATGGGAGAAGTGTATACTCTCATAAATCAATTCAAATGCATGTCATTACCATATGCTTGACAAAAGTCTACGCTCTCCACCACTTGTATGTGTGTTAATTATTGGATCAAGAAGGTCTTTATATGGGGTTGTAATGTAGGCTCTTTGGTATTGGGTAGGAAAAATATTTAGGAAAAGTAAGCTCAAGATTAGTAGAGAATTTAAGTTGACGGCCAATATCAACTCTCACTCTCTCTTTTCTCAAATTAGTGAAGAATTCAAGTTGGTTGGTAGCCTCAACTCTCATTCCCACTTTTTTTTTTTCTTTTTCCACCTTAATCACAAAGAGAATTTTATCCATCCAACAAATAAAAGAACCTTTTTCTTCTCTTTTTCCACTATTGAGTTTTTTTTTCTCTCTCTTTTCCACAAGGGCTCTCTTTCCATTTTTCTAGTAGAGCTCCTTTATACTTCTTTTATACAAGCTTTACTCAATTTTTTTTCTCAACCTCCATTTTTTTTTCTTACTTCATCTTTTCTCCCTCTTTTCTTGCACTTTCACCACTCTCTTTCCAAACTCTCTTGTAAGCTCAATTCAACCATTTCATCCCCATTAATCCTCTACTAATCGACAAAGGTGATTAGGATATAAAATATGGATAAAATGGCTAAATTTGTAGGTTGCCAAAGAAATAAGGATAATAAGCTCAAAGGGGCAAACTACGAAATGATTTCATTTGGTAGAATAAATTTGGCTAAGTGACTTGTCAAAACAAAGATGGCCTTAAATCATTTCCAACAATCTTCACACACTTGTAGTTTCAAGAAGACACAAAGGCAAGTTCTAGAATGCACACAAAATAATGATGCACACACAAGAAAGGAAAAATCATTTGATTTCATGATTTTAAGGCTCAAAAGCTCACGGGTTTATAGTAGTGAAAGGCAACACAAAACAAGCATAAACCATAGCTCAACAAGTACACAAGTAAAAATCCATCTAGTCACAAGTTTCAATCAAAAATCATAATCTTAAAATTTCTCACAATTAAGCACAAGAGAGCCAAGAAAGATTTTCTCCTTATTGAAAACAAGATAAAGCGAGAAAAGCACGAAAAAAAACCGAAAACAACAAAAAAAAGGAGGAAATACGTGCCAAGGAAAAGAGTAAGGACTTAAACGTGCGCCGGTGCAATATGCTCAAGTAGGAGTTCATGGATACAATTTATAATTCAAACCGTAGAAAAGTCAAGTAACAAATGACATGCCCCCCAAACTTAAATTAGACAAAGTCGAATTTAAGTTGGGAAGATGTTCGTTACCTCAATTTGCACCACTCATTTGCTCTTCAAGGCCAATACCATGGCTCCACGCTTTAGTCCCTACAAACACAACCATAAAACGAAAAACAAATCAAAAAAAAATATCCCTATCCTAACCACTTAACAAACCCAAAGTCACAAATACAACTAAATTCCCCGGCAACGGCGCCATTTGATTGGTCGTTATAGTCCGGGCGACCAAGCAACAAAATATCGAACCCAAGGGAATTTAGGATTCATGGCCTTTAGGTATAGTATCGTGATTAGTTAGGGACGATCGGAGAGGAGGTTAATAAATAAAAGAAAATACAATGCATGAAAAAGTAAATCTAATTACAATATTTTTGGATTTTCAATGCCATGGTAGTTTTCATGATACACTTAATAATCAATCATCCAACATCTTTAATTGTTTTCCATTTTTAAGCAAATCATGGTAAGGGCGATCACTATTTCCACCTATCCCCAAGGGCCATGGTGAATAGGATGTAGATTATTTTCATAACCCCTAAAAAGCTCCTAGGATCGATCCTATTTACAATTCCCTTCAAGGTACTATGCTCGTATGGATGGGGTTCCCTTCACTAGTTTAATCCTCGGGCACAAGTGATCTCACTAGTGTTCATTTATGTTGTTCTAAATATAAGGACTCCCGGCCAGGCTCCCCTTATATTAAACCCACATGTAATAAATGGAAAAAACTCACATATGATAATCATGCAAAGCAACTAAGGGTAAAGCAACGACAAGACATGTCGATACACAATACACAACCTAATCACTGTACACTAATACCAAAGACATAAATCCCATATTATTACAAGACATGTGAATTTCATAAATAAAACCTAATCAAAGCCGGAAATTCAATCAAGACATTTTCATAAATTAATAAATAATCATGCCGTCAATCAACCACCAAAACATAGAAAATAAAGATAATAAATAGGATTAGATTACACCTTAATGAAGTTTTTACATCCATGAAGATCATCTTCTCCTTGGTGTCTCCACCTTCTTGGAAAGCAAATAAAATCCTAAACTAGAAAAATATTAAAACTACGGATCCCTCACCCCGAAAGGGGGAGGGATCTCAACTATGGAGATCTTGCTAAAAAGCCCTTTCTTAACTATTGAATCTTGAAAAGATTCAATTTTAATTGAATTTAAATGGATATAGGAATTGGTTCCAAGAGTTGGTCCAAATGAGGGTATTTATAGGTGTAGGGTGAGTGGATTTTGTGATGATTTTCGATGTGGGACAAGAGTGAATTTTATAGAATTTTCGGTTCCAGGAATTTAGTATAAGAATAAATTGGGCGAGTATTAATCACATGTGATGGCTTGGCAAAGTGGTTAGAGGCGCCCTTGTACATGCATGAGGTCTCGGGTTCGAATCCAGCCTCCGCATATTTTTCTTTCAAAAGTGCATAAAAACACGGGCGTGTTTTTATGCATCTGCCCGTGTTTTCTTGTATTTTTTCAGCTCTCTGGACAATTTTTGCACTTCTGAATAGACAACACTTTTCTGAAAAGTGTTGTCTTTTCTATGTTGTCTTTGCCAAATTTTCTCTTTTTTTTCGTCTTCGTCCCAATTTAATTCCCGTTTCTTCCATCACTCTTTCAAGCTCAAAACACCCCTTTTCTGCAAAAATACATAATAATACCTCTCTCAAACTAATTAAGCAATTAATAATATTTTCATTAAAATCATGCTTAATTATTGAATTAAATCCAAATAAATCCACATAAATTCATGCAATTTAGCCCATAATTCTAGGTGAATTTCACACCGATCATAGACCCTTATAAAGGAGGAGGTCTCTTGAACCTAATGAAGGAGGAGATCTTCCGGACCTTAATAAAGGAGGAGGTCTTATGTCGACCTATATGAAGAGGAACATATTTATAAAAGAAGATATAAATGAGGAAAGTATCATATAGAATATGCTTTAATTACGTGACTTAATTATTGTTGCGTGTGATATTTAGTTTGATAAGTAGTGATTTCTCATTGAGCTGTGGTTTTTGCTCACCCCTTATCTCTCCCCTTTTCAGATGTAGGAGCTGGCGTGGTGGGATCGGAGATGCCTAACACCATTAAGTTTAATTTTATATTTAAGTTTAAGCATTTATTTCAATATTTCACTGTTGAATTATTATTTCATGGAAATTCAAGTTTTCTTAAATATTTAACTCCTTTAAATTTCCGCTCAATTATTTTAAATAAAATAAATTTTTAATTAAGAAAAATCAGGATGTGACATAATTGGAAGACATTTTCACCCTTCAATGAACCACTTAATAAGCTCTATCCTGGGGCATCTACCACTGCATATGTATTCTTACATGACATCTTGGTATGTATCACATTTAGTTTCATCAACCATTTCTAGAGCTACAGAAAGTTATTCATAGAATTCTAGTATGATTTATATGCCAATTAGAGATCTGGCAAATTTCTTATTGTGATCACTACTCAGTAGTTGAAATAAAGTTCCGGCAATGCCTCTATTTTCGACCATAATTTGGAAGAGAGTATTTGCGACCACAATTTATAATCACCCCTTTTTTGTTGTAGTTACAGATCCTATTAGTAAAGCAACAGGTAATAACGTTACTTTTATGATGGGCCATACATGAACTATAAAGACGTTCCAACTAATATATAGATCTCATGAATTAAGGACAACCTCTTCTGTAAAAAATGGTAAAGAATCATGTGATATATGTTGTAACTGAAGAACACTGCAAGGACTTACCTCTATACTTGAGCTCGTACACGAATATTAAACTGATGTTTGATCTTGTGTAGCTCTGATAGAGTTTCTTTCATGTTCATTCTACCACTCGGCGATTCTGCAGAGCACTTCAAGGCCAACACCAATATGGATGATACGCATTGCATCGTCTTGTTGTAGTGTTCATCATTAACATTACTCACTAAGTTGGCATCTATAACATCATCAACATATTGTGGGATCAATCTCTCAACCCAAAGCTTATGTTGGTATTTAAAAGGTTTTACTACGTGGGTGTATGGGTGGCGTGAGGTGGTGTGCAGAGAGTTTGATAGGTGTGTGAATAGTGATGTAGTAAAAAAGTTGATGGTGGATGTGTAGTCAAATTTGTATTATTGAAATTGAGGATAGAAAGTTTAAGTAGGCAGAGGCTTTTAGAATGGGTTTTCTTAGTTGATTACAATTGTGGGCTGTGGCAACTCTATTTATAGGCATTTGAGGCGGTGGTGGATTAGTAGCCAGAATGTTCCACCAAGTTCTGTAGTGCCTATCTGCCTTAATTTTTGGCTAGTCTATTCCTTTCTAATTAAGTATTTCTAACATGTTCTAGAATTTTTGTTGTATTACGAATACGCATCAATTATTTTATCACTCCCCCTTGATGCGCATTTTGATGATTCCGAGCTTTTCTCGTAGTATTTCGAACCTTGATCTCGATAGCGCTTTTGTGAATATATCTGCTAGTTGGTCTTCTGTTCCAATGTGTTTGAGCTCGACTTCTCCATTATTAGCTGCTTCTCGTAGGAAGTGATATTTTATGGCGATGTGTTTCGTCCTGCTGTGATGCACGGGATTTTTTGCCATTGTTATAGCCGACTTGTTTTCGCAGTAAATCTCTGTAGGATTTTCTTGGTGTTCTCCCATATATCCGAGAATCCATCTTAGCCATATAGCTTGACTCACTGTTAGTGCGGCAGCTACGTACTCTACTTCTGCTGAAGATTGTGCGACACAGTCTTACTTTTTAGATGTCCACGAGAATACTCCTGAGCCGAGTGAGAATTTATAGCCTGAAGTACTCTTCATATCATCTGTTGATCCAGCCCAGTCGCTGTCAGTGTAGCCAATTAAAGTTGAATTGTCCTTTGGCTCATACCAAATGCCATCATCTTTAGTTCCTTGTAGATATCTCAATATCCTCTTTGCAGCTCCGTAGTGGACTTAGCTTGGGTTCTGCATGAATCTGGATAGTAGGCTCGTCGCATACATGATGTCTGGCCTTGTAGCTGTTAGATATAACATACTTCCAATGAGACTTCTGTATGTTGATTCATCCACCTTTAGAGCGCCATCTTCTTTGCAGAACTTCTCATTTGTGATGAGGAAAGTTGCTACAGGATTACATCTTTCCATCTTGAACTTCTGTAGCAGATTATTTGTATATTTTCTCTGCGAGATAAATATCCCGTTTTCTTTTTGACTTACCTCGATACCGAGAAAGTAGTTCATCAGTCTGAGGTCTGTCATTTCAAATGTCTTCATCATGTCTGCTTTGAATTTTTTGATCATGTCTTCATCGTTCCCTGTATAGATAAGATCATCAACATATAAGGAAATGATTAGTCTTTTATTGTTACCTTGGGTCCTGATGTAGAGAGTTGGCTCGCTTTCACTTCTCTTGAATCCCTTGTTGATGAAGTAGCCATCTATGCGACTGTACCAGGCCCGTGGAGCTTGTTTTAACCCATATAGTGCTTTTCGTAGTCTTAGCACCTTGTCTTCTTGTCCTTCTGCCATGAACCCTTGAGGTTGTTCGACATATATCTCCTCTTCAAGGTATCCATTTAGAAATGCTGACTTGACATCCAACTGGTATATCTTCCATTTCTTTTGAGCTGCTAGTGTGATGAGAGCCCTTATAGTATCTAGGAGAGCTACTGGAGCAAATGTCTCGTTGTAGTCGATCCCTGGTAGTTGTGAGTAACCTTTGGCTACCAGCCTTGCCTTGTGTTTCTGGATTGAGCCATGTTCACCTTTTTGCGTGTCTCCAAGTGTAGGGAATCAATTGCAGTTCAGCGTGTGACCAAGTCTATTATCGAACCCAAAGGATAATTTTAGACTTACTATTTAATCTATTTATGATAATTTTAACCTAAGACAAATCTGGAATTTATAAAGAGAATTACCTAAATTGACTATTGCAGAAAATAATTACTAAAAATAATAAAAGATCAAATAGTTAAATAAGGAAAGTATTCAAGAGATAAGACAGATAGTACTAGGTAATCCAGTTAAATTGGTCAAATCATATCACTAGACAATCGGTTAGAATCCCTGCAGTTCTTATGAAAACAATCACTTAATTATGTTAAATCCCTTTTCTAAAGTAAACTTAACACATAAATCTGGTTTAAACCCTCAGATGCAGAAGAATAATCCCTACTCCCTTTCTAGGTACTTCATGTAAAATTCCATTAAAGGCTAGTACACTAGACTTCCCTTTATAGGTACTTAAGAATTAAACCTCGGTTCCCACCTAACAATCTAAGAAACCAAATCCTCTAAAATGGTAATTAATAAATATATTAGGTGTCCAGTATTAATTATTCTAATGAATAAAGGTTATATGGTTAGATCCAGGTTGACAAATATAATCACTTCTATGACATGATCGGTGTGAAATTCACCTAGATTTTAAGTGGATTTTTGTGGCTTTAATTCAATAATTGAGCATGATTTTAATGAAAATACTATTAATTGCTTGATTATTTGGAGAAAGGTATTTTTGTTTATTTTTACAGAAAAATGGGTGATTTTGATAAAAATGGATTCTACAAGTGAAGAGGAAGATGTGGGAGAAAACGGAGCTCGATTTGGAGTTAAAACGAGCAAGAACGGGTCAAAAGAAAATTTGTTATAAATCCCATTTTTGGTCACATGAGCTAAATTATCCCACATTGATTACCTACCACAAATTCCTCTCACTCTACCACTACATGAACCCACTTGTCCCACATTGGAAACTCACTAAAATTTCTCTCACCCTTTTACTATAAATACCCTCTTCCATGAAAGCCACCATTGACCAATTCTTTACCCATTTAAAATCCATTAAATTGAATCATTCCAAGATTCAATAGTTGAGAGGGCTTTTAAGTAAGACCTCCATAGTTGAGATCCCTCCCCCTTTCGGGGTGAGGGATCCGTCCGTAGTTTAAATGTTTTTTCTAGATTAGGATTTTATTGTTTTCCAAGAAGCTGGGGACACCAAGGAAAGGATGATACTCATGGATGTAAAACTTCATTAAGGTGTAATCTAATCCTACTTATTATCTTTTTATTTTCTATATTTTGGATGTTTAAGTGATGTTTAGATTATGGATTAATTAGTGATGTTATCTAAATTGTGATCCCGGTTTTGATTAGTTTCATTTATGGATGCTTAATTGCTTAATCTATATGTTTGATTTGTGTGGTTAATTGTCTATTGCATATGGTTAGAACGAGAGTTCAATTATGTGACTTAGGAATTAATTGAATCATTTCATCATGTGGGTTATGTGGATTAATGTGGGAAGAGTTGGAGACGACCTCTCATGTTTAGAACTACATAAGTGGACACTAGAGAGGTTAGATCGAGAGGTCAATTAATCTAGTGAGGGGAACCCAACCTTAGTGAATTCATAGTACCTAGAAAGGGAATATTACCTATGATTTAGTACCTTTATGGGAAATCGTACGTGTAATTAGTACCTATTAGGAGGTGTTCGCTATGGTATCGATCCTATGTGCTATTTTGGGGCCTTTGTAAGGGCCTACATCCTCTTCATCTCGAGAGAGAGTTTATGTGGAATTTGTGATCGCTCTTACTATGATAGCTTAAATTGGGAGGCAATTAGATGTGTTACATGATTTATTCATTTGAATTGCATCATGAAGATTTCCTTTGCATTGAAAATTCCAAAAATATTGTAATTAGTTTCTTTTCTTATTTTTATTATCTCTCTTTTCGGTCGTTCCTAACTAATACGAGACTATAACTTGAAGGCCACGAATCCTAAATTCCCTTGGGTTCGATATTTTGTTGCTTGGTCGCCCGGACTATTAACGACCAATCATGACACAAGCAATAATCTTGAACATGCATAGGACAATGACATACCCATGAATAAGGACAGATCATATAAGACAAAATATAAGTCTCAAATCAAAATATTAATAAAGGAATAAGTATACTGCAGGTATCCAACTCTAAATCTAGATCATCAATTCAAAACAACTTAACCTTCAATCCTAGCGCTATCCAAGAAGTACTAGCCCATGGTGTTACAGGCAATACACATGGTTAGGTATGAAAGTATGTTCAAAATTAAGAAAGAAATAATAAGAATAACCCTAAGAATGGTGCAATCCTCCGTTCTCTCCTCTGTGATTCTGAACCTTCTTGTTCTCCTTCTCAAGTAAGCAATACTGATGAACTTCCCGGGATGGGTGGATGGGATGGTGAATTATGAAAAGGTGTGTAGAGTTATGGAGAGTTGTGGAGAGTTTGGAACACCCCCTGGGCTCCTTTTATAGTTGAGGACTGACAATTCCCGAATTATGACTCAAAAGTGGGCTTTTTCATGTAAAAAACACGAACGGGCCAAAAAATGACGAAACGGGCTCGCTGGGCATCGGCACGAGTCGTGCCAAGTGTAGCACAAGTCGTGCCGGACTCGGACGTGCAGCATCTCTTGGCGGCATCGGCAGCACGGGCTGGCTGGACACCCGGCATGGGTCGTGCCAAAATGTGGCACGGGTCATGCCACCCGTTGGCTGCCTGCGCGACCTCACATTTTTGCTCATAACTTCTTTATCCGATCTTCGATTAAGGTAATTTTTGTGCTCACGCGATCCTCTCTTCCTTAACTTTCCAACCATATAAAGAACTCCTGAAGACTTGTCAATTTGAATACGGTACGAGTCGTGCAATGTAGTGGCATGAGTCATGCACTTCCGGGGCGTGTGGAGCAGCGATGGCATCTCATGTCGCATGTGGACGGCATGAGTGGGCGGCATGACTGGCCTCCTGGCCGGCACAAGTCGTGCCATGCTGTAACAAATTCTACTTTTGCCCGGTTTCGACCCCAATTTCCGATTTTGCTCTTTTTAACCCCGTTTTCCACCTAAAAACATGAAATAACACCTCGCAAGCATCTATAATACAAATATATGCAATTCAATCAAAAGATGCTCAAATACGGATCTAAATTTCACACAACGGTGCTAAATCGGATCCTAAAACACGCAGATTTTCACACTAATCAAGCCATCTGGATTAAGTTTAGTCTTGTAGACCCACTTAACTCCAATGAATTCTTTGTTGCTCGGTAGATCCGCCAACTCCCATGTGTTGTTCTTCTCTATCATCTTGATCTCTTCTTTCATTGCTTTGACCCATTCTTTTTCTTTGACAGCTTCTTCAAAGCTTGCTGGCTCGATAGCTGCAAAGTTGCACGTCTCATAGATTTCTCTTAGTGACTTCACCTTTCTCGGTGTTTCATCTGAGGCTGGTCCTTCTTGATCTCTAGGTGCTGGAGTCTCGGGACTTGGAGGTAGTGGAGACTCTTCTGGAGTTTTTGGTTCTTCCTCTTCATCTTCTTGATGCTCATTTGGTGTTCGTATTTGTGGCATTATGATATTTTGCTTCTCGACTTTATCCTCATCCCAGTTCCACGAGGCATTCTCATCGAACTCGATATCTCGACTGATGATTAATTTCTTTGTCTTGAGACTATAGAGTCGATAGCCTTTAGACTGAGTGTTGTATCCGAGAAATATGCACTTCTCGGTCTTCTTCTCCAACTTATGTCTCTTCTCTTTTGGGATGTATGCGTAGCAAATGCTCCCAAAGACTCTTAGATGTTTTGCTGATGGCTTTCGTCCACTCCAGGCTTCAATTAGTGTTTTATTTTGTACTGCCTCTGTTAGACACCTATTCAGCAAGTAGACTGCAGTGTATACAGCTTCTGCCCAGAATACCTTGGGCATGCCTTTCTCTGCCAGCATTGTTCTTGCCATCTCCATTTTTGTTCTATTCTTTCTCTCTGAGACTCCATTTTATTCTGGAGCGTAGCCGACTGCTAGTTGATGGTTGACTCCTTCTTCTTCACAGAATTTGTTGAACTCCTTGGATGTGTACTCCGTCCCTCTATCGCTGCGTAAAACCTTGATTCTCTGGCTACTTTGATTCTCCACTAGATTCTTGAACTTCTTGAAGATAGAGAAGACTTCTGATCTTTCTTTCATGAAGAACACCCAAGTCATTCTTGTGTAGTCGTCAATGAAGAGAATGAAATACCTGTTCTTCTCGAGTGTTGGTGTTCTAATTGGCCCGCATACGTCGGTGTGAACCAGTTCCAAAGCTTCTTTAGCTCTCCAGGCTTGTCCCGATGGGAACGGCTTCCTGTGTTGCTTGCCTTCCATGCATTTCTCACATATATCCTCTTTTTGTTGGATCAGTGGAAGATCTCTCATCATATTCTTCTGTTGAAGTAGCTTTAGGCCATAGAAGTTGAAGTGCCTGAACCTCCGCCATGGTTAGGATTGATCTTCTTGGGCTTTCAGTGCTGTCACCATATAGTGCCACTGGATAGGGAAATTTCTTTGCTGCTGCATTTTGACTTCAGCTATCACTTGATTTTTGTTCTTTTTGTCATATATGGTGCATGAGTCGCCTTTGAATTTTAGAGAGTATCCTTTCTCCATCATTTGACTCACGCTGAGTAGATTAGTGCATAGTTTTGGTACCAACAGCACATCATGGATGAACCGTGTACCTTTCCTTATGTTGACAGCTATTGTGCCTTTTCCTTCAACTTCCACCAGGTCTTCGTTGCCCAACTTCACTTGAGATTTGATATTTTTGTCAATCTTTTAAAAGATCTTCTCATCTCCAGTCATGTGGTTGCTGCACCCACTGTCTACGTACCACGTATCGTTTTTCACTTCTGATGCGACATGGTTCGCATAAAAGAGATTATCTCCATCTTCTTTTTCTTCAAAGTAGTTGACCTGGTGACTTTTCTTGGAGTGACAATTTTTCTCTAGATGTCCAAATCTCCCACAACTTTTGCATTGTGGTTTACCTCGGTACCAACAATCCTTTTCAAGATGATTGGTCCTTTTACAAACTCCATATAGGGGATATTTTTATTTTCTATTATTATTTTCTCCAACTTTTCTCCCCCCAATTTTAGAATTCTGAGACCGTATTTTTAGTTTAGGCTGAAAAGCATTTTCCACATTTTCATCTTCACTAATGCTCAGTCTTTTTTCATAGGATTCTAGTGAACCCAATAAATCTGTCACTACCAATTTTTCTATATCTTTAGTCTCTTTTATATTAGTGACTATTGGGTTGTATTTAGTAGGGAGAGTAATTAAAATCTTTTCTACTATTTTTTTATCTATCATATCTTCCCCATAAGATTTTAATTGATTTACTACTTCTCTTAACTGAGTGTAGTAATCTTTTACGGCTTCAGATTCTTTCATTTTCATATTTACGAAATCTCTCCTAAGACATGCTTTTGTCTAGTTTTTCTTTGTCTGTAGTAGACAAAGATGATGCATCTACGGGGATAGTGTACCCCTTGTCGACGATCTCCCAAAGGCCTTGAGACATAAAGTATGTCTTCATTTTAATGGCCAAATAGTTGTAACCTTCGCCTGAGAAGGTTGAAACTAGGATTTGGTGGGTATTGGTTAGAGAGGACATTTTTAGAGGCTTAGAAATAGTTTGTGTAGTATAGTGAAGGTTTTGGGTGGTATGATGCGGAAGCTTATTTTAACCCAATTAATGAACTAACCAGGCTCTGACATCACTGTTGGCATTTAAAAGGTTACAGTACGTGGGTGTATGGGTGGCGTGAGGTGGTGTGCAGAGAGTTGGATAGGTGTGTGAATAGTGATGTAGTAAAAAAGTTGATGGTGGACGTGTAGTCAAATTAGTATTATTGAAATTGAGGATAGAAAGTTTAAGTGGGGCAGAAGATTTTAGAATGGGTTTTCTTAGTTGATTACAATTGTGGGCCGTGGCAACTCTATTTATAGGCATTTGAGGCGGTGGTGGATTGGTAGCCAGAATGTTCCACCAAGTTCTGTATTGCCTATCTGCCTTAATGTTAGACTAGTCTATGCCTTCCTAATTAAGTATTTCTAACATGTTCTAGAATTTTTGTTGTATTACGAATATAAGCATCAATTATTTTATCAGCTTAATGCTAAGATTGCGAATGAACATATCATCACTTGGCCTTTTTTTTATAAATATTTCCATCAACATCACGCCATAACTGTAAACATCACAGTTTGTTGACACTAATCCTTCCAAACCATACTCTACAACAATTAAAATCATTAGTTATCCACTTTATATGATACAATTCAAAGAATTAAGAAAGCAGTTCAATTTGGAAGAAAAAGAAATTCACCTGGAGCAATGTAGCCAAGTGTAGCAAGAGTATTAGTCACCACAGTGCTCTCCCCATCTCCCAAAAGTTTTGCAATCCCAAAATCACTAACATGGCCAACATCTCTTCGTCTAACAACACGTTGGCTTCAAGTCGTAGTGAACGATAGACGTTGAATAGCCATGGTGAAGATACTCCAGTGCACACGCAACATCAATCATTATGTTCAGTCTCTGCATGAAATCTAAGCAATAGTTGTGGGAATACAGCCATTTTTTAAGGTTTCTGTTGGCATATACTCAAGAACTAAAGCTCTGAAGTCTTCATTAGAGCAACTGCTCACAACCTCAGTCAGGTTTTTATGGCGAATATTGAGTAGTATTTCACATTCAACGTCAAAACTCTTGAAGGCATCTCTAGTTTCGAGATTAAACACCTTCACAGCAATAACCTTCCCATCTTTTAGAACTCCTCTGTAAACAGAATAAACAGAATCGAAACTCCCAATGCCTAGAATATTGCTTTTATCAAATTGTTGAGTCGCCTGCATGATTTCATAATAAGAAATTCTTACTGATGCAGTGGACACCACCAAATCATTTCCAGCAATCTTCTTGTCTTTCTTTCTATGTCGTAACAAGATAAAGGCTAAAGCGGCAACACTGATGAGTACCAAAAACCCAGCAACAACAAATAATGCAAATTGCACTTTCTTTTTCTTCGATCGGTGACTGGAATTTCTCCTACAAAGCAGTACGTTTAACTTTGGAATTCCACAGAGTGCCTTATTATCTAGAAAAGACTCCATTGTGAAATTTCTGAAGGAGCCACCATCTGGAATCTCACCACTTAAAGAATTGAAAGACACATTGAAGTATTGCAGATGCTGAAGTTTCTCAGGAGACTCTGGGATTGAACCAGACAAGTTATTGTAAGACAAGTCCAATGTCTCTAAATTCAGCATATTCCTTATGGACACTGGAATAGAGTAAGCGCCATGAACTTAGTCTCAATTTTGGTATAAATTGATTAGAGTAAGCGTACTATATCGTGTGTAGCACGTAAGTGACCAAGTGTAAAATTTATATATCAAACCCAAGGAAGAAAGTGTATGTGTCCGTATTCGAGAAATGTTTTACTCTAGAAGGACTAATCAATAAAAGGATGGGTTGCATAATACTAAAAACGATCTAAGAAAGCAATTAAAGATAAAACATGTACAAATGTGATGAATAATGGATGAAGATGAGATGGATGAAGTAACAATCTAAAGAGAAGGAAGGCTAACCACATTCAATATTAATGGTATTACATAGACTTGTTAAATTTAAATGACAAGTATCAATGATAAATGGACTAGAAGCAATCACAAATGTTCCCCTAAACCCTATGGCCATGGTAATTAGGTTCTCAACTCATTACAAGTTTTAAGCATAAAAGATTTTTCACTTACTCTCAATTCCCTCAAGGGTACTATGATTATAAGATTGGTTCTCCCCACTCAATTAATAACCTACTTAGATCCATTAACTAAGTGTCCCAACATGAGTGTTCTAAGTATACAAAGATGCTACCACATACTTCACATATTAACATACAAAATCCATATTATAATATGATTCAATCAAATCCCTAAGCACAATATTGGAATGGCCATCCTAATATCATAAATGGAGAGTTTAACCACACACATCATAATACAAATGAAGTAAATCATATATCATGTAAGAAATTTCAAAAATCACATCAACTAAACCATTAGAAATTCAACAAATTCAAATATCCCTAATTCATCATGTGGCCAGCCTCACAAGAGGTCTAGCCAACAACAAACATCATGAAAACATCCCTAAAATGCTTACAAATATTCATTGTTGCAAACAAAACAAAGAAATTACAAAATGAAAGTAGAGTTCTCCCCTATTTAGAATTGGGTTGATTTCTTCTCTTCAAGATGCAATTTTCACTCTTCAAGCCTCAATCCTCAATAGATGTGTGATGGGTAGATGGAATGTGTGAAGATGGATGAAGATGAAGGTGAAAATGGTGGAAAATGGGATGGAATTTGGATGGATGGATGAATGGAGATGAAAATGGATGAAATGGGGTGTGTGGTATGTGAGAGCAGCCCCCTTGCTGTTCTCGTTTTGAAGGAGTAAGATTAAGGGTATTTATACCCCCTTGGAAAGCCCTAATTTCAAAGTTGAAAGTTAGAATTTTTCACGAAAATTCGGTCTTGAAAGTTAGAATTTTGCATGAAAATTCGACCGAATTTTCGTACTTTGGTCGAATTTTTCTTACAGTGTGTGTAGCCTTTGATGCTCTGTTTCGCTGCTGGTTTTCAGAAAAATTGCACAAAAATTCGACCGAATTTTTCCCCCTCGGTCGAATTTTTGTGACAGCTTCGTGCTGCTTTACTGTTTTGGCTCGTTCTCCCTCGTTTTAACTGCGAATTGAGATCTGCTTTTTCCTACATCTTCCTCTTCACCTCTATAATTCATTTATACCTGAAAATTACAAAAATTGCACCAAAGTACAAATTCTCCAAATATTTACAAATATCAAGCAATTTAGGGCACTTAAACACTCAAACTAAGCATAATTGTATGGAACCATGCTATAAATGGACCCTAAATTCACGAGATTTATACACTCATCAACCCTCCAAACTTAAAGTGTTGTTCGTCCCCAAACAACGAAGAAAAGAAAAAGAACATGAGGGTAGAAATGGAGTGAATTGGAGAATGAATCAAAGAAAGAATATAATAATTTTCAACTAATCAATCAAACTAAACCACATGGGTTAAACATCAATAAACCTATGCGCAAATCATGGTGGGAATAATGCAAGTACAATTCTCATTCTCACTAATCCTCTCAAGTTAGTTTATGCACTCACACTCATAGTGGATATTGTGGACGTGTTTACACTCATAATCAATTCACATGTACGCATTACCATAAGCTTGCCACAAGTCTCAAACTCTACACTACAATTGAAGTGTGTCAATCATTGAATCACATAGGACTTTATATTTGGATGTAATGAAGTCTCTTTGATAAGGGTAGGAATATATGGATAAAAGTGACTCAAATATATGATTGGATGATTAGAAGAGATGTCTCTGTTGAGAGTGAAAATAAGCGTGTTTTAGTGTCCAATCTAACACATTTTTTTATGAGAATTATTGTCATATATTAGCACAAGTATCTTATATTTAATATATATGAGAAAAAGGTGCACTTGAGGTGTTTTAGGTGGAAAAAGGATCAAAAGTGCAAAGTTGGAGAAAAGGTGCAATTTGTGCATGAATGCTGAAAAACGCACGTCCAACTTTCATAATTTTTATGTGTTTGTGTGGAGCTATGAACTGGAAGTGTGATATATGGTTGGAAAGCCACTGAAAATAGGATCGTTTTGGCTTCAAGAATACCCCAATCGGAATCCAAACGAGAGAGATATGATCAAAGTGGTAATGTCACGCGAGCTGTGCCGAACAGAACAGCTGTGTTACATTGTATAGCTTGTTAAACCTTCAAATCTAGGAGTTTCTATGATTTTTTTATA
The DNA here is from genome assembly GCA_023678885.1 of Pogostemon cablin. NCBI lineage: Eukaryota > Viridiplantae > Streptophyta > Magnoliopsida > Lamiales > Lamiaceae > Pogostemon > Pogostemon cablin. Next base: position 1,845,949 of record CM042973.1, read on the forward strand.
TGGATAGAAAGCCAAGGAAGAGAGGATCGCGTGAGCATTAGAATCATTCAAATCGGAGATGGGACGAGGAAATTATGCTTAAAATCGTGAAGTCGCGCAGCTGCCAACGAGAATTTTCGAAAATTTCCAAAAATTACCTAATTTATCTCCTTATCACATAATCCTCCATGATTCACACATATATATTTTTTTCCTTATTTAATTCAATTCTCACACCTATATATATTTCACATCATTATTCATAAATTGGGGGAGATTAGAATAGATTGAATTGGAGAGAGTCCACAACAATACTACACCCCACAAGGGGGATCACCCCCCAACCATCATCCACATCCTTTCCTCCATCCATCCATCACTTTGAAGATTCGTCTGTGGAATCAAGAGGAGAATTCAAGACGGAGAAGGATGCGACGACTCCCACATCTAGGGTTTATTTCGTTTCCTAATTTATCTTGTAATTTTCCAGACATCCGGGTAAGATCTATCCAACACCCATGATTGTTCTTCGTAACATCATGGGCTAGAGCCTTTTTAGTAGAACTATGGTTGTGAAGGTTTTATCTAATTAATTCAACTTTCATGTATAAACTCCGTACAATACTACTTGTGATTTATTTTATATATGATTGTGTTTTTTTAATCCATATTCACGGTCGTTTTGTGCATCATTAACTGTTATGTAGAGTCTGAATACATCTCTTGGTTATTGATTGAGTGCGTTCACCGCTGAACATGATTCCATGTTATGATTCTAAGTGAGGGGACTTCGAAGCTTTATTAGAACTATCATAAGAGTACCAATTGGCCAGGGAAATAATTGATACTGATAGTACCTAGAAAGGAGGGTGAAGTTATATCTCTTGCTCCAAGGTTATTCACAAGTGTTACACGCATGTTTACTTGTGTCTATAGAGTAGATATGCATGGTTTAATGATGCGTCCATATTCCACAAGGTAGAGTCTGACATCAACACATGAAAGGGAGATTAATGGGTGAAACTGGATTATCCTAAAGCTACCTATTCTACTACTTGATCCACTTCCGTATTCTTCAAGTGATATTTTATTTTATTTGTTATTTTAATTAATTATTTATTAGTTTAATAATTAAATCCTAAAACTTCATTGCTTTCGTCTTAATTAATTTAGTAAATAATTAAATTGATAATATGCCGTCCTTTGGGTTCGATATTCACTTGGTCGCTTGCTTAAACTGCAATTGATATCCTTAATACTTGGGGATTAATTTTGCGTGCAAAGAAAACGCGCTTCAGTGTCCCTTCTCGTCAAGCACTCTTTCTTGCTCTTGAATACACTTTTTCCCTCTCAACTTTTAATGCACTTCATCATCCCTTCCTTTTTAACTCTTGAATTTGAGCATTTCTTTTGTAGCTCTTTTTCTCCATACTTTTTCAATTCAAATTTGAGCTTTTCTTTTCCTTTTATATTTTTAGCTCTTATGCTCTTTTTTTTTTCATATCCTAATTCACTAGCTCTTATATCTTTTTAAGTATACACTTCTTCTTTTCAAGCACAATTTTTTTCCCTTCATAACACCCTTTAATAACCATCTCTTACAATCACCCACATAAAAGGTTTTATGTAAAGGATTAAGTGGATTTCATTGGCTTGTAATGAGCTAATAATCAATGAATAGGCTCCATAGGCTCAAAATGGCTTACAAGGGAATAATGTTATGGTGGGGATATAATTTGGCTAGTGACTTCAATTTTCAAGGATGGCATAAAATCATTTTCAACAATCTTCACACAAATGTAGCCTCAAGCAAGACGAATGGCAAGTTCTAGAATACATACACATGAATGATGCATACATGAAAGAAATGAATCGCAAAATATTAGTGCATTCGAGGCTCAAAATCTCACGGTTCATCAATAGTGTAAAAACAAGCATCACACAAGCAAATTCCCAACCATAACAAGTACACAAGCTCATATCTATTCAACCACATGATCTAACTCAATCTCATAGTCTCATAAAATCACCAAATTAGCTCCACAAGAGAAGATTCAATAATAAGCAATCAAGGAAAGGCTAACAAAAACAAGAGGAACAAAAGGTGTGCCGGTGCAAAATGTACAACTAAGAGCAATACGAGCATGTAACAAAATGAACCATCCTGGCCCCCAAATTTAAATTTAACTAAGAGTTGAATTTTAGTTTGAATAGAGTTTTGTTACCAATTTTGTTGCACTTCTTTCTTCTCTTCAAGACCATCACCGGAAGCTCCTTCATGTTCCTATAAAAGATAAGAAGCATGATAAAAACTAAAAACAACTAAGAAAGCAATTAAATAAAAACAATAAAGATAATGATGGGTTGCCTCCCATCCAGCACTAAGTTTAATGTCTTCAAGCCGGACGGGATATGGAGAACTCATCGAAATGGCCAAGGATATCGTTCGTTCTTGCCATCAAATTTTAATCTTTGTGCTTCTTCCTCTATTAGGTATTTGTGGCAAGTAACAACCTCGGTAGCATCCTTCGAGATTAGCTTTAGAAATTCAACTCGCTTGAGCTTGCATTCCATTAATCACTCTTTTCTCGACCACCACTTATTCCTTTTTATCAAGTAAGTTCCCAACACTTCTTCAAGCTCTCTTTTGTACCTAAGGCATTGAGAAGAATCAATAGGTAAAACAAAGTCAATATGAACAATATTTTGAAATTCAATGAAACTTGAAGAGTTAAAAGATTTAGAAATCTCATTTCACTCCCAAACTCATCATCAAGTGCTCTTAGACCTTGTTCTACTTCATCGAATTCATACTCATCACTTGATTCTTCATCTTCACTTCAATTTTTCTCATCAACAAGAGATAAGAAATCTTGGATAATCTCTTCATTCTCAAAGCTCTCTTCTACCTTAGGCTCTTTACTCCTCTCACTTTCCTCCTCTAAGCTTTCTTTTACCTTGTCTTCCTTATCCTCAATAAGCTCAGCATCTCTTGAGTCTTCTTTATAATTTCCCGAACACTCTTCTACATCTAACTCTTCTTCAATCTTTTCATCAAAATTCTCCATTTCATGAAGAGTGTTCTGTTCTTGTATCATTTGACTCAATTGACGTTCAATGGCCTCAAATCTCTTCTCCTCTTCCTCAACTTTTCTCTTTCTTTCTTCCCTTCCTTCTTCAAGCATTTTCATTATTTGACTTAATTGATCTTGCAAGGAAGGTTTCCCTTCATCATATGGTGATACTCTTCTTGGAAATTCCCTTGGACATACCCGTTTTGCATACATGTTCCATTCCCCATTTGGTAATTGGGCATGTTCCACATTTGTCCCCCATTAAAATTGGAAGTAGGTATTGAGTAGGCATTTTGAGGCTCATAGCTTGAAAGACTTGGTTGAAAACTTTGCCTTGTATCACTTCCATAAGCATATCTTCTAAGCATTTCCATCAAGGCATTATTTTCGGATAGAGGAGTAACCGTAGGAACTTGATTGTTGTAACAACTTGGTATGGAATAAGTGTTTCCTTGATACGGTTGAAATATATTCACATTGTAAGCTCCTTGCCATCCCTCGTATATTCCATTATTGTAGCATTGATCCATTTTTACTCTTGTTCTCAAGATCTACTACAATTCTTCTCCACTTTCTATTTTTGGTTTTGCTCCTTCTCCCCTTCTTTCAAGGTTGATGTACCTATCAAGAAGAAAAAGTAAGAACAAATTTTTCCAATACAAATATAAGATGCAAAAATTAAGAAAAAAAATGTCCTAAGTAGAGTTAACAAATTCAAACACGTTATACCGAAGCCTTTCTCCCCAGCAACGGCGCCATGGACGTAGTCTCAATTTTGGTATAAATTGATTAGAGTAAGCGTACTATATAGTGTGTAGCACGTAAGTGACCAAGTGCAAAATTTATATATCGAACTCAAGGGAGAAAGTGTATGTGTCCGTATTCGAGAAATGTTTTACTCTAGAAGGACTAATCAATAAAAGGATGGGTTGCATAATACTAAAAACGATCTAAGAAAGCAATTAAAGATAAAACATGTACAAATGTGATGAATAATGGATGAAGATGAGATGGATGAAGTAACAATCTAAAGAGAAGGAAGGCTAACCACATTCAATATTAATGGTATTAATAGACTTGTTAAATTTAAATGACAAGTGTAGGCAATTAAAATTTATTGCCTAAATAAATAAAATACAGAGGAAGATATATTAAGTATTGATTAAATATTTACTTATTAAGGAATTTAAATAAAATAGTTCCTTAAAATAAATGAATAATTAATTAGTAATTAATATAATTATTTGAGCCCAAATCCAAGCCAAATGGGCTCAGTTTAAATTAAATTGGGCAAATCCAAGCCAAATGGGCTCAATTTAAATTAATTGGGTTTAATCTAAGGCAAGTGGGCCTAATTTAAGTCAACAAGCCCAGCAAGTTAAATCCAGCAGGCCTAATTAAATTAAATAGGTCCAAATCAAACCAATAATGCCTAATTAAATCAATAGGCCCAAGTCAAATCCAGCAGGCTTATTATATAGGCCCAAGTCAAATCCAGCAGGACTAGTTAAATTAATTAGGCCCAGGTTAAATCCTACGGGTTTAATTAAATTAAATAGGCTCGTATCCAGTCCAGCAGGCTTAAAGCCCAACATATCTTTTGAAGGAGAAAATATCTCTCAAGTGATTATTTTCTCCACCTATAAATAAGGGCCTTCAGTCCTCATTCAAAAGGACATTCAAGCACCCAAAGACAAGACGCTCTTGAAGAGATCAAGAACACTCAAATCTTCGAATCTTCAAGCTCAAGACCTTCGAGGATCTTCAAATCTTCGAATCTTCAAGCTCGAGACCTTCGAGGATCTTCAAATCTTCGAATCTTCAAGCTCCAGATATTCAAATCTTCAAAGCTTCAAATCGAAGGCTTCAAGCTAGTCTTCAAGCAGCTTCGAAGTAACTTCAAGTCAAGAACTGCCTCCGATCAAGGATCAAGGTGCTAAGCCTCTCCGATCCGGCGTTCTTCATCCAGTAAAAATCGTGAGGTCAACGGTGTTCTACCAAATTGAACGACGTTCTTCACAACAAATATTCAAGTCAACGTTCGATCCGAACAAAGGCTAGACGCCTCCGGATAAACGTTTTAAAGCTTCAAGCCCCAAACCCGAGCTCGGACAAGCTTTATCCAAAGATCCGACTCAGAAAGTTGATAAAGTCAAGAAAGTCAACTCAAGAGAGGAATCAGAGGATAAATAGAAGCTGTCTACTTCAATTTTCAAGTTTAATCCACATCGGATTATCATTGTAATTTCTTTTGTGTTTATTATTTCAATAAATACAAAATTTGTTGTTACAAATTTTGGCACGCCCAGTGGGACCGTTTCTACCTCTCATCTCCTCTTCGAGCAAAGTAAGATGGTTCCGCTAAGAATCAAAGTCAACAGATCAGCTTCTGTCTTCAAGTCTTCAGAATTACAAGTGGAAGACGTTAATGTAACAACTAGAAGCATGTCAAAGATGGCACGACCTGAAGCCTCTTCAGAGATAAATTCTTCAGTTGGAGTTACCTCTGGAGTGATACCATATGATGATAAAGATGAGAAAAACGACTCAGCTAACTCAACCCCTATACTTGAAGAAAGCTCATCGTCTGATTCATCCATAGCCTCGACAATGGCAATAAACACTTCGTCTGTCGAAGAACAGTTGGCAAGCTTAACTGAATCTGTTGCTGCACTTGCCAAACAGAACCAAGAACAAAGTACTTTGATTTTCAAACTGATGGAGAAAATGGCTGGTGCTGAAACTAGCCGTGCAAACGAAAAGCAAGAAGAAGATGCTGAAAATGAAGTAGATGAGTCTGCGAAGCATCAGACGATGGGGAAAAGGGTGATTGAAGAAGAATTGAACATCTCCCATGATGGAATGGTTCCTATCAGCCAGTTAAAAAGCATTATACTTGGCACAATGAAGGACCAATTCGAAGAGAGCTCTAAACCTTCATTCGCTTATGCTAAGCCTTATACTAGGAGGGTTGGCAACTTGAGGATGCCACCTAACTATCAACCCCCCAAGTTCCAACAGTTTGATGGCAAAGGTAATCCAAGGCAACATATAGCACATTTCATAGAAACGTGCAATGATGCTGGCACTCACGGAGATCATATGGTGAGACAATTCGTTCGCTCTCTGAAGGGAAATGCTTTTGAATGGTACACCGACTTGGAGGCTGACTCTATAGACAGTTGGGATCAGATGGAATATCAATTCCTTAACCGTTTCTATAGTACTAGGAGGACAGTTAGCATGATAGAGTTGACGAACACCCGTCAGTTAAAAGAAGAACCAGTAATTGAGTACATTAATCGATGGAGAAATTTGAGCCTAAACTGTAAAGATCGATTGTCTGAAGTTTCTGGGATTGAGATGTGCACAGCAGGAATGCAATGGAACCTTCGTTACATACTTCAAGGGATTAAGCCTAAAACCTTTGAAGACTTGGCCACAAGAGCTCACGACATGGAGCTAAGTATGGGGATAAGTGGAGTTGTAGAACCACCGATTCCTGGATCCTACAAGTATAAAGAAAAGCAAGAGGCAAGGAAAGGGGGCAAACCCTACAATAAATCTTCCGAAAAAGGGTCTATGGTAACCAATGCATCAACTGTCAAGTTCCGAAGGAATGAGAATGAAAAAGATGATAAAGTGAAGAATGAGTCCCAAGAAAGGGGGCAAAGAAGATTGACCTTGAAAGAAATGCAAGAAAGGAAGTACCCATTCCTTGATTCGGATGTCCCAGGCATACTCGATGATCTGCTCAAAGATAAACTTATCGAGCTTCCTGAAATGAAGCGACCAGAAGAAGCGGGACAAACGGACAATCCAAAATACTGCAAGTATCATAGACTGGTGGGACATTCTATCAAAGATTGCTTTGTCTTTAAAGACAAAGTTATGCGATTGGTTGAGCAAGGGAAGATCTTTCTAGATGAAGATGCAACTGCAAACTCTACTTCTGCAGACGGTGGAAATAATTATTCATGCCATATGGCAGGCGAAGCTGTTGTGCCTAAAGTTGAAAGCAAGGCCCATGCTATGAAGATTACCTTCACTGAGGAAGACTTACTGCTCGGTTCACAATCTCACAACCGACCCTTGTTCGTAGCTGGTTGCACTCAAGAGCAAAGGGTGAATCGAATACTGATTGATGGAGGTTCAGCGGTCAATATCCTACCTCTAATAACGTTAAAAAAGTTAGGGATTTCAACAGATGAACTTGGCAGTAGCCGATTAACGATTCATGGGTTCAATCAAGAGGGCCAGAGAACACTTGGTACGATAGTCATGAACTTGATAATAGATGAGATGGCCTCAACAGTTCTGTTTCATGTCATTGATGCTAAAACATCATACAACATGCTCTTGGGGCACCCATGGTTGCATGAAAATGGAGTAATTCCTTCTACGCTGCATCAGTGCTTCAAATACTGCGATGGAGGTAACATAAAAAAGGTACTCGGTGATGAAAAGCCATTTACAGAAGCAGAGTCATACTTCGCAGACGCTAGATATTTTCTGAAATGTATCAAGGCCGATAAGCAGGAAGGAACTTCATCACAAGATAAAGGTGATGATAAACAAGAAAAAGAGAATGCAGATGATGTTTCATCCACACATTCTAATAAAAGTAAACAGTTGATCAAAACTGTAAAAGGGTTGACACTACCTCTGACTAAGGTCGACGCTGAGAGGCCCTCTCCCCCTCCACTCAAAGGATTCACTCGCCCAACACAAGTGGCTAAAACTGAGCATGGAGATGTATTTGAGGCGGCAGTTTCCAAATCGTATAGCCCACAAGCTTACAAACTTCTTGTGAAAGCTGGTTATGACCCTCAAGAAAAATGTGCGGCAAATGAACTGTCTCATAAGATTCCTAGTGGAACCACCCAAGAGAAATTGAAGAGTAATGGCCGTACTTCCAAGTGTATTAGAACAGGCATAGGATATGTTCCGCAAAAACCTGTTCGCATTGCGATAAAGAGGGCAAACACAAACTACATCACTGAAGATGAAATTCTCTCTGAAGAAGAGGAGTCTCATGAGGAAGATAGAAAGACAGAAAGAATCTCAGTATTCGAGAGACTCAAACCAGCTGGGGCTAAAAGGACCACTAAGTTCCCAAGTTTCCCAAAGATACATAGTCGGATCCCATCTCGCATGAAAAGACGATATTTCCTGACTATATCATGTGGCACAATGTTGAAAGCTAAGAAACGAACAATAATCTTCACCCGAAGTGAAGAAGATGATCGTGAAAGTGTAGGCTCATCAGATGTTGTTCATTCCATCATCATGCAAACAGATCTACAAAGTGCAGAAAGAGATCTACAAAGCAAGATCGTCGAGATGAGGAGAGATGGCTATGAAGTGGGGAGCATTGTTAAAGTGGGAGAGAATGAACAAGTTAGGTCCAACCCACGTTTTCAAAGGCAAGAATTCTTGGAACAAGTTGCCACGGTGAATCATGTCACAATACGAGAGGAGACCTCAACCGAAGAGGAAGATGCTGATGATGCTCCTCCAGAATTTGAAGAGGGTATCAAATCTACTGTTGATCAATTGAAGGAGATTAATTTGGGTGGTGATAACGATCCACGGCCAACCTATATAAGTGCTTTATTGACAGCCAATGAAGAAAAAGTTTACATTGAGCTTCTTCAAGAGTTTAGAGACGTGTTTGCCTGGTCATTCAAAGAAATGCCCGGATTAGATCCAAAGGTGGCAGTTCATCATTTAGCAATAAAAGAAGGAGCCAAGCCAGTTAAGCAGATGCAGCGTCGATTTGGACCAGAGCTGGTTCCCTTGATTGAGGCTGAAATTAATAAACTTCTTGAGACGAAAAAAATAAGAGAAGTGAAGTATCCCACTTGGCTCTCTAACATTGTGCCAGTAAGGAAGGCAAACGGACAGCTTAGAGTGTGTGTTGACTTCCAGGATTTGAACTTGGCATGCCCAAAAGATGACTTTCCATTGCCAATTACTGAGCTCATGATTGATGCAACAACTGGCCATGAAGTCCTTTCATTTATGGACGGATCGTCTGGTTATAATCAAATTAGCCTGGCCCCAGAAGACCAAGAGAAAACAGCCTTCCGCACTCCTAAAGGAATATATTGTTACAATGTTATGCCATTTGGCTTGAAGAATGCCGGTGCCACTTATCAACGAGCCATGCAAAAGATATTTGATGACATGCTCCATAAGAATGTCGAATGTTATGTTGATGACATCGTGGTAAAATCAAAGAAGAAAAAGGATCATCTCCAAGATTTAAGACAAATATTTGAGCGTCTTAGAAAATTCCAACTCAAGATGAATCCACTTAAATGCGCATTTGGAGTTTCTTCTGGAAAGTTCCTTGGATTCATTGTCCGACATCGTGGCATTGAAATTGACAGAGCAAAAATTGATGCAATTATGAAGATGCAGGTACCCCGAAACATACATGAGCTCAAGAGTTTGCAAGGTAAGCTGGCATACTTAAGAAGATTCATATCAAATTTGGCCGGCCGATGCCAACCATTCAGCCATCTTATGAAAAAGGGCAGCCCATTTGAATGGGATGAATCTTGCACTAATGCCTTTAACAGTATTAAATCATATTTGATGAAGCCGCCAGTATTGGTTGCTCCAATAGCCGGACGTCCATTGATTCTCTACATATCTGCTCAAGAAAGATCAGTTGGAGCCCTGCTTGCACAAAATAATGATGAGGGAAAGGAGTGTGCTTTGTACTATTTGAGTAGGACGATGACCCCAAATGAGTTAAAATACTCACCAATTGAAAAGATATGTCTTTCTCTTATCTTTGCAATTCAGAAATTAAGACACTACTTTCAAGCTCATACTGTTTACTTGGTCTCAAGGGCTAACCCATTAAAGTTCGTTATGTCAAAGCCGGTGCTCTCTGATAGGCTTGCAAGGTGGTATCTTCAATTGCAGCAATTTGAAATTATCTATGTTCCTCAAAAAGCGGTGAAAGGGCAAGTACTGGCAGATTTCTTGGCTGATCATCCCGTGCCCGCTGAATGGGAGTTGTCTAATGATCTCCCTGATGAAGATATATTGACTATTGAAATCAGTCCTCCCTGGAAGATGTATTTCGATGGAGCTGCTCACAGAGAAGGTGCCGGCGCCGGAGTAGTATTTGTGACCTCAGATGGAGAAGTCCTGCCATACTCGTTCAGTCTAACTGAAAATTGCTCTAACAATGTAGCTGAGTATCAAGCTCTTATACTTGGTCTGGAGATGGCAGTGGATGTAAAACAGCGACACCTTAAGGTATATGGAGATTCGTTGTTAATAATCAATCAACTGCTTGGTTTATATGAGGTCAAGAAACCCGAGCTACGTCCGTATTATGACTATGCTCAAAGGCTTATGAATTGGCTTGGAGATGTAGAGATTGAACATCTTCCAAGTAGCAAGAACAAACAAGCCGATGCTTTGGCAAAGCTAGCATCAACTATAGCAATGCCTGAAGCACATTTCCAAGTTTCGATCTGCAAAAGTTGGGTGGTACCTCCCTTCTTCGAAAAGGAAGATGATGAAGAAGTTGGGTATTGTGCCATAGAAGTGTTCGATATTGGGAAGGAAGATTGGCGACAACCGTTCGTGGATTACTTGAAGTATGATAAGCTCCCCAATGATCCACACCTAAGGATTGATGTTCGGCGTAGAGCACCACGATTCTTCTATTACAAAGATATACTTTATAGAAGATCGTTTGATGGTATTCTCTTAAGATGCTTAAGTGATGAAGAAGCTCTTCAAGCTATGGAGGAAGCTCATTCTGGAATATGTGGCGCCCACCAGTCTGGACCCAAGTTACATTTCAGAATCAAGAGGATGGGATATTACTGGCCTTCTATGGTAAAAGATTGCATAGACTATGCACAAAAGTGTCAGCCATGTCAGTTTCATGCAAATCTCATTCATCAGCCTCCGGAGCCATTACATCCAACCGTTTCTTCATGGCCATTTGATGCATGGGGCTTAGATGTGGTGGGGCCGTTAACAAAGTCTTCTGGAGGCCATCTTTATATTCTGGCTGCCACTGATTACTTTTCCAAGTGGGCGGAAGTTGTACCCTTGAGAGAAGTAAAGAAGGAAAATGTTGCTGATTTCATCCGCATCAACATCATATATAGATATGGAGTGCCTCGATACATCATCACGGATAATGGGAGGCCGTTCAGTAATTCTTTGATTGATAGGCTTTGTGAGAAGTTTGACTTCAAGCAAAGGAAGTCTTCTATGTATAATGCAGCAGCTAATGGGCTTGCCGAAGCCTTCAACAAAACACTGTGTAATCTGTTGAAGAAGGTAGTCTCCAAGTCAAAGCGAGACTGGCATGAAAGGATTCATGAAGCTTTATGGGCGTATCGAACTACTTATAGAACGCCTACTCAAGCTACTCCATACTCCCTTGTGTATGGGGTTGAAGCTGTGGTGCCCCTTGAAAAGCAAATACCATCTTTGAGAATTGCCATACAAGAAGGTTTGACTGAAGAAGAGAACGCACGACTGCGTCTTGAAGAATTAGAGGCACTTGATGAAAAGAGGTTAGAAGCACAACAGAGACTTGAGTGCTATCAAGCTCGCCTCTCCAGAACGTTTAATAAAAAAGTGAAGATACGTTCCTTTCAAGTCGGAGACTTAGTCCTTGCTGTGAGAAGGCCTATTGTCATCACTCACCGAGTGGGAAATAAATTCTTGCCCAAGTGGGATGGCCCACATGTTGTGAAAGAAGTATATACAAATGGTGCATACAAGTTGATATCCGAAGATGGAGTGGGAATTGGCCCCATAAATGGCAAATTCCTGAAACGCTACTACGCATAATCCAGTCAAACCTAAGGAACGCTCCATGACGCACGAGCCTAAACTGCATGTTACTCCTGGTCCGCATGAGTATAAACTGTGCACGACACCCACCAAAGGTAATTATATGTGGTTAAACTATTAATTCACCCCACTCAGATATTTTAAGTGGTTAAAGCATTAAATATCCTACTTTGTCTAAAGTGGTTAAAGAATAGTCACTCCTGGCCCGCACGAGTATAAACTGTGTACGGCACCCCCCCATTCAAACCGAATTATGTTCTTTTGAACTACGTTATGACTTGATCCTCTATAAAGAGGTACGTAGGCAGCTTAACACTCTGTTAAGTTCAGTCATATCTTTGGTTTATCACATCAAGTTTATGAGACAAGCAATAAATCGAAGTATGAAGGCAATATAAGTAAGCGACAGTGAAGGAAATGAACTTTATTGGTAATTAAATGTTCAAAGCATAGTAGGGAAAACAGACGAGTATAAGTAAAAAAAAGAAGAAGCCCTACACTAAACAAAAAAGTTATCAGAAAGTATGCTTCGTAATTCAGCCTTCAGAGCTGCTTTCTCGTTCTCAGATGAATACTCCTTTAATGAGGTCACTGTATCAAGTGCAAAGATATTTTCCTCTATGAGGTCAATTTCCTTCTTAGCACGGTAAATGGTTTGTTTGAGTTGATCAGCTGCTTCACATAAAGTCTTCTCTTTCTTTAGGGTGGCCAACTCGTTGCTTATCAACTCCAATTCTTCCCAGGTTGTCTTTAGTTTTTGTATCTCCATCGTATGAGTGTTCTTATAACTTTGGAGACGATCTTTGATGTCGGCTGAGACTTTTACATAATCTCCCTTGGAGGCCGCTTGATCAGACTTCGATTTTGCAGCAGTATAAGCATCAGCCTTATCAAATAAAGGAGTCAAGGCTTCTTCTAATGTAGAGCAATCGATGTTAAGTACTTTCACTTCCCCTATCAGGTTAAAGACTCCTTCCCTTAGAGATGATAAATATTCGATAGGAGTCCGTTGGAGCTTATTTCTGATACGGCTCCAGGCTTTCTGGGCAAATTGCTCTTTGAGACTTCGAGCTTCTTTCTTGAATTTAAATTCTGTTACTGCTGGGCATGCTTTCAAAGAGGAATCCATTCCTGTGTTCGAAGCATCACTCTTGGTAGAACCGTCGCCCTCAGAGTCTGAAGAGAAGCCTGAGACCTAATTGAAAAAAAATATATATATTTAGATAGAAAAGGAAAGATGATAAAAAAGCTAAAAAAAAAAAAAAAATGGGGCAACCTCGTTGGCCAAGTCTTGTGAAGCGATAGCAGAAATTAATTCTTTTCCTTCATTGGCCTTAGAAGGGGAAGTTGGGTTAGAAATCCTCTGCGCAATCTAAAGTAGTAAAAAGAGCCTTGTAAAAAAAAAAGGAAATATAAAAAAAGAAGAAGAGAATTGGGAGAGTAAAGGGAACCTCATCATCTTGCTTTTCAGTGGAGGCAGTGGACTTCTTCCTCTTCCAATGTTGATCCCTGGATGCGCTGCAATCCTCCACAGATTGACCTTTCTTTCTTTTGTGCGCCATAGGTTTTACCATATCATGCACTGGAGAAATACCTTGGACGTCTTGGTGATTTTCATTAAGATCATCTATGATGTCCACTTCTTCCTCTATAGGGGCTGATACTGGGGTAATCAGGTCTTTAACATGATCAGATAAGTAAGTGCCATGAACATGCTTCCACCACTCCTTATATTCAGAAGTGGAGTAATTTTTAGGAGCCGAGGCTGCACCGGGAAAATAAGCTTCAGATTTGGAGTTACATGTAGTGGAATGACACCAGTAATCAAATCCTTCTTCTAAAGAGGCCTTGCGGAGGTTTGTTCTAAGCATGTTAGGAACATCTTGCAGAAAACCAAATTGACGAGCAAATCTATGAGGAGAATATGGCTCCATTATACAATGACCACCTTGCCTCAATGTAAGATAGCTGGTACGAAGAGCTACAAGATGGGTCCAACTGGTCCAGTCATTATTCCCGTCATCCACATAATAAACGGCTACATCTTTGGAAAAAATGTTGCAAGTCCACGAAGCATTATCAGCTGTTTGAATTCGTTTACGAGCCTCCTCAGGATTAAAGTATTTTGCACCTTGCTCACCAGAATAAGTTACCATGCGAGGATAAGACAATTTGCTACCAATCGGAAAGTGAGTCTTGAAATAATGAGCTAACCAAGCATGAACAAAGTGAACGGGAAATGTTGATTTAACTTCAGATGGATTTGATGAATTTGAGATTTTGTTCAAACCACGATAGATGCTTGTCAGTACGGGAATTGCAAGGCCCACTTTTTTTCCTGCAGCCATTAAGCTCGCCGCTTTAAAAGTACTTGGCCGTATCAAGTTTACTTCGTTACTCGGAAGTACAAAAATGCAGAGCCAGCATGCTAAATAAGCAGCGAGATATGTCTCTTCTTGGTTTGTTGGCGCAATTCCCACTTTTCTGAATTGATTCAATTCAGCAGATGTCCAGGAACGGTGATTTGGGATGATGCCGGTTGGATTGTAAGTTTTTTTGGGGCGATTAGTTGATCTTTTCTCAACACGCATCGGAGGCGCAGGGTATGTTACAGTCTTTTTAGACCAAAAACTTACCCATTGATCAATCGTCACACCTTTCTTATTAGTATCCTTGCAGAGCAAGTGATAAGCACCAAGTAGATGTCTACAGCTGCGCGGAATACATAGCTCATTATTTGTGGAGAACAGTTCTGTTAGGCTCGTCACTGCTTCATCATATAGGTGACCAGCTATAGGCAACCCCATCAAGTTGTACAAGTCCCACAAAGAAATAGACATCTCCCCATGTTTCGTGAGTAAAGTATTGGTGGAAGGACACCAAGCCTCGCAAAAAGCTTTGATAATTTCACAGTTATAATCATAAGTAAAGAGAGACGCGAAGACAGCATCGTATAGCTTGAGGCTTTTAAGAAGAGGTCGGCATCGACCTAGTACATCCTCAGTCCATTCCCAGTATCCTTTGGTGTAGCGGAAGTCTCCAAGAAATTTAATCGGCTCTCCCCAAGTCACTTTTCCTTTCCCTTCCAAGATGCGTCGCCCCAAGGAAGGTAGGGGTTCTAAGCTAGGATGTGACTCGATATCAGCTCCTTTCAAAGTCCAGGTTATATTATTCTTCCCCAAAGTAAGCTCATGAGACCAACATTCAAGGTAGAAGTCGTTCTTAAGATTGGTAGGAACTACAGCATGATTCCCTAACAGAGATTTCTCGACTAAAAGGCGAGTCCCTTTATTCAAAGGTTGACGCTCGTCATCAAGGATTAGTAAGTAGTCTGAGCCAGATTGTCCTGTGATCTTTCTGAAGAAAACCATGCCGAGAAGTGGATAAGCTGCAAGACAAAAGAAGGAATGTTAGAAAAGTCGAAAATGGGCATGAAGATAATTGGAGTTTATGGATTTGATTAATTAAAGGACCAAAAAAATTATTATGAGGTCAATTAATTATTAAATTCGAAATTATAAATTAAAACACACATGACAAAGGAGGTCAAGATGAAGGTGGTGGATGATTAAATTAATATGTGAGTTTAATTAAACTTAAAATTAATTTGGGTCATAAAAGTAGAGGATATGTTGCTGGTGTAAATAAATGGCCCAACAAATACTTATGATGGGCAAGGCCCGAAGCATGTTTTAATTGGATCTCAAAGTAGTGGGTCCAAATTGATATTGGGAATTTGATTAAGCCCACTTTGTGTATTTTGAAAATTAAAAATTGCTGGAGCCCATCATGTGAATTGAAGTCCAAGCCAAACGTGAATCAAGTTGAAAGGTCAAAACGTGAATCAAGTTAGAAAAGGTCAAAATTGATCTCCTTTTTCTAAGAAGTCTGCTGTCTTCTTCCCAGAATTTTCTCCACATTTTCCTTATTGCAGCCACACAACCTCAGCGAAGTTGTCGTCATCTTGCTGTCGGAGTTCTCGCCATCTCCCATCCACCTGTCAGAATCGCTCTTCATCTTCAACCGCCGCACACGCCAGCAGCCGGAATCTGTTGTCTTCGCCGGTTCGCTGCACCGCCAAATGCCGACGGGATCGCAAGCCTCGATGGAGTTCGGTTGTCAGAGTCTATTCCTCGGCTTCAAGCTCATCACCGCTGTCCGACAACCACGCGTTGGAACCCACCGCTCCTCGCCGTCGGTGTCCGCCACCATCGTCAGATCCTTCAAAGCCGCTGGAAGAAACCACTCCGGCCGGATCTGCTTCTGACGAGTACCGAGGCCGCCCGGATCTTCCGCAACGCTCCACCACGTGAACCGGAGCCTGTCGCCACCACCGGATCTGCCACGACACTGCCGTCGCGCCACCAACCGTTGCTCAGCTATCATAGACCACCGCCGCCACCGGGAGCAGACTGCGCCGCTGCAAATCCAGCCGCCTTCCCGCCCGATCCACCGCGCTGCCCACCTATCAACACCGCCATCAGCGCCGCCGCCTTCAGCCGCTGGAGTTTGCCCCAATCCCCCTTCAACCGCGTGCTGCTTCCACTACCAGTGACCGCCTCCATCGCTCGCCGTCCAACATCGCTGGCCGCAACTGCCGCGTATTGCCAGAGGTTCCTAGACCTCCATCGCAACATCGAGTCCCGCTGCCAGAATCGCGAACAACCAAAAGCCCCACCGACGGGAACGATTGCAAATTAAGGGTACCATCAGGCGCGGGTTTGAAAGACGGGTCTGTAACTACCGCCTCTATCACCGCCTCAATCACCGAAGCGGGTCTATGACTACCGCTATATTCACCAGCACCGCTACTGTGGGCATCACTGTTGGGGATTCAAGGAGGAGCCAACTAACTTCATTCAACGGCATCTTGAAGGAAGCCGATGTCATAGCAGAAACAACCAGAAGCAAAGAAACAGGTATGTGCAGGAATAAAGGAACCAGGAAAAGAAACAAGTATGTATGTAGAAATAAAGAAACAAAAAGAAACATTATACGAAAAGAGAAAATAAAAGGAGAGCAGTAAGGCGAAGTTAAGTGTTCATTACTTGTGACGAACGTGCTCGAACTCGTTGCCCTTGATGGAAGAAAGAACCTGCAAAGAAAGAAAGCCGTGAACTGATATGTGGAAAATTGAAGGCAGGAGCTCTCCTTATATAGTTGTTGTAATGGATGATCTTCTATGAATCTTCGTATGTGTTGATAAATATTGTGGAGAGATTTTAGTTTATCTTGTGAAATATTGATAAATATTGTGGAGATATTTGAGTTTATCTTGTTGCTTACAAATTGGTGTATTGCATGAACTCGTTGCCTACAAATTGATATATTGTGGAGAGATTTGAGTTCATCTTGTAAAATCCCAGCGTTATTTGCCTTAAAAAGTTGAGATAAAATCTTGCGAAGGACATCATATTAAATTCAGATTTATCTTCAACATTGGGGTAGAGTTATCACTTATGAAAAAGGCTGCATGCATACTTCAGATGGGCTGAGAGGAGGAAATTTCATGGTGACCCAAGTCAAAAGGAAAATAGGGCCCAAATTAATAAAAGAGAGAGGTTGTGGTAAACTCAAATTGGAAAATTAAAGGGCCAAGCGAAAGAAGATACAAGAATCAAGGAAAAATGTTGCAATTTATTCACTTCAAAGTAAAATTTTAGTGAACAAAATGCAAGGGGGCATTTGTAGGCAATTAAAATTTATTGCCTAAATAAATAAAATACAGAGGAAGATATATTAAGTATTGATTAAATATTTACTTATTAAGGAATTTAAATAAAATAGTTCCTTAAAATAAATGAATAATTAATTAGTAATTAATATAATTATTTGAGCCCAAATCCAAGCCAAATGGGCTCAGTTTAAATTAAATTGGGCAAATCCAAGCCAAATGGGCTCAATTTAAATTAATTGGGTTTAATCTAAGGCAAGTGGGCCTAATTTAAGTCAACAAGCCCAGCAAGTTAAATCCAGCAGGCCTAATTAAATTAAATAGGTCCAAATCAAACCAATAATGCCTAATTAAATCAATAGGCCCAAGTCAAATCCAGCAGGCTTATTATATAGGCCCAAGTCAAATCCAGCAGGACTAGTTAAATTAATTAGGCCCAGGTTAAATCCTACGGGTTTAATTAAATTAAATAGGCCCGTATCCAGTCCAGCAGGCTTAAAGCCCAACATATCTTTTGAAGGAGAAAATATCTCTCAAATGGTTATTTTCTCCACCTATAAATAAGGGCCTTCAGTCCTCATTCAAAAGGACATTCAAGCACCCAAAGACAAGACGCTCTTGAAGAGATCAAGAACACTCAAATCTTCGAATCTTCAAGCTCAAGACCTTCGAGGATCTTCAAATCTTCGAATCTTCAAGCTCAAGACCTTCGAGGATCTTCAAATCTTCGAATCTTCAAGCTCGAGACCTTCGAGGATCTTCAAATCTTCGAATCTTCAAGCTCCAGATATTCAAATCTTCAAAGCTTCAAATCGAAGGCTTCAAGCTAGTCTTCAAGCAGCTTCGAAGTAACTTCAAGTCAAGAACTGCCTCCGATCAAGGATCAAGGTGCTAAGCCTCTCCGATCCGGCGTTCTTCATCCAGTAAAAATCGTGAGGTCAACGGTGTTCTACCAAATTGAACGACGTTCTTCACAACAAATATTCAAGTCAACGTTCGATCCGAACAAAGGCTAGACGCCTCCGGATAAACGTTTTAAAGCTTCAAGCCCCAAACCCGAGCTCGGACAAGCTTTATCCAAAGATCCGACTCAGAAAGTTGATAAAGTCAAGAAAGTCAACTCAAGAGAGGAATCAGAGGATAAATAGAAGCTGTCTACTTCAATTTTCAAGTTTAATCCACATCGGATTATCATTGTAATTTCTTTTGTGTTTATTATTTCAATAAATACAAAATTTGTTGTTACAACAAGTATCAATGATAAATGGACTAGAAGCAATCACAAATGTTCCCTTAATCCCTATGGTCAAGGTAATTAGGTTCTCAACTCATTACAAGTTTTAAGCACAAAAGATTGTCACTTACTCTCAATTCCCTCAAGGGTACTATGATTATAAGATTGGTTCTTCTCACTCAATTAATAACCTACTTAGATCCATTAACTAAGTGTCCCAACATGAGTGTTCTAAGTATACAAAGATGCTACCAGATACTTCACATATTAACATACAAAATCCATATTATAACATGATTCAATCAAATCCCTAAGCACAATATTGGAATGGCCATCCTAACATCATAAATGGAGAGTTTAACCAAACACATCATAATACAAATGAAGTAAATCATATATCATGTAAGAAATTCCAAAAATCACATCAACTAAACCATTAGAAATTCAACAAATCCAAATATCCCTAATTCATCATGTGGCTAGCCTCACAAGAGGTCTAGCCAACAACAAACATCATGAAAACATCCCTAAAATGCTTACAAATATTCATTGTTGCAAACAAAACAAAGAAATTACAAAATGAAAGTAGAGTTCTCCCCTATTTAGAATTGGGTTGATTTCTTCTCTTCAAGATGTAATTTCCACTCTTCAAGCCTCAATCCTCAATAGATGTGTGATGGGTAGATGGATGAAGATGAAGGTGAAAATAGTGGAAAATGGGATGGGATTTGGATGGATGGATGAATGGAGATGAAAATGGATGGAATGGGGGTGTGTGGTGTGTGAGAGCAGCCCCTTTGCTGTTCTCATTTTGAAGGAGTGAGATTTGGGGTATTTATACCCCCTTGGAAAGCCCTAATTTCGAAGTTAAAAGCTAGAATTTTGCATGAAAATTCGACCGATTTTTCGTGCTTCGGTCGAATTTTTCTTATAGTGTGTGTAGCCTTTGATGCTCTATTTTGCTGCTGGTTTTCAGAAAAATTGCACAAAAATTCGACCGAATTTTTCCCCCTCGGTCGAATTTTTGTGACAGCTTCGCGCTGCTTTACTGTTTTGGCTTGTTCTCCCTCGTTTTAACTCCGAATTGAGATCCGCTTTTTCCTACATCTTCCTCTTCGTCTCTAGAATTCATTTATACTTGAAAATTACAAAAATTTCACCAAAGTACAAATTCTCCAAATATTTACAAATATCAAGCAATTTAGGGCACTTAAACACTCAAGCTAAGTATAATTGTATGGAACCATGCTATAAATGGACCCTAAATTCACGAGATTTCTACACTCATCAAATAGAACCCTGAAATCTATTATGAGCCAAAGACAGATCAATCACATTTTGCAAATTCCCAATAGTGTTGGGGATAGACTCCGACAACTGGTTCAGCGATAGGTCTATATATATTGCAACCCCTAAATTACCTTCCTCCGGTGGTAAAAAACCACTCAAGGAATTTGAGGACAAGTCCAGTTTCAACAAATATTTAAGGCGCCACAAGCTGGATGGTATTTTTTGAACCAAGATAAAGATTTCGTAAAGACATGACATATCCTAAACATTCAGGAATGGGGCCAGAAAGTTGGTTTAAGGAAAGATAAAGGCCAAACAAGCTGTGCAAATTACACAGAGCCTCTTGTATGGGACATTCAAGACTGTTGTTACCAAGATCTAATACTTGAAGATCAATCAAAGATTTTAAAGAAGTTGGAATGGTACCTAACAAGTCATTGTCCTGTAACGCAAGAATCAGGAGATTGCTTAAATTTCCAATTTGGTGAGGAATGTGACCCCTAATCTTGCAATTGTAGGCATAAAAATAGAGCAAAGAGGAAGACAAATTTCCAATGGAAGATGAAAGGACTCCACCAAGAGGATTATCAGCAATCCCCAAGCGCTTTAATGATGTGCATCTTGTGAGAGAAGTAATTAAGCTCAACTCTGAAGAAGTTGATTGCTCTGCCTCATCGATCCTCAGATGGTTGTCTGTAAGTCTTAGATGTTCGAGGAGAGTGAGGTTTCCAAGAGAGTGGGGCACAAATCCAGTGAATCTATTGTCGGCCAGTTGGAGTAGTTTAAGATGAACAACAGTTGGAGATTGAGGAAGGTATGGTTCCAGTAAGGTAGTTTTTAGCCAGAAAAATTTTTTGAATAAGGGGTGAGTTGTAGCACAAATCGGGGGAGGGGGGGAGATTGCCTGAAAAAGTATTGAAAGAAAGGTAAACAACTTCCAGATTTGAGAGGTTAAACAGCTCCACCGGAATTGAACCACTAAAACCCTTCAACTTACCCATTGTTAAACTCTTCAGTCGGTAAAGTTGGCCCATTTCTCTAGGTATTACACCTGTTAAGTCGTTATTGGAGAGATACAGTTGTGTGAGCATACTAATATTTGCAATATCTCCAGACAGCTTCCCACTCAGTTTATTGCAGTCTAGATACAATCTTTGCAAGGAAGACATATTTTTCAAAATATGGAGGGACAGTCTCCCTCTTATCTGATTCTTTTCAATTGCAAATTTAACTAGGTTGTCAAGATTGCCAATCTTTTGAGGTATGTCACCTGTATATATTCAGAATATTGGAAAAACGAAATAACAAAAACTGAATTGGCATTAAATCGAAGAGAATGTATTGCATGTAAACCTTCTTAATTATGAGTTGGAATTATTTGTACAAGTAAAATAAATTAATGAGATTCAAGGTATACCATATAACGCAGTTCCCCCCAAGATTTAATATTTGAAGAGATTTCATCATCCCGATTGCAGCCGGTATGTGCCCTCTGAAAGAGTTGTATGACAGTCCTATGATTTCAAGTTTTGAACAATAGGACAAATTTGATGGAATAAGGCCGCTAAGTTGATTATAGAATAAATAAATCCCTTCAAGTAATTGGAGATTATCACACACTCATTGGAAGAGTTCCACTCAATTCGTTATATGAGAAAGCTAATTTTTGTAAAGTGGATATGGTGTAAATGGAAGATGGAATCACACCTGATAAATGATTGTATTGAATGCTCAGAAATTGCAGAGAATGAAGTCTCCCAAACTTTTGTGGAATTTCTCCATGCAGAGAATTGAATGAAAAATCAAGAAATTGAAGATTTGATAAGTTTGATAGGGATTTTGGAATGAAACCTATTAAGCTGTTGTTTATGAGATTAAGGGCCTCGAGCTTAGATAAACTGCCTAACTAGGGTGGAATCTCTCCCGTGAAGTTGTTCACTTTAAGAGAGAGAAACTTCAACCGGTGTAGTAGAGACAACTCTAGAGGCAAACTGCCACTAAAGCTGTTGTAGGAGAGGTTGAGGGAAACCAGAAAGGAGAGGTTTCCAAGATTGTCTTTTGAATGGCCTAGTTGTCATATTCCTTGTTTTCCCTTAGATTTACACACTATCTTTCTTCTTCTTTATTCTTTTTCGTTGTTCAGGGACGAACTCTTAAGTTTTGGGGTTTGATTAATGTGAAATCTGCGTGTTTTAGAGTCCGATTTAGCACCATTTAATTTTGTGGGATTTATATCCATATTTGAGCATCTTGTGGTGGAATTGTATAAATTTTTATTTCAGATGTGCATGAGGTGTTATTTCATGTGTTTAGGTGGAAAACGAGGTAAAAAGAGCAAAAATGGAAGTTCGAAACGAAGTCGGGAGCGAAGTTGGGAGAAGAAGGGCCGACACGAGTCGTGCCGGCCAGGAAGGCCCAGTCGTGCCGCAAGGAAGGGCAGGTCGTGCCGCACATGCTGCCGAGAGACGCCCACATGACCGCCGAGCGCGCCCGCCGATAGCTGCCGAGAGCTGCCGAGCACGAGCACCGGGTGCTGCTAAGATGCACCCATCGTGCAGCCGAGAAGCACCGAGGAATCCGCACAGTATGGCACCTGCACGACTTATGCAGGAATTGGCACGACTCGTGTCAATTGTCTGCCAGGCCCAGTTTCGTCGTTTCATCATTTTTTCGGCCCGTTCATATTTTTAACGTGAAAAATCCCACTTTTAAGTCAGAATTCGTTAAGGATCAGTACTAGACTATAAAAGGAATCCTTGGGGTGTTCCAAACCCTAACTCTACACACCTTTTCACAATTCACCATCCCATCTACCCGTCCCGGAGAGTTCATCAGTATTGCTTACTTGAGAAGGAGAACGAGGAGGTTCAGAATCATGGAAGAGAGAACGGAGAATCACACCATATTTAGGGTTTTTCTTACTCTTTCTTTCTTAATTTTGGATTATATGCTTTCATACCTAACCATGTGTGTTGCTTATAACACCGTGGGCTAGTACTTCTTGGATAGCGCTAGGTTTGAAAGTTAAGTTGTTTTGAATTAATGATCTAGACTTAAGGTTGGATACCTGCAGTATACTTATTCCTTTATTAATGCTTTGATTTGAGACTTATATTTTTGTCTTATATGATCTGTCCTTATTCATGTGTATGTCAATGCCTTTTTCATGCTTATGCTTATTGCTTGCGTTATATAAGAATTATACTTATCAATCTGTTATGGGTAAAGGAGATCTAAACATATAACCTTTATTCATTAGAATAATTAATATAAAACACTTAATATATTTATTAATTACCATTCTAGAGGATTTGGTTTCTTAGATTATTAGGTGGAAATTGGGGATTAATTCTTAAGTACCTATGAAAGGAAGTCTAGTGCTCGAGCCTTTAATGGAATTTTGCATGAAGTACCTAGAAAGGGAGTAGGAATTATTCTTCTGCATCTGAGGGTTTGAACTAGATTTATGTGTTAAGTTTACTTTAGAAAAGAGGTTTAACATAATTAAGTAATTGGTTTTATAAGAACTGCAGGGATTCTAGCTGATTGTCTAGTAATTTGATTGGACCAATTTAACCAGATTTCCTAGTGCTGTCTATCTTCTCTCTTGAATACTTTCCATATTTAATTATTTGCTATTTTATTATTTTTAGTAATTATTTTCTGCATAGTTAATTTAGGTAATTCTCTTTAAAAATCAGATTTGTCTTGATTTAGAAGTCATAATTAGATTAAATAGTAGATCTATAATTATCCCTTGGGTAGGATATTATTTTTACTTGATCATACGTGAAACTACAATTGATTCCTACACATGGGGACACGCAAAACAGTGAACAAGCAAAGAGATACCATTTTCGTTGTTTTAAACCATTTTTTTTCCTTTCCGGTCATATAGTACTGATTTCTGTGTATATAATGAATTTCTATCGAACTTATTTTTATATGAAGTTTTCGGTTTAGAGTTAATTATGCTCCACAAAATGACAAAAAATTCTTCAATATAAACATTCAAAGTCACAAATGTACTTTAAGAACATATGGATTATTGAAAATAGGGTAGGCAATGGAATTATTGAACATGACTATAAAAGTGCAAACATTGTTGTGTTCGATCGTTTGGTTAACGTGACCTGTTAGGGTTCCATACGTTTCTAACATACAGCGGAAGCACGAAAATAAGAAACGTATTATCTTTCACCAGGGTATGTTGGAGAAGATGGATTCTCGCTGGCAGCCTGCGCAGCCTCACCGTTTTGGGGCATAACTCTCTTATCTGATGTCAGAATTGAGTGATCTACATGCCAAAATGATTCTCTCTTCCGTGGCTTTCTGTCAGTATATCACACGTTCTGTTCTGAAGCCTGTACGATTTTATAAAAATTGTAGAAGGTGGCGGACAGCAGCAGCTAACAATCTTCCAGTCTTCTGCTGTATTCCCAAGTCCAATCTCGACATCGTGTGGGCGACGATCCTCGAGATCTTCTCAATCTTCTGTTCCCTCACCCTCCTCACAGTGTTAGGCGTGATTAATCTCTTAAATTAGGATTTCCGGACAGCTGAGATGACTTATATATATGGGCTATAGCAGGGACCAGGAGGAGAAATTAGAGTTGGGTCTCCAATGGGCTTAAGTATCCAAGCTTAGCCCAAAGTACTTAAGTCCAATAATAATAATATATACCACTAAAATATTATTATTGCACTACCGTTCTAATCCCATAATTACGTTATGTGCTCCTTCTTATTATGAGCCCGTTAGTCTCCCCAAGTTTAAGATATATACAATGTCCATTAATTAATTAAGTTACTGACAACTCCATTAATTAATATTTCATCCGAGAGTAGTACCACTCAACCTTATTATCATGCCGGAATAAATCCACCTGCAAGGTTTACATGATAATCCTTATGAGCTCCTCAAGGGGACATCATCAACCTATAACGGACACTGATTCCTTCTACAATCAATAGCACACTATAGAGACAGCACTATTTCCCAACTCACCGAGTTTATTGATTTAATTACATGTAAATCTCACCCATTGATGAATCAAAGAAATACATATTGCCCTACGTGTCGAGGTTATTGTATAGGGATTAAGAGCACGAACATCCATAATAACAGAGATCAAGTTCTTCTATAAGTCTGTATAACTCGAACGATCTCAAGCGGTCCTGCTCAATACACACAAGTGCATTAATGTAATTCTATAGCCAAGACAAGCTAATACTAAACCACACTACAATCATCCCGATAGAGAGTCCCCGTCTATCTCAGTTGTGAGCATCTGTTTATACTTTATAAGGAAACCGATAATATGATCTTCCCCGTGTTGTCGCACAACATATTATCTACAGTATAAAGTAAGTGGACTATTGCATCGTGTATATAAATAAATTATAAGACGCAATCATTTGATCATATGATTCTCATTTCAAATAAATTGTTATAACATTGTTCATACTAAAGCTAAGACTTTTAGTATACAATCCAACAAACATGTCTTGAAACATTGTTCCAAGAATATACAAATTACGTTCCAACTAATTTATGAATCGCATAAAGGACAACCTCTATTACAAAAATTGAAAATAATAGCATGATAATGGCAATGATCATGTGATGTGGTAACAGAACAAGGACACCGCAAAGGACTTATCTCTATATTTAACCTCGTACACGAAAATTAAACTTACTTTTGATATTGTGTAGCTCTGGTAGAGTTTCTTTCATGTTTATTCTATCTCTTGGGGATTCTGCAGAGCACTTCAAGGCCAACACCAATATGGATGATACGCACTGCATTATCTTGTTGTAGTGTTCATCATCAACATTACTCAATAAGTTGGCGTCTATAACCTCATCAACATATTGTGGTAGCAATCTCTCAACCCACAGCTTAATGCTAAGATCACCAGCGAACATATCATCACTTGGCCTTTTTCTCGTAAATGTTTCCATCAACATCACGCCATAACTGTAAACATCACACTTTGTCGACACTAATCCTTCCAAACCATACTCTACAACAATTAAAATCATTAGTTATCCACTTAATAAGATACAATGCAGAGAATTAAGAAAGCAGTTCAATTTGAAAAAAAAAAAAGAAAATCACCTGGAGCAATGTAGCCAAGTGTAGCAAGGGTGTTAGTCACCACAGTGCTCTCCCCATCTCCCAAAAATTTTGCAATCCCAAAATCACTAACATGCCCGACCATCTCTTCGTCTAACAACACGTTACTCGGCTTCAAGTCACAGTGAACGATAGGCGTTGTATAGCCATAGTGAAGATACTCCAGTGCACATGCTACGTCAATCATTATGTTCAGTCTCTGAATGAAATCCAAGCAATAGTTGTGGGAATACATCCATTTTTCAAGGTTTCCGTTGGGCATATAATCAAGAACTAATGATCTGAAGTCTTCATTAGAGCAACTGCTTACAACCTCAGTCAGGTTTCTATGGCGAATGTTGCGTAGTACTTCACATTCTACGTCAAAACTCCTGAAAGCGTCTCTAGTTTCCAGATTAAACACCTTCACGGCAATAACCTTCCCATCTTTGAGAACTCCTCTGTAAACTGAACCAAAACTCCCAACGCCTAGTATATTGCTTTCATCGAATTGTTGAGTTGCCTGCACGATTTCATAATAAGAAATTCTTTCCGGTGCAGCGGACACCACCAAACCATTTCCACCTATTTTCTGGACTTTCTTTCTACGCCGTAACAAGATAAAGGCCAAAGCGGCAACAGTGACGAGGACCAAAAACCCAGCAAGAGCAAATAAGGCAAATTGGACTTTCTTTCTCTTCAATCGGTGACTGGATTTTCTCCTACAAAGCGGTACGTTGAACTTTGGAATTCCACAGAGTGCCTTATTACCTAAAAAAGACTCCATAGTAAAATATCTGAAGGAGCCACCATTTGGAATCTCCCCACTTAAAGAATTGAAAGACACGTTAAAATAGTGGAGCTGCTGAAGTTTCTCAAGAGAGTTTGGGATTGAACCTGACAAGTTATTTTCAGACAAGTCCAATGTCTCTAAACTGAGCATATTCCCCATGGACACTGGAATAGAACCCTCAAATCTATTATGAGCCAAAGACAGATTAACCACATTCTGCAAATTCCCAATAGTGTTGGGGATAGTCTCGGACAACTGGTTGTACGATAGGTATATGTTAGTTGCAGCCCCTAGATTAGCCACCTCCGGCGGTAAAAAACCAGTCAAGGAATTTTCGGACAAGTCTAGCATCAACAAATCTTTAAGGAGCCACAAGGTGGATGGTATGGTTGAAGTGAGCATGTTTGAACCAAGTAAAAGATTTCGCAAAGACAGGATATGTCCTAAACATTGAGGAATGGGGCCAGAAAGTTGGTTTCGGGAAAGATAAAGGCCAAACAAGCTGCGCAAATTGCAGAGAGGCTCTGGTATGGGACCTTCAAGATTGTTGTCTTGGAGATCAAATCCTTGAAGATTAATCAAAGATCCGAAAGAAACTGGTATGGTACCTGAGAAGTCATTCTCCTGTAATGAAAGAATGAGGAGACTACTTAAATTGCCGATTTCAGGTGGAATGGGACCCCTAATCTTGCAATTGTAGGCATAAAATCTGAGCAAGGAGGTAGACAAATTCCCAATGGAAGGTGGAAGGACTCCATCTACAAGGTTATTACCGATTGACAAGCGCGTTAATGATGTGCATCTTGTCAGAGAAGTAATGAAGCTCAACTCTGAAGAAGCTGACATCTCATCGATCCTCAGATCGTTGTTTGACAGGTTTAGTTGTTCGAGGAGAGTGAGGTTTCCAAGAGAGTTGGGCACAAATCCAGTGAATCTATTTTCGGTGAGATCGAGTAGTTTAAGATGAAGGCAGTTGGAGATTGAGGAAGGTATTGGTCCAGTAAGGTGGTAGTTGTAATCCAGTAGAACAACTTCAACAAGGGGTGAGTTGTAGCACAAATCGGGGGGAAGACTGCCCGACAAAGTATTGTTATTGAGGTCAACAACTCTGAGGTTGGAGATGTTAAATAGCTCCACCGGAATTGAACCACTCAAACCTTTCAAATTACTCAAATCTAAACTCTCCAGTCGGTGAAGTTGGCCCATTTCTCTTGGCATAACACCTGACATGATTTTAGAATTAATTTAAAGCATTTGGAATTAGATTTAGGAATTTATAAATAATATTATGAGACGAAAATGAATGTCCTAACTACTTTGGAACTTTTTCAAATAATGAAGTAAATAGATATGACACACTACAAAAAAAAGTATTTTTTAGCAATAGAATTTACCAACGGAATTCAATCCGTTGGTAATTACCAATGAATTAGCAACAAAAATGACATTTTTCTTTTAGACAATAGAATACCAACGGATTTATTCTTTATTTTACCAACGGAATTCAATCTCGTTGGTAACTACCAACGGATTAACAAGGTAATAATTATATAAATAACAAACAGAATTATTAGTAACAGATTACCAACGGAATTAATTTTTCATTGCTAAAAGTTTACCAACCACCACTTTACTAACGGATTAAGTTGCTAATCCGTTGGTAAACTATTTTAACAATGGAATTAAGACTTTTACCAACGGAATATTCTGTTGGAAAAAAAACAGTTTTTTATTGTGACACTTATATTTTAAACTCTACACATTTATATTAGTTACTACTTACTATCAAATATGAGTTAGAATCTTACATATTATCAATTGGACATGTGAAATTAATCTACAAAGCCATAATAACAAGTGTCATACAATAAAAGTTTTGTTATATTTTTGTTGTTACATCTCCTTTTACACACATTACGTATGTTAGTAAGGAAATCTCAACATTTTCCTTAGGTTTGATATTTTTCTTTTAGTGTATAGATTTTTTTATATCTATGTGTCAATCATCTAACAGTTTCTAACAGGAAATATAATATTAAAATGTAATAGGAGAGACCCGGAGTGCAATGAATGAGTGGAATATGAGTTTGAAATAGGTGATCCAATGCGCTATTAACCAATCAAAGCCTAAGTCTCTTTACTAATTTATTTAGGAGTTAGTCTCATGTGAACTGGTACGGTGTAAATTCTTCGTCCTCTTTAATTTAAACACTAACAATACATACGGTATAATAGATTAGAAGGGAGGACCGTAAACTCAGTTTACACAAGTGTTTGTCTTTATTCAATCGCACCTGTTATGTCGTTCCTGGAGAGATCCAGGAGTGTGAGCATACTAAAATTTGCAATCTCTCTGGACAGCTTCCCACTCAGTTTATTGCTCCATACACCCATAATTTCCAAGGAAGAAGCATTTTTTAAAATATGGAGGGGCAGGGTGCCTGTTATCTCATTCTTTTCAATTCCAAACTCAACCAGGTTCTGAAGATTGCCAAACTCCACTGGTATCACACCTAAATATTCAAAATATTGGCAAACAAAGTTAAAAATATATATGAAAATTGAAGTAGACATGTTATTAAAATGTAGAGATTAATGAATTGCATTGAGTCGGATCTCCGTAATTAAGAGTTGGAAAAACAATTATATTCTAGAAATTAACACTATTCTAATGAATTATTTCTTCATTAACATTGGTGCCATGTGATTTGTAAACTCTGATAACTTTTGATTTTTGAGTACTATTGTACTCATAATAATATTTAACTTTTTTCTTAAAAAAAAAGAAAGAAAGAAATTAACACTATTCTCAAGGGTAAACTTTGAATATTAACACTAATCTGGGAATGGTAAAGTAATACATAAACCTAATATTAGATTAACTGGGGAACCTTATTGGTTGTTGAAGATCATCAGCGACTTGACATTAAAAGAATATCTGTGAAGATATATAATGTCCGCAGATTTGATCAAGAAACAGAATTGTCGATCACATGTGGTCATGATATAGAATTAATCTTCACACTACCGACATATTGCATTGCATGTATAAATAGGTGACTTAATTTGCAAACACTCGTGTGTAAATCGGGTTCACGGTGTAAACCCTGTGGGCTCCCTTCCAATCCTATGTACCTATGTATTGCTAGGTGTTTAAATAATTAAGGGGGACCACAGAATTTACAAGGTTTTATGATGTAAACCTGGTTTAGAAGAGACTAACTCGACTTAATTAGCATATTAAACTAGCTAGCTTGAATAAAACAAAGAAGCAGTCAAGCCTTATTGGGTGAAAGCGTGAGTATGAGAGAGAGTGTATTGAGTGTAATAAGAGTGGTATTCTCTGATAATTGTCATATTGTTCAACATTGTGTGAGTTCAAAATTCCAACTTTTGATCCAACAATTCCATACAAGTTTTGGTGACGTAAAATAAATTAAATAGAATAAAGGCATACCATTCAATTTGTTTCCCCCAAGATATAATCGTTGAAGAGATTTCAACATCCCGATTGCAGGCGGTATGTGCCCTTTGAAAGAGTTGTATGACAGTGACAAGATTTGAAGTTTTGAACAATCAGATAGATTTGATGGAATAGCGCCTCTAAGTTGATTATTGGTTAAATAAATCCCTTCAAGTGATTGGAGATTATCACACAAACTCATTGGAAGAGTTCCATTCAATTTGTTACTTGTGAAAGCTAATGCTTGTAAAGTGGATATGTTGTAAATGGATGATGGAATCACACCTGATAAATGATTGTTTTGAATAATCAGAAACTGCAAAGAATGAAGTCTTCCAAACTCTTGTGGAATTTCTCCATGCAGAGAGTTCAATGAAAAATCTAGATATTGAAGATTTGATAGGTTTGATAGGGATTTTGGAATGAAACCCATTAAGCCGTTTTTTCTGAGAGAAAGGTACTCGAGCTTAGATAAACTGCCTAACAAGGGAGGAATCTCTCCCGTAAAGTTGTTAACATCAAGAGAGAGAAACTTCAACCGGTGTAGGAGAGACAACTCTGGAGGCAAACTGCCACTAAAACTGTTGTCGGAGAGGTCGAGGGAAACGAGAAAGGAGAGGTTTCCTAGGTGTGGAGGAATGGTGCCGGAGAGACCCATGTTGGAAATATTCAACACCGTCACTCTGTGGTGACGCAAGCCGCAGGTGACACCAATCCAGTTGCAAACAGAGCTTGAATCAGTCCAATTTCTTACAAGTGTGTGATGGGAGTGCATGATTAGGAGAGATTTAAGTGAGAGAAGAGCATGTTGATCTGTGGTTAGGCTTTTGGCTAGACAAGGTATTTGGAAGCTGGTTATTAATAATAAATTTGCACATGCAAATACCAAATGGCAAGCTTTAAACATGATTATTGTAATGGAAATACAGAGGGCTTGCTGTGTTTAACTTATACTCCATATATATGTAAAGGAATTTCACAAGGAATACTTTATGAGTCAATAGAAGACTAATTCAGAGAATTTAGGGAAGGGGTAGACTTAATGGATCTACATTAAATATATTAGTTGGCGAGCATTGACTTGGAAGTCTACACAGCCAATAAATTCCTGTTTGTCTTCAATATGTGTGGATACAATATGTTGCAGTAACAGGAATTAGGGATTTGGGTTCTTCTTTACATAATTAAATTAAATGTAACTCTCTTTGACTCATTAATATTAAGTTTGCCATCCCTTGTTCTCTACATTTTGGGTAGGAGTGTCATCGTCATCTCATGAAGAACAAAAAACCTTTCTAAAAATAGCGAAAAGCAGAGAATGATTATGTATTAGAGTAATTTGCAGAACGAGGGAGACATTTCAGGTTACACATGAAAATTAAATTGACGCTTGATACTGTGTAGCTCTTATATAGCTTCTTTCATGCTCATTCTATAACTCGGGGATTCTACTGAGCACTTCAAGGCCAACACTAGAAGTCTAGAATGGATGATACCCATAGCATCATCTTTTATTATTTTTCAGGTCTCAAATCGATAGTTAATCCATTCTTCGGACCTTAAACTGAAAAAAAAATCTATAATTATATAAAATAATTTAATAATGGTTATATAAATATACCAAGTGTTTTTTTTTTGGTGCTAATAAATTATAAAAATTTTTAAAAGAATTTAAAATATGAAGTTTAATGTAATTGTAGTTATATTTGTTTAAGAGTTAATTGCAAAAATAATCATCACCTTTACATCAATTGTAATTTAGTCCCAACCATTGAGATTTAACAAAAATATTACCACTTTTGAAGTTTGATATAAATCACGCTTATTGGGTAGTTAGGTGCTGCTCGATCGCTGACGTGACTTACCTAATAACTTTTATCAATTGATTCGGGCTTCACTCCAGCTAGAATTCAAACCTTCCTGTCGTATCTCAATATCCTTGTAGGCAATTAAATTTTATTGCCTAATAAATATAAATGCAAAGGAAAATATATTAAATATTGATTAAATATTTATTTATTAAGGAATTTAAATAAATTAATTGCTAAAATAAGTAAATAAATAATTGATAATTAATATAATTATTAGAGCCCAAATCCAAGTCAAATGGGATCGATTCAAGTCAAAAGAGCCTCATTCAAGTCATGTGGGCTTGACCCAAGTCAAACCCAGCATGCCTAATTAAATTAAATATGCCCAAGTCAAACCCAGCATGCCTAATTAAATTAAATAGGCCCAAGTCAAATCCAGCATGCCTAATTAAATTAAATAGGCCCAAGTCAAAACCTAATTAAATTAAATAGGCCCAAGTCAAAGCCTAATTAAATTAAATAGGCCCAAATCAAATCCAACAGGCTTATTTAAATTAAATAGGCCCGTATCCAGTCCAGCAGGCTTAAAAGAAAGGAAAAAGCCCAACATATCTTTTGAAGGAAAAAATATCTCTCAAGTGGTTATTTTCTCTACCTATAAATAAGGGCCTTCAGTCCTCATTCAAAACACATTCAAGCACCCGAAGACAAGACGCTCTTGAAGAAATCAAGAACACTCAAAGACCTTCGAATCTTCAAGCTCAAGACCTTCGAGGATCTTCAAATCTTCGAATCTTCAAGCTCAAGTCCTTCGAGGATCTTCAAATCTTCGAATCTTCAAGCTCAAGACCTTCGAGGATCTTCAAATCTTCGAGTCTTCAAGCTCCAGATCTTCAAATCTTTAAAGCTTCAAATCGAAGGCTTCAAGCCAGTCTTCAAGCAGCTTCAAAGTAACTTCAAGTCAAGAACTGCCTCCGATCAAGGATCAAGGTGCTAAGCCTCTCCGATCCGGCGTTCTTCATCCAGTAAAAATCGTGAGGTCAACGGTGTTCTACCAAATTGAACGACGTTCTTCACAACAAATCTTCAAGTCAACGTTCGATCCGAACAAAGGCTCGACGCCTCCGGATAAACGTTTTAAAGCTTCAAATCCCGAACCCCGAGCACGGACAAGCTTCATCCGAAGATCCGACTCAGAAAGTTGGTAAAAGTCAAGAAAGTCAACTCAAGAGAGGAATCAGAGGATAAATAGAAGTTGTTCACTAAAATTCTCAAGTTTTATCCATCTCGGATTATCATTGTAATATCTTTTGTGTTTATTATTTAATAAATATAATTTTGTTGTTACAAATTTTGGCACGCCCAGTGGGACCGTTTCTACCTCTCATCTCCTCTTCGAGCAAAGTAAGATGGTTCCGCTAAGAATCAAAGTCAACAGATCAGCTTCTGTCTTCAAGTCTTCAGAATTACAAGTGGAAGACGTTAATGTAACAACTAGAAGCATGTCAAAGATGGCACGATCTGAAGCCTCTTCAGAGATAAATTCTTCAGTTGGAGTTACCTCTGGAGTGATACCATATGATGATAAAGATGAAAAAAACGACTCAGCTAACTCAACCCCTATACTTGAAGAAAGCTCATCGTCTGATTCATCCATAGCCTCGACAATGGCAATAAACACTTCGTCTGTCGAAGAACAGTTGGCAAGCTTAACTGAATCCGTTGCTGCACTTGCCAAACAGAACCAAGAACAAAATACTTTGATTTTCAAACTGATGGAGAAAATGGCTGGTGCCGAAACTAGCCAGGCGAACGAAAAGCAAAAAGAAGATGCTGAAAATGAAGTAGATGAGTCTGCGAAGCATCAGACGATGGGGAAAAGGGTGATTGAAGAAGAATTGAACATCTCCCATGAGGGAATGGTTCCTATCAGCCAGTTAAAAAGCATTATACTTGGCACAATGAAGGACCAATTCGAAGAGAGCTCTAAACCTTCATTCGCTTATGCTAAGCCTTATACTAGGAGGGTTGGCAACTTGAGGATGCCACCTAACTATCAACCCCCCAAGTTCCAACAGTTTGATGGCAAAGGTAATCCAAGGCAACATATAGCACATTTCATAGAAACGTGCAATGATGCTGGCACTCACGGAGATCATATGGTGAGACAATTCGTTCGCTCTCTGAAGGGAAATGCTTTTGAATGGTACACCGACTTGGAGGCTGATTCTATAGACAGTTGGGATCAGATGGAATATCAATTCCTTAACCGTTTCTATAGTACTAGGAGGACGGTTAGCATGATAGAGTTGACGAACACCCGTCAGTTAAAAGAAGAGCCAGTAATTGAGTACATTAATCGATGGAGAAATTTGAGCCTAAACTGTAAAGATCGATTGTCTGAAGTTTCTGGCATTGAGATGTGCACAGCAGGAATGCAATGGAACCTTCGTTACATACTTCAAGGGATTAAGCCTAAAACCTTTGAAGACTTGGCCACAAGAGCTCACGACATGGAACTAAGTATGGGGATAAGTGGAGTTGTAGAACCACCGATTCCTGGATCCTACAAATATAAAGAAAAGCAAGAGGTAAGGAAAGGGGGCAAACCCTACAACAAATCTTCCGAAAAAGGGTCTATGGCAACAAATGCATCAACTGTCAAGTTCCGAAGAAATGAGAACGAAAAAGATGATAAAGTGAAGAATGAGTCCCAAGAAAGGGGGCAAAGAAGATTGACCTTGAAAGAAATGCAAGAAAGAAAGTACCCATTCCTTGATTCGGATGTCCCAGGCATACTCGATGATCTGCTCAAAGATAAACTTATCGAGCTTCCTGAAATGAAGCGACCAGAAGAAGCGGGACAAACGGACAATCCGAAATACTGCAAGTATCATAGATTGGTGGGACATTCTATCAAAGATTGCTTTGTCTTTAAAGACAAAGTTATGCGATTGGTTGAGCAAGGGAAGATCTTTCTAGATGAAGATGCAACTGCAAACTCTACTTCTGCAGACGGTGGAAATAATTATTCATGCCATATGGCAGGCGAAGCTATTGTGCCTAAAGTTGAAAGTAAGGCCCATGCTATGAAGATTACCTTCACTGAGGAAGACTTACTGCTCGGTTCACAATCTCACAACCGACCCTTGTTCGTAGCTGGTTGCACTCAAGAGCAAAGGGTGAATCGAATACTGATTGATGGAGGTTCAGCGGTCAATATCCTACCTCTAATAACGTTGAAAAAGTTAGGGATTTCAACAGATGAACTTGGCAGTAGCCGATTAACGATTCATGGGTTCAATCAAGAGGGCCAGAGAACACTTGGTACGATAGTCATGAATTTGATAATAGATGAGATGGCCTCAACAGTTCTGTTTCATGTCATTGATGCTAAAACATCATACAACATGCTCTTGGGGCGCCCATGGTTGCATGAAAATGGAGTGATTCCTTCTACGCTGCATCAGTGCTTCAAATACTGCGATGGAGGTAACATAAAAAAGGTACTCGGTGATGAAAAGCCATTTACAGAAGCAGAGTCATACTTCGCAGACGCTAGGTATTTTCTGAAAAGTATCAAGGCCGATAAGCAGGAAGGAACTTCATCACAAGATAAAGGTGATGATAAACAAGAAAAAGAGAATGCAGATGATGTTTCATCCACACATTCTAATAAAAGTAAACAGTTGATCAAAACTGTAGAAGGGTTGACACTCTCCCTGACTAAGGTTGACGCTGAGAGGCCCTCTCCCCCTCCACTCAAAGGATTCACTCGCCCAGCACAAGCGGCTAAAACTGAGCATGGAGATGTATTTGAGGCGGCAGTTTCCAAATCGTATAGCCCACAAGCTTACAAACTTCTTGTGAAAGCTGGTTATGACCCTCAAGAAAAATGTGCGGCAAATGAACTGTCTCATAAGATTCCTAGTGGAACCACCCAAGAGAAATTGAAGAGTAATGACCGTACTTCCAAGTGTATTAGAACAGGCATAGGATATGTTCCGCAAAAACCTGTTCGCATTGCGATAAAAAGGGCAAACACAAACTATATCACTGAAGATGAAATTCTCTCTGAAGAAGAGGAGTCTCATGAGGAAGATAGAAAGACAGAAAGAATCTCAGTATTCGAGAGACTCAAACCAGCTGGGGCTAAAAGGACCACTAAGTTCCCAAATTTCCCAAAGATGCATAGTCGGATCCCATCTCGCATGAAAAGACGACATTTCCTGACTATATCATGTGGCACAATGTTGAAAGCTAAGAAGCGAACAATAATCTTCACCCGAAGTGAAGAAGATGATCGTGAAAGTGTAGGCTCATCAGATGTTGTTCATTCCATCATCATGCAAACAGATCTACAAAGTGCAGAAAGAGATCTACAAAGCAAGATCGTCGAGATGAGGAGAGATGGCTATGAAGTGGGGAGCATTGTTAAAGTGGGAGAGAATGAACAAGTTAGGTCCAACATACGTTTTCAAAGGCAAGAATTCTTGGAACAAGTTGCCACGGTGAATCATGTCACTATACGAGAGGAGACCTCAACCGAAGAGGAAGATGCTGATGATGCTCCTCCAGAATTTGAAGAGGGTGTCAAATCTACTGTTGATCGATTGAAGGAGATTAATTTGGGTGTTGATAACGATCCACGGCCAACCTATATAAGTGCTTTGTTGACAGCCGATGAAGAAAAAGTTTACATTGAGCTTCTTCAAGAGTTTAGAGACGTGTTTGCATGGTCATTCAAAGAAATGCCCGGATTAGATCCAAAGGTGGCAGTTCATCATTTAGCAATAAAAGAAGGAGCCAAGCCAGTTAAGCAGATGCAGCGTCGATTTCAACCAGAGCTGGTTCCCTTGATTGAGGCTGAAGTTAATAAACTCCTTGAGACGAAAAAAATAAGAGAAGTGAAGTATCCCACTTGGCTCTCTAACATTGTGCCAGTAAGGAAGGCAAACGGACAGCTTAGAGTGTGTGTTGACTTCCGGGATTTGAACTTGGCATGCCCAAAAGATGACTTTCCATTGCCAATTACTGAGCTCATGATTGATGCAACAACTGGCCATGAAATCCTTTCATTTATGGACGGATCGTCTGGTTATAATCAAATTAGCCTGGCCCCAGAAGATCAAGAGAAAACAGCTTTCCGCACTCCTAAAGGAATATATTGCTACAATGTTATGCCATTTGGCTTGAAGAATGCCGGTGCCACTTATCAACGAGCCATGCAAAAGATATTTGATGACATGCTCCATAAGAATGTCGAATGTTATGTTGATGACATCGTGGTAAAATCAAAGAAGAAAAAGGATCATCTCCAAGATTTAAGACAAATATTTGAGCGTCTTAGAAAATTCCAACTCAAGATGAATCCACTTAAATGCGCATTTGGAGTTTCTTCTGGAAAGTTCCTTGGATTCATTGTCCGACATCGTGGTATTGAAATTGACAGAGCAAAGATTGATGCAATTATGAAGATGCAGGTACCCCAAAACATACATGAGCTCAAGAGTTTGCAAGGTAAGCTGGCATACTTAAGAAGATTCATATCAAATTTGGCCGGCCGATGCCAACCATTCAGCCATCTTATGAAAAAGGGCAGCCCATTTGAATGGGATGAATCTTGCACTAATGCCTTTAACAGTATTAAATCATATTTGATGAAGCCGCCAGTATTGGTTGCTCCAATAGCCGGACGTCCATTGATTCTCTACATATCTGCTCAAGAAAGATCAGTTGGAGCCCTGCTTGCACAAAATAATGATGAGGGAAAGGAGTGTGCCTTGTACTATTTGAGTAGGACGATGACCCCAAATGAGTTAAAATACTCACCAATTGAAAAGATATGTCTTTCTCTCATCTTTGCAATTCAGAAATTAAGACACTACTTTCAAGCTCATACTGTTTACTTGGTCTCAAGGGCTAACCCATTAAAGTTTGTTATGTCAAAGCCGGTGCTCTCTGATAGGCTTGCAAGGTGGTATCTTCAATTGCAGCAATTCGAGATTATATATGTCCCTCAAAAGGCAGTGAAAGGGCAAGTATTGGCGGATTTCTTAGCTGATCATCCCATGCCTGCAGAATGGGAGTTATCTGATGATCTCCCCGATGAAGATATATTGGCTATTGAAATCACTCCTCCTTGGAAGATGTATTTCGATGGAGCTGCTCACAGAGAAGGAGCCGGCGCAGGAGTGGTATTTGTGACCTCAGATGGAGAAGTTCTGCCATACTCCTTCAATCTAACTGAAAATTGCTCTAACAATGTAGCTGAATATCAAGCTCTTATACTTGGTCTGGAGATGGCAGTAGATGTAAAGCAACGACACCTGAAGGTATATGGAGATTCGTTGTTAATAATCAACCAGCTGCTTGGTTTATATGAGGTTAAGAAACCCGAGCTACGTCCGTATTATGACTATGCTCAAAGGCTTATGAATTGGCTTGGAGATGTAGAGATTGAACATCTTCCAAGGAGTAAGAACAAACAAGCCGATGCTTTGGCAAAGCTAGCATCAACCATAGCAATGCCTGAAGCACATTTCCAAGTTCCGATCTGCAAAAGTTGTGTGGTACCTCCCTTCTTCGAAAAGGAAGATGATGAAGAAGTTGGGTATTGTGCCATAGAAGTGTTCGATATTGGGAAGGAAGATTGGCGACAACCGTTCGTGGATTACTTGAAGTATGATAAGCTCCCCAATGATCCACACCTAAGGATTGATGTTCGGCGTAGAGCACCACGATTCTTCTATTACAAAGATATACTTTATAGAAGATCGTTTGATGGTATTCTCTTAAGATGCTTAAGTGATGAAGAAGCTCTTCAAGCTATGGAGGAAGCTCATTCTGGAATATGTGGCGCCCACCAGTCTGGACCCAAGTTACATTTCAGAATCAAGAGGATGGGATATTACTGGCCTTCTATGGTAAAAGATTGCATAGACTATGCACAAAAGTGTCAGCCATGTCAGTTTCATGCAAATCTCATTCATCAGCCTCCGGAGCCATTACATCCAACCGTTTCTTCATGGCCATTTGATGCATGGGGCTTAGATGTGGTGGGGCCGTTAACAAAGTCTTCTGGAGGCCATCTTTATATTCTGGCTGCCACTGATTACTTTTCTAAGTGGGCGGAAGTTGTACCCTTGAGAGAAGTAAAGAAGGAAAATGTTGCTGATTTCATCCGCATCAACATCATATATAGATATGGAGTGCCTCGATACATCATCACGGATAATGGAAGGCCGTTCAGTAATTCTTTGATTGATAGGCTTTGTGAGAAGTTTGACTTCAAGCAAAGGAAGTCTTCTATGTATAATGCAGCAGCTAATGGGCTTGCCGAAGCCTTCAACAAAACACTGTGTAATCTGTTGAAGAAGGTAGTCTCCAAGTCAAAGCGAGACTGGCATGAAAGGATTCATGAAGCTTTATGGGCGTATCGAACTACTTATAGAACGCCTACTCAAGCTACTCCATACTCCCTTGTGTATGGGGTTGAAGCTGTGGTGCCCCTTGAAAAGCAAATACCATCTTTGAGAATTGCCATACAAGAAGGTTTGACTGAAGAAGAGAACGCACAACTGCGTCTTGAAGAATTAGAGGCACTTGATGAAAAGAGGTTAGAAGCACAACAGAGACTTGAGTGCTATCAAGCTCGCCTCTCTAGAACGTTTAATAAAAAAGTGAAGATACGTTCCTTTCAAGTCGGAGACTTAGTCCTTGCTGTGAGAAGGCCTATTGTCATCACTCACCGATTGGGAAATAAATTCTTGCCCAAGTGGGATGGCCCACATGTCGTGAAAGAAGTATATACAAATGGTGCATACAAGTTGATATCTGAAGATGGAGTAGGAATTGGCCCCATAAATGGCAAATTCTTGAAACGCTACTACGCGTAATCCAGTCAAACCTAAGGAACGCTCCATGACACACGAGCCTAAACTGCATGTTACTCCTGGTCCGCACGAGTATAAACTGTGTACGATGAACTCCTGGTCCGCACGAGTATAAACTGTGTACGACACCCACCAAAGGTAATTATATGTGGTTAAACTATTAATTCACCCCACTCAGATATTTTAAGTGGTTAAAGCATTAAATATCCTACTTTGTCTAAAGTGGTTAAAGAATAGTCACTCCTGGCCCGCATGAGTATAAACTGTGCACGGCACCCCCCCGTTCAAACCAAATCATGTCCTTTTGAACTACGTTTTGACTTGATCCTCTACAAAGAGGTACGTAGGCAGCTTAGCACTCCGCTAAGTTCAGTCATAAATCAGGCCCTTCGCATCAAGCATATGAGGCAAGTATTAAATCGAAGCATGAATGAGTTGAGAAGAAAAGGTTGACGAGGAGAAAGCATTAGTTGAACACGAAGTTGTGTGAAGAAAATCAAATTATTGAAGTGGTAAAGGAAGTTCAAAGCAGTGGTGGAATGATAAAGGGGCTGAAGTGATGGAGATGATCAATGTTGCCACACCATATGTTACAAGTGGATTAATGTTAGCAAGAAGATGTTGATTTAATTTATGGATTTAATTAATTAAAAGTCCCAAAATAAATTTATGGGATCAATTAATTATTAATTCCAAAATTATAAGTCAAATCTTTAATGATGGAGGAAGTTCAAAATGTTAGAGAAAACAATTAATTAATTTATGCTTCAAGTTTAATTTACTTGAAACTTAAAGCATGAATTAATTAATTAGCCCATATATCCTGTCCAATTATTCAAAAAATTTATGAGCTCAAAGTGGATGAAGCCAAATAATATTGGGAGTAATAGTAGGCCTGATTTTTCTTGGGATAAATAAGCCTGGACATGAAATAGGAAAAGCTAAAACCCAAATATCAATTTATTTTAAGAAGCTCAAGATCGTGATTGTCTGATTTGGGCAAAATTCAAATAAAATTGGAAAGTTATGAACTTCTATCTCCAAATTGGAAAATTATGTGAAGAAACTTCTCTCTCCTCTCTCCTGACAAATCACGTGGGTGATCAAGAGGGAGTCAACAAATCACTTTCTCACTCCTCCTTTTAAAATCACGTGAACTGCTCGGAGTAAAGATCACAGTGCTTCTCTTTGAACTTATGAAAAACTGACAATGAAAAAAATTCCTATCGCCACGCCCTGCCATGGCTTCTGCGGGGTTCATCATAACTATGCCAGACTACGCAATCGCCGTTGCTCATCTACCAGTGCCCAACAGTAGCCGCTTCCTGTCGCGATTCAGCCGCCGATCCCTCGACGAGGATTGCGTGCTGCCGCCATTGAAAGCACCACCGACAGCCGCTGCTCGCTCACTCCCATCCTCGTTGGCATCCGTCGGATCTCTCGACAGTCACCGTTAACTTCTCCTCAGCCATCGCCACGATACGGCCGCCGCACCGCCTCCATCCGCTGCCTATCGCCATCAGAAGCCCTTCCTCATCGGATCCCGCAGCTGCTTCGGATCCGCAACGT
Organism: Pogostemon cablin; assembly: GCA_023678885.1. Lineage (NCBI taxonomy): Eukaryota > Viridiplantae > Streptophyta > Magnoliopsida > Lamiales > Lamiaceae > Pogostemon > Pogostemon cablin. Next base: position 1,887,694 of record CM042973.1, read on the forward strand.
CGCACTCCAGCCGGGTCTCTCTCGCTCTTCGCCGAAAAGTCCCGTTGATCATCGAGCTTGTCGCTGTGTTGCCACCGCAGATCCAGCCCACTACGCTACCATGGATCGCGACACCGCCCTCATCCGCTGCTACAAACCGCCCAGCCGCCGCTTCCGAGGCCTGTCGACGGGAACGTCCGGGCGCCGCCTCACCAAGCAGCCTCTAAGCGCAGCGAACAGTCCCTCCCCGTGCGCTCAGCCATCGCCACGACACGGTCGCCGCACCGCCAACCGCTGCGCCGATCTCTCGTTGCCACACGCTACCATGGATCGCGACCGCCTCCATCCGCTGCAAGGGCCGCCGAGTTTCACTCCTCCACTGTCCATCGCAAACCGCCAAATCCTGCCGAGCACCAGCCTCTTCTCACCGCCTCCGCTGCACACGACCGCCACCGTGAGCAGCCCGAGCTGCCACTGTTCGGACGCGACCACCGCCGCTACCGGGAGCAGCCTGCGCCGCTGCAAATCCAGCCGCCTTCCCGCCCGATCCACCGCGCTGCCCACCTATCAACACCACCATCAGCGCCGCCTTCAGCCGCTGGAGTTTGCCCCAATCCCCCTTCAGGAAACCGCGCGCTGCTTCCACTGCCAGCGACCGCCTCCATCGCTCGCCGTCCAACATCGCTGGCCGCAACCGCCGCATATTGCCAGAAGTTCCTAGACCTCCACCGCGACATCGAGTCCCGCTGCCGGAATCGCGAACAACCAAAAGCCCCACCGACGGGAACGATTGCAAATTAAGGGTACCATCAGGCGCGGGTTTGAAACATCACATCGTCTTCACGGGTCTGTAACTACCGCCTCTATCACCGCCTCAATCACCGAAGCGGGTCTGTGACTACCGCTATATTCGCCAGCACCGCTACTGTGGGCACCACTGTTGGGGATTCAAGGAGGAGCCAACCAACTTCGTTCAACGGAATCTTGAAGAAAGCCGATGTCATAGCAGAAACAACCAGAAGCAAAGAAACAGGTATGTGCAGAAATAAAGGAACCAAGAAAAGAAACAAGTATGTATGCAGAAATAAAGAAACAAAAAAGAAACATGTATATGCAAAGAGAAAATAAAAGGAGAGCAGTAAGGCGAAGTTAAGTGTTCATCACTTGTGACGAACGTGCTCGAACTCGTTGCCTTTGATGGAAGAAAGAACCTGCAAAGAAAGAAAGCCGTGAACTGATATGTGGAAAATTGAAGGCAGGAGCTCTCCTTATATAGTTGTTGTAATTCTTGTGGATAATCTTCTATGAATCTTCGTATATGTTGATATATTGTGGAGAGATTTTAGTTTATCTTGTGAAATATTGATAAATATTGTGGAGATATTTGAGTTTATCTTGTTGCCTACAAATTGATATATTGCATGAATTCGTTGCCTACAAATTGATATATTGTGGGGAGATTTGAGTTTATCTTGTAAAATCCAAGCGTTATTTGCCTTAAAAAGTTGAGATAAAATCTTGCGAATTTAAGGACATCATATTAAATTCAGATTTATCTTCAACATTGGGGTAGAGTTATCATTTATGGAAAGTGTTGCATGCATACTTTGGATGGGCTAAGAGGAGGAAATCTCATGGTGACCCAAGTCAAAAGGAAAATAGGGCCCAAATTAATAAAAGAGAGAGGTTGTGGTAAACTCAAATTGGAAAATTAAAGGGCCAAGCGAAAGAAGATACAAGAATTAAGGAAAAATGTTGCAATTTATTCACTTCAAAGAAATATTTCAGTGAACAAAATGCAAGGGGGCATTTGTAGGCAATTAAATTTTATTGCCTAATAAATATAAATGCAAAGGAAAATATATTAAATATTGATTAAATATTTATTTATTAAGGAATTTAAATAAATTAATTCCTAAAATAAGTAAATAAATAATTGATAATTAATATAATTATTAGAGCCCAAATCCAAGTCAAATGGGATCGATTCAAGTCAAAAGAGCCTCATTCAAGTCATGTGGGCTTGACCCAAGTCAAACCCAGCATGCCTAATTAAATTAAATATGCCCAAGTCAAACCCAGCATGCCTAATTAAATTAAATAGGCCCAAGTCAAATCCAGCATGCCTAATTAAATTAAATAGGCCCAAGTCAAAACCTAATTAAATTAAATAGGCCCAAGTCAAAGCCTAATTAAATTAAATAGGCCCAAATCAAATCCAACAGGCTTATTTAAATTAAATAGGCCCGTATCCAGTCCAGCAGGCTTAAAAGAAAGGAAAAAGCCCAACATATCTTTTGAAGGAAAAAATATCTCTCAAGTGGTTATTTTCTCTACCTATAAATAAGGGCCTTCAGTCCTCATTCAAAACACATTCAAGCACCCGAAGACAAGACGCTCTTGAAGAAATCAAGAACACTCAAAGACCTTCGAATCTTCAAGCTCAAGACCTTCGAGGATCTTCAAATCTTCGAATCTTCAAGCTCAAGACCTTCGAGGATCTTCAAATCTTCGAATCTTCAAGCTCAAGACCTTCGAGGATCTTCAAATCTTCGAGTCTTCAAGCTCCAGATCTTCAAATCTTTAAAGCTTCAAATCGAAGGCTTCAAGCCAGTCTTCAAGCAGCTTCAAAGTAACTTCAAGTCAAGAACTGCCTCCGATCAAGGATCAAGGTGCTAAGCCTCTCCGATCCGGCGTTCTTCATCCAGTAAAAATCGTGAGGTCAACGGTGTTCTACCAAATTGAACGACGTTCTTCACAACAAATCTTCAAGTCAACGTTCGATCCGAACAAAGGCTCGACGCCTCCGGATAAACGTTTTAAAGCTTCAAATCCCGAACCCCGAGCACGGACAAGCTTCATCCGAAGATCCGACTCAGAAAGTTGGTAAAAGTCAAGAAAGTCAACTCAAGAGAGGAATCAGAGGATAAATAGAAGTTGTTCACTAAAATTCTCAAGTTTTATCCATCTCGGATTATCATTGTAATATCTTTTGTGTTTATTATTTAATAAATATAATTTTGTTGTTACAATCCTCTTCTGCAAGTACGATTTGGCTGTAAGGTCTTTTAATCCTTTAGTTGCTAATATAATTTGGCTAGACTGTTTTCAAGTGTGAGTGTTGCTATTATAATAAGCACATCTTATCCTGCTCTTGTTATTAATTGTAAGCAGGAAATAATGTCTTAAAATGTTTATTGGAGGTTAAATCTTGTTTCTTTCTGGCAGCTGGCTGGCTGCATTTTTCACATGATGAAGGCTTGTTTAAAATGGCTTAGTGTTATAAATAAATTATTTATTAATATAACTTTTCTTACTTCTAAAAAATATAAATGTATCTATTAATATATAATAATGTTATAATATTTCTAAGTGTATATATTTACTTTCCATATAATTATTTATATTTAAAAAAACATTTACTATACAAGATTAATTTTAAAAAAATTAAAATTATCCTTTTAGTTTCCTTTAAAATATATTTAATGTTGTATTATCTCAAACTTTAATAATGCACAATTAGATAATGTAATGCAAGAATCCCCAGGATTGGCCTGAGGACTTGATGTGCTTTAGGATGAAATTCCCTAAGGTCTCAAGTTCAAAACCTACTGATGCAATCAACCACTGAGGGGCTAGTCTATATAGAGATTGCTCTGGATTGAAATGGGATCCTCGCTAATGGACGGTGGGTTTTGGTCTCCCCCGAATTAGTCATTCAACGGACCCAGTGCACAAAAAAAAAAAAAAAAAAAGATAATGTAATGCAGAATGAAAAGAATCAAATGGTTGGAAAATCGGAATAATAATAGTTGATGTGGTTCGTCCAAGTTTTTCGACTTTTTAGTCTTCGTCTTCTTCGTCAGTTGTGGAATATATAGTTTTCATTAAATATTTCCAAGGACTTTTTGGACCTTGCCCGCTTAATTGCATGTGGAAATTTAATTTTGTACAGTATATAATCATTCATTTGAAAATAACTCTTTCTAAATTTAAAATACTACTGCTAGGATATAATTTATCTGTTCTTGAGATAACTTTTTGGCTCACATGCAATTGCAAAATAGCAAAATGTGAAATTTTCTTGTTTCTTATTTAACAGGTTCATTTGAAGCATTTCTAATTTCCTTGTTTCTTATGTAATAGCTCGGTGTTGCTATAGGTAACTTTTGAGATCTATGTCATCATCTATCATGACTTTGAATTAAATTGATACTCCAACTGAATTTGTAATTTTTGCTAAATGCATTAATCATAAATTCAGGAGTTAATCTAAAAGTTTTAAGGAGATAGAAATCAGATAGAAATTAACCGAGTTAAAAGTTTATTTTGTCCCATAACTATTGAAAACTTTAGATTTTGTCCCAAAAAAGATATTTGTATCGATTTAATCCCATAACTATTGAATTTGTTTCAATTTTGCCCAATTTTCGCCGGAACCCTAGAATTTCGCCTGAAATTGATGACGTGTGTGCAGAATGCGATGTGTGAATTTGGGAGAATCCGACGAGGGAGGGTGACGTGGACATGTGGGCAAAATTGATCCAATAGAGTCGCCACATCATCAAATTATTAAAAAAATTAAAAAAATAAAAAGATGACTCATCAACTCCAGCCCCACCCATCAGCCGCGACACCACCTTCCCAGAATCCACCTTCTGCAATTCGTCAGCCCGTCGAACAGGATCCGGAGACAAATCCGGCGAACTTTTTCGGGCCGATTTGTATTTTCCGGTGGGTGTAATTCGCCATCCTTCATTGCCCAGCAGGCGGAGACGCTGTTCGCCATTCCGACGACCTCGCCGGAGAACATGGAGTTCATCCAGAACTGGCAGGTGATGAAGTTGGAGAGGGAGTAGCCGATCAAGAACTGAACCACAATGAATGATTCGGCGGTGGAGATGAAGCAGGAGGCGAGGACGGCGGGAGCGATGAGAAGGGAGACGGCGACGGTGACGACACATGGACCGAACAAGTCGCAGGCGGGGCCCATGGCGAGGCGGGAGAAGACGGAGCCGATAAGGATGCGAGCAAGAAGCTTCCCGGTTGAACCTGCTGGAATCCAAAAGCGAATTCGCCGGAGTTGATTGCAATTGGGGGATTAGGTTTCGATTTTAATGTTTATTCTGTTTTGTTTTTAATTTACGTTTTTATTTTAATAAAATAATTTAAAATATATTATAGAAAATTAAGAGTTGATGAGTCACCTTTTTATTTTTTTAATAATTTGATGAGGTGGCGATTCTATTGGATCAATTTTGCCCACATGTCCACGTCACCCTCCCTCATCGGATTCCCCCAAATTCACACATCGCATTCTGCACACGTCATCAATTCCCGGCGAAATTCTAGGGTTCCGGCGAAAATTGGGCAAAATTGAAACAAATTCAATAGTTATAGGACAAAATCGATACAAATATCTTTTTTGGGACAAAATCTAAAGTTTTCAATAGTTATGGGACAAAACAAACTTTTAACTCGAAATTAACCTAATAATACCTTTGCTAGACATGGTTGTTAGTTTTTAAGAATGTACCTGTATTTTTCTTTACCAGGATAAAATTGATGAAGCAATTTTTTGTTATATCTTTGACAAGATTTATCTTATCTATTTTGCTGTTCTATTGATCGCTATGAACATTACTTTAAGAGACTTTATATTAATGCTTACTATTCTGGTCCTTTTCTTATTATTAATCTTTTTGCAGGTGGTAATGTCAAGTAATCAATGGACATGCACCATAAAGGTCAAATTCATGATAAACTTGTTTTTATATATGATGCAGCCTCAAACATTTTTTTTATGGAGTTTAGTATGAAGCACAGAATTCAAGTTAAGCTACATTTTGATATATTTCTCTTATATCTTATAATTGTTGTTGGTGAATCATGTTGATGTGATGCTACTGAGATTGCAATTTAGACTTTGGGATGTTAAATTCGATTATATTGATGTTGGTGTTTTGTATTTGTAGTATCCTTTGTTAAATGTGAATGAATTATAATATTCAAAGACTATGGCTTATTTTATTTTATATTAAATTATTAAATAGTTAAAAAAAATATTTATAACAACGGTGATATTACCTATGACAATGGGGATTATCCATTGTCAAATAAAACTATGGCAATGGGGATACCCTGTGGTTAAAAGTTGCTTACAACAACGGGAAAATTGCCTACAACAATGGGTATTCACCATTGTTAAAAGTGTAGAACCTTTAACAACTGTCGGATCGAGAACGAAGATAAGAGGACTAGCTATGATGACAGGGATTCCCCATTGTCTTAGATAGCTACAACAACGGGAATACCCTGTTGTGAAAGAGTAGCTATGACAACGGTTCGAATACCGTTGTTAAAAGTTTGGAACCTATAGCAACTCCCGAAAAGACAACGGAGCTTCAAAGCTACGACTACAGGATTCCTCTTTGTCGAAGAAAGCTATGACAACGGGGCTACCCCATTGTTAAGAAATATTTTGGTGACCAATACAAGCTTTAACAACAGATTTTAAGAGTTATGACAACGGGTATACCCCGTTGTTAAAGAGGTGATATGACAAGGGTTCAGTCACCGTTGTTAAAAGTCTGAACCTTTAACAACTGTCTTATTAACAATGGAGTTGGAGGGTCTATAACAACGGGGATTCCTGTTGTCTTTCCACAATTTTAGCATAGTGAGCCAAAATGATTATGGGGATTCTCAACTCAGGAACTTTGGAAAAACACGCACTCAAAGCCCGCTCTAAGAAGGTACCCCGACTAGTACATAGCCAATAATGATGTTCTATTCACGGCCAAACGAGTTGAATCACCAATTTCTAATTTAGTGGGCTCAGTTTTAAGTTGATGGCCTCATTATTCCATTACTTGTTTTGCTTCTCCTCCAACTTTTCACCAATTCTTACCTGGAGAAATATTTGTGAAAGATATAGCGGAACAGTCACTCCAATGTGATAAGGAACTACAGATATTAAAAAAAATCTCACAAGAGTTCAACAACATATGCAACGGACAACAAAGAGGCATCTAAGAGAGGTGAATTTTCAAGGAGGTGATAGAGTTGTTCTAAAGATACGTTACAAGAAGCATTCTCTTCGTCCACTGAAAAACTCTAAATTAACTCTGAGTCATTATCACCCTTTTCAAATCACAATACAGCTAAAGTCCCTTGCCATTTCCAGATTCTAGGATTGTGGACAATGCTACTTCCAGCAAGGGAGAAGTTGATAGAGTCAATCAAGGGAGTCAGCCATACCATAATTATTCTGCCCTATTCATGCTAATCACCAATTTTTTAGATTAAAAAGAGCTTATTTGAGGAAAATTAGAGTTAGCAATAACTATGTTATTCCCATAATAATAAATTAGTTCTTATGATAAATGATTATAAATAAGGGATAGAAGAGAGGGGAGCATTGTCGAGAATTTTCCTTGTGTCATCATTGGGCAGCCTTTGGCTGACAGGAGTCATCCCAGGGGTGGGGAATCGTATTTTTACTTTCCTACTTTTCTACTGTTCATATTTCCTTTCTCATTTGTAATATTCCCTCACGTTTATATAGACGCATATATTAAGAAGTGTTATTTTTAAAATATATAATGTAAGAAAAAGTAGAGGTAAGTTGGTAATTTAAAAAAAAGTAAATAAAGTTATTGAGAATGATGAATAAAGTGTAAAAATGTAAATAAAGTTATTGGGATTGATGAATAAAGTATAAGAAGTGGATAAGATGCATAGTGTATTTTTACTGTAAATGGAATGTGAATAAATATATGGGACACCCCAAAATGGAAAGTGTGAATAAATATGCGCGATGGAGGGAGTATAACTTTTTTACTATCATAAACCGTCTCACAAGAAGACTTTCGTGAAACAGATAAAAAGTGATAATTTTTTTTATTAAAAGTGATTAAATCTTTGATATAAAGTCAAAAATATTAAAAATATATGGGATAGTAACTACTAGGTACATTAGAATCTCCTTAATTACTATGAGATACAAACATACAAAAATATTACTACTAACTACATAAATATATAGTGATATTCCAATATTACCATTACAATGTGCTGCACATAAATGTTTGTGTACAACAAAAGTTCGTGTGCAGCAAAAAAGTGTGGTGGTCCGGCGGAGGTCGGCGACCGGCTTGCGGTGGTCCGGCTGCGGTCCGGCGGTGGGTGAGGGTTTAGGATTTGTGGTTTAAAAGTGTATGGGTTTAGGATTATATTTGGTATTTACTTTAATATTTTGAATGTTAAAGTAATTTTTTTAAATCAATGTATCTCATAATAATTATGGGTACAAAGTGTGTACCTATGAGTAATTTTTCCAAAATATATACACTCCCTCCATCCGGATTCATGGGTGTCATTTGCTTTTCGGCACAGAGATTAAAGAGTGTTGTTATTTAATGTGTTGTGGGTAGTTATATTAGTGGAGGTGTGGGTCCATTTTTTAGTTGTATTAGTAGGTGTGTGGATAAAAAAGGAAATGAGACCTCTAAAGGCGGACACTCAAAATGGAAAAATGATACACTTGAAAGCGGACGGAGGGAGTATATAAAAAGAGTTACATGAAATAATCTAATACAATTTTTGCCTAGAAAGATGCTATTTAGCTAGCGGTGCGTAAGAGTGGGTTTAGGAAGGGACATAGGATGTTGGTCCAAATATGTTGCTCTGTCCGGATGCCAATAATATGGTTTTATTCCTCGAAAGCCCCACCTTAACCATAGATGCCAAAACTTTTGGTTTGATAGACCATTAACGCTTGGCATTATGACAACATATCAACTGGCATCAATGTAGTTGACTCAAGCTAATTATCCTTGATTGATGATATGAGCAAAAGTGAGACAACCAATTATTATCAAATAGATTAATCAGCAGGCCTTTCAGACCAAGTTTTTCAGGAGTTTTAACCTTCAATGAAATAATCCATGAAAATGAATGTGAAGTGTGTCTTCTGTCCTCTTTTCCAAAAAATCACTGCCGGTGAATTGTTTGCTACAAAAGTGGGCCGATAATTGGGCTGAAGATTAATTTCTGCTAGTTTTGGGTTACCATTTTGTCCATTTACTTGCAAAGCTTCAAACTGAAATTGCTGGAAATTCTAGGTGAAATTTGATTGGGCCAGCACTGGGTTAAACCAATGAGGATGTAAGTGAATTGAGAAAGTTGCTGCTATTAGGATGTGCCACAACCAAGGAGGGGCTGGGAAATGTTCAAGAATGGGCTTTACAACTGGAGCTAATGGGCTAACATCTGAAAGTCGTTGGACTTATTATTGGGCCAAAATTATGAACGTGGGCCACTTGAATTATTTTACTGAGTGTTGTAAAATACACACTCATTTTTATTAAATACACACCATCTATTAAATACACATTTTTTAATTTTAACTTTTGAATTTTATTATATACACCCCCAATAAAATTCCAAAATTACCTTTTTTAAAATTAAAACTAAATACTCCCTCCGTCCCAAGGAAGTCTGCACTCCTCTTCCCGGCACGGAGATTAAGAAAATGATAACTTTTAGGGGTATATAGTATTTTTTTATAACAAAAAATGATAAAGTACGATGGGTGTGTAAGGTATGGGTGATTTTTTTTTGTAAATAAAGTGTATGGGGAACTGGGGAAGGGAGATTGTGTTTGATTTTTTGCTTTTTTTAGGAGAATGTCATGCATTACGGCTTGCTTGTGTCGATTAAAACAAAGTAATTGTGATTGCTAAGTAGTTAAAACAAAGTTCTGGCAATGCCTGCATAAATGCTGTCTTATTTTCGACCATAATTTGTAAGAGAGTATTTGAGTACAATTTATAATTAGAAACACCTTTTTTGTTGTAGTTAGAGAGATCTCCTCTTAGTAAAGCAAGTTAGGTATGGTAGGCCATGGAATTATTGAACATGAACTATATGTTAAACACCATTGGTGCAAATATGTCTTGAAATATTGTTCAAACAATAAACAAAAGACATTCTAACAAATTTATGGATCTCATGAAGGGCAAGTCGGTGGCTATATTAATTTAGAAGGGCAAGTCTTGTGTGAGACCGTCAGACGTAAGTCATTACGTGAGTCGAATAAAAAATGATAACATCATTAATATAAAGTGATACTAAATCGAAAAAAAGGAATAAAAAATGATAACATCATTAATATAAAGTGATACTAAATTGATAAAAAGTTATAATGGTGTAGTAAACTATTTCATGAACAATTTATTGTACAAAAAATAGTAATAACATTTTATAGCGAAAATGATAACTTTTTATAGCAAAAGTGATAATGGTGTTTATCACTTTTTATCCATCTCACATAAGAGTTTACGTGAGAGTTGACAAAGACTTGTGTGAGACCGTCTCATGGATCTTCTTATGTGAGACGGATTATCCATTAACCCAATTAAATACTCCCCCAAAATAAATATGGCAAAGACTTGTGTGAGACCGTCTCACGTAAGGGCTTATTTGAGACGGTCAGAAAGTGATAACTTTTATATAGGAAAGTGATAATAAATGAGTTAAAATCATGTTTAGTCCCATAACTATAAGAAAATTTTGATTCTGTCCCAAAAAAAATAAAAATTTCAATTTCATCCCGTAACTTCCGAAATTGGCCAATTTTGGTCCCAAAGTCGCCAGAACCCCAATTTTTGACCGGAATTTGAAGCTTTTTGAAAATTGGCTGTGTTTTCCAAATCATTCTGCTAAATCTAACAAGTTTCATTCATCCACGGGCTTCATGCATGACTCCCGATGATGACTGATCTCTGATAGCAAACGGTGTCTCGTCTCAGCTGGGTGTGCCAATGTTTACACACATAGATCGACCATCATGCCATTCTCCGCCAATCCGATGGCGGCTGCTTATTTCACTAAGCTTTGGTGTTTCGACTGAATTCGAAGCTCTAGATTCTCATTGTTAAATTTGGAATGACAACTCCAAGTTTTCTGTGGAATTTGGCTAAAAAATATTTCACCGTCGGTGTAATTAGCCTCACAATATCTGATCGATATGCCAGCTTTATGGCTGTTCGTGGTTTATCAATGTCGCCTACTTTGAATCCCCATATATGGCAACAACTCCACTGGTTTTGTGTTTGATAATAATGTATGAGTTAAAAGTTTGTTTTGTCCCATAACTATTTAAAACTTTAGATTTTGTCCCAAAAAAGATATTTGTATCGATTTTATCCCATAACTATGAGTTTTCTTTCAATTTTGCCCAATTTTCGCCGGAACCCTAGATTTTCGCCGGATATTGGTCACGTGTGTTGCACGTGACTGATGAATTTGGGGGTTCCGGCGAAAATTGGGGGTTCCGGCGAAAATTGGGCAAAATTGAAAGAAAACTCATAGTTATGGGACAAAATCGATACAAATATCTTTTTTGGGATAAAATTTAAAGTTTAAAAAGTTATGGGACAAAAAAACTTTGGGTTGATTCCTAAAAAATTCACCACCTTATTGGAGGGTTTTCAAATCTATCACGACCTTTTATTTTTGTCAATTCAATACACGATCTATTTAATATTTTCAATTCTTTCACGAACTTTTATTTTTGTCAATTTAATACACGATCTATTTATTATTTTCAATTCTATCACAACTTTTATTTTTTGCTATTTGATACACCACTTATTTTATTTTTTAAATTCAATTAAATACATTATTATTATTATTATTATAAATGTACAACTATATAGTTATTAATCAGTGGAACTAATACTCCATCCAAATTTTTAATTTTTATTTATAAATTTAAATTAGTTACTAATTAATTTCCTTTATCATAAAATTTTTATTTTCAATAAATAATTTTATTTATATTATACTTTATTAGAGTTGTGGATTTACTATATAATAATAGTGGTAAGTTCGAGCAGAAGCAGTAGTAATAATAATAATAATAATAATAATAATAATAATAGAATTTTTTGTTATGGTTAAAAATAATTTTACATAAAGGTCGACTAATGAAGATAATTTTTTAATCGAATGTTAATTTACTATAATAACAGAAAAAAATCTTATGAAATAAATGATCGGCTTGTGTGTTTTAATTAATTTTTAAATAATTATTATTATTAATAATAATAACACTATAATAATAATAATAATGAATTTAATTAAATTGAAAATATAAAATAAGTGGGGTACGAAATTGCAAAAATAAAAGTTGTGATAGAATTAAAAATACTCCCTCCGTCCCGGCCAAAGGTCACCATTTGTTTTTTGCACGTGGATTAAGGAGTATTATTATTTTATGTAAAGTGGATAGTTGTATTAGTAGTGAGTGGTGGGCCATATGTGGGGTCTTTTTACTAAAAAGGAAAAATGAAAACATTTGAATGGGATGCCCAATATAGCAAAATGGTGACCTTTCGGTGGGACAGAGGGAGTATTAAATAGATCGCGTACTGAATTGACAAAAATAAAAGGTAGTGATAAAATTAAAATATTAAATAGATTGTGTATTGAATTGAAAAAAATAAAAGGTCGTGATAGATTTGAAAATTCCCAATAAGGTGATGCATTTTTTAGGAATTAACCCAAGAGTTAAAAGTTTTTTTGTCCCATAACTTTTTAAACTTTAAATTTTGTCCCAAAAAAGATATTTGTATCGATTTTGTCCCATAACTATGAGTTTTCGTTCAATTTTGCCCAATTTTCGCCGGAACCCCCAATTTTCGCCGGGACCCCCAAATTCATCAGTCACGTGCAATGCATGTGACCAATATCCGGCGGAAATTTAGGGTTCCGGCAAAAATTGGGCAAAATTAAAAGAGAACTCATAGTTATGGGACAAAATCGATACAAATATCTTTTTTGGGACAAAATTTAAAGTTTTAAATAGTTATGAGACAAAACAAACTTTTAACTCATAATGTATTGTTTGAAAAATTATGCCTCAATAAGTACAAATTCTCGAGCGGTGACATCGTGGGTTTTCGTTCCCCTAGTTTTTATAAGGAGAAAAATGTAAAAAGAATTGCTTGCTTGCCTAGTGATTGGATCCATCTCTCTTCATTTGACAGCGTGAGGGTTCCTGAAGGGCATTGTTAGGTCCTAAGTGACAATGCAGCTTGTAGCCTAGACTCAACATCATTTGGTCGGATTCCTCTCAGATTGATCTGTGGACGCGTAACCCATATTGTGTGGCCACCTCAAAGAGTAGGCGGAGTCGATCGTAGGATCAGCTTGTTGCCAATTTTCAGAAAGCCTCAATTTCGGGCCAAAAAATAGGGTTCCGGCGACTTTGGGACCAAAATTGGCCAATTTCAGGAGTTATGGGACGAAATTGAAATTTTTATCTTTTCAGGGACAGAATCAATGAAAAGTGATAATGCTACTTCATGAACAATTTATAGTATAAATAAAAAGTGATAACATTTTATAGCGAAGTGATAATAATAATTTATAGCGAAATTGATAACTATTTTAAAAAATAAAAAATGGTCTCATGTGGAGAAAATTGCAAAACTGGTCCCGTCCGTCACGGTCCCATTTGGGTTTGGTCCCAATAGTTTTGATTTCAGTCCCAAACCTTTTTTTTTGGACAAAACTGGTCCCAAACCTTTTTTTTTGGGTAAAACTGGTCCCAAACCTTTTTTGGGCAAAAGTGGTCCCAAGCCGTTAACTGTCCCGTTAATCCCCGTTAGCAATATTGGTCCCACTAGATTTAACCTTATATATTGGGACCAAAATTGCAAAATCTTGCAATTTTGGTCCCAAAGCACCTGTAATATCTATTTCTGGCGATAAAATGGGATAATTTTTTGCGCCCAAATTAAAACCTAACTCCACCCTATTCTATCCTTATAAAATAACTCAACCACAACCTACTTACCATCACAACACAAAATTACAGAGAAGATAGAAGATACAAGAGAAGAAGAATAAGAAGAGAAGAAGAAGAGGAGAAAAAATGTATATTCCTCCGAATCATCAGCACAAAAGAATAAGCAATACCTGGTTTGCTACTGTGGAAAAGCCACCCGCACGTACGTTTCACAAAAGGCAAGGAGCTTTGGTAGATTGTTTCATACCTGTCCCGAGTCCTTGAACGGTACTAGTTGCGATTTCTTTCTTTGGGCTGATCAATATGAAGTGGCTGGCCATGCTCAATTCCCTTTTATACTTACTAGGTATAGTAATGAGTACGGGTTGAACCCAAGAGAGTATAATGAACTTTAAATTAAATCTAAGTATTTCAAACAATTAAATAAAGAGGGGTTTTGTTGGTGAAAATTAAAATTAAGAGTCACACGAATAATAAAATAACTCAAGTTTAATAGCAATGTGGACGAAAATTTAAATTTAAATTTATCAAGTAAGACAAACCTAACTTAGGATGACGATCCCCTCCCGTTTACTAATTTAATTAATTATACGAATTAAACATCTAGCCTAGTGTGCAAACTCAAATCCCTAGATTGCCTTGGCCATAGGGATTAGGGGTACATAATTGATTGCCCTTAATATCATAACATGATGACCTTCAAAGCATGTGTGTGTGTGAATCTACATGAGTCTTTTCCATTATATTGCTTGTCTTACATACTTCTTAGATTGCTCACCATCACCCATTATCCATCTCATATGTACATTTTCTATCCTTTAATTGCTTTCTTAGGTAGTTTGTAGTGTTCATCACTCCATCCTTTTATTGATTAGTCCTTCTAGAGTGAAACATCTTTCGAATACGGATACATCACTTTCTCCCTTGGGTTCGATATTATAAATTTTTCACTTGGTCACCACGTCTACACACAATGATAGAGTACGCTTACTCTTATCAATTTGTACCAAAATTGAGGCTAAGTTCAATAACAAAAAAAAAATTAAAGAAAAAAAATCAATGTTGACTGATTGCTCTTGAATCTTCATGCCAAAACTACCTTGGAGAATGATCGTGTATTTTGCTTCACCTTTCTCACGGTGTTCTACTGCCTAATATCGTGTATTCTGCTTCTCCAAAAATAAAATAAAATATATCCTATAAATATCTATGTCTTGATCCTAAAGTAATCCTTATCTTTATCTTCCAAAAATATCTCCAAGATCTCTTTTTTTAATACCGTGTCTCCCACCAAGTTTTGGGCCTGCTTTTGGGCTGATTTAAATCACTGGAACGTGAAAGAACATACATGAGAAAATCATGAATAGGGTGTGGTTAGGTTTTAATTTGAGCGCAAAAAATTATCCCATTTTACCGCTAGAAATGGATGTTACAGGTGCTTTGGGACCAAAATTGCAAGATTTTGCAATTTTGGTCCCAATATATAAGGTTAAATCCAGTGGGACCAATATTGCTAACAGGGATTAACGGGACAGTTAACGGCTTGGGACCACTTTTGCCGAAAAAAAAGGTTTGGGACCAGTTTTGCCCAAAAAAAAAGGTTTGGGACCAGTTTTGTCCAAAAAAAAAGGTTTGGGACTGAAATCAAAACTATTGGGACCAAACCCAAATGGGACCGTGACGGGTGGGACCAGTTTTGCAATTTTCTCGTCTCATGTGAGACCGTCTCATGCAAGACCTACCCAATAAATATATATTGGTGCGTGCTGAATAAATTAAAGAGATTCAAGATATACCATGTAATGTGTTTCCCCCAAGATATAACTCTTGAAGAGATTTCGACATCCCGATTGCAGCTGGTATGTGCCCTCCGAAAGAGTTGTATGACAGTGACATGATTTAAAGTTTTGAACAATCCGATAGATTTGATGGAATAAGGCCGCTAAGTTGATTATAGGATAGATAAATCTCTTCAAGTGACTGGAGATTATCACACATATTCATTGGAAGAGTTCCACTTAATTCGTTATGTGTTAAATCTAATGTTTGTAAAGCGGAAATGTTGTAAATGGAAGACGGAATCACACCTGATAAACGATTGAATTGAATGCTCAGAACTAATGGTGGGGTACACCATTTTTTGAATGCTCAGAACTTGCAGAGCATGAAGTCTCCCAAACTCTAGTGGAATTTCTCCATGCAGAGAATTGAATGAAAAGTTAACATACTGAAGATTTGATAGGTTTGATAGGGATTTTGGAATGAAACCTATTAAGCTGTTGTTTTTGAGATAAAGGTACTCGAGCTTAGTTAAACTGCCTAACCAGGGTGGAATCTCTCCCGTGAAGTTGTTTACTTTAAGAGAGACAAACTTCAACCGGTGTAGGAGAGACAACTCTGAAGGCAAACTGCCACTAAAACTGTTGTTGGAGAGGTCGAGGGAAACGAGAAAGGAGAGGTTTCCTAGGTGTGGAGGAATGGTGCCGGAGAGACCCATGCCAGAAATATCCAACGCCGTCACTCTACGGTGGCGCAAGCCACAGGTGACACCAATCCAGCTGCAAACAGAGCTTGAATTGGTCCAATTTCTTACAAGTGTGTGATGAGGGTGAATAATTAGGAAAGATTATAGTGAGAGAATAGCATGTTGATCTGTGGTGAGGCTTTTGGCTAGACAAGATGTTTGGAAGCTGGTTATTACTAACAGGATTGCACATGCAGAAACAAAATGACAAGCTTTAAACATGATTATTGTAATGGAAATACAGAGGGCTTAATTGCGGTGTTTAACTTATACTAACATATAGGAAATCCATAAGGAATGCTTTACTAGTTAATGGAAGACTAATTCAGAGAATTTCTATTCCACAATGAATACTTTTTATCAGTCAGTGGAAGACTGAGAAGAATTTAGAGAAGTAGCAGATTAAGTGCTTCACACAAAATCTGCACTAAATATATTTGTCGGCCAACACTGGTCAGCTTGACTTGTAAGTCTACACAGGTCAATGAATACCACTTTGTCTTCAATATGTTTATATACAAGATTTTGCAGTAACAGGAAATTTGGGAATTGGGTTCCTCTTTACATAAATTAACCAGTAACTCTCTTTGATTCATTAAGTTTGCCATCAATTTTTCTCTAACCAAAAATCTTTTTAAATATTGCTGGAAAAGCGGAGCATGGTTATGATCATGTGATGAATTGTAGCAGAGTGATTTTCAGAAAGGGCTACATTTCAGGTTTTACATGAAAATTAAATTGACGTTTGATATTGTGTAGCTTTGTCAGAGCTTCTTTCATGCTTATTCTATCTCTTGGGGATTCTGCAGAGCACTTCAAGGCCAACTCCAACACGGATGATACATGTTGTAATTAAGGTTGAACTGAAAAGATGAGAATTTCATGTATGGCTTGAATGAATATTTACAAAGATAGAACTATCCTATTTATAGAGGATTGACAAAACTAGCCAGTACAAACAAAATCAAAAAACTAGCTGTTGGGACCTAGAAAATAGAGAAGTAATAAATATATGAGAGAGATAAAATATTTCAACACTCCCCCTCAAGTTTAGGGGTGAACGGGTTGATCACTCCTAACTTGTCAAGAATATAGTTATGCCTTGATTTGTCTAAGGCTTTAGTGAATATGTCTGCAAGTTGATCTTTGCTCCCAATGTAAGGTGTTTGAATCATTCCGCTTTGAACCTTGTCTCGAATGAAATGACAGTCCACCTCTATGTGTTTCATACGTTCATGGAAAACCGGGTTTGAGGCTATGTGACGAGCAGCGTTGTTATCACAAAACATTTGAATTGCTCTTTTGGTTTGAATGTTCATATCCTCGAGTAGTTGCTTTATCCAGGTAAGTTCACTAGCAGTAGATGCCATTGCCCGGTATTCAGCTTTCATACTAGATCATGCCACAACATTTTGTTTTTTGCTTTTCCAAGTTACTAGATTTCTTCCAACCATGGTGCAAAAACTAGTAGTAGAACGCCGATCAAAGCTCCCTGCCCAATCTGCGTCTGTGTAACCTTGAATGCTTACATCATTGTAGTTTTTTTATCCAAATCCCTTGTCCCAGTGTTGATTTTAAATATTGGAGAATCCGATCAATAGCAGCTAGGTGAGTAGTACGAGGTGCCTGCATAAATTGACTAATAACACTAACAGGAAAAGCAATGTCAGGACGAGTAACAGTTAAGTAAATGAGTTTCCCTACAAGCCTTTGGTACATGCCCACATCTTGAAGATGAGATCCTTCTTATGAGTTAAGTTTAGCATTGGTTTTCATAGGAGTACTAGCGGGCTTAACACCAAGTTTATCTGTTTCTTGAAGAAGATCGAGAGTGTATTTTCTTTGTGAAAGGAATTATCCTTTTTCCGAGTGAGCTATTTCAATCCCAAGGAAATACTTAAGAAGGCCAAGATCCTTGATATCAAAGGTTAGTTTGAGGAAGTTTTTAACATCTTGAATTTCAGTTTCCTTGTCACCAGTAATAATGATATCATCCACATAGACTAAAACAATAATAGAAGAATTTGAGGAAGTGCGACAAAATAATGAAGAATCGGCGGAACTTTTTTGAAAATTTTGAGAAAGTAATGCATGATTGAGTTTAGAATACCAAGCTCTAGGAGATTGTTTAAGGCCATAAATGGATTTATGAAGTCTGCAAACAAGAGAAGAATCTGAATTCTTAAGACCTTGAGGAAGAGTCATATACACTTCTTCTTCTAGATCTCCTTGTAAAAAGGCATTTTTAACATCCATTTGATGAAAAACCAATTTTTGTTAGTGCCTATAGAAAGAAGGATTCTGACGGTACTCATTTTTGTGATGGGTGCGAATGTTTCTTCATAGTCAATTCCATAAGTTTGGGTGAAGCCTTTAGCAACAAGCCGAGCTTTATATCTTTCAATTTTCCCCAAACTATCGAATTTTATTTTGTAGATCTATTTACACCCGACCACCTTTTTGCCTTTAGGAAGAGGAACGAGTGACCAAGTATTATTCTTTTCGAGAGCGACTAATTCTTCTTCCATTGCTTTTCGCCAAGTAGGACAAAGATTAGCTTCTTCGAAGTTTTTTGGTTCTAATTGGTTTATGCAATTTAAAAATGCATGATGAGATTTAGAGATGTGGGAATTTGAAAGGAAGTTTTGGATAGGATACGATACCGAATAGGTGACGTAGTCTTTTAGTCTGGTGGGTGGCCGAGTCTGACGAAGAGATCTCCGAGGGGGTTTTGGTTTTGATCTCCCCCTATCGGAGTATTTTCTTCAACTGGGATGTGATCTTCCCCTGTCGGAGTATCTTCTTCCTCGAGAGGAATTGGATTAACCAAATCGTTTTGATGATCCTGAGAAGGAGTAAAATCATTAGGAGCTGAAATAGGAAAAATGAAGTCGTTAGTATCAACGGAGGAGTTATCATTAGTGTAGTAAGGATCATTTTTTTTAATGTAACATCTCTTGAAATGTAGAGTGATGAGTGATATTTTCACCTAGATTTTAGTGTCTTTTTATATGTGTTTTCGTATTATTTTATCCGTATTTTATGTACTATTTGGTGGTGTTTTGTGTTTGTATTGAAATATGTGTGAATGAGCTTAAACTTTATTTGATGCTAGATATGATAAGGAAGGTATAGGAAAAAGCGGATCTCAATTTGGAGTTGAAACGAGGAAGAACGAGCCAAAACAGTGAAGCAAGCAGCACAAACACGGCCAGCCGAGTGCAGAACACGAGCCGAGTACAGAACACGGGTCGTGTACCACGCACGGGCCTGTCCTGAAGGCCGTGTGCAGACACCAGATCACACAACACGGCCACCCCTGTGGCCGTGTGTGGCACACGAGCCGTGCGCTGTCCAGAACTCGCCGTTGACCAGAATCAAAGACACGACTCGGGCCGTGTAGCAGCACACGAGCCGTGTCGGTGTAAAAAATCAGAAAATTGCTGAATTCTTCTAGAAGGCCCACAAGGGGTATAAATACATCCCATTTCAATATTTGGGGGATCAGATCCGAAATCCACACTTCCACACACACCTCACACACCTTTTCTCCCATTTCACACCATCATCTTCATCATTTCTTCATCCTTTGGATCTACCATCATCCAACCATCAAAACCTTCATCCAATTGAAGAAAAGAAGCAAGGAGGAGAGGAAGATTGCAAGGGAAGGAAGGAGCTCACCATTGAAGTGACATCAAGGGAGTTTCCATTCATTTCTTGTATTAAACCTAATAGTTTCATCATGTTTTGTAAGGATCTAAATGTCTATGTTCATTTCCTTATTAATATGGTAGGCTAATCTCCCTTGTGAGATTAGCAACATGATAGTTGTTGGATAATTTTGGGATTTGTGTATTTAAATTCATATGTTTATTGGGTTAATTGATTTTCTATCATTGATGCTTTAGATCTTGAGGTTTATGATGATTTGTGTGTTTAATTGTTTTAAGCATGTGATTAGATTGAGAAGTCAATTGCATATTTAGGATAATTAAGTGAATCATTTCATCAAACACTTCATGTGCATTATAGATTGTGAAGAGATTGAGAAGTCCTTCATAGTTTAGAACCCTTTGATAGAACATATCATTTATTAGATTGAGAAGTCAATAGATTATGTGAAGGGACTCTCATTTCAAGCTTAGTACCTAGTTGGAATTGTTTGAGTGAGAACCAATCCAATGAGCTTTATTCCATATCCTATTCATCTTGAGAAGGAGTTTAGGTGAACTTAGAGTTGGCCCTTAGTCATTACCCATGATCATATGAATTTGATGCATTTATCCTAGGATTTCCACTTCTTGATTGTTGTTAATTTCACTTTAATTCAACTTGGAAAACCACCCTTCATCCATTCATATCATTTGTGATCATTGCTTGCTTTGATTACTTGTCATTTAATTATTTTCAACCAATTCCATTGATGATTAGTCTCTATAAAATTACGAAAAACGTGAGATCGCTTAAGCACTAGTGCCTACCTCCATTGGGTTCGATAATTTCTTGAATTGGTCATTCTCCACTAAACTATGGCTAATCATAGAGCTTCCTAGTAATATGATCATAGCACTTGTATCCTTTTTGAGATACGGAGTAACCTAGGAAAATAGCTTTAACTGAGGAGGGACTAAGTTTGTCGGTACGATTAACGTGAACAAAACACATGCATCCAAAGGTACGTAAATGATCAAGATTGACTTCCTTTTTAAAGAAGATTTGGTGGGGACTAAGGTTATTGAGATTAGGAGAAGTCGACGGTTAATAAGATAATTGGCGGTTAAAATAGCATCTGACCAAAAATGTTTTGGGACATTGTTTTGTAAGAGAAGAGAGCAAGTGACTTCTAAAAGATGATGATTTTTTTGCTCCGCTATACCCCATTTTGAGCGGGTGTATAAGGACACGAGGTTTGATGAATAATTCCATTATTTTTTGTAAAATTTTTAAAATGTGCGTTTATGAATTCAGTCCCATTATCCGTTGGAAGAATTTTGATAGACTTATTGAAATAGTTATTGGTATAGGCAAAGAATTCTTGAAAGTTTGAGAAAACTTCACTTTTATTTCTGAGTAAAATAATCCAAGTGTGTTTTGAAAAATCATCTATAAAACTGACGTAGTATTTGAAATCATTATAGGATGTAATAGGAGCGGGACCCCACACATCAGAGTGAATTAAATCGAAGGTAGATTTTGTATTGGAAGAAGAATTTGTGTAAGGAAGTCGGGTATGTTTAGACATAGAACAAACATCACATATTTTATGATAAGAAGAATTTGGAAATATTTTTTTAAAAATCATGTTGGACGGATGTCCAAGTCTTTTGTGCCAAAGATTCATATTAAAAATGTTTAAAGCAATATTAGGAAAGCTAATCAGATATAGATTATTAATACGAACTCCTTCATCAATCGTTCGTCCCGTCTATCTTTCCTGAAAGACAACATCAATGTCAGAAAATATAACTCGACAATTTAATTCCTTGGTGATCTTACTAACGGATAATAAGCTTAAAGTGAATGATGGTAAATATAGAATGTTATCGATCCTTTTTGAAAAAATATAACTTGATCCCTTCCCACAAATTGGGACATAAGTGTTATTAGCCACTTTAACATTTTTAGACTTGTCTAAACTTATTGAATTTTTTAAAAAGTTAGAGCGATTTCCGGTCATATGATCGATTGCACCGGAATCAACCACCCAAGTTTTAGAGAAATCATTTAAAAAATTATTTGACGAAATCATACTGGAGTAAAGGATTTTGTCTTTAAAAAATTAAGGTTTTGAAAATTAGAGGAATGAGTAGGCCATTTTTCAAAAATATTTTTTAAGCAATTTTGGCCCAAAAGGGTTTTTTTAGATAGAAATAAATTTTGGTGGGTATGAGAAATTGGACCTGCATCCACTGTTTTAGTGGATTGATGATCGTCGCTATTTTCACCTAGATTTTAGTATCTTTTTGTATGTCTTTTCGTATCATTTTATCCATATTTTATGTGTTATTTGGTTAAGTTATGTGTTTTCATGGAAATGTGTGTGAATAAGCCTAAATATGTTTAAAACAGGCAAAAAATGGAACGGGAGCTGAAAAGAGCAAGAAACGGGGCTGCCGGGACCCAACTCGAGTTGCAAGGTGCAACACGAGTTGGAGCCAACTCGAGTTGGGTCCAAAAATGGCTAAAATCGTCCAGTAGCTCAACACAACTTGAGAGACCCAACTCGAGTTGCCAACTCGAGTCGAGCTATGAGCAGGGGAGTGAACAAAAATTGTACAGTGAGCTAACTCGAGTTGCAAGGTGCAACTCGAGTTGCTAGCTCGAGTCGAGCTGCCTTCCGTGGGATTTTCAGTTTCAAAACCTCGCAACACGACCGAACAGGTGGATGCACGAGTTGCCAACACGAGTCGGGCCAGGTTTACTCAAGTTACACACATGTAGCTCGACTCGTGTTGCAACTCGAGTTGGGTAAGGCCAACTCGAGTTGCATGTTTTTGGGCCAGAAATTCGGATTTTCACCTGCCAATGTGTGTAAATGTATGTAAAAAGCCCATTTGATACTAAATTCGTGGCCCAACTTGGAGAGGGTATAAATAGCCTCAAGTTCAATATTCAAAGGGAGATTGGAGATTCCACCAAGGGTTTGCACCAAAACACATAGATCACACACCATTCTCTCCAATTCACACCATCATCTTCATCCCTTCCATTTGGGGTGTTAAAGACCTCAAGAATTCAAGAGCTAGAGGTGGAGATCAATGAGTGTTGAAGATTCTCTACAAGGAATTGCTAGGGAAGATTTACATTTCTTTTGTATTCCTTTTGGATTTGAACTATGGGTATATGTAATGAATCATTCATGTGTTTTGTTACCATTATCATATTAGGCTAATCCCTCTAGTGGGATTAGGGACATGAAAAGCATACTAGGTTTATATTATCATGTGGATTAAATTGGTTTTTGATATAATTGATGTTGGTTTCTATTCATGGGTTCTAATTGTTTGATGTTGTGATGGCATGGTTTGTTATTCATGAATGATTATTGGTTTAATGGATTGTTGATTAATTGATTGATTTATGGTAATTAAATGCTATCATGATGTTCATGTGTATATTGCTTGGAGTGAGACGGAAACGACCCTCCTAAGTATTAGAAAAGCATGAATAGACATCGAATTTGGGTTTAACCGAGAGAATATTTGAATTCGATGAAGGGAACCAATCCATTCGTTAGCTTTAGTACACAAAAAGGGAGAATTAATATTAATTAGTACCTAGATGGAAGAGGTTAATGTTGGGCTTTGATCATAAGTGCTTTTGGGAGTCTCAAGTGGATCAACAACCTTTGTAACCCGAAAGGGAGCTTAGGATACAATCGTGATCACCCTTAATCTACATCAATTGAGTTGAATTCCCTTTGCATGATAATATGAATTGAGTGTTCTTGGATGTTTCTAATCCCATGTTTTTCCATACTTGAACTTTAGCACCTATTCTCTTTTCTCATTAATCATATTTACTTGTCATTTCTCTTATTTTCTATTTTATTCTCTTGTTAACTTGCTTTAATTGTTTATTTCGTAATCATATTCAAAACCCCTATCATCCTTACAAAAGTGACATAAACAAGAGATCACGTATTTTGCTAATCCAAACCTAACTCCTTTGTGGATTGATAATTTTATTTCTTGGGATACACTAATACAACGATCGAGTATTCTTGCTCGTGATTAAAAAAATAGTCAAACAATTGAGAGGAGTTTTGGGCTTGGAGAACATGGGCTACTTGTTCCACCAAGGAAGAGAATTGATCTGGGCCCAGAGAATTGAAATTTGGTAAGCCTGCAGTTGATTGATCTGGGCCCAAGAGGCGTGGAGGGCCTGCATTTGAAAGAGGCCCAGGACCATTTTCGTTTCCTTTTAATAATTTATCAGACACTTGGTTGGATCCGCCTCCCATGCTAAGCCCGAATTGCCGTTCTGCTATAAATCCACGATGGGAGTTGCTGCCGTTTTTCATTCTCTCACGATCCTGCTTGGTCGGCCGGAGTTCGGGTGGAGACGGTAGCACTCGTCCTTAGTGTGATTCGGTTTTTTGCAATACCTGCAAACTATGGGATCGCTATTCACCAGCGGGTTTTCCTTTCATTTCCATTGAAAAGTTCGCCGGTTGCCGAGGTAGCATTCCATATTGCTGGTTTGACATGTGGAAGATGAGGTACGGGCTCTGTGGGTTTCTTCTTGTTGGAGTCTGGCCACGACCTCTTCGTAAGGGGGAGGGTTGCCGCCATTAAGATTTGGCTACGAGCAGCCTCCCATGACTTGTCTAAAGAGGCGAGCAATTGGTAAATCTGCTCTTGTTCTTCCCTTGCTTCGATAGTGGCTATATCAGTGGTCTTTGGTTGATACAGTTTTAATTCTTGCCTCCTCTTGTCGAACTGCTCCACGATTTCGGCTATAGAGGCAGAACTCCTTTTGAGTGAAAAAAGTTCGGCCTTTAGATGAAAGATTTGTGCGTGATTCTGGTTGTTGCCATAGATTTTCTTGAGAGAGTTCCAAATTTTGAAGGCTGAGTCCTTTGTAATTTATATATCTCCGATCTTGGGTTCCATCGAATTTACAAGCCAACTGATGACTTGGGAATCTTGGCATTCCCAGTCATCAATCTTAGCCTGTTCTTCTTGGGTTGGCTTCTTGAGGTCTGCAGCCACTTGTTTGGTTTTGCTTCCGGTGATAAAGTCCTGCATTTTCCTTGATTTCAAAAAAACTTCAACGGATTTGGACCAGGAGATGTAATTCCGACCATTGAACACTTCATTCGTGATTCTCTGGTTTGAGTGACCTTCGAAAGTGACCTTCGAAAGTGTTGCTTGCCATGAGAATTCGAGTGATGGTGAACTGATGGTTTGATAAGTGAAGAAGGGCAGTGAAGAATCAAGAATCGATTCGATGAAACTGACCCCGTATGAAATCTGAGGACCTGATGATGAAAAAATTGATTAAGAAAAGATGATAAGAACAGAAAATTTTTCTGAAGGTTCAATGATGATAACCGAAAGAATTTCCTGTTGATGGATGAAAATCGGAAGTGGTTGAACCTCTTTTTAACAGAACACCTTATGAGGTGTTATAGAGTCTTGAACAGACTTTTGATGATCGAGAGAGTAAGAAAAGGATTAAGAGACGGGATGAACCCGCTCTGATACCATGTTGTAATTAAGGTTGAACTGAAAAGATGAGGATTTCACGTATTGCTTGAATGAATATTTACAAAGATAGAACTATCTTATTTATAGAGGATAGACAAAACTAGCGAGTACAAACAAAATCAAAAAACTAGCTGTTGGGACCTAGAAAATTGAGAAGTAATAAATACATGAGAGAGATAAAATATTTCAACAATACGCATCGCATGATCTTGTTGTAGTGTTCATCATCAACGCTAATCACTAAGCTGACACCTATAACATATGATCTACATTATTAGGAAGCAGCCTCTCAATCCAAATCTTAATGCTCAAATCTCCACCAAACATATCATCGCTTGGCCTTTTTCTCGTAAATGCTTCAATCAACATCACACCCTAACTGTAAATATCACACTATGTCGAAACTAGCCCTTTCAATCCATACTCTACAAAATT
Organism: Pogostemon cablin; assembly: GCA_023678885.1. Lineage (NCBI taxonomy): Eukaryota > Viridiplantae > Streptophyta > Magnoliopsida > Lamiales > Lamiaceae > Pogostemon > Pogostemon cablin. Next base: position 1,913,666 of record CM042973.1, read on the forward strand.
TAAACTTATTATTACACGCTTGTAAGATACAATTTAAAGTAGAATTAAGCAGTTTTACTTAGTATGAAGGAAAACAAAATCACCTGGAGCAATGTAACCAACTGTAGCAAGGGTATTGGTCACCACAGTGGTCTCCCCATCTACCAGAAGTTTTGCAATTCCAAAATCACTAGCATGTCAAACAATCTCCTCGTCTAACAACACATTACTTGGCTTCAAGTCACAGTGAACGATAGGCGTTAAATATTGCTGTTCTTCAAAGCCATTAAAAGCGGACTGAATCGTAGAAAAGTTTTTGTGCCATCCTATCCACTTGCTTACATTGCTCCAAGCTGTCCTAATGCATGGGCAAGAGAAGTATAGATGCTTGCTTGATTCCAGTCTGCCAATACAGAAACCGCACTGCTGATCATACTTAGAGTCCACAATCTATCTTTGGTGAGTAGCCATAATCTGATGCTCTGTTTCCTTGGGATCCACCTATGCCACAACCTGGAAAATACAATTAACCTGTTCTCTATATGAAATTAATTGGCCTCAATATGCTGTAAGCCTTACCACTACTAAACTTATGATTAGTAACACAATCTGCCATGAGTTGGGTTATATTCTGATCTGTTGTGAGTACAACACCAAACCTTCCAACATCAATAATCTCCAACCATACGAGGAATTGTACGGTTTAGGAGCATTTCAGCAGTTGTGGAGTTACAGAAAGTTGTTCACAGAATTCTAGTGAATGTCATGTATGACATGCATTACGATTAACTTGTCGATTCTGGCAAATTTCTTATTGCGATTACTTAAGTAGTTTAAACAAAGTTCTGGCAATGCCTGCATAAATGCATGCTTTCTTATTTTCGACCATAATTTTTAAGAGAGTATTTGCGACCACAATTTATAATCACCCCTTTCTTGTTGTAGTTACTAAGTTACGGATCTACAATTAGTAAAGCAACAGGTAATAGCTTTTATGATGGGCCATGGAATTATTAAAAATGAACTATAAACTATAAAACATGACCATTGGTGCAAACAAGTCTTGAAATATTGTTCCAAAAATATACAAAGACGTTCCAACTAATTTATGGATCTCATGAGGACAACCTCTATTACAAAAATGGAAAAGAATAGCATGACAATGATAATGTGATTTATGTTGTAACAGGACAAGGGCATGTACTCCAAGTACTTACCTCTATACTTGAGCTTGTACACGAATATTAAACTGACGTTTGATCTTGTGTAGCTCCAATAGAGTTTCTTTCATGTTTATTCTATCACTTGGGGATTCTGCAGAGCACTTCAAGGCCAACACCAATATGGATAATACGCATTGCATCGTCTTGTTGCAGTGTTCGTCACTAACATTACTCATTAAGTTGGCATCTATAACCTCATCAACATATTGTGGGATCAATCTCTCAACCCATAGCTTAATGCTAAGATCGACATCGAACATATCATCACTTGGTCTTTTTCTCGTAAATGTTTCAATCAACATCACACCATAACTGTAAACATCGCACTTTGTCGACACTAATCCTTCCATACCATACTCTACAACAATCAAAATCATTAAAAATCCACTTTGTGAGATACAATTAAAAGTAGAAGCAGTTCAATATGGAAAAGAAAGAAAATCACCTGGAGCAATGTAGCCAAGCGTAGCAAGAGTGTTAGTCACCACAGTGCTCTCCCCATCTCCCAAGAGTTTTGCAATCCCAAAATCACTAACATGGCCAACCATCTCTTCGTCTAACAACACGTTACTTGGCTTCAGGTCGCAGTGAACGATAGGCGTTGTATAGCCATGGTGAAGATACTCAAGTGCACATGCAACATCAATCATTATATTCAGTCTCTGCATGAAATCCAAGCAATAGTTGTGGGAATACAACCATTTTTCAAGGTTTCCATTGGGCATATAATCAAGAACTAATGCTCTGAAGTCTTCATTAGAGCAACTGCTTACAACCTCAGTCAGGTTTCTATGGCGAATGTTGCGTAGTACTTCACATTCGACGTCAAAACTCCTGAAGGATCTCTAGTTTCCAGATTAAACACCTTCACCGCAATAACCTTCCCATCTCTGAGAACTCCTCTGTAAACAGAACCAAAACCACCAACACCTAGTATATTGCTGTCATCAAATCGATGAGTCGCCTGCAGGATTTCATAATAAGAAATTCTTACCGGTGCAGTGGACACCACCAAATCACTTCCACCAATCTTCTTGTCTTTGTTTCTACGTCGTAACAAGATAAAGGTCAAAGCGGCAACAGTGATGAGGACCACAAACCCAGCAAGAGCGAACAGGGCAAATTGAACTTTCTTTTCCTTCGATCTGTGACTGGATTTTCTCCTGCAAAGTGGCACGTGGAACTTTGGAATTCCACAGAGTGCCTTATTATGAAGAAAAGACTCCATAGTAAAATTTTTGAAGGAGCCACCATCTGGAATCTCCCCACTTAAAGAATTGAAAGACACGTTGAAGTATTGCAGATGCTGAAGTTTCTCAAGAGACTTTGGGATTGAACCGGACAAGTTATTGTCAGACAAGTCCAATATCTCTAAACTGAGAATATTCCCCAAGGACACAGGAATAGAACCCTCAAATCTGTTATGAGCCAAAGAAAGATTAATCACATTCTGCAAATTCCCAATAGTGTTTGGGGATAGACTCCGATAACTGGTTCTTCGATAGGTTTATGTAAGTTGCAACCCCTAAATTAGCTACCTCTGGTGGTAAAAAACCAGTCAAGGAATTTGAGGACAAGTCCAGTCTCAACAAATCTTTAAGGCGCCACAAGGTGGATGGTATGGTTGAATTGAGCATGTTTGAACCCAGATAAAGTTTTCGTAAAGACAGGACATGTCCTAAACATTCAGGAATGGGGCCAGAGAGTTTGTTTAGGGAAAGATAAAGGCCAAACAAGCTGTGCAAATTGCACAGAGACTCTGGTATGGGACCTTCAAGACTGTTGTTTTGGAGATCTAATCCTTGAAGATTGATCAAAGATCCGAAAGAAGTTGGAATGGTACCAGAGAAGTCATTGTCGTCTAATGCAAGAGTCACCAGATTGGTAAAATTGCCTAATTCGCGAGGAATGCTACCCCTAATCTTGCAATTGTAGGCGTAAAAAGATTGTAACGAGGAAGACAAATTCCCAATGGAAGCTGGAAGGACTCCACCTAGAGGATTATCACTGATTTCTAAACTCTTTAATGATGTGCATCTTTTCAGAGAAGTAAAGAAGCTAACTCTGAAGAAGATGATTGCTCATTAAACCTCAGATCGTTGTCTGACAGGGAAAGGAATTCAAGGAGAGTTAGGTTTCCAAAAGAGTGAGGTACAAATCCAGTGAATCTATTGTAGGACAGACTGAGTTGTTTAAGATAAATACAGTTGGAGATTGAGGTGGGTATTGCTCCAGTAAGGTAGTTGCTATCCAGTACAAGTACAACCAGGCCGGGTGAGTTGTAGCACAAATCGGGGGGAAGAATGCCAGATAAACTATTGAAAGAAAGATCAACTTCTTCAAGACTGGAGATGTTAAACACCTCCACCGGAATTGAACCACTCAAACCCTTCAAATTACCAAAATTTAAACTCTCCAGTCGGTATAGTTGCCCCATTTCTCTAGGTATAACACCTAAAGCATTGAGAATTAAGAATTCCAGATTTATAAATAGAGCTAATACGTAATTAATTGTTAATTAAATTACTCAGTAGTGATACCTATTAAGTCGGTAAAGGAGAGATCCAGGAGTGTGAGCGTACTAAAATTTGCAATATCTCTGGACAGCTTCCCACTCAGTTTATTGTCCCCTAGATGCAAAAGTTGCAAGGAAGTCATATTTGTAAAAATGTGGAGGGGCAGTGTGCCTCTTATCTCATTTTCTTCCATTCCAAATGCAATAAGGTTGTCAAGATTGCTAATCTCATGAGGCATATCACCTGTATATAACATTAAGAATATTAAAAAAAAAAAAAAAAAAAAAAAAAAAAAATATAATTGGATAAACGAAATTAAAAAGAAATTGAAGCACTGGCATTAAAATGACTTAAATGAATTATGTTAAATATATCATGCGGAACGGTTAGAAAATTAATTATATTTTAAAAATTAGGCAAATAAAAATGTATATACCGAATTTTCTGTTAGTTTTTATTTTTTAATGAAAAACTGAATATAAAATAAATAATAAAATTATTAAGAAACATATATACAAAATAAGTGTAGTAGGACATAGAGAGATCAAGATAATTAACCAAGAATTCTTTGAGAGATTAAAGGCATACCATATAATTTGTTTCCCCCAAGATATAATACTTGAAGAGATTTCAACATTCCGATTGCAGGCGGTATGTGCCCTCTGAAAGAGTTGTATGACAATGATATGATTTGAAGTTTTGAACAATGGGATAGATTTGATGGAATAAGGCCGCTAAGTTGATTATCGGATAAATGAATCCCTTCAAGCGATTGGAGATTATCACACAAACTCATTGGAAGAGTTCCACTCAATTCGTTATATGAGAAAGCTAATGTTTGTAATGTGGATATGTTGTAAATGGAAGATGGAATCACACCTGATAAATGATTGTATTCAATGCCCAGAAATTGCAGAGAATGAAGTCTCCCAAACTCTTGTGGAATTTCTCCATGCAGAAAATTGAATGAAAAATCAAGATATTGAAGATTTGATAGGGATTTTGGAATGAAACCTATTAAGCTGTTGTTTGAGAGAGAAAGGTACTCGAGCTTAGTTAAATTGCCTAACCAGGGTGGAATCTCTCCCGTGAAGTTGTTTACTTTAATAGAGACAAACTTCAATCGGTGTAGGAGAGACAACTCTGGAGGCAAAGTGCCACTAAAACTGTTGTAGGAGAGGTTGAGGGAAACCAGAAAAGAGAGGTTTCCTAGCTGTGGAGGAATGGCGCCGGATAGACCCATGTCGGAAATATCCAACGCCGTCACTCTGCGGTGGCGCAAGCCGCAGGTGACACCAATCCAACTGCAAACGGAGCTTGAATTGGTCCAATTTCTTACAAGTGTAAGATGAGGGTGGCGCATGATTAGGAGAGATCTTAGTGAGAGGAGAGCATGTTGATCTGTGGTGAGACCTTTGGCTAGACATGTTACTAATAGGACTGCACATGCAAAAACAAAAATAAAATGACAAGCTTTAAACATGATTATTGTAATAATGGGAATACAGAGGGCTAAATGGGTTTAACTTATATATAGAAGAATTCCCAAAGAAATAGTTGATATATGAGCCAATGGAAGTGGCAAATTAAGTGGATTCATGCTTCACGCTAGATCTGCACTAAACATATTTGTCGGCCATTACTAGTGAACTTGATTGTTAATATGATTTTCGCTCCTGTAATTTTTTTTCCTTTAACTTCTAACTCTTTTTTAAATTTAGTTCTTTTGTATTAATTCAAGTCTTTTACTTTTTTTTTTTTTTCAAATTCTAGAGGTTCTTTAAGTTTGATATTTTTTTCCCCAGAATGACTGAACTGAAAAAATTAAAAGTTTTAGGAATAAAACTGTTACAAAATGACTAAAATACAAAAAAAGTAAAAATTTAAAAGACAAAATGAATTGGATTTAATATAAATTAAAGGGTCAAAATTGAGATTTTTTAGAACTTGACTCGTAAGTCACCAAGTCCATGGAAATAATATATATTTTAGCCCCGGTCAGAATCCAATTTTAGTTCCATAACTTTTTACATTTTCAATTTAAATTTTGTAACTATTTAATAAAAAGAAAATTAAACTTAAAAAATTTACAAGTTTTGCAAGCAAAAAATATTTCAAAAGAACCATAATTAAAAAAGTAAAAATTTTAAGACTAAAATTGAAATAAATGACTAATTAATTGAAAATATAGAAAGTTATAGAATTAAAATTAAAGTGGATCTATTGTATAATTGGTGTACACTAAAAACAGGATCCATATTATTATAATGGGTCAACTATATAAATCCTAATATAACAAATGGGTCATTCAGTCATCACGCATTTCAGCAATCTGCCTCTCCACGTCATTCACGGAATCTGCCCTCTCTCTTTCTCTCTCAACCTCTCCGCCTATTGCGCACCAGATCTACGCTCCCGCGCTGCCTCGTACTGGATCTAAGTTGCCACGCTGCCTCGTATGTCCCGTCCTCCATCCATCGTCTCCTTCTTCATGCTGCTGCATCGTTCCGTTCGTCTATTTTCTCTATTTTCTCTCACAACCGTCCGTCTACAATTACGGCTGGATGCAGCAGCGACGGGGTCAGATCTGTGGTTGGCGTCACGGTCGACTGGGCTAGTGGTCAGCATCGCGGTCAACGGGGCTGGTGGCTCGTTGTCGGCCTCGGTCAAGGATTCCGGCGGTCATGGTGGTTGGCGGCTGATGGCGAAGGGTAGAAGTAATTTGTAGCAGATTTCGACAGTTTTGTGGCTAGATTCGATGCAGATTTCCAATCTCGTCGTTAAGAAAACATGTAATGTTAAATTGTATTACTTTTTTTATAATACTATATTACTTATTAATATGTAATGTATAAGTGTTAAAGTAGTGGAGATGAGGGAAAGAATAATAAAGAGAAAAGGTTTGTTGTGATTGAAAAAAGTATCCTGGTGAATTTGTTTACTATACTTCAAACCTGTGATCCATATATTGTCTCAAATTTTCATTATCAGATATTGTATTTTTTTTAATTCAGTAGTGTATAAGATTTTCTTAATAATTGTATTACGTATTTTTTATTTTTTAATATTTTTAATTTTATACACTACTTTAAAAAATGTAATACAGTTATAAATACAATCATATACATTAATACCTGTCATTCTAAAAAGTTAATTAATATTAATTTGAATTGAATAAAAAAATTTAAATTAATTCTAAAAATATTTGAATATTAGGAGAAAGAGTGTGAAAAAATTAGGAGAGGAAGAAAGTGAGGAGAATAAGGGGAGAGAGAAATAAGGAGAGAGAGGAATTTAGGATAGAGATCAGGAGAAAAGGAAGAGAATGAAATATGGATCAAAATTATTTATATATAATGGGTCAATTGAATTTGGGTTATTTGGTGCACCTTAAAAACTGGTGCACACTAGTATTTGCCTTAAAATTAAGGGTTATTCTGGGGTGCACCCCCCATGTTAATAGTTAAAAAAGGGGTAGTGGGCGGTTTTTTTAAAAAAATAAATTTAATTATATTAATTTATTTAATGGTTGAGATTAGATTAAAAATGAATTTAACGGCTGAGATCGTCCAGGTGCACCGCAGTTGAACTCTAAAATTAAAATTAGATTTAATAAAATTACAGGACAGTTATTTTTAAGTTAAATTCATTTTATGGCATATAACTAAGAGAAACTTCGATTTTTACCTAAAAATGATGGAGTAAATAGTTCTATTTTTCCCATAACTAACAATTTTCTTTATAATTTTTGCCCAATTTTCGTCCGAAAATGCGAATTCCGTCGGAATACTCCACGTGAGGCTTCAATTTGGGGTGGGGTGGGGGGGGGGGGGTTCAGCTGGTCAATTCGATATGGTAATTTTGACTTATTTTGAGCCAATGAATCCGCCACGTCATATCCACCTTATTTTTGTCTTTTTTTTTCACATCAGCTTAATATTTTAATTAAATCCGAAACATAAAATAGAAAAGAAAAATCAATATAATAAATTAAAAACTGTAAATTGAATTAAAAAAAAGGAGGATTAAAGGTGTTATAAACTTAAAGCACGTGAAATCCCCAAATCTCCTAAAACCTAACCACGACGCGAACAGAGCAGAGCACGAAGAACATTCGATCACCACACCCAATATCCGTAGATGGCGAGGAAGCTGTTGTGGGAGTGCGAAATGAAGAAAGGTAAGAAGTCGTTGGTAGGGGGTGGGTATAGCTAGTGGCTCCTGTACACGGCAGCGTACAAGGTGGGGATGGGGGGAGATTCCGAGTGCGTACAAGGTGGAGATAATGAAGAGGGCTGTTCACGATGCTGCTACTCTACTCTTCGTGCTCTGCTCTATTTGCGGAAATAAAAAAATTAGGTGATGTGGAATTAAAATATTAAGCTAATGTGGAAAAAAAAAATATTAGGTGGGATATGACGTGGCGGATTCATTGGCTCAAAATAAGTCAAAATTGTCACGTCTGATTGATCAGCCGAAAACCCCCAAATTGAAGCCTCGCGTGCGGTACACGTGGATTTTTCCGCGAAATTCGCATTTTCCAGCAAAAATTGGGCAAAAATTTAAAAAAATCGTTTGTTATGAGATAAAATTGAACCATTTATCTTTTTTTGGGCAAAAATCGAAATTTCTTTTAGTTAGAGAGCATAAAAATGAATTTAACTCGATATTTTTTTTCCAAGTCCATGAATGTATATTGTTGGGTCTGCCAAATAAAGTGGGCAAAGTGTAAACAATTAAAAGAAGCCCAATCATATTAAATAAAAAGATTGCCCAAATTAATAACCCATTTGTATGATTTAATTTGGGTTTGATTTCTTTAAAAGCAAGTGATAGTGGACATTGATTTTTTATTGCAGCGATAGTGAGCGACTTGTTCAATTTCGACAGCTCAGTCTTGTTTCAAGGTTTGACTGGCCCATAAATTCAAAAGCCCAACAAGAGTTGTACTATTTTGTATCTGTCCAATTGACCCAACGAACTGATCTCTCATTCTATTCGGCCCATTGGCACTGATTTTCTGGACCTTTTATTGAAATCATGTTAAAGAAACTTGAGCATCAGTCTATGGTTCTTATCCTAAGGTTCATTGAACAAGAGTTATCGTTCTATCATTTCCCATGTCAATAATATTGTTTAAATTATGTAGGAAAAATGAAATTTTCTAAATTCCAAAGGTTAGAGTTTAGTTTTCACAATCAACTGTGCTTACGCTATTAAAAAAAAACTGTTTTTTTACCAATGGAATATTCCGTTAATAAAAGCTTTATTTTGATTGCTGGATTGATTTACCAATTGATTAAATCGAAATCCGTTAGTAATTTTTCATGGGTGGTAAATTTTTAGCAACGAAAATTCAATTACGTTGAAATCCGTTTTCTAATAATTCCGTTGGCAATTTACATAATAATAATAATATCGTTAGTAAATAACAACAGATTTTATTTTGACATAATAAACCCATCGGCAAAATAATTGAAAGAGTTAAAAGTAAGGAAAAGACTTGTGTGAGACCGTCTCACGTAAAGGCTTATGTGAAAGTGACGTGAGACGGTCAGAAAGTGATAACTTGTACGAAGGAAAGTGATAATAATTTTATAAAGGTGATAATGCTCTTTCATGAACAGTTTATAGTGTAAATAAAAAGTGATAACATTTTATAGCGAAAGTGATAACGATTTATAGCGAAAGTGATAACTTTTTTAAAAAGTGAAAAATAGTCTCACGTGAGACGGTCTCACGCAAGACCTACCCTAAAAGTAATTGGACCAAAATTGATAAAAAAGATTTAAAAAAAAATGAAAGAGTAAAAAGTAATATTACCAAAATTGGATTCTATAAAATTACAAAGATTAAAATTGATATTTTCTCAATTATCTACAAATTCGTACAAACATTAAAGGCACAATATCTTGTTCATCCGAGTGCTCGTAATCTATTCTATACATCCACGTTCAAAATATATGCAATTATTAATAAAAACATATACGCTAGCTAATGTATAAAAATTTACAATAGGTTTGTGAAATTTTGTTAGCTTTTTTAATAATTGTATTACAAAATCTGTATTTGATCCTTTAAATATTACCGTTTTTAATCTTAGCCTTTTTTTTTTTTTTTTTTTGTGTAGAGGACCAAAATAGACTAAGAATTGAAAACTGCAATAATGATAACACCAAATAACATACTTAAAGTACCAAAATTTAATAATTCCTCTTCTCCCCTCAATCAAACAAACTATGCAAAGTGAAAACACTTATTCATGCACTGTCCTCTCAATATGTATATATGCTCAGGTTTATGTAGTCAAAGATGGGGTGCAACTAATGTGCGTGTTAACTATTTCCGTCGGCATTATTGAATTATGAACCGGGGGTTATAATTCCATCATCATTTTGGGGTTGATGGGGAGGAGTGAGGTGAGATGTGTGTTGATAATTGTAATGGTAATTATAGTTGGAGGAAGTGAAGATGCAGAGGAAGAATAGTCACATATGCAAGGCTTCATCCTGCATAGCAACATCAAATTCCCTTTCCAACTGAACCGCCGGCTATCCCGATTTCGTGCTGGATTACGAAAACAATGCGACCGCAGTTTTGTATCTCAACCCAGTGCAGAAATACCGAGTGAAAACAATTTAGTGTACAAAAATAAATTTTGGCAGGACAAACTTATACGTAACTAACTAATACAGATTAAGTGCACGGAAAGTAAGTCCGTACACCACGTGCACGGCATATCAACTCAACAATTAATAATTTGGGAGTATCATGATTATAAACAGGTGCAAACATGTTATGAAATAATGTTCCAAGAATACACAAAGACGTTCCAACTAATATATCTATCTCATGAAGGACAAACTCTTTTACAGAAATGGAAAAGATTAGCATATCATGATAATGATCATGTGATGTTGTAACAGAACAAAGGACACTGCAAGGACTTACCTTTATATTTAACCTCTAACATGAAAATTAAACTGACCTTTGATTTTGTGTAGCTCCAACAGAGTTTCTTTCATTTTTATTCTATCTCTTGGGGATTCTGCAGAGCACTTCAAGGCCAACACCAATATGGATGATACGCATTGCATCGTCTTGTTGCAGTGTTCATCATTAACATTACTCACTAAGTTGGCATCTATAACCTCATCAACATATTGTGGGAGCAATCTCTCAACCCAAAGCTTAATACTTATAAGATCACCAGCGAACATATCATCACTTGGCCTTTTTCTCGTAAATGTTTCCATCAACATCACACCATAACTGTAAACATCGCACTTTGTCGACACTAATCCTTCCAAACCATACTCTACAACAATCAAAATCATTAAAAATCCACTTTGTGAGATGCAATTAAAAGTAGAAGCAGTTCAATATGGAAGAGAAAGAAAACCACCTGGAGCAATGTAGCCAAGCGTAGCAAGAGTGTTAGTCACCACAGTGGTCTCCCCATCTCCCAAAAGTTTTGCAATCCCAAAATCACTAACATGGCCAACCATCTCTTCGTCTAACAACACGTTACTCGGCTTCAAGTCACAGTGAACGATAGGCGCTGAATAGCCATGGTGAAGATATTCCAGTGCACACGCAACATCAATCATTATGTTAAGCCTCTGCATGAAATCCAAGCAATAGTTGTGGGAATACAACCATTTTTCAAGGTTTCCGTTGGGCATATAATCAAGAACTAATGCTCTGAAGTCTTCATTAGAGCAACTGCTCACAACCTCAGTCAGGTTTCTATGGCGAATGTTGCGTAGTATTTCACATTCAACGTCAAAACTCCTGAAGGCATCTCTATTTTCCAGATTAAACACCTTCACTGCAATAACCTTCCCATCTCTGAGAAATCCTCTGTAAACAGAACCGAAACTCCCAACGCCTAGAATATTGCTTTCATCGAATTGTTGAGTCGCCTGCAGGATTTCATAATAAGAAATTCTTACCGGTGCAGTGGACACCACCAAATCATTTCCACCAATCTTCTTGTCTTTCTTTCTACGTAACAAGATAAAGGCCATAGAGGCAAAAGTGATGAGCACCGAAAACCCCGCAACAGCAAATAATGCAAATTGCACTTTCTTTCTCTTTGATCGGTGACTGGATTTTCTCCTACAAAGTGGTATGTGGAACTTTGGAATTCCACAGAGTGCTTTATTACCAAGAAAAGAGTCCATAGTAAAATTTCTGAAGGAGCCCCCATCTGGAATCTCCCCACTTAAAGAATTGAAAGACACGTTGAAGTAGTGGAGATGCTGAAGTCTCTCAAGAGACTTTGGTATTAAACCAGACAAGTTATTGTAAGAAAAGTCCAACCTCTCTAAACTGAACATATTCCCCAGGGACAGAGGAATAGAACCCTCAAATCTGTTATGAGCCAAAGACAGATCAATCACATTCTGCAACTTCCCCAAAGTGTTGGGGATAGACTCCGACAACTGGTTCATCGATAGATCTATGTAAGTTGCAGCCCCAAGATTAGCTACCTCCGGTGGTAAAAAACCACTCAAGGAATTTGAGGACAAATCTAGTAGTAACAAACCTTTAAGGCGCCACAAGGTGGATGGTATGGTTGAAGTGAGCAAGTTTGAACCAAGCAAAAGATTCCTTAAAGACAGGACATGTCCTAAACATTCAGGAATGGAGCCAGAAAGTTGGTTTTCGGAAAGAGAAAGGCCAAACATGCTGCGCAAATTGCACAGAGCCTCTGGTATGGGACCTTCAAGACTGTTTTCTTCGAGAATTAATCCTTGTAGATTAATCAACGATCTGAAAGAAGTTGGAATGATACCTGAGAAGTCATTCTTCCCTAAATCAAGAATCAGGAGATTGCTTAAATTGCCGATTTCACGGGGAATGCGACCCCTAATCTTGCAACTGTCGGCATAAAAAGAGAGCAACGAGGAAGACAAATTCCCAATGGAAGTTGGAAGGACTCCATCAACAAGGTTATCAGCGATTGACAAGCGCTTTAAATATGTGCATCTTGTGAGAGAAGTAATGAAGCTCAACTCTGAAGAAGATGCAGATTGCTCATCGATTCTCAGATGGTTGTCTGAAAGGTTAAGTATTTCGAGGAGAGTGAGGTTTCCAAGAGAGTGGGGCACAAATCCAGTGAATCTATTGTCGCCCAGTTCGAGTGTTTTAAGATGAAGGCAGTTGGAGATTGAGGAAGGTATTGTTCCAGTGAGGTAGTTTTTAGCCAGAAAAAGATGTTGAAGAAAGGGTGATTTGTAACACAAATCGGGGGGAGGACTTCCCGTCACAGCATTATTAGTAAGGGCAAGAATTCTAAGATTGGAGATGTTAAATAGCTCAACAGGAATTGAACCACTCAAACCCTTCAATTCACCCATTCTTAAAATCTCCAATCGATGAAGTTGGCCCACCTCTCTAGGTATAACACCTGACATGATTTTTTTGAAAAAAAGATTTGAAGCATTCGGAATTAGATTTCGAAATTTATAAATATTGTTAAAAGAAAGTCTTTGTGAGAATGTTAATGAAATGTATTAAAGCATGATGGTTAAAAAAAATTTAATATTTAAATAATAAAAATATTATCCTTCAACCCTACCCCTACCCATCAACCCACCTGCCACCAACCCCCTCCACCCCAATTTTTTTTTAAAATAAAATTTTAAATTTTATTATTTAAATAATAAAAATATTACCACATAGCTCTACCCTCCTATCCACCCACCCCCAACCATCCACCCCTGCCACCATCACCCCTTCTCATTTTTTTTTAAATTTGAATTTTAATACTCCCTCCGTCCCGGCGTAAGTGGGCCATTTGTTTTTTTGCACGTAGATTAAGGAGTATTATTATTTAATGTGTAGTGGGTAGTTGTATTAGTGGAAGTGTGGGTCCCATATTTTAATTGTATTAGAGGGGGTGTGTGGGTCCCATGTGTGTAAAAAAAGAAATGAGACTCTATGGGTGGGACGACCAAAATGAAAAAATGGCCCTCTTAGCCTGGGACGGAGGGAGTATTTAAATAATAAAAATATTATCACTCAGTCCTATCCCATCCCATCCGATGGAGGTGGTGGTAAGGGGTGGGGTGGGTGAGTAGGGGGTAGAGTTGGGTGGTAATATTTTTATTATTTAAATATTAAAATCTAAATTTTTTTTTTAAAATATTTTTTTTGGTGGTGGCCGGTGGGGTGGGTGAGTGGTGGGGGTGGGTAAGGATAGGGATAGACTGGGTGGTACAGTTCCCTCCAAAAAAATAATTATTTTTAATGAAATTTTAAATTTTAATATTTAATATAATAAAATTTTATTTTTTTTACTTATCATATATAAAATTGGGTAGGTCTTGTGTGAGACCGTCTCACGTGAGACCATTTTTAACTTTTTAAAATAGTTATCACTTTCGCTATAAATCGTTATCACTTTCTCTATAAAATATTATCACTTTTTATTTATACTATAAATTGTTCATAAAATAACATTATCACTTTTCATTAATTTATTATCACTTTTTTATATAAAGTTATCACTTTCTAACCGTCTCACGTAAGCCCTTAAGTGAGACGGTCTCATACAAGTCTTTGCCTATAAAATTTTATTTTAAAAATAATATTTGAATTATGAATTTAAAATCCTTTCATAAAGCCATAATTTATCCAAATAGTGGAATTCAAATAAACTGATTTAAAATCCAAGGAATTTAAAATCCATTGATTTTCAAATTCATTGAATTTGAAATGACTCAATCCAAAATAAATTCATTGAATTTAAAATAACACAATCCAAACACAACCTAACAATCCAAATACAACCTTAGGTTGTGTTTGAATTGAGTCATTTCAAATCCAATGAATTTGAAAATGAGTGGATTTTAAATTTCTTGGATTTTAAACCAGTTCATTTGAATTCCACAGTTTGGATAAATTATGGATCTTTGAAAGGATTTTAAATCCATAATTCAAAAATTATTTTTAAAATAGAGTTTTATATATGATAAATAAAAATAATAAAAATTTATTATATTAAATATTAAAATCTAAAATTTTATTAAAAATAATATTTTTTGGGAAGGAACTCTACCACCCAGCTCTAACCCTACCCCACCCCCACCCCCACCCCCCACGCACCTTCCACCCCAAATTTTTTTTTTTTAAATAAAATTTTAGATTTTAATATTTAAATAATAAAAATATTACTACCCACCCCTACCCCCTACCCACCCCCGCCACCCATCCCCACCCCAACCCCCCTTGTGATTGATCAAGAAGGAAATCCAAAAGGAACTCGAATTTTTGGTGCAATCCCCGCTCCTGAACGCCTATCCACTATCTCAGCAAGAGCTACACACACTGCTTTCCATCCCAATTTTTTTTTTTAATTTTAGATTTTAATATTTAAATAATAAAAATATTACCACCCAGACCCTACCCCCTAATCCACCCACCCACCCGCCCCCACCCCAACCCTCTGGCCAATTTTTTTTTTAATTTTGATTTTAATATTTAAATAATAAAAATATTACCACCCAATTCTACCATACCCAGCAACCCACCCCGCCACCCCAACCCCACGGATGGATGGGAAAGGCTGGGTGATAATATTTTTATTATTTAAATATTAAAATTTAAATTTAAAAAAAATCTTTTTTTTTTGGGTGGGGGGTGGGGGTGGAATGGGTGGGTGGGTGGGTGGATAGGGAGGGTAGGGATGAGTGGTAATATTTTCTTTATCTTTATTTAAATAATAAAATCTAAAATTTTATTTAAATATATTTTTTTGGGGGGAGGGATGGGTGGGTGGGTATTGGGGTTGGGTGGTAATATTTTTATTATTTAAATATTAAAATCTAAAATTTAAAGAAAATTTTTTTTTTGCTAGTGGCTGGAGGGGGGTAGGGTGTGGATGGGTGGATAGGGGGTAGGGTTGGGTGGTAATATTTTTATTATTTAAATATTAAAATCTAATATTTTATAAAAATTTTTTGGGGGGTGGGGGTTTGGGGTGGGTGGGGTAGGTGGTGGGGGTGGGTAGGAGATAGGTTGGGTGGTAGAGTTTAAAATTTAAAAAATATATATAAATATATATTTTTTTAATTAATTTATTAATTTTATATACTATTTTTATATATTAATATATAATCAATTACACAATAACAGAAAATTTTCAAATGACACTGTTTAAGTAAGGATTTGAAATCAATTTAAAAACAACTAAAAAAAATTCAAAATCAAATCCATGATTTGAAATCCATTAATTTAAAATCTTGAATTTATAAATCCATTGATTTCAAGTGGCATCCAAATATGAGGGATGGATTTGAGGGAGTCTCTCCCTCAAATCGAGTATTACAATAATATTTTAACAACTAATATAAATACTTTACCCATGTAATAATCCTATGCAAATAATGGTCACACCTCCTCACATATACATGGCTCACGGTGCCCCAAATATGTCATTTTTCTCCATTCGTTTTTCATGAATGTTTTTACATACACATTTTATGAGTTAAATACACTTTCATTCCTTAATTTTTGCCAAATTCGATTTTCATCCAAAATTATTTAAAATTTTTGGTTTAATCACGTAGTTATATCAAAATTTTGGATTCTGTCCCAAAAACAATTTTTCGTCGCAAATCGTCTCATAACTCCCGAAATTTTTTCAAAATCGGCCCAAATTCACTCCTGAATTTTTTTTTTTAAATCATCCCATATTTTGGAAGCTTAAAAAATTTGGGACGGTTTTGAAAAAAAATTAAGAGTTATGGGATGATTTGCGATGAAAAATTAATTTTGGAACTGAATTTAAAATTTTGAGATAGCTACGGGACTAAACCGAAAATTTTAAATGATTTGGAACAAAATCGAATTTGACAAAAACTATGAGATTAAGAGTGCATTTAACTCCACATTTTATTATCAAATATATGAGTTAGAATCTTTTAATTTGTTTATTTTATGATTTGGTGACAAGAAACTTGTTATTTTTAAGTCATTCTGTCTCACGAAAAATCTGTTCATATATATATATATATATTTCACAAATAAAATCTGCCATATTGATCATGATATGTAGTATTAACGAATCACTAGTCTGTTGATTAATTTATTCAGTGGCACCTGTTAAATCGTTATTGGATAGATCCAATTTTGTAAGCATACTAAAATTTGCAACATCTCTGGACAGCTTCCCACTGAGTTTATTTCTCCATAGATTCAAATTCTGCAAGGAAGACATATTTTTAAAAATATGGAGGGGCAGTGCGCCTGTTATTTCATTATTTTCAGTTGCAAACTCAACGAGGTTCTGAATATTGCCAAACTCCAGTGGTATCACACCTATATATTCAAAATTGGAAAACAAAAAAAATAAAAAATATATATATGAAAATTGAAGTAGATATGGTATTAAAATGAAGAGAATGAATTGTGTGGAGTCGTATCTACGTGAAACCTCTATAATTATGAGTTGAAAACACAATTATATTCTAAAAACTAACTCTAGACCTTGAAAATAAAGACAATTTAGGAGTGGTAAAGTAGTACATGAACCTAAGAATTGGAACCTTGCGGTTGTTGAAAATCATCACCGTCTAATTGGCATTAAAAAGAATATCTAGCTATAATTCACTGATGAAGTTAATATCGATTGGCAAATTAATTTGATCAAGAAACAACATTATCCATATGCATCTACATTGTGTTAACCGACATATTGCATGTATGAAGAGGTTGTTAGAGCGTAATTTGATTAAATATTAAATGCTACTCCTCTCTACCAACTTAAGCTTAAACTTTTAGAGATGTTGCATGTATGAAGAGGTTGTTAGAGTATAATTTAATTAAATATTAAATGATACTCCTCTCTACCGGTTTAAACTTAAGCTTTTAGATAAGGTTGTCATTTAACAGAGGTTACTAGCATATTAAAACAAAGCAGCAGTGTTGAGTGAAAGCATGATTAAGTAATAAGAGTGATATTATAAAATAGTTTTTTTGTGAGTACTAAGTAAAATACTAACTTCCCCAATTCTTGATCCAACAACAATTCCATAGAATTTTTGGTGACGTAAAATAAATTAAATAGATTTAAGGCATACCATATAATGCGTTTCCCCCAAGATATGACTCTTGAAGAGATTTCAACATCCCGATTGCAGGCGGTATGTGCCCTCTGAAAGAGTTGTATGACAGAGACATGATTTGAAGTTTTGAACAATCGGATAGATTTGATGGAATAAGGCCGCTAAGTTGATTCAAGGATAAAGCAATCCGTTCAAGTGATTGGAGATTATCACACAAACTCATTGGAAGAGTTCCACTCAGTTCGTTATGTGTGAAAGCTAAAATTTTTAAGGTGGATATGTTGTAAATGGAAGATGGAATCACACCTGATAAATGATTGTATTGAATGCCCAGAACTTGCAGAGAATGAAGTCTCCCATACTCTTGTGGAATTTCTCCATGCAGAGAATTGAATGTAAAATCAAGATACTGAAGATTTGATAGGTTTGATAAGGATTTTGGAATGAAACCTATTAAGCTGTTGTTTCTGAGGGAAAGGTACTTGAGCTTAGATAAATTGCCTAAACAGGGTGGAATCTCTCCCGTGAAGTTGTTCACTTTAAGAGAGATAAACTTCAACCGGTGTAGTAGAGACAACTCTGGAGGCAGACTGCCACTAAAACTGTTGTAGGAGAGGTTGAGGGAAACCAGAAATGAGAGGTTTCCTAGGTGCGGAGGAATTGTGCCTGAGAGACTCATGTGGGAAATATCCAAAGCCGTCACTCTGCGGTGGCGCAAGCTGCAGGTGACACCAATCCAGTTGCAAACAGAGCTTGAATTGGTCCAATTTCTTACAAGTGGAAGATGAGGGTGGCGAATGATTAGGAGAGATTTTAGTGAGAGAAGAGCATGTTGATCTGTGATGAGACTTTTGGCTAGACAAGGTAGTTGGAAGCTGAGGGTGGCGAATGATTAGGAGAGATTTTAAACATGATTATTCTAATGGAAATACAGATGGCTTGCTGGGTTTAACTTATACTAACATATAGGAAATCCATAAGGAATACTTTACTAGTAAATGGAAGACTTATTCAGAGAATTTCTATTCCACAAGGAATTTTTTATCAGTCATTGGAAGACTAATTCATAGAATTTAGGGAGGTAGCAGATTAAGTGCTTCACACTAAATCTGCACTAAACATATTTGTCGGCCAACACTAGTC
The DNA here is from genome assembly GCA_023678885.1 of Pogostemon cablin. Classification (NCBI taxonomy): domain Eukaryota; kingdom Viridiplantae; phylum Streptophyta; class Magnoliopsida; order Lamiales; family Lamiaceae; genus Pogostemon; species Pogostemon cablin. Next base: position 1,932,602 of record CM042973.1, read on the forward strand.
AACTTGACTTGTAAGTCTACACAGGTCAATGAATACCACTTTGTGTGGGAATGTCATCATCTCATGAAGAACAAAAAACCTTTTTACATATTGTCGCAGTGTTTATGATACGTTTTAAGCACTCTTTGAGAGAGTGTCAACTCCAGAAATTAAGAAGAAGAAACAGAGAGGAAAGATGAGATGTCAATCATAATGTCTAGTCTCTGGACCAAAAATGCATTTTTCCCAACGAAATACAGCTTTAAGAATATCTCTCTCCATAAATATCCTCACTTCGGCATGCATAGAAAATAAGAACTTAGACTCTAATAAATGTAAATTTAGGGGTCGCTTGGTGCAAATTCCTCAATCGGAATGGTAATGGGTATCACTAAGGGAGTCAATTACAATGAGAATGAAGGGTGGGGAGTAGTTATTGAATCAATGGGAGTGAATGAAGAATTTTGATTCCCATCACCCTCTCCCACTACCCCAACCAAGCATCCCCTTAATGAAAGATAATTAAAGACTAATAATATGTTGATACCAAGTTTCATCTTAAGGAGAGAAATCATTAAAATAAGTAAAGTAGGAGTTGATTTTTTAATTTCTCGTATGCTGCTGCAAGCTGTCACACTTGAGTCAAAAGTCATAATTTTCTGGAGAAATATTATTATTTTAGAGATTTGTAATTCTTTTTTTTCTTACTGAAAACTAGACTCCTGGAGCTTTCTAATTAATGATACAAAGTACGTATGCAGCATAACTCTCCTTCCATCGAAACTAATTAATTCTTGAAGTTGACTGTTTGTTTGTGACTTCCCTGCTGAGTTAGTACTCCTGACTTCTTCATCAGTGTCGCAAAACTCAACTCTTCAGCCCCTGAGTTCAACTCTTCAGCCGTGTCAATGGCATAAGAAATCAATACCATATTGGCAAAAAAAATAAAATGTACTTGTGGTTACTACAAGGCCAACATCCTCAAAACTTTGATGCGTTAATTGCAAAAATTCTCTTGTGATATGAAAATGATGGCATAAAATTTTTACTCATTCTCTAAAATATGTGCTATATAATTTTATGGTCCACTATGCGTCTATACGTGCAAAAATAAAGTAAGGGATAATACCAAATTCGATAATATTATAATTTTGATTAATTTAATTTTAAACTCGTAATTTTTGGTAGTTATTTAATGTAACTTTTTACCTTTTCAATTTTAATACAGATTTTTGCCAAACAAATATATAAAAATTAAACTATAAATTTGTTGGGTTATTTTAGGATCCATAGTGTTGGGAAAATATACTTTTATTATGGACTCACAATATATTTTACAATACACTCTTTGAACTCACACTCAACACTCATAACCTCTATCAAGCTGCTTTCAACACACTTGTATCTCTCTATACTTCACTAATGACTTTCTCTCACTAAACACTCTTACTTATCACTATTACATTACACACACCTGTACTATTTATAGCAACTAATGGATAATTCTAGAGTGGCGGTGCCACTTCCCTATCTAGATACTTCTTCATGGATAATTGACACTGCCGCCTAGATTCTTCTGTCTAGAGCCTTCTAGTTTAGTATATTTCTAGAGTCTTCAAGCTATGACCAATTATCTTATCTCCTGCAATTATCTTATGAAGAGGCTTCTCCTCATTTCTCGAACCTTCTCATTAGATTATATGCTCAAGTCGGTGTTTCCTCTTCAAAATTCACAAGCATTTGCAAGTTCTATAAGTTTGTTTCATAAGTTTTACTAAAAATTATGTACATAGAAAGATATTAATTGGTGTGAGAGAATTAAGAGATGAGAGAGGAGAGAGAAAAAAAAGAAAAAGAAAAAAATAGGACATTGCAAGGACTTACCTCTATATTTAAGCTCGTACACGAATATTTAAGTTTCTATCACTCGGGGATTCTGTAGAGCACTTCAAGGACAACACCAATATGGATGATACACATTGCATCGTCTTGTTGTAGTGTTCATCATTAACATTGCTCACTAAGTTGGTATCTATAACCTCATCAACATATTGTGGGATCAATCTCTCAACCCAATGCTTAATGCTAAGATCGCCAGTGAACATATCATCACTTGGCCTTTTTCTTGTAAATGTTTCCATCAACATCACGCCATAACTGTAAACATCACATTTTGTCGACACTAATCCTTCCAAACCATACTCTACAACAATTAAAATCATTAGTTATCCACTTTGTAAGATACAATTCAAAGAATTAAGAAAGCAGTTCAATTTGGAAGAAAAAGAAAATCACCTGGAGCAATGTAGCCAAGCGTAGCAAGAGTATTAGTCACCACAGTGCTCTCCCCATCTCCCAAAAGTTTTGCAATCCCAAAATCACTAACATGCCCAACCATCTCTTCGTCTAACAACACGTTACTTGGCTTCAGGTCGCAGTGAACGATAGGCGTTGTATAGCCATGGTGAAGATACTCCAATGCACACGCAACATCAACCATTATGTTCAATCTCTGCATGAAATCCAAGCAATAGTTGTGGGAATACAGCCATTTTTCAAGGTTTCCGTTGGGCATATAATCAAGAACTAATGCTCTGAAGTCTTCATTAGAGCAACTGCTCACAACCTCAGCCAGGTTTCTATGGCGAATGTTTCGTAGTACTTCACATTCGACGTCAAAACTCCGGAAAGCATCTCTAGTTTCCAGATTAAACACCTTCACAGCAATAACCTTCCCATCTCTGAGAACTCCTCTGTAAACAGAACCAAAACTCCCAACTCCTAGAATATTGCTTTCATCGAATTGTTGAGTTGCCTGCACGATTTCATAATAAGAAATTCTTTCCGGTGCAGTCGACACCACCAAGTCATTTCCACCAATCTTCTTGTCTTTCTTTCTACGTCGTAACAAGATAAAAGCCAAAGCGGCAACAGTGATGAGGACCAGAAACCCAGCAAGAGCAAATAAGACAAATTGCACTTTCTTTCTCTTCGATCTGTGACCAGATTTTGTCCTACAAAGAGGTACGTGGAACTTCGAAATTCCACAGAGTGCCTTATTACCTATAAAAGAGTCCATAGTGAAATTTCTAAAGGAGCCACCATCTGGAATCTCCCCACTTAAAGAATTGAAAGACACGTTGAAGTATTGCAGATGCCGAAGTTTCTCAAGAGACTTTGAGATTGCACCGGACAAGTTATTGTCAGACAAGTCCAATATCTCTAAACCGATCATATTCCCCATGGACACAGGAATAGGACCCTCAAATCTATTATGAGCCAAAGACAGATTAACCACATTCTGCAAATTCCCAATAGTGTTGGGGATAGACTCCGAAAACTGGTTCATCGACAGATTTATTGAAATTGCAGCCCCTAAATTAGCTACCTCCGGAGGTAAAAACCCAGTCAAGGAATTTGAGGACAAGTCTAACGTCAGCAAATCTTTAAGGCACCACAAGCTTGATGGTATGGTCGAAGTGAGCATGTTTGAACCTAGAAAAAGTAGTCTTAAAGACAGGACATGTCCTAAACATTCAGGAATGGGGCCAGAAAGTTGGTTTAGCAAAAGATAAAGGGCAAACAATCTGTGCAAATTGCAGAGAGCCTCTGGTATGGGACCTTCAAGACTGTTGTTGCCTAGATCTAATACTTGTAGATTAATCAAAGATTTTAAAGAAGTTGGAATGGTACCTGACAAGTCATTGTCCTGTAATGCAAGAACCAGGAGATTGCTTAAATTTCCGATTTGGTGAGGAATGCGACCTGTTGGTATTTGAGATAATGGGTGACGAGTGGAAAGAGGTTGAGTGGAACGTATAGTTGATGTAAAAGGATGTTGATATTAGTGGTTTGGAGAAAGAGATAGTGGGTTTAATAATTTTGGTAATTGATGTAATAGACAAAAGATAGTGGAGCAGGTTACAAAGGTGAATAGCAAGTGAATAGATGATTTCTTGTTTTTATTGCTATTACAATTATTACATCTTTACACATATTTATAGGTGACAGGAGGCGGTGGAAGATTGATTGATCATTCTGCCAAATTTGACCATTCTGCTTGACATTGCGTATTGGACTCAATTTTTGACTAGTCTATTCCTTCATAATTAAGTATTTCTAGAAGCTTAGAAATTCTAGACCATACTAGATCGAGTTAATGTGCATCAATTTTATCACTCCCCCTTGATGCTCATTTGTGTGATTCCGAGCTTTTCTCGTAGTATTTCGAACCTTGATCTCGGTAGCGCTTTTGTGAATATATCTGCTAGTTGGTATTCCGTTCCAATGTGTTTGAGCTCGACTTCTCCATTATTAGCTGCTTCTCGTAGGAAGTGATATTTGATGGCGATGTGTTTCGTCCTGCTGTGTTGCACGGGATTTTTCGCCATTGCTATAGCTGACTTGTTGTCGCAGTAAATCTCTGTAGGATTTTCTTGGTGTTCTTCCATATATCCGAGAATCCGTCTTAGCCATATAGCTTGACTCACTGTTAGTGCGGTAGCTACGTACTCTGCTTCTGCTGAAGATTGTGCGACACAGTCTTGCTTTTTAGATGCCCACGAGAATACTCCTGAGCTGAGTGAGAATGTATAGCCTGAAGTACTCTTCATGTCATCTGCTGATCCAGCCCAGTCACTGTCAGTGTAGCCAACTAGCGTTGAGTTATCCTGTGGCTCGTACCAAATGCCGTAGTCCTTTGTTCCTTGTAGATATCTCAGTATTCTCTTTGCAGCTCCGTAGTGGATTTGGCTTGGGTTCTGCATGAATCTTGATAGTAGGCTCGTTGCATACATGATGTCTGGCCTTGTAGCTGTTAGATATAGCAAGCTTCCAATAAGGCTTCTATATGTTGATTCATCTGCCTTTGGAGAGCCATATTCTTTGCAGAACTTCTCATTTGTGATGAGGGGAGTTGCTACAGGATTGCATCTTTCCATCTTGAACTTCTGTAGCAGATTATTTGTATATTTTCTCTGCGAGATAAATATCCCATTTTCTTTTTGATTTACCTCGATACCGAGAAAGTAGTTCATCAGTCCGAGGTCTGTCATTTCAAATGTCTTCATCATGTCTGCTTTGAACTCTTTGATCATATCTTCATCATTTCCTGGGTAGATAAGATCATCGACATATAGAGAAACGATTAGTCTTTTGTTGTTACCTTGGGTCTTGATGTACAGAGTTGGCTCGCTTTCACTTCTCTTGAATCCCTTGTTGATGAAGTAGCCATCTATGCGACTGTACCAGGCTCGTGGAGCTTGTTTTAACCCATATAGTGCTTTTCGTAGTCTTAGCACCTTGTCTTCTTGTCCTTCTGCCACGAACCCTTGAGGTTGTTCGACATAGATCTCCTCTTCAAGGTATCCATTTAGAAATGCTGACTTGACATCCAGTTGGTATATCTTCCATTTCTTCTGAGCTGCTAGTGCTATGAGAGCTCTTATAGTATCCAGGCGAGCTACTGGAGCAAATGTCTCGTTGTAGTCGATCCCTGGTAGTTGTGAGTAACCTTTGGCTACCAGTCTTGCCTTGTGTTTCTGGATTGAGCCATCTGGATTAAGTTTAGTCTTATAGACCCACTTAACTCCAATGACTTCTTTGTTGCTTGGTAGATCCGCCAACTCCCATGTTTTATTTTTCTCGATCATCTTGATCTCTTCTTCCATTGCTTTGACCCATTCTTTTTCTTTGACAGCTTCTTCAAAGCTTGCTGGCTCAATTGCTGCAAAGTTGCACGTCTCATAGATTTCTCTTAGTGACTTCACCTTTCTTGGTGTTTCATCTGAGTCCGGTCCTTCTTGAACTTGAGGTGCTGAAGACTCAGGACTTTGTGGTAGTGGAAACTCTTCTGGAGTTTTTGGTTCTTCGACTTCACTTTCTTGATGCTCACTAGGTGGTAGTATTTGCGGCATCATGATAGTTTTCTTCTCAACTTTTTCTTCATCCCAGTTCCATGAGGCATTTTCATCGAACTCAACATCTCTACTGATGATGAGTTTCTTTGTTTTGAGACTGTAGAGTCGATAGCCTTTGGACTGAGTGCTGTATCCAAGAAATATGCATTTCTCGGTCTTTTCTTCCAGCTTGTGTCTCTTCTCTTTTGGGATGTGCTCGTAGCAGATGCTCCCAAACACTCTTAGATGTTTTGCTGATGGCTTTCGTCCACTCCAGGCTTCAATTGGTGTTTTATTTTGCACCGCCTTCGTTGGACACCTATTCAACAAGTAGACTGCTGTGTAGACGGCTTCCGCCCAGAATACTTTGGGCATGCCTTTCTCTGCTAGCATTGTTCTCGCCATCTCCATTACAGTCCTGTTCTTCCTTTCTGAGACACCATTCTGTTCTGGAGCGTAGCCAACTGTTAGTTGATGATTAACTCCTTCTTCTTCACAGAACTTGTTAAACGCCTTGGATGTGTACTCTGTCCCTCTATCACTTCGTAGGACTTTGATTCGTTGACCGCTTTGGTTCTCCACTAGATTCTTGAACTTCTTGAAGATAGAGAAGACTTCTGATCTTTCTTTCATGAAGTACACCCAGGTCATTCTTGTATAGTCGTCAATGAAAAGAATGAAGTACCTGTTCTTCTCTAATGTTGGAGTCCTCATTGGTCCACATACGTCGGTATGAACCAGCTCCAGAGCTTGTTTTGCTCTCCATGCTTGTCCTGATTGGAATGACTTCCTGTGTTGTTTGCCTTCCATGCATTTATCGCATATGTCCTCATTTAGTTGGATTGGTGGAAGATCTCTCATCATATTCTTTTGTTGGAGTAGCTTTAGGCTGTAGAAATTGAAGTGCCCGAACCTCCGGTGCCATAGCCAAGATTGGTCTTCTTGGGCATTCAATGCTGTCTCCACGTAGTTCCACTGGATGGGGAAATTTCTTTGATGCTGCATTTTGACTACAACGATCACTTGATTTTTATTCTTTTTGTCGTAGATGATGCATGAGTCACCTTTGAATACTAGAGAGTATCCTTTCTCTATCATTTGACCCACGCTGAGTAGATTAGTACGTAGTTTTGGTACTAATAGCACATCATGGATGTACCGCATACCTCTTCTTGTGTTGACAGCTATTGTGCCTTTTCCTTCAACTTCCACTAGATCTCCATTGCCCAGCTTCACTTGAGATTTGATATTTTTGTCAACATTTTGAAAGATCTTCTCATCTCCAGTCATGTGGTTGCTGCACCCACTGTCTACATACCACGTGCCATTTTTTACTTCTGATGCGACATGATTCGCATAGAAGAGATTATCTCCTTCTTTTTCTTCAGAGTAGTTGGCCTGGGGATCACCATTCTTGGAGCGACAATATTTCTCCAGATGTCCAAATCTTCCACAACTTTTGTATTGTGGTTTGCCTTGGTACCAACAATCTTTTTCAAGATGATTGGTCTTTTTACAAACTCCACATGGGGGATATTTTTCTTTTCTATAATTGTCTCCAGTTTTTCTCCCCCTAATTTTAGAATTCTGAGACCGTATTTTTAATTTAGACTGAAAAGTATTTTCCATATTTTCATCTTCACTAATGCTCAGTCTTTTTTCATAGGCTTCTAGCGAACCCAATAAATCTGTCACTACTAATTTTTCTATATCTTTAGTTTCTTCTATAGTAGTAACTATTGGGTTGTATTTAGTAGGGAGAGATATTAAAATCTTTTCTACTATTTTCTTATCTGTCATATCTTCCCCATAAGATTTTAGTTGATTTACTACTTCTCTTAGTTAAGTGTAGTAATCTTTTACGGTCTCAGATTCTTTCATTTTCATATTTACGAAATCTCTCCTGAGAGTTTGGAGTTTTAGATTTCGTACTTTATCGCTCCCTTGGTACTCCTCCTTTAGTGTGTCCCAGGCTTCCTTGGATGTCTTCGCTCCACTGATCCTCGGAAATAGTGACTCCGCCACAGCCATCTGTAGAATGTATAGCGCCAAGTTGTCCTTCTCTGTACTCCTGTCTAATTTTTCTTTGTCTGTGTTAGACAAAGATGATATGTCTGTGGGGATAGTGTACCCCTTATCGACGATCTCCCATAGGCCTTGAGACATAAAATATGTCTTCATTTTGATGGCCCAATAGTTGTATCCTTCACCTGAAAATGTTGGGATTGGGATTTGTTGAGTATTGGCTAGAGAGGACATTTTTTAAGGTGTAGTAAAAATTTTGGGTAGTAATATGCGGAAGCTTATTTTGAACCCAGTTAATGAACTAACCGGGCTCTGATACCACTGTTGGTATTTGAGATAATGGGTGACGAGTGGAAAGAGGTTGAGTGGAACGTATAGTTGATGTAAAAGGATGTTGATATTAGTGGTTTGGAGAAAGAGATAGTGGGTTTAATAATTTTGGTAATTGATGTAATAGACAAAAGATAGTGGAGCAGGTTACAAAAGTGAATAGCAAGTGAATAGATGATTTCTTGTTTTTATTGCTATTACAATTATTACATCTTTACACATATTTATAGGTGACAGGAGGCGGTGGAAGATTGATTGATCATTCTGCCAAATTTGACCATTCTGCTTGACATTGCGTATTGGACTCAATTTTTGACTAGTCTATTCCTTCATAATTAAGTATTTCTAGAAGCTTAGAAATTCTAGACCATACTAGATCGAGTTAATGTGCATCAACTTTATCACGACCCCTAATCTTGCAATTGTAGGCATAAAAAGAGAGCAAGGAGGAAGACAAATTCCCTATGGAAGGTGGAAGGAGTCCATCAACAAGGTTATCAGCTATCCCCAAGCGCTTTAATGATGTGCATCTTGTGAGAGAAGTAATGAAGCTCAATTCTGAAGAAGATGATTGCTCATTAAACTTCAGATGGTTGTCTGAAAGGCCTAGAAGTTCGAGGAGAGTGAGGTTTCCAAGAGTGTGGGGCACAAATCCAGTGAATCTGTTGTAGGCCAGTTCGAGTAGTTTAAGATGAAGGCAGTTGGAGATTGATGAAGGTATTGTTCCAGTAAGGTAGTTGTTACTTAGTAGAAGAACTTCAACAAGGGGTAAGTTGTAGCACAAATCAGGGGGAAGACTACCCGACAGTCTATTTTTAGCAAGGACAACAACTCTAAGGTTGGAGATGTTAAATAGCTCCACCGGAATTGAACCACTCAAACCCTTCAACTCACTCATTACTAAACTCTCCAGTCGGTAAAGTTGGCCCATTTCTCTAGGTATTACACCTGTCACCATTTTTAAGAAATTACAAACTTCGAGCATTTTTTCATTCGTTAAATAATGAATCACAGCCTAAGTCTGTTAATTAATTTATTCAGTGGTACCTGTTAAGTCGTTACTGGAGAGATCCAGGAGAGTGAGCATACTAATATTTGCAATTTCTCCAGACAGCTTCCCACTCAGTTTATTTTCCCCTAGATACAAACTTTGCAAGGAAGACATATTTTTGAAAATATGGAGGGGCAGTCTGCCTCTTATCTCATTTTCTTCAATTGCAAATATAACCAGGTTGTCAAGATTGCCAATCTCCTGAGGTATGTCACCTGTATATATTCAGAGTATTATATTGGTAAAACAAAATAATAAAAACTGAATTGGCATTAAATTGAAGAGAATGAATTGCATGGAAACCTCCTTAATTATGAGTTGAAATGTTAGAATTAACACTATGCCAATAACAAATCAAAATATGAAATTCTATACATTCATTAATTCATTTAAACTAAGGTTGTGTTTGGATTGAGGCATTTCAAATTCAATGGATTTGAAAATGAGTGGATTTTAAATTCCTTTGATTTTAAATCAATTTATTTGAATTCCACGGTTTGGATAAATTATGGATCTTTGAAAGGATTTCAAATCCATAATTCAAAAATTATTTTTAAAATAGAATTTTATATATGATAAATAAAAATAATAAAATTTTATTATATTAAATATTAAAATCTAAAATTTTATTTTGGAGGGAACTCTACCTACCTCTACCCAGCCACCCCCCCCCCCTCTCCCACCACCCCACCCCCAAAAAAAAAAAATTTTTTATAAAATTTTAGTTTTTTAATATTTGAATAATAAAAAATATTACCACCCAACCCTATCCCTACCTCCCCCCCCCACTACCCAAAAAAAATTTTTTATATAAAATTTTAGATTTTAATATTTAAATAATAAAAATATTACCACCCAATCCTACCACCATATCCATCCACCCACCCCACCCCACCCCCACTCTCACCACCCCTCCCCCCAACCTACCAAATTTTTTTTAAAAAAATTTATTTTTTAATATTTAAAAAATAAAATCTAAAATTTTATTAAAATTTTTTTTTGGTTGGGGGGTGGGTGGGTGGGTTGGGTGATAATATTTTTTTAAATATTAAAATCTAAAATTTTATTAAAAAAATTTTTTTGGGGGGTGGTGGGTGGAGGGGGGTGGGGTAGGGGGTAGGTTGGGTGATAATATTTTTATTATTTATTTAAATATTAAAATCTAAAATTTTATAAAAAAAAAAATTTTGGGGGGGGTGGGGGTGGGTAGGGCAGGGTGATAATATTTTTATTATTCAAATATTAAAAATCTAAAATTTTATAAAAAAATTTTTTTTTTGGGGTGGGGGGTGGGGGGGGTTGGGTGGCCCGGGGGGTGGGGGTGGGTAGGGGATAGGATAGGTGGTAGAGTTTAAAACATAAATATATATATATATATATATATATATAAAACTTATATGATTGTGAACACAACTCACTATCTGAACTTATGATGATTTTGAGTAGGTACAAACCAGGGGTTTACACGAAGGACCTATAGGTGTGGAAGCTTGAGAGCACTGGCCTCTATTCAGTTAAATCAGCATATGTGGCTTTGTGTGACAGGTGTCAAGATATCCGTCCGTTAAGAGATGTTGAAGCATGGAGCAAATTATGGAGATGCAATGCCCCAGGAAAGGTCAAATTACTTGCATGGAGAATTTTTAAAGGAAGGACCGCTACAAAAGTTAATCTTGCTAGACGAGGAGTGAATGTTGGAAGTACCATATGTCCATTATGCAACGATGCTGAGGAAACAGAGGAACATCTTTTCTTTGGATGCAATGTGACATATCCTTTATGGTCTTTGTTCAGGAAATGGTTAGGTATTCATTCAGCGGGGAACATAATACCGATTCTTAACTTTGAAGCGCACACTGGATCTAAGTTGAAGGGTATGAAGGCTACCAATTGGAATGCCCTGTGGCTTGGAGTTATATGGAGCATTTGGAAATGGAGAAATGGTGTTGTTTTCGAAGGGAAGAACGGACACTTGGAAGGTGTTTTTGAGTTGTTCATGTTTAGAACTTGGAATTCGATTAGAATTAAGGTGGGCTTAGAACACACTATTCTTTGAACGATTGAATTTCCAATCCCATAGTTTGTCTTGCGACAAGTTGTTAGCATAATTTCTTTTCTTGTAAGGGTTGAGTACTCCTTGTACTCAAATCTACTGGCTGTTTTCCAAAAAAAAAAAAATATATATATATATATATATTATATTTTTTAATTAATTTATTAATTTTATATATTATTTTTATATATTAATGTATCAATTACACAACAACGGAAGGATTTCAACCAGTGAAGATTTGAAATCCATTCAAAAACAACTAAAAAAAATTCAAAATCAAATCCATTGATTTGAAATCCATTGATTTAAAATCTTGGATTTATAAATCCATTGATTTCAAGTGTTATCCAAACATGATGGAGGGATTTGAGGGAAGGATTTACAAATCCATTGATTTCAAGTGTTATCCAAACACTACGCATTGGCGTACAACAAGCATGACTTGTATGAGGATCCTTATATGCAGATTCATCTGGCAGATCAGGTTGATATGGGGCTGCTAACCCATCACTAGTTGATATCATTGGAATATTTTTTTGTGAATAGGAGGAATAAGCAATTGCAGAATTCTTTTTTTTACTGCAAAATGTGCAGAAACAAATTCTTTCAAGAATGTATGGATCAGTACATATTCTGTATGTAGAACAAGTTCATCCATGGAATGAAATAATACTGTATGATTTTGTGGAAGTTGATGTTGTTTGAATCTATGAACCATCTATGTTACTCAGTGAAAGATTATAACTTTATTACAAAAGAATAGAAAGAATGGATACAAAAATCTTATGATTCTGTGTTTCTGTACAGCATCACTAACATAAGTTGAAGTCATGTCCTAAATTGTTACAGTTGTAAAATCAATTGGGCTTTTTTAGATAGTTGAATTCCATGGATGAATCAAAACAATCCAACTTATCTCTATACAAATTCATTAGTTTTAACAACTCAGTCACTTTTTCCTTTGTCCCTTCACCAGTTCCAATCTGCAGCACAACCAGAAGCTTCTGGAAAGCCCCAACTTGGACTGCCTCAACCAGGGCATTCTCATTGTTATCTCCCAAGCATAGCTTCCAGAGACTCGAAATCGAGTAATCTGTTGTAGCATTCGACACTCGTAGAATCTTCTTTACGAGCAATGGAACGGACAGCGCGTTCTCGTACGCGCTGTTCCTCCCTTCTTTCAAACTGCAGATGCTATCCATAACACATAAAGCCTTCTCAGAAACACCCTTGTCGCCATCCACAAGTATCTCGAGGATCAAAGGGATTAAGCCCATTTGAATGAATTTGATGCCACTGTTTTGTGAAGCAGCCATCATGTGATGAATGACCACTAGGCTTGCCTTGGTGGCTTGGGGGCAAATCTGTACTTTCACTATGTGAAAGAGTGTTTCTTCTATGGCATCCATTTCCATCAGGCCATTAACGCAGTTTTCATCTGCAGACACGAGCAACACACAGATCACGTTTTGCTGTGAGGAAAGATCGTGATCCTCCCTCTTCAAGAAAAGCTCCATGCAACGTAGAGAAGCTGATGAGCTCAACTTGCGGATGCCTTCTTGATCCAGTGGGAATGTCCATGTTAATACAGACAGGATCTCCTTGAGCAAATCCGCATGTTGTTCGACGGAATAACGTGCGAACGAATCGAATGAATCTGCCAAAGCGGATCCCACCCCATTCACGACAATGCATCGCTTATTGCGTTCGCTCTCCTTGGCCAAATTCTTGATCTTGAGCAGCAATTCTTGGCACTTTCTTACATCCGCACGTCTTTTGAATGAGATTTTGACTTGGGTACCTTTCATCCATTCCATTGTAGGAAAGGGAAATGTCGCTGATTCAGTAGACACTTAAGTACTTTAGTAGGCACGCTTGTTGCCACTTCATTCATATGTGTGGTAACTGAGGCTGCCTCGTCGTCTGATGTTAGTATCCCCTCATCGTCGTTGACAACTTCTGGCACAGAATCGGATGTTCGTCTTCCATGTATTGGCTTTCAGAGTGCCGATAGAACTCTCTCTGTAGATAGCTCTTGGGGTTCAGAGATAGCACTTCAAATAGTGAGTAGTTGAGAGTGTTCTAGAATATATATACCACGTACTCTAATTGGAGTTCAAGGCATTATTGAACTTACGGGATCCTTCTTTTCATTTTAATTTGATTTAGAGGTTTGCCGCTAAGTCGAATGATGTCCCCGAAGATAAATAGAGAACTCGGGTTTTCGCCGCAGGGATAGGATAGGGCGGGGGTAGGCTTGGAAGGAAAGTCAAAGTGGGGGCGAACGGATGCTGTTTAGGGTAACTTGCTTTCGAGCGTGAGATTCTCCTTAGCATGAAAATGCCTTCGTCGACATCCATCTCGATCTACTAAGCTTTTTCCAGAACCTGACCGAACGAAGTAGCTTGTTCCGTAATACAAAACCCCATAAGCTACCACCATGTGAGAGTCGGTGCGTAATGGATCTACGCCTGCCTTCGAAAGCTCCATTCCTGTTTACCAGGATCCTGGAACCATTCCTTGATTGATTGAAAATCACGAGTCGAATTTTTCTCTACCTATTCGACTATCAAGCTCTTGACATCCTGTTTAGCCTAGCGCCCTCCTCCTCTTTTGTTCGCTTCGCTCTCCTCCCTCGACTAACGCCCAAAAAGAAAAAGATTTCAGTCTGAATCTAAAGCCCTACTATGAGCTTGAAAAAGCTCACTAGATTGATCGCAAGCAAAAGAAACCTTCAAACTCGCATTCGCATGTTGGTTGTTCTTCACTAAACATCGAAGTTTCAGGTTCAAGTGAAGTTCGAATCGGACTGTAAATCAGAATTGTCTTTCTTCTCATACGAGATTTCTAAATTCGGAATCAACTCAATATGGAGAGCGCCTCGTTTTTGGCAATCGTTCATTCATTCCCAGTTCTTTCATTCTCGTGCAAGACTCCTTCTTCGATCGTTCGTTAGCTCCCCTGCCCTGAGACTGAGGAGTAGCACATCGTGGTACACCTTTTTCTAAGGTCTATATCGAAATCGAATACGGATACGAATTCTTATTTGGAAATGGTACTAGCATCTTCCTTCCATCCAAACACAACATAAGAGTAAAGATTAAATCGGAACGGATAGTACATGAATGTTTCTTGAATAGGAATACCATAGACCATTGAAACTACAAACCATAAATGATAAAATATGAAATTATGTCCTTTAAAAATTAACCCAAAAAAAAAAACTTTACATGAACCTCAAAAGTTTCACGGTTCCATAGAATTTTTTGTCAAGTAAAATAAATTAATGAGATTCAAGGCATACCATATAATTTGTTTCCACCAAGATATAATTCTTGAAGAGATTTCAACATCCCAATTGCAGGCGGTATGTGCCCTCTGAAAGAGTTGACTGACAGTGATATGTTTTGAAGTTTTGAACAATCGGATAGATTTGATGGAATAACGCCGCTAAGTTGATTAGAGGATAAATAAATCCCTTCAAGTGATTGGAGATTATCACACAAACTCATTGGAAGACTTCCACTCAATTTGTTATGTGCGAAAGCTAAAATTTGTAAGGTGGATATGTTGTAAATGGAAGATGGAATCACATCTGATAAATGATTGTATTGAATGCCCAGAAATTGCAGAGAATGAAGTCTCCCAAACTCTTGTGGAATTTCTCCATGCAGAGAATTGAATGAAAAATGAAGATATTGAAGATTGGATAGGTTTGATAGGGATTTTGGAATTGTCGTGAATTTGGCAAGAAACTCAAAACAAGACTCTCTACACTACACATGCACAAGAACACACATTTACGGATAGAAGAAAAGGAAAAACGAGACGAGACGATTTACGTGGTTCGGAGATGAAACTCCTACATCCACGAGAGAGAGATCTTATTGCTACATTGATAGGTGAGGTGATTACCCACTGAATTAAGCCATGCATCAGACTTATATACTAATCTACAACATGCCATGGAAGTTATGGGACTAATCTGAGTAGGCATCTTGTAGCCACATGATCAGCTAGTAATCTGTTATCTAACTGCTACAACTGACTTCTAACTTCTAGACTATGTGTCAAGCTACAAATCAGTACCAATAACCTCTGATAACATATCCGTTTAGCCATCCAAAAACCCTCATGAACAGGCCCTGTTACACTTATGCACCTGTGAACTTATTTGTTATCCTTCAACTAGTGATGAACTTGTTGCACCCGTTTCTTCTATGCAACGTACTCATGCACTAGCTGAAACACTAGTAAACACTTCCAACAACACTTAACAAGTTGCATTAAGGTTTACATCTCACAGGAATGAAACCTATTAAGCTGTTGTTTCTGAGGGAAAGGTACTCGAGTTTAGATAAATTGCCTAAACAGGGTGGAATCTCTCCGGAGAAGTTGTTAACTTTAAGAGAGAGAAACTTCAACCGGTGTAGTAGAGGCAACTCTGGAGGCAAACTGCCACTAAAGCTGTTGTAGGAGAGGTTGAGGGAAACCAGAAAGGAGAGGTTTCCTAGCTGTGGAGGAATGGTGCCGGAGAGACCCATGTTGGAAATACCCAACGCCGTCACTCTGCGGTGGCGCAAGCCGCAGGTGACACCAAACCAGTTGCAAACAGAGCTTGAGTTGGTCCAATTTCTTACAAGTGTGTGATGAGGCTGTGAGATTAGGAGAGATTTAAGTGAGAGAAGAGCTTGTTGATCTGTGGTGAGGCTTTTGGCAAGACAAGGTATTTGGAGGCTGGTTATTACTAATAGGATTGCACACGCAAAAACAAAATGACTAGCTTTAAACATGATTGTTGTAATGGAAATACAGAGGGCTTGTAATTAGGTTTAACATGATTGTATACTCCACTCCGTACATATATATAGAGGAATTCCACAAGGAGTACTTTATGAGTGATCCCAATTGCTTTACGAGTGAGTGGAAGACTAATTCAGAGAATTCCACAAGGAATACTTTATGAGTGAGTGGAAGACTAAAGAATTTAGGGAAGGGGCAGATTTAAGGCAAAAGCTCCTGCGCCAGGGGACACGTTCCGTGTCCCCATGTGAATACAACCCTTCCCCTCCCAATTCTATTTAAACCTTTGTATTGCTAGGGAGTTTAAATTGCAAAGGGGCATGGAAATTGCAAAGGGGCACTGTGTCCCCGAGGGCATAAGAGCCCCACTCTAGATTTAATGGATATCCGCTTGGTTCAAATTCCGGAATGGTAATTCAGATGTTGCAGTAACAGGAATTCAGGATTTACACATGAAAATTAAATTGACGCTCGGTATTGTGTAGCTCTGACAGAGCTTCTTTCATGCTTATTCTATCTCTTGGGGATTCTGCAGAGCACTTCAAGGCGTAACACCAGAATGGATGATACGCATAGCATTTTATTTTTTTTATGTTTTTCAATCTCAAATTGATAGTTAATTCATTCTTTGATCTTGAAAAACATCAAAATTAGTCCTGTTTGGGTAATCCAAATTCAATCCCCAAGTTTGTTAAATTTGTAATTTTGTTCCTCTAATGTGCGATTTTAATCCTTTTACATGCGAATGGAGGGAGTATGATCTTATCCCTGTATATTTCCTATTAATTAAAAGAGTTAAATTCATTTTTTGCCCTAGAACTAAGCAAAACTTCGATTTTTATCCTAAAAAAGATAAGTGGTTCAATTTTGCCCAATAACTAACGAATTGTTTCAATTTTTGCCAATTTTCGCCGGAAAATGCAAATTTCGCCGGAATCCACCATGTCATGATTAAATTCCGGTTGGTCAACGCCACATCATATTCCACCTATTTATTTATTTATTTATTTTTTTCATATTCCACCGTCTGCTATCGCTGCTCGTCACTTCCGCAGCCCGTCAACCACATCGACTCTGCCACACGAGGCCACCACTACAGCCGAACCCGGCATCGCCGGAAAAAGCAACACCAGTCACTGCCGGAGCCACCGAAGGCCGCTGCTGGAAAAAAAATGCCATCTCCTTTATCCGAAAAAGAACAAGAAAATTAAGAAATGAAATAGAAGCAGCATCAAGCATTCCCAAAATCTATCAATGTCATGACCCCATTATTGTTTATATTCAACACTACTTCATACAAAACTACTCTCCTTTCATTTTACTAACCCAAAAGAGGATTACTGATGCTAAGTTCCAAATTGAAACTACATTGTAGAAGAAAATTAAAGGATGAAATAAACTGAAATGGGACCATATTACTGTGTGATGGTGAAATTATACCAGCCAATGGAGGCTCCTCCGGAGGTCACGCACCGCCGACAGGAGGTCCCTGGAACCCGGATCTGCCCTTGTCGACCTCCCCTTCTTCTTCTTCGTCGCGCGGCCCCATCTTCTTGTCAGGTTCTACGGCGGAGCTATTCTCTCTCTCCTCTCTCTACGGTGGCGGAAGGCACCGGAGACCAGTTGAGTCGGAAGGCAGCGCCTCGTTCATGGTCTATGAGTCGCCGGATTGATACCGCGGCTCGGTGGGCGGCGGCTTCAACACAGCTTGCACGGCCGCCCGGTAGCCCACGACGACATCCAGAAGTTCATCGTGTTCTTCAATTTTGTGGATATGCTTCCGTGTTTTTTTGTTTTTTGTTTTATTTAGGTTTTCTAGAATTCAGTTTACTGTATGTTTTTTTTATTTAATATTTTATTTTAAATTTTAATTTCTGATTTAATTTATATTTGTCATATGACGTGGAAAATAAAAAAAAATTAAAAAATTATGGCATATGAGGTGGCGAATTCATTGGCTCACACTCAGTCAAAATTGCCACATAGGTAAGACCAACCGGAAACCCCCAAATTAAAGCCTCACGTGGGGTTTTCCGGCGAAATTGGACAAAAATTGATAAAATTTGTTAGTTATGAGGCAAAATTGAACCACTTATCTTTTTTAGGGCAAAAATCGAATTTTCTCGTTATAGGGCAAAAAATGAATTTAACTCCAATTAAAACATTTCACCCATTGAACAATACCCATGACATTGACCCCCTCTTTCAAATACTATACAATAATATTTTTCTCTCTTCATTAGTGAAAATATCATAATTGGTCCTGTAAGCATGGTTGATTCTAATTTTAGTTATTTTTCTTTTGTAATTCTCAATTTTGATCGTTTTTTGTCCAATTTTAATCATTTTTGTCCATTTTTTGTCCAATTTTGTATATATTTGGACGAATTTTGGATATTTTTTAATATAATGGACTAATTTTGAACCAAAAAAGGGACTAAATTTATGAAAAAGATTAAATTTGAATAAAAAGGGCTAAAATTAGATTTAAAAACTATCAAAATTAAAAATTGCAAATAAATAAGAATAAAGTTGAAATCAGAAATAGTTACATGACCAACTGTGATATTTTCACCCTCTCATAAATTAAGTGCAAATTGATCCGTTCTTTTTTTCTTTCTTTCTGTTAATCACATCATCTCACTTTTCGTTCTTTAAAAACTCAAAATAAGATTCACTCCTTTTCCAATCTTATGAACCAATGTTTTTCCTATTTTCATTTATTACCTCTTTACATTATCACTTTTCAATTTTATATTTATTCTAGAGTTTATTTTATATTTTTTTAGGATCTATTAAATTTTGATTATATGCAATATTAATGTGTTTTTTATTTAATTGAATTATATTTAATTCAATATTTACAGGATCTATTTAAATGTAGTTTTATTTGTATCAAAAGAAAACTAAACTGAAAAGTTAAAAGTTACATTACTATAATTCACTAAAATTGTAAAATTATCGTACATGAATTGGATTCAATCAAAATTATGGGACCAAATTGATATTATCCCAGTACTCAGGTAGTTTCCTTAATTAAATTTCAAGTTTTTTGATGGGGCGTGAACGGAACAGAGAAGACATAACATGCCGGGTTTTCCAGGGAGACATATAAAACGAAATGCAGGTCTAAGAATCTCTCTCTTTATACTCTCTATAAATATCTTCTCACTTCAGCATTAAATCTCACACTTCTCCTTTCTTTAATCTGGTTACTAATTAAACACCTTTCTTCTTTTTCTTAACTCACAGAAAATGGCCTTCACTCTCAAATGGAAACTTCTTTTAGCAGCATTTCTAGTGTTGCACATGTGGGCTTCTCTAGCTTCGGCTCGAACAGCTCCAGATGCATCCATGGTCGAGAGACACGAACGATGGATGGCTGAGCATGGACGTGTGTATAAAGATGATGCTGAGAAAGCCATGAGGTTCAACATATTCAAGGACAACGTTGAGTACATTGACTCGATTAATGAATCGGGAGGGAGGTCTTACAAGCTTGCTGTAAACAAATTTGCTGATTTAACAAATGAGGAATTTCAAGCATCTAGAAATGGATACAAAATGGGACTCCATCATAAGTCAACATCCTCGTTTAGGTATGCTAATGTTAGTGCAGTTCCATCGAGCATCGACTGGAGAAAGAAGGGAGCTGTTACTGGCGTTAAGGATCAAGGCCAATGTGGTAAGTCAAACTAGCTACACTTTCTGACACACTTTCACAATCATTCGAATCTGATTTTGTTATAAATAGCTGTTAAATGATCACCTCATCTAAAAGTTTAAGCTGGTAGAGAGGAGAATCGTTTAATATTTTATCAGGCCACACTCTAACAGTGACCAAACAAAAATTTACAGGATGTTGTTGGGCATTTTCGGCTGTTGCAGCGACTGAAGGAATCAACCAGATCACAACTAAGACACTGATTTCCTTATCTGAACAAGAACTAGTAGATTGTGATACGAGCGAAGATATGGGATGCAATGGTGGACTCATGGACAATGCCTTCGAGTTTATTATCAGCAACCATGGCCTCACAACCGAATCCAACTACGCTTACACTGGAGAAGATGGAACTTGCAACAAGAAAAAGGAATCATCTGACGCAGCTAAGATCAGTGGGTACGAGGATGTTCCCAGCAACAGCGAGCTTGCACTGCTCAAAGCCTTGGCGAATCAACCAGTATCTGTTGCAATAGATGCTAGTGGATCCGACTTCCAGTTCTACTCTAGTGGAGTCTTTACAGGATCGTGTGGAACGGAGCTGGATCACGGTGTCACTGCAGTTGGGTATGGAAAGACGAGCGATGGAACTAAGTACTGGCTGGTGAAGAACTCGTGGGGGACGAGCTGGGGAGAGAATGGATACATTAGAATGCAGAGGGATGTTGGAGCTGCTGAAGGTCTATGTGGTATTGCCATGCAAGCTTCTTACCCAACTGCGTAAAAACACGAAACAAAGGATGGATTATGTACAGCAGTTACATATTATTTGTGAATTATGTGAAGAAACACAGTATATTATGAAATTATGATCCTGTTCATATGTATATGAAACTTTAATTAAATAATTTGAATTAAAATCTCGTCCAAACACTCATTGATAATTAACACTGATTCTAAATTCCTATTAAAAAAATGATTAAAAAAAACCGAAAAGAACATTTTTTTCTCACCAAAAAAATAATTCCAACAGAATTTTGCAATTCTATTTGCCATGGTTCAAATTCTTGAATGATAATGGTAATGAAAGTCATTAATGAGAATGAAATTGATTGAAGAATGAGAATGATTGAGGATTTAGGATTCCCATTTAACTCTTACGTACCAAAGATGAGGAATGAGAAACAATACCCTTTCATTCCCGTTCTCATTACCCCTCCCTAAATATTACTAACAGAAATTTATTGCTGAATTGCAACGTCTGGTTATTTTAATCGAAATTTTACAATTGAAGGGTAAATAATGTTTATGATAGAAGTTGATCAGTTATGTGGCTATGTTTAGGAGTTGGCTTGATTCACATTCATGGCCCATTACCCACCCCCTAATACCCTCATCAAGCATCCATTAAATTATTTGAAAAAAATGATCATGAATGGATTAACTTTGTGAATCATTTCCTAAACCAATCATACCTAGGTAGGCGAGGGGCTTAGGGAATTAAATAATTTTCTTAACTTTTGATACTTTATCTAATTAATTGAGTACAAGTTAAACATTAATATTGTCCCAAAATTTTTATTCAAAACGATTTCAGGATTCCAAAAAAGTTACTCCCTCCAATATATCCCATGAACAAGTTCACAGTAAAAGAAAAAAAAAATTGATTTTTGACTTATAACTTGTAGTCTGTAGAGCTAGTTAAATATTTTACTTAATAAATAAATTATAATTTATGTTGGAAAAAAAGATGATTTTTGATTTACTTGCAGGGCTAGTTGAACTTGGTTTCAATTTTGGTTAAATTGATTTAGAGCAAGTGTACTCTATCGTGTGTAGCACGTAAGCGACCAAGTGCAAAATTTATAAGATATCGAACCCAAGGGCGAAAGTGGGTAGCCGTGTTTGAGAAGTGTTTTACTCTAGTAGGACGAATCAATAAGGAATGGATGATTAACACTACCAACTAACACTAAGAAAGCAATTAAAGATAGATGGATACAATGGACATGTAAGACGGATGAAGGTAGAGCAATCTAAGAAGTATGCAAGGCAAGCAACACTCATGGAAAAGACTTATATAGACTCACACACACACATGCATTGATGGTTTTCAAGTTATGATATTAAGGGCACTCAAAGTGCGTCTCCAATTCTCACTCTTCCTATAGGTACTTACGGATATTAATATACCGGTATAGAGATATTATCACGAGGAATTTTCTCTAGTGGGCAGGGACGTTTTCCTAGTGTTCCCTTTCTAAGGTCAAGTGAAAATTGGCTTGGTTCCCCTCATCATATCAAACACTTCACAAGTGATTATCAATAATGTCCTATTATGAGGTTCTAAGCACTTGGAGGGAATGGCTTTCCTCCCCTCATACTAACTAAGTCACCTCATACAATCAATGATTCAATTAAACCACCATACATAATATTGGAATGGCCATCCTAATACTATGCATAGAGAATTTAACCACACAAATCATGCATCAAATGAGAATAAGCATTCATAATAGAAAATATTCATAACAATCATTTCATCAAACATGTGGTGTGCAAAATCTACATAATTCCTAACCAATCATATTGCTAGCCTCACATGAGGACTAGCCACAACAAATCATGAATAATTCATTACAATCCATGGCATGCTCTAATCTAGCTAAATAATGAAGAAAATCACAAATTAAAGGTAAGTTGGCTTCCCTTGCAATGTAGGCCTTCCTCTCCTTCAACATGCTCAAATCTTCACTCCTTGATGAATTCCTCTTCTTAGATTGGTGGATGGATGGATGTATGGATGGATTTGAAGAGATCAAGTGGAGTTGATGGATGAAGTGAAGGGTGGAAGAGATGGAGATGAATGTGTGTGAAAATGTGGTGTGGAATGTGTGTAACTGCTCCCAAAAATGATTCCTCCTCTAATTTGTGATCAAAATATGTATTTATACCCATGGAACCTTCTAGAACACGTGCAGCTTTTAATTCTGACATTGGACCGGACACGACTCGTGTTGCGTAACACGGGCACGAGGTGCCCGTGTTGGACGAGTTGGTGCCTGCGCACGGCCTTCGCTTACAGGCCCGTGTTGCTGACACGGCTCGTGTTGCGCAGCTCGACTCGTGTTGCAGTACACGGGCACAGGTGCCCGTGTTGGATGAGTTGATGCCCGCGCACGGCCATTCTGGACAGGCCCGTGCGCGGCACACGACCCGTGCTGCTCCTCTTCTTCGTTTCATCTCCCGTCTCCGTTTTTGCTCCATTTTTGACCTGTTTCACATATATTTAAGCCCATTTTCACACTTTTGTCCACCTATACACATTTCTCCAAATTAATACAAAATTCCACCAAAAGTTATACAAATACGGATAAAAACATACAAAAATCCACCAATAAAGACACTAAAACCTAGGTGAAAATGACGACGATCAACCCCCCAAACTTAAAGTGTTGTTCGTCCTCGAACAACGAAAAATGATAAACAAGAGGAGAAATTTTCACCTAGAAAAACATCTAACGAACATAAACCACAACGCACCATAAACAATAAGGACTACAAAATCAAGTTAAGTATCCCTACATAATCAAACTTATAACATGAAAGATTAACAAGTTCAATCTTAAGCATGACAAGAGAGTAATCAAATCCCTTTCAATCCAAGCCTCTCATAGGATATCAAATTCACTCAACACTCTTTGAAGTAAGGTTTTGAACAACACTCCTCAACCGGTTAGAACCGACTCACCATAGGCTTGCTCATGGACTACATTCACAAGCCACCAAGGCTTCAACTAATGATAAAAAAGGTCTTTTATTTTTGGATGTAATGTTAGGCTTTTTGGTAAGGGTAGGGAGATTATATATAAGAGTGACTCATCGAGTGTAAGTAATCGAAAAGATGATCAACTTCTTCAACTTCTTCACGTTTCTATCTTCCTTTCTTTTCTTTTCTAATCACACAAGCACTAAACATTATCATTCCTTGGATTTCTTGAGCTTCTTTTAATTTGCATGCTTCCTTTCTTTCGACTTTTGAATTCCTTGAGCATATTTTTGTTGATTTGCTCCTTTTTTACTTTGAAGGTTGCATGTGTATTTAATTGAGCTCTTTTCATCCTTTTCTTGCTTGTTTACCATTTCCTTCTTTTCCTTGCACAATTCTCATATCAAACCTTGTAAACCATCATCTCCTCAATCACCCACACAAAGGTTATAAGTATTAAGTGGGTATTCAAGGCTTGTAATGTGCTTATATCACAAGAAATAGGCTTTAAGGCTCAAAGTGGTTAACTAGGGATGATGTATAAGGTAAGAAAATATATGGTAATGACTATAAAATTACAAGTATGGCCTAAGATCATTTCACTAACCTCCACCAATCGGGCTCATTCCCATAGTCCAAGAGCAAGTTCTAGTTTGTCTAAGTTCAACCGGTCCTCTCATCAAGAATTAACCATGGAGGCACGGTTGAGGCTCAACTCTCACAAGCTTTTGCTTGGACCAAAAGAAACTCAATTAACCTTCATACTTCTCAAAATTGAACAAATTATGTAATCCATGTCACAATTTCAACAAGTAGAAACTATTAACATGCTTGCCATCACCTATCACAAACAATGCATCATAGCTCACATTCAAAAACGTTTACACCTTTCCAAAACATACCACCAAACCATCCATATACAAAAATAAAAATACCAACAAAACACATGAGCAAAGGCTCACCAAACAAGAAACAAGACAACAACACATAACATGCATGAACAAGATCATCCATCTAAAGATATCAAAGCATATCCTCAATTATCCACTAACATTTAAGCTCAAGATTTTGCCACCTTATTCAAAAATAAAAATAAAGCAAGCAAACTACCTAAATAAAGCAAGTAAACCTCCCAAGATACATAACAAATGAAGTAGCATACCAGTTCAATCAAGTTCAATTCAAAATCATGTATATGCTAAGAAAATGGAAATGATGAGTAGTAAAGTAAACTCCCTGAAAAGGCATTTGGTAATGGAACTAGTTGGCACGAGGTTCTGGATTGCATGCTCAACGAATCTCGACATTGATTTCTGAGCTCACTTCATGCTTCCACTACACCTCATTTATGCTCAACAACTCATCCAAACCATTAGCACAACAATTATTATCAAATAATGAACTAGCATACACTTCAACACAACCAAACAATCCAAAATCATACCAATACTCATGAGAAAAATTTTAAAATTGACCCAATCTTTCACAAGACAATCAAGATAATCACTCTATCAACATGATACATCAAGCATACACAAGTGGTAAGGCACACCACGCACTATCCCCCCAAACTTAAATCGAAACAAGTTGAGAATTAAGTTTGCAAAAAGTGGTGAGACTTACCCTTGTAGTTTCCATCATTGATCATCTTAAACGTACCTTGTGACGACGTATGTGCATTCCAACATTCAAGTATGGCCACCACGCACTCTCCCCCCAAACTTAAATTAACACAAGTGTTAAATTTAAGTTTGTAAAGAGTGGTGTGACATACATCTTCATTCAAAATCTAGCACATCTTGTCTCCTCCTTATGTGTTTTCCTTCATGAGCACAATCCACCTACACACAAAAAATGTAAGAAAACTAAATCAAAGCAATTAAATGAAAGCATTAAAATAAACGATGGGTTGCCTCCCATCTAGCGCTAAGTTTAACGTCTTCAAGCCGGACGCATAATTCAACTTTTAAACTAAACAAAAATCCTTTGGCCAATCGGCCTTCATCTTCACTTTAAACTTCCTTTTTGCTCTCTTCTTGTCCGTTATGACCGTATCCCCCTTCTTACTAACCATACTTGACATTCCGGGAGAATCATGCAACGAATGCTTTTTTCTTTTGCAAGAGCAACAATATCCTTCTTTATCTAACTTCCATTCAATATCCGGAACTTCATTCCTATCAAGTTCAACATGAGAAGAATTAAACTTTTCAAATTCCACAAGAGTTTTCTTCAACCGCTCAATGCCAAATTTTTCAAAATTTTCCAAAGGCATCAAATTTGCACTTGAACCAAGATCACATATAACATTGAAGTCTCCCCCATTCTTGATTTCCCATTTAAGTACAAACTTTTTGGGGTCTTTGGCTTTCAACGAAGCTTCACCTTTTTCTACCTCATGATCTTGTTCTAACTCTTTCTCCTCTTCACAACAACTTTCGTCATCCAACAAGGATAAGAAGTCACTAATAATCTTTTTCTCATCACTTCCCAACAAGTTTTCAACATTTTCACCATCTTGAACAATGCTCGTTATTTCCTCATCCCATTTCTTTCCATTCTTCACAAAATTTTCCACAATAGGATTCAAAGCTTCTATGTAGTAAGATTGTTCAATCTTTTCAAACTCATCCGGAGGCACATTTGGGGGCTTAAGATATGACTCATCCTTTCCTCCTTGATGGCATGATAAAATTTCACTCTCGTCCTCCGAGCTCAATGAGACTTCCTCTTTTTCTTCATCTTCACTAGATCTTTCGGTTGTAAAGAAATTTTTTCCAAGAGTAAGTGGGACTCGAGGCTCCGCTTCCACACCAAGTACCATAAAATCAACCGAAAAGACCATCTCATTCACTTTAACCACAACGTCTTCAACCTTTCCTAAAGGCAAAATAAAAGATCCATTTTTACCCTTAAGATAAGTTGTGGTAGGCTTGAGTTCCCCCATATCAAGGCTTCTATAAGTAGAATAAGGCATCACATTTTCACTCCTCTCGAAGTCACACCTTGCATTAAGAGTTCTTTTTCCTTTAATTTCACAAGGCATTACATCCTTTCCAAGGTCCTCCACTTTCATGGAATACTCTTCGTGCATAGATTTGACCTCTTCATTTTTCACCTTACTCTCCTCCATCTTCTTCTTTTTCAATGCAATGTAAGTCTCAAACTCTTCTCTCTTTTCTTTTTTAACACATCTTTGAGGAAAAGGAATAGGAAAAGGAATAGGATAAGGAGTAATAGGAATGCCCCAATAATCACATTCAAACTTTTCTACACGCTTTGCTTCTTTTGGCACTTTTTCTTTCTTCCTTCTCCATTTTGACTTATGCTCAACGTCCTTTCCTCCTACACACTCTTCTTCAACCAAACTTACCTCTTTCTTTTCTTCCTTAGCCTTTAAAAACTCTTCATCTCTTGAGTCTTCTTCATTATCCCCCGAACACTCTTCTACCTCTAATGTTTCTTCAATCCTTTCATCAAAATTTTCCATTTCATGAAGAGTGTTCCTTTTTCTTGTCATTTGACTCGTTTGACATTCGAAGGCTCCAAATCTCCTCTTATTTTCCTCACTCGTTTTTCTTAGAAATTCCAACATCTCATTCAATTTATCCACGAGTTTACTCTTTCTATCTTCTACGGTTGGCTTTATCTCTTCACTCAGTGGTTGCCATCTTTGTCCTTGGAGATAATTCCCTTGATTTTGGAAATTACTCCCTTGCATGTAAGAAATATCCTCCACTTGATGACTTGGCATCATCCACTCTTGTTGCACCGTAGGATAAGATGTTGGCATACTTTGAACACATTGAGACCCATAACTAGGAAGACTTGATTGAAAACTTTGCCTCGCATTGTTCCTTTGGACATACCCATTTTGCATACTTGTTTCATTCCCCATTTGGTAATTGGGCATGTTCCACACTTGTCCCCCATTAAAGTTGGAAGTAGGCATTGAGTAGGCATTTTGAGGCTCATAGCTTGAAAGACGTGGTTGAATGTTTGTAGAGGAGAAAGTATTGTAAGAATTTGATGGAGTGTAAGTGTATCCTTGATATGGTTGGCATGTATTCTCATTATAAGCTCGTTGCCATCCCCCATTTCCTCCATTATTGTAGAATTGGTCAATGTTCATCATCTCTTCAAGGGACCTTCTACAATATCTCTTCACTTGCTATTTTTGGTTTTGCTCCTTCTCCCCTTCTTTCAAGGTTGATGCACCTATCAAGAAGAACAAGTAAGAACAAAATTTTTCAAAGCAAATATAAGACGCAAAAATAAGAAAAATATCCTAAGTAGAGCTAACAAATCCAAACACGTTACACCGAAGGCTTTCTCCCCGGCAACGGCGCCATGAACTTGGTTTCAATTTTGGTTAAATTGATTTAGAGAAAGTGTACTCTATCGTGTGTAGCACGTAAGCGACCAAGTGCAAAATTTATAAGATATCGAACCCAAGGGCGAAAGTGGGTAGCCATGTTTGAGAAGTGTTTTACTCTAGTAGGACGAATCAATAAGGAAGGGATGATTAACACTACCAACTAACACTAAGAAAGCAATTAAAGATAGATGGATACAATGGACATGTAAGACGGATGAAGGTAGAGCAATCTAAGAAGTATGCAAGGCAAGCAACACTCATGGAAAAGACTTATATAGACTCACACACACACATGCATTGATGGTTTTCAAGTTATGATATTAAGGGTACTCAAAGAGCGTCTCCAATTCTCACTCTTCCTATAGGTACTTACGGATATTAATAATACCGGTATAGAGATATTATCACGAGGAATTTTCTCTAGTGGGCAAGGACGTTTTCCTAGTGTTCCCTTTCTAAGGTCAAGTGAAAATTGGCTTGGTTCCCCTCATCATATCAAACACTTCACAAGTGATTATCAATAATGTCCTATTATGAGGTTCTAAGCACTTGGAGGGAATGGCTTTCCTCCCCTCATACTAACTAAGTCACCTCATACAATCAATGATTCAATTAAACCACCATACATAATATTGGAATGGCCATCCTAATACTATGCATAGAGAATTTAACCACACAAATCAAGCATCAAATGAGAATAAGCATTCATAATAGAAAATATTCATAACAATCATTTCATCAAACATGTGGTGTGCAAAATCTACATAATTCCTAACCAATCATATTGCTAGCCTCACATGAGGACTAGCCACAACAAATCATGAATAATTCATTACAATCCATGGCATGCTCTAATCTAGCTAAATAATGAAGAAAATTACAAATTAAAGGTAAGTTTGCTTCCCTTGCAATGTAGGCCTTCCTCTCCTTCAACATGCTCAAATCTTCACTCCTTGATGAATTCCTCTTCTTAGATTGGTGGATGGATGGATGTATGGATGGATTTGAAGAGATCAAGTGGAGTTGATGGATGAAGTGAAGGGTGGAAGAGATGGAGATGAATGTGTGTGAAAATGTGGTGTGGAATGTGTGTAACTGCTCCCAAAAATGATTCCTCCTCTAATTTGTGATCAAAACATGTATTTATACCCATGGAACCTTCTAGAACACGTGCAGCTTTTAATTCTGACGTTGGACCGGACACGGCTCGTGCTGCGCAGCTCGACTCATGTTGCAGTACACGGGCACAGGGTGCCCGTGTTGGATGAGTTGATGCCCGCGCACGGCCATTCTGGACAGGCCCGTGCGCGGCACACGACCCTTGCTGCTCCTCTTCTTCGTTTCATCTCCCGTCTCCATTTTTGCTCCGTTTTTGACCTGTTTCACATATATTTAAGCCCATTTTTACACTTTTGTCCACCTATACACATTTATCCAAATTAATACAAAATTCCACCAAAAGTTATACAAATACGGATAAAAACATACGAAAATCCACCAATAAAGACACTAAAACCTAGGTGAAAATGACGACGATCACTAGTAAGATATTTTAAGTAAAAATAAATTATGTAAATTGTAAAAAGGTAACAATTTTAGAATTAGAATGTATTTGGAGTTATTGGATTGTGTACATTTTTTTTTTAATTAAGGGTGTGAATTTGTTTATAAAAAAGAAGAAGTAAAAAATTCAAAATTAATTAGTTTAAATTTTGCTGGGAATTGCAATTTTTATCAGAATAATAATACACACCGGCCCATATTTGTAACCAGAGTGCGACGTCTCGATTCGGACACCCATATTTGTTGAATTGCATAGCCATAATAAATAAACAAGTTTTCACAACAATCACAACAATTCTGATTGAACTAGATAATAATATTCATTACAGAGTTTGGCTTATAAAGCCGAGATAAATACCGAACAGAAACTGAAACATAACGGTAACCTATTCTTACGCTTAACTAACCAAAGAGATAAAGCTAAGAAACTGACACGACAAATATATCTAATATGCAATCTTATCATTCCCTCCCTTAAACTAAGCACTCTCAAGTACTTAGTTTATCAGGTGCTTCACACATCCCCAGCCACTTCCGAAGTTTCAGAAAGATATCAAGCTTCAACGGTTTGGTCATCAAATCTGCAACCTGATCTTGACTCCCACAATGCTCAAATTCAATAATCCCTTCTTTGACAAGATTTCTTAAGAAGTGATAACGCACATCGATATGCTTGCTCCGTCCATGCATCACAGGATTTTTAGACAATTTAATTGTAGAACTATTGTCACACTTGATAGAGATGCATTCCCCATTTGAATATCCCAATTCTTTCAAAATTCTTCCCATCCAAACTGCTTGACATGCACAAACTGTAGCTGCTACGAACTCAGCTTCTGTGGTGGATAGAGTCATGATGGGCTGTTTCTTTGAACACCAAGAAACTGCTCCTGAACTTAGCAAGAATACATATCCAGATGTACTCTTCCTATCATCAAAATCACCTGCATAATCACTATCCGTAAAAGCTAACAACCCACCATTTCCTTCCCTTTTATAATGTATTCCATAATTTGCAGTTCCTTTCAAGTATCGAAGTGCTCTCTTTGCCACCTGAAAATGAAGTTCTGTAGGCCTTGACATATATCTACTTATTAGACATGTAATAAACATCATATCAGGCCTTGTAGCAGTGAGATACATTAAGCTCCCCACCAATTGCTTATAAAGAGTTTAGTCAACAACACCACCGTTCTCATCCTTGTTCACCTTGCAACCCGGAACAATTGGATTGCTCACTGAATTACACTCCATCATACCAAATCTTTTCAGAATTTCTGAAGCATATTTCCTTTGGCATATAAAAATGCCATCGGAATTTTGTAACACTTCAATACCGAGGAAAAATCTCATCTTGCCCAAATCAGACATGTCAAAGTCTCTCATCATAGATCTTTTGAATTCAGGCAACATATCATTATCATCACCCGTAAAAATTAAATCATCAACATAAACACTTACAATGATGATTTTCCCCTTTCTTCTTTTGGTAAACAAAGTCTGCTCGCTACTGCATCTCTCAAAGCCTTCTCCAACAAAGTGTGCTTCAATCCAACTAAACCAAGCCCGTGGTGCTTGTTTTAGACCATAAAGTGCTTTGTGAAGCTTATACACCAAGTGTTCTTTCCCCTTCTTTTCATAGCTCATAGGTTGCTCCACATAAACATCTTCTTTGAGCTCACCATGTAAAAAGGCAGATTTCACATCTAGTTGAAAAATACTCTATCCCTTTTTAGCAGCTAGAGCAATGATCATTCTCACAGTATCCATTCTAGCCACAGGTGCATAAACCTCCTTATAATTGATCCCATACTTTTGAGAATAACCTTTAGCAACTAAACATGTCTTGTACTTGTCAATATTCCCATTCTCATCATACTTAGTCTTATAGACCCATTTTACTCCAATTCTTTTTTCTCCAGTAGGCAACTCCACTAATGTCCATGTTTTGCTTTTTTCTATAGATTTCATTTCGCTGTCCATAGCTAACCGCCAATTTGCACTTTTCACAGCCTCTTCATAGTATAATGGATCATTTGAGTCCACTAAGACCAAGTTGCTTTCATCTCCAAATAAATCCAAGCCTTCCCCGCTATCATAATCTTTCATCCAGATTGGAGGCAATCTCACCCTCGTCCTGTTGTTATAATTGTTATGGGTAATATATCCCTCATGATTTGTCAGGCCCAAGAGGCCCAACCCATTGGAGGCCCAACTGAGAGGTAGGGAATTGGAGAGAACGAAGGTAACAGCCCGAAAGCCCAAACTATAAGGAGTGAAGTCAAACCCACTGAACGAGTGCGTAACCGGGAACTCAACCTCGGCTTCGGAGGAACACCTCGGTAGAGAACCTCAACTTCGGTGGAACACCTCGGTAGTCACCTTCCCTCCCGGTCGAGACCCTGGATGGACACCTCGGCAAAAAGGACAACCTACCCGAGGGTTGAAGGAGGATGGCAAGAACAAGATACCAAAAGACGGGCTTCATAATGAGAGATTACAGGTACTGCAGGCTAAAGGACAACGCTAACGGGAAGATGAGATATCTTGGACAGCAATCCTTACTAAAAGACAACAATGGACTGACAGGCATGACTTGAATAACCAATAGGAGACCTGCAAAGGACGGGAACACCCGGCAAACCTCCTGCTTGCAACAAGCGGCGCCCAGGTTCCCTCTGCAGTTGGTCGGCGTGCCAGACATCCGCATTGAAGGCAAACTATCTTCATCCAGGTGGCACAACGTGATAGGACGAAGGCTAGGGTTTTGGGGATGATATAAATAGCCTCTCTTGCAAGAGAGAGGCAGGACATGAGCACTCACTTTAGACATTACACTTGTAAGAATCAAAGGAAAAACGAGTGTTGCTATAAAAGGAGAGTAATAAAATTGGTAATGCTCTTTGGTGAAAAAATATATATATATATATTGGGACTCATATTTCGGGTTCGGTATCGGTGGAATTATCAGGGTTCGGTATTTGGATATTTATTTTGGGTTAGGTATCGGTGGAATTATTATGGTTCGGTATTTGAATATTTATTTTGGGTTCGGTAGCGGTGGAATTATTATCGGTGGAATTATTATGGTACGGTATTAGGATATTTATTTCGGGTTCGGTATCTGTGGAATTATTAGGGTTCGGTATTTGGATATTTATTTTGGGTTAGGTATCGGTGGAATTATTATCGGTGGAATTATTATGGTCCGGTATTTAGATATTTATTTTGGGTTCGGTAGCGGTGGAATTATTATCGGTGGAATTATTATGGTACGGTATTAGGATATTTATTTTGGGTTTGGTATCGGTGGAATTATTATGGTTCAGTATTTGGATATTTATTTTGGGTTCGGTAGCGGTGGAATTGCTATGGTTCGGTATTTGGAAATTTATTCTGGTATCGGTATTGGTGGAATTAGCATGGTTCCCTTAGGAGAAAGGGGACACGGGAATCGGAAGGACAGAACGAAAATAAGGGGAGACAGGTTCAAAGCACCACCCAAAAGGCAATACAGGCAAGGAGCTAAAGCCTTGGGGCCGAAATGGAACCTCAGAATGGCATACAACAAGACATAAATACGAAGCATACCAAGCAAGATATACAAGCACCTACGCGAGAGACAATCAGTAAAGCAGAAATACATAGAAAACGGTGAGCGAATAACTAAGATACACTAACAAGGCCACATCAGTAACAAGCAATCATCAACTGTCAGATAGCAATATCAAAAGCGCAGTGGAATTCGAAATACACGAAAAGAGGGTAACAGTCATAAAGGAAAAAGTTAGAAATAACATCGGAATCAGGACAAATAAAGAGGAACCATCAGGCAAGAGCGGTGAACACTGTCAATCTTTTTTTCGGCTGCTAAACGAATGGATAATGCTCGCCATCCTGTCTTCCATCTCCTTCAGCTGAGCTTCGGCACGATTGGCCCTCTCCTCTGCAGAGCCAGGATAGGAAACACGCTGCTCCAAAGCCCGAATGCGAGCCTCGGCTTCGGCTAACCTAGCTTGGGCATCGGCTGCCTCAAATTGCGCCGCATCTCGAACAACTTCGATTTCAGCCAAGCGCGTTTCTAAGGACGCAAAAGTAGCCTGCCCCAGTTCAGCTTCGCATTCAAAAACACCCAGTCGCTCCCTTTGGTATGTCATGAGAGAATTCAACTCGGCGTTCTCGACCTCAAGGGCATGTATCCTTTCCTCCAAACCGACGGAAGATCCCTCGGAGCGGTCAATAAGCTGGCGGACAAACGCATGATACTGATCTAAACGGCACAAAGAGGAAGCGAGAGAATTGTTGCCGAGAGAATCGACGGCAACTCCAGCCATCACGGCCAAACCCGAGGAGTTAGGGGAAAGAGAATTAGGGACGATAACTGGAGAAGCTTGACTCGCGACACGGGAACTGACACCCGCAACAAAACCCCGAAGCCCAAGCTCCCAAAACTCGGCCAGGACAGGCTCGTCACTCTCCTCGGCTATACCCTTCCCTCGTTCGCGAGCTCTCTCGGCGGCTAACTTGGCAACCTCAGCGTCCATATCGGAGGGGGTGGCAACGGCAGCTGGTCCCTCCGGGTCCAGACTGATAGAAGGGGCCACTGGAATGGCTCGAGAGGTCGAGGGAGCAGAGCTGACATCGGCCACAGGAACAGACCTCCCCCTTGGACCAGCCATCATGTCATAATCCTCGGCTCCAGAGTCAAAAGAACTCCCCTCCTCAGGATCCTCCTCAGGATCCTCTTCGGGATCCTCCTCGGGGTCCTCCTCAGGATCATCCTCGGGACCATCTCCAGGCGACATCTCCACCCTGAGCGGGATGGAAGGAAGATCTGCAAAAGGATGTTCTGGCTCAGGATGTAATAAACACAGAAGAGGGGAGGAAGCTCGGAGGGAAGCAATTATCCCCCTCAGTCTTTGAGCAAGGAGATCGAACTCACCAGTAAGGGAGAAGGAACGAGACACGAAGCTGATTCTGGTCAAATGAGAAGGACCGCCAGGCTCGTAAGCACTTCTTTCTCTTTTTCCGAGAAGGGAGGGAGAAGCAGGCCCTGAACCGGGGACAACAGAAGTACCAGCAGAAACAACAGTGGGGCGACGTGAAGGCAGGCGAGGAGGCGACAGAGGGGGCAAAACCCTATGCTCAGTAAATTGGGTAACCAACAAATCCTCACCAAGCTTCATATCCTCGGACCCATCAGACAGGTCGTCCATTTCTGCATCTTCGTCAATGGCCGGAGAAAGCGCGAGGTAATCGGGATCGGATTCATCATCTGAAAACTTATAAACATATTTATGAGGGGTTAAGGACAAGCCAGCCATGGAACCGGTTGACCCCACGGGGGAAAGGGCCCCCTGAAGCTCATCTAGAAGAAAAGGAAGAAATAAAAGTCAGCCACAGAGTAAAAAGAGCAGGACAGGATAGGAGAAGGGAAGCACCGGTAGTTGTGCCTCGGCCGAAAGTGGACAACCCTGCTGAAACCAGGATAGGCTCGGAAAGTAATGGACTGGCCTGGTAGGTGTTTCCCCCTTGAGATAAAACATTGTAAACGCGATGGAAGCCATCACTCAACCGCTCAAGAGGACAAGATCGGGGACCTGCGCCAGAAAATAACATCAGTAACGGCCAGAGACATATAAACTGAGGCACAAAAGACAACAAAGAATCATACACTTATCCAGCAGTAGGAATCGAAAGGGAAAAGTCACGGCGGCACCATTGACACGAATACGATAGTCGCCACTTAGCCAAAACCAGGCTCTTTCCCAACTACGACCAAGGACATCCGAAGCCCCTACGAAATGATGATTGTTGTGGGGCAACAAATGGTAGAAACTGCCAGAACGGCCCGAGGCAGCGTAAACAAAGAGAAACTCTAACTCAAATGGATCTCAGATAGTGTGACCCAACACATGGACCAACGACATAGCAGAAATTAACCGCAGCCAAGAAGAGGGCAACAGCTGGCCTATAGCCATATTCCACCTTTGTAGTAGTAGACCAATGACAGGAGGGAGCGGAAGGCGCAAACCGGCGAGGAACAAAGAATAATAGAACGATGTACGGTTAGGAGGGGGCTCAGAAAGGGGAACCTCACCAGAGGGGAGCTCAAAAATGATATTGGGATTGCCGTATCGCCAGTGAAGCTCCTCTAATCGTCCCGAAGACAGCATGGTAGCCTGCACCCAACTAAAACGTTGAGCCATCTCTCAAAGGGCAACCTCCAGATCGACTACATTTCGACAAAGGGAAACATAGTCTCCCACCATAAGGGGAAGTACCGCACCTAGTTCAGCATCGATGAGTATGCTGGCGTTGCCAACACCGACGGCCGGCACCTCAGGGAATGATTGTTGGTCAGAAGAAGGAACTGAAGTGTGATCCTCACTCGAGGAAGGAGACGAAGACAAGTCCCTCAAGACGGGACGAGGCATCCGGCGGAGACGATTATAGCTACGAGCACCATACCGCGCGTTCCGCACCGGCGAGTCATCAGAAGTATTCACCGCTTGGACCTCAGGCGGAGGGGGAGTACCTTCACTAGACATTTTCAGGGAATCGAACGAGAAATTAAAAAACTAGGGTTTGGGACGAATTGGCAAACAGGAGAAGAGGGATTCTTAGGGTTAGACAAGGAAGGGGTAAGACGGATTTGAAATTCGAAAAACAAGAAGGGAAAAGGTATGTCAAAGTGGGGAATGGCAGATATCTTCTGAGGAAATTCTGGAACAAAAACAGCAAGGATCAAACGGCGGGGAGCAAGAGCCTTTACAACTCCCTAGGAAAAAGAAAGGCCCAGATCGAGCCACGTGAAGCCTGGCAAAAGACGTGACATCCCACGACAGAAAAACGGCGGTTATGCATGAAAACAATGGTAAAATACCAAAACACCCTTACTATATCCATTAATGAAAAAGCACTTCATTCATCATATAAGGATTACAACTACAACGAAAAATTCAAAGTCCTACCAACCAATAAATAAAAGAATGCGAGAAGATACAGAACGAGCCAGGGGCTCGGGGATGCTTTAAGGGTCAGTTATAAAGGTCTCAGGACCGACTGTCTCCGTAGACTGAGGATCCTCATTTCTCTGAGCCACATCTTCGGAAGCACATAAGGAAGCCTCGACAATTGTCAACTTCAGGGGAATGTCAGCATCAGCAATGAAGTCCGAAGTAGAACCAAGCCCAAGGATCGGCGAAATTGAATGGAGAGCCGTACCCTCGGCGGGTGGGTTGTCGGAAACAACGGCAGGAACAGCTAACTCCAGATCGGGCATCCCGCAAACGACAGAAACTAAGGGTCTCTTGAACAGGCGTCGCCCCTAACTCCACAAGGGGTACAGCAGATGACCTCCCAATCTCAGAACCACCCCCGACAAGATCCAGAATGCCCCCGGCAAATTCCTCATCGGACTCATCATCCTCGGAGTCTTCGGACAACCCTTTGGGGGCGTCAGTGATGAAATCAGAATACTCACCGAGCACACCAAAGTCGAGGTCATCCTTCAGGGTCTCACCAGGAGGCATGTCCTCCTCGCTAAGAGCCCGATGAAGAATATCGCGCATGTCGTCAAGGCAATCAGGATAAGGTTTCTGGACAGAAGCCTGGGCAAAGGCGGAAGCACAAGAGCAGAAGCCATGAATCCTATTTTTTGGAAGAATTACGTCCTTATAGTATAAATTGTCGGCCTCCGACAGTAGAAGGGCGTCCTTAGCTCGCTCCACCTCGGCCAGGGCTAAATCACGTTCCTTCAAAACCTCGGCAACCACTTCTTCAGAAGCCTTGATCCTCTGAGCATGGGAAACTTCAAGTGTCTCTCTCTCCCGCCGCACTTTATCAAGTTCCTGTTCAGAGGACGCTCGAAAAGCTTGGAAACTATTTTGAACACGAGAGAGCTCAGCTTGAAGCTGATTCTCCTTAGCTATAATTTCCTCTTGATGCTTGACTTTCAACGCGATAATCTCATCCGAAAGCACTTGATTCCGAAGCTCCAGAGCACTTTTCTCCTCTGCTGATTTCCTTAAGAGACTATCGTACCGATTTCGGAGGACGTCAAAGGTTCCTTGAAGCTCGGCTCTCTTATCTTGCTCAACCCTCAATTGACCCCTGACGGAAGCCTCGGCCTCGCCGGTCGCAGAAGCCCTACTCTCATATTCCCTCACCTTTTGACTTAGCGAGGTAATTTCGTTCTGCAAATGAGAATCACTCCTTTCCAGCTCGGAAACACGGCGTAAGGCATTGGCGGCGTGGAGCGAGAGCCGCCCCGCATAGCTGGAGATGCTATGAAGGGAATCCTTACTAGACATATTCTCCATATGCCCGAGGAGCTCGCGAGTACAACCCTTAAAAGGAAAAGTGGCAGCGCGGGCCAAGCAAGCGGGAGAGTCGAAATCAAGTAGGAGCTCCCGAGTTCGAAGGAAGGTCTTCCCCGCCTCATCCAAATGACCATGCTTCGACAGAAGCTCCTGATCGACAGTAGGATCCAATGGAAGAAACGGAGTAGCATCATCAAATAGGGGCAGAGCAGGACGAGCATCATCGGAAGAGGAACTGCCTCGCGACCAAAACCGCAGAGGAGTCTTCCCTTGGTAGTACCGCCACATGTCAGAAGGGGAGCAACCAGGCACTGGGTCGTAAGAAGTACCACCTAAAGTCTGCTGAATCCCAGAAGGCGTGGCACCACTCGGAGCCCCCAAAATAACAAAGGGAGAGCGAGCAAAAGCATTGGGAGAAGGGGATGAGCTGATGTCACAAACTTCGACTGTAACTGGAGAAGGGGCGGAGGACCCCGCAGCGCCGATACCCGCGCCACCATCTCTGGCCTTTTTGGAAGAACGTGTGACCAGGGCAGTGCTATCGTGAGTATCCTCCTCGGAAATATCGTCCATCAACTTGAGTTTCCGCTTCGGAACGAGGGTTTTAGAGACCTCAGCCTCGGACCTCCTTTTCTTCGACTTCGGGGCTCGAGGGGCTTTCTTGGAACCCCTTTCCGCAAGACCCGCACCTGGTACTCGCACAAGATCGGATTCTAACCTTCGGGAGATGAGGTCTGAAACATCCCCCACCCTAACCGAAGTAAGGGGCTGCACGGCGAGTGGGACATCAGGGATCTTCCGAGAGGAGGTTGGAGGAACCTCCTTCTTCTTTTTCGAAGGAGCAATCCGTTGACGAGCAGAAGGGAGAGTTCCCATACGAGCAGGGTCGAGCATAAGACGAGGAAGTCTTCCCTCCCCTGAACATAATAGGAAAAACAAGGGAGGAATGTGTATTAGAAAGGGGAATTGCATGAGGAATGATTCGACTGAGGAAGTAATCATGGACAGCCTACCTGGCATGGCTATAGACGTAGCAGTAAAATCGGTATCAAAAAGATTGGATCCGCGAAGAACCCACTGGTAACTTCGTTACTTCTCAGGGAGCCTGCGAATATGATGCAAAGCCTTCCGAAACCCAGCCGACAGAGTCTCAAGGGCGCACGTGTCACCTACTGAAAAAAGAAAAATGTTAGAATACCTCAAAAAAAGACATAAAAGGATAACCGACGGAAACGTACACGCACTAAGGTCAGGTTTGTAAAAGGAACTCCGAGGAAGCACGCCGGGATTTCGAGGGTCCCCAACGTCATAAACGGAATCCCCTCTCCAAGACCCACGAACCCAGAACCACGGATCCTTCCATCCCTTAACTGAACTGGGTAAGGAGGAAATGAGAGGAATGTGGCACGGCACCAAATAATAATACCCCTTCGTCCGATTGTTCGGAGTGAGCCGATAAAGGAAATTTATCTCGGCGGTAGTCAGGAAAGAATACTTTCTCTTTCGGAAAAGGACCAAAGTCCCCATTAACGCTGCCCAACCGTTAGGAGCCAATTGAGCAGGGGCTATACCCCAGAATTCGAAGATATCCTGAATGCAGGGGTGAAGGGGAAACCTAAGGCCGAGTTCAAGCTGCAACTCGTAAGCGGCTCAAGCATTCGAAGGAGCATAACACATACGAGCATCAGGAGAGGGGAGATAAAAATCAACGCCCTCCCACACTGATACTTCCCCAGAGCAATAACGGGACTTTTCAAAAACCACGAGTCATCAAGGGAGGAAGGAACATCGGCAGCAGAAAAAGGGGTATCCTTACCCCATAATGGAAGTTCCCCGAGGTGGGCCAACAACACAGGACCCGCATCCACCATGTCAGGATTAGACTCCAAGGTAAAAGCGGAGACAAAATCAGCCACCCGCTGGTTCAAAGCAACTCGAGACGGAGAAGGGAGACCCGGATGTTCCCCCGGGGACGAAGAGGATGACGGCGCAGAAGATTCGGAACTACCGAGGGAAGAATCGGTAGAGCGAGAAGGGGATCTGGGAGATCCAGGAAAAAAGGAGGAGCTCGCACAAGCCATAATCGAAAAACGGAAGGAAATACGAGGAGAAGAGGGGAAGGAAAAAACCCTAAAGCCACAACAGCGATAAGCCCAGGAAAACGGAAAGAGATAATTAAGAAAAGAAAGAAAGAGAAGAAGAGAGGAGAATAGTACCTGGGAGAAGAACACGAACACACCAGATAAACGGGAACAATAACCGCCAGCAAAATCAGAGTGGAAGTAAGGGGAGGCGAGAAAAGGAAAACAGACAGAGGAGATTCAAAATTCAAAATTCAAAATCGACGATTACACCCAAATACCGGAAATATCCCTGCCTGAACGAAAGTATCTTGGAACTTAGCAAAAAAATTGGAAGGGACAAGAATAGAGCGAAAGAAACGCGACGGAGGGGAACAACGAAGAGCCGAAATGGAAAAGAGCCCTAATATCACAGGTGCCGAAGCATGAGGGATATAACCTATGAAGTACGGGTCGACCCTGAATAATCCCAAGTTATGAAATTATCCAGGCTCGAGGGGCTAATGTTATGGGTAATATATCCCTCATGATTTGTCAGGCCCAAGAGGCCCAACCCATTGGAGGCCCAACTGAGAGGTAGGGAATTGGAGAGAACCAAGACGGCCCAAGAAGGAAGGTAACAGCCCGAAAGCCCAAACTATAAGGAGTGAAGTCAAACCCACTGAACGAGTGCGTAACCGGGAACTCAACCTCGGCTTTGGAGGGACACCTCGGTAGAGAACCTCGACTTCGGTGGAACACCTCGGTAGTCACCTTCCCTCCCGGCCGAGACCCTGGATGGACTCCTCGGCGAAAAGGACAACCTACCCGAGGGTTGAAGGAGGATGGCAAGAACAAGATACCAAAGGACGGGCTTCATAATGAGAGATTACAGGTACTGCAGGTTAAAGGACAACACTAACGGGAAGAGGAGATATCTTGGACAACAATCCTTACTAAAAGACAACAATGGACTGACAGGCATGACTTGAATAACCAATAGGAGACCTGCAAAGGACGGGAACACCCGGCAAACCTCCTGCTGTGCAACAAGCGGCGCCCAGGTTCCCTCTGCAGTTGGTCGGCGTGCCAGGCAACCGCATTGAAGGCAAACTGTCTTCATCCAGGTGGCACAACGCGATAGGACGAAGGCTAGGGTTTTGGGGATGATATAAATAGCCTCTCTCGCAAGAGAGAGGCATGACATGAGCACTCACTTTAGACATTACACTTGTAAGAATCAAAGGAAAAAATGAGTGTTGCTCTAAAAGGAGAGTAATAAAATTGGTAATGCTCTTTGGTGGAATTTGAGTCTTAGAGAAGCTTTGATCTCTTTATTTTATCTTGATTTAATCCATTAATATGTTTGAGGGTATTCGTTCTTGGTCTTGTTAATTAAAGTCTTAAAATATTTATATACTTGGTTAACGAGTCAAGAACAGCCGTCAACAATAATCATTACCTCCAATCACTTCAAAATTATGTTCATCTCTCCCTTCACCAATAAATTCTCCTACAACTTCACTATCATTTTCAACTCCATCAACCTCTCGCCCTTCACTACTAGATGCTTCATTATTATTTTCAACTCCATCAATATCATTTTCAACTCCATCACTGTAATTTTCAGTTTCTTCAATACCATCGTCTCCCCACTCTAATTCAAGACCAATTTTTTCATCATAATTCGCATTCCCATTGTTTTTCTTCTTCAAAAACAACATCCCTACTCACGACTACCCGTTTTTCAATTGGATCAAATAATCTGTTGTATTTTTTGGCGAAGTTTTGACTAAATTGACATGAGTTTTGTTGTTAAAATATACGGTGGGATAGTTATATAGCACCTTAGATATCCTGTTACATTTTGGTGTTACATCTTCTGTTACACGCGTTAGATGAATGACACGTATGCGGAGAGTAAAATCTCAACCTTTCCCCCTTAGGGTTGATTGTTAGGGTATAGATTAATTTATCCTATGTGTCAATCATCCAACGGTTTGTAACAGGAGATGTAACACCAAAATGTAACAGGAGATCCGAACTGGTTATATAGATATTTTACTCTTTAATTACAAACAAAATAAAGTTCATAGAAGTTTTCTTTAACGCCTTAAACTATATTGTGATTGAGTGAGTATATGATGACAAAACATATATCCGGTAAAGGTTAACATTACAGTAAATGGAGTATCGTCAACGGAACTC
The DNA here is from genome assembly GCA_023678885.1 of Pogostemon cablin. Classification (NCBI taxonomy): domain Eukaryota; kingdom Viridiplantae; phylum Streptophyta; class Magnoliopsida; order Lamiales; family Lamiaceae; genus Pogostemon; species Pogostemon cablin. The sequence continues at coordinate 1,974,706 of CM042973.1, forward strand.
ACTTCTGAATTGCTAATGAATCTCTCTCTTTCTCAAATATAAGTTTAAGGATCTCTCTGTATAAATATCTACTTTCTTCTTCTTGAAAGCATAACTCTCTCCTACTTAGCTAACACCATTCCACTGAATCTCAGCTACCAGAAAATGGCCTTCACTCTCAAATGGAACTTTATTTTAGCATCTTTTTTAGTGTTGCAGATGTGGGCTTCTCTTGCTTCGGCTCGAACAGCACCCGATGCATCCATGGTTGAGAGACATGAACAATGGATGGTGGAGCATGAACGTGTGTACAAAGATGACTCCGAGAAAGCCATGAGGTTCAACATATTCAAGAACAATGTTGAGTACATCGAGTCGACTAATGAGGCTGGAGGAAGGCTTTACAAGCTTTCAGTAAACAAATTTGCTGATTTAACAAACCAGGAATTTCAGGCATCCAGAAATGGATACAAAATGGGAGGACATGGTAAGTCCGCATCCTCGTTTAGGTATGCTAATGTAAGTGCAGTTCCATCGAGCATCGACTGGAGAAAGAAGGGAGCTGTTACTGGTGTTAAGGATCAAGGCCAATGTGGTAATAACTCGAACTAGCTGCATCCTCTGTTCATAACCTCTGTTTTGTTCTGTTCTATCAAGTCTGATTAATTTTCTTGTAATAAAAAAAACACACACACAGGATGCTGCTGGGCATTTTCAGCAGTTGCAGCAACTGAAGGAATAAACCAGATCACAACCAAGACTCTGATTTCACTGTCCGAACAAGAACTAGTAGATTGTGACACGAGCCAAGATCAGGGCTGCAATGGTGGGCTAATGGACGACGCATTCAAGTTTATTATCAGCAATCACGGCCTCACAACAGAATCCAACTACGCTTACACTGGAGTTGACGGAACCTGCAACAAGAAAAAGGAATCATCTGATGCAGCTAAGATCAGTGGGTACGAGGATGTTCCCAGCAACAGCGAGGCTGCACTGCTCAAAGCTGTGGCAAATCAACCAGTATCGGTTGCCATTGATGCTAGTGGATTCGACTTCCAGTTTTACTCTAGTGGAGTCTTTACTGGACCGTGTGGAACAGAGCTAGATCATGGTGTCACTGCAGTTGGATATGGAAAGACGAGCGATGGAACGAAGTACTGGTTGGTTAAGAACTCGTGGGGAACGAGCTGGGGAGAGAATGGATACATTAGAATGCAGAGGGATGTAGCAGCTGTAGAAGGTCTATGTGGCATTGCAATGGAAGCTTCTTATCCAACTGCTTAAACACGGCAAAGCAGTTGATTTACTGTATAATACTACATTAATGTTTCTCAATTATGTATATATACATGTTAATTACCTGTAAGTATATAAAAGCTTACTCGAATCATTTGAATGAAATACCATATTATTCATACATTCGAAAATAATTTTTAACTTTGTTAACATGCCAATGACAATAAAATATAGTTCCACTGCTATCCAGATTTCCAGTGTAATTTTGGTGTATCATTTATGTCATATTGTTGGACGATTGAGACGTAAAAGAGAATAATATTATACACTACAAGAATAATATAAACCTTTGGTCAATGGCTTAAGTTAATTTCTCGGACTCATGTGAGGAATTATATCCCCCCTTGAATTAATTTTCAATAATAGATATTGATTCTCAAAGTAGGCTTTATTTGGTTCATTCATTTGATTAATTCATACGCAGATTCTTAAGTATTAAAAGTCTTTAAATTCAATAGCCAGCATATAGAATATTTTGTTGAGGCACTCAATGAACTATCAGTGTAGATTTAATAAATTGATTTCATGGCCAATATCTTGCTATTACAATATATACTTCCCCCATCCCAATTTATTCTTATTGTTATTTGTTGCCGTAGGCACAGTGTTTTTAAAAAGTTGCTTTTTGATAACCTTTATTGATTTTTTAAGTGTAATAATGTAATATTTTTATGTAGTAAATAAATTATAAAATATGTTAGGTACGTCAGGCGGTAGTAGTAAATTTGTAATTAAAATATACTTCTAAGATTGGAGATTGATGTAATATTATTTTTTCTTTTTTTTGAATAATGAAGTTTAATGTGAGACGACGAAAACAAAATGTAAAATTAACTTGAAACGGATGACTACATGTGAGCTTTGTCCTCTTGTTATACTATGTAAGTGCACTTCAGGAGTTATGGGTAAGGTTCTCTACTTGGGCCAACCTTGTTGTTGGACCTTGACTCCCGGACTTCATCTATAATGGGCCAAACTTATTTCTATTGTACATGCCAAAAAGATTCTTAGGCCCAAGTCCACCGAAGCCTTATTGACAAGGCTCCAGATCTGGTCGGGGATAGGTGAGAGCATTTTAAGACTTTTGGGCCTTTTAGGGTCATTACACTCCATTTGGGCTGTAGCCGATTGTCATTCATTTGTTGGACCGGGTTCATTTTTGTGGCCTAACTTGTTTCAATTGGATAATTAAATAAAATAATGAGTCCATAAGGGTTGACACATTTTTTTTTATTGTTCCATAAAAAGTGATACATTTCTTAAAATAACAAAAAATTATTATATAAAATGGATAATTCTATTCTTAAATAGTTGATACATAAAATTAATCACCACACTAAATAATAACGCAAATAGATAATTCTACTCTTAATAAGTAATTTGAAAAATCAATATAGTGCATTTTTTAAACTATGCCAAATAAAATAAAATAAAATGTATCAATTTGTTCATAGGAAGGAATAATAATCTTCTGTGTTATTTCTCTCTAATTGTATGGTTACACGTAATCAATGAAAAAAATCCAATCATTATCACTAAGATTGATACCTTTTCTTTTAGAATATACTCCCCTCCAACAAGAGTTACATTTTATTAATTAGGACGTCTCACTGTAAGAGTTAGATTTTCTTTTCTAATAGTTGGGACCCAAAATCAATCACTTTATTCTTTATGGATCCACACACAATACTAACACAACTACCAACTATACATTAAATTACTATATTTCTCAAACCACTACACATTAAAATATTATATTTCTTAATTTCGTGCAAACAGTAAACGTAACTCTTTTTATGGGATAGAGAAATTAGTTTGTTTTTTTTTTTTACTTGCAATTTAGCTAAAAAAAATTTACATCAAAATAATAAAATAATAAGGGGAATTTGAACCGCTTCTATAGGATGGTTGCTTTTGCGGTCAAATGCATGAGTTGAGAATTAAGTTTGCACAAAGTGGTGGGACTTACTCTTGTAGGTTCCAATGATCTTCATGAATTTACCTTGTGATGACGTATGTGCATTCCAACATTCAAGTAGGTATGGCCACCACACTCCCCCCAAACTTAAATTAACACAAGTGTTAAATTTAAGTTTGAACAAAGTGGTGTGACATACATCTCCATTCCTTATCAAGCACACTTCGTCTTCTTTATACATATCTTCCATCATGAGAACAATCTACCTACTTACCAAACAACAAAACGAGAATCAAAAGATAAAAGAATGGGTTGCCTCTCATTTAGCGCTAAGTTTAATGTCTTCAAGCCGGACGGAATTTTAAGCTCATTTAGCAATCGGAGAAATCCAAGACCCCATCGGGCCTCATCTTCACTTTAAACATTTCCTTAACAACCTTCTTATCCACACTTCTTGCTCCTTTAACACTTGAGCTCAATTCATTGACTCTTTTACTTATGTTTTCAAATCCCGGAGGCTCTTTATCAATCTTCCAATCAACACGTGGATCACCCCCGAACTTGTTCCTCTTTGAAGAAAACTTTCCTGCAAATTCAATTACAAAGTTAGTTAATTCTTCATCTTTTAAAATTTCACTTACCCATCGATCTCGCTCATCCGGAGGTTTAACGGGTGGCTTCAATAAAAGATCTCCCTCTTTTAAAGTCTTACTTGAGAGCACCAATTCTTTTTCATTTGAACGGAGTGTAACTTCCTTTCTATCCATGTCAAATTTTGCTCTTCCGGTGGCCAAAAATGGCCTTCCAATAATCAATGGGATCAAAGGATCCGCTTGCTTGTCAACTACCATGAAATCTACCGGAAAGACAAAATCTTCTATTTTCACAAGCATATCCTCCACAACTCCATGGGGCTTAATCAATGAACCATCTATTATTCCGATCTCCATATCTGTTTCCTTTAACTTCCCGATGTCAAGCTTTTCAAAAACTTCCAAAGGCTTCACATTAATCTCGAACCAAGACCACATATAGCATTAAGGTATTCCCCCTTTCCAATTTTACAAGTAAGCACGAATTTACCGGGGTCTTCCACCTTTAATGAAGCATCAACTTCAACTATTACATGATCGTGTTCCAACCACAACTTTTTCTCACACTTACTTTCATCAACAAATGAAGACAAGAATTCATCAATAATCCTCTCATCATCAAAAGACAATTTATCATCATTGGCAATTTCCTCTTCCACTTTAGATACAACTTCATCAACAACTATTTCTTCACCCTTTGGAACAATATTTGTTGTTTCCACCAACCCTTTTTCCACCTTACTTTCCAAATTACAAACGGTAACATACAAGCATTGTTCCTTAGGATTTGTAACGGTAGTGGGAGAAAATTTACCTTTACGATGCATTTCACCTTGCTCGGTTGCCATTTGACTCACTTGAGTTTCCAAAGCTTTGAATCGATTCTCATTCACCTCATCTCTTTGTGTCAAATAGTCTAACTTTCTTTCATTCTCCTTCAATAAATCCAACACTTTAGCCATTTGATCTTCCAATGTAGGCTTTCCTTCACCATTTTGAGCTTTATCCCCCGGATTAGTGCCCAGTGAAAGATTAAGGGCATTCCCTTGATTCCCATATGACAAATTCTCATACCTCTGGGGTTGATTGAAATTTCCTTGAAAGTTACCTTGCCCCCATCCTCCTTGCCTTTGTGGATATCCTCCTCCATGATTCGCAAAGTTCCCACCATAATTTCCTTGAAAATTCCTTCCTTGCATGAAGGCGACTTCCTCAAGTGTCATATCCGGTGGACACCAACTATCTTGAATTCCAAAATTAGAGGACATACCTTGTTGAGGTATGGAGGTAGGCATTTGACAACTTTGAGACGATTGACCCATACTTGGTGTAGATACACCTTGTTGAAAACTAGGAAACACTCGTTGATTCATCAAAGGCAATGATGTACCTTGTTGAGGATTTGTAAGCACTTGTTGATTCACCAATGGCTTGGATAAAGAATCCGGAGACACTTTCAAATTTTCACTCATCTTCTTGAGTATCTCCTTGATTGCTTTATCGGTTACATCTTCTTTAGGCACCTCCACCTTTTTCACTTGTTGCAAGCACACTTCTTTCATCTTAGCAATCCTCTCTTTTTCATATATGCCCGCAACTCTATCCATGGGCCACTGTCCCGAATTCAAAGCTATTTCCTCGCATATGGCAATTGCTCTTTCCGGAGTTTGCCCCAAAATCGAACCTCCCGATGAAGCATCAACTAGCATTCTTTCACCTCCACTCAAACCGGCATAGAAAAATCCTACTTGTTGATCTTCGGGAAATCCGTGTTGTGGACACATCCTTAGCATTTCTTTGAATCGGTCCCAAGCCTCACTAAAAGTTTCAAGAGGTATTTGCTTAAACTGCAATATTTGACCTTTGAGATGCAACATCTTCGATGGTGGGAAATACTTGCTCAAGAACTTTTGTGCCAACTCTCTCCATGTGTTGTAGGATCCCAGTGGTAAAGTATGATACCAAGCCTTAGCTCTATCTCGTAATGAAAACGAGAAAAGCTTCAATTTAATAATATCCTCACTTACCCCATTTATCTTTATCGTGTTTACCAACTCCGTAAATTGGGCTAAGTGAGCATTTGGATCCTCCATAGTACCACCACCAAATTGGTTTGCTTGCACCATGTTGATCAATCCCGTCTTGATCTCAAAATGATTAACATTCACCGGTGGTCCCACAACATAGTTTCCATATTGAGGTTGGAAATGATCTCGGATGTTCATCCCCACTCCATTATTTCCATTTCCACGAGGTTGATTTTGCACCACCGGAGGGTTGTTTCTCACTTCTTGGTTTGCCAACAAGTTTTGAATAATAGCTTGCATTTGTTGATTTTGCAAGTGCATTTGTTGCGCATAAACTTGTGGCACATATTCTTGATTAGCATAACCTCCTCTAACATTATTATCTCCTCCGTTAAAGTTTCTCAAGTTTCCTTCTTCATCAACCATATTTACATTATCCCTTACTTCTTCCATTTCTTCCTCCGTAGGATCTAGAATTCCTCTTCTTTGTCTTCTTAAGGTAGCTTCCAATTCTAAGTTCAAAGGTTCAATAGATTGAGACCTTGAACGAGTTTGCATGTACCTACAAGAATTTTCAAATTAGCTCTCCAAGTAACCAAGACAAGTAAACAAGTAAACAAATGAAAGAAATATCCTTATCAAGACTAATCAACTTTAAACTCGTTACAACCAAAAGTTTAACATTTCCCCGGCAAGCGGCGCCATGTTCTTAGCCGCATTTCTAGTGAAATGTGTAGAGTAAGAGACTCTATCGTCGAGTAAACGCGTGACCAAGTACAAAATTTATAATCAAGTCGTCCCAAGGGAAAAGTAAGCTTTAGGTTGTATCCGAATTCTCCATTGAGTTATGTTTTGTAAGGATTATCAAGATAAGATTTGATTTAAGAACTATGATTACTCTATCAATTAACTAATGAACTAGACTAGCAACTAATGATAACAAATATCAACCAAATAACAAGATGAGATGGAATGGATGAAATGTATCTAAGAAGAGAGCAAGGCTAGCAACATCATGGACAAGGTCTTATGTAGACTTCACACTCACTCAAGCATTGATGACTTTCAAGTTATGATACTAATGGCAATCACAATTGTACCTCTAACCCCTATGGTCAAGGTGATTAAGTTCTCAACTCTTTTACAAGTTTAAATCTCCTAAGATTGTCTTACTCTCAATTCCCTCATGGGTACTATGATCATAAGTTGGTTCCCCTCACTAGTTCATCACTAATGTTCTATCATGAGGTTCTAAGCACTTGGAGGGAATGGCTTTCCTCCCCTCATACTAACTAAGTCACCTCATACAATCAATGATTCAATTAAACTACCATACATAATATTGAAATGGCCATCCTAACACTATGCATAGAGAATTTAACCACACAAATCATGCATCAAATGAGAATAAGCATTCATGATAGAAAGTGATCATAACAATCAATTCATCAAGCTTTTGGAGTGCAAAAATCAACATATTTCCTAACCAATCATATTGCTAGCCTTACTTGAGGACTAGCCACAAATATTCATTACAAATTGGCTACAATCCATTGAAAGTTCCATATTAACTAGATAATGAAGAAAGTAGCAAAACAAAGGAGATTGAGCTTCCCTTTGAAAGTAGACTCCTTCTTCCTTGATAATGCCCAATTCTTCAAACCAATCTGATTTCCTCTTCTTAGATGATGGAATGGATGGATGTATGGATGGATTTATGAAGATCAAGGTGAATTGATGGATGGAATGAAGGGTAGAATGGATCGGATGGAGTGTGTGAAATGATGGTGAGAAAGTGTGTGTGTTGCTCTCCAAAATAACTGTCAAAATGAGTCTCTTTCCATCAATTTCGCACAACTTATGTATTTATACCCCTTGGGGACCTTCTAGAAGCTTCTGGAATTTTCTAATTTTTCACAGGATTTTGGCCAGCTTTACTCGAGCTGCCAACTCGAGCTCCTGCCTGTCAAGTCGAGCTGCGAGGCTCTGCATTCTGGACGGTTAATTCAACCTAGCTCGACTCGAGTTGCAAGTCGAGTTGGACCTTGCAACTCGAGTTGGCTCACTGGACAGTTTCCCTGCGCCACTTGACTTGTTGCTCGACTTGCCCTGATCCTAGCTCGACTCGAGTTGCCTAACTCGAGCTTTCGCCTGTCTACTCATGTCAGAAGCTTGATTTTCCTCGGCACCTAGCTCGACTCGAGTTGCAAGTGGAGTTGGACCTTGCAACTCGAGTTGAGCTACTGGACATTTTCTGCCTTTGCTCGACCATCAACTCGACTCGAGTTGCAAGTCGAGTTAGACCTTGCAACTCGAGTTGGGTCTTTTTCATCTCGTTTCAGCTCTCGATTCCATTTTACTCCATTTTTGACATGTTTCACATACATTTAAGCTCGTTTTCATATATTTCTCACCTGTACACATTTCTCCGAATTAATACAAAACTCCACCAAAAGTTACACAAATACGGATAAAAATATACGAAAATCCACACATAAAGACACTAAAACCTAGGTGAAAATGACGACGATCAATCAACAATCCATTAAACCAATAAATATTCATGAATAACAAACCATGCTATCATCATATCAAAGCAATTAAATCCCATGAATAGAAAACAACATCAATTAAATCAAAACCAATTTAATCCACATGATAATATAAATCTAATATACTCTTCATGTCCCTAATCCCACTAGAGGGATTAGCCTAACATGATTAGGGTAACAAAACACACAAATGATTCATTACACATATCCATAGTTCTAAATCCAAAAGAGATTCAAAAGAGATGTAAATCTTCCCCAACAATTTCTTGTAGGAAATCTTCAATCCTCATGGATCTTCTTCTCTAGCTATTGATTTCTTGAGATCTCTCACACCCAATGGAAGAGATGAAGATTTGATGGAGAATTGATGGAGATGATGAAGATGGATCTAAGTGATGAAGATGGATGGAGATGGTGGTGGGAAATGGAAGGAAAGGTGTGTGATGTGTGTGTAGGGGATGGAAATTCAGATCTAGATCTCAAATGTTGAATAGATGAGTATTTATACCCCTTAGGAAGCTTCTAGAAGAATCTGATTTTTAGCAGAAATTACAGCAACACGGCTCAAGCTCTGCACACGGCCACAGGGGTGGCCGTATTGTGTAATCTGGCATCCACACATGGCTTTCAGGACAGGGCCGTGCGCGGTACACGGCCCGAGTCGTGTCTGGAATTCTGGTCAACGGCGAGCTTCGGACAGCGCACGGCTCATGCGCTGCACACGGCCACAGGGGTGGCCGTGTTGTGTCTTCTGGCCTCCACATACAGCTTCCGTTACAGGCCCGTGTTTGGTACACGGCCCGTGTTTCTGCACTGGACACGGGTCGTGTTGCCGGGCTCGGCTGGCCGTGTTGTGCTGTCTACTTCACTGTTTTGGCTCGTTCTTCCTCGTTTCAACTCCGAATCTTAGGTTTAAGCTCATTCACACACATTTCCATAAAAATACAAAACACCACCAACTAACACATAAATACGGATAAAGATTTACGAAAACAGACATAAAAAGACACTAAAATCTAGGTGAAAATAGCGACAATCATTATACCATATTTTCTTCCTAACACATTAGCAATGATTGTCAAAACATATTCATGCAAAAAAATAAAATTAAAATAAGCTACGAACCCGTACATAGGGGTTGGAGGGATCAACTTCAATGAACTCGGATATGTTATCGCAATAGTTCGGGTCTGGTTCCAACACTATAAGAAACTGCCAGAATACCGATGGATTTACCGACGGAAAAATATCGTCGATAATTACCGACGGTTTATTGATTTAATAGGATTTATTTTTAAAAAATCATCAATAGAAATTTTCGACGGTTTTTGCGACGGATTACCGACAGAATTAATGACGGATTTATTTTTTGTCGGTAAATTCGTCGGTAGTTTGGAGGGAATAAATCCCGGAAGATTACCTACGGATTTAATCCGTCGGTAAATATATTAAATTTTAATTTTAAAAAAATTAATTTTAGTTTATAATTTACCGACGGATTAAATCCGTCGGTGAATAAATTAATTTTTTTTTAAAAAAAATAATTTTAGTCTTTAATTTACCGACGGATTAAATCCGTCGGTAAATATATTAAATGTTTTTTTAAAAAAAATAATTTTAGTCTTTAATTTACCAACGGATTTAATCCGTCGGTAAATATATTAAATTTTAATTTTTAAAAAATTAATTTTAGTCTTTAATTTACCGACGGATTTAATCCGTCGGTAAATAAATTAATTTTAGTCTTTAATATACCGACGGATTTAATCCGTTGGTAAATATATTAAATGTTATTTTTAAAAAATTAATTTTTGTCTTTAATATGTGTTTAGACCCCTGTTTATGTGATAAAAAAAAGATTTGGGCCAGATTAACAACATAAGTGTTAATTAATCTAGCCCAATTAACACCATAATCTTCTTTGATCCAACATAAAAAAAAAGGCAAAAGCTCATGTGCGCCCGGGGACACGGAAAGATGCTTCGTGTCCCCATGTGAACACAACCCTCCCCTCCAATCCTATTTAAACCTATGTATTGCTAGGGGTTTAAATTGTAAAGGGGCATGAAAATTGTAAAGGCACACGGAATGTGCTCCGTGCGCCCGGGTGCACAAGAGCCTCACTCAAAAAAAATAGAAACGAGAGGCCCTTTATCAACACATATTTTTCCAAGCCTCTCGTCTTCTCCCATAGGAACAAACCCTAGCCTCACTCTGTCGCCACGATCGATCCGTCGATCTGCGCCACCCCATTGGTCAGAGCAACCCCAAACCCCTTTCTCTTACTCTCATTTCTGTCTTCTTTACCCTCTCATGTGGCTACGATGTTCAAATCGAAATCGGTGTTTGCTTCATCTCTTGTTCGTCTAAATCATGGTTCGGATGTTCAGATCGACGATCTGTGGTCAGGATTTGAGCAGATATTCAAAGAGTCGGAGAGTGGGGTTGAGTCGATGCCTTCGGTGGAGGCCGGACATCGGTTCGTGAGGGAGATCTCGGGAACCACCGTGTGGTTCCCGACTCATTGTGGTTGGATTCGCTGGTCGATGGTGATTTCGTCGAGACCACGCACGAGACGGTGGTTCCCGACTCTCTATTTTCCAAGACTGATGAGTCCTCTTTAGTTGTTGAGGATTCTAATATTGAGTATGATGTTCTGGTAAGATTCCCCCATCAATCTCTATTCCGGAGATACTCCGGACTCTCCTGCGATTTCGGCCGTAAAATGAAGGTTCTAGAGTCCGCCAATGGAGTCTATGAACAGTTGGATGAGTTCAAAGATTTCATCCACAAGTTGCTTTGTATCATGGTCCCTGCATGTCGGTATATCTCTTAAATATTCCCTATGTAAATGTTTTTTGTGGGGTTAAATGGCCCTTTGAGGCATTTATGTGATGATGCGTTTGATTAATTGGCCCTATGAGGCATTTAAGTGGCTATTTGAGTATTGATTGCGGTTTTTGTAGCAGTTTGTGGGTGTATTATTGTTGTGTTGGTATTTAACTGGCCCTGTGAGGCACTAATTGATGCTGCATGTGATGAAATTAACCCTGTGAGGCACTGAGTTTATTGCAGTTTGTGGCTGAATTTGTGTTATGTTGGTATTTACATGGCACTGTGAGGCACTAAATGTTGTTGTATGTGATGAAATTGGCCCTGTGAGGCACTGAGTTAATGATACTATGATTTAATTGCCCATGTGAGACATTTTTGTGGCCATTTGAGTCATGATTGCTTGCGAGGCAGTAGTTGGTATATACGTGGCTCTGTGATGTCTATGGTGGGCATGAACCTTGTGTATGTGGCTGTACTGATGATGTTAAACCAATGTGGGGTTAAATGTAGAGTTAAATTAGCCCCGTGACGAACTATTCCGAGGGCTAAGGCATTGTTGTCCACCAAAGATCATGCATGTTGAACTTGCTCCTCTGAATAAGTATCATGAGTCATCAATAGGTAATCTTGCCTGTTTAGGAGGCCATGAGCCATTGACGAAGTTATTCTGAGGGTTAAGTGCTCTTTCAAGGCTAGTACTACCTCTATTTCCCACTAAAAATATAGCTAAGCCGGTTCATGTCCCTGTTTTAGGTGTTCAGAGTCACCTTTAGGTTTTCTTACCTATTTAGGCGACTGTGGATACAATTTTGATATCATAATAGTCACCAATAGGTTTAAGAAACCTTTTAGGAGACCTTTGCTCTGTGATGAAGTTTTTTCTGAGGCAAAGTGAATAAAAAGCCCATTTCATTAATATAGGATGTATGTTTAGAACGTAAACAACAACTACACATTAAAAGGACATCATAAAGTCCATTGTTTATGCTGTTAAGAACAAAAACTGCCTGTCTTTGGTGGGAAAATATTGAAAGTACAGCACAGACATTACCCATCATGGTTGTGATAGATAATTCTTGCAAGGGTAATTAGAGGTAGGGGACATGAGAGAAAGTGGATAGAGAATGGTGTAAAAGTATGGGCAGGGAGGTGCGTGGCGGCATAGTATTAGGGCTATTTGCATGTAAAAAAAAAATATATATATATATATATATATATATATAGTGTGGGGATGTTACTGTAGATTGGCTAAAATGGGGGAATGAGTTCATGAAGAAAAGAATGGGGAGCGATTCCAATTTTTAAATCAGTCCTCAGGCCCTAAAGAGAATGAAAAGGTAATCTCTTTTTTCTTTCTACTCGTTGCCAATGTTGTATGGCTGAGGATTTTATTGTGTTTATTAGTATGTTGAGAGTTGATTTGGATTTTGGTGTTCTTCAGGGTTTAAAGGTAGATCTCATAATCACAAATTATTGCATGCCTGGAATGATAGGCTATGAATTGCTAAAAAAGGTCAAGGTACTCCTTATCGCTCTTTTGTTTCATCTATGTTTGATTCTTTGTTGTGTTTAGGATGAGGGATAAAGGCAAAGCTTATTCATATAGCTGCTGAATGTTTGATTTCTGGAGAAATGCTAAAGTCAACATCGACTGGAAATGGTTGTTGTGAAGAAGATTTAAGCACTCTGGAAATGGTTGTTGTGAAGAAGATTTAAGCACTCTTGCTACTGAATTGACACTAAATCACAATTTTCACTTTGTCTGCAATGTTGTAAACTTAATATTTGTATCAACCAACATATTGAGACCCTAGATATAAGGTTATGTTCTGACGTTGAAATATAATTATAAAATCCAGTTATTGATGTATTATCATTTTATGGAAATACAATATTATTTCTTTTATTGTATGAATGTTGTACAACCCGTTTAGATATAATTAATAATCAAAATATGTAAATTTTTTTAATAGGTATTAATATTAAATTTTCAAATATAATATTAAAAAATAAATATAAATTACAATTACCGACGGATAAATTCGTCGGTAAAATAAAAAATTCATATAAAAACACCAAATTTCCGTCGGTAATTTGGCGACGAACAAAATTCGTCGGTAATCTATTATGATTTATATTGTTTTATTTGGTAATTAGCTACCGAATTTTTCGTTTCGTCGCTAATTACCGACGGAAATTTCCATTGGTAAAATCGTCGCGCTAATTTATGACTTCCGACGAATTAGGGTTGATTTATTACCGATGGAATTTATTTTTACCGACGCTCTAAATCCATCGTTAATTACCGACAGATTTAAATTTCCATCGCTAAGAAGTTACCGACGCAGAAAATGGCGACCGCTCTATTTCCGTCGGTAATCCGTCGGTAAATTGATTACCGAAAAATTTTTCAGATTTTACAGACGGAATTTTCCGTCGGTAATCTGACAGTTTCTTGTAGAGCAATGAAAAGTCTTAGCCCAATTTCTTGCTCTAACTCATTAAAAAATCTCATCAGCTTCTCTTGCTCTGCCCTATAAGAGTAAATAAGAACATATTAGGTGTCAAATATGTCCACCATGAAATAGATTATATAACAAATACGTATCAAAAATTTATTTTCTATTAACTACAAACTCCACAATTAAGATCATTTAAAGAATATGTAAAAATAATTATGAGGTAGGCAACCAAAAAAATAAATTTTCAATAAAAAATAATTGGAATGCAAACAGAGTGACAATGGATTCTTACAATACACCAAAAAATTCAGTAGTACTATACGATCTTTTCTTCCTAACACGTTAGCAATGAGTGTCAAAACATATTCATGCGTAAAATAAAATTAATATTGAAGAAGAAAAAATAGATTGAGGGATATGCATACCTTAGTTGAACCCGAAATAAAATTCTCACCATTAATAACAAATATCTAATATTGCCTACCATTCGTTGTTTCATTATTCGCAGTAATATGTATTTGCCTATTTTGTAGTAGTACTCACGAGCAAGAATACTCGATCGTTGTAGTAGTATATCCCAAGAAAAAAATTATCAATCCACAAAGGAGTTATGTTCGGACTAGCAAAGTACGTGAGCTCATGTTCATGTTGTTTTTGTAAGGATGATAGAGGTTTTGAAAGTGATTAACAACTAAAGCAAGAAGCAAATAAATAAAATAGGATATTAAGAAAAATGATAAGTAAAGATGAATAACAAGAAAAGAGAATGAGTGCTAGAGTTCAAGTAATGAAAAACATGGGATTAGAAACATCCAAGCATACTCAATTCATATTATCATGCAAAAGGAATTCAACTCAATTGATGTAGATTAAGAGTGATCACGATTATATCCTAAGCTCCCTTTCGGGTTACAAAGGTTGTTGATCCACTAAAGACTCCCAAAAGCACTTAAGATCAAAGCCCAACATTAACCCCTTCCATCTAGATACTAGTTAGATTAAACTCTCCCTTTTTGTGTACTAAGGACAACGAATGGATTGGTTCCCCTCATCGAATTTAGATATCCTTTCGGTCAAACCCAAACTCAATGTCTATTCATGCATTTCTAATACTTAAGAGGGTCGTTTCCGTCTCACTCCAAGCAATATACACATGAACATTATAATAGCACTTAATTATCATAAATCATCCATTGATCAACAATCCATTAAACCAATAATCATTCATGAATAACAAACCATGCCATCACAACATCAAATCAATTAAAGCCCATGAATAGAAACCAACATCAATTAAATCAAAAACCAATTTAATCCACATGATAATATAAATCTAATATGCTCTTCATGTCCCTAATCCCACTAGAGGGATTAGCCTAACATGATTATGGTAACAAAACACATAAATGATTCATTACACATATCCATAATCTTAGATCCAAAAGAAAATCAAAAGAGATATAAATCTTCCCTAGCAATTTCTTGTAGAGAATCTTCAATACTCATTGATCTCCCACTCTACCTCTTGATATCTTGAGATCTCTCACACCCAATGGAAGAAATGAAGATTTGGTGGAGATTTGATGGAGATGATGAAAATAGATCAAGATGGATGAAGGTGGATGGAGATGGTGGTGGAAAATGGAAGAAAAGGTGTGTGATGTGTGTGTAGGAGATGGGGAATCAGATCTGATCTCAAAATGTTGAAATGTGGTCTATTTATACCCCATGTGGGCCTTCTAGAAGATTTCAGCAATTTTCTGCATTTTTTACCCAGCACGAGTCGTGCGACGCAACACGGCCATAAGGTGGCCGTGTCGTGTGAGTTGATGCTCCCGCATGGCCTCTTCTTACAGGCCCGTGTCGGCTACACGGCTCGTGCGGCCAACACGACTCGTGCGACTGAACACGGCCTTAAGGTGCCCGTGTTGAATGAGTTGGTGTCGCCACACGGCCACATGCTACAGGGCCGTGTTGGCTACATGGCCCGTGTTGGTGCTGGCTCCTGTATTTCTTCACTGTTTGGGCTCGTTCTCCCTCGTTTCAACTCCGAATTGAGATCCGATTTTTCCTACGTCTTCCTTATCATATCTAGCATCCAATAAAAAGTGAAAATAGTAGGTTTAAGCTCATTCACATACATTTCCATAAAAACACAAAACACCACCAAATAACACAAAAATACGGAAAAAGAACTACGAAAAGACATACAAAAAGACATTAAAAACTAGGTGAAAATAGCGACAATCAAATCCCCCAAACTTAAGGTGTTTCTCGTCCCCGAGCAATAAAAATGACAAACCAAGAGGAGAAATTTTCACCTAGAAAAAAAAAATACTAAACGAACATAAGCAATAACACATCGTTAGCAATAAGAACTACAAATTATGCTAAGTCATACTACAACATTAAAATCATGACATGAGAAATTAACAAGTTCAATCAAAAGAGAATAAAGTGTAATATAGTCCCTTTTAAGTCCAAGCCTCACAATGGATATCAATGTCTCTCAACACTCTTTAAAGTAAGGTAAATCACACTCATTAATCGATTGATTCGACTCGCTATAAGCTTGCTCGCGGACTACATTCACAAACCTTCAAAGTTTCAATTAATGATCAAAAAGGTCTTTAATTAGGATGTAATGATAAGCTCTTTGGTAGGGTAGGGAGAATATAGGTAAGAGTGACTAATCAAGTGTAAGTAATCAAAGAGATGGCCAATTTCTCCAACTTCTTCACTTTTCTTTCTTCCTTTCTTGTCTTTGGTACTCACAAGCTCTACTCATCACTTTCCTTGGATTTCTTGAGCTTCTTATGATTCATGCTTCCTTCTTTGGATTTTTAATTACTTGAGCATATTATTGTTGCTTTGCTCATATTTCTTGTTTTGAGGTTGCATGTGCATTCTTCTTTTTTCTCTTTTCATCCTTTTTCTTACTTATTTACCATGTCCTTTTCTTCTTTTGCTAATCAATCAATCCTTTCTAACTACCATCTCCTCAATCACCCATACAAAGGGTATATATAAGCTTGAGTGGGTAATTAAGGCTTGTAATGTGCTAAATTCACAAGAAATAGGCTTATAGGCTCAAAGTGGTTAACTAGGGATGATGTTCATGGTAGGGAAATATATGGCAATGACTATGAATAACAAGGATGGCCTTAGATCATTTCACTAATCTCCATTAATCGGGCTCGTTCCTATAGTCCTTGAGCAAGTTCTAACTTATCAAACACAACCAATCCACTCATGAAGAAATACCATGTATGCACGGTTGAGGCTCAAATTCTCACAAGCTTATGCTCGGACCTTAGGGACTTATTACAACACATTCATCTCAAAATTGAATAAGTTAAGTAAAACATATCACAATTCGAAAGTGTAGAGATTCTTAATCATAATTTGTCATCACTTATCACCACAACATGTCACCACTCTCATTCAAAAATGACTCACGACATTCCTAAAATAATCCACCAAAACCATCCCTAAACAAGAATGAAAATATACACAAGGCATAAAACACAAACAAAGACTCAACAATCAAAACACAACAAAAACACAAGACATGCAAAAATACAAAATACCATCATCCATAAGAAAAGTAAGCACACATTCATATCATCCACAATCAAGTAAGCTCACAATCATCCACATCTTTGATTGAAAGTAAACTTCCCAAAAACATAACACATGAAGTAACATGCTTATCACAACAATCCAAATCAAAACATGTTAAGCAACTAAAAGTGATAAAGTGTAGAGTACTCCCTCAATAGGCATTTGATGAAGAAAGCGTTAGCTCCAAACTCCATCATGCTTCCAATACCGCTCATTCATGCTCAAGCACTCAACAAACACATTAGCTCAACAATTTCATTAAAAATATGGACTATCATGCACTTCAACACCACCAATCATACCAAAATCAAATCCAAGCACATGAGAAAATTTTTAAAATTGACCTAATTTTACAAGAATCATACTCAAGTGGTGAGTCACACCACACACTCTCCCCCCAAACTTAATTCGAAACAAGAGGTGAGACTTAAGTTTGCAAAAAATGGTGAGACTTACCCTTGTAGTTTCCATTGATGATCTTCTTGTGGAGAAGCCTATGCATCCAAACGAATCAAGTTATATCCACCACGCACTAAAACCCCCCAAACTTAACTCGAGACAAAAGTCAAGAATTAAGTTTGCAACAAGTGGTGAGACATGTCAACTTGAACCCATGAAGCACTTCTCTTTTCTTCAACGTGCATTTTTCTCCATGAGCACGATCAACCTACACGACCAAAATTTTTTCTCCATGAGCACGATCAACCTACACGGCCAAAATACAAAACAACAACAAAACCACACATATTATTGAAAGCACTAAAATAAAGCAATAAAGATAGCGATGGGGTGCCTCCCATCGAGCGCTCGATTTAACGTCGTCGAGCTAGACGGAAAATTTAAAACTCATCGGAATGGCCATGGATAGCGGTCGTCCTTGCCACCATACTTTAATCTTTGCGCTTCTTCATCTATTAAGTACTTGTGGCAAGTGATGGCCTCATTGGCACTCTTAAGATTGAGCTTGAAATCGCCAACTATCCTTGCATGACATTCCATTTTCCTCTCCATTCTAGCAAACCACTTATTCCTCATTTTAATGAATATCCCCAAAGTTTCTTCCAACTCTCTTTTGTCCCTAAGAATTTGTGAGGTATCAAGAGGTAAGACAAAGTCAATAGAAACAATGTCAAGAAAATCATTGCAACTTAAAGAGTTTAAGGGTTGAGAAATGCTCATTTTACTCTTCAAGGTATCTTCATTTGTTTCATGGCTTTGCCCTTCTTTTTCTCTTTCTTTGGCCTCAATAAGCTCTTCAATTTTTACACTTGATTCTTTTACCACCAAGTTCTCTTCTTCCCTTTTATCCTCCATATGATCTTCCTCTCCAATTTGTTGAGAATTGTTCAAAGCACTTACAAGTTGGCTCATTTGATACTCAAGGGAGTTCATCCAATCATCCATCTTCTTCTCATTTTCCTCAATTTTAGCTTCAAATTTGGCATCACTTCTTTCCATATAAGCTCTAGTTTCTTCCATGAAATCTAACAATGCTTCCTCCAAGGTCGACTTCTCTTCTTCGTTAGATGGCTTGGATCTTGGATCAAAACCTTGATATCCTCCTTGGTAATTCTCTTGACTTGGTGGATAATTCCTTTGAAATTTTCCTTCATAGTTATTTTGAAAATTCCCTTGGAAATTACCCACTCCCATGAAAGAATCATCTTCTACTTGAGATATGATAGGACTCGATTGAGAAATTTGGCCTTCACTTCCTTGAGAACATCTTCTAAATAATTCGAGTAAGGCATAATTTTGGGACGGATGAGAAACTTTGAAATTCGGAGTGGAATAAGTGTATCCTTGATATGGTTGGAATGTGTTTCCATTGTAAGCTTGTGGCCATTCACCATATCTTCCTTGATTGTAGTGTTGATAGTGAACTTGATTCGTTTGAAGATTATGACCATAGTAGCTCTCATCCATGTAATAATCGATTGTCTCACGTTTTCTTTGTCGTGCGGTCTTCTCTATCTCCAAATTCAAAGGTATGATCGATTGATTTCCCTTTGATCTTGTGATCATAAAACACCTATGAAAATTCAAAGAGTGAGACCACAAACAACAATAGTAAACAAAACAAAACAAAAAGTATCCTTATCAAGAACAACTAAAACAATAACACAGTACTCGACTAGTCCGTCAAACTCCCCCGGCAATGGCGCCATTTTCTTGTTTGCCTATTTTGTAGTAGTACTCACGAGCAAGAATACTCGATCGTTGTAGTAGTATATCCCAAGAAAAAAATTATCAATCCACAAAGGAGTTATGTTCGGACTAGCAAAGTACGTGAGCTCATGTTCATGTTGTTTTTGTAAGGATGATAGAGGTTTTGAAAGTGATTAACAACTAAAGAAAGAAGCAAATAAATAAAATAGGATATTAAGAAAAATGACAAGTAAAGATGAATAACAAGAAAAGAGAATGGGTGCTAAGTTCAAGTAATGAAAAACATGGGATTAGAAACATCCAAGCATACTCAATTCATATTATCATGCAAAAGGAATTCAACTCAATTGATGTAGATTAAGGGTGATCACGATTATATCCTAAGCTCCCTTTCGGGTTACAATGGTTGTTGATCCACTAAAGACTCCCAAAAGCACTTAAGATCAAAGCTCAACATTAACCCCTTCCATCTAGGTACTAGTTAGATTAAACTCTCCCTTTTTATGTACTAAGGCCAATGAATGGATTGGTTCCCCTCATCGAATTTAGATATCCTTTCGGTCAAACCCAAACTCAATGTCTATTCATGCATTTCTAATACTTAAGAGGGTCGTTTCCGTCTCACTCCAAGCAATATACACATGAACATTATAATAGCACTTAATTATCATAAATCATCCATTGATCAACAATCCATTAAACCAATAATCATTCATGAATAACAAACCATGCCATCACAACATCAAATCAATTAAATTCCATGAATAGAAACCAACATCAATTAAATCAAAAACCAATTTAATTCACATGATAATATAAATCTAATATGCTCTTCATGTCCCTAATCCCACTAGAGGGATTAGCCTAACATGATTATGGTAACAAAACACATAAATAATTCATTACACATATCCATAGTCTTAGATCCAAAAGAAAATCAAAAGAGATGTAAATCTTCCCTAGCAATTTCTTGTAGAGAATCTTCAATACTCATTGATCTCCCACTCTAGCTCTTGATATCTTGAGATCTCTCACACCCAATGAAAGAAATGAAGATTTGGTGGAGATTTGATGGAGATGATGAAGATAGATCAAGATGGATGAAGGTGGATGGAGATGGTGGTGGAAAATGGAAGAAAAGGTGTGTGATGTGTGTGTAGGAGATGGGGAATCAGATCTGATCTCAAAATGTTGAAATGTGGTCTATTTATACCCCATGTAGGCCTTCTAGAAGATTTCAGCAATTTTCTGCATTTTTTACCCAGCACGAGTCGTGCGACGCAACACGGCCATAAGGTGGCCGTGTCGTGTGAGTTGATGCTCCCGCATGGCCTCTTCTTACAGGCCCGTGTCGGCTACACGGCTCGTGCGGCCAACACGACTCGTGCGACTGAACACGGCCTTAAGGTGCCCGTGTTGAATGAGTTGGTGTCGCCACACGGCCACATGCTACAGGGCCGTGTTGGCTACATGGCCCGTGTTGGTGCTGGCTCCTGTATTTCTTCACTGTTTGGGCTCGTTCTCCCTCGTTTCAACTCCGAATTGAGATCCGCTTTTTCCTACGTCTTCCTTATCATATCTAGCATCCAATAAAAAGTGAAAATAGTAGGTTTAAGCTCATTCACATACATTTCCATAAAAACACAAAACACCACCAAATAACACAAAAATACGGAAAAAGAACTACGAAAAGACATACAAAAAGACATTAAAAACTAGGTGAAAATAGCGACAATCAAATCCCCCAAACTTAAGGTGTTTCTCGTCCCCGAGCAATAAAAATGACAAACCAAGAGGAGAAATTTTTACCTAGAAAAAAAAAATACTAAACGAACATAAGCAATAACACATCGTTAGCAATAAGAACTACAAATTATGCTAAGTCATACTACAACATTAAAATCATGACATGAGAAATTAACAAGTTCAATCAAAAGAGAATAAAGTGTAATATAGTCCCTTTTAAGTCCAAGCCTCACAATGGATATCAATGTCTCTCAACACTCTTTAAAGTAAGGTAAATCACACTCATTAATCGATTGATTCGACTCGCTATAAGCTTGCTCGCGGACTACATTCACAAACCTCCAAAGTTTCAATTAATGATCAAAAAGGTCTTTAATTAGGATGTAATGATAAGCTCTTTGGTAGGGTAGGGAGAATATAGGTAAGAGTGACTAATCAAGTATAAGTAATCAAAGAGATGGCCAATTTCTCCAACTTCTTCACTTTTCTTTCTTCCTTTCTTGTCTTTGGTACTCACAAGCTCTACTCATCACTTTCCTTGGATTTCTTGAGCTTCTTATGATTCATGCTTCCTTCTTTGGATTTTTAATTACTTGAGCATATTATTGTTGCTTTGCTCATATTTCTTGTTTTGAGGTTGCATGTGCATTCTTCTTTTTTCTCTTTTCATCCTTTTTCTTACTTATTTACCATGTCCTTTTCTTCTTTTGCTAATCAATCAATCCTTTCTAACTACCATCTCCTCAATCACCCATACAAAGGGTATATATAAGCTTGAGTGGGTAATTAAGGCTTGTAATGTGCTAAATTCACAAGAAATAGGCTTATAGGCTCAAAGTGGTTAACTAGGGATGATGTTCATGGTAGGGAAATATATGGCAATGACTATGAATAACAAGGATGGCCTTAGATCATTTCACTAATCTCCATTAATCGGGCTCGTTCCTATAGTCCTTGAGCAAGTTCTAACTTATCAAACACAACCAATCCACTCATGAAGAAATACCATGTATGCACGGTTGAGGCTCAAATTCTCACAAGCTTATGCTCGGACCTTAGGGACTTATTACAACACATTCATCTCAAAATTGAATAAGTTAAGTAAAACATATCACAATTCGAAAGTGTAGAGATTCTTAATCATAATTTGTCATCACTTATCACCACAACATGTCACCACTCTCATTCAAAAATGACTCACGACATTCCTAAAACAATCCACCAAAACCATCCCTAAACAAGAATGAAAATATACACAAGGCATAAAACACAAACAAAGACTCAACAATCAAAACACAACAAAAACACAAGACATGCAAAAATACAAAATACCATCATCCATAAGAAAAGTAAGCACACATTCATATCATCCACAATCAAGTAAGCTCACAATCATCCACATCTTTGATTGAAAGTAAACTTCCCAAAAACATAACACATGAAGTAACATGCTTATCACAACAATCCAAATCAAAACATGTTAAGCAACTAAAAGTGATAAAGTGTAGAGTACTCCCTCAATAGGCATTTGATGAAGAAAGCGTTAGCTCCAAACTCCATCATGCTTCCAATACCGCTCATTCATGCTCAAGCACTCAACAAACACATTAACTCAACAATTTCATTAAAAATATGGACTATCATGCACTTCAACACCACCAATCATACCAAAATCAAATCCAAGCACATGAGAAAATTTTTAAAATTGACCTAATTTTACAAGAATCATACTCAAGTGGTGAGTCACACCACACACTCTCCCCCCAAACTTAATTCGAAACAAGAGGTGAGACTTAAGTTTGCAAAAAATGGTGGGACTTACCCTTGTAGTTTCCATTGATGATCTTCTTGTGGAGAAGCCTATGCATCCAAACGAATCAAGTTATATCCACCACGCACTAAAACCCCCCAAACTTAACTCGGACAAAAGTCAAGAATTAAGTTTGCAACAAGTGGTGAGACATGTCAACTTGAACCCATGAAGCACTTCTCTTTTCTTCAACGTGCATTTTTCTCCATGAGCACGATCAACCTACACGACCAAAATTTTTTCTCCATGAGCACGATCAACCTACACGGCCAAAATACAAAACAACAACAAAACCACACATATTATTGAAAGCACTAAAATAAAGCAATAAAGATAGCGATGGGGTGCCTCCCATCGAGCGCTCGATTTAACGTCGTCGAGCTAGACGGAAAATTTAAAACTCATCGGAATGGCCATGGATAGCGGTCGTCCTTGCCACCATACTTTAATCTTTGCGCTTCTTCATCTATTAAGTACTTGTGGCAAGTGATGACCTCATTGGCACTCTTAAGATTGAGCTTGAAATCGCCAACTATCCTTGCATGACATTCCATTTTCCTCTCCATTCTAGCAAACCACTTATTCCTCATTTTAATGAATATCCCCAAAGTTTCTTCCAACTCTCTTTTGTCCCTAAGAATTTGTGAGGTATCAAGAGGTAAGACAAAGTCAATAGAAACAATGTCAAGAAAATCATTGCAACTTAAAGAGTTTAAGGGTTGAGAAATGCTCATTTCACTCTTCAAGGTATCTTCATTTGTTTCATGGCTTTGCCCTTCTTTTTCTCTTTCTTTGGCCTCAATAAGCTCTTCAATTTTTACACTTGATTCTTTTACCACCAAGTTCTCTTCTTCCCTTTTATCCTCCATATGATCTTCCTCTCCAATTTGTTGAGAATTGTTCAAAGCACTTACAAGTTGGCTCATTTGATACTCAAGGGAGTTCATCCAATCATCCATCTTCTTCTCATTTTCCTCAATTTTAGCTTCAAATTTTGCATCACTTCTTTCCATATAAGCTCTAGTTTCTTCCATGAAATCTAACAATGCTTCATCCAAGGTCGACTTCTCTTCTTCGTTAGATGGCTTGGATCTTGGATCAAAACCTTGATATCCTCCTTGGTAATTCTCTTGACTTGGTGGATAATTCCTTTGAAATTTTCCTTCATAGTTATTTTGAAAATTCCCTTGGAAATTACCCACTCCCATGAAAGAATCATCTTCTACTTGAGATATGATAGGACTCGATTGAGAAATTTGGCCTTCACTTCCTTGAGAACATCTTCTAAATAATTCGAGTAAGGCATAATTTTGGGACGGAGGAGAAACTTTGAAATTCGGAGTGGAATAAGTGTATCCTTGATATGGTTGGAATGTGTTTCCATTGTAAGCTTGTGGCCATTCACCATATCTTCCTTGATTGTAGTGTTGATAGTGAACTTGATTCGTTTGAAGATTATGACCATAGTAGCTCTCATCCATGTAATAATCGATTGTCTCACGTTTTCTTTGTCGTGCGGTCTTCTCTATCTCCAAATTCAAAGGTATGATCGATTGATTTCCCTTTGATCTTGTGATCATAAAACACCTATGAAAATTCAAAGAGTGAGACCACAAACAACAATAGTAAACAAAACAAAACAAAAAGTATCCTTATCAAGAACAACTAAAACAATAACACAGTACTCGACTAGTCCGTCAAACTCCCCCGGCAATGGCGCCATTTTCTTGTTTGCCTATTTTGTAGTAGTACTCACGAGCAAGAATACTCGATCGTTGTAGTAGTATATCCCAAGAAAAAAATTATCAATCCACAAAGGAGTTATGTTCGGACTAGCAAAGTACGTGAGCTCATGTTCATGTTGTTTTTGTAAGGATGATAGAGGTTTTGAAAGTGATTAACAACTAAAGAAAGAAGCAAATAAATAAAATAGGATATTAAGAAAAATGACAAGTAAAGATGAATAACAAGAAAAGAGAATGGGTGCTAAGTTCAAGTAATGAAAAACATGGGATTAGAAATATCCAAGCATACTCAATTCATATTATCATGCAAAAGGAATTCAACTCAATTGATGTAGATTAAGGGTGATCACGATTATATCCTAAGCTCCCTTTCGGGTTACAATGGTTGTTGATCCACTAAAGACTCCCAAAAGCACTTAAGATCAAAGCTCAACATTAACCCCTTCCATCTAGGTACTAGTTAGATTAAACTCTCCCTTTTTATGTACTAAGGCCAATGAATGGATTGGTTCCCCTCATCGAATTTAGATATCCTTTCGGTCAAACCCAAACTCAATGTCTATTCATGCATTTCTAATACTTAAGAGGGTCGTTTCCGTCTCACTCCAAGCAATATACACATGAACATTATAATATCACTTAATTATCATAAATCATCCATTGATCAACAATCCATTAAACCAATAATCATTCATGAATAACAAACCATGCCATCACAACATCAAATCAATTAAATTCCATGAATAGAAACCAACATCAATTAAATCAAAAACCAATTTAATTCACATGATAATATAAATCTAATATGCTCTTCATGTCCCTAATCCCACTAGAGGGATTAGCCTAACATGATTATGGTAACAAAACACATATCCATAGTCTTAGATCCAAAAGAAAATCAAAAGAGATGTAAATCTTCCCTAGCAATTTCTTGTAGAGAATCTTCAATACTCATTGATCTCCCACTCTAGCTCTTGATATCTTGAGATCTCTCACACCCAATGGAAGAAATGAAGATTTGGTGGAGATTTGATGGAGATGATGAAGATAGATCAAGATGGATGAAGGTGGATGGAGATGGTGGTGGAAAATGGAAGAAAATGTGTGTGATGTGTGTGTAGGAGATGGGGAATCAGATCTGATCTCAAAATGTTGAAATGGGGTCTCATTCACACACATTTCCATAAAAACACAAAACACCACCAAATAACACAAAAATACGGAAAAAGAACTACGAAAAGACATACAAAAAGATATTAAAAACTAGGTGAAAATAGCGACAATCAATATGTTCTTCATTAAATCACGTTATGCCTAGAAAAACTATAACTTTACCTTAAACACTTAAATTGACTATAAATTCAGAAATAGTAACATGGTCAATCAAATAATAGATTCACCAGCATTAATGATTATTTTGTTCAGAGGTTCCCAAACAGCTGTAATGATTCTTCCTTGTGGCCCCCTAATCGTAAGAATTGGTTCACCAAACTTTGTGAAATCAAGACAATAATAAATTAAACAGTAGTGTAGTAAAAAATTCCCACCAATCAATTTCCACTACAATAGCAAATAAGGTTTCAATTAAAACAATGCTTAATAGAATTCCCAAGATATTCTATTCAATGCGAAAGTAAAAGATTCAAATCTTTCCATTTTTTCATATAGATAACACTATTGAAGCATCTAAATAGTCAATTATCAATCCAAGGTACAAAAAAGGAGCTCGCGCAAACAAACGAAATGATATTACCTTAGGACAATGTTAAGCTGCCACAACAGGTGAAAACTTTGCACATTGCCTGCATTTTCACATTGTTTGGTGCTTCCTCTCCTGCCGGCGTCTCCCTTGTTGCGGGTCTCCCTCTTCTTTGGTTTCGTGTTTGGGGTTGGGGAGATACCTCTCCTCTAGGCCGTTCTCTGAGTGGAGGATTTCTCACCCCCTTTCTCCGGGTTGTGGTTGTCTTCTGGTTTCCCTTTTCGGACGCCGGCGATATTCACTGTGTCCACCCTCAGTTGGGGTTTCGCTCACGCTTTCCCTTCCTTCGACATGCCTCCTTCTTATGAAGTTGATGGTTTCTCTGGCATCTCCTCTGTTGCATTCTTTCCTGGCATCTTTTCTCTTTTCGAGGCTTTTCCGTAAGTCACCCTGGCTTCCTCTGGGAGGGCCACTAAAACTCAACCTCGCCGATCGAACCGGGGGAGCTTCAGCGGCGTACTCATCGATCACCCTTTGGATCTTTTCATTCATTTCTTTCGTCTTCAGGGGGTCGCCTAGGTTTGGGACAGGAATAGACCTCGCCGGGGTGGGTACCTCCATCACAGGTGCACTGATTTGGACATGATTTCCACTCCTCGTGATATTAGGCTGGGCTCTGGAGCATTCTCCCCTCTCGCCATATCCAGGGGTCGTGAGATCTTCACCTCCCATCTTGATTTACAGACCAGAATCAGACTTACCACTATTTCTCACCCAAAGAACGCACTTCGGAATGGCTAATCGTAGCGTTCCCACAGACGGCGCCAGATGTTGACGGCTGTTCTCAGTCCGCTAATTAAGTATATAATATATTAATGTTTTAATTAGCTAGACCAAGAACGAATATCATCAAACACAATTAACTCAAAATCGAAACACATAAAGAGATTCTCAAGGACCAAAACCTCAATTCCCACCAAAGAACTCAACCAGTTTTTATTACTCTCCTCCCAGAACAACACTCCTTTTTCTTACAGGTGTAATGTCTAGAGTGAGTGCTAATGTCCTCCCCCTTTCTCCCTTGTGAGAGGTTATTTATATTGTCCCTAAAACCCTAGAATAGAACCAATCGTTTGGTGCCACCTGGACGTGGACAGTCCGCCTTAAATGAAGCTCTTGGTACACCGACCAGCTGCGGGAGGAACCTGGGTGGTGTTTGCTGCTTTGCCAGGGATTTGCAGGGTGTCTTCGTCCTTTGCTGGCCTCCTATTGGTTGTTGGAGCAAGGCGTGTCAGTCAGTTGTTATCTTCTTGCTAGGATTGCTGCCCAAGATATCTCCTCTTCCCGTTAGTGTTGTCCTCTAGCCTGCAGTACTCATTCCCCATCATTATGAAGCATGTCCTTTCTTGTCCTGCTTTCGGTGCCTTCCCTTGGTCTTCAGACATGTTTGTTCTTGGCACCGGGACGTCCTCCCGAGGTCCCGGCCAAGGAGGGGGGTAAGTCCCGAGGTGTCTTCCCGCCGAGGGTGGCTCCCGGTATCGTACCTGTTCAGTAAGCTCGTCCTTACCCAATCTGGGTTGGGCTCCTGGACCGTCATGCTCCTTATTGGGCTGTCTCAATTCTTTTCTCAGCCCGGGTTGGGCCTTCCTCTTCAAGTATAGCATACCTTATTGAGCCTCTTGGGCCTAGCAAGCATGGGGGATATAATACCCATAACAGAGTTCATGAAGAAAAGAATGAGGAGCGACTCCAATTTTTAAATCAGTCCTCAGGCCCTAAAGAGAATGAAAAGGTAATCTCTTTTTTCTTTCTACTCGTTGCCAATGTTGTATGGCTGAGGATTTTATTGTGTTTATTAGTATGTTGAGAGTTGATTTGGATTTTGGTGTTCTTCAGGGTTTAAAGGTAGATCTCATAATCACAAATTATTGCATGCCTGGAATGATAGGCTATGAATTGCTCAAAAAGGTCAAGGTACTCCCTATCGCTCTTTTGTTTCATCTATGTTTGATTCTTTGTTGTGTTTAGGATGAGGGATAAAGGCAAAGCTTATTCATATAGCTGCTGAATGTTTGATTTCTGGAGAAATGCTAAAGTCAACATCGACTGGAAATGATTGTTGTGAAGAAGATTTAAGCACTCTGGAAATGGTTGTTGTGAAGAAGATTTATGCACTCTTGCTACTGAATTGACACTAAATCACAATTTTCACTTTGTCTGCAATGTTGTAAACTTAGTATTTGTATCAACCAACATATTGAGACCCTAGATATAAGGTTATGTTCTGATGTTGAAATATAATTGTAAAATCCAGTTATTGCTGTATTATCATTTTATGGAAATACAATATTATTTCTTTTATTGTATGAATGTTGTACAACCCGTTTAGATATAATTAATAATCAAAATATGTAAATTTTTTTAATAGGTATTAATATTAAATTTTCAAATATAATATTAAAAAATAAATATAAATTACAATTACTGACGGATAAATTCGTCGGTAAAATAAAAAATTCATATAAAAACACCAAATTTCCGTCGGTAATTTGGCGACGAACAAAATTCGTCGGTAATCTATTATGATTTATATTGTTTTATTTGGTAATTAGCGACCGAATTTTTTGTTTCGTCGCTAATTACCGACGGAAATTTCCATTGGTAAAATCGTCGCGCTAATTTATGACTTCCGACGAATTAGGGTTGATTTATTACCGATGGAATTTATTTTTACCGACGCTTTAAATCCATCGTTAATTACCACAGATTTAAATTTCCATTGCTAAGAAGTTACCGACGCAGAAAATGGCGACCGCTCTATTTCCGTCAGTAATCCGTCGGTAATCTGGCAGTTTCTTGTAGTGCAATGAAAAGTCTTAGCCCAATTTTCTTGCTCTAACTCATTAAAAAATCTCATCAGCTTCTCTTGCTCTGCCCTATAAGAGTAAATAAGAACATATTAGGTGTCAAATATGTCCACCATGAAATAGATTATATAACAAATACCTATCAAAAATTTATTTTCTATTAACTACAAACTCCACAATTAAGATCATTTAAAGTATATGTAAAAATAATTATGAGGTAGGCAACCAAAAAAATAAATTTTCAATAAAAAATAATTGGAATGCAAACAGAGTGACAATGGATTCTTACAATACACCAAAAAATTCAGTAGTACTATACGATCTTTTCTTCCTAACACGTTAGCAATGAGTGTCAAAACATATTCATGTGTAAAATAAAATTAATATTGAAGAAGAAAAAATAGATTGAGGGATATGCATACCTTAGTTGAACCCGAAATAAAATTCTCACCATTAATAACAAATATCTAATATTGTCTACCATTCGTTGTTTCATTATTCGCAGTAATATGTTCTTCATTAAATCACTTTATGCCTAGAAAAACTATAACTTTACCTTAAACACTTAAATTGACTATAAATGCAGAAATAGTAACATGGACAATCAAATAATAGATTCACCAGCACTAATGATTATTTTGTTCAGAGGTTCCCAAACAGCTGTAATGATTCTTCCTTGTGGCCCCCTAATCGTAAGAATTGGTTCACCAAACTTTGTGAAATCAAGACAATAATAAATTAAACAGTAGTGTAGTAAAAAATTCCCACCAATCAATTTCCACTACAATAGCAAATAAGGTTTCAATTAAAACAATGCTTAATAGAATTCCCAAGATATTCTATTCAATGCGAAAGTAAAAGATTCAAATCTTTCCATTTTTTCATATAGATAACACTATTGAAGCATCTAAATAGTCAATTATCAATCCAAGGTACAAAAAAGGAGCTCGCGCAAACACACGAAATGATATTACCTTAGGACAATGTTAAGCTGCCACAACAGGTGAAAACTTTGCACATTGCCTGCATTTTCACATTGTTTGGTGCTTCCTCTCCTGCCGGCGTCTCCCTTGTTGCGGGTCTCCCTCTTCTTTGGTTTCGTGTTTGGGGTTGGGGAGATACCTCTCCTCTAGGCCGTTCTCTGAGTGGAGGATTTCTCACCCCCTTTCTCCGGGTTGTGGTTGTCTTCTGGTTTCCTTTTTCGGACGCCGGCGATATTCACTGTGTCCACCCTCAGTTGGGGTTTCGCTCACGCTTTCCCTTCCTTCGACATGCCTCCTTCTTATGAAGTTGATGGTTTCTCTGGCATCTCCTCTGTTGCATTCTTTCCTGGCATCTTTTCTCTTTTCGAGGCTTTTCCGTAAGTCACCCTGGCTTCCTCTGGGAGGGCCACTAAAACTCAACCTCGCCGATCGAACCGGGGGAGCTTCAGCGGCGTACTCATCGATCACCCTTTGGATCTTTTCATTCATTTCTTTCGTCTTCAGGGGGTCGCCTAGGTTTGGGACAGGAATAGACCTCGCCGGGGTGGGTACCTCCATCACAGGTGCACTGATTTGGACATGATTTCCACTCCTCGTGATATTAGGCTGGGCTCTGGAGCATTCTCCCCTCTCGCCATATCCAGGGGTCGTGAGATCTTCACCTCCCATCTTGATTTACAGACCAGAATCAGACTTACCACTATTTCTCACCCAAAGAACGCACTTCGGAATGGCTAATCGTAGCGTTCCCACAGACGGCGCCAGATGTTGACGGCTGTTCTCAGTCCGCTAATTAAGTATATAATATATTAATGTTTTAATTAGCTAGACCAAGAACGAATACCATCAAACACAATTAACTCAAAATCGAAACACATAAAGAGATTCTCAAGGACCAAAACCTCAATTCCCACCAAAGAACTCAACCAGTTTTTATTACTCTCCTCCCAGAACAACACTCCTTTTTCTTACAGGTGTAATGTCTAGAGTGAGTGCTAATGTCCTCCCCCTTTCTCCCTTGTGAGAGGTTATTTATATTGTCCCTAAAACCCTAGAATAGAACCAATCGTTTGGTGCCACCTGGACGTGGACAGTCCGCCTTAAATGAAGCTCTTGGTACACCGACCAGCTGCGGGAGGAACCTGGGTGGTGTTTGCTGCTTTGCCAGGGATTTGCAGGGTGTCTTCGTCCTTTGCTGGCCTCCTATTGGTTGTTGGAGCAAGGCGTGTCAGTCAGTTGTTATCTTCTTGCTAGGATTGCTGCCCAAGATATCTCCTCTTCCCGTTAGTGTTGTCCTCTAGCCTGCAGTACTCATTCCCCATCATTATGAAGCATGTCCTTTCTTGTCCTGCTTTCGGTGCCTTCCCTTGGTCTTCAGACATGTTTGTTCTTGGCACCGGGACGTCCTCCCGAGGTCCCGGCCAAGGAGGGGGGTAAGTCCCGAGGTGTCTTCCCGCCGAGGGTGGCTCCCGGTATCGTACCTGTTCAGTAAGCTCGTCCTTACCCAATCTGGGTTGGGCTCCTGGACCGTCATGCTCCTTATTGGGCTGTCTCAATTCTTTTCTCAGCCCGGGTTGGGCCTTCCTCTTCAAGTATAGCATACCTTATTGAGCCTCTTGGGCCTAGCAAGCATGGGGGATATAATACCCATAACAGAGTTCATGAAGAAAAGAATGGGGAGTGACTCCAATTTTTAAATCAGTCCTCAGGCCCTAAAGAGAATGAAAAGGTAATCTCTTTTTTCTTTCTACTCGTTGCCAATGTTGTATGGCTGAGGATTTTATTGTGTTTATTAGTATGTTGAGAGTTGATTTGGATTTTGGTGTTCTTCAGGGTTTAAAGGTAGATCTCATAATCACAAATTATTGCATGCCTGGAATGATAGGCTATGAATTGCTCAAAAAGGTCAAGGTACTCCCTATCGCTCTTTTGTTTCATCTATGTTTGATTCTTTGTTGTGTTTAGGATGAGGGATAAAGGCAAAGCTTATTCATATAGCTGCTGAATGTTTGATTTCTGGAGAAATGCTAAAGTCAACATCGACTGGAAATGATTGTTGTGAAGAAGATTTAAGCACTCTGGAAATGGTTGTTGTGAAGAAGATTTAAGCACTCTTGCTACTGAATTGACACTAAATCACAATTTTCACTTTGTCTGCAATGTTGTAAACTTAGTATTTGTATCAACCAACATATTGAGACCCTAGATATAAGGTTATGTTCTGATGTTGAAATATAATTGTAAAATCCAGTTATTGCTGTATTATCATTTTATGGAAATACAATATTATTTCTTTTATTGTATGAATGTTGTACAACCCGTTTAGATATAATTAATAATCAAAATATGTAAATTTTTTTAATAGGTATTAATATTAAATTTTCAAATATAATATTAAAAAATAAATATAAATTACAATTACTGACGGATAAATTCGTCGGTAAAATAAAAAATTCATATAAAAACACCAAATTTCCGTCGGTAATTTGGCGACGAACAAAATTCGTCGGTAATCTATTATGATTTATATTGTTTTATTTGGTAATTAGCGACCGAATTTTTTGTTTCGTCGCTAATTACCGACGGAAATTTCCATTGGTAAAATCGTCGCGCTAATTTATGACTTCCGACGAATTAGGGTTGATTTATTACCGATGGAATTTATTTTTACCGACGCTTTAAATCCATCGTTAATTACCACAGATTTAAATTTCCATTGCTAAGAAGTTACCGACGCAGAAAATGGCGACCGCTCTATTTCCGTCAGTAATCCGTCGGTAATCTGGCAGTTTCTTGTAGTGCAATGAAAAGTCTTAGCCCAATTTTCTTGCTCTAACTCATTAAAAAATCTCATCAGCTTCTCTTGCTCTGCCCTATAAGAGTAAATAAGAACATATTAGGTGTCAAATATGTCCACCATGAAATAGATTATATAACAAATACCTATCAAAAATTTATTTTCTATTAACTACAAACTCCACAATTAAGATCATTTAAAGTATATGTAAAAATAATTATGAGGTAGGCAACCAAAAAAATAAATTTTCAATAAAAAATAATTGGAATGCAAACAGAGTGACAATGGATTCTTACAATACACCAAAAAATTCAGTAGTACTATACGATCTTTTCTTCCTAACACGTTAGCAATGAGTGTCAAAACATATTCATGTGTAAAATAAAATTAATATTGAAGAAGAAAAAATAGATTGAGGGATATGCATACCTTAGTTGAACCCGAAATAAAATTCTCACCATTAATAACAAATATCTAATATTGTCTACCATTCGTTGTTTCATTATTCGCAGTAATATGTTCTTCATTAAATCACTTTATGCCTAGAAAAACTATAACTTTACCTTAAACACTTAAATTGACTATAAATGCAGAAATAGTAACATGGACAATCAAATAATAGATTCACCAGCACTAATGATTATTTTGTTCAGAGGTTCCCAAACAGCTGTAATGATTCTTCCTTGTGGCCCCCTAATCGTAAGAATTGGTTCACCAAACTTTGTGAAATCAAGACAATAATAAATTAAACAGTAGTGTAGTAAAAAATTCCCACCAATCAATTTCCACTACAATAGCAAATAAGGTTTCAATTAAAACAATGCTTAATAGAATTCCCAAGATATTCTATTCAATGCGAAAGTAAAAGATTCAAATCTTTCCATTTTTTCATATAGATAACACTATTGAAGCATCTAAATAGTCAATTATCAATCCAAGGTACAAAAAAGGAGCTCGCGCAAACACACGAAATGATATTACCTTAGGACAATGTTAAGCTGCCACAACAGGTGAAAACTTTGCACATTGCCTGCATTTTCACATTGTTTGGTGCTTCCTCTCCTGCCGGCGTCTCCCTTGTTGCGGGTCTCCCTCTTCTTTGGTTTCGTGTTTGGGGTTGGGGAGATACCTCTCCTCTAGGCCGTTCTCTGAGTGGAGGATTTCTCACCCCCTTTCTCCGGGTTGTGGTTGTCTTCTGGTTTCCCTTTTCGGACGCCGGCGATATTCACTGTGTCCACCCTCAGTTGGGGTTTCGCTCACGCTTTCCCTTCCTTCGACATGCCTCCTTCTTATGAAGTTGATGGTTTCTCTGGCATCTCCTCTGTTGCATTCTTTCCTGGCATCTTTTCTCTTTTCGAGGCTTTTCCGTAAGTCACCCTGGCTTCCTCTGGGAGGGCCACTAAAACTCAACCTCGCCGATCGAACCGGGGGAGCTTCAGCGGCGTACTCATCGATCACCCTTTGGATCTTTTCATTCATTTCTTTCGTCTTCAGGGGGTCGCCTAGGTTTGGGACAGGAATAGACCTCGCCGGGGTGGGTACCTCCATCACAGGTGCACTGATTTGGACATGATTTCCACTCCTCGTGATATTAGGCTGGGCTCTGGAGCATTCTCCCCTCTCGCCATATCCAGGGGTCGTGAGATCTTCACCTCCCATCTTGATTTACAGACCAGAATCAGACTTACCACTATTTCTCACCCAAAGAACGCACTTCGGAATGGCTAATCGTAGCGTTCCCACAGACGGCGCCAGATGTTGACGGCTGTTCTCAGTCCGCTAATTAAGTATATAATATATTAATGTTTTAATTAGCTAGACCAAGAACGAATACCATCAAACACAATTAACTCAAAATCGAAACACATAAAGAGATTCTCAAGGACCAAAACCTCAATTCCCACCAAAGAACTCAACCAGTTTTTATTACTCTCCTCCCAGAACAACACTCCTTTTTCTTACAGGTGTAATGTCTAGAGTGAGTGCTAATGTCCTCCCCCTTTCTCCCTTGTGAGAGGTTATTTATATTGTCCCTAAAACCCTAGAATAGAACCAATCGTTTGGTGCCACCTGGACGTGGACAGTCCGCCTTAAATGAAGCTCTTGGTACACCGACCAGCTGCGGGAGGAACCTGGGTGGTGTTTGCTGCTTTGCCAGGGATTTGCAGGGTATCTTCGTCCTTTGCTGGCCTCCTATTGGTTGTTGGAGCAAGGCGTGTCAGTCAGTTGTTATCTTCTTGCTAGGATTGCTGCCCAAGATATCTCCTCTTCCCGTTAGTGTTGTCCTCTAGCCTGCAGTACTCATTCCCCATCATTATGAAGCATGTCCTTTCTTGTCCTGCTTTCGGTGCCTTCCCTTGGTCTTCAGACATGTTTGTTCTTGGCACCGGGACGTCCTCCCGAGGTCCCGGCCAAGGAGGGGGGTAAGTCCCGAGGTGTCTTCCCGCCGAGGGTGGCTCCCGGTATCGTACCTGTTCAGTAAGCTCGTCCTTACCCAATCTGGGTTGGGCTCCTGGACCGTCATGCTCCTTATTGGGCTGTCTCAATTCTTTTCTCAGCCCGGGTTGGGCCTTCCTCTTCAAGTATAGCATACCTTATTGAGCCTCTTGGGCCTAGCAAGCATGGGGGATATAATACCCATAACAGAGTTCATGAAGAAAAGAATGGGGAGTGACTCCAATTTTTAAATCAGTCCTCAGGCCCTAAAGAGAATGAAAAGGTAATCTCTTTTTTCTTTCTACTCGTTGCCAATGTTATATGGCTGAGGATTTTATTGTGTTTATTAGTATGTTGAGAGTTGATTTGGATTTTGGTGTTCTTCAGGGTTTAAAGGTAGATCTCATAATCACAAATTATTGCATGCCTGGAATGATAGGCTATGAATTGCTCAAAAAGGTCAAGGTACTCCCTATCGCTCTTTTGTTTCATCTATGTTTGATTCTTTGTTGTGTTTAGGATGAGGGATAAAGGCAAAGCTTATTCATATAGCTGCTGAATGTTTGATTTCTGGAGAAATGCTAAAGTCAACATCGACTGGAAATGATTGTTGTGAAGAAGATTTAAGCACTCTGGAAATGGTTGTTGTGAAGAAGATTTAAGCACTCTTGCTACTGAATTGACACTAAATCACAATTTTCACTTTGTCTGCAATGTTGTAAACTTAGTATTTGTATCAACCAACATATTGAGACCCTAGATATAAGGTTATGTTCTGATGTTGAAATATAATTGTAAAATCCAGTTATTGCTGTATTATCATTTTATGGAAATACAATATTATTTCTTTTATTGTATGAATGTTGTACAACCCGTTTAGATATAATTAATAATCAAAATATGTAAATTTTTTTAATAGGTATTAATATTAAATTTTCAAATATAATATTAAAAAATAAATATAAATTACAATTACTGACGGATAAATTCGTCGGTAAAATAAAAAATTCATATAAAAACACCAAATTTCCGTCGGTAATTTGGCGACGAACAAAATTCGTCGGTAATCTATTATGATTTATATTGTTTTATTTGGTAATTAGCGACCGAATTTTTTGTTTCGTCGCTAATTACCGACGGAAATTTCCATTGGTAAAATCGTCGCGCTAATTTATGACTTCCGACGAATTAGGGTTGATTTATTACCGATGGAATTTATTTTTACCGACGCTTTAAATCCATCGTTAATTACCACAGATTTAAATTTCCATTGCTAAGAAGTTACCGACGCAGAAAATGGCGACCGCTCTATTTCCGTCAGTAATCCGTCGGTAATCTGGCAGTTTCTTGTAGTGCAATGAAAAGTCTTAGCCCAATTTTCTTGCTCTAACTCATTAAAAAATCTCATCAGCTTCTCTTGCTCTGCCCTATAAGAGTAAATAAGAACATATTAGGTGTCAAATATGTCCACCATGAAATAGATTATATAACAAATACCTATCAAAAATTTATTTTCTATTAACTACAAACTCCACAATTAAGATCATTTAAAGTATATGTAAAAATAATTATGAGGTAGGCAACCAAAAAAATAAATTTTCAATAAAAAATAATTGGAATGCAAACAGAGTGACAATGGATTCTTACAATACACCAAAAAATTCAGTAGTACTATACGATCTTTTCTTCCTAACACGTTAGCAATGAGTGTCAAAACATATTCATGTGTAAAATAAAATTAATATTGAAGAAGAAAAAATAGATTGAGGGATATGCATACCTTAGTTGAACCCGAAATAAAATTCTCACCATTAATAACAAATATCTAATATTGTCTACCATTCGTTGTTTCATTATTCGCAGTAATATGTTCTTCATTAAATCACTTTATGCCTAGAAAAACTATAACTTTACCTTAAACACTTAAATTGACTATAAATGCAGAAATAGTAACATGGACAATCAAATAATAGATTCACCAGCACTAATGATTATTTTGTTCAGAGGTTCCCAAACAGCTGTAATGATTCTTCCTTGTGGCCCCCTAATCGTAAGAATTGGTTCACCAAACTTTGTGAAATCAAGACAATAATAAATTAAACAGTAGTGTAGTAAAAAATTCCCACCAATCAATTTCCACTACAATAGCAAATAAGGTTTCAATTAAAACAATGCTTAATAGAATTCCCAAGATATTCTATTCAATGCGAAAGTAAAAGATTCAAATCTTTCCATTTTTTCATATAGATAACACTATTGAAGCATCTAAATAGTCAATTATCAATCCAAGGTACAAAAAAGGAGCTCGCGCAAACACACGAAATGATATTACCTTAGGACAATGTTAAGCTGCCACAACAGGTGAAAACTTTGCACATTGCCTGCATTTTCACATTGTTTGGTGCTTCCTCTCCTGCCGGCGTCTCCCTTGTTGCGGGTCTCCCTCTTCTTTGGTTTCGTGTTTGGGGTTGGGGAGATACCTCTCCTCTAGGTCATTCTCTGGGTGGAGGATTTCTCACCCCCCCTTTCTCCGGGTTGTGGTTGTCTTCTGGTTTCCATTTTCGGACACCGGCGATATTCACTGTGTCCACCCTCAGTTGGGGTTTCGCTCACGATTTCCCTTCCTTCGACATGCCTCCTTCTTTTGAAGTTGATGGTTTCTCTGGCATCTCCTCTGTTGCATTCTTTCCTGGCATCTTTTCTCTTTTCGAGGCTTTCCCGTAAGTCACCCTGGCTTTCTCTGGGAGGGCCACTAAAACTCAACCTCGCCGATCGAACCAGGGAAGCTTCAGCGGCGTACTCATCGATCACCCTTTGGATCTTTTCATTCATTTCTTTCGTCTTCAGGGGGTCGCCTAGGTTTGGGGCAGGAATAGACCTCGCCGGGGTGGGTACCTCCATCACAGGTGCACTGATTTGGACATGATTTCCACTCCTCGTGATATTACGCAAGGCTCTGGAGCATTCTCCCCTCTCGCCATATCCAGGGGTCGTGAGATCTTCACCTCCCATCTTGATTTACAGACCAGAATCAGACTTACCACTATTTCTCACCCAAAGAACGCACTTCGAAATGGCTAATCGTAGCGTTCCCACAGACAGCGCCAGATGTTGACGGCTGTTCTCAGTCCGCTAATTAAGTATATAATAGATTAATGTTTTAATTAGCTAGACCAAGAACGAATACCATCAAACACAATTAACTCAAAATCGAAACACATAAAGAGATTCTCAAGGACCAAAAACTCAATTCCCACCAAAGAACTCAACCAGTTTTTATTACTCTCCTCCCAGAACAACACTCCTTTTTCTTACAGGTGTAATGTCTAGAGTGAGTGCTAATGTCCTCCCCCTTTCTCCCTTGTGAGAGGCTATTTATATTGTCCCTAAAACCCTAGAATAGAACCAATCGTTTGGTGCCACCTGGACGTGGACAGTCCGCCTTAAATGAAGCTCTTGGTACACCGACCAGCTGCGGGAGGAACCTGGGTGGTGTTTGCTGCTTTGCCAGGGATTTGCCGGGTGTCTCCGTCCTTTGCTGGCCTCCTATTGGTTGTTGGAGCAAGGCGTGTCAGTCAGTTGTTGTCTTCTTGCTAGGATTGCTGCCCAAGATATCTCCTCTTCCCGTTAGTGTTGTCCTCTAGCCTGCAGTACTCATTCCCCATCATTATGAAGCATGTCCTTTCTTGTCCTGCTTTCGGTGCCTTCCCTTGGTCTTCGGACATGTTTGTTCTCGGCACCGGGACGTCCTCCCGAGGTTTCGGCCAAGGAGGGGGGTAAGTCCCGAGGTGTCTTCCCGCCGAGGGTGGCTCCCGGTATCGTACCTATTCAGTAACCTCGTCCTTACCCAATCTGGGTTGGGCTCCTGGACCGTCATGCTCCTTATTGGGCTATCTCAATTCTTTTCTCAGCCCGGGTTGGGCCTTCCTCTTCAAGTATAGCATACCTTATTGAGCCTCTTGGGCCTAGCAAGCATGGGGGATATAATACCCATAACATTTGCCCCTTGAGCCTGAATAATTTCACGATTTGATATTGTTCAGGGTCGATCCGTATTTGGTGGTTTATATCCCTCATGCCTCGGCGCTTACGATGTTAGGGCTCTTTCCCTCTCGTCTCTTTGTTACTCTCGTCTGTTGCCCTTCTTCTGACATACCTTTACCTCATCGGGTTGTTCACGCTGCTTTTGGGATTCTTTCGTTTTGGCAGGAGGGTATTTCTGGTCTTTGTGGTATAATTGTAGGTTTGAATTTTTGAATTTTGAAATGTCTGACAGTACAGTTTCCTCTTCTATGTTTCCTCTTTTTTCTCATTTCGTTCCTGCTGGCGGTTACCCTTCCCTTTATTTGGTGCATTCATCTCCTTTCCTCAGGTACTACTCTTCTCCCTTCATCCTCTCTTTTCTTACTTTGGTCGGTTCCTTTGGTATTATTCAATTTACTGCTATCGCGGTTTAGGGCACCTTTCTACCCCTTTCCCTTTCCTCGTTTCGATTCCTTGATAGATTTCCGGACTATGGTTGGTGAGGGTTCCTCTTCCTTACCCAGATCTCCTGGGTCCCTTTCTCGTTCTACCGATTCTTCACTCGGTAGTTCTGGGCCGTCGTCATCGTCCTCGTCTTCAGAGGAGCATTCTCATCCTCCTTCCCCGTCTCTGATTGCCTTTAACCAGCGGGTCACCGATTTTGTCTCTACTTTTAAACTGGAGGTCAATGCTGATCTTGCTGACTCTGGCCCCGGATTGTTAGGTCATCTCGGGAAGTTTCCATTGTGGGATGAGGGTATCCCATTTTCTGCCGTTGAGATCCCTTCGAGTCTTAACGATTCCTGGTTGCGGAGAAACCCCATCATTGCTATCAGTAAATTTCAGTGTGGAGAGGGTATTGACTTCTATCTTCCTTCCCCGGATGCCCGAATGTGTTATGCCCTCCGAACGCCGTGGCGGCTTATGAACTGCAGATTGACTTAGGTCTTAGGTTCCCTCTCCATCCTTGCCTTCGAGACATCTTCGATTTCTGAGGTATAGCCCCTGCTCAACTGGCTCCTAACGGCTGGGCGGCGCTGATGGGGATACTGGTCCTTTTTCGTAAGAAAAAGTATTCTTTCCTGAGTACCGCGGAGATCAATTTCCTGTATCGGCTGACCCCCAACCATCGGACCAAGGGGTATTACTACTTGGTGCCCCGTCACACCAACCTCGTTGCTTCTCTGCCCAGTTCGATCAAGGGGTAGAAGGATTCATGGTTTTGGGTACGTGGGTCGTGGAGGGGAGCCGGCGTCTATGACCTTGGGGACCCCCAGAATCCTAGTGTTCTTCCACGAAGTTCTTTCTACAAGCCCGACCTTAGTGCGTGTATGTCTCCATTGACTCACTTTTATGTTATGCGGGATGCTCTAATCTCTTTCTTTCTTACTTTGTGTAGTAGGAGAAACGTGTGCTATCGAAACTCTGCCGACTGGTTTTCGGAGAGCCTTCCGACAAATCTGCAAACTTTCTGACAAGAAGCGTGGATATCAGCGGGTCCTCCGCGGGAAGAACCTTTTCCAAGCCAGATTCACTACCACTTCCATAGCCATGCCAGGTATCATTTCCTTGAGTATTTCCTGATTAAGGGAATCTTACAGTGTAGTGTTCTTTTTCCTGCTGACTTCCTTTTGCCCTTCTGCTGCGCATAGGAGAGGGGAAGCGCCTTCTGCCTGATGCTGCTCGCATGGGTACTCTTCCCTCTGCTCGCCAACGGGCTGCGCCTTCTAAAGGGAAGAAGAAGGCTCCTCAAACCTCCTCTCCGAAGGTCCTCGCAACCCCTCTCGCCGCGCAGCCCCTTACGGCCATAAGGGGGGATGAAACTTCGGATATTGTCTCGACTAGGTCGGAGTCCAATCCTATCCGGCCTCCAGTTGTGGGTGCCTAGGGGAAGGTACCTAAGAAAGCCCCTCGAGCCCCGAAGTCAAAGAAAGGTATGTCTGAGGCTTCAGCCCTCCAGCCCCTAGTTTCCAAACGAAAGTATAAAATGACGGATGATGCTTCTGAAGAGGATACCCACGATAGCACTGCTCTTACTACGCAACCTCCGAAGAAAGCTAGACCGGATGATGTGGGAGCTGTTGCTGGTGGCTCTCCTACGGCTTCTCATGAGCCTGTTGATATTTGCGATATTAATTCTTCTCCATCTCCTCCGGCAACTTTTGTTCGATCTCCCTTTGTTACTTTCAGCTCCTCCCGTGATATCCGTCAGTCTGGCCCTCATCAGATTCTCGGCGGTGCTTCTTGTGAGCCAGCTCCTTTCTGCTCCGCCTCCGAGATGTGGCAACATTATCGGGGAAAGGCTCCTCTACGCTTTTGGTCGCAAGGCGGTCCTTCCTCCACGAGCATTCCTCCTGCTTTGCCGTTGTCAGAGGATGCCACTCCGCTCCTCCCTGTGGATCCGGTGATTGATCAAGAACTCCTATCCAAGTATGGACACTTGGATGAGGCTGGAAAAACCTTCCTTCGAACCCAGGAGCTTCTTCTTGATGTCGACGCCCCGGCCTGCTTAGCTCGTGCCGCCACCCTTCCTTTCAAGGGGTGTACTCGAGAGCTCCTTGGACACATGGGGGGTATGTCTGCTAAGGACTCTCTTCACAGCATCTCTGGCCACGCGGGGCGTTTGGCCATTCATGCAGTTAACGCCCTGCACCGTATTTCCGAGCTAGAAAGAAGTTATTCCCATTTGCAAGATGAGATTACTTCTTTATCTCAGAAGGTGAAGGATCATGAGAGGAAGTTGTCTGAAGTGGGTGCGGCAGAGGTACTTGTCCGGGGTCAGCTGAGGGTTGAGCAAGATAAACGGGCCGAGCTCCAAGGGACTTTTGATGTCCTTCGCTCTCGGTATGACAGCCTGCTAGCCAGATCCGCAGAAGAAAATAGTGCTTTAGAGCATCGAAACCAGGTTCTTTCCAACGAAATGGCTGCCTTGAAAATTCAGCACCAGGAAGAAGCAACTGTGAGAGAGAGTCAGTTCCAGGCCGAGCTATCTCGGATTTAGAATAACCTCCGGTCCTTCCAAATATCCTCCGAACAAGAACTTGAAAAAATACGATTGGAGAGAAAATCGTCCGAGGTTTCTCACGCTCTTAAAGTTAAGGCGTTGGAGGATACTGTCGCTGAGGTCCTGGGGGTGCGCGATGCAGTTTATGCCGAGATGGAGCGAGCGAAAGATGGTCATCTCCTAGCAGAGGCTGACAATTTGTACTATCGAGATGTTATCCTTCCGAAGACCAGGATTCATTGCTTTTGCTCCAGTGCTTCCGCTTTCGCCCAAGCTTCTGCCCAGAAGCCATATCCCGATTGTCTTGATGACATGCGCGCCGTCCTTCATCGAGCCATTAGCGAGGAGAAAATGCCTCCTGGGGAGACTTTGAAGGATGATCTCGACTTCGGGGTGCTCGGTGAGTATTCTGACTTTATCACCGATGTCCCTAAAAATTCTCCGATGGGTCAGAGGAGGTTGGGTCCGACGAAGAGTTTGCAGAAGGCGTGTTGAATTTCACCGCAGATAATTCTGGGGTTGAGGGGGCCTCCGCAGCACCCCTTGCTGAATCTATGAAGGGAGCTCCCCCAGAGGTTCTCGCCGAGATCGCGCTTTCTGTTCCTGCTGCTATAGAGGCTCCCGCTCCCGTTGCCATTGCCGAGGCTTCAGTGATTCCTCCTACAGTAGTTTCTGTCTCTCCTTCAGTTCCACCAATCCTCGAATCCGATCTCGCGCTGGATCGTTCTCCTGATGGCGACATTCTCCCAAAATCGGCTATTATCAAGGCCGACCCGGGTGCTTTCGGGGAGGTAGTGCCAAGCACTGATGATCCACAGTTTGTAAGGGTGGTTGATCCCGAAATCGCTTCGTCTAATCCCTGATGTAAACCTATTTCCATATTTCGAGGAGAGTGTATTCCTCTATTGATGATCTGTTCTGTACCTCTCTTGTACTGACTTTTAATTTCTCGTTGATATGAGACTAGTTATTTTGCCTTCGTTGTAATTCACCTGTTCCTTAATAATGCACCCTCTTTTGGTTGTAACTTGTTTATTCTTTAATGATGCGTCCCCTCCCTTATCGATGAGAGTAGTGAGGGTGATTCAGTAATTTTACCTTTATTTTTGAACATAACCACCGTTTCTTGTCGTGGGACGTCACGTTCCTAGCCAGGTCCCCCGTGTATCAATCTGGGCCCTTCCTTTTCCTTGGGAGTTGTAAGGTCTCTTGCTCCCAGCCTTTGGATCATAGCCGTTTTTTTTTTACTCTATAATCCCTAATGATGATATTTCCTGCTACTCTTCTTCCTGTCAGATAGCTTTTCTATTTTTTTTTTTCAAAATTCAAAATTTTCATGCCCCCTCCCTTTATTTTTGCTAACTCTTCTAACCGATTCCTTTGATATCTCTGTGATTTCTCGAAATTTTTTTGTCCCGGATATTACTGAAGATCCCTATTTTTTATCTCCTCTTTTCTGTCAAACCCTAATTTTCGAATCCCTAGTTCTCGATTCTCCGATGTCTGGTGGAAACACACCACCCCTATCTGATATTCAGGAAGTTAATACTTCCGATGATTCGCCCGTGCGACGTGCGCCGTCTGGCGTTCGTAGTTCTAATCGACTTCGCCGGAGGCCTCGCCCCAATCTGAGGGACTTGCCTACGTCTTCTTCCTCTGGTGGTGAACCCGCTTCTACAAATCCTCCCAACAGGCCACTAGCTCCTGTGGTGCCTGCCGTGGGTGCTGGCGGCGTGGCAATACTTGTTGACGCCGATTTGGGTGCCATACTCCCTCTTAATGTGGGGGACTATCTTCCTGGACGTCGGGAGGTTGGTGATTTGGTGGTGATTTTCCAGACTGTAGCCCAGGCTCTTCGATGGGTGCCGGCCTCCAGACTAACTCCCGATCGGTTGGAGGGAATCCATCGGCGGTATGGTAACTCTGATGTTGTCTTTGAGCTTCCTTTGAGTGGAGTCCCCTTTTCCGAGCCTCCACCAGGTTGCACAGCCTTTAGTTACTCCCTCTTCTTAGCCGGCTTGCGTTTTCCTTTACCTCCCGTGGTTGGTTTGTTGTTACAACGATGGGATATGGCCGTAAGTCAGTTATTGCCTTTTTCTTGGTTGCGGTTGATATCCACTATGGCATTGTTCCACGTGCTAGGTCACACTATCCGAGATCCGTTTGAGCTTGAGTTCCTCTTCCGATATGCAGTCTCTGGTCGTTCTGGTGGGTTTCACCACTTGCTCCCTCGTAACAACCATCATTTCGTCGGGGCCTCTGATGTGATTGGTAGAAGTTGGGAGCAGGCATGGTTTTGGTTGAGCGGCCCTTATCGCACCCGCGTGAATGGCGTCCCCATTACTTTCCCTGTTCGGTTTCTCCCCTTAAATAAGTGTATGACCTCTTCTTGTTTCCGAGT
The DNA here is from genome assembly GCA_023678885.1 of Pogostemon cablin. Taxonomy (NCBI): domain Eukaryota; kingdom Viridiplantae; phylum Streptophyta; class Magnoliopsida; order Lamiales; family Lamiaceae; genus Pogostemon; species Pogostemon cablin. Next base: position 2,019,675 of record CM042973.1, read on the forward strand.
TCTTGGCTCCTCTGCTTTCCGTTATTCCTGATATTGCTCTATGTGCAGGTCCGACTCCTCGTCCTCTTGGGCAGCTAAGTGATGGCTTTCACCGATTGTATGAAATTTTGTTCCGTGGAGGGAACACTTATCAGGTTTCTCCGTTAGTCTTCGAGCCCATCTTAGTTTCAGCTGGTTTGTCTACCACCGGTCGGGAGGCGACTACCGGTACTTTTTTTTTTAATCCTTCTCCTCTATTTCGCAGGTGAACTTCGAAACACTCTCGTTCTGGTGGGGTCAACTTCCTCTGTGGCTGGGCTGTCTTTGACCCCACATAAACATGTATATCAGTTCTCCGACGAGGAGACTGATCCCGATTACCCTGCACGTTCCCCGTCCATTGACGATGATGCCGCGATGGATGATATATCCGTTGGATCTGATGATATGAAGCTTGGCGGAGACCTGTCGGTCACTCAGATCACTGAGGGTAGGATCTTGCCTCCTTTATCTCCTCTTCGAAGGCGTCCGTTTCGTTCTCTGCTTAGATCATCTGAAACCCCTGTTGGTCTCGGTGCTGACTCTGCTCCTGCTTCACTTCTCGGAAAAAGAGAAAGAGGCACTTATGAGCATAGGGGACCTTCCTGACGGGCCGGGGTCAGCTTTGTGTCTCGTTCCTCTTCCGCCCTTGGTGAGTTCGAGCTTCTTGCCGAGAGGTTTCGAAGGATAATCACTTCCCTTCGAATTTCCTCTTTCTTTTCCTGTGCGTTACATTCTCACCCGAAGCGTTCTTTTGCAGATCTTCCTCTTCCGGTGTCCCAGGCCAAAGAACAATCCGAAGAGGATCCCGAGGAGGATCCCGAAGGTGATCCGGAAGAGGATCCAGAAGAGGACCCAGAGGAAAATCCAGAGGAAGATCCGAAAAAGGACCCGGGGAAAGATCCGGAGGAAGATCTAGAGGGAGATGATTCCGAAGATTATGACATGATGTTAGGGCCAAAGGAGAAGCCCTCCGCCGGAACTTATGTGGGTTCTGTTCCTTCATCCCCTCGAGTTACCCCGACAGCCCCTCTGTCTAGTCTGAGCCCTCAAGGTATTGTCGTAACGACTGATCCTCTCGGTGTCGAGTCCGAGGCTGGTGGGGCCGAGGCTGCCAGAGTGGCCGCTGAAAGGGCCAGGGTTAGAGGCAAAAGTAGGGTCGAGGAGGTCGATGATCCTGATGTTTCTGAGTTACAAGATTTGGGGGCTCGTGGTTTCCTCGCGGGCGTGAGTTCTCGAACCTCTGGCCAAGCCTCTTCATCTATTGATCCCCGATTTCCCTCTCAAGATCCTTTCGGTTTGGCCGCGATGGCTGGAGTCGCCATCATTTCTTTCGCTTCTTCTCTACATGCCATGGACCAGTATTGCTCCTTCGCTACTCGGCTCGTTGAGCGCTCCGAGGGATCCTCTACCAGTCTTGAGGAGAGAATTCATACTTTGGAGGTTGAAAATGCTCGACTAACCTCCCTTGTCGAGTACCAAAGGGGGCGATTGGCAACCTCTGAATTTGAAGCTGATGTGGGAAGAGCTACCCTCGAGTCTGTGGAGGCGAGCCTGACCGAAATCGAGATCGCCCGCGATGCCGCGCTTTATGAGGCTGCCGAGGTGCGCACTAGACTAATTGAGGCTGAAGCTCGTGTCCGTGCTTTGGAGCAACGCGTTCCCCGACCCGGCTCGGCGGAGGAGAGGGCTGTACGTGCCGAGGCTCAATTGAAAGAGATGGAAGATAAGATGGCTAGCATCTTCCATTCTTTTAGCGGCCGCAAAAAGGACTGATGGTGTGCTTTGTCTCTGCTTGATGATTTCTTTCTGTCTGAACTTTGTTCCGATGTTATTTTGAACTCCCTTCCTTTATGGTTGTATATCTTTCGGAATTATGATTGTCCTCTGACTCAACATTGAACATGTATTCTGAATTCTGGTTTCTCATTCAGTACTACCTACTTGACAGTTGACGATGTTATTTTTTTTTTTTACCGCCGATGTTCCCGTAAATACATAACCATGATTTTCCGCAAATACATTTTCCTAAATACATAACCACAATGTTCCCGTAAATACGTTTTCCTCTTTGTGATCCCCATAATGATATTTTTTAATAATAAACTGCCAAAAATATTAACCATAGAATGCCAAGAATATTCCCGTACAATTAGTGCTATCATATGGTATGGCCTAGTGCCTTGATTTAAAAAGCGTGTAAAAGGAAGTCATGCTACCAACCTCATTTCTTTCGCACTCTCTTCGGCTCACTGAAAGTATTTTTTCAAATGTTGTGCATTCCAAGGATGTGGTATCTTGTTGCCATCCACATCTTCCAACTCATATGCTCCTCCTTCCAGGACCCTTTTGATTACATAGGGACCTTCCCAGTTTTGGCCATTGCCCTGTGCCGCCGGGCCCAATACTTTTCGTAATACCAATTCACCGCCTTTGAACCTTCTCAGTTTCATCTTGGAGTTGTAAAACCTCTCTGCTCTCTGCTTGTAGACCGCGTTATGTAATTCTGCTTCCAACCTTTTCTCCTTCAATAGGTCGAGGTTCTCCTGGACTAACTCATCATTTGTCCCTTCCTGGTGGAAGGTGACCCTCGGGCTAGGTTCTCCTATTTCCACCGGAATTACTGCTTCGGCACCAAAGGCCATCGAGAAAGGAGTCTCGTTGGTGGATGTTCTGGTCGTTGTTCTGTATGACCATAGCACTTCTGGCAGCTCCTCTGGCCATCTCCCATCCAGTTTTCCAGTCTAGCCTTCAATGTGTGCTTGATGATCTTGTTCACCGCCTCAACTTGTCCGTTGGATTGTGGGTGATAGGGTGTAAAAGACCACTTCTTGATACCATAATCTTCGCAGAACTTATGCAGCCTGCCGTTGTCGAATTATTTACCATTGTCCGTCACAATGGCGAAAGCTATTCTGAATCGGCACACGATATTTTGCCATATAAATTTCTCGACTCTGGCTTCTGTAATCGTTGCGATTGGCTCTGCTTCCGCCCACTTGGTGAAGTAGTCCACTGCCACGATAGCGTATTTGTTCCCCCATTTTCCTGTTGGAAGCGGTCCGATTAAATCAATTCCCCATTTTGCGAAAGGCCATGGGCTGAACACAGATGTTAGTTGTTCCGAGGGTGCCTTTACTATTGGAGCTAATCTCTGACATGTCGCGCACGCCCTCGCATACTGGGTGGCATCCTTTTTTAATGTTGGCCAGAAATAACCTTGTCTGATCACCTTGTGTGCCAAGGCGATTCCACATGTATGGTTTCCACATGCTCCTTCATGTATTTCTGCCAATACATAACTTGCTTCCGCTGGGGTTAGACATTTCAGAAGCGGTAACGAGTACCCCCTCTTATACAGCTTTCATTCTACCAAGACGTACCTCGTTGACCGAGACCTGATTTGCCTGGCCTTGTCCTTGTCGAGGGGCACCGTTCCTTCCTCCAGATATGCTCTAATTGGAGTCATCCATGACTCTTCCCTTGGCTGGTTATCCAGAACCCACACATTGGTGTCCGACGGGCTTTTTTGCCTCACGATATTGATGTTATTTAAATCCTCTGCGTTTGACGCTGTGGCTAGCTTGGCCAGTGCATCGGCCCCCATGTTATCTCTTCTATCTATGCATTCAAGGAATACTTGTTTGAATTTCTGAATCATGCCTCCGGCTAATCTCCGATAATGGCTCATCTGTTCATCCTTGGCCTCGTATTCACCTTTCATTTGATTCACTACCAATTATGAATCACTGTATATCATTAGCTCTTCTGCTCCCATAGCCAACGCCATCCTCAAACCATTCAGCAGGGCTTCGTATTCTGCTTCATTGTTGGTGGCCAAGAAACCGAATCGGACTGCCGTTGAGAAGGTTTCGCCGAAAGGCGTTCGAAGGATAATTCCGGCTCCCGACGCTGTTGCCGTTGCAGATCCATCTACGTACATAACCCATGATTTTCTCTTTTCTTCAGTGGTCGACATAGGGAATGTTAATTCCACTAAGAAATCTGCCATGACTTGCCCTTTGACGGCATTCCTTGGCAAATAAGCTATGTCGAATTGCCCCAATTTGACCGACCATTTCAACAATCGTCCAGAGGCTTCTGGTCGTTAGAGTACCTGTCTCAAAGGGAATGTGGTTAATACCTCAATGGTGTGTTCCATGAAGTACGGCCTTAGCTTCCTCGAGCTCATGACAAGAGCGTATGCCAACTTCTCCATCACCGGGTATCTTAGCTCGGCGTCCCTTAGGGATTGACTCACGAAGTATATCTGTTTCTGATTTCTTTCCTCTGTCTTGACCAAAACTGAGCTGATCGCGGTTCCCGATACCGCCAAGTACAGCTGCAATATTTCACCTGGTGAGGGTTTAGAAAGGATCTTAGCGTTTGATAGCTCTCTCTTGATTTCATCAAAGGCTTTCGAACATTCCTCTGACCATTCAAATTTAGCCTTTTTTATGATGTCGAAAAAAGGTTTGCACTTATCCGACGCCCTTGACATGAATCTGTTTAGGGCAGCTAACCTGCCTGTTAGATTCTGAACCTCCTTTGCGTGCCTCGGGGGACCCATCCTCAGGATTGCCTCTACCTTTTCTGGATTCATTTCGATTCCTCTTGAACTGATCAAATAACCAAGAAAGCTCCCCTTGCTCACCCCAAATGTGCATTTCTTCGGGTTTAGCTTCATCCCAAAATGCCGAAAGGTTCCAAAAACCTTCTTTAAATGGTCAAAATGTTCCACCCTTCTCAGACTCTTTACCACAGTGTCGTCCACGTATACCTTGACTATTTTTCCAATGTCTTCTTCAAACATTTTGTTCACCAACCTTTGGTAAGTGGCCCCGGCGTTTCGTAGACCAAAAGGCATGTTGTTCCATTCATACACTCCGTTACCGCAAAAGAATGCTGTATTAGCCTTATCCTCGGGATGCATGGGGATTTGATGATACCCCGAGAAAGCATCCATGAAGCTCATTATTTCATGCTCCGCCGTAGCATCGACCATCTGGTCGATTGACGGGAGGGGGTAGCTATCCTTTGGACATGCCTTGTTCAGATTGGTGAAGTCGATGCAAAGCCTCCATGATCCTTCCTTCTTTTTACCATCACCGGATTTTGTATCCTGATCAGGTATTTGCATTCGCTAACTCTCCCGCTTGGCAATAGCTTATGCACCTCTGATTCCATAGCTGCGATCTTTTCAGGGCTGAACTTCCTCTTCTTCTGATGGAACGGCAGGATATTGGGATCAATATTCAATCTGTGGCACGCATATCTCGGATGTACCCCTGGTGTTTCATTCGGGTTCCAGACGAAGACATCCAAATTTTTCTTTAGTAGTTGAATCAATTCTTCCGTGAATTCCTTCTCCCATTCTGTCCCCACTTTTACCTTGATCTCGGCATTCTCCGGATCCAGCTGTACTGCTTTCGTCTTTCCAGCAGCTGAGGCTCCTTCCCTTAATTTCGTCCGAGGATCCTCGTCCGGTATCACTTGCTTCCTTTTTGGTACCTTTCCTCTCTCTTCTCTTTCTTTAAGGACCTGACCATCTGGGCCCTATCTCAGCTCTTCAGCCCTTTTTCCTTCGGCAATCACTAGGATTCCGTCGAGTTCGGGACCTGTCGTCTTCTGTCCCTTTTCGGATGGTTCTTTAGTTACTATCTGTTCTTCCTGGATTTCACCTTCCTTCCCGACATCTTCGAAGCTCAACATTTCATAGTCCACGTCGTGGTAGCTCATACCTTCTACCTTTTCTACCAATGAGCACTCCCTTGCTCTCCTCTGGTTTCCAATCACCGTCGCCACCCTGTCGTCTATGGTGACGAACTTGAGGCACTGATGGAGGGTAGACGGAATAGCTCCAAAGGCATGGATCATCGAGCATCCCAGTAAGCAGTTATATGTGGATGCCTGATCCACGACCTTGAAGGTCAGCTGCTTTTGCATTCTAGTCCTACCATCTGAACCTTCCAGTTGTACCGATAAATCTACTTCCATGGTTGGTCTGGTCAGCGCATTGCCGAATCCTTTGATTTCATCACCGCAAGGCCTTACCTTGTGATGACGTTCTCCTCCCAAATTTTCGAAAACTTTCTTAAAGATGATGTTGGCATAGGCTCCCGTGTCCACCAAACATCTATGTACTTTGACTCCGGAAAGTATCGGTGAAATGATTAAAAGATCAGAGTGAGGGGTGCTTACCCCGTAGAAATCGGCCTCAGTGAAGACGATGTCTGCTTCCATTACCTCCCTCGACGCCGAAGTCAATGACCATACTTGAGGGATCTGCTGATCCAAGCCTCTCAGTTCGGCTTTCCTCTTCCTCTTGGATGCCGTGGTGAGTGCTTGGGAGGTACCGACGTAAGGGATATCTTCCGCAGGTTCCATCATGTGTATTTTCCCTGGTCTATCTCCTCTCGGGGCTGGTCCGCCGATTCTATCAAACACCGGCGGGTGCCCAGGAGGTGGAGGGGGTAGGGGTATTGCTTCGTCATTCCGGCCTCTGCCTGGGGACCTCGGTCGGCCCTGGGGAGCGGGAAGATTAGCATCCCTCCTGTATACCCTCGGCCTCGGGGTCTGCAGCATCCCCCTTAGCTTTTCTTCCTTAAACAGTTTCCATAGCTCGGTGATAAGATCCCGGCACTGATCGGTATTGTGCCCGTGTGTTAGGTGGTACATGCAATACTTCCGCGGGTTGGTGAGCTCCGAGGATCGAAGGACGGGTCTCGGTGTTTGAAGGACCTGTCGATCTTTGACGTAGTAGAATACCTCGGCGATGTTCAGGTTAGTTCCCGATTTTAACTCTTCATATATCTGCTGGACCTCCGTATCTTCGGAGAATGGTTTAAAAGTTGCCGGTGTCTTGTATTCCTTAGTCCCTCCGGAGCTGACCTTTTTCTTACTTGGTTCCGCTGTGGTGCTCTGGTTGGTGGCCTTCTTCGCCATTTTGGATATATCCTCCGCCTGTATGTATTCGTTCGCCATGACCATGAAGGCAGCGTAAGACGCGGGTGGTTTGAGCTGCACCGCTTTCCATAGGTTGGTCTCGGGATGGAGTGCACCCATGACCGTGATGAGACAGGCCTCATCCCCCATGACTTCCCCCATCGATCGCTGCTCGTTGAATCTTTTCAAAAAGTCTCGTAAGCTTTCTGTAGAACCCTGGCGAACGTTGTCCAGCTTGTGCTTCGGCTCCTTCGGCTCATCCAAGTATGAATATTGCATTAAGAAGACCTCCATCAGCTCTCCCCAACTGGTGACAGAGGCTGCAGGGACTGCTCTGAACCAGGCGTGAGCTTTGTTGCCAAGTGTAAGCGGAAACATTCGGCACATTGTAATTTCATTAGCCCCTTGAGCCCTCATCCACATCAAATATTTTTCTATGTGGGAGTACGGGTTGTAGTCACAATCGAAGGTTAGGTTGGAGGGGAGTTTGATTCCTTGTTGTCGAGGAGCATTACTAATTTCGGCCGTGAAAGGAGAAGGGGCCACCGAGGACTGGAGGACTCCTCCCGTTCCTGCCATCTTTCTTTCTAGGTCCGCAAAGCGCTTGTTCACCTCCTCGTTTATCAAGGCCTGCAGATCCTGCTCGGGAGCGTTCGGGAGTGCTCCCCTAGTTTCCGATCGTATTTCTGCTTTCGCCTCCACAGGTCTCTTTCCCCTTCTTGGTGCGGATTTCCCAGTCTTCCTGGTCTGGGGCTGAGATATCTCGGTTGTGGGTAGAGGAGATATCTCGGTTGTGGGTAGGTCCTCCCATGATGGATCATGATCCTCCTGCGAGTATGGGGTCAATGACGAATGCGACCTCTGATTCCTTGACATTCGGCCTCTATTATGCCTCCTTTGAGACACAGACGGGGTCCTTCTTGGTGCTTCCTTACCTGCCGGCGTCTCCCTTGTTGCGGGTCTCCCTCTTCTTTGGTTTCGTGTTTGGGGTTGGGGAGATACCTCTCCTCTAGGTCGTTCTCTGGGTGGAGGATTTCTCACCCCCCCTTTCTCCGGGTTGTGGTTGTCTTCTGGTTTTCCTTTTCGGACGCCGGCGATATTAACTGTGTCCACCCTCAGTTGGGGTTTCGCTCACGCTTTCCCTTCCTTCGACATGTCTCCTTCTTATGAAGTTGATGGTTTCTCTGGCATCTCCTCTGTTGCATTCTTTCCTGGCATCTTTTCTCTTTTCGAGGCTTTCCCGTAAGTCACCCTGGCTTCCTCTGGGAGGGCCACTAAAACTCAACCTCGCCGATCGAACCGGGGGAGCTTCAGCGGCGTACTCATCGATCACCCTTTGGATCTTTTCATTCATTTCTTTCATCTTCAGGGGGTCGCCTAGGTTTGGGACAGGAATAGACCTCGCCGGGGTGGGTACCTCCATCACAGGTGCACTGATTTGGACATGATTTCCACTCCTCGTGATATTAGGCTGGGCTCTGGAGCATTCTCCCCTCTCGCCATATCCAGGGGTCGTGAGATCTTCACCTCCCATCTTGATTTACAGACCAGAATCAGACTTACCACTATTTCTCACCCAAAGAACGCACTTCGAAATGGCTAATCGTAGTGTTCCCACAGACGGCGCCAGATGTTGACGGCTGTTCTCAGTCCGCTAATTAAGTATATAATAGATTAATGTTTTAATTAGCTAGACCAAGAACGAATACCATCAAACACAATTAACTCAAAATCGAAACACATAAAGAGATTCTCAAGGACCAAAAACTCAATTCCCACCAAAGAACTCAACCAGTTTTTATTACTCTCCTCCCAGAACAACACTCCTTTTTCTTACAGGTGTAATGTCTAGAGTGAGTGCTAATGTCCTCCCCCTTTCTCCCTTGTGAGAGGCTATTTATATTGTCCCTAAAACCCTAGAATAGAACCAATCGTTTGGTGCCACCTGGACGTGGACAGTCCGCCTTAAATGAAGCTCTTGGTACACCGACCAGCTGCGGGAGGAACCTGGGTGGTGTTTGCTGCTTTGCCAGGGATTTGCAGAGTGTCTCCGTCCTTTGCTGGCCTCCTATTGGTTGTTGGAGCAAGGCGTGTCAGTCAGTTGTTGTCTTCTTTCTAGGATTGCTGCCCAAGATATCTCCTCTTCCCGTTAGTGTTGTCCTCTAGCCTGCAGTACCCATTCCCCATCATTATGAAGCATGTCCTTTCTTGTCCTGCTTTCGGTGCCTTCCCTTGGTCTTCGGACATGTTTGTTCTCGGCACCGGGATGTCCTCCAGAGGTCTCGGCCAAGGAGGGGGGTAAGTCCCGAGGTGTCTTCCCGCCGAGGGTGGCTCCCGGTATCGTACCTGTTCAGTAAGCTCGTCCTTACCCAATCTGGGTTGGGCTCCTGGACCGTCATGCTCCTTATTGGGCTGTCTCAATTCTTTTCTCAGTTCGGGTTGGGCCTTCCTCTTCAAGTATAGCATACCTTATTGAGCCTCTTGGGCCTAGCAATGGGGGATATAATACCCATAACAGAGTTTATGAAGAAAAGAATGGGGAGCGACTCCAATTTTTAAATCAGTCCTCAGGCCCTAAAGAGAATGAAAAGGTAATCTCTTTTTTCTTTCTACTCGTTGCCAATGTTGTATGGCTGAGGATTTTATTGTGTTTATTAGTATTTTGAGAGTTGATTTAGATTTTGGTGTTCTTCAGGGTTTAAAGGTAGATCTCATAATCACAAATTATTGCATGCCTGGAATGATATGCTATAAATTGCTAAAAAAGGTCAAGGTACTCCTTATCGCTCTTTTGTTTCATCTATGTTTGATTCTTTGTTGTGTTTAGGATGAGGGATAAAGGCAAAGCTTATTCATATAGCTGCTGAATGTTTGATTTCTGGAGAAATGCTAAAGTCAACATCGACTGGAAATGATTGTTGTGAAGAAGATTTAAGCACTCTGGAAATGGTTGTTGTGAAGAAGATTTAAGCACTCTTGCTACTGAATTGACACTAAATCACAATTTTCACTTTGTCTGCAATGTTGTAAACTTAGTATTTGTATCAACCAACATATTGAGACCCTAGATATAAGGTTATGTTCTGATGTTGAAATATAATTGTAAAATCCAGTTATTGCTGTATTATCATTTTATGGAAATACAATATTATTTCTTTTATTGTATGAATGTTGTACAACCCGTTTAGATATAATTAATAATCAAAATATGTAAAATTTTTTAATAGGTATTAATATTAAATTTTCAAATATAATATTAAAAAATAAATATAAATTACAATTACTGACGGATAAATTCGTCGGTAAAATAAAAAATTCATATAAAAACACCAAATTTCCGTCGGTAATTTGGCGACGAACAAAATTCGTCGGTAATCTATTATGATTTATATTGTTTTATTTGGTAATTAGCGACCGAATTTTTCGTTTCGTCGCTAATTACCGACGGAAATTTCCATTGGTAAAATCGTCGCGCTAATTTATGACTTCCGACGAATTAGGGTTGATTTATTACCGATGGAATTTATTTTTATCGACGCTCTAAATCCATCGTTAATTACCGACAAATTTAAATTTCCATCGCTAAGAAGTTACCGACGCAGAAAATGGCGACCGCTCTATTTCCGTCGGTAATCCGTCGGTAAATTAATTACCGACAAATTTTTCAGATTTTACCAACAAAATTTTCCGTCGGTAATCTGGCAGTTTCTTGTAGTGCAATGAAAAGTCTTAGCTCAATTTTCTTCCTCTAACTCATTAAAAAATCTCATCAGCTTCTCTTGCTCTGCCCTATAAGAGTAAATAAGAACATATTAGGTGTCAAATATGTCCACCATGAAATAGATTATATAACAAATACCTATCAAAAATTTATTTTCTATTAACTACAAACTCCACAATTAAGATCATTTAAAGAATATGTAAAAATAATTATGAGGTAGGCAACCAAAAAAATAAATTTTCAATAAAAAATAATTGGAATGCAAACAGAGTGACAATGGATTCTTACAATACACCAAAAAATTCAGTAGTACTATACGATCTTTTCTTCCTAACACGTTAGCAATGAGTGTCAAAACATATTCATGCGTAAAATAAAATTAATATTGAAGAAGAAAAAATAGATTGAGGGATATGCATACCTTAGTTGAACCCGAAATAAAATTCTCACCATTAATAACAAATATCTAATATTGTCTACCATTCGTTGTTTCATTATTCGCAGTAATATGTTCTTCATTAAATCACTTTATGCCTAGAAAAACTATAACTTTACCTTAAACACTTAAATTGACTATAAATGCAGAAATAGTAACATGGTCAATCAAATAATAGATTCACCAGCACTAATGATTATTTTGTTCAGAGGTTCCCAAACAGCTGTAATGATTCTTCCTTGTGGCCCCCTAATCGTAAGAATTGGTTCACCAAACTTTGTGAAATCAAGACAATAATAAATTAAACAGTAGTGTAGTAAAAAATTCCCACCAATCAATTTCCACTACAATAGCAAATAAGGTTTCAATTAAAACAATTCTTAATAGAATTCCCAAGATATTCTATTCAATGTGAAAGTAAAAGATTCAAATCTTTCCATTTTTTCATATAGATAACACTATTGAAGCATCTAAATAGTCAATTATCAATTCAAGGTACAAAAAAGGAGCTCGCGCAAACACACGAAATGATATTACCTTAGGACAATGTTAAGCTGCCACAACAGGTGAAAACTTTGCACATTGCCTGCATTTTCACATTGTTTGAATTCCTTTTATTCTTTATATTGCAAAACTGGACAAACATAACTAAGTATCTAAAAGTAACAGAAAAACTGAAACCATAAAATAAAAACTGACAAATCTTCAAACCTCAATAATCACATCAGATTATATTAAAAATAAATGCTACATTCACTATTAAAAAAAAGGTACAAAAAAGGCAATATTTATCAAACAATTTAAAATAAGCTAGAAAAATTACAAATCCATCCATAGCGACGGGGGGGATCAAATTCGACGAACTCAGATATGTTATCACAATAGTTCAGGTCTGGTTCCAAGTGATGTTAAGCTAAAGGATAAACGTTCAATAATTATTCTCATTGAGATATTTATACATAAAATAGTTAGAAGAGAGAGAACTCAAATCTATACTAATTACTACATACTAAATAATAAAACAGGTTGCATGCTTAAGGATATCTAACCTGACATTTTTATAAGGTAGGTTTTTTTCATCCACACATGCACATCTATGTTCCAAACTCAGTTTCACAGGTTTAAGAAAAGGGGCATAGTAACATTTTGGATGTAAATTACCTTCATATGATGAAGAAATTCTAAGTCTGCTATTCAAAAAAAGGTGGCCATGGTGGGAATTTCATAAGTGAAGTGTCTATTCTCTATGGTCATGCATGCAGTGTCTACAATATAGAACTAATATATATTATAAAAAAATAAATGTGATTGTGCTTGCAGATAATTACCAAAGTTCCCAAACCTGACCAAAAATATAATAATATTGACAGAGCATTATTCCTATTGGCTAAAACAGACATTTTTCTCCATATGCAGCTATCATTCAATCCTTCATACATTGCACTAATTCGTATAATGGTTTTCCCAATAATCATTTTGCATGAAATGCAAAGTCAAAATTTTCAATTTATTATCAGATGCTGGTCAATAAAGCATGATACATTTACTAATAAAATTATTTCCAAAGTGCTTACTCCAACTTCAGGATCTTCAATGCCCATGTGTTTACAAAAGTTTTTGGCAAATTCCTACGGATTGCTCTCAAAGTCGTTTAAATCCTGAAAATTTTGCATCATATCCGTAGCAATGACTAAGCATTCATATGATATTTCTATCTTGTTTTACCGTCCGGTAAAGTAAAGCCAAGCAAGGCAAGAAAGAATCTCATTAAAACAGATTCACACAAAGCTAAAATCGATGCTATTTTTCTGCATATGCATACTCACTCTGACAAAATTGTAGTAGCACACATCAAATAAATAACAAAGGAAGTTGATTTTGTGTACTATCGGAGGGAATGCACCCATGATTCTACCTTTGATAACTCACTCTCAGTTGCAAGCAATTGATTTTGCTGTCATAATTTTTCAAGCGCCACATGAGCAGCCACAAATTCAGCAAATTTTCTCTCGATCTCCTCCCATGGCGGCTTATGTGGCGACAATTGATTTTTCATCAATTAAATTCTATTGTTGTGAATCAGATCCTAACATTGTTGGGGTAAAGAAAAATAAATTAAAGCATAAAGATAAATATTCATTTAATGACTTGAAGACGTCAATGAAATAAAAAATCAACATAATAGAAGACAAAAAATCAATGGCAGAAAAATTCACCCTACCTGAATACTCAAATCCGATGGCAAAGAGAACTGAATTCAAATCCACAGATCGCCAGGACCGTGTTGGGGCATATCTGCTGTCACACAAAATGAAAAAACAATATCAGATATTTCTGAAATCAATGATTACTGGAAATATTCAAAAGTGGCAAAAGCCATACGAATACATGTTAGAAATATTCAAGAACTAATTAAAACTACATTTATTTTCAATAGTACTACTTTTTATTTTCTCCAATTATTGACCTAGAATTAATTATATGCCTGCTGGATCATTCGATTCCGATGCTTCAAGAAACCCTACCCCTACTAACAATGGATGCTAAAAAAAATATAATAATTCATATAGCATATATAATAAATCAATCACAGTAAAATCAAGTAGCATAACTATTGGCTCCGAACTTAGACCAAAAACCATTGGAAGAACACTATTAACAATGACTTCCAAAAATTTCAGAAGAATTAAATGATGAAATATGAAGAAAATAAATTACATGCACTTTTTTAAATGAACCAAACTCCATAACAGCATGCAATTAAACATGTTCTATTGTATATATGTTGATAGCACTATCAGATTATACTTTCAATCTGCAATGATAGATTGAAGATAAACCATTTCTGCAATAGACACATACTAAAACTATATCAAATTGTAAGCAGCATCATAAAGTTCTTTTAGTCCCAAAACCCTTAAACCATAAGCTTTCAGTTTCTCTCTTTTAAATAATGCTAAAAATATAGTAAGCAGTCCTCAAATTTGAAAAACCAGAGGAAGTGACATAAGCAATCCTTAAGAAAATCAAATAAGGAAATAAACATAAAAGGGTCGATCTTGCAAGGAATGATGAGAGCTTAACTAATTTTTCAATCCTTGGATTAAAGCCTATCAAGATTTTATATAGAGCATTTGAAAGTAATGAACTTACCAATATTACTCTAGAAATATTTCTAGAACAGTTATCGTCACTAAATTCCCCCATTAAAACAGAAATTAAAATAAAGCACAGTGCAATAAAGAAATGACACTATTAGCAGAATAGGACATATATATATACACATGCACGCAGATGACCCTTTATATAAAAATCTCATTACAAAAATTTTAAAGCATTTTTTTAGTCTTCGAATTACTTTTTAAATCTAATTATGACATGATATATCATCTATCACTATTCACTTCATGTTTCAAAGATGATGTTGCTATTTAATTACAAAAATAATATAATTGAAGAATTTTATTATCATTATAATATTATAATGATAAAGTTTGACTTAAATCGTGCAACTTCATATGAACTACCTATTTCAGTCTCCTTGGTAAAGGCCGCAATAATTTTTCACTTTGTAACTCTGCTTCAATGATTACAAAAGACAATCAAAATATATATTTGTTTTTCATAGACGTATTCTAATTCTTCTTATACAAAGGAACACAAAAATATCCCTTCAATGTGGCACATTAAAAATACAATAAGCTAATCAAATAAATAATAACATTGTAGTAAAATACAATAAGCTAATCAAAGATTATAATGTCAGCTAATACAGTCAAAGATTAAAAGAAGTAAATATGAAGGGAACATACAGGGAAAGAAAAAGACTCAAATCATACAAATTTTTTAATCCAGTGCTACTTGTAAGTCGTTCAAGCACCCTCTTGCTCCCTTGTAACATTGCAACCTAAAATGCTCCATGACAATGGGATAAGGTACAAAATTACTGAAAAGAGCTATGATCAAATAATTAACATGTATCTTATTAGGCATCTTGAATACCATAATTAACATGTTTGTAATTAATGATCTTAGATGATTTGAAAGAACCATAATCGCCATAGCTAAGTCAGAACCTATTCATTTCCTCATGAGAAAGTAAAAAAAAATACATGCATCTACCTGTTTTTTTACTCTCTCAATTATGGTTTTGATGTCATTGGATTTTTCATCATTGATTAAAATATATGCATTTAGGTGGCAGAAGCAAATTTTGAAGATGAGGGCATAAATGCACTCTTTATTCATAAACTCCCAATGAAAATTTCTTTTAATTCCAATATCGGTATTATTTTTATTTTAAGTTTTTTTGTAAGAAACAAAACTTTTAAAAAGCAATGTGAAGTTCTATAGTAACAAAAAAAAATTTGAACTCCAATAATTGAGAGAGTACTTTTTCACTGTCTTTTAAAATGAGTGTTACTTTTTTCCCCCAAAAGATATTTAAACAAATAAGCCTAAATATCAATTATCACAAAAAAAGTAAAAAGCAAAATGAAAATTGGAAAGTGTCTTTAGTTTACGAAAAGTAAGGATTAAATTGCATAATAATTTAGGGAAACTCTAATTCAAGAAAAAGAAGTGAAACTAAGCCACATAAACCATATCTCATTGTCCATATGCTGCACATTTGAAAAACTTATGTTGGAGTGGGAATACTCTAATTCAAATAAATTAGTTAAACCAAACCAAAGATCGATAATAAAAAAAAAATAGAAAGATAAATTGCCACAAATTCCCTAATAATTATAGGTATATAAACATGCACACAACTTCATCAATTAAAGCTTAACTTTCTCAATGTATTTCACATACCTCTCTCTGCATTGTATGTTGTAAACTCTATTTGTGAAATTCTCATTTTTTAGAAGAATATCCTCACTCAAGAAACCTAGAAAGAATAAGAAAATCAGTAACAAATAGAGCAAACGTATAAAATCCAGACCTTAAAATCTGAATGTTGATGTTAATTATTTTTCATTTTAACTATCTAAAAGTACCAATAATAAACTTTTTAGTTAAAAAGAGCAAATGATTACCTGACTATCAAGATAAGCATCAATCCCTCTTCTAGAAATCTAATGGGAGAATGTCAATTATCAATACAAATCTGAAAAGTACTTTTAAAACATGTAGTTTTATATGATTCTTGGGAACAATAAGTTAATTTTCAATAAGTTAATATTATAGAAATACATTTTGCCCATTTAATAGAGTAGATAAAATGATGAAAATTTTGCTCAATATTTAAACATTACATCATAGTATTGAAAATAGAATATCTAGCTGAAGACCATAGAACACCGTGACCTATATAACAGTATAGGAAAAACATAGTCACAATAAAAGAACAAATCACTCATGTAGATAATTACAAAGAAATCTATATTAAATGATATACAAATAATCTTATAATACAAATAATAAAAGGAATTATCCGTAGGCGACACAAATTCAGCTTAGTGTTAATTGAGCTATAAGCATAAAACATAAACAATATTTAATCTTGTAAACATCATAACAAATTAATAGTATTACATAATTAACAATAGCCTGAATGAGAGGATATTATGCTACATAATTTAAATTTTCAAATGCATAGGCTGTATAAGTGAGTGGATAAAAGGCTTTCTAATTATTAGTACTCCAATAAGTGAGTAGTATTGCGTAATTAACAATAGGCTTTCTTTTTAATAGTACTCCGTTAATGAAATCTATAGTACTACATAATAAACTACATAACTGTTTATCCGTATTCAGCTAAAGTCTCTTCTAAAATGGACAAAAGCCTGAAAAAAATACAAAAAATAAACAGAACCACCCCATAAGCCACCCACAAAAAATAAACAGAACCACCCCATATGCATCTATATTCTTCTTTCCTTCAATCAAGAAAATGACACATCAACCATATCCCCATAACTCACCTTGCAGGACTTGCAACTCTTGGCGTCAAGTGGCGCTTTGCCTTTCATGGCTAGTGCATTCTGAAAAGCAATTCAAAGAGACCTGTTAGGACTGAAGCAATAATTTTGTTAAAATCTAAAGTTAGTTGTATTAATATTCTTACACTTGTGAGTAAAGTAGTTGTTTTCATATACCAGTTACGATACATGTTCCTGCAGCCTATCACTCTCTTCATTCGAGAGTTTGTTCATGGCAGCAATAGAATAGTCTGTCAAAAATAAAAATAGAAGATTGTTATAACTCTCGATGGAACAAAAAGCACGCTGATTCCTAAACCCACAACACCTAAACATCATCAAATTATTTGAACATATAAAAAAAATTAGGGGCAGATGTAAATTGAGATTCAACATACCCATATAGCTTTTGCATTCTCTCCTAGTTTACGCAAAATTAAATGAATTCGAACTGTCATTCGATAACCAGAGCGAGGTTGCGAGTTTCCTAGCGGAAACCGTCGATCTTCCGCCGAGCAGACATCGATGGCTGATTCGTCCATCATAAGAAGCCAGCATCATCGAACAAACAATTGAAGATCCCTTGCCGTGTACCTCCAAAATAGGAAAACCATATGTGCGTTCGTCCCTCTCCGAACCTTTGCCATAGTCTTCACAAAACTGGCGATAGAATAAATCCTACGTCTGCTTCGTCTCTCTCCAAATCTCCAGATCTTCTCAATCTCCATAGTCTTCACAAAACTGCCGTTCCTCCACAATGAATAAACCCTGCTCGTCTCTCTCCATATCTCAGTAGAAATGATTCTGAAGGGCGTACTTAGTTTCGGGATTAATTTGGCTAATTGGGGGTAATAATCCCTTAATAAGGGTCAAAATATTCCCTTAATGCTTTGAGCGGGAAAATTAGTGTCTTAATAGGTGCCACAATAGATATAGATATAGATATTATATATATAAAGATAAAAATAAAGATTAGTTTATCATTGATCACAAACAATGCATCTAATCAGTTCAATAAAATTGAAATGTCATCTCAACTTTACAATCATACAATTACTAACATGATATTGTATTAATTGCAATATAAATGATAGATTATAAATATAAATATGATGATAAATAATAGAAAGTTCAAAAATTGCATAATTGGTCTATATTGTATTCAAAGTAAATAGCATTTAATTTAAGTTAATTAAATTTATAAATATATATCATATTTTTATTTTATTATATATGAAACTTTATGAATTTTTATTTTAAGTGCAAAATAAAAATAATATTTTATGAATAAATTTATAATACTTAAATATTTTTAATGAAGTTCTTATTATAAAAATAATAAGAATTATATCGTGCACTCAGGTGCATGCTTGCACCAATATATATATATATATATATATATATATATATATATATATTTATTTATTTATTTATTTATTCAATAGTGTATAGATATTTTTTACTGATTGTTTATTTTTTAAATTAGGTTTTTCTGATTTGCTAACAAAGTGTATATATTTTTATTTATGAGCATATAAGTTTTTGAAAACTGATACACCGTGCACTCGGATACACAAAATAATTAGACAAATACTCCCTCTATCCTTCTTTAAGGGTGTTATTTGCTTTTTGCATGTGGATTTAAGATGAAAATAAAGACATTATTCCAAAATGGGACTCTTTTTGAATTTTATTGAAGTATAAATTTATCAACATGTTTCTTTTCAGATTGATGGTATAACTATTGCATCATTGGATGATATTTCAAGGGGCGCAGTCACCACATTTTTCAAATCCATGAGAGACACTTTGGATTTTGACTCTGTAGATGAAAAATAAAGGTTAGATATTCAGATTTGAGCACTATGATTGTACCTCCTAAAAGCCTTTAGAGACCTGAAAATTTTAAGGAATTGAATTATCAAAATAGTTGTGGGTATTTTGAGATATAAATCAAGATGATAGAAATATGAAATCCCATTATATTCCCTCTAGAGTAACTAGAAAATCCTTTCTTTATAATTTCTATTTGATGTCCACGTCATTCCTTAAACAAAGGTGTTACTATAGAGTTGTTTTTCTGCATTAAAGTATTAATGGGTTTCATTAAAATTCCACATAAAAGATGATGATCGGTTGTTGCCTCTTGGTTTGAAATTTGAATTCTGCATGTATGGATGACCTTCATGGATGAAAATATCTTCATGTGTATTGGATCTGATATTGAAGGTCTACAAATCTAAATTCTTGATTCTACCAAGAGAGAGTTTATCAGTAAATTAAAATCTATCTAGTCTCAAAAGAGTTTACCATAATGGTGGTTTGGCTTCACTTGTTTCTGCACTCAATTCCTGCTGCAGGACGTTGGAAATCTGAAAAACCTCCATCATTGTATATTTTCATAAACTGCAGTACTCGCGATCTGCCTGCTGTAGAGAAATAAGTGGTATGTCATTAACTCTCATTCTCTCTGTTTCTTCCTGGAGTTTCAGAACTCAAATAATATTTTCACTAATATTTAGTTGTTTACCTTGCTGTCGTCCCATTATGCATGAATATAATTATTGTAAGTATTGAGAAAATTTTGGTTTTCTCCTTTCCACCTGTGTCCATGACTCTAAAGTTTTCATCTGAGCTTTTGCTTTTAATTTATGAAAAGTGTTTGCTGAAGCGATTCAATAAAGAGTGCAAAAAATTTCAAGCATACCCTGGCACAAATTGACATGACATAAAGGTCACACATCTAGTTTTAGCACTCGTGTAATGAGGTTAACAATCTATTACTAAGAAGTATCATAGCAACATACCGAAATTCTTAGTTAAGTGAACAAAGAGAAAGAGCTCAAAATTCTACAATTAAAAAGGTTTGAGGAGTTTTAAGGTCGTCAAGACATGTATATAACTATACTATGTTACCTATCACAAGCCTGTTGTTTTGAAAAATGCAGGAGAAGTTTGCTTCTTCCACTTCAACTCTTCTCTTTAACCTGGAACTTGATACATTGCGGTATGTCAAACCTATCATGAAATTGATCATCATGTTGATATTTTTCTTCTTCTCACACTTTCAGTGTAATATATGTGCAGTGCTGATCTGGGACTTTTGGGATTTCCAAGCAGAGATATACATTGCTGATTCCTTTCTCAGTTCATTCCTGTTTTTTACATTCGAACTAGAGATTATTCAAAGGTACCTATTTCCCAGATTCTCATTTTCATTTGCGTCTTTTGGTTCTTAAGATCTCCATTTAGCTTGAGCGATTAGTACTCGTAACTTTGAAAGACAGTTGCAATGGCACCTTATGTGGTGAACTACAGTGGACCATTATTCCGTCAATATCCAGGTATCATTCATGCAAAGTCTGCCCATTTTTCCTTCTTCCTTTGGCTTTCCTCTGTTCATTCCTTTGATTTTCAAATGGGAAGCATAGTTAGAGACAAGTGATGTAGTGCTTGAATTCCACGGTGTAGTGATAATTAGTTCGCCGTACATATGCCGTTGGTGTTTGGAACACATTGCCATGTATATAAACCTTTAACCATCGTCTCATTTCAGGGCCTTGGCAAGTGATGTTGAAGCAAGGAGATGGTTCGTACGCATGTGTAGCAGAGAGTACAAGTCGGTTCACTCTCGGTGAAGTAAGTACAATTCCACCACTACTAAAACTCTGCTATGTCATACATAAACATGGAATCCCATCAACTTTAATTTTCTTTTCAATTATGTTAGACCAAAGAAGAATTGCTGAGGATCCTTGGACTGAAGGAGAAGGAAGGAAGCTCATTGGAGTTTCTTCGAAGAGGCGTCAAGTTTTTCGTCTTATCCCATCTCACACAAGTCTCCCTTCTTTCTTTTAATATAGAAATCATGTTACCAAAATCTCTAGAGAAAATGTGTTTACTGATTAGTAAGGCCAATAGAGTGCCACATGGCGGGATGAGGAAGTTGGGGCTGAAGTATCGTCTGAATGGTGTAGTTGAACAGCCAACCGGTGATAAACTTACGAGGTGCATAATAAGTGTGTGGAGTTCTACTAGGATAACTATAACTCCCTCTTACCAAGTTAAATTTTGTTTGTTTCACTTGGGAGAGGGGGCAATTAATTAGAGTCATATTTATTGTAAGTTGTCATAATCAGAACTGTTATTGTGGACATATTTGGTGTGCTGAGAAAGTCATATGCAATGTTGTTGTGGATGATTTGATCTGAGCATTATTTTAGGAATTATTACAAGAAAACATTTGCTTGCCATGTTAGTGGTGGATAATATCGAATATACAAGGGAGGATGAAGAATGTTTAAAAAGGACACTCGGGTGCTGCACGGACACTAATTCGTGTACCCAATTCAATTCATAAATAGTTTTACGAATCAAAAGAGAAATACATGTGCATACAAAGTTTTACACTAGGGTTTCACCAACCAAATTATATGAATGGCAAAGCCTTTAATTGACACTCAACAAGTATACATTATTCATTACATGTGAAGGAAGTAAATGATATAGGTAACATCTTTAACTCATTATTTAAGAGATTATTAATTATATCCTTAAATCTTGGATACGAAGAAACATTGTATTATATATAGGGATAGTAAATGATAAGAAGAGATAACATCTTTAACTGATCATTTAACTTTATGAATACAATATTTTTTTATTTATTATATTTTTATTTTTTTGTGTATCGAAGTAGCATTAAGTTTAATTCAGTAATGTATCAGCATACTTTTGATAAATGTATTAATTTTTTCTATTTTCAATTGTATTATTAATTTTGCATTAAAAAACTAAGAGAATTTTTTTTAAAAAGCCACCGTTTAAAATCGCTAATGGATTATATTAATTTTAATTTAATAATGCATATGTGTTATATTATTAGACGTATACAAATTGAATGTGTATGTACGAGTATTTTGCTTTAAAAGAATGTCTTGAATAAACATGTATCCTACACATTGTGACATTTTGGGTAGAAGTGTTCCCCTTAAAAAATAGACTCAAGTTCATATTGAAATAGTAATACTTATTGTTTCTTAAAAAATTGTTCATAATTAGAGAGTACTTGTCACGCCCCAACCCGCAGGCGGAACGCGACAACCGCCACGTTAACCATAAATTTCGCGAAATGGGTGCACTCCACTCCCCAAAGTTTATAGAAAACGTAAGGCTTGCTATCAAGTACCTGTAGAATTGAACAACTGATAACAACGGGTACAACCCGAGGACATCATTACATAAAGTATCAACAAGGATTTACAAAGGTACAAAATACCATGATGTAACTTAGTTTGAAGAAAATATACATGAGCGATATAACATCGCGAAAGTACAAAAAGAACATCAAGGGGGGTCACAAAATATAAACTATACAATCTCGCCAATGGATCCGTCAATTTACACAAAAGAAAAAATACCCAAATCCCCGATCGAATGATGAGCAAACGACAGGCAAACCTCCAACCAAAATGATATCAACAGCCTGAAAAGGAAGAAAATGATGGGGGTGAGCAAAACCACTAGCTCAGTGAGGTGATAAGCCGGTCACCCCAACCCTTATACGAAGCATGTACTCCCACTCGCGGTTCATAACATAAATTCCAATATTTCGTTCCACATCAATTATTATGTTTACTTAATATACAACTTAACAAAAATACAACCTATGAATGCATTTACAAATACACAATTAGTTCAAACAAGATGATAACACATGAAAGACGCGTGGGTAGCCAATATCCTCCTCAAACTGATCTCTCCGTCGAGAGTCAGTCCGAGCCCGTCACCGTTACTCTAGATAAAATGCACATTAATGTTCTTTCTCAACATGCCAAATGCTAAAGTTCACAATTCAATATCGATGTGAATACTTGAAATGAAAATATATAAACATATATGACATGCATGTCCACACCGGTGACGTTGGCTGAGCCTACAATAGACTGATTCATCTAACGATCACCTTCCAAAGTATGAGTATTTGGCAAATGGACAGGTGCCCCGTTAGATCTAACTCACCCGGGTTTGCCAAGCCATGGGCAACTTGTTTGTCACTCTAACTCACCCGAACCGCGACAATTCGGGCTACTTAATCAATGTCGCTCCAACTCACCCGAACCGTGACCAATTCAGGCTACTTAACCTTGGTACCAGGTATACATATGCATCATGAGATAAATAACAACTCAAGTCATAGTCTTAATTGGCACACAAGTCACAAGAATAACCAGAAATCAATCTGCAAATAATTCGCAATAAAGGCTATCAGATATCGAGCCGGCAAGGCTCTTCAACATAAGTTAAAATCAACAATACCCATATGAAATAATATAAGATAATCAATGGACCATCTTAGGCCAATCAGGCTCTAACTAGAACAATCGAGCCAATCAGACTCTTTACCACATAACATATTACCAAAATTTTCTTATCAATTAACTAAAAATAAAATGAATGCAAATTTAACGAGGGTCCACACTTCCCACAAGAGAAGGCGTTCCCGAATTATCAACTCACAAGGAAGTGATTAACTCTCTCCGGAATCTGAAGTCGGTCCCTTGCCCTTCGTTGATGGTTCTTTACCTAGAAAGGAGATGAGCAATTAAAGACAAATCAAATATAACTAACTATTAGCAGTAACATCGTCTTTCATTGTCAAAATAAATCTTAATCGAGCTCGACCGAGTCGATATTAAATAAGAACAGCCCGTATCTCCTCAACATCATCTCCCAATCTCACATAACCCGTTTCAGATCATTTCTTAAACAAAACGATAGGAAGTAAATTTGAATTCGACATAAATATTCTGAAATTTTCCAGCTAGCGGCAGTTTACAAGAAAAATCATAACTAATTGTAGAAAGATCGAATTAAGGAGTTTCAAGTGGCTACAGAAAGCTAACACGTTCAGCTACATACAGAAATTGAGTTTGTAAACTTCTGAGGTCAGTAGCTATGTCAGAATCAGTTCGAACAGCAGCTGCGAATTGCCTAGCAGCAGTTTACGAGAAAAATCATAACTAATTGTAGAAAAATCGGATGGAGGCGTTTCAGGTGGCTACGGAAAGCTAACGAGTTCAGTTACGTATAGAAATTGAGTTTACAAATTTCAGAGATCAATAGCTATGTCGAAAGTAGTTCGAACAGTAGCTACGAATTTCCTCATACAAGGAAGAAAACCCAACAAAATCACAAAATCTTGGAGAAAGGAATCTTAATTAACCTATTACTTACCTCAAAACAACTTAGAAACCACCTAGGATGAGGGTTGTAAGGGATAATTTGATCAACAAGGGTTTCTCCTCTTCACTCTCTTCTTTCCCCTCTTTTGTTCTTCTCACTTTTCGTCTCCCGTACTCTTCTTTCTTTCTTTTCTTTTTTTTTTATATGTGTTGAGGCTATTAGAATGGGCTGGGCTTATTTTCATGTTATGCCATTTAAGTGGGCTGGACTTGGGCCAAATAAATAAATAAATAGGTTTTGGGCTCTAAAAACAAATCTAAGGCAACTTGGGCCAAAAATAAATAAATAGGTTTTGGGCTTTCTAAAAAAAATAATCTAGTTGGGCTAAGATATTATAAAGTATCCCCTCCTCTAAAAAGTTTCGTCCTCGAAACGTAAACGTACCTAGAGATGAAAAGAGATGTGGATGTTGTTGACGCATGAATGACTCTGGTTCCCACGTTTCTTCTTCAATTCGATCACTTTTCCATAGAACTCTCACCATAGGAATGGATTTATTACGAAGCATTTTCTCTCGGCGATCTACAATTTGAACAGGTTGTACTTCGTACGATAGATTCTCCTTTAATACAACTGGGGGATATTCGAGCACGTGCGAAGGATCGGGTTCATATTTTCTAAGCATAGAGACATGGAAAACATCGTGAATCTTTGACAATTCGGATGGTAGCTCAAGTCGATACGCGACACGACCAATCCTTTGCACGATCGTAAACGGGCCAATATACCTTGGACTTAACTTTCCTCGACGGCGAAATCGTAACACGCCCTTCCACGGAGAAACTTTTAGAAAAACTTTATCTCCTTCATTAAACTCCAAATCGCGCCTCCTATTATCTGCGTAGCTTTTTTGTCGATCTTGCGCTGCCTTAAGTCTGTCTCGAATAAGTTGTATTTTTTCCTTCGCATCTTCGATAAGCTCTACTTGTTCGATTTGTCTCTCGCCAACCTCATCCCAAAAGAGCGGTGTTCGACACTTTCGGCCATACAGAGCTTCGTACGGGGGCATTCTAATGCTTGAATGATAACTGTTGTTATAAGCGAACTCCACCAAAGTCACGTACTTATCCCAGCTACCTCCTAAATTCAACACCACTGCACGTAGCATGTCTTCTAGTGTCTGTATAGTTCTCTCTGACTGTCCATCAGTCTGTGGATGAAACGAGGTACTGAATAGTAATTTTGTACCTAGCGCTTTCTGCAGACTAGGCCAAAAACGGGAAGTGAATCTTGGATCACGATCAGATATGATTGACACTGGTACTCCGTGCAATCTCACGATCTCATCGACATATAACTTGGCAAGTTTCTCTAAAGATTCGTTGGTATGCACTGGAAGGAAATGTGCCGATTTTGTCAGACGATCGACAATGACCCAGATTGAGTCATGACCCTTTTGGGTTCGAGGTAACCCGGAAACAAAATCCATCGTCATGTTCTCCCATTTCCACTCAGGAATAGGTAGTGGTTGAAGCATGCCGGCTGGTTTTTGGTGTTCCGCTTTAATCTGTTGGCATGATAAGCACTGTGATACAAATTCAGCAATGTCCCGTTTCATACCTGGCCACCAATAATGCTCCCGAAGTGTTCTTTACATTTTGGTACTACCAGGATGCATAGCATATGCTGAAGAATGGGCTTCCTCAAGAATAGCTCTACGAACATCAAGTTCTGTTGGAACACATACACGATTTTTAAAAGTAAGGAGTCCGTCATCCCGAATTTGAAATTCTGGTTCTTTTCCTTGATTTAGCTTCACCATCTTTTGTTGTAAATGAACATCGTGTGATTGTCTTTCTCGAATTTGCTCGAACAAGGTAGGTCTAACCTCAAATTTGGCAATTAAGGCGTAATCATTAGACTTTTCACAATCGAGCGAAATGTGTAAAGATTTAAATTGCTCCAACATTGGAAGATAATAAGATTGAATCGAAGCAAGTGAGGTAGAAGACTTTCTACTTAGAGCATCTGCAACAACGTTCGCCTTGCCAGGATGATAATCGATGACTAAGTCATAGTCACTAATCAACTCCATCCATCGCCTTTGCCTGAGGTTGAGCTCCTTTTGCGTGATGATATACTTTAAGCTCTTGTGATCAGTGAAAACTCGACAAGTTGCACCATACAGATAGTGTCTCCAGATCTTCAATGCAAAGACAATTGCAGCCAACTCTAAATCGTGTGTAGGATAATTTTCTTCGTTCTTCTTCAATTGCCTTGAAACGTAGGCAATAACCTTTCCTTCTTGCATGAGAACACATCCTAATCCTTGTCTCGAGGCGTCGCTATAAATGGTAAATTCTCCAATCGCTGGGTCTGGCAAAGCAAGAATAGGAGCTGAAACGAGTCGTCTTTTCAATTCTTGAAATGCTTCCTCGCATTCTTCACTCCATTCAAGTTTTACCCCTTTCCGAGTCAATTTAGTCAAAGATGAAGCCAACAACGAAAAGTCTTTGACAAACCGTCGATAATATCCAGCTAATCCCAGAAAACTACGAATCTCTGTCACATTCTTTGGACGCTCCCAATCTAGTATAGCTTGAATCTTCACTGGATCGACGTAGATTCCTTCTTTAGAAATGTGATGACCCAAAAAGCTTACCTCACGAAGCCAAAATTCACACTTCAAAAATTTAGCATAAAGCTGCTTTTCTCTAAGAATGTTCAGAGCAATTCTTAGATGATGAGAATGCTCGTCGTCTGATTTAGAATAAATAAGAATGTCATCAATGAAGATGATGACAAACTTATCTAAGTACGGCCGAAAGACCTGATTCATAAGATCCATAAAAGCTGCAGGAGCATTTGTGAGTCCAAAAGGCATAACACAGAATTCAAAATGACCGTATCTGGTTCGAAAAGCAGACTTAGGGATATCAGATTCCCTAATCTTGAGTTGGTGATAACCAGACTGCAAATCAATTTTTGAGAACACAGTTGCTCCTTGCAATTGATCAAATAGATCATCGATTCTCGAAAGAGGATATTTGTTCTTGATTGTCACCTTGTTCAATTGACGGTAGTCGACACATAAGCGAAATGATCCATCTTTCTTCTTGACAAAAAGAACTGGAGCACCCCAAGGAGATGTGCTAGGTCGTATGAATCCCTTCTCCAATAATTCTCCAAGTTGTTTCTGGAGTTCCTTGAGCTCAGCTGGCGACATTCGATATGGAGTAATCGATATAGGTGTGATTCCAGGAAGTACGTCAATGGAAAAATCGATCTCTCGATTCGGAGGCTGTCCTGGTAAGTCTTCGGGAAAGACATCAGGAAATTCATTAGCGATCGGGATGTCATCTAGTTTAGTCTCAGAAAGAGAATTATCGACGACAAATGCCAAGAATGCCTCACAACCCTTACGTATTAATTTATGCGCAGTCAACATTGAAATAAAAGAAAGGGATCTCGTTTGAAGTTCACCTTCAAAAACAAGTTCTGAGAATCCTGGTCTACGAAAAATAACAAGTTTCTCATGGTAGTCGAGAATTGCATAATGCGAAGAAAGCCAATCCATGCCAAGAATAACATCGAGATCAATCAAAGGCAATGGTATCAATTCAGCCTCTAGAATGACATCTTTGATCTTCAATGGACAACCAAGGAATACCGAATCACGAATTAGACGCTCTCCAAGAGGGGTATGAACTATGATTTCAGGTGACAAATGAGAGATAGGATAACTAAGATCGCAGCAAGATCATCCCGAATATAAGATCTATCAGAACCTGGGTCAAATAAAGTGTAGACCTGATGGTCTCCCACAAACACATGGCCTAAAGAAGCAATATTAGGTGAGATTGTGATTTAAAAATTCGGAAAGATAAAATTTCTTACGAATGTTTTATTTGTAATCAAGTGGCATAACAAGGCGGGGTTAGATCTAACATGTGAAAATACTCGGATTATAAATTACCTGTCACAACCTTCGGATCTGAGCGAGCCTCTTCCTGGGAAATATGAAATACTCTAGTTTGATTCCTTCCTTGCATAGGTGATCGAGTACTAGGGCCGCTTGAAGCATCAGGCACTCTGGTAGCTGCAAATCGAGTATCTCTGGGTGTAGAATATGTTAGTCTACCACGAGGCTGACCAGAACTCTGACTACTCACTCCCATAAGTTGAGGACAAGAACTTCGCATATGCCCCGGCTGTCGACACTGAAAACATACTTGAGGAGCCTTACAGGGGCCGTCATGATACTTTAAGCAATTATGGCACTTGCGATTTTCACCAACCGATCTCGAGACATTGCTCCCGCCTCTACTAAACTGCTCCCGAGGTTGAGAAAAACTAATAGACACTGAACTTGGTGCGCCAC
Source organism: Pogostemon cablin (assembly GCA_023678885.1). NCBI lineage: Eukaryota > Viridiplantae > Streptophyta > Magnoliopsida > Lamiales > Lamiaceae > Pogostemon > Pogostemon cablin. The sequence goes on from CM042973.1 coordinate 2,048,285, forward strand.
GCGAAGATCCCACACCCCTATACACCTTCGATGCATTTCCTGGAAATGCGCTCTCTTGCCTTTTCTTTTGAGATCGTTCTGCAAGCTTATATCTCGCCTGAACTAAACTTTCTACCCTCAGGGCTTCTTCTACAAGCTCGTCAAGACTTTCGTACTTGTCTCCGGACTTGATGCGATCTCGAATATTTAGATTAAGACCATCTTCAAATCTCTTGCATAAGTCTCTCGTCGTATATGACTCAGGAGCGAATTCTCGCAATTCTAGAAATTTGCTTTCATACTCCACAACCAACATAGTGCCTTGAAAGAGGTTGAAGAACTCCTTTCTCTTCTGATCCTTGATGTACTGAGAGAAGTATCGATCTTTGAATCGTTCCACAAAGATAGCCCACGTAATAGTAACCGAATATGTCTCTTTTAGATTCTGCCACCATCGTCGTGCGTCTGGGCCTAACAGCTTGGTCGCAATGACCACACGATAACATTCTTCAATCATCAAAGTGTCAAAGGTCTCTGTAATCTCCTTTAACCATGCCCCCGCTTTAGAAGCATCTCTTGTACCGTCAAATTTTGAAGTCCCCATGTTTTCAACTGCTTTCACTAAATCAGGTATGAAAAGTGCACCTCGAGAAGTAGGACCTACTAAAGCCATTTCTGGAGTAGAAACTGGTACATGAGATATAGGTCGAATTGGTTCATTAGCACGAAGAACATCCTCAGTGACAGTTGTAGTGGTAGGAGTCGTCGTAGGTGGTGGAACACCATGTACTCGGATGTGATCATAATACAACTGGTACTGCTCTGGGGTCTGTTGGCATTCGATCGTTTGGTTAACGTGACCCGTTAGGGTTCCATGTATTTCTAACAAGCAGCGGAAGCAAGTAAACATTAAACGCATTACCTTTCACCAAGGGTTGATGTAGAGGTTGAATTCTCGCTGGCAGACTGCGCAGTCCCACGAGAATAGCCATAAGTTCCTCTTCTAAAGTCGGAATTGAGTGGTCATTACGCTCAGACGATCCTCTCTTCGACGGCTTTCCGTCAGTATATAATACATCAAAATCGGAGTACTGTATGATTTTTTATGAATTTTGTAACATGACGAACTGCAGCAGCAAACGACCTTCCGGTCTTCTGTTGTATGTCCCAAGTCCGATCTCGACGTCGTGTGGGCGACGATCTATGAGACCTACTCAATCTGCTATCAACCCTAATCACACGTGAATAATGAATTAGATTAGATTAGATTAGGGTTCCAGATAAGCTGAGGTGACTTATATACATGGGCTACAGCAGGGACCAGGAGGAGAAATTGGGTTGGGCCTCCATTGGGCTTAAGTATCCAAGCTTAGCCCAAAGCTTATACTTAAGTCCAATAATAATAATATATTCCACTAAAATATTATTATTGCACTACCGTACCAATCCCAAAATTACGTTTTGGGCTCCTTCTTATTATGAGCCCGTTAGTCTCCCCATGTTTAAGATATACAATGTCCATTAATTAATTTAAGTTACTGACAACTCAATTAATTAATATCTCATCCAAGAGTAGTACCACTCAACCTCATTATCATGCCGGAATAAATTCCACCTGCAGGGTTTACATGATAATCCTTATGAGCTCCTCAAGGGGACATCATCAACCTATGACGGACACGGATTCCTTCTACAATCAACAGCACACCATAGAGACAGCACTACTTCCCAACTCATCGAGTTTGTTGATTTAATAACATGTAAATCTCACCCATTGATGAATCAAAGAAATACATACTGCCCTACGTGTCGTGGTTATTGTATAGGGATTAAGAGCACGAACTTCCATAATAACTGAGATCAAGTTCTCCTATAAGTCAGTATAAGTCGAACGATCTCAAGCGGTCCTGCTCAATACACACAAGTGCACTAATGTGATTCTATAGCCAAGACAAGCTAATACCAAACCACACTACAACCATCCCGATAGAGAGTCCCCGTCTATCTCGGTTGTGAGCATCTGTTTATACTTTATAAGGAAACCGATAATATGATCTTCTGCGTGTTGTCGCACAACATATTATCTACAGTATAAAGTAAGTGGACTATTGCATCGAACATATAAATAAATTATAAGATGCAATCATTTGATCATATGATTCTCATTTCAAATTAATTGTTATAACATTGTTCATACAAAAAGCTAGACTTTTAGTATACAATCCAACAATCTCCCACTTATACTAAAAGACTATGCTGTCATGTCTTCTGCCATACATCTGATTTCCACTCCCATACACGACCATCAAAAGCTCTCGCCTTAAGGTCCTTGTAAATGGATTTACTAGGTTATCATCCGATGCAATCTAGGTGACAACAACCTTCCCCTCATCATACGATTTCTCATAACAGGTGGTACTCCCGCTCCATGTATTTAATTTTCTTATGGGCTCGTGATTCCTTCAAGTTTGCAACTGCACCAATATCATCAATATAAATTGTGATATCCTTGGGCAAACTTAGAAACACTTCGAAGTCCATCTTGAAGTTTCTAGAGTCATACAGATACTTTGGCTGCCTCATAGGCTCCAATTTATCATCTTTACATGATGGAATCCGGAGTCTGAAATATATTTCTATATAACACTCCTCCACATTATGACTCTACTTCCTAAAATTAAACGCATAACCTTTGAGGTGGATTTACTGCCGTCCCTATCTGATTTGAAAAATCTGAATCTATGTAACCCATAAGAATCAGTGAATTTGTTCGGTAAGCCCACATATAGTTTCTAGTCCTTTTCAGGTACATAAGTATATGTCTTACCACAGTTCAACATTCTTATTTTGGGTTACCTTGATACCCACTGTTCATGCCATCGGCAAAACAGATATCCAATCTCGTGCATAGCATTCCTTAGATTAAGCTTCCTCATTTGCCGAAGCAGAAGGAACCGCTTTCATCTTCTTTATCTACTTTTGTGTCACAAGACACATTCACTTAGATAAATTCACATGCTAAACGAGTAAAGATCGTATCATTATATGAAACTTGAGATAAGCATAACATCCTTTCTTGTGATCCGTATTACCGTGATCAAAAGGATATTTTTGCTCTTCTTAAGTCCTTCATCTCATACCGCTTTATCAACCATACCCATACGTCCGACAATACTCTTTCATTGTCTCCAATGAGCAAGATACTATCTACGTATAGTACAAGAAATACCATCACGTTTCCATCACTCTTTTCAATACACAAGACCTATCCGATCATTGATTAGATCCATGTCACTGGATTACCTCATCAAAACGGATGTTTCATGATCTTGAAGCTTGCTTTAGTCCATGAATGGACACTTTTAAGCTCACTATCACAATGCTCTTAGCTCTTTGCAATGAATCACTCTGGTTGCTTCACATAGATGTTTCCCTTAAGACTTCCAATCAGGAAAGTTGTCTCGACATCTATTTGCTATCCCTTATATTTCATATGAGTAGCAACAAATAAAAGAGTCCGGATCAACTTAGGCATAGCTACTGGCGAACATGTTTTCTCATAATCGAACCCTTTCTTTCTGAGTATACCTTTTCGCAACAAGCTTGCTTCCAAGGTTTTCACCTTATTCTATGATCCTCTTTTATTCTTGCACGCCCGCTTCCAATGGGTTTTACGCCATTTAGCGGTTCAACAAGCATCCAGACCTAATTTAAAATCCATCGATTCTATTTTAATATTCATTGCACTTACTAAGATTCCGCATTTTAATTTTGTAGTGCAACGTCGTATCCCTGGGATAATACCATGTTTACTAGGGATCAAGTCTTACAACTTTCCCAAAATATGTATCTCATGGGTTGTCGAATAACCCTCCCACTGCGACAAGGCACTACATGTAATTGTGTATCAGACGTGACACGCGTCGCAGTTTACCTTGTGGTATATCCTCTTGTACACTTGGTACTAATACTTTGTGTTTTCCTCTCACTTCCTTTAGAACAACTTATATATGGGTATTTGATTTATTACATAGTTCTTTTTCCAAAAATCTAGTGTTTATGTTAACAATCACTCTTCGATCTTGTAGACTAAATAAATCATCCTTCATTTTTCTAGGATATCCCACAAACAGAAAAACATTCTTACGAATTACTGTTCCTACGGCATATCCATAAAATGAATTTAGTAATTCCAAATAATTCATCATCTATCTAATCACTACCATAAGAGTGCTATTCCTTCTATTCGTCACACCATTAAGGTGGAAAATTCATTTCCGAAGGTACCTTTCTCTTACTAGATTAGAAGACTCATTATTAATTACTATTTGTCGCATCCAGGGGATAAACATGATTTAAGAGTATACAAATTGTTCACCAACGTACCATAACAGATTACAACTCTATCCTTCATTATAATGACCATGTCATTTAAATGAAATGGAGTATCCATCTATTAATGCATAGAAACCGAAATCAAATTATTTCTATGAAAACGTACGTAAAGACAATTTCATAAAATCAAACGTTTATTCATATCGTAAGATAAATAAACAACTCCCACTGCAACAACCACTACTCTCGTAGTATTATCCATGTATAAAATAATCTTACCCTCACTTAGTAATAAACATTTAGTGATTCCGGTATCTACACAATGTATCAGTAGATGCCATCACTAATCATGTTTAAACAACTAGTGAATAAGATATAAACCTTGTTCATATTATGATAAAAATGGCTTTCCTTTGCCACATGTTTTGTTAGAAGTTTCCCACCATATACATCCTCTTGTAATTCAGGTGAAACTTGCTCAAAACACCTAGGCAAATGATGGAGAGTAAATTGATCTAGGTTTCCCCTTCAATTTCTACTTCAAGCTTTTCAATTCATTCATCAAGTCAACCATGACTTCTTGCCTTTTAACCTCACTCAAGTATCCGAAGAGTTTCATGAGACCATCATATTTCTATGAACCTCTCACCTCTCCACTAGAGACTTTAATAGGCATCATGAACATCCTTAAGGAATAACACATTTTTATTTTCTTAAGCAGTAAAATCAAAACCAAGATTCTTTTCTAATCATCTAATTTTGGACCAGTAAATATAATTTCTTTTAGTTAACAATAAGCGAGATAAAACCATTTGAAATTACAGAGAATCATAAATAAATATACCGATCAAATCTTCGAATTTTATCCTTTTATATTAATTCCCTCAAAATAATATAAAAATAAAATTCACCGACATCTCAAGCACCGTGAGTCTGCAAGCCACGTTAGTGTGGACGTTTACAAACCCAAACATTTACAAGAGAAGGTTATACCCATTAATTTCATTTGTCAACCTAACCTCATGACAAAATAATTAATAGTCGGTTCCTCTTTAGCCATGCAAATAAAAGCAGTGACTCCGTTGGGGAGGATACTAATTATTTACACCTAAGTGTACACCATTATTTGATCTCAAGTCCACTGCGCGAGCTTGTGTGCCTTACAGTTGGAGAAGTACACACGCGCTCGGATAGCTTCCTACAATCATCAATTATAAGTTTGTACCAGTGAGCCCTACATAAACTCATCCGTTAGGGAGGAAGGCCTATTGCCAACACGTAAGTTCATGTGCCACATTACAAACAATAATTATGTAATGAAGTCTGTACCAGTGATCCGTGAATAAACTCATCCGTTAGGGAGGAAGGCCTATTGCCAACACGCAAGTTTACTCACATCACTTACAAACCAATAATGGAGGCTGCGGGAATTTTTACCAATCCCCTCTCCCACTTAGTTATTTAAAACCGAGGGTTTTTACATGCATATAATATTCAGAATAAAATACGCAACGCTAGCATGCTTCTATTACGGCACATAAGGCAGTAAATCACAGAGAGTCATGCATACATATATAACAATAATCAATAATTAAATCAATCATTAACAGTTATATATTAGCGAATTCGATTGTTCGCCACCAGGCACGAATATCAGCAAAGACTTCCAGACTATCAAATTTTTGAAATTTCCAGATTGTCCAATTTTCGAAACCATCGATATCGACCGTCGATGTCGTCCAGATTATCAAAATCATCGATATCGACTAGATTATCAAATATTCGAAAAACATCAAGATTATCAAAATTTCAAAACTATCGATATCGATCGTCATATCGTCTAGATTATCAAAATCATCGATATCGACGAGCAACCATATATAACAATAATAGATAATTAAATCAATTATGTCAGTTATATATTAGGAATCAATTCAACATCCATATATAACAATAATAGACAATCAATTATAGCAGTTATATATTAGGAATTAATTCGACATCCATATATGACAATAATAGATTATTAAATCAATTATAGCAGTCATATATTAGGAATTAATTCGATATCCATATATAACAATAATATACAATCTATTATGACAGTTATATATTAGGAATTAGTTTTCCTAAAATTGGATGTCTTATCCAACACTTTAGCAATACATGCATATAATATACCAAATATAATACGCAATCTAGCATGCTTCTATATAAGACAATAAATCATAGAGATCAGGCATCCATATATATATATATAACAATAATAGACAATTAAATCAATTATGACAGTTATATATATTAGGAATAAAAACGCCTCTAAATTTTAATGTCTTGTCCGACACTCCTACTGTGGAATCGATGTCTTACGCAACAAGCAGGATTGCTTGTGCCCCAAGACGTCCATCGTCATATCCCACCATCAATCGTGTCAGGGAGTGCTCCAAGTGCCTTGACGAGCGCCCCTCGCCCGGACTGTCGCTCGTCCAAGGGCCTACTTGCATGGAACCAAGTTCAGCCCAACGCGCAACACCAAACTACACCAACTGTCGTTCATAGTTCGAAACTGCAAGAACCTCAGAATCCAATCTCCACCGTCCAGAATCTACTCCTGTAATCCATGAACGTGCTGTCCAAATTACAGGTCGATCCAACGGTTATGTTGTGAGAAACGGGTCTTTTCCCTCAACTGCGCAAAACAGAATCGCCCAAAAATCTGCTTCTGTTTTCAGCGTAATCCCAGCACCACAACGCTCTAAATTCAATCTTCACCGTTCAGATTGTACATCCACAAGATCTGAACGTGCTGACCAAATTACAGCTCGATCCAACGGTTAATTTCTGAGGAACGGCTCTTTTCCCTGGACTGCGCAAAACAGAATCGCCCAAAAATCTGCTTCTGTTTTCAGCGTAATCCCAGCAAGACAAAGCTCCAAATTCGATCTCCACCGTTCAAAATGTACAACCACAATATCTGAACGTGCTGACTAAATTACAGCTCGATCCAACGGTTAGTTTGTGAGAAACGGCTCTTTTCCTTCGACTGCGCAAAACAGAATCGCCCAAAAATCTGCTTCTGTTTTCAGCGTAATCCTAGCGCGAAAAAGCTCCAAATTCGATCTCCACCGTTCAGAATGTACATTCACAAGATCTGAACGTGCTGACCAAATTACAGCTCAATCCGACCGTTGAAACTCCGGTTATTGCCTATGCAATATCACTGCGCTGGATTTTCTCTCAAAAACGTGATTCTATTTTTGCCCTCTTTTTCTTCCTTGCATGTGAAATTGACGAACAGTTTTCGTCGAATCCTCTCACACACAACCATGGACGAATAGATATGATACAGGGTATATATCACATAGGGATATTCATGGTTTGCGCAATAAAACCAAAACCCTAAACATGTGATCCTAATTCCGAAAAATTAATCACATAAACCCTAGCCTAACGTGTCACGCTTCACCACGAAACCGACGCTCTGATACCAATTGTTGGCATTCGATCGTTTGGTTAACGTGACCCGTTAGGGTTCCATGTATTTCTAACAAGCAGCGGAAGCAAGTAAACATTAAACGCATTACCTTTCACCAAGGGTTGATGTAGAGGTTGAATTCTCGCTGGCAGACTGCGCAGTCCCACGAGAATAGCCATAAGTTCCTCTTCTAAAGTCGGAATTGAGTGGTCATTACGCTCAGACGATCCTCTCTTCGACGGCTTTCCGTCAGTATATAATACATCAAAATCGGAGTACTGTATGATTTTTTATGAATTTTGTAACATGACGAACTGCAGCAGCAAACGACCTTCCGGTCTTCTGTTGTATGTCCCAAGTCCGATCTCGACGTCGTGTGGGCGACGATCTATGAGACCTACTCAATCTGCTATCAACCCTAATCACACGTGAATAATGAATTAGATTAGATTAGATTAGGGTTCCAGATAAGCTGAGGTGACTTATATACATGGGCTACAGCAGGGACCAGGAGGAGAAATTGGGTTGGGCCTCCATTGGGCTTAAGTATCCAAGCTTAGCCCAAAGCTTATACTTAAGTCCAATAATAATAATATATTCCACTAAAATATTATTATTGCACTACCGTACCAATCCCAAAATTACGTTTTGGGCTCCTTCTTATTATGAGCCCGTTAGTCTCCCCATGTTTAAGATATACAATGTCCATTAATTAATTTAAGTTACTGACAACTCAATTAATTAATATCTCATCCAAGAGTAGTACCACTCAACCTCATTATCATGCCGGAATAAATTCCACCTGCAGGGTTTACATGATAATCCTTATGAGCTCCTCAAGGGGACATCATCAACCTATGACGGACACGGATTCCTTCTACAATCAACAGCACACCATAGAGACAGCACTACTTCCCAACTCATCGAGTTTGTTGATTTAATAACATGTAAATCTCACCCATTGATGAATCAAAGAAATACATACTGCCCTACGTGTCGTGGTTATTGTATAGGGATTAAGAGCACGAACTTCCATAATAACTGAGATCAAGTTCTCCTATAAGTCAGTATAAGTCGAACGATCTCAAGCGGTCCTGCTCAATACACACAAGTGCACTAATGTGATTCTATAGCCAAGACAAGCTAATACCAAACCACACTACAACCATCCCGATAGAGAGTCCCCGTCTATCTCGGTTGTGAGCATCTGTTTATACTTTATAAGGAAACCGATAATATGATCTTCTGCGTGTTGTCGCACAACATATTATCTACAGTATAAAGTAAGTGGACTATTGCATCGAACATATAAATAAATTATAAGATGCAATCATTTGATCATATGATTCTCATTTCAAATTAATTGTTATAACATTGTTCATACAAAAAGCTAGACTTTTAGTATACAATCCAACAGGGTCATCATGTGCTCAACACGCAACTGGGCCCGTGGTTGCTCTACCTGGGTAACCGGCACCCTATGATCAGAATTGATAGGGTCTGTAAATGTCGGATGAACAACATGATCAGAAGAAACATGTCCTCGAGGTCCACGAGGAACAGAAGAGAGTAGAGGACTCGGAGGATCACGAGGAACGTGTCCTCGACCTCGACCTCGACGACGAACTGGAGGTGCCATAATGACTGAAAGAAAGAAGGGAAAAAAAATGCAAGGTCAACATTAAGGTAATACGATACCTTAGGATGACATAGAAATAAAATTGGATCCATTAGCTCGACTCAAAAAGAATGAGAATCATACAACCAGGCTCTGATACCAAGAAAGTTGTCACGCCCCAACCCGCAGGCGGAACGCGACAACCGCCACGTTAACCATAAATTTCGCGAAATGGGTGCACTCCACTCCCCAAAGTTTATAGAAAACGTAAGGCTTGCTATCAAGTACCTGTAGAATTGAACAACTGATAACAACGGGTACAACCCGAGGACATCATTACATAAAGTATCAACAAGGATTTACAAAGGTACAAAATACCATGATGTAACTTAGTTTGAAGAAAATATACATGAGCGATATAACATCGCGAAAGTACAAAAAGAACATCAAGGGGGGTCACAAAATATAAACTATACAATCTCGCCAATGGATCCGTCAATTTACACAAAAGAAAAAATACCCAAATCCCTGATCGAATGATGAGCAAACAACAGGCAAACCTCCAACCAAAATGATATCAACAGCCTGAAAAGGAAGAAAATGATGGGGGTGAGCAAAACCACTAGCTCAGTGAGGTGATAAGCCGGTCACCCCAACCCTTATACGAAGCATGTACTCCCACTCGCGGTTCATAACATAAAATCCAATATTTCGTTCCACATCAATTATTATGTTTACTTAATATACAACTTAACAAAAATACAACCTATGAATGCATTTACAAATACACAATTAGTTCAAACAAGATGATAACACATGAAAGACGCGTGGGTAGCCAATATCCTCCTCAAACTGATCTCTCCGTCGAGAGTCAGTCCGAGCCCGTCACCGTTACTCTAGATAAAATGCACATTAATGTTCTTTCTCAACATGCCAAATGCTAAAGTTCACAATTCAATATCGATGTGAATACTTGAAATGAAAATATATAAACATATATGACATGCTTGTCCACACCGGTGACGTTGGCTGAGCCTACAATAGACTGATTCATCTAACGATCACCTTCCAAAGTATGAGTATTTGGCAAATGGACAGGTGCCCCGTTAGATCTAACTCACCCGGGTTTGCCAAGCCATGGGCAACTTGTTTGTCACTCTAACTCACCCGAACCGCGACAATTCGGGCTACTTAATCAATGTCGCTCCAACTCACCCGAACCGTGACCAATTCAGACTACTTAACCTTGGTACCAGGTATACATATGCATCATGAGATAAATAACAACTCAAGTCATAGTCTTAATTGGCACACAAGTCACAAGAATAACCAGAAATCAATCTGCAAATAATTCGCAATAAAGGCTATCAGATATCGAGCCGGCAAGGCTCTTCAACATAAGTTAAAATCAACAATACCCATATGAAATAATATAAGATAATCAATGGACCATCTTAGGCCAATCAGGCTCTAACTAGAACAATCGAGCCAATCAGATTTTTACCACATAACATATTACCAAAATTTTCTTACCAATTAACTAAAAATAAAATGAATGCAAATTTAACGAGGGTCCACACTTCCCACAAGAGAAGGCGTTCCCGAATTATCAACTCACAAGAAAGTGATTAACTCTCTCCGAAATCTGAAGTCGGTCCCTTGCCCTTCGTTGATGGTTCTTTACCTAGAAAGGAGATGAGCAATTAAAGACAAATCAAATATAACTAACTATTAGCAGTAACATCGTCTTTCATTGTCAAAATAAATCTTAATCGAGCTCGAGCGAGTCGATATTAAATAAGAACAGCTCGTATCTCCTCAACATCATCTCCCAATCTCACATAACCCGTTTCAGATCATTTCTTAAACAAAACGATAGGAAGTAAATTTGAATTCGACATAAATATTCTGAAATTTTCCAGCTAGCGGCAGTTTACAAGAAAAATCATAACTAATTGTAGAAAGATCGAATTAAGGAGTTTCAAGTGGCTACAGAAAGCTAACACATTCAGCTACATACAGAAATTGAGTTTGTAAACTTCTGAGGTCAGTAGCTATGTCAGAATCAGTTCGAACAGCAGCTGCGAATTGCCTAGCAGCAGTTTACGAGAAAAATCATAACTAATTGTAGAAAAATCGGATGGAGGCGTTTCAGGTGGCTACGGAAAGCTAACGAGTTCAGCTACGTATAGAAATTGAGTTTACAAATTTCAGAGATCAATAGCTATGTCGAAAGTAGTTCGAACAGTAGCTACGAATTTCCTCATATAAGGAAGAAAACCCAACAAAATCACAAAATCTTGGAGAAAGGAATCTTAATTAACCTATTACTTACCTCAAAACAACTTAGAAACCACCTAGGATGAGGGTTGTAAATGAGAATTTGATCAACAAGGGTTTCTCCTCTTCACTCTCTTCTTTCCCCTCTTTTGTTCTTCTCACTTTTCTTCTCCCGTACTCTTCTTTATTTCTTTTCTTTTTTTTTTATATGTGTTGAGGCTATTAGAATGGGCTGGGCTTATTTTCATGTTATGCCATTTAAGTGGGCTGGACTTGGGCCAAATAAATAAATAAATAGGTTTTGGGCTCTAAAAACAAATCTAAGGCAACTTGGGCCAAAAATAAATAAATAGGTTTTGGGCTTTCTAAAAAAAATAATCTAGTTGGGCTAAGATATTATAAAGTATCCCCTCATCTAAAAAGTTTTGTCCTCGAAACGTAAACGTACCTAGAGATGAAAAGAGATGTGGATGTTGTTGACGCATGACTGACTCTGGTTCCCACGTTTCTTCTTCAATTCGATCACTTTTCCATAGAACTCTCACCATAGGAATGGATTTATTACGAAGCATTTTCTCTCGGCGATCTACAATTTGAACAGGTTGTACTTCGTACGATAGATTCTCCTTTAATACAACTGGGGGATATTCGAGCACGTGCGAAGGATCGGGTTCATATTTTCTAAGCATAGAGACATGGAAAACATCGTGAATCTTTGACAATTCGGATGGTAGCTCAAGTCGATACGCGACACGACCAATCCTTTGCACGATCGTAAACGGGCCAATATACCTTGGACTTAACTTTCCTCGACGGCGAAATCGTAACACGCCCTTCCACGGAGAAACATTTAGAAAAACTTTATCTCCTTCATTAAACTCCAAATCGCGCCTCCTATTATCTGCGTAGCTTTTTTGTCGATCTTGCGCTGCCTTAAGTCTGTCTCGAATAAGTTGTATTTTTTCCTTCGCATCTTCGATAAGCTCTACTTGTTCGATTTGTCTCTCGCCAACCTCATCCCAAAAGAGCGGTGTTCGACTTCGGCCATACAGAGCTTCGTACGGGGGCATTCTAATGCTTGAATGATAACTGTTGTTATAAGCGAACTCCACCAAAGTCACGTACTTATCCCAGCTACCTCCTAAATTCAACACCACTGCACGTAGCATGTCTTCTAGTGTCTGTATAGTTCTCTCTGACTGTCCATCAGTCTGTGGATGAAACGAGGTACTGAATAGTAATTTTGTACCTAGCGCTTTCTGCAGACTAGGCCAAAAACGGGAAGTGAATCTTGGATCACGATCAGATATGATTGACACTGGTACTCCGTGCAATCTCACGATCTCATCGACATATAACTTGGCAAGTTTCTCTAAAGATTCGTTGGTATGCACTGGAAGGAAATGTGCCGATTTTGTCAGACGATCGACAATGACCCAGATTGAGTCATGACCCTTTTGGGTTCGAGGTAACCCGGAAACAAAATCCATCATGATGTTCTCCCATTTCCACTCAGGAATAGGTAGTGGTTGAAGCATGCCGGCTGGTTTTTGGTGTTCCGCTTTAATCTGTTGGCATGATAAGCACTTTGATACAAATTCAGCAATGTCCCGTTTCATACCTGGCCACCAATAATGCTCCCGAAGTGTTCTTTACATTTTGGTACTACCAGGATGCATAGCATAGGCTGAAGAATGGGCTTCCTCAAGAATAGCTCTACGAACATCAAGTTCTGATGGAACACATACACGATTTTTAAAAGTAAGGAGTCCGTCATCCCGAATTTGAAATTCTGGTTCTTTTCCTTGATTTAGCTTCACCATCTTTTGTTGTAAATGAACATCGTGTGATTGTCTTTCTCGAATTTGCTCGAACAAGGTAGGTCTAACCTCAAATTTGGCAATTAAGGCGTAATCATTAGACTTTTCACAATCGAGCGAAATGTGTAAAGATTTAAATTGCTCCAACATAGGAAGATAATAAGATTGAATCGAAGAAAGTGAGGTAGAAGACTTTCTACTTAGAGCATCTGCAACAACGTTCGCCTTGCCAGGATGATAATCGATGACTAAGTCATAGTCACTAATCAACTCCATCCATCGCCTTTGCCTGAGGTTGAGCTCCTTTTGCGTGGTGATATACTTTAAGCTCTTGTGATCAGTGAAAACTCGACAAGTTGCACCATACAGATAGTGTCTCCAGATCTTCAATGCAAAGACAATTGCAGCTAACTCTAAATCGTGTGTAGGATAATTTTCTTCGTTCTTCTTCAATTGCCTTGAAGCGTAGGCAATAACCTTTCCTTCTTGCATGAGAACTCATCCTAATCCTTGTCTCGAGGCGTCGCTATAAATGGTAAATTCTCCAATCGCTGGGTCTGGCAAAGCAAGAATAGGAGCTGAAACGAGTCGTCTTTTCAATTCTTGAAATGCTTCCTCGCATTCTTCACTCCATTCAAGTTTTACCCCTTTCCGAGTCAATTTAGTCAAAGATGAAGCCAACAACGAAAAGTCTTTGACAAACCGCCGATAATATCCAGCTAATCCCAGAAAACTACGAATCTCTGTCACATTCTTTGGACGCTCCCAATCTAGTATAGCTTGAATCTTCACTGGATCGACGTAGATTCCTTCTTTAGAAATGTGATGACCCAAAAGGCTTACCTCACGAAGCCAAAATTCACACTTCGAAAATTTAGCATAAAGCTGCTTTTCTCTAAGAATGTTCAGAGCAATTCTTAGATGATGAGAATGCTCGTCGTCTGATTTAGAATAAATAAGAATGTCATCAATGAAGATGATGACAAACTTATCTAAGTACGGCCGAAAGACCTGAATCATAAGATCCATAAAAGCTGCAGGAGCATTTGTGAGTCCAAAAGGCATAACACAGAATTCAAAATGACCGTATCTGGTTCGAAAAGCAGACTTAGGGATATCAGATTCCCTAATCTTGAGTTGGTGATAACCAGACCGCAAATCAATTTTTGAGAACACAGTTTCTCCTTGCAATTGATCAAATAGATCATCGATTCTCGGAAGAGGATATTTGTTCTTGATTGTCACCTTGTTCAATTGACGGTAGTCGACACATATGCGAAATGATCCATCTTTCTTCTTGGCAAAAAGAATTGGAGCACCCCAAGGAGATGTGCTAGGTCGTATGAATCCCTTCTCCAATAATTCTCCAAGTTGTTTCTGGAGTTCCTTGAGCTCAGCTGGCGACATTCGATATAGAGTAATCGATATAGGTGTGATTCCAGGAAGTACGTCAATGGAAAAATCGATCTCTCGATTCGGAGGCTGTCCTGGTAAGTCTTCGGGAAAGACATCAGGAAATTCATTAGCGATAGGGATGTCATCTAGTTTAGTCTCAGAAAGAGAATTATCGACGACAAATGCCAAGAATGCCTCACAACCCTTACGTATTAATTTATGCGCAGTCAACATTGAAATAAAAGAAAGGGATCTCGTTTGAAGTTCACCTTCAAAAACAAGTTCTGAGAATCCTGGTCTACGAAAAATAACAAGTTTCTCGTGGCAGTCGAGAATTGCATAATGCGAAGAAAGCCAATCCATGCCAAGAATAACATCGAGATCAATCAAAGGCAATGGTATCAATTCAGCCTCTAGAATGACATCTTTGATCTTCAATGGACAACCAAGGAATACCGAATCACGAATTAGACGCTCTCCAAGAGGGGTATGAACTATGATTTCAGGTGACAAATGAGAGATAGGATAATCTAAGATCGCAGCAAGATCATCCCGAATATAAGATCTATCAGAACCTGGGTCAAATAAAGTGTAGACCTGATGGTCTCCCACAAACACATGGCCTAAAGAAGCAATATTAGGTGAGATTGTGATTTAAAAATTCGGAAAGATAAAATTTCTTACGAATGTTTTATTTGTAATCAAGTGGCATAACAAGGCGGGGTTAGATTTAACATGTGAAAATACTCGGATTATAAATTACCTGTCACAACCTTCGGATCTGAGCGAGCCTCTTCCTGGGAAATATGAAATACTCTAGTTTGATTCCTTCCTTGCATAGGTGATCGAGTACTAGGGCCGCTTGAAGCATCAGGCACTCTGGTAGCTGCAAATCGAGTATCTCTGGGTGTAGAATATGTTAGTCTACCACGAGGCTGACCAGAACTCTGACTACTCGCTCCCATAAGTTGAGGACAAGAACTTCACATATGCCCCGGCTGTCGACACTGAAAACATACTTGAGGAGCCTTACAGGGGCCGTCATGATACTTTAAGCAATTCTGGCACTTGCGATTTTCACCAACCGATCTCGAGACATTGCTCCCGCCTCTACTAAACTGCTCCCGAGGTTGAGGAAAACTAATAGACACTGAACTTGGTGCGCCACGCGAAGATCCCACACCCCTATACACCTTCGATGCATTTCCTGGAAATGCGCTCCCTTGCCTTTTCTTTTGAGATCGTTCTGCAAGCTTATATCTCGCCTGAACTAAACTTTCTACCCTCAGGGCTTCTTCTACAAGCTCGTCAAGACTTTCGTACTTGTCTCCGGACTTGATGCGATCTCGAATATTTAGATTAAGACCATCTTCAAATCTCTTGCATAAGTCTCTCGTCGTATATGACTCAGGAGCGAATTCTCGCAATTCTAGAAATTTGCTTTCATACTCCACAACCGACATAGTGCCTTGAAAGAGGTTGAAGAACTCCTTTCTCTTCTGATCCTTGATGTACTGAGAGAAGTATCGATCTTTGAATCGTTCCACAAAGATAGCCCACGTAATAGTAACCGAATATGTCTCTTTTAGATTCTGCCACCATCGTCGTGCGTCTGGGCCTAACAGCTTGGTCGCAATGACCACACGATAACATTCTTCAATCATCAAAGTGTCAAAGGTCTCTGTAATCTCCTTTAACCATGCCCCCGCTTTAGAAGCATCTCTTGTACCGTCAAATTTTGAAGTCCCCATGTTTTCAACTGCTTTCACTAAATCAGGTATGAAAAGTGCACCTCGAGAAGTAGGACCTACTAAAGCCATTTCTGGAGTAGAAACTGGTACATGAGATGTAGGTCGAATTGGTTCATTAGCACGAAGAACATCCTCAGTGACAGTTGTAGTGGTAGGAGTCGTCGTAGGTGGTGGAACACCATGTACTCGGATGTGATCATAATACAACTGGTACTGCTCTGGGGTCATCATGTGCTCAACACGCAACTGGGCCCGTGGTTGCTCTACCTGGGTAACCGGCACCCTATGATCAGAATTGATAGGGTCTGTAAATGTCGGATGAACAACATGATCAGAAGAAACATGTCCTCGAGGTCCACGAGGAACAGAAGAGAGTAGAGGACTCGGAGGATCACGAGGAACGTGTCCTCGACCTCGACCTCGACGACGAACTGGAGGTGCCATAATGACTGAAAGAAAGAAGGGAAAAAAAATGCAAGGTCAACATTAAGGTAATACGATACCTTAGGATGACATAGAAATAAAATTGGATCCATTAGCTCGACTCAAAAAGAATGAGAATCATACAACCAGGCTCTGATACCAAGAAAGTTGTCACGCCCCAACCCGCAGGCGGAACGCGACAACCGCCACGTTAACCATAAATTTCGCGAAATGGGTGCACTCCACTCCCCAAAGTTTATAGAAAACGTAAGGCTTGCTATCAAGTACCTGTAGAATTGAACAACTGATAACAACGGGTACAACCCGAGGACATCATTACATAAAGTATCAACAAGGATTTACAAAGGTACAAAATACCATGATGTAACTTAGTTTGAAGAAAATATACATGAGCGATATAACATCGCGAAAGTACAAAAAGAACATCAAGGGGGGTCACAAAATATAAACTATACAATCTCGCCAATGGATCCGTCAATTTACACAAAAGAAAAAATACCCAAATCCCCGATCGAATGATGAGCAAACGACAGGCAAACCTCCAACCAAAATGATATCAACAGCCTGAAAAGGAAGAAAATGATGGGGGTGAGCAAAACCACTAGCTCAGTGAGGTGATAAGCCGGTCACCCCAACCCTTATACGAAGCATGTACTCCCACTCGCGGTTCATAACATAAATTCCAATATTTCGTTCCACATCAATTATTATGTTTACTTAATATACAACTTAACAAAAATACAACCTATGAATGCATTTACAAATACACAATTAGTTCAAACAAGATGATAACACATGAAAGACGCGTGGGTAGCCAATATCCTCCTCAAACTGATCTCTCCGTCGAGAGTCAGTCCGAGCCCGTCACCGTTACTCTAGATAAAATGCACATTAATGTTCTTTCTCAACATGCCAAATGCTAAAGTTCACAATTCAATATCGATGTGAATACTTGAAATGAAAATATATAAACATATATGACATGCATGTCCACACCGGTGACGTTGGCTGAGCCTACAATAGACTGATTCATCTAACGATCACCTTCCAAAGTATGAGTATTTGGCAAATGGACAGGTGCCCCGTTAGATCTAACTCACCCGGGTTTGCCAAGCCATGGGCAACTTGTTTGTCACTCTAACTCACCCGAACCGCGACAATTCGGGCTACTTAATCAATGTCGCTCCAACTCACCCGAACCGTGACCAATTCAGGCTACTTAACCTTGGTACCAGGTATACATATGCATCATGAGATAAATAACAACTCAAGTCATAGTCTTAATTGGCACACAAGTCACAAGAATAACCAGAAATCAATCTGCAAATAATTCGCAATAAAGGCTATCAGATATCGAGCCGGCAAGGCTCTTCAACATAAGTTAAAATCAACAATACCCATATGAAATAATATAAGATAATCAATGGACCATCTTAGGCCAATCAGGCTCTAACTAGAACAATCGAGCCAATCAGATTTTTACCACATAACATATTACCAAATTTTTCTTACCAATTAACTAAAAATAAAATGAATGCAAATTTAACGAGGGTCCACACTTCCCACAAGAGAAGGCGTTCCCGAATTATCAACTCACGAGGAAGTGATTAACTCTCTCTGGAATCTGAAGTCGGTCCCTTGCCCTTCGTTGATGGTTCTTTACCTAGAAAGGAGATGAGCAATTAAAGACAAATCAAATATAACTAACTATTAGCAGTAACATCGTCTTTCATTGTCAAAATAAATCTTAATCGAGCTCGAGCGAGTCGATATTAAATAAGAACAGCCCGTATCTCCTCAACATCATCTCCCAATCTCACATAACCCGTTTCAGATCATTTCTTAAACAAAACGATAGGAAGTAAATTTGAATTCGACATAAATATTCTGAAATTTTCCAGCTAGCGGCAGTTTACAAGAAAAATCATAACTAATTGTAGAAAGATCGAATTAAGGAGTTTCAAGTGACTACAGAAAGCTAACACGTTCAGCTACATACAGAAATTAAGTTTGTAAACTTCTGAGGTCAGTAGCTATGTCAGAATCAGTTCAAACAGCAGCTGCGAATTGCATAGCAGCAGTTTACGAGAAAAATCATAACTAATTGTAGAAAAATCGGATGGAGGCGTTTCAGGTGGCTACTGAAAGCTAACGAGTTCAGCTACGTATAGAAATTAAGTTTACAAATTTCAGAGATCAATAGCTATGTCGAAAGTAGTTCGAACAGTAGCTACGAATTTCCTCATATAAGGAAGAAAACCCAACAAAATCACAAAATCTTGGAGAAAGGAAGCTTAATTAACCTATTACTTACCTCAAAACAACTTAGAAACCACCTAGGATGAGGGTTGTAAGGGAGAATTTGATCAACAAGGGTTTCTCCTCTTCACTCTCTTCTTTCCCCTCTTTTGTTCTTCTCACTTTTCTTCTCTCGTACTCTTCTTTCTTTCTTTTCTTTTTTTTTATATGTGTTGAGGCTATTAGAATGGGCTGGGCTTATTTTTATGTTATGCCATTTAAGTGGGCTGGACTTGGGCCAAATAAATAAATAAATAGGTTTTGGGCTCTAAAAACAAATCTAAGGCAACTTGGGCCAAAAATAAATAAATAGGTTTTGGGCTTTCTAAAAAAAATAATCTAGTTGGCTAAGATATTATAGTACTATATATTAATTGCATTTTTGTGGGATTAACTTTCATCTAAGCACGTTAGTATAATTCAAGAGATTCAATAAAAACAATCTTAAGAGGAGGTGGTTTATAATATTTCATAAAATTAATATGGAATTAAATAAATTCTAATGTTCATTCATTTACAACCTTTATTAATCCAATTACTAACTTTACTAAACCAAACCGTCTCTAAAATTTCTACTCTTTAAATTTTTGAGTATTTTTCTTTAGAAAAAGTTATAAATGGGTAATATTACTCTTCATCCAAAAATAAAAATGGCAAAAACTCCTGTGGGGTGCACGGACCACATTCCGTGCGCCTTTAGAATTTTGTGTTAAATTATATACCCTTTAGTATACAGATATGTACCCTTTATTTTCTAAAGAAAATTATTGTTTGTATCTGGGCGCATGGACAACACTCCGTGCGCCTTTAGAATTTTGTGTTAAATTGTATACCCTTTAGTATAAAAATGTGTACCTTTTATTTTCTAAAGAAAAAAAAATATTAATGAAAAGTGTATACCCTTTTAGAACAAAATGGTGTACCTTTTATTAATTAAAGTGTATACCCTTTAGATCAAAACAATGTACCCTTACCCGTAATATTAAATTTCTAAAGGCGCACGGAATGTGTTCCCGTGCGCCCCGGCGCACGCAAGCCTCACTCAATAAAAAAAATACAACTCTTTTAAAATGGCAACCATTACTCTCCTCCCCAAAATTTTGTTATACGAACAACATAATTTTTTTAATACACTCTTATTATTATAATTTCAAATAATTTTTACAATAAAAATAAAAAATTATTAAGACTTTTAATCTTATAAAATAAATTTCTATAGTACTATTAATGGTATTTTACGGGTAAAGTAGTAGTTTAACTCAAGGTACTAGTGATAATTATTTACCAAAAGTATAGTTTAAATCAAGCTTATTAGTCATAGTAACGACTTCCGGAATTTCAAAGAAAAAGCTCCAAAAGCGTTGTGTGAGGAACGCGTCTTTTCTCTTCACTTTATTCTTTTCTATATTAGTACATCGTAGCCCATGATGCTCAAGGACACCGAGTTCACTTAGAGAAGTCCCAATTTTTGTCGGTCAGCCACTCTAAACCCTAACCCCTCATTTTTAGCCTCAGTGTTTTTATAACCGGACCGAAAATCGAACCGGTAGCTCCAACGGTTCACGGTCAGATCAGTCTAACCGGCGGTTCAACCGAAAAAAATGAAAATTATATAATTTTAATTACATTAAAAAATAAATATTAAAATAATTTAAAACATACATTCTTTTTTCACTTCAAGCCAACCCACTTACTACTAGTATTTCTTTGTTTTAAGTAGCCCACTTATTATTATTAAATCAAGTCCAATTAAGCTCAACCGAACCGAACGGTTTAGGGCTTTGTAAAAACCGAATCACCAGAAAAGCCGAACTAAACTTGAGTAGTATATATGTAAATAGAAGAGAGACCAAAATCCTAATTCTCTATCCTTGCCCTAATTTCATTCCTTCCAACGTAACTCTGAGAATTGAGTCCCGGCTCCATCCCCAACACCACCCAGCCTCCTAAGTCCTCGCTGCCAGATTGCAGTCCCCACCACCCCACTTCCCAGCGTCGCCCGTCGGCACACGGTCCACCACCCCACGCAGCGGCGACCATTCAACCGTGCCCAACCTCTCCGTCAGTCGCCGCCATCCCACCCTCTCTCTTCTAGGTGAGTATTCCCCGTCCTCACTCAATCTCTCTTCTTGTCTTCTCTCCGCTCCCTCTATGCGTCGTCGCCGGTGCTTCTTGAAACGCCATCGTATCCATCATCCCTTTGAAGCATAATTGTGGAAAACCCTAATTTTTTCTTTTAGTAATTTATCACGTTCAGCAATTCAATCTTTTCTTTTACACCAAGTGCGTAATTATATCTGTGAGAATTAATTTTTATGGTTACTGTAATAAATAATAATACAATCTTGAAGGAATTTAGATTTGAGAATGGTGGGTGCGTTATTAATTATTAATTTATTCAATAAAACATTGTTAGAGGATTTTTCTACAATATTTAAATGTGGTTTTTTTTTAAATTTCTTAAAAGTGATGTTTAATTTATCATGAGAGTAAAGTTCTTAAAATTTTTTTAATATTAACCTTAATAAATTATGTGACAAATGTGAAAAAAAGTGTGCAGGTACAGAGGAGTATAAGTGCACAACCGTGATATCTTACAAATTTTTTTCTATAAAAGAAATGAAAAAAAGATTTGGAATAATTTATATATTTATACCGATTTTTCAAAAGAATAAATGTGAAACCATGAATTAAAATCCGTGAATTACTATAAAATCCATGAATTATTATCAATACAAACATAAAATAAATGAATATATTTAAAATTTAGTAATGTCAAACTCTATATACATTTCAATATTTTGAAATTTACAATTCTATAATCCTAGATTTTGTTGAATAAGTATAAAAGTTCATTTCAAAGAGAAGGCCCAATTTTGTTGGTCATTTCAGTCCATTTTGTTGTTGATATTATTATTATTTGAACAATTAAAAGAAGTTGAGGGCATTTACGGTATATCACTAGAATCAGCCACTCTAACTGGAGTGTTTCGAGCTTCAACTGTGGTTTAACTGGAAAAATTAAATTTCATATATTTTATACTAATTATTAAAAGAATTTTATTTATTAATAAACTTGAATCCCAAACCAAAGCCCAAGTGCCCAAAACCCACCCTCATGTGAGATATAGGCCCACTTGATATTTATTCATATTTAAAATGTGAAAAGGAAGTGTTGGGTTAAGTGTGCTCCACCCATGGAAAGGAAGTGTAGGCTTAAGTGAGCTCCTGATTCGGCCCAAGAACATTAAAAGCCCAACATTGAGGCCCAAGGTGTTCATGAATAGTCAGCCCATCAGTAGAAAACTAGGGATTTGCTGTCTTAACTTTGTGAATTTATTGTTGCGTATCAGCCCACCCGCCGCTTTGCCATTCTCTCTCTCCCTAACTCAAGAGAGTCTGCCACCTCTCTCTCCCTCTACAACTTTCTCGCTCTTCCTAACTGTCTCTCTCTCCAAACAACTGTCGTCGTTCTTTGGATTGATTTGCCGGTGTAGTCGTGGTCGTCGTTCTTTGGATTGATTTGCCGGTGTAGTCGTGAAGAAGCAGCCGATGTGAAGAGAGGGTTTTTCAACTTTTTATTGTTCTACCTCTTGAAATTTTGCAACACAGCAGAGGCTTTTTTTTTTTTTTAATAACCGCCCCCTCATTGTTAACCTTACTCCACTCGATTCCCAGCAACTATGGTTTCTCTGAGTTGAGGAGCAGTCTTCCATTTCCTCCTCGAAGCCTAGGTATTCTTCTCAAATTATAGTTAAACTGTATTTGTGTATATGTCTATTTGTACGATTGTATGATTGTTTCCAATTCTTTGAGATTTATTTTAACGATTTGTTCGATTTTACCTTACGGGAGATTTTCCCTTTTGGATTCGTGTGATTTCGTTTTTTTAATGGTAGCTTTTTTCCGAAGAAGTTTAGCAGGGATTAGAAAACTGGACCGGAAATGAAACCGGTGGTAGCGACCGGTTCAACCGAAAAAATTAAATTATATATATTTTTAATTATATTTTAATATAATTATTGAAAAAAAATAATTTTGTTATTTGATATGAATGCCCAATGGGCAATGCTTATACCCAAACCCTCAAAAGAATGCCCAAATTCTCACTTGACATAGGCCCACTAATATTAAAATTAAATTTAATTATATATATATATATATATATATATATATATATATATATGAAAATTAGTCGTAAATGTAGGGTTCATTCTCATCACACATCACTGCGCATCTTTCCTAGCACTCTTCTTTTTTTTTTTTTTTTTTGATCGAATTCCACATCCATCTTCTAAAACTCTCTCTCTCTGTACAATTTTCCCTCACTCTCTCTCACACTTAACAAACAGTTGTCCATAAAATTTCCTACAAGGATTTAAAGGTTTGTGGGTGGCTTCCCTCGAAAGTGATATAATTTTTTATTTAATTTTTATTGTTCTTCTCTACAACAACTATTAATCATAGGGAGAGTTGGTGTATTGATTTCTAAATGTTGAGGTTGAGGAGGTTTCCCTCACGTTGTTAATGTTATTACATAGTATTTCTGTTAGCATAATATTAAAAAAAAAGATTTTGTAAAAAAAATAAAAAAAAGAGATGACCGGCGATTCCCGCCCGGGTCACCCGGTACATCCGATTTTCTCGGTCCAAACAGGTTCGATCCGGGTTTTCCCGGAATTTTATAAGTGCTCACTCCCAAGTATTTAGTTGTAAGATAGCATAGTTGGAAGGCGATTGCATATATACCTGTCACCCGCTCAAGAGTCAAGAATCATAGGACCACTTTGCTTCCACGTTTTTTTATTCAACAAACTAAGCCCAAAATAATTCTCCTCTTTATTTTTGTTAATATTATTATATGTTCTGGCCCAATAATTATAGACCAATTTATCTACCACAACTCAACCTCCTATACTTAATTCAAATTGTAAGTATTAATATTTTAAATGCCTCAATAGTTTATAATGTACATTTAGTAATTTATAATAATTTGTATTCTTAAAGATAATATTTTGTGTGCAATCTAAGTTTTTTTTGACTAGTGGTGTTAGTTTAATTCATAACGAAACCCGTTAAATTAAGCAAAATTGTTTCTTACATTGAGTATTAGTACTTTTAATATATGAAAAATTACTTTTTTAAAATTATGTATATATTTATTTTTCAAAATAACTTATAATTAAATTCTGTTGTATTATAATTTTTTCACTGACACTTAATCTTTATAAAAAACGTGTATAAAGTTTTTATGAGCACTCACAGAAATGTAGTTACACACTTTAGCATAGAACTAGTGTCTAAAAAAATGCTAACTCCCAAGTTATTGTACTAAAATTACAATTTTGCCCACCACCAATTCCACGCAATCATCTAAAGATTTAGATGCCAAGCAAAATATTGCTATTCCAATTACCTTAGTAATGATTAAACCAAAACTACTATATACTTGTTGATTAGCCACCTTTTTTCCGATCGGTTGTTTATTTATTGTTATTGTTTATCTCCAGCTGGGGTTTGATCCTGTTTGTGTTCGTTTTTTTGCGGAGCAATGAATCTTATACTCATGTGAAACGTTTATGATATCGTATTAGACTACTAGATTCTATTTATAGTCCATTTTTATAGCATCTTTAATTTGTTAATCACATTGTATTATAATTATGTTTTGAGTTTTAAGTATCATTTTTCATAAGAGATATTATTTTCACAAAATTTAAGGTGAAAATCAATTATGTCGTAGATTTGAAGTTACTCTTTAGTACAAAGAGTAATATATTATTGTTTATGAATTCTTTTGAATAGAATAATTTAATATATTTTGAAGAGTAACACTTAATATTTTAAAGAGCAGCTCTTTGCTGCACCATACTTATTTATGAAATAATTCAATTAAACATTTTTATCCATCAAGTTTTTTTTTAAATTAAAGAGGTTACTTTTTGTATGTCTCATAAAAAATCTAATATAAATTTTTTTTCCCTTATTTTTAATATATAACTTCATGTTTCCTTGAAAAGGAAGACATTCAACCTCATGAGAATCTCATTGTGGAAATTGGTGAGAATAGTAAAATTTTGATATTAAATAAATAAAATGTGTTATGTATTAGAAAAGAATGAAAATTTTGAAATTAAAATGTAATGCCAAATTATTATTTAAGTTTCATTCCTTTCTATAAAGATGTGAACATAAGGTTTTTTTTTTTTTTTTTTACAGAGATATTGTCAATACAAATATAATTCAAATTCAAATAATAAATTCTAACTGTGTTACGTAGTGGAGTATTTAACAAATCCAAACTTGGAATGTTTAATTTGAGCCCAATAATTAAAACCCATAGACTCAATATCGGGCCGGCCCAAAATCAGTGAAAAACCCTAATATATAAGCAGTTTGTCTTCGTTGTATCGTTCATTTCCTCACACACCGCACGCCGATGCAGCTGAAAAACTTGGGAAAATGCCGGCTTTTAATAATTTGTTAGAAGTTTGTGCTGGTAAATTGAATGTCACACAGAATTTTTTCAATAATTATTAATTTTGTTTTACTAATAGTAGTAAGCCACATAACTCAAAGCCTTATTGATAAATTGATACTTTGGGGGTAATTGGATACATTTCTTCAGTTTAGTTTTGTTTGAGATGGGGATTCTAAAATTAGTAATGTGTTGAATTACGTGTGAAGGTAGATATATTAGTTGGTAATTGGTCCTGAAAGTTTGGAACCAAAACAGATACCATATGGCTTTTCTTCTAATGTTTGGGATTCAAAAGAATTTCGTATCATTAGGGGGTTCGAGTTCACAGATTATAAAGATAGGGCTAAGTATATGTTCTACACAATTTTTACATGTATCAAGGTTCCTATAGATGTAAGAATTTGATCACTCCTGATTGCTTTTTTTTTTTTTAATTTTTTTTTTGTTTTATCCATCAGATTATGTAGTGGTATCCTTATTGCATCAAGGTTTGTTGAATTGATTTCCCAAATTGACTCATTTTCTTACCCTCCAAATTCAATCAAATTTATTGATTATTCTCTAAATACATTTGAATGATGAGCATTATATCTTTCCGCACAAACATGGCACGAATTTTATCTTGATTTGCTCAACTCTTCTAGAGTGATCTTTCTTCTAAACAGAGAATCTATGTTGCGCTGAATTAGAATATCATCTTGAACTTACAAGTTAATTTGTTACGTCATTCTTACTTAATTAATTGAAATAGATAATTTAGTATATAATT
Organism: Pogostemon cablin; assembly: GCA_023678885.1. Taxonomy (NCBI): domain Eukaryota; kingdom Viridiplantae; phylum Streptophyta; class Magnoliopsida; order Lamiales; family Lamiaceae; genus Pogostemon; species Pogostemon cablin. The sequence goes on from CM042973.1 coordinate 2,074,930, forward strand.
TGACTAATCTAAACTTGCGTTAATATTACACCTTTGATATATAATAGGGGTAAATGTTTCTTGCATTAGTAAAACTCAGTTTTCTCTTTCAATTATTTTTTATGAATTTTACTCACTTGGACACATGTTCTACTACCAACCAAACACTTGAGGATGGAATCGTCATTTCTTGGTATATCAAAGGTGTTTGGATAGACATTCATGCTTCTATGGGGTGTTTTTTACAATTTCTATCTCAAGTCAATCTTATCTAAGAAAATTAATTGTAGCTCAACGCTATGGCTGAAGATATTCTAGATGACTTCAACTCAAGAGTGATGCACAAATCTGGAGTTTTCAACTTGAAGAACACCAGATCGGTTGGTTTGGGAGGGATAGGAAATTATAACACCCAAAACCAAAACAACAACGCTGTTTAGGTACGTACATTATTGATCAAGCAATTTCTTTTAAATGTCTGGTCATTTCATCTTTTTTACTGAGCTCATGGCTAAATGGTTGTTTCATTGTATTTGTTCTGCATTTCTGTGAGGGGGATATGTGTATTTCTGTATTTGTCTGTTGTAGGATTTAGGGTTTCTTACAAGTGCTCATTGCTATGGTTGTATTTGTTCTTCATTTTGGTAATGTTGTGCGGCTCTTCGAGGCAGTCTAGTGTGGATGGGAGCAATTCTAGGGTTTTTTGGTTCACATGAGTTAATAATTCATTATCCTTAAACATTTTAAGTATTTATTAAAAATGAGTTATGTACGTTAATTTTATTTAAGTGAACTTAATTTTTCTCCTTCGTAGTAAAATTTATCTTCTAAAATTCGAAGTGTTCACATACTCTTGATGCTTCCGTACGCGTATTTCTTAGATATCCAGAGTTATGTCGTTAGAATTATTCTTGTGTGCTTTGGTCTGCATTTGAACATAATTCAATATGAATATCTGAATCCCTCTATGTTTTATGTTTATAGAATTGTTTATACTATTTTATGCTTTGCTTGTTTAAGAAATTATCATGTAAATTAAGGATCCACCGAGGAATAAATCTGAACCTCACACACTTAGTACGTCTTCTGCATTTGCGTTAAGGATCCATAGAGGAATAAATCTGAACCTCAAATCTTCAGCTCTCGAAAGAAACTGAAGAAGCATTATCGAAAAATGCATTCCCTTTTGTCAAGTAACCATTCCCCTTCACAAGTTCTCTTGAAAGCTAAGGTCTCTCTATCCAAAACCAACTCTGAGTCCTCTATCATTACCAATCACATTCACTATCTCGAATGGTTGATTCTCTTGGTTATAAATTTGAATGTATACTTCTTGTTTTTAAGTCTGATAGTGTTAAAAAAACAGAGCCATGTGTATTTAATGGATCTATCTAGGTTCATGTGCTAGTATGATCCCCAGCAGGATGACTCTAAAGGTTCGTGTGCTAGTATAATTTCTTGATACTTAGTTTATTATGTGTAGATAAGACAATCTAATGGATTGAGACTTTTGGTGTATTGAGGAAATCCTCAAATCTCAGAATTATAGTATAACTACAATCGATAAATGCATCATATCCATTTTATGAGTGATATTAATTTGTTTGGAAAATGTTGTTGCAGTATTGCTCCTATTACTAGCTATTGTGCATCTAGGAATTAGATCTACTATATATCAACACAGAATAAGGACTATATATATAAGATCTACTAAATTGCATGGTAAGCTACTCACTTTGTTGGTTTACAAACTCTCTCCCTCCCCCCTCCCACCCAACTGTGTCTGCAAATTATTTTTTGATAATCATTTCATATATATATATATATATATATATATATATATATATATAATGTAACTGGGTTCATTTGTGTATGTGCAGGCAAAAAGTTTAAGTGCCATTATTGCTTTAAGCAAAATAAATACAAACAGACGGAATTCACCCCCAAGTTTTAATTGGAGAAACATTATCGCATAGAGCATGGAAAGGAAACAAAGTACTACAAATATAGTTGCAGGATTTGTGGTAACAAATTTAAAAAAGAAATTGAAGAGCACCCGTGCGTGCTAATTCAGTAGTATTATTTTGGGTATGAGACCTCTTTCCAACCCCCATAGTACCACAAATCTAAAAAAGAAATTGAAGAGCACCCGTGCGTGCTAAGCACTATTTTGGGTATGAGACCTCTTTCAAACCCCATAGTTTTTAATATGGAATGCATGTTGGAAATCACAAGAATGAATATATGTATATATACCAATGCAAACCCAAATTTATCCTTGAAAAGTCTATCATCAACCACATTGATCTTAAATTGCTTCTCGATTTTCTTCCAGGCATCTTCCTTTGTGGTGGTTCTGTCAAGAAATCGAAGGCTCATGAGGCCTTTTTTTGCACCAGATTCTGTTCCTCCTATCTTTCTGGTTGGCTTGGCTGATTAGGGTTCATTTGTGTATATATATATATAATGTAACTTGGGTTCATTTGTGTATGTGCAGGTAAATGGTTTAAATGCCATTATTGCGTCAAACATCCACCAAAGAACAAATACAAACGTACCGAATTCAGCTCCAAATATCAATTGGAGAACCATTATCGTGTAGCGCATGGAAAGGAAACTAAACACTACAATTGCAGTTGCAGGGTGTGGTAATAGATTTCCGAAACGAGTTGAAGGGCACCAGTGCGTGCTAATTCAATAGTAGTACTAAACACTACAATTGCAGTTGCAGGGTGTGTGGTAATAGATTTCCGAAACGAGTTGAAGAGCACCAGTGCGTGCTAATTCAATAGTAGTATTATTTTGGGTATGAAATTAAATTACTCAGGACCTCTTTCCAACCCCATAGTTTTTAAAATGGAATGCATGTTGGAATGATTTTACTACTTATGTTGGAATGTTGGAATGAATTGATTATAAGAGACTTGATATATATGTTGGAATGTTGGATACAATACCCTTTCATTTTACTACTTATTATCTGCCACAATAAGAGAAACTTAATATGTTGGAATGCATTGATTGGTGGATATGCTTATCAAGGACATGCTAAGATGTCACCGAATTTATTTGAAGATGAGTAAATGCAGGGATAGTCTAGGATTGATCCCTAACCGTGTAACTTAACAAGCGAGTGAAAACTTAACAAGCGAGTGAAATGCTGCAAACAACCATAACATATCTCCTAGAAAAAGACAATTGTACATACTATATTTCATCAAGGAACAAAATTTCAGTTTTAGATGGTTATGGCAAATGTACCTTTCATTATTGAGAATTGCTCTATGACATTATCAACTATGCCATCAAATGAGGGGGACATAGCCATGTAATCCTTCAGACAGACCAAAACCGGGATGGTCAATGGCATAAACACCATAACATGTAACTTTTGTTTGTGTGTTAACAGCTTGCAGTAGGGGTGGCTTGAGGTGATGAGGGCCAGATATTAGATCAATCCAGGGCCGGGCGTGTGTCGTGGACAATGAGTGAAATTTGAAAGTGTATTGAAATTGCTTCTTCTCTGCTCAATGAGTGAACTTTCACTTCCTTACCCTCTTAGTAATTCTATTTATCACCTAGAATTTTAAGAAACTTCCTGCTTTAATACCACTTTAATTCCAGAAACGTTTTGAACATTCTTTGCAAGAGGTTCACTGAAATTATAGTATTATTTTGGGTATGAAATGGAATGCATGCTCTAGGGATATATATATATATATATATATATACACACATGCATGTGTGAGCGTATGTTGACAACATCTAATTCATCATTGGGTTGACTAGTATACTACTAGAATAGTCAAACTCAAGTATTTTGAGATTATTAATTAATTATTAGAAATAGCAAACAGTAATTTTCTATCCTTGATCTTGTTTACATACCAATTAATTAATGTTTCACGTATGGCTTTATATAATCTTCATCTACAATTCCGATTCACCTAGTATTCATGTAAAGGGCTATATAACAACCTGCGATTTCCAGATCAAAAAAAGTAAGTACATCAGAGTTCTTTCTACCTACAATCATGTAAGAAAACTACTGAGAAATCTTGGGTTAATTATCCTTAATGATGTCAACTTTATAGTTTCGATCATATAGTGTGAGGATTCTTTCACTGGTATAGGCCAACATTGGCACTGCAACATACATACATCCAAGTCTGATAAAAGAGAAAACAATTTCAACTATCTTATATATTATACCAAAAAATAGCCGAAAAAGAACATTAAAACACACATGTTATTCATGATTCATGAAGAAGAGCTTATGCATGCTGTCTTTTTGTACCATTCTCTGGCAATGAATATAAAGTATCCATGGATGATCAAGAGAATGTAGACTAGGCCCAGCAAATGATGAGCATACCAGAAGGAATTAAACCCTGCCAAATGGTGAAAAGGCCAAGGCAACTTGACGACGTTCCTCCTAAACGAATGCGTTGGGAATAAAGCATCAGTATCAACATCAAGATCCCGGTTATTCCAACAGTAGTTCCGGCTAACTCTAAGTAAGTTGGCTGGTGATAACCGAATGCTGCTCCAAAAATCGCGTCGAACTGATTCTTGGGACAAGAGGTCAGCCTCACAAAGTCGCAGGTACAATGCATTAGTATATGGATTGCTGATCCAATAACAATCCCCAACGCGATCATTTTGTGGAAGTTAATGTTATCATCACCTTACTGAGAAATGATTCTCTTAGTTGAGTTAGAGTTCTTCTACATTAAGAGAATGAGAGCCATATTGAACTTAATAGTCTCAGGTGAAGCTTTAGCAAAAGCAGATCTATGTCTGTACTGATCGAATTTCCACACGAATAGAGACAAGTTCACACATAACCAGTGTTAGAACCCATATTCTTTTCCAGTTTTCGTAGAATTTTTCTGTTTTCTTAGACAAGAATTTGCTGATAAGTGTTCTGTATTCTTTAGGTATCATTGTTCTTGTTAGCGTTTCGGTTCTCTTGTTCGTTTTCTTGCTTTCTTCCGACCCCACCATCCCTCTTAACAGAGCTTCAAGCTGCCACATCTGTTTAGGAAGATCAAGATTAGTACTTGCTAAAAAAGAAACAAGAAATCAAAGAGATGAAGATGTTACCTCTATATATCCTTTTTTATCAGGGTCCAACTCTTCCATGATCAACGAAGCGTACGTCGTAGCATGTTGCTTGAATTTAGACAGCTTATTCGCTGAAGCACTCATTACTAAAACCTTAATAAAGAATATGATCAGATGAACTTGAAAGATGAACAAAGAAAATTAAGTGTTGGTATAATCCTCACCTCTTTAACTTCATCCTCTGATAACTTCCCATCACCATTCATGTCACACCTGAAAACAACCAAGATCATATCATGTTAACTTCAACTTACACTCTCTCATTACATTACATCAATCCAGCTAATATTGTCTCACATGTCAAAGAATATATGTAGCCTAGTATCCAAATCCTGGTTGGTCATGTCTTCCCAGATTCCCTCAACTGTTGTAAGGTTATCCTGCTCGGTGTTGACGTTCCGACGCCTCACCAGAGCATCGAACAACTCTTCCACGAATTCCTTGCTGTCTCCTAGGCCTTTTCACAAACACCATCAGATCATCAAGCAAAACAGAGAAAACAGAATGAAATGCAGTGCAACTTGAACAAGAAAATATATATATATATATATATATATATATATATATATATATATATATATATATATATATATATATATATATATATATATATATATACCAATGCAGACCCCAAATTTATCCTTGAAAAGTTTATCATCAACCACATTGATCTTAAATTGCTACGATGCAATAGCTTCGGTTAGAGCGAAATGAGGGATTCACTCAATGGGCACTGAGTTTCCTTCTCTAGTAACAAAATGAACCAGAAGTAAAAGTAAGACCAGAGTGAGTCAAAAGTTCTATTTTTTTAGCTCCTACTACTTTCATTCCGTAAGGTAAGGGAAGATAGCAACTATAAATGGCCTGTCCAACTAGCCGCCTAATAACTCCTTGGCCGGCCTAGCGTAATTAAAATTATTAAGCTTCCAATTCGTTAGTAAAAAATTTCACTCTAAATAACAGGATTATAAAGTTTAAAAGTCCAAATTATCTTACTCTTGTTTGGGACAATACGACACCATATAATTAGTCATACCATTAGAAAAGTACATAATGTCAATACGATACTCACACTCAATAAGATCTATATTAGATATCATGCTTGTGGTGACAATCGATTGTAGTTAGGAGATATTAATGAAGATTATATAGAGCAACCGATATGGTGGAGTTGATAATACAGAAAGACGTGTTAGGTAGATTTCATAAGGAACTTGGTCATTAAAAGAAGAGACTCACGTAACTTTAAATTTTGAAATTTCAAAATGAGTTCCTTATTATAATGACAAAAAAGATCATCGACATGTTTTTGTGTAAAAAAAATGAAAAATAATGTAAATACAGTTGCAAAATATAAGAGATTAAAAAATCATAATATCTTGAAAATAATAAGTCACCTTTTCTTTTATTTGAATGACTTGGGGTGCTAGAGCATAGAGGGTGAGTAGACAAGCCTTATGTAATCCTTTATATGCCAAACTGGTGATGTGTTTAGTGTGCTTTTATTTGATTGACAAGTTTTTGTACTCAATCAGTCTCTCTCAATGCTAGAAATCTTGAAAACAAAAAAATATATCATTATAAAAGTGCACACGAGTTCTCCTAAATTAATTGTCCATAATAGTTTGTTATGAATTGGCTTAATCCATCTTATCTTCTTTCTTAATTAATGTGAATCCATATATGGGATCAGATTTGCAGCATGGTATATTACCTGGACTTTTTGGTTCACTACAATATTTATGGCTTGATACCACTCATTCTAATGTTACCTCATGTTTCTATTTATTTATGGATTTAACTATTTTTTAAAATTGCTAGTTTTGAGCCAATCAATTAGTTATTGCACCATTGGCACTATCAGCATCAACCTACGCCAATTTGTTTTACATTGTTTTTAGTAGAAGTTTATTGGTTACTAGCAATTTTACTTACCTTAACGTGCTCCGATTCCTTATAATTGCTACCCCAAAGTTAATTGAACCTTTTATATCGTCATGTGTTCGCATGGATTATTGAGAGAAGCCTGTTCATTGCATGTGTGATTGATGCAAGTGCTTTCAATTTTTCAAATTGATATTTCCCCTTAAAGGTGGATTTATGTTGTGTTGGATATCATCTAGATTTTACCAAACTTTGCTAATGTGTTGTGTTCAAATTTTAACTTGTGTATTTGTGTTGGTCACACGCTTGCTGACTCTGTGAGCTGCTTCAGTTTCTGTTGGTTTGATGATGAGGACTACTCATTCTTGGTGATGATGAAATTTATATATTCTGCAACTAATTGTTCAATTTACTAAAGGGTTCAAGAACGGTAGAGCTTTTTACTTTGATTTATTTCCCATTTCACATGGCCGACATCCAGTATTTTACCGTGTTAAATGTTATCCATCTCAGAACTACATTAGCCTCAATACTGCATGCTTCAAAATAAAACTTAGCTAGGTAATAGCTTGCTGCTGGCTCATAATATTACAATCTGCACTAGAAAACGCGTTAGGAGACACAACTAATGTAATAAACTACCCATCATTAAAATACAGGTCACACCTCATCATTATATGTATTAAAAAAGTTATGATAAATTTTAAAATTAGAATGTACTCTTAAGAGTATGATATTGTGGAATATTTTGAGGTTTGAATATAAATTTTAGAGTTAATTCCAAAAAAAAAAATGATAATTAATAATAAATTTAGGACTAATCTTTGTCTCTAAGAAATTGTAAATAAGAACAACATCTTTAAGTATTTTTGCAAAACACACCCAATTAAAATAAAAATAATCTCTTCTAGTTTCAAATTGGGTGCGTTTATCTACAATACTTAAATGTGATTTTTTTTTCAATTTCACAAAAATGATGTTTAACTTGTCATGGGAGCAAAGTTCGTAATTTTTTTTATTATAAACTTTTAAATTATATGACAAATGTGAAAAAATTATGCAGGTACAGTTAAGAGGAGTATAAATGGACAACCGTTTATCTTATCTTATAAAAGGTATTCCTGAGTTGATATCTCACATAATTTTTCCTAAAAAAAAGAAATGAAAAAAAGATTTGGAATAATTTATATATTAATATCGATTTTTTAAAAGAGTAAATGTGAAACCATGAATTAAAATCATGAATTATTATTATCAATACAAACATAAAATAAATGAATAAATTTAAAAGAGAGTAACTAGGGTCTAGGGTGAGACGGTTCCAAAATTAATTGGTGGAACCGGACCGGATCCTAAAATTCCATATTTGTGCCCGTATTTTCCAGATGGATCAGGTCTAATCCCGCTCATATCTCTCATTCTTTGTCCTGTTGCTAGCCATGAAATCATCGCTGATGCTCTCCTCACCTCTGCGCCGTGAATTGGAGTAGAATCCGGAGAGAATCAAAGCCTCTTCTCTTTTGCTTCCCGATTTCTTCCATTCTCTACTCAACATCCTCGATTCTTTATGCTTTGTGTTGGGGGCCAATTTGCAGCAAGTTAGGGCTTCTAATCTGCAGGAGCTGGTCTACAAGCCAAGCTGGAATTACAAGGCAATTGTTTCTGTTGTTTTCGACAACTCCGACCGCGCTCGAAGGCCTCTTAACTATGAAGATTCTCTTGAAATTACAGTATTCCGCCAGGTACTAATTATCAAAATTGTACAAACAAATGAGGTGATGAATTCAGCGGTGTCTTGGTAATTTTATTTCGATTTTGTCTCTAGAAACTATGTTGTTTTGTGATATGTCCATCAAGAGAGGAAGCGGACAAGGCGGTTGATGCGTTTCATGATAGGAAGATGCTTCCAGGGGTTAGCATAACCGTGTTTTTTTTATTCTTAAACTAGGCAATGTGTTTGTTTGTTTTAGAGTTCAAAGTGTTCTGTAGTTGTTTTATTGCTGGAAAGAATCAAGATGAGAGAAGGAATCACCTGATCTGAAAAACTGACTTGTTCTTAATGAAAATTTACTCTTCAATAGTTGGAATCTTTTAGTTGTTGGACGCTGTTGAAACAATTCTTGGATCATGCATACACAGAATTTTGAAACTTAGATTTCTGGTTTATTTCTGTTATCGCTTAATCTTTATTACTTTTCTCTTACTAACGATGATATGTTCTTACCAATGCAGGCCTCTAGTCCTCTTAAAATGAAGTATGCTGATGGAGAATTGGAAAGGCTAGGTGATTATACTTCACTCTAATACTCCATCTTTTTTTCCTTTTTCTTCTTTTGTCACATATGATGATTCTAATATCTTTTTTTCCTTTTTCTTCTTCTGTCACATATGATGATTCTTAAATAATGGTGCTGCTTTGACCTCAATATGTGCTATAAATTTGAAAATATAGCGTGTGAGTACGTTAATCTGCTTATTTATTGCTGGGTCTGTTCTTTTGATTGTGGGTTTTCTGTTCCAATTTGTTGCGTTGGTTCTCATTGCCTAGTTTAGGTGGTCTCTGTTAGAGTAGTATGCCCAGCGCACCAATTAGATTGGATATTTGTACTCTTTATAATCTAATTGGAAATATTATTATTAAAGGCTGTTTTAATTTATCTATTTTATGCATTATAACATATGCTTATTAGATAAAGTCTCTAGACCAATTTAAGCTAAAATGTATGGTTACGCATATGATGGTAATCATGGAATTTATACATAGAACTTTGGTCTTAAACATGGTTCCGAGTCAAGAATTTTTCTAAATGGGACAAAGAATAATTCAGTAAAGACTCGTACATATGATGAATGCTCGTTGGACGAGAATATCCGTAGAAAATTCTTATTGGATATGTGTCGAAATTAGAATTTTCTAATTACGATAGTACACGATTAGTCTTTAGACTTGAAGCACCATGGTAGTCTTGTGTACTTCATCTAATACTTGGATTTATCTTCTGATTGTTTAGCAATCATAAAGGGGATATGTTGGGTATTATATTGATGTACATGGAGACTTATGTGTGGCTAAGATAGAATCTAACACTTGTCTAGGACAAGAGAATCTCCTGTGTATTTCATTGTTAATGATTCAAAGACCTTGGCCAAGGCAATAAGAATAAAGATTCACAATGAATCATTGTAACATGAAATAGAAACACAGTTATTGAGTTAATAGAGTTTCGACTAATATTCCTACTCTAAACTCAATCGGGAGATTAATTGTTAGAAAGACCGTACGTGTATGTCACTCGTTAATTTGAAGGATTACTCGCTATTCACCTAACACTAGAAGATCACGCTACTTGCTAGATGTTACCGTGATTAGTAGGTTCTTGAAATTAATTAGTTAATTTCAAGTGAATTAATTAATTGGATTAATTAATATAATAATTGTTATATATAAGTTACAAGTGTTGTAAGCCTACTGCTAGAGTTAGTAGTGAGCCTAAATGATCACACATTAATTTGAATGAACGACTTTTATCAATTGGAACAATAGTTAAATTGTTAACTATTTATTATAATTAAATAATTTGATTATTTAATTTGATTGTCAAAATGAAAATAAATCAATTCGATTGATTTATGTGGTTGGGATTTATATATTAATAAGATTCAATTATAAGTCCAACACTAATGGGTTTTTTTTTTTTATGTTAAACTCATTAATTAATGAAAGCACCGAAAGTTGTATTTGATGTGGTCCATGATCTATAATCAATTGAGATCTTATAATTGAATGTGATGTGGTCCATGATCTATTGAATTATTTTAAAAGATAGTGGTGAGTGTGTTAGGTAAAAAAAAAAAAAAAAAAAGGAAAATCCCACTTTCTTATGATATATACTTCACGTTCTTCACAAAGAGAGGTAGTAGTTTTTTTTTTAGAAATTTTCTTTCGTCTTCTACGTTATTCATTTGGTAAACAATCTTTGGAGAATAATTATACTGATAATTATTCTTCAATTTGTTTTTCTTATCACAAGTTGATACGGGAAACGTTCATTGATATCAACAGTTTTACACTACTAGCGAAGTGTAATATTTGTGTTGTTCATTCAATCTGTGGATTACTTTAGAGGGGATACACTTGGATCCCTTATTGAGAAGTACGGAGTTTTAGCCACAATCCGGAATCGATTCCCTCACTCCTTGCATCAATTGGAAGAAAGTCTACAAGGGTAAAAATTATCTTTACGTAGATTTCTTTCAATATATTTTAATACCGGATCTTATAATCGTTTTAGAGCATCCGGGATGAAACCTTTTCATATATTTAATAAATATGATTTATTAATTATAAAAAATTTTAAATTCCGCTGCGTTCACCCGGATGGCTATGACGAACCCAACAGTGGTATCAGAGCCTAGGTTCACGGTGTTGAAATATATTTGGTACTAAAATTGTTTTAGTATTATTTAATGGTTAAATAAGAATACTTGAAACAATGAGAAAATGTTTCTCGACAGTTATTAATTACTTTAAAATTTCAACTGTTTTAGTAGGATAAGAATTGTTCTTAAACTACTATTTATACAGTTAAAATTTTTCGGTAATTTTAATAAAATTGACTAAATATTAGTTTATGACTATATTGTTTTCACGTGTGAATATGAAATATTAAATAAAAATTATTTATATTTCTTATTCAAAATATTTATTTGGAATGAAATTTAAGCAATACGTTGTATTTAATGAGAAATTGTTTCTTGAAATATCATTGTTTAATATAATAATTATTATTGATAATTTGTTATCAATATTTAATATTTATTTTGATAAAAACATTAGATGTTTATTATCAACAATGATATTTGATGGCTATTTCTAGAAATGGGTTTCTAAGAAAAATATTTCTAAGTAGAAATAATTAGCTATCATTGAATTGATTTGGTTTTATTAATTTAGAAATTGTTTCTTAATTAAATAAGACCAACAAAATTCTTAAAGTCAATTCTAAAATTTAGTTTTATAATATTGACTAATTGTTAGTCATAATTCTCAACTAGTATTATTTTAAAATGAGAAATAGGAATAATTGTTATTCTTATATCTCGTTACGGTATTATTCATTGTGAATGGATATAAATAAATTTAATATGTTAAATGCATATTTATTTATTTAGGGATGATCATGAGCCTTGGACTTTATGTGATGGTTGTAATTTATTTGGATTTTATGGGGACTGCGAGCCTCTTTAATTTACATTTGTAAGTTCTTTAAATTTATGCAATGAGAGTAGATTAGTCCGTGAGAATTTAATTTTATTCATTGTAAATTGGAGGACTTGAAGGAAGCCCAAAAGAAGACCCAATTGTTGATGGGTAATTAAATGTAATAGAATAGATGCTCAAGGCCCATAAGTGTATGGGTTTTACATTATGATGTAAAAGTTCTCATTATCCCTTAGATTGACCATAGACCCGTTTTGGCTCAAACGGGTCGCATAGGTTGGCCATGATCATCCCACCGCTTTATGTATGTATAGGATATATGCATGCTAGAATTTATTTAATGCACTCATTTGATGAACATTAAATAATTTACCTTAATGGAATGATGAGGTCTTGGAAATAAAATAATCCCTAAGTTTTTGAAACTTATACAAAAATTTTCGAAAATTTTATTTCAAACAAATATGGATATGATGAGTATGACCCATCAATCCATGCCTACTATCAAAAGATAGAGACATGATGATGCTACTACACTTAACCATTGGCCATGAGTCGTGGGGTGGGTTTGTGGAAGAAAGCTGTGTTCTTTATCTATCATAATGATGCTCATGAATTAAATGCATCACTGCATCGGCCATGAGTCGTGGGGTGTTTTGATGTTTTAATTGCATGAATGTTTGATAGGTATTGTTTGACACTAAGTAACGCATGGGCTCATAAAATTGAGGTATACGTGAAAGGTGAGGTAAAACAAATTGAGGGTTGTATAGTGATACAATTGTAAAACGTTTTACTACCGAAGAGAATTTTTCATGGGCTCATAAAATTGGGGTGTGAGGAATTCTATTTGGGCCTCAAACCTACTAGAAAATTATGATTTTCCGATTTTCATTGGGATTATGAAATTCGAATAAAATAGTGGGAGACATTTAATATTGAAGACCTTATATTAAATTAATATTAATTTTCATAGTTTTCTCATTTTCTGCTTCATCATTTTGTAGATTCATCTACTGAAATGGCAAACAATCATATAACCGCTTTAATTGGGCAAAACAAGTTAACTGGACCAAACTTTAATGATTGGCTGAGAAATTTTAAAATTCTCTTAAAATCTGAAAGAAGTGAATATGTTCTTGATAAATCAATCCCTGACGCACCTGGTGCTAATGCTACGACTGAGGAACTTGAGAAGTTCAAACGTCATCAGGATGACGATCTGAAAGCTCGGTGCTACATGTTAGCATCTATGTCAAATGAACTGCAGAGACAAAATGAGGATCAAACCTCTGCTTATGCTATTCTTAAACGACTCGAGAACTTGTTTGGTGAGAATAGCAGGCAACAAAGATATGAGATATCTAAAGAGCTCTTCCGCAGTCATATGGCTGAGGGCTCTTCAGTCCAGGAACATGGATTGAAGATGATAGCCCTAACGGAACGACTCGCGTCATTGAAAGTTGAGGTTCCACCTGAGCTTTGCACTGATTTGTTGTTGCAGTCTCTGCCCCCTTCATTTGACACATTTGTTGTCAATTATAACATGCATAACATGACGAAAAGTCTTACTGAGCTTGTTAGCATGTTAAAGACAACTGAGTCCACGATGAAAAGGGACAAATCAGTCATGTTTGTTGGGTCCACTTCTGGATCTAAGGCTGCAAAGCCAAAGAAAAAGAAGGGAAATAGAAAGGGTTCTAACAATCCCAACAAACTGAAAGCAAAGGGAGGTGTCAAGAAAAAGAAAACTTCTCAGTCCAATGATAAGTGTCACCACTGCAATCAAACTGGACACTGGAAGAGGAACTGCAAGGATTACCTTGCAACCCTGAAAAGTTCAGGTATTTATTATGTTGAAGTTAACTTATCAGTTAATGATACTTCTTGGGTATTAGATACCGGTTGTGCCTCACACATTTGCAATGATTTGCAGATAATGGAAAGAAGTAGAAAGCTAAAAACAGGAGAAATGGTTCTAAGGCTGGGGAATGGAGCAAAGGTTGCTGCATTAGCCATAGGAACTATTCATCTAGCTTTAAATAATGATTTAGTTTTGGTATTGAACAATTGTCTTTATGTTCCTGAGATTATTAAGAACATTATCTCTATTCCTGTTTTGGATAGAGAAGGTTATTGTTTTAAATTTGAACATGGAAGTTGTTCCATTTCTAAATGTTCTTCTTTAATCACTATTTGCATATTGACGAATGGTTTATATACCTTAACTCCCCAAAATTTCATTCTTAATCTTCAACAGAATAAAAGAAAATTAGATAACCGTAGTTCTATCACATTATGGCATGCAAGATTAGGTCATATTTCTAAGAAAATGATAAATAAGTTGGCAAAATTGCTTGACCTAAAGGACGAGCAAGAACTACCAACATGTGAGTCCTGTCTCAAGGGAAAGATGACCAAATCTCCATTTGTTGGACAAGTGGAACGAGCTACACATCTATTGGAATTAATTCTACAGATGTATGTGGGCCATTAAATGTTAATGCTCGTGGGAACTACAGCTACTTCTTAACCTTTACCGATGACTTCTCTAGGTATGGTTATGTGTACCTATTAAGGTACAAATCTGAAGTTTTTGAAAAGTTCAAAGAATTCAGAACTGAAGTAGAGAAACAAACTGGCTTAAGTATAAAAACACTTCGATCAGATCGAGGGGGTGAATACTTAAGTGCAGAGTTTTTAGATTATCTAAAAGAGAATGGGATTCTCTCACAGTGGACTCCTCCTGGCACTCCCCAACTCAATGGAGTTTCGGAACGCAGGTATCGAACCTTGATGGACATGGTTCGATCTATGATGAGTTTCACATCATTACCTCTTTCTTTTTGGGGCTATGCTTTAGAAACGGCAGCTCACCTATTAAATAGGGTGCCTTCTAAGGCCGTTCCTACTACACCTTATGAGATGTGGTGTGGTAAAGCACCCTCATACAAATACCTTCGGGTATGGGGGTGTGATGCTTACGTAAAGCAACAAATGGGAGATAAATTGGATATGAGATCCAAAATATGTAAGTTTGTTGGATATCCAAAGGAATCAATTGGATATTACTTCTACGATACCTCGGAACAAAAGGTGTTTGTTTCAAGGAATGCCACGTTTCTTGAAGAAGAATTTCTATCTGATAGAAATGGCAAACTCGTAGAACTTGAAGAAGTTCAAGAAACAACAAACCTTCCAATTGCAGTGAGTGAACAACCAGTAGAAACTGGGACATCTGATACACAACCTCTTAGGAGATCAGAAAGGATACCTAAAATACCTAGTAGGTACACTTTGTTATTAGAAAACAAAGAAGATGGACTCCTTTTGGATAATGATCCAAGAAGCTATGGAGAGGCAATGTCAGACATTGACTCAAAGAAATGGCAAGAAGCAATGCAATCCGAGATGGACTCCATGTACTCTAACAAAGTATGGACTTTGGTAGACCCACCAGAAGGAACAGTTCCTATTGGATGCAAATGGGTTTACAAGCAAAAGCTTGGAGCTGATGGGGAGGTAGCAACCTATAAGGCAAGACTGGTTGCTAAAGGTTATTCTCAAAAACAAGGAATTGACTATGAGGAAACCTTTTCACCAGTAGCAATGCTAAAATCCATTCGAATTTTATTAGCTATATCTGCATATTATGACTATGAGATATGGCAAATGGATGTAAATACTGCTTTTCTTAATGGTAACGTTAAGGAAGAGATCTATATGAAGCAACCTGAGGGCTTTATATCCAGTGGGAGTGAGCAAAAGGTTTGCAAGCTCCAAAGATCCATTTATGGGCTTAAACAAGCTTCGAGGAGTTGGAACATTCGATTCGATGAAACAATCAAATCGTTTGATTTTCAAAAGAATCCGGATGAACCATGTGTATACAAGAAAGTTAATGGCAGTGCAGTTACTTTTATTGTGCTCTATGTTGATGACATCCTACTTATCGGAAACGATATAGGTATGTTGCAGTCAACAAGAACTTGGTTGTCTAAACAATTCTCCATGAAGGACTTGGGAGAAGCATCATTTATTCTAGGAATAAAGATCTATAGAGATAGATCTAGAAGAATGATCGGACTATCCCAATCCATGTACATAGATAAGATACTAAAGAGATTTAGTATGGAAGAATCCAAACGAGGATTCTTGCCAATGAGTCATGGGGTTTCACTTTCTAAGGCTATGTCTCCTAAGACGCCTGAAGAAAGAGAAAGAATGACTCGCGTGCCTTATGCTTCAGCAATTGGAAGCATAATGTATGCAATGCTATGTACAAGGCCTGATGTCGCACATGCTCTAAGTGTCACGAGCAGATATCAGTCAAATCCAGGTGAAGAACACTGGAAGGTCGTCAAGATGATCCTTAAGTACTTAAGAAGGACTAAGGATATCTTTTTGATATATGGCCCTGGAGAACTGAAACTAGAAGGATATACTGATTCTAGTTTTCAGTCTGATGTGGATGACTTTAAGTCAATGTCAGGTTATATATTCACTTTGAACGGTGGTGCAGTAAGTTGGAAGAGTTCCAAACAAGAAACTACTGCAGACTCCACCACTGAAGCTGAATATATAGCTGCATCAGATGCAGCGAAGGAAGCTGTTTGGATCAAGAACTTTATCCAAGGGTTGGGTATAGTTCCATCTATTGTTGATCCAGTAATGATATACTGTGATAACAATGGAGCCATTGCGCAAGCAAAGGAACCAAGATCTCATCAAAGATCCAAGCATATCTTGAGAAGATACCACTTGATTAGAGAAATCATGGGGAGAGGCGATGTCGTTATGGATCGAGTCGCTTCAGCAGAAAATGTAGCAGACCCACTGACTAAGCCTTTGGCTCAAAAGATATTTGAGAAACATCTTGAAAAGATGGGACTTAAATATATGGGTAATTGGAGCTAAGGCAAGTGGGAGATTGTTAGAGTAGTATGCCCAGCGCACCAATTAGATTGGATATTTGTACTCTTTATAATCTAATTGGAAATATTATTATTAAAGGCTGTTTTAATTTATCTATTTTATGCATTATAACATATGCTTATTAGATAAAGTCCCTAGACCAATTTAAGCTAAAATGTATGGTTACGCATATGATGGTAATCATGGAATTTATACATAGAACTTTGGTCTTAAACATGGTTCCGAGTCAAGAATTTTTCTAAATGGGACAAAGAATAATTCAGTAAAGACTCGTACATATGATGAATGCTCGTTGGACGAGAATATTGTATTCCATCAATATTAGTGTTGTGACACAAATTCATATATGTAGATACTTATTAGAGAATAAGTTTATCGAACATGATCCGTAGAAAATTCTTATTGGATATGTGTCGAAATTAGAATTTTCTAATTACGATAGTACACGATTAGTCTTTAGACTTGAAGCACCATGGTAGTCTTGTGTACTTCATCTAATACTTGGATTTATCTTCTGATTGTTTAGCAATCATAAAGGGGATATGTTGGGTATTATATTGATGTACATGGAGACTTATGTGTGGCTAAGATAGAATCTAACACTTGTCTAGGACAAGAGAATCTCCTGTGTATTTCATTGTTAATGATTCAAAGACCTTGGCCAAGGCAATAAGAATAAAGATTCACAATGAATCATTGTAACATGAAATAGAAACACAGTTATTGAGTTAATAGAGTTTCGACTAATATTCCTACTCTAAACTCAATCGGGAGATTAATTGTTAGAAAGACCGTACGTGTATGTCACTCGTTAATTTGAAGGATTACTCGCTATTCACCTAACACTAGAAGATCACGCTACTTGCTAGATGTTACCGTGATTAGTAGGTTCTTGAAATTAATTAGTTAATTTCAAGTGAATTAATTAATTGGATTAATTAATATAATAATTGTTATATATAAGTTACAAGTGTTGTAAGCCTACTGCTAGAGTTAGTAGTGAACCTAAAGGATCACACATTAATTTGAATGAACGACTTTTATCAATTGGAACAATAGTTAAATTGTTAACTATTTATTATAATTAAATAATTTGATTATTTAATTTGATTGTCAAAATGAAAATAAATCAATTCGATTGATTTATGTGGTTGGGATTTATATATTAATAAGATTCAATTATAAGTCCAACACTAATGGGTTTTTTTTTTATGTTAAACTCATTAATTAATGAAAGCACCGAAAGTTGTATTTGATGTGGTCCATGATCTATAATCAATTGAGATCTTATAATTGAATGTGATGTGGTCCATGATCTATTGAATTATTTTAAAAGATAGTGGTGAGTGTGTTAGGTAAAAAAAAAAAAAAAAGAAAGGAAAATCCCACTTTCTTATGATATATACTTCACGTTCTTCACAAAGAGAGGTAGTAGTTTTTTTTTTAGAAATTTTCTTTCGTCTTCTACGTTATTCATTTGGTAAACAATCTTTGGAGAATAATTATACTGATAATTATTCTTCAATTTGTTTTTCTTATCACAAGTTGATACGGGAAAACGTTCATTGATATCAACAGTTTTACACTACTAGCGAAGTGTAATATTTGTGTTGTTCATTCAATCTGTGGATTACTTTAGAGGGGATACACTTGGATCCCTTATTGAGAAGTACGGAGTTTTAACCACAATCCGGAATCGATTCCCTCACTCCTTGCATCAATTGGAAGAAAGTCTACAAGGGTAAAAATTATCTTTACGTAGATTTCTTTCAATATATTTTAATACCGGATCTTATAATCGTTTTAGAGCATCCGGGATGAAACCTTTTCATATATTTAATAAATATGATTTATTAATTATAAAAAATTTTAAATTCCGCTGCGTTCACCCGGATGGCTATGACGAACCCAACAGTCTCACTGTCAGATTGTACTTGCGAGAAAATAAGGTCTTCATAGAAGGAATTGAGGGCAAAGTATTTCTCGACGGAGGTCCATATCGTAACTGCTGAATGCATCATAAAACTGCCTGACGACTTCCGTGGCTGATTCCACCTCAATCGGTGCCGTCTAGTTACTGCTCCGCTGCGCCAGGCGACAGCGACTTGTGTAATCACGTGAATTTGGTAGCCTGTGATTACTGAAAGGTGTAGTGATGGTTTTGGAAGGGGGAGCAGGGATTGGGAAGGCGGGAAGTGCAAGTGCAAGTGATTGAATCATCGTGTATTATGCCAATCCAAATAACTGCTTCTGGATATGTGTATATAAATTGGTATGGTATTTTAAAGACTTACCAAATCACTCTTTACTATGTGGACAGTCAATATTTTGAGTTAAACTCGTTTTTAATATGTTTCACTATTCCACTCAAGTCACTTTCCAATTAATAGTTGTTTTCCTGGTTTGGTTCTTCATTGAATAGTCATTGTAGTATGAGGAATTCATTGGATACGGAATTGTGTGTTTTAAAAACATGACGTGTGATCAGAATTAAGCGATGGTACAAGACTAAATCTAGAGTAATCTAATTAATTATAAAGAGTAACTTAAATTAGTATAAATAGTAATTCTATTAATTTTTAGAAAGATTAGAGTATCAAATCAGATAGTAACATAAATTATTACAAAATTAACATAAATTATTATAAAGATTAATCCTAATAGAAAAAGACAATCTTATTTAATTTTTATAAAGATTAATCTCAAATCAAAGAGTAACCTAAATTATTATAAAGAGTAACTTAAATTATTATAAACAGTAATCTTAATAATTTTTCAGAAAGATTAGAGTCTCAAATCAAAGAGTAATCTAAATTATTATAAAGAGTAAGCTAAATTATTATAAAGAGTAATCCTAATAGAAAAAGGCAAGTTGTTTGATTTTCAGAAATATTAAAGTCTCAAATCAAAGAATTACCTAAATTATTATTATAAAGAGTAACCTAATTACTTATAAAAAGTAACCCAATTAATATGAAAGCATACAATTTAAAGTTCTCCCAAAATTATTTGCTCTAACTAGTTGAAAACACAACCATATACACACAAGC
Organism: Pogostemon cablin; assembly: GCA_023678885.1. Taxonomy (NCBI): domain Eukaryota; kingdom Viridiplantae; phylum Streptophyta; class Magnoliopsida; order Lamiales; family Lamiaceae; genus Pogostemon; species Pogostemon cablin. Next base: position 2,095,126 of record CM042973.1, read on the forward strand.
TGATTTTTTTTTCCCTTTTGGACAGCATCAAAACATCATGTCTGGATGAAGTTGAAGCACGCAACTATGAGGAAATGAAGCAACTAGGCGCATTTGTTCAGGAGCCTCTTCTGTCGACTATTTTTTAGCTCTTCTGTGGAGGAAGCGGTTGACTTGATTATACTCGTTTATGGTGGCCACGGTTTTTATTTGTGGTGCATGGTGTTGGAATATCGAATTGTTGCAAGTTTATTACTTAAAAAGATAGCCAAGAAGATGTCTCAAAATATCATATCAACTTTAATTCAACACCTATTCAACGGATTGAATAATGTTTGTTGTGATGATTTCATTCAAGAATTTTTAGTACTTCTGCATAAACAAAAGCTATGTTAATGAAATACAAGAGAAAAGAAGATCAAGAACTATAACCACAATCCACCATACCATGAATAATATCTTTAGGAAACAGCAGAAGCAATTGAAACAGAAGTAAGGTTTTAATTGAATTTATCATAACAATGTTTTAAAGCTAAACTAATGCACTAATGCATAACAAAAATAACCCAAAACCCTTCCATCATATATGATAATTGGCAAAAGATCAATCAATTCATGGCATACATTCTCAGGAAAAGCTGAACCAAGGCAAGTTTGAATCAGCCATCTTCACTCGATAATGGATTGAATGACACCTGCGCCAACGGTCTTCCCACCCTCCTGGATAGAAAATCTCATCCCCTGCTCACAAGCAATGGGAGTGATGAGCTCAACATCCATCTTCACACGATCACCGGGCATCACCATCTTCGACTCCTCATCCTTATCGTTCATGATGGTGTTCACCTTCCCCGTGACATCAGTAGTTCTCATGTAAAACTGAGGTCTGTAACCTGCAAAGAAAAAGGAGTGCCTCCCACCCTCTTCTTTCTTCAACACATACACAATGGCTATAAATTTCTTATGGGGAGTGATGGTACCCGGCTTCGACAACACCATCCCTCTCTGCATATCTATTTTCTGGATACCTCTCAACAACAATCCCACATTGCCACCAGTCATGGCATCATCAAAGGTTTTCTGAAACATCTCCACACCTGTAACAGTGGTGGTTCTTGTGTCTTTCAACCCACAATATCAACTGTATCTCCCACCTTAATAGTCCCTCTCTCTACTCTACATGTAGCTACTGTACCTCTACCAGTGATGGTAAAAACATCCTCAACAGCCATCAGGAATGGCAAATCAGTTTGTCTTTGAGGAATGGGAATGTAACTATCTGCTTCATCCATCAATTTATAGATTTTATCTACCCATTAATTTTCCCCTTTTTTTATTTGGGGGGTTTTCCATTAAGGCCTCAAGAGCAAGTAAAGCAGAAATAGCAACAATGGGGATTTCATCACCAGAAAATTCATAAGAGGAAAGCAATTCCCTTACCTCCAATTCCACCAATTCGAGCAGCTCTTCGTTGTCAACCTGGTCCTGTTTGTTCAAGAAAACACACATATTTAGAACCCCAACTTGTTTGGCTAACAGAATGTGCTCCTTCGTTTGTGGCATCGGCCCATCGGTGCCGAAAATTACCAGAATTGCACCGTCCATTTGAGGGTAGATGCGGATTTCAAGATGGTAGAGAGGGGATCTAGAGTCTGTGTTGGAAGACTGAAGGAGAGGGAGCGGTACAGGTGGTGGGGTGCGGTCGACTGTATCTTCAAAGCGGCCTACGAGTCTCGTGGTTGGGGATGATCGGGTAGGTGAATCGTAATGGGGATGGGTTTGGACGTTGAATTAGCATCGGGGGTAGGGGTTCTAGAATCAGAGGCGGCGGGAGAATGTTGGTTGTGAAAAATGAGGGGGACTCATATCTAATTAAAAGATTCGGTCCCAACATTTAAAAAAAAGACGGTTCCAACCTAGTGTTTGTCAATTTAAAATTTAGTAATTTCAAATTCTATACATTTCAATATTTTGAAATTTACAAATCTGTAATCCTAGATTTTGTTGAATAAAAAAGTTCAGTTCAAAGAGAAGGCCCAATTTTTTGTGGGCCAGTTCAATTCATTTTGAACAATTAAAAGAGGTTGAGGGCATTTACGGTATATCAAATCAGCCACTCTAACCCGAGCAGGGATGTCAATCTTGCCCTGGCCCGCCCCGTCCCGCAAGATTTGGGGCGGCCCAGATTTGGCCCAGAGTAGACACGGGGCGGGCCGGCTCGGACATGTACGCATGCGAGGCGGGTCCGGATCTTAATTAATCTCCGCCCCGTTATATATAATAAAAATTATATTAATTATTTATTATGATATATTATTCTGTGGACTGTGGAACTAACCCTATGAACTTAGCCTCAATTTTGGTATAAATTGATTAGAGTAAGCGTGCTCTATCGTGTGTAGCACGTAAGTGACCAAGTGCAAAATTTATAATATCGAACCCAAGGGAGAAAGTGATGTATCCGTATTCGAAAGATATTTCACTCTAGAAGGATTAATCAATAAAAGGAGAGAGTGATTAACACTACAAACTACCTAAGAAAGCAATTAAAGGATAGAAAATGTACATATGAGATGGATAATGGGTGATGGTGAGCAATCTGAGAAGTATGTAAGCCAAGCAATATAATGGAAAAAACTCATGTAGATTCACACACACACATGCTTTGAAGGTCATCATGTTATGATATTAAGGGCAATAACTTATGTATCCCTAATCCCTATGACCAAGGCAATTAGGTTCTCAACTCTTTTACAAGTTTAAATCTCCTATGATTGTGTCTTACTCTCAATTCTCATGAAGGTACTATGATCATAAGTTGGGTTCCCCTCACTAGTTCATCACTAATGTCCTATCATGAGGTTCTAAGCACAAGAAGGGTATGGCTTACCTCCCCTCACACTAACTAAGTCATCTCGTGCAATCAACGATGCAATTAAATCACTAAGCATAATATTGGAATGACCATCCTAACACTATGAATAGAAAATTTAACCACACAAATCATACACGAAATGAGAATAAGCATTCATGATAGAAAATATTCATACAATCATTTCTTCGAACACGTGGTGTGCAAAATCTACATTATTCTTCACCAATCATATTGCTAGCCTCACATGAGGACTAGCCACTCCAAATCATAATATAATCAATATTGTCCATGGCATGCTCCAATTGAGCTAAATAATGAAGAAAACAACAAATCAAAGGTTGATGGGCTTCCCTTTTGAAGTTGGTCTTCTCTCCCTTCAACATGCTCCAATCTTCACTTCTTGATGTTCTTCCCTTCTTAGATTGGTGGATTAGTGGAATGGATGGATGGATTTGAGGAAATAAAGAGGAATAGATGGATGGATTGAAGGATAGAGGAATGAGATGGAAAATGGAAAATGGATGAAGATGGAGGTGTAAAATGTGTAAAATGGTGTGTGATGTGTGTGGGCACCCAAAACCCTTGATTTTCTGCCTTCAAATGTTGATATTGGGGGTATTATACCTCCTCAACACACCTGGAAATCTCACAAAGTTGTAAAACGCGATTTTGGCCAAAGTGCAAGAAAACACGGGCTTGTTTTTATGCACTTGCCCGTGTTTTTCTGCAGATTTTCAGCTTTCTGTATGTTTGGTCACCTGCAGAAAAACACAGGCAATACATAAAAACACGGGCGTGTTTTTATGTATTTTGGCCAATTTTCTATTTTTTTTCATTCTTCTCCATTCTTCATGCTTTTTATCACCATTTATCTTCATAATCACCTATCCAAAGACATGAAAATCAATATCATCATTTTCCCAAAATACAATATAAAAAGATACAAAAATACGAAACAAAAGGACGAAAACACACACAAAAATGACATAAAATCTAGGTGAAAATAGCGACGATCACCCTAGTTCTCTCTCATCCTTTCACCACAGCAGTCCAGCCGTTTCACGCCTCCCTCCCTCCATTTCCCAATACACAGTCAGCTCTGAGTCTTTCTCTCATTTTTTCCAAATTTCAAAGGACAAGCCGCCAATCCATCCGCCAGCCACCGTCCTCCCCCCATTTCCCAAGTTCCAACAGTACATATCCTTTTTGATCAGGGTCCAACTCTTCCATGATCAACAAAGTCGTACGTCGTAGCATGTTGCTTGAATTTAGACATCTTATTCGCTGAAGCACTCATTACTAAAACCTTAATAAGGAATATGTTCAGATGAACTTGAAAGATGAACAAAGAAAATTAAGTGTTGGTATAATCCTAACCTCTTTAACTTCATCCTCTGATAACTTGCCATCACCATTCTTGTCACACCTGAAAACAACCAAGATCATATCATGTTAACTTCAACTTACACTCTCTCATTACATTACATCAATCCAGCTAATATTGTCTCACATGTCAAAGAATATATGTAGCATACTATCCAAATCCTGGTTGGTCATGTCTTCCCAAATTCCCTCAGTTGTAGTAAGGTTATCCCGCTCGGTGTTGACGTTCTGAAGCCTCGCCAGAGCATCGAACAACTCTTCCGCGAATTCCTTGCTGTCTCCTAGGCCTTTTCACAAACACCATCAGATCATCAAGCAAAACAGAGAAAATAGAATGAAATGCAGTCTAACTTGAACAAGAAAACATATATATATATATATATATATATATATATATATATATATATATATATATATATATATATATATATATATATATATATATATATACACACACACACACACACCAATCCAGACCCCAAATTGATTTAAAGGAATATATGGTTACTAATACACCACCATAAATATTTCATACACATGAAAATGTAAAGATGTTGGAAAACTCTCAGATGCACATATTTAATTACCATATGAAAATTGGCAATGGAAATGCCACTTCGAGTGACCCCAGGTAGAGGCGGAGGTTTGGAGATAGTGGAATAGCAGAGGATCAAACAGGTGGTGCAGGTCGATCGGAGAACTAACATTGATCGGAAGATTGTGGCATTTTTTGGGTGAATTAGGGATTTCATTCCACAGACTAAAGGGATCAAACAAAAAAATACAAAAGTTATGACAAATACGGATCGAAGAAAAGATGCAACACATGAAAAATGCATGCTGGAGCTAAACTGCTATTGGATTGAGACAGGGCACAAGCAATGCACTACGTATACCTGAAATTGAAGGAAAATAAATGTGAGATTTCCAATTTAGGATCAGAAACAATTTGACAATATTCAAAAGGAGCCCTAAATTTATAATACTTAGATCATAATTCAATTTTTTATATGTGAACAAAATAAAACTTGATTTGAGAATAAATATAATCCACTTCATCAAAATGAACACACGTTTAAAACTCAGTCAAGATCTAAAAGAAACAGACCTTGAAATTTCTCTTGGTTCTTCTTCTGACCATCCATTTAGAAACTTGTCGTTGATCACGTGGGTCGCGACGGAAGAAAATCTGCAGAGTGAAGGTTTGTTAGGGTTCAGTCTAATACACACGTACGGCAGAAGGTGTTTAGCAAATGCAATCAAGATTGTGTAGTAGAAATTAATGGTGTAGATTTATTTTTCACTACAAGAAAACAATCAAATTCCAACAGAAAAATTCCATCGAAAAGCAAATCCGTTGGAAATTTTAGAGTTCCAACGAATTTTCCAACGAAACTTTAAACAATTGGAAAATTCCAACGAAAATTCCCATGAAAATTTAAACCGTTGGAAATTTCCAATGTTAATTCCAATAGTCTGATAAACTATTGGAAATTTCCAACGAAAATTCCTATAAAACTTAAAATTGTTGGAAAGTTCCAACGAAAATTCCCATATAAATTTAAATCGTTGGAAAATTCCAATGCTAATTCCAATAGCTTGATAAACCATTGGAAATTTCCAATAAAAATTCCAATTAAACTTAAGCCGTTGAAAAATTCCTATGAAAATTCCATCAAAAAAAGAGACTTCAATAAATTTAAATGTCAATTTATAACATAAAATATATATTAGTTAAGTTGGTAAATGATAAGGTGATATACGCAAGAGGTCAAGGGTTCGAATCCGAATAAATATTTTTTTTATCGTTGGAAAATTCCAACGGAGTTCGAAGATCATTGGAATTTATTCCAACGGTAATTCCAAAAGAAAATTCCGTTGGAAAAATGTTTGAATCACTTTTAGATAAAAAAAATTCCAACAAAAAAATGTCGTTGGATTCACTGTTGGATTTTGAAACCGTTGGAAATGCTGTTGGAAAAATGACATTCCAACGGCCACTTTTCCAACAGAAAAAATTTATTGGAATATCTGTTGGAATCATGAATTCCAACGGTATTTTAACATTTTCCAACGATTTTTCACCGTTGGAATTCGGCAATTTTCTTGTAGTGTTTAAAAAATAAATGGCATATATTAAAACAAATAAGTTACCCTAGGTGAATATAGATTAAGTAAAATGGTAAAATTGATTTTGGGGGAAAATATTTTATCCTACATTAGTGGTAAAATAGGTGCTATTATATATATATAAAGATATAAAGATAAAGATTTCAGTATAAAAAGAAGAAGGAATGAATCACCTATTCTCCAGAAAAAACCCACCAAATTTGATGATTGAAAAAGCTTGAATTGGAAACAGATGGTTCCTCATTCTAACCACCAGCGCAAATTGCTCAAATAATTACCCCACCATATGAATTTCCCTAGAAACTCAATCCTGCATGAAATAAAATTAAAATGTCAGGTAGAAATAGACAGGGGAAAGAAATATTAGATGAACCCAAAGTTCATAAAATATTATCCCAAAGTAATTGATCGGTTATGATCAACAAAATAGTTTTTAAATATAGAGTTTTCTAAAGGGTCATAATCCTTGATAAGCATCTATATTTTTCGAACATTGCTGCTTCACATTGGACGTGAATAGTCATTGCAAATGCAATAAAAAACTATTAAAACCTACATCGATTGTCTGCTGCTGATGCTATATTTTGGAGTGTCATCGTCATCTTCATCTCTATAGATGATTACTTTTGAAGCCCAAATCGCAGCCGCCACTAACTTCACTGTAAAAATGTAAATGGAAAAATATGAAGAGATATTTAAGAGATAAGAAAACATGTATCAAATATGCAAGTTTAATAATGCTTTTATTAATCGCTGATATTTTGTTTACTGTCTAATTGAGATGCACAATAAGAACCATCAGTCATAGACCCTAATTCTTATGCTAATGGGAGAATGTCAATTATCAATACAAATCTGAAAAGTACTTTTAAAACATGTAGTTTTATATGATTCTTGGGAACAATAAGTTAATTTTCAATAAGTTAATATTATAGAAATACATTTTGCCCATTTAATAGAGTAGATAAAATGATGAAAATTTTGCTCAATATTTAAACATTACATCATAGTATTGAAAATAGAATATCTAGCTGAAGACCATAGAATACCGTGACCTATATAACAGTATAGGAAAAACATAGTCACAATAAAAGAACAAATCACTCATGTAGATAATTACAAAGAAATCTATATTAAATGATATACAAATAATCTTATAATACAAATAATAAAAGGAATTATCCGTAGGCGACACAAATTCAGCTTAGTGTTAATTGAGCTATAAGCATAAAATATAAACAATATTTAATCTTGTAAACATCATAACAAAATTAATAGTATTACATAATTAACAATAGCCTGAATGAGAGGATATTATGCTACATAATTTAAATTTTCAAATGCATAGGCTGTATAAGTGAGTGGATAAAAGGCTTTCTAATTATTAGTACTCCAATAAGTGAGTAGTACTGCGTAATTAACAATAGGCTTTCTTTTTAATAGTACTCCGTTAATGAAATCTATAGTACTACATAATAAGCTATATAACTGTTTATCCGTATTCAGTTAAAGTCTCTTCTAAAATGGACAAAAGCCTGAAAAAAATACAAAAAATAAACAGAACCACCCCATAAGCCACCCACAAAAAATAAACAGAACCACCCCATATGCATCTATATTCTTCTTTCCTTCAATCAAGAAAATGACACATCAACCATATCCCCATAACTCACCTTGCAGACTTGCAACTCTTGGCGTCAAGTGGTGCTTTGCCTTTCATGGCTAGTGCATTCTGAAAAGCAATTCAAAGAGACCTGTTAGGACTGAAGCAATAATTTTGTTAAAATCTAAAGTTAGTTGTATTAATATTCTTACACTTGGTGAGTAAAGTAGTTGTTTTCATATACCAGTTACGATACATGTTCCTGCAGCCTATCACTTTCTTCATTCGAGAGTTTGTTCATGGCAGCAATAGAATAGTCTGTCAAAAATAAAAATAGAAGATTGTTATAACTCTCGATGGAACAAAAAACATGCTGATTCCTAAACCCACAACACCTAAACATCATCGAATTATTTGAACATATAAAAAAAATTAGGTGCAGATGTAAATTGAGATTCAACATACCCATATAGCTTTTGCATTCTCTCCCAGTTTACGCAAAATTAAATGAATTCGAATTGTCATTCGATAACCAGAGCGAGGTTGCGAGTTTCCTAGCGGAAACCGTCGATCTTTCGCCGAGCAGATGAACTTAGTCGCATTTCTAGTGAAATGTGTAGAGTAAGAGACTCTATCGTCGAGTAAACGCGTGACCAAGTACAAAATTTATAGTAAAGTCGTCCCAAGGGAAAAGTAAACTTTAAGTTGTATCCGGATTCTCCATTGATTTGTGTTTTGTAAGGATTATCAAGATAAGGTTTGATTTAACAAATATGATTACTCTATCAATTAACTAATGAACTAGACAAGCAACTAAGGATAACAAATGTCAATCAAATCAAGTAACAAGATGAGATGGAATGGATGAAATGTATCTAAGAAGAGAGCAAGGCTAGCAACATCATGGACAAGGTCTTATGTAGACTCACCCACACACATGCATTGATGACTTTCAAGTTATGATATTAAGGGCAATCACAATTGTACCCCTAACCCCTATGGCCAAGGTGATTAGGTTCTCAACTCTTTTACAAGTTTAAATTCCCTAGGATTGTCTTACTCTCAATTCCCTCATGGGTACTATGATCATAAGTTGGTTCCCCTCACTAGTTCATCACTAATGTTCTAACATGAGGTTCTAAGCACTTGGAGGGAATGACTTTCCTCCCCTCATACTAACTAAGTCACCTCATACAATCAATAATTCAATTAAACCACTACACATAATATTGGAATGACCATCCTAACACTATGCATAGAGAATTTAACCACACAAATCATGCATCAAATGAGAATAAGCATTCATGATAGAAAATATTCATAACAATCATTTCATCAAACATGTAGTGTGCAAAATCTACATAATCCCTAATCAATCATATTGCTAGCCTCACTTGAGGACTAGCCACCAATATTCATTACAATTTGACTACAATCCAATTCAAGCTCTATATGAGCAATATAATGAAGAAAGTAGCAAAATAAAAGAGATTGAGCTTCCCCTTGAAGGTAGACTCCTTCTTCCTTGATCATGCCAAATTCTTCAAACAAATCTGATTTCCTCTTCTTAGATGGTGGGATGGATGGATGTATGGATGGATCTTTGAAGATCAAGTAGTTTTGATGGATGAAGTGAAGGGTGGAAGAGATGTAGATGAATGTGTGTGAAAATGTGGTGTGGAATGTGTGTAACTGCTCCCAAAATGATTCCTCTCCTAATTTGTGATCAAAACATGTATTTATACCCATGGAACCTTCTAGAACACGCGCAGCTTTTAATTCTGACTTGGGACCGGACACGGCTCATGTTGCGTAACACGGGCACAGGGTGCCCGTGTTGGAGAATTTGACGCCTGCGCACGGCCTTCGCTTACAGGCCCGTGTTGCTGACACGGCTCGTGCTGCGCAGCTCGACTCGTGTTGCAGTACACGGGCACAGGGTGCCCGTGTTGGACGAGTTGATACCCGCGCACGGCCATTCTGGACAGGCCCGTGCGCGGCACACGACTCGTGCTGCTCGTTTCGTCTCCCGTCACACTTTTGTCCACCTATACACATTTCTCCAAATTAATACAAAATTCCACCAAAAGCTATACAAATACGGATAAAAACATACGAAAATCCACCAATAAAGACACTAAAACCTAGGTGAAAATGACGACGATCAGCAGACATCGGTGGCTGATTCGTCCATCATAAAAAGCCAGCATCATCGAACAAACAATTGAAGAATCCTTGCCGTGTACCTCCAAAATAGGAAAACCATATGTGCGTTCGTCCCTCTCCGAACCTTTGCCATAGTCTTCACAAAACTGGCGATAGAATAAATCCTACGTCTGCTTCGTCTCTCTCCAAATCTCCAGATCTTCTCAATCTCCATAGTCTTCACAAAACTGCCGTTCCTCCACAATGAATAAACCCTGCTCATCTCTCTCCATATCTCAGTAGAAATGACTCTGAAGGGCGTACTTAGTTTCGGGATTAATTTGGCTAATTGGGGGTAATAATCCCTTAATAAGGGTCAAAATTGATGCTTTGAGCGGGAAAATTAGTGTCTTAATAGGTGCCACAATAGATATTATATATATATAAAGATAAAGATAAAGATTAGTTTATCATTGATCACAAACAATGCATCTAATCAGTTTAATAAAATTGAAATGTCATCTCAACTTTACAATCATACAATTACTAACATGATATTGTATTAATTGCAATATAAATGATAGATTATATATATAAATATGATGATAAATAATAGAAAGTTCAAAAATTGCATAATTGGTCTATATTGTATTCAAAGTAAATAGCATTTAATTTAAGTTAATTAAATTTATAAATATATATCATATTTTATTTTATTATATATGAAACTTTATGAATTTTTATTTTAAGTGCAAAATAAAAATAATATTTTATGAATAAATTTATAATACTTAAATATTTTTAATGAAGTTCTTATTATAAAAATAATAAGAATTATATCCCGTGCACTCAGGTGCACGCTTGCACCAATATATATATATATATATATATATATATATATATATATATATATATATATATATATATATATATATATATATATATATATATATTTATTCAATAGTGTATAAATATTTTTTTACTGATTGTTTATTTTTTAAATTAGGTTTTTCTGATTTGCTAACAAAGTGTATATATTTTTATTTATGTGCATATAAGTTTTTGAAAACTGATACACGGTGCACTCGGATACACAAAATAATTAGGCAAATACTCCCTCTATCCGCCTTTAAGGGTGTTATTTGTTTTTTGCATATGGATTAAGGAATATTATTATTTATTGTGTATACTCCTGGTTGTATTAGTGGAGGTGTGAGTCCCATTTTTTAGTTGTATTAGTGGGTGTGTGTGGGTTCCATATGTATAAAAAAAGAAATGAGACCCTTGAGGGCGCACACCCAAAATGAAAAATTGATACCCTTGAAAGCGGGGTATATGTAATAATTATTCAAATTCTCGCATAGTATGAAGGTTAATGTTCCGTAGCCAAATAATAATTACTCAAATTCGTTAATGTTCCAACATTCAATGCAGCAATTCATTTTGATGGGTTTCGTTTGACAGCCATATTTAGTTTTGTTAGCAAGATTTTTTTTAAAAGTAATTTTTATATAATAATTTTTTCGCTACTTTTTTAATTTGGAAGTGTGTGTTAAGAATATATATATACTAGTATATGTATTCTTTTAAGAATATCATTATATTTTGTACATTTCATTGCTATAGATCATATCAAACTAGATTATTTTTCAAGTTTGTACCATTTTCACATTAGTATATAGTATAAGAAATTAGAATTTTAAGACTAATAATTTTTATCTATTTATTTAAGTATTTCAATTGTACAGTATAATAAAATATCAGCAACAATTGGACAGTAAAATGAAAAATGATTAAGAGCACTATTAAAACTCCATATATTTGATTTTTTTTCTTTAAAGTTTATTCATTAGACAAAATATCTTCAATAAGGACGTTATTGTTGATAAATGGGTATTATTCATTACATGTCCAATTGTTTATATAGTTGAAAATATTATATGATTATGCAAAAAATATTACGTTAAAAAAAAAAGTGTAACCATAGGAGTAATTATGAATTCATTTTTTATAAGTGGATTAAGGAGTATAATTAAGAAATATAATAATTTAATATGTAAGTAGAACGAGGGATATATATATATATATAGTGAGTAGTTGTATTAGTATTGAGTGTGAACTCTATGTTTAAGGATATACTAATATTTTAATATGTATTGTATAATTGTATTAATGTTGAGTGTGAGTCCATGTGTAATAAGTTGAATATAATAATATTATTTTGTCGGTTATATCAATCCAAAAAAGAAATTGATGTTTTATATTGGGACATAAAAAATTGCAAAATGAATATGTTTCAAGGGTAAAGATGGAGTAGTTGATAATAATAATACTTTATGATTGTACATATTAGAATAATAAGGAATTATATCATATTCGAAAGCAACTGATCCTAATATTTAAAATAATCATAAATTATGAAATTCAAAGTTTTATATAATTTAATTATAATGATATAATATTAACTATATAATTACAATAAATATATCAATTCCAACTAAAAAAATTAAAATATATATTATTAATGTGAAATTCATATCACATATTCCCTCAGTCCCCTCGATAAGTGATCGTTTGCTTTTGGGCACGTGAATTATGGAGTGTAATATTTTAATGATGTGAGAGAAATAATATTTTAATGTGTAGTGGGTAGTTGTATTAATGTTGAGTGTGGGCCCATGTGTAAGTGGTTTAGTATAACAATATTATTGTGTTGTGTCGCATCAACCCAAAAAGGAAATGGACACTTTGTATTGGGACAGACCAAAATTGCAAAATGGACACTTATCGGAGGGACGGAAGTAGTATAAATTAAGGAAAAGACTTATGCAAGACCGTCTCACGGATCTCATTCCGTGACACGGGTCAAATAAATATTAAATTAAAACTCACGGATCTTCATCTGACTTATTACCTGCTATAGATATGTAATCAAGTTAACTAGTTCATTTTGCCGTCTGCCTCTTTCTTTCTTTTTATTTTTTTTTTCTATTTTTTATATATTCACAATTGAGTTAGACTTTTATTTTAGAACATATACTATTATTGGATAATAATTTTACTTTTTATTATTTAGTTACCGCTTTTATTTATTATAATAATAGGTCATAAAAAAATTCATTTAAATGGTTATTACTTTTTCTTTATCAGTTATCATTAATTATTAAAAATGTTCTCACTTTTTATTTTTAAAAAAATATAATGTTTATTAAATAATTTAGTTGGACATTTATCACTTTTCTTTGATAAGATATTACTTTTTATTAAAAATGTTATCACTCTTTATTTTTCCTATAAAAAATTCATTAAATAGTTTAATGGGATGTGTATCACTTATTCTTAATAAAGTTATCACTTTTTAGTTGAAAATATTATCACTTTTTGTCTTTCTTACAAATTACTTTTCTATGTTCACATGTTTTTTTTTATTAAAAATATTATCACTTTTTAATTTATAAATTTTTTATGAAATAATTCAATAATAAATGTATCACTTTTTTTTATAAGTATTACTTTTAAATTTTTAACTATCACTTTTAATTTTCTTATTGATTAAGTATAATAGTATTAATTATAATTTTCATAATTAATAAAATTTTAAAATATATAAGAAAAGATAAAAATGCCACACTTAACTAATTGCACAGTTGTATGTTTATTAATGCAATAATGCGTCATTTCCAAGGAGTCATGCACGGTGACCAGCTATTGCGGTTTTTTCTTTATTTTTTATTTTATATATTATTCTAATTGATTGATGGATAATCCGTCTCACGAAAGAAGATCCGTGAGACGGTCTCGCACAAGACCTATCCATAAATTAATACATTAATTATAATTTAAAGACATCTAATTTATAGTTTTTTTTTTCTGATTTGGCATGCATTCCCCTTATGATAGAGAGTTTTGGTTTTTTTTTTTTTTACTATTATTCTTTCTTTATTTATATAACAGACGTTTTTCTGTAAATTTAAACTTTAATTTACAAATTAAAGTTGTAGTGCCCTTAGTACCTGTTTTCCCAATTTCATGATTTTTTAAAGGTGTGGTACCTTTTAATATTAAATTATATACTCATAAGAACGTATACTCTAGATTTTTTGGAAAAAAAATATTTTTTTTAATCAAACAATTATACTATTCATATTTTAATCAACCTTTTCCATAAAATATTTATACCCTTATATTAACTAAAATGTATACCCTTTAAAACAAAATATTATATCATTATACACCTTGTGCACCCGGAACACAAGAGACCAACTCAAATATTATATTCCCCCGTTCATCTGAAAGAGGTACGTTTACTTTTTTCAAGTAAATTAAGAGATATATACTCCCTCCGTCCGGTTTTAAGGTGTCCGTTTGCTTTTTACACGTATATTAAGGAGTATTATTATTATATGTAAATTGGATAGTTGTATTAGAGGGAAGTGGTGGGCCATATTGTGTACTTTTTTTACTAAATATGAGAAATAGATACATTTGAACCGTACGCCAAAAATAGTAAAATTGACACCTTAGAAGCGGATGGAGAGAGTAATATTTAATGTGCATATGAAGAAAGAGATATAGTATTTTAATGTATACTAAGTAATTGTATTAATATTGTGTGTGGGCCCCATAAAAATATATTAATTCTTTTGTGTGGGTTCCATTTACCAAAATGGGAGATGTACCCCTTGCATTGGGACGGATTAAAATAGTCAAATGCGGTCTTTTCAGAGGGATGGAGGCAGTACAACTTTTATGTACCAAAATAATAGGCTATGAGATTCTTATATTTCAATTTAAGTTTTTTTTATTAAAATTATTTACTCCATATTTGATTTTCAACAGAAAAGCTACCCATATTATTTAGATTTACGAAAACTCAAGTTAGAAGAATAATCACTAAAGTTAAGAAAAAATTATCGACGACGCCTTTATTATTTATGCATCAGAGAATTCAAAATTTAGTTGCACAATTTTTTTATTGATGATGTAGAGATAGTAAATTTCTTAGGGGACATAAAAATAGTCAATTGTTGAATTTAAAAAATGATTTTTTTTCTTAAACCCATTTATAATCAATTTTTAAGCATAAATATTTATTATTATTATTATTACTTTTATTATTATTGATGAAATTCTCATACATTATCCATTCAAATACTGGATTGGTGCTTAAACAAAAATGATTGGGCATTATTATTATATAATAAATACTAAATTGTGTTTAAAAAGATTGGGCAATACATAATAAAGACTAAATCATAATACCATATTTTAGTTGATTTAATTTACCATATAAAAATAAAATTTATAGTATGAAAAAAGAAAAAAAGAAAAGATTATAATGAGCTCAATGCTATTGGTATTGAAATAACTACATTTCACATAATTTTTTTTTTGTTTTTTTTTTTGTTATTCCATTCCAATAGTAAAATTACTACTTTACCCCTGTGATTTTTGGTTTATTCTAATCCAGTGATTTAGGGTATATTGTAGCATTAGGGTTTATTATTTATCGTTAGGGTATAGAGTTCGTTCCCAATGTAAAATTACGACTTTACCCCTTTGGTTTTTTCTACTCTTACTCAGTGGTTTATGACATATTGTACTTCTAGGGTTTAATATTTATTGGTAGGGTATAACATTCGTTCTAAGGGTAAAATTATGATTTTACCATGTGATTTTTAGTATACTCTTACCCAGTGGCTTATGACATAATGTTTCGTGAGGGTTTATCATTTATCGGTAGGGTATAGCGTTTGCTCCAAGGATAAATTACGTTTTTACCCATGTGGTTTTGTTAATGAATCAGTTTTGTAATAATTAAAAAATTATACTTCCTTCGTCCACCTGCAAGGCTGCCATTTATTTTTTTGCAAGTGTATTAAGGAGTATTATTATTTAATGTATAGTAAATAATGTATTAATGGGGTATATGGATTCTATATTTTAGTTGTATTAATGATATTAGTGATGTGTGTGCCTCATATGTTTAAAAAGAAAAATAAGACGCTTTAGAGTGGACGTCCAAATTGTAAAATGAGACCCTTGCTGTTTAATGACGGATGGACAGAGTACATATCACAACCTCAAAGTTTCAAAAAACCACTAATAATTAGATTCAAGTATAATTCTAAAATTTTAAATAAAATATGAATAATATTGTGATAATCTAATCCCGTACAATGATGAACAAAAAAAGCGTTCCTCCATTAATCAAGAATTTTGATTTTCGGGAAGTATCACGATCATCCAATAAGAAGGGTTTCCATTTTTTCAAATGAACAATTTGAAGACCTATTGATTCTAACAACTGATTGCAGAGTTGATCATTCGGACCTTTCAATTCATAGATGTAGATCTTGGACCTATGAATGGAGATATTCCTGAAACTCACACAGAAAAAAGGAAGTGAGTTCGACAATTCGATAAATGTTGGTTGATCATATATTTCATTATAGTTCTATGATTCAGAGTATCCTTTCCTATTTGATCCCTTTGAATTCCATATTCGAAGTTGCGATCGCATCGATTCATTAAAAAGAATCGATTCAATACATTTCTTTAATTATTGATACGGGCCTTTTCCACAGAAAAGGGGAATCTTGTGTTACAGTAGAAGCAGAAGTAATGTGGATTATTCAAGAACCGAAGTCGATTTGTAAAAAAATTCCTTAATTTTTTTTAATAATACAATTACGCAAACCAACTAACATGCAATAAAAATTTTTAAATTAAAAAAAATAAAAAAATTATTATCATAACGTCTTCCCGTGCAACACACGGGTTAAACACTAGTAATTATTGAATAGTGAATAATTCAATAACACTCTAAAATCATGCTTTAATGCACCATTATTAAAATATAATTATTATATAGGTAAAGTATATTATTTAGGTGGTTAAAATAGTATGATTTATTAAAAAATGATAAATGATATATTACAGGTGTTATAGTATAATTCACTAAAATATAATTATTGAATAATGAATCATTCAATAACACCCTAAAATCATACTTTAATGCATCATTCATCATATTTTAACGAATCATACTTTTACCATCCAATAAATATCGCTTATTTTAGTGTTTATCAGTAGTGGTATACAATCGGTTACACACTAATGAAGATCTTTATACTGGAGCTCCTTTTCTATTATTTATTTCTGCCATATCCTTAATAGCAGGTTGGCTACACTTACAATCGAAATGGAAACTGAGCGTTTCATGGTTCAAAAATGCCGGATCTCGTCTTAATCATCATTTGTCATTACTCTTCGGCGTAAGTTCCTTGGCCAATACATTATCTTTATTTTGCTCCGGGTTGTAATTTCTACCAATAAAGATAGCTCCATGAGCAAAATCTCTTGTCATGATGAATCCTACAATATATTGGTGATAAGTATATAATACAGCTTGGGTAGTAAAATTTTGTGCTATGAATGCATAAACAGGTAAATAGTACATGTGTTGAGCTACCAAGGAGGTAATAAGTCTTACATATAACCGTCTAACAAGAGGGTGCCACTTTAACAAATTAAATACTCCATATAAATAATTTTTATTCTTAATATATTTAATTTAAGTAACAAGAATATACTCCCTCTGTCCCAGGAAAGTCTGCACTTCCCTTTTCGGCACGGAGATTAAGAAAGTGATAACTTTTAGGGGTATTATGGTATTTTTGGTAATAAATTAATGATAAAGTATGTTAGGTGTGTTAGGTAAGGGTAGTTTTTTGTAAATAAAGTGTATGGGGGGAAGGGTGATTGTGTTTGACTTCTGCATTTTTTAGAAAGGTGCAAACTTTTGTGAGACAACCCAAAATAGAAAATGTGTCATCTGAAATGGGATGGAGGGAGTACACTTTTGTTGAGTCGGTAGAATCTTGAGTTTACCGATTTAGATCCGTAAATCCAAGTGGTCATTATTTCAAACAATCATGAAATATTATCACGTTCACCTCTACCTTAATTTGCAAGATTTGGTAGCGATAAGATATGGGAAAATATCAATTTTGGTCCTCTAGGATATGCAAAATCCAACTTTAGTCCTCAAGTTTTGTAATTTCTCAAAAGTGGTCCTTCAATGTCCACTTTTGGTCCTTTTGGTCCTTTTTGACCAAAAGCGGACATCAGAGGACCACTTTTGAGAAATTACCAAACTTGAGGACTAAAGTTGGATTTTGCATATCCTAGAGGACCAAAATTGATATTATCCCATAAGATATTTCAAAATTTACCCATACTTCAATTTTAGGGTAATAGGGTACGGGGGTAGGGTATAGGGTAGTATGTGAATTTGTCATACCCGTATTATACTCTACTCATTTACATTCCTAAGAATAATATTTGTTGATGCGTGTTCTTAGCTAGTTAATTTTAGGATTAAAGAAGAAGATAAGATGGTGTAATTGAGCTAAGAACGATAACAATCAAATATAATAAATAATAAACGGGTGAGAGATGGGGATTCCGACCAAAGACCTTAACCAATTTTATTACTCTCCTCAAGAACCACACTCATAAAATCCTCCCAATTACAAGTATAATGTCTAGTATGAGAATGAGTGACCTGCTTCTCTCTTGTGAGAGAAGCTATTTATACTACCGACAAATCCTAACGACTGTCCAATCCCGTGGTGCCACCTGGCTGAAGACAAATAGTCATCAATGGTGCTGGCCGGTATATCAACGACTTTGGGGCTGGTGCAGGGAGCTACCAGATGTCTTGAGAATGCAGCAGGTCTCCTTTTGTCCTTTGCTCACTTCTCATTGGTGGATCAAGAGAGGTGTACTTGTTGTGTGTTGTCTTCTAGTTGGGAGTGTTGCCCAAGACATCCTTTCTTACCGTTATTCTTGTCCTCTAGCCTGCCACCACTAGCCGTTCTTGCAGCAGTGTCTGTACTTTGCCCCACCAGTCTGATAATCCCTTCAGCCATCGGATAGATAGGTTTCCAAGACTATGTTGTCCGTCCGAGTCCCTGATCGCCTACTTCGGCTTCGGAGCCGAGGTGTCCTGCCGAATGTCTCGGCCGCCTATTCCCTAAGTGGGTTCCCTGCCTCTTAGCCCTCTCCTAGTTTTGCTTCCCTAGGTTCTTCAGCCCTAGATGATGGGCTGGTTTCTTGGGCTTCTTCTCGGTTATTCCTCTGGTGCCTCTTGGGCTTACATTTGGGCCACCATTATTCCCTAAATTACCATTTATTTCTACTTTCGGGCCTCTCCGTAGTTGGGCCTTTTGTACGTGACGGGCTAGCTTGTTGGGCCTTCGGCCCATTTAATATGGGGGATATAATACCCATAATAATATTATTCATTGATTTATTAAATTAACTTAAACTCAAAACAAACATCCCATTATACATAAGACATGTATAAAAATATAAAAATTACATGCGTATAAACAATAAGATTTACAACAATTTTACAATTGAAAATATAAAGAATTGACTAATATTACTGTGCACCTGGGTGCACCCCAAGATACGGTGCACTCACTTTCATAAACGTATATAATTATGAACAAAAACATATACAATTATAAACAAAAATGTATACAATTTGTTTGTTAGTTTTTTTAATGAAAAATTGAGTGTAAAAAGATATATACAACTATTAAAAAATATATATACACTATTGAATAAAAAGTTATACACATATGGATGCTAGTTTTTTTAATGAAAAACTAAGTGTGAAAAAAATATACAATTATTAAAAAACATATATACAAAATAGAATAACATGTATACAAAATAGAATAAAAAGTTATACACATATGATGCACCTAATATCAACTCTAAAGAATTATCTAACCAAACTATAATTACGTGAACTAATTAAACTACTTTAATAATGAAAACTAGACAACACTTTGGAGAATCTTTGATTTAGCAATTATTCTTTAAAAAATTGAATTATTATTCTTCTCAATATAAAAATATGCAAAAATTTGGATAAGACCGTCTCACGTATTCCGTGAGATGAATATATTCATTAATCCATTAAATAAATAAATTTTAAAGGGTCCAATAATCAAATAAAAAAATAGTGATTTCATGTAAACTAGGTTTAACATGGGTTAACATGTAAACTCTATTTTTTAAAATTACTTTTTAGTATATAAAAAATTACTTTTGAAGAGTAATAATTTTTATATAGAAGAGTAATAATTCATGTATTTAAAGAGTAATTTTTCATGTACTAAAAAATAATAGAAAAATCAAGGTTTATAAGAATTCGAAGAGTAATTTTTTAATTTTGAAGAGTAACAATTTACTATGTATCTAAAGAGTAAATTTTCATATACTAAAGAGTAACATACTTTACATAAAAATATATGTTAACCCGATTTACACAAGTGTTTGTGATAAAAAAAATTTAAAATTAATTATGAAGTAAATTAATTAGGTCTTTCATTATATATATATATATATATATATATATATATATATATATATATATATATTATTTTTATTAATTTAAATATTTATTTTTTAATGTAAAAATTATAAATTTATAAAATGTGATATTCCATTGATGAAAAGTGATAACAGTGTTTTGAACTATTTCACGAATAATTTATAATATAAATAAAAAGTGATAACATATTTAATATAAAGTGATAGCTAATTAAAAAAGTTTCTTTCACGAACTAATTATTGGAATAATAAAAAGTGATAACATTTTAAATAAAAATTAATTCATAAGTAAAGAAAAGTGATATACGTCTAATTAAATTATTTTATGAATAATTTATTGGAATAAAAAGTGATAACATGTTTAATAAAAAGTGATACATAATAAAGAAAATGTGATAACCATTATTTTATGAACAATTCGTAGGAGTAATAAAAAGTGATAATATTTTTAATATAAAGTGATATTTGATTAAAATAAAGTGATAATAAAATAGTCGAACGAACAAATAATAATAAGGGATTATTACAATAGGATACACACTTTAGAGCTTAAATACTCCTAACTACAATGAAAAGAAAAAATTACTACCCACTACACAAATTAATAGTAAAGAGTCCAAATTACCCTTACTTACACCAGAAATTTCGAACGATTTCTTTTACGTCATCTCCGTCTCTCTCCTGAAATATCTCTCTCCAAATATTCTCTGTAAACTCCCAATCTCGATTTCGCTCTGAGCGGATTTCTCCAATGCGGCGGCAGCCAATCTCGATTCTGCACTGCGCGAATTTCTCCACTGACGGATTTCTCCAATACGGCGGCAGCAGCAGTGGAGGAGGGACGGCGCGTGGGTTGGAATCGCCGTCGGTGGACGCGGTGGAAGCAAGCCTCCCTCCCTTTCCATTGGGAGCAATGCCTGTGAAACCTTAACAGATCCGCCATTATTCCCCCTTTGTTTTTAGCTCCGTGAGACCCTAGATGTGTCTCCTCTTTAATGAGGGATTTTTAATGCATTATTTTGGAAATTGAAAACGAATTGTTTGTTGTAGCAGAGTAGTGAGATATACTACAAAAATTAAAGAACGGGGATGACGGCGGCGGAGGATCCGCGGACGACGGCGACGGAGGCGACGGCGGAGTATACCAAATGTTACTGGGATGAGGAGGACAACAGCTTATACGACAGCAAAGGGTCTTCCTCCGAAACGTCGTCGTCTTCGTCGAGAGAGCAGTGGAGTGGTAACAATTATTATTATAATCAAGAACATGAGATTATAATATACAGCTATGATGTTTTATCCCTTGATACCTCGACTAATTTTGTATAGGCATTTTATAGAAAGGCATGGAGAGGTGATATCATACTACAAGAATGTATGCGCAGTTATCGATTTCGTGGTTTGCAATGCTTAATCATCTGTCATGTTGGAGGAATTGCTCTTGCCTGAAAAGTTAAACATTGGTTTTCAAGCCATTATAAATGTGGCATTGGGTCAATTATTTTACAAATATAATTTTGCCGAGTGATCATTGTTGAAGGTGTCTGCAAATTTTCTTCCTATTCTATTTATTTTGAAGTTACGTTTCCCTGTATGAATTTTTTTTCAATGGGAGCATATGATGTAAATGATACACAAAAAAAACGTGAAAAAAGGTAAAAAAATAAAATACGTAGAAAAAAATGTGCAAACAAAATTGTACAAAAAAAATTCACCGGAACTTAAAATGTGCAAAAACAAATTGTGCAAACAAGTTGTGAAAAAAAAAATTCGCCGGGCCGCCGCCTGGCTTCCGCTGGAACTTAAAATGTGCAAACAAAATGTACAAAAATAAATTGTGCAAAAAAATTCATCGGACCGCCGCCTCCGGCTGCCGAACCACCGCCGAAACTTAAAATGTGCAAACAAAATGTGCAAAAATAAATTGTGAAAAAAATATTCGCCGGACCGCCTCCTAACCTCCGCCGAAACTTAAAATGTGCAAACAAAATGTACAAAAATAAATTGTGTAAAACAAATTGTGCAAATACATAGGAGTATTTATAGTATCACAATCATAATTGTGTAGTTATGAATATTAGTGCTTTGATTGATGAAGTTTATAGCAATTATGCATTATTTTATGTATCCAATAGTAAGTGACCCTTAAAAATATACTCTAAATCATCATTTCAAAATATCAGTGGTGATATTTTAAATAAATAATTTTTTGAATTATTATATACTCCCTCCGTCCCACAACTAGGTATACATTTTTCTATTTTGGTCCGTCTCAAAACAAAGTATACATTTCCCTTTTTGGTATATGAGACTCACACAAAATAATTATTATATCCACATGTGGCCCACCTACTACACTAATACAACTACCCACTACACATTAAAATATTATTTCTCTCACTTCATTACACATTTAAATATTATACGCCTTAATCTACGTGCAAAAAGCAAATATATACCTTGTTTCGGGAAAGAGGGAGTATTATTTATATGACAAAATAAATTTAAGCACTAATACATTAGAGCATTCAAAATTTTTACTTAAGAGTACATTTGTCGATATCTTTATCTATTTATTATAAGAAAAAATGTAATTAAGTCTATAATTTAATCACTAATACAGTAGAGCATTCAAAATTTTTTACTTAAGAGTACATTTTGTCGATATCTTTATCTATTTATTATAAGAAAAAATGTACTCCCTCCGTCCCGGGGAGTATTTCACGTATTGGTGTGCGCGGAGTTTAAGAAAATTTTGTATTTTTATGTATAAAGTAAGAAAGAGAATATATATTTTAGTTGATTTAATGAAAAAGGTGTGTAAAGTTATTGAGAGATGTGGAAAAAGTCTGTAAAGTTTTTGGGAGATGTGAAAAAGCAAGTATTATATTGGGATATGTGTAAAAAGTGAGTATTAGTATAATGTATTTTTACCAAATTTAGTAAAAGTAAAGTGTGAAATACTTTGAGGGACGGATGAAAAAGGAAAGTGTGAAATACTTTGGGGGACGGAGGGAGTAATGTCTATAAATTAAACAAGGGTATAAAAGTGATATTACATTTTATATATCATATTAGTATAGCCTATCAAATACCATAAAATATTATTACTACTTTTTATACATTCTAGGGTTAATTATGACAAAAGTCCTGACTTTTAAGTCATTTGCGAATTAGTTTAAACTTTTAGGAATTTACAAAAAAGTACTCCCTCCATTCCAGGAAAGATTGCACCACTTTCCTGGCACGGAGATTAATAAAGTGGTGACTTTTAGGGATATTATGGTATTTTTTTTGTAATAAATAAATGATAAAATATGTTATGTGTGTTAGGTAAGGGTAGTTTTTTTGTAAATAAAGTGTATGGAGAAGAGTGATTGTGTTTGACTTTTTGCTTTTTTAGAAATGTGCAAACTTTTATGAGACAACCCAAAATAGAAAGTGTGTCATCCTTCCTGGACGGAGGGAGTACACCACTTTTATGACAGATGACTAATCGAACCATCCGGGCAACAGGAGGCTGCCCGGATACTGACGTCTCTTTCTTCTTCAAATCACATCCTAGCTGTCAAGATACGACGTCGTTTCAAACCAGAGAATAGAACACCTCAAAAGCAGCTACTTCGATGCTAGGAAGGTTGCCTCCACCACTGATTCAGGCCTCACTATTCACTTCTCCCTCAAATTCGTGTTACCAACTTTATGCATCATCCGCATCTCATCTTAGAATTCCACCAGCAATGATTTCGGCGGTAGCCGACGGATGACAGCGAATCTGGAAGTGGGTAAGCGGCAGTCGCTGGTGGTGTGGCGGTCGATGGCAGATGGAGTGCGCCGGGACTCGCTCAATGGCGTTCGCGAGGCAGCGGCAAGGTGAAATCGGCAGAGAAGATGAACAAATTAATTCTTAGTTTCTTTATTTATTTATTTCAATATGTGGACTTATAATTATTTTTTCTTCATTAATTTTAGCTATTTTATAATCTGAAAAAATGACAGTTGTTGTGTTTTTAATTTATTAATTAGCAGGTGGAATTAGAAGAAGAGACACGTCAGCATCCGGGCAGTCTCCTGTTGCCCGGTGGTTCGATCTGCAATCTGTCATAGTGTATTTTTTTGTAAATTCCTAAAAGTTTGGACTAATTAACAAATGGCATAAAGGTCAAGACTTTTGCCGTAATTAACCCTAAGTTCTATCAAACAAACTCATTTATTCATATTATCATCTTATATCTACATACATAATACTTACACTCATAATACTTCTTTATCTTATATTACCTATCAAACGAGAGCCGAAAGAGTAAGAAAGAGTAATATTACTCTTATGCATGACAAGTTTATAACCCTTCATGAAAAATTAATACTAACTCTTTTGCAAAAGTTTGTGTGAGACCATCTCATATAAGGACACATGTGAGATGAATAACTCCACAAATTTTGTACGTACCATAAAATACTTCTGACTTTACAGTTTTCTCATTATTTGTTACACAAAATCCTTTATCCTCCAAAAAGATTAAATAACATTTTATTTAATATTCTCACGGCTCGTTTGGTAGATAAGATAAGATAAAGATGTATTATTTAGTAAGTATCATGTATGTTAATATAAGGAGGTAATATGGATAATTGAGTTTGTTTGATAGAGTATATAAAAAGTGTTAATAATATTATATAGTGTTTGATAGGTAATACTATTAGTTTTGTGTATAAAAAATATAAATTACTTTAATACCCTTGATACATTTTTAATTATGTTCTCTTAAAGATGATAATGGATGTATTTTTAAATTTATTTTTATGTCATTAATTAGACAATATATAAGAATAATTAATGAATGTCGTTTATTATTATTACTGTTATTAATTAATTACTTATTTAATTACTTATTTTGGGAAATACTCCATGATATAATAAATCACAAAATTATGGATCGGTATTTGTCAAAATAATAAAGTTAATAATTCATAAAAATCAAAATTAAATATCCAAAAACCAATTAAAGAAGGTAATTCCCCTGTTCTGTGCTCCACTCGTTCAGTTTCTCCTCACAAGGTAATTTCTCAGTCTTCTTATGATTGGTAGTGATGATTGGTAGATCGATCTTTTCGATTTGGCAAATATATTCCCCTCTTCGTCTATTATCTGCAAGTTTTCTAGTTTCACTCAAAGTCTTCTTCTAGCCTTCGACTATGGTGGACGATAGATGGCAACTCGGAGAAGCAACGATTAATTATTTTTCACTCAACAGCAGAAGACAGATATGGCTATGCAATTTCACCAATGGGAAGTAGAAGTTGTGTCAGATTTGACACACAAGAATTCTAGGGTTCTTCAATTTTTTGAACTAAAATCTTTGACTAATTTGGGGAATTTGAGAGACGATAATTATAGGTTCTTCAATTTTGAGAGAGAATGGGTGAACACTGGGTGACTTTCATATCTAGACAAATTCTGTAGATTGGAGGAGGAGCAGGATTGATTTTTACAGGAAAAGAAATAGGGAGAAGATCTAATAAGAAAGGAAGATGAAGGGTTTTTTCGTAATTGCCCTTTCTTATCTGGATTCACTATTAAAATCTTAATCTTTATACTACGCTCTTGGCCATACAAGTAATGTGAAAGTAACATTTGCTGCTTTCAACGGGCTTCCAATTTTCTACCGGGCCCCTCATTAATAAAGTATGGGCTACCAAAATTTAGATATAACTAATGTGGATAGCCCATATTAAGGTAGCCCTTAATATGTACTCCCTCCGTCCCAAGCAAATAGCAACATTTGGTGAGTGAGGCTTGTGTGCATCCGGGCGCACGGGAACACATTCCGTGCGCCTTTAGAATTTAGTATTATGGGTAATGGTACATTACTTTGGTCTAAAGGGTATACACTTTAATTAATAAAGATACACCATTTTGTTCTAAAGGGTATACACTTTATTAATATTTTTTATTTTTCTTCAGAAAATAAAGGGTACACATATTTATATTAAAGGGTATACAATTTAACACAAAATTTCAAAGGCGCACGGAATGTGTTCTCGTGCGCCCGAGTACACACTTTTTGCCATGGTACATATCTTTATACTAAATGGTACATAATTTAACACAAAATTCTAAAGGCGCACGAAATGTGCTCCCGTGCGCCCGGACGCACATGCGCCCGGACACACACAAGTTTTTGAGATTAAGAAGTATTATTATTTTATGTAGGGCTCATTTGATAGGTGAGATGAGATAAGGAAGTATATATAAGAATTGAGATTAAAATAAAGATAAGAAAAGGTAATATGAAAATTGGAGATTGTTTGATAAGTTGTATTAAAATTGATATAATAAAATTTTGAGATGTTTGATAGAAGATAAAAGAATGGAGATAAATATTGAAATTACATTAATAACCTTTATTTCAATTTTCAATTACAATTTTACCGAAAAATAAATTTATGCTCATTCTCATGTCATTAATTTTTTTTTATTTTATCTTTTAATTTAATTTAATTAATTTATATTTTTAATAAAAAAAAAGATATTTGCTTGAGTTTCTTGTGTTGCTAAATATATTATACTTTCCTTTACCTTGTAAATGTGTTTATTTTTTAATTAAAATGTGAAAATTTTGAAGGTATTATTTTAAAAAAAATTTATATATATATATATATATATATATATATATATATATATATATATATATATAACTCAAATTATACCTCACCGTAGAGATAAGATTTCTCATCAATTTCATTCAAATTTCAATAACCCATTTAAAAAACCTAAATTAAAAAAAAAATAGAAAACCTTCGATAAAAAAAATTAAAAAATAAATATAAGAAACCTAAATTAAATTTCGCTAATTAAGAAAGAAAGAAAGATCAAGTGC
This sequence comes from Pogostemon cablin, assembly GCA_023678885.1. Taxonomy (NCBI): domain Eukaryota; kingdom Viridiplantae; phylum Streptophyta; class Magnoliopsida; order Lamiales; family Lamiaceae; genus Pogostemon; species Pogostemon cablin. Next base: position 2,122,535 of record CM042973.1, read on the forward strand.
AGCAGAAATCCAGCAATAATCTCACTATAATAACATGTTCATCCAATCTGAGCTCTCAATTCAAATTAAATAAAAATTTAAAATAGGAAAATAAGGCATCAGAGATATGTGCATGGTGGGCATCTGTATTACAGGTGTGCAAAGTTGAAGAAAATAGATGAAGAAGAAAAATAGACGACGGAGACAGTGTTAGTGAAGATCCATTATGTAGGCGGCAGCATGTGGTGGTGAACGATCGGCGGCGGCAGGTGGTGGCCAGCGATCGGCGGTGGCTGATCATGGAAGATGGTGTTGACTCAGAATGAAATCCTACAATTAAAACTGGATGGGGAATAATTTGTAGAAGGAATGTGGGGGTAAGAATGAGTTTTCCTTCTTTTATATTGATCACTGTGTAAATTCGTATTGTTAATACTACGACCTGGGCCATACGGAGTATTATTTATGTAAAGAAAATAGTAATTTAAAGCGGGCTGGTGGGCTTTTAACGGGCCCCTCACAAATAAACTATGGTATCAAACTAAGTAATAACAGGTACTCCCTCCGTCCCAGTGCATTGCGAACACTACCTTATTATAAACTATAGGTAACTGTCTCCATTTCACTGGGACGGAGGGAGTATAACTTACTATATAAACCCATAATAGCACATATCAAACGAGCCCGTAAAGTGGGTAGGTGTATTAGAGAGATGTGATGAGTAGTGGTGGGCCATTGGTGGACCCTTTTTACTAAAAGAGGAAAATTGTGCAATTTACATGGGACGCCCAATATAGTAAAATTGTGCTATTTGGGTGGAATGGAGGGAGTAATTCAAAGTAATTCAAATTTGTGACTTTTTTCGTTTGATAGGTTAGATAAGATAACGAGGTATATATAAGAAATGAGATTTGAGTTAAGATAAAAAAGCATAATATGAGAAATGGAAATTATTTGATAGAATGTACTCCCTCCGTCCGCTTCAAAGGTAACCGTTTGCTTTTTGCACGTGGACAGTTCTAAGGTCTTTATTTGTTTTTTGCACGTGGATTAAGGAGTATTATTATTATAGATAAAGTGGGTAGTTGTATTAGAGGGAAGTGGTGAGCCATATTGTGTACTTTTTTTACTAAATAGAGAAAATTGATACCTTTGAAGCGGACGCTAGGAATAGTGAAATGGATACCTTTGAAGCGGAGGGAACATAGAAGAATTTTGAGGTGTTTGGTAAGAGATAAAAGATGTAAGATAAATGATAAATTACTTTTATAAACTTTAAATTTTTAATTGCAAATTTAAATAGAAAAAAAAATAAAAAAATTATCAATTCACCATGTGAATGTTCGAAAGTTTCCTTGAGAATGGGAATATTGAAGATTTTACAATACATCAACCCAAAATTTACTTAAAATTTATTTAGACAAATAAAGCACTCCAAATCAATACAACAAATTTACATGAAAAAATAAATAAATTTAAAAACATCATTCCAAATCAATACAACAATTTTACCTAAAAATAAATGAATAAATTTGATATGAAATAAAATCAACTGCATAGCCAAATTGGGGAACATCCCAAACAAATTCATTCAAAGTATTAATTGCTGAAGAACCCTAATTGATTGGTGAAATCGTTTTCAATTAAAATCAATTATTAGAAGGAATGAAAAATAAATTAATCACAAATCAAAACCTAGGCGAATACAACATCTCACACAATATCTCTCGGGCTACTAATAGAGAAGGCTTTGGCCTATGGCAATGGAACGATGCGGACGGGGCGATGAGTAACCGGCATTGGCAGACTATTCAAAGTAGCTTGTACAACCGACGGGGACGATGGGCAGATTACTCAGTGGCTCGGGTGACTTCCACGCTAGATAAATCAAAGCTATTGAAATTATATGGGTAAGGGGTTTTTGGTAATTAATGTATAATTTAACAATATTCTTCTCCAAGCCACGCTAGACGAATCATTTATTATGAGAAATTAGAAATTATATAGACTTCCACATGATTAAATTATAATTACTCAGTGGTTTTGGCAGGGGTTTTTGGTAATTGGCTTCCCTTATCTTGATTCACTATCGAAAACATAATCTCAATACCACGGTTCTCGCCTTACAAATAATGTGGAGAGAACAATAAATTTAAACGGGCTTCAGCTCTTTTATAAGGCCCCTCAATAATTATTAATGGGCTATCAAACATTGTAAGAAATCATATTGCACATGTGAAAAACCCATATTAGTGCCCATCAAACGATGCCTCAATATTAGTGTTTACACTTTATTTAATACACCCCTCGTTTTAAGTTAAATTTCATATTTTTTATTTTTGTCGTTCAACATCAAATTTGACTACCCTAAAAATACACTTTAATTACAAATTTACTATAAAAAAGTTGACACAATAATGACATTTTATATTATATCGAGTCAAGGATATTTTGTCATTTTGGGCATTTTTATATTTTTTCTTAAAAAATTGTCAAAACTGATTTTTTTTAAAAAAATCTGTTAGTATACTGTAGCAAGGCACCCAAAAATTAATTTGAGAAGTGAGATTCACATTTCAAAAATTAATTAGAGAAGTGAGATTCACATTTCGTGCTTCCATTTTCTTGGCTGCACCACATCATGAACCAAATTTCACCCTTTCATTTCCTTCACCGCCGCCCACAGCCGGGGAACTGGGATCTTTCCATTCATGGCCTTGCAAAGATGATTGTTGGAATTGTTGAGCAATGGAAGCTTGCCCAGAAAATTTGCCATTAACACTGAGCATTGGAAGTGTGCTTTGGTAGCAACTCGACGCTGACGAGGTTGAGAGTGCCTTGGCATTGGTACGGTATATCACAAAACCACCATCCCATCCCCTCGCCTTATATATACATACATAGAGAGATAAAGCATCACCCATTTATTTTTCTCTTTTTTGCCCTCTGTTGAATTATTTCGGATTTCATTGCGCAAAACTTGTTGCTCCGATTCAGAACCAAATTAGTTTATTTCCCTGATCATAGAACTAATAAATATGTACCTTCACAAAACTGGTGGCAGAAATTGACTGTTGGAAGTCGTATTCCATCAAGTAAAGCATTAAGAAGAAATTGACCTTCGATCTGTTGGCATCAATTTAGATAAAGCAATTAGTCTGAAACTACAATTAAGCGATTTCGTGTTTATCATAGTATTATAGAGATGATCAAGAAGGGGAGATAATCAAGAAATGACAATAAAATAAATGGATAGATGAATGGGAGATGGATGAATGAGCCAAGTAGATAGAGATGAGATTAATAATACTTAAAGCATGGAAAATCTAGGTATCATGCAATGAATTCATATGTGTCATGGGAAAAAGGCTAAGGGTCAACACTAAGATCACCTAAACTCCCTCTCGAAATGAATAGGATATGGTTCTAAATATAGCTCCAACGGTTGGTTCTCACTCAAACAATTCCAACTAGGTACTAAGCTTGAAATGAGAGTCCCTTCACACGATTAATCAACCTCTCGATCAAACCAATCGGATGTCCTATCAAAGGGTTCTAAATAATAAAGGACTTCTCAATCTCTTTACAATTTATAATGCACATGAAGTGTTTGATGAAATGATTCACTTAATTATCCTAAGCATATAATTGATTTCTCAATCTAATCACATATCTAGAACAACTAAACACACAAATCATCAATACAATTCAAGCAATTAATAATCAATGGTAGAAAATCATTTAACCCAATCAACATATTCATTCAATTGCAAAATACCAAAAAATATCCAACACAATTCATATTGCTAATCTCACAAGGGAGATTAGCCTCTCATATCCATAAGAAAATTAACATAGACATTAAATTCCTTACAAAACATGATAAACAATAGGTTTCAATACAAAGTTTGGAATAAAACTCCCTTGGATGTCTCCAATGGTGATCTTCTTCTTCCGCTTGTAATTCACCTCTCTTCCTTGCTTCTCTACTACTTGGATGGAGGATTTGATGGTTGGATCAAGGTAGATCCAAAGGATGAAGAATGGATGAAGGTGAAGGTGAAGAATGGAGGAAATGGTGTGTGAGGTGTGTGTGGAAGGGGTGGAAATCGGATTCTTTTCTCAACAATTGAAGTATTGGGTATTTATACCCCTTGGGAAGCTTCTAGAAGGATTCTGATTTTTTCTGATCCCAGACACGACACGAGTCGTGTGCCGCAACACGGCCATAAGGTGGCCGTGTTGGGTGAATTGGTGCTGCCGCACGGCCTCCTCTTACAGGGCCGTGTTACGCAACACGGCTTGTGTGCTGCAACACGGCTCGTGTGCTGTAACACGGGCACAGGGTGGTCGTGTTGAATGAATTGATGCTCGGACACGGCCACTTCTTACAGGGCCGTGTTGGCTACACTGCCCGTGTTGGTGCTGGCTCCTGTATTTCTTCACTGTTTTGGCTCGTTCTCCCTCGTTTCAACTCCGAATTGAGATCCGTTTTTTCCTATGCCTTTCCTTATCATATCTAGCATCAAATAAAAAGTGAAAATCATACATTTGAGCTCATTCACACACATTTCCATAAAAACACAAAACACAACCAAATAACACATAAATACGGATAAAATAATACGAAGACGGATATAAAAGACACTAAAATCTAGGTAAAAATATCACTCATCAAGACGATGTTATGAATTTGAAACAAAGGATCAATTCCCTCATCCTCCGCGTGAAGGAGAGCTGCAGTGATGGATTATATATACAGCTGTTGCTTTCCAGATGATCAAGATCGTGTGGCAATCATCATCATCGAAGATGGTAGCAATTCATATAGTGTTGAAGGCTGAGTTTGGGAAAATGAATTAGAAAAAAAGGATTGGCAATGGGTTTGTGATTTTATATTCATCTGTCTATATTCTTCTTCCCTTCAATTGGTGATGACTGTTATGCTGATGAGTTGTTGATTTTTTAGATTAAATATGTGGCTGGACTGCCACATTATCATACTTGATCGAATTGAACGAAAATTCCCAATTTTAAACATCATGTGGAGTTTTCCGGCGAGCATTATGTGGGACGAACAAATGAGGAAAGAATGATCAATCTCCAGGACGAATAAAGTATAATTTTTTTAAACAATGTGTAGGTGAGGTGTTGTGGAAATAAATCCATAAATCCTTGACCCTATTATGATAAACTGAGATCAAATTATAATGCGAAAGCGTACCTGATCCAATAAGTTCTCAAGGCGAAACACGAACTCAAGATCAGTGGTTTTATGGCCTTCCTCAACTAAGACTCCTTATTCCTTATGGGGACGGCCTTCCTCAACTAAGACTCCTTATTCCTTATGGGGACCGTAGTAATCCCTCCCGATGGGGAGAAGGGAAAACCATGTTCAGCTTAGTATATTGGGGACCATAACCTGTGAGCCTTTATATACTACACAATTGGGTCACCCATTATCACTCAGTCTTGTAGTATTGGGTATCTACTCAATTGGCCCATATCAAAATATTATAGCCCATGGACTTATCAACTTGATTGGATCACTTAATTAAGTTCATAAAATATATAATTAAATAGCTAATATAATTGCATAATAATATATCGCCCACAATTAGATTATACAGGAAATTAAAAATTTTCAAACAATCTCCCACTTGGTCTTATATTGTTTCCAAAGCAATTATATCAAGAGTTCTTAACTGCGCAACTTTATGCTATTTCTCTTTAGGCTATACTTAACAATCTGGTTCATCTCATATACTAATATGGAATCACCGCGGCATTCACCACATTACAAATCGTGGTTAAACCCCGACAATCACCAATATCAACATACTCAATGACATAGATCAAATATGGTGAGTAGCATGAAAATTACATGCAATGTGATCAACATCATATCTATTTCCAACTGTTCCAACTTAAATCTTTAGTGAGATCAATCTTAATGTAAAATATTATAAAATGAAAAATTAACTTTAAGGAATTCACAATGAATTCAAATCCATCAACTTAATTCTGTAGGAAACCGAATTATCTAAAATCAAAGTGTCTTAAAAACTTTAAAGAGCAACAAATATAGACTCTCACTGAACTAATATATTCTAAAACCATATAACACCCACATGAGTAGCTAGCTCATAAAATTAAAGGGCGTTGAATACATGATTGGCGGATCCGTATTTAGAGTCTATCATAATATGCTCTACCAAAATTTATCCATAAGAACACTTTCTTTAACAACCAAGAATTCTATGTCAATATGTTTGACTTATAAGTACTCTTGCCGTTAATACTTTATGCGAACTAACTGTCACAATCAACTTTATGTGACAAAGTTTCGCAACTTTTATTTCATGATTGGATGCCCCTTAGTGTGCTACTATTTCCGTTGTCATGGTTAATGAGTTACAAGTGTTTGCTTGGCACTTCATCATAATATAACTCTCCCGACCAACAGAAAATGTAGCCTAAAGTGGATCTTATACCGTATTAGCATCCAACAAAACTCAAAATCAGATACTTTATGATCTCTCATTAATCTGATATCTGATGAGCAAACATGTTATCCTTAGTTCTTTGTAAATACTTCATAAAGATCCATACTAGAGTTACTTAAATATCTACTAATATACCAACAACAGAAGCCAAATTAGGTCTTGTACAGACCTCATCATACAACAACTTCCAACAATCAAAATATATAGAATATTTCTATATTTCTTAAATCTTTAGATTAACTTTAGGGCACCTGATTGAGACTGCACTTGTCTCTCTTAGTTTAACTTAAATATTCTCCCACTGAATCATACAATCATCTATATTTGTCTCAAAAACTAAATGAGAGAATTACATCATTATGATAGTCGTGATTCCTATATGTGAAAGATAAACTTGAATTGATATAAGGATTTCCTTTTAGTTCTTAGACCGTTGAGATCGTATCATCAGTGTTGCCCTCAAGGAACTTTGTCTTTACATCCATCAAATTTAATTCATGCTCAAAATGTTCTACTAATGCCACAATTATCCTAAATGGAGTCTTTCTCAGAAACCGAATAGAAAGTCCCTTAAAATAGTACTTTCCTTAATTTTGAGTATAATCATTTACCAAGATGAAAACCTGATCATCTTGTATTGATTTAAACTCATAACTAATAACATTAACCCACTATTGAGTATTTGGACCTTGCATGGCTTGATGAACATTGTTCGAATGTTCTACCATTAATTCCATAGTGTCCTCATTTTTAAGGAGAAAACTACATAATCATTCGAATTGTCTTTCTCCCAACTCTAGTGGTCACCTTAGTGACATTAATTCTTAAGGTTGTTGAACTTTTTATTTCTTAAATATATTATTGACATTGTCATATCAATATTCTGAATTTTCACATTCTTACAAGCTTTAATAGGGGTCGAAATTGACTCCCCTTCAAAGACAATGTCTCTAATATTATTCTTCCCCCCAAATCAATATCCTTAAAGAATACTGTACTTATCAACTTAATTGGATCACTTAATTAAGTCCATAAAATAATTAAATAGCTAATATAATTGCATAATAATATATTGCCCACAATTAGATTATACAGAAAATTAAAATTTTCCTAACAAGGTGAAGGTAAAGTGAGACGAAGGGTCTGCTTTGCTATTTTGGCCTGTGGGTAGAGATTCAGCCGCCGTCAATCGTCTGATCTCCGGTGAATTCAGTCGGCACCATTTGATTATAAGAACACGTGTCTGCTATCTAATTACGGAAACTTGGCTCATCTCATTGATCTCAACCTTAATTTTGATGCATGGGACTAAACTTGAATATTGTTGAAGTATTAAACTTAATTTTATAATAGATGATACTAGAATAATAGAGAAGATGCATATGTGAATGTTCTAGATTGGTGGAGATTGTTGTAGAGTAGAAATCTCTAGCATATGAATATTAAGAAAATGGTAGAAAGATCTAGAATAATGGAGTGATAGAATAACCTAGAAAAACATGTGATCAAAATAAGTGAAATATCTAGATTAGTAGGAGTTAATGTAGAATTATCTAGAATGCTTGAGAATCCACCATTGGATAGTATAAATAGGTGGATGGTGTAACATTTTGAGTTGTACACAACCTTATACTCTTACAAAGTGGTATCTGAGCCATACGATCCTCCTGTGAGAGATGGCCAATAACCTTCAATCCTTTCAAGTCCCGCTGCTCAACAATAGCAACTTTGATAATTGGAGCATCAAGATGAAGGCACTCCTATGTGCTCATGATGTTTGGGAGATTGTAGAGAAAGGGTAAGAGCAATCGGAAGACGAGGCGACACTATCTCAACAACTAAAAGATAAGTTGAGAGATTTAAGAAAGAGGGACAAGAAGGCTCTCTTCCTCATCTACTAAGCTCTGGGAGATGATGATTTCGAGAAAATCTCGAATGCGACAACCGCCAAGGAAGTATGGGACAAGCTCCAAGTGTCATGCAAAGGAGCCGATCAAGTTAAAAAGGTACGCCTTCAAACTTTAAGAGGAGAATTTGAGTCCCTACACATGAAGGACTTCAAATCTATTTCGAATTATTTTACAAGAGTTTTGGCGGTCTCTAATCAAATGAAAAGAAATGGTGAAAAATTGGAGGATGTTAGAATAATGGAGAAAATATTACGTTCGTTAACTCCCAAATTTGAGCATATTGTGGTGACTATTGAGGAGACTAAAAATTTGGAGAAGATGACGATTGATCTCTTAATGGGGTCGTTACAAGCTTATGAAGAGAAATAAAAATGAAAGCAAGATATGGTGGAGCAATTGTTAAAATTGCAAGTGAGTGCAAAGGAGAAAGACGAAGGCCCAAGTAGCGGTCAAAGTCGTGGCCAAGGACAAGGTCGAGATTCTGGACGTGGACGAGGAGGCTATGGAAATCATGGAGAGAGAAAAGCATTTGGTCGAGGAAGGAGCAACCAAAAATCAAGGTACGATAAATCTTCTATTAAATGCTATAATTGTGATAGATTTGGGCATTATGCTTTCGAGTGTTGGAAAGAAAAACAAAAGGTTCAAGAGAAGGCCAACTTCGTTGAGAGCAAGAAGGAAGAAAATACAAGTGTGCTCTTGGCGTACAAAGGAGAAAATGAAAGACAAGATAATATTTGGTACCTCGATACGGGAGCAAGCAACCACATGTGTGGCAAAAGGAGCATGTTCGTGGAGCTGGATGAATCGGTAAGTGGCAATGTCTCCTTTGGTGATGAATCTAAAATTCCGGTGAAAGGAAAAGGAAAATTTTTGATTCGCTTAAAAAATGGAGGTCATGATTTAATTTCGAATGTTTATTATGTGCCCAACATGAAAAATAATATTTTGAGTTTGGGACAACTCTTAGAGAAAGATTATGATATTCACTTGAAGGATTATAACCTTTCAATAAGAGATAAGGAAAATAATTTGATAGCGAAGGTGCCAATGTCGAAAAATAGAATGTTTCTACTAAATATTCGGAATGATGTGGCAAAATGCCTTAAAGCTTGCTTTAAGGATAAGTCTTGGTTATGACATCTACAGTTTGGGCACTTAAATTTAGGAGGATTGGAGTTGTTATCAAGGAAGGAAATGGTAAGAGGATTACCATCCATCAAGCATCCCGACCAACTATGTGAAGGTTGTATACTCGGGAAGCAAGCTAGAATGCCATTCCCAAAGGAGTCAACCTCGCGAGCAAAGAAGCCGTTGGAGTTAATCCATGCCGATGTTTGTGGGCCGATCAAGCCGAGTTCTCTTGGTAACAACAATTATTTCTTACTCTTCATTGATGATTTTCTAGAAAAACGTGGGTGTATTTCTTGAAGCAGAAATCAGAAGTATTTGAAGCCTTCAAGAAATTTAAAGTTGTCGTTGAAAAGGAGAGCGGGCTAGAAATCAAATCCATGAGAACCGATCGAGATGGTGAATTCACATCCAAGGAGTTCATGGCGTATTGCGAAGCAAACGGGATCCGGAGGCCTCTTACTGTTCCAAGATCTCCTCAACAAAATGGTGTAGCGGAAAGAAAGAATAGAACCATAGTGGAGATGGCGCGCAGCATGTTGAAGACGAAGAATCTTCCCAAAGAATTTTGAGCAGAAGCAGTGGCGTGCGCGGTGTACCTGTTCAATCGATCTCCAACTCGAAGTGTATGGGGAAAGACTCCACAAGAAGCATGGAGTGGTAGAAAGCTCGGAATCGCTCATCTAAGAGTATTCGGGAGCAAAGCATATGCTCACGTAGCAGATGAGACAAGGAGAAAGCTCGACGACAAGAGTGAGCCATATTTATTCATCGGGTATGATTCTAACTCTAAAGGTTACAAGTTATATAATCCCCTCACAAAGAAAAGTGTGATAAGTCGAGATGTGGAGTTCGATGAAGAAGGTACTTGGGATTTCGGTTCCAACATCTATGATCACAACTTTATAACTCCACAATTTGAAGATGAAGAAGATTTAGAGCAAGCAGGTGAAGGTGAAGAGGTAGTGACTCCACCCGGTTCACCAGCAAGAGAAGTTGGAGACTCGCCACCATCTTTCTTAAATAAAAGAAGCACATCAAGAGTGAGGAGCTTGAATGAGATCTATGACGACACTGAAAGGTTAGAGGATCTCACCTTACTTTGTTTATTTGCTGATTGAGAGCCAGTAACTTTTGAGGAGGCTACACAAAGCAAGCGATGGAGAGATGCAATGGACGAGAAAATTAAGGCCATTGTGAAGAATGATACATGGGAGCTTGCAACATTGCCAAAGGATCACAAGACCATTGGAGTTAAGTGGGTTTATAAAGCAAAGAAGAACTCTAAAGGTGAAGTAGAGAGATACAAAGCAAGGCTTGTCGCCAAAGGATATAGTCAAAGAGCCGGAATTGACTATGACGAGGTATTCGCTCCTGTCACCCGACTAGAAACTATCAGACTAATCATTTCTTTTGCAGCCCAAAATAGATGGAAAATCTATTAGATGGACGTTAAGTCAGCCTTCTTGAATGGTGTTCTTGATAAAGAAGTCTATATCAAGCAACCACCAGGCTACGAGGTGAAAGGGCAAGAAGAAAAGGTGTTGAAGTTGTAGAATGCCCTATATGGATTAAAACAAGCACCAATGGCATGGAATAGCAGGATCAATAAGTACTTGGAAGAAAATGGTTTCACCAAGTGCCCACATGAACATGCCCTCTACGTCAAAATCAAATGTGGTGATGTCTTAATTATGTGCTTGTATGTGGATGATCTTATATTCACAGGAAACAACACAAAGATGTTTGAGGAGTTCAAGGAGGCCATGACTAAAGAGTTTGAGATGACGGACATTGGGCTCATGGCATATTATCTTGGAGTTGAAGTCAAGAAGCTTGAGGAAGGAATCTTCATCACACAAGAATGTTATACGAAGGAGATCCTCAAGAAGTTCAAAATAGAAGATTGTAAAGCAATCAACACCCCAGTGGAGTGTGGAAGTAAACTATCCAAGCATGAAGAAGGAGAAAAGGTGGATCCGACGCTCTTTAAAAGTTTGGTTGGAAGTCTAAGGTACTTAACTTGTACGAGGCCAGACATTCTTTACGCAATAGGGCTTGTGAATAGATTTATGGAGAATCCAACCACAACGCACTTGAAGACGGCGAAGAGAATTCTTCGATATCTCAAAGGTACTCTCAACTATGACCTACTCTATTCAAATACTAATAACTATGAGCTTGTGGGTTATAGTGATAGTGATTGGGCTGGAGATAATGATGATCGAAAAAGTACAAGTGGATTTGTGTTCTTTATGAGAGACACAGCTTTTACTTGGATGTCGAAAAAGCAACCAATAGTCACATTATCTACATGTGAAGTCGAGTATGTAGCCGCCACATCTAGTGTTTGCCATGCTATATGGCTCAGGAGTTTGTTACGGGAGCTCGGATGGACACAAGAGACACCGACGAGAATTTGTGTGGACAACAAGTCGGCGATTGCATTGGCAAAGAATTCAGTATTCCATAATCGAAGCAAGCACATAGACACTCGCTTCCACTACATTAGAGAATGCATTACGAAGAAAGAGGTTCAAGTGGAGCACGTCAAATCACAAGACTAAGTAGCCGACATTTTCACGAAGCCGCTCAAGTATGAAGAGTTCGCAAATTACGGAGTATGCTTGGAATGCAAAATCAAGTTTAAGAGGGGGTGTTGAAGTATTAAACTTAATTTTGTAATAGAAGATACTAGAATAATAGAGAAGATGCATATGTGAATGTTTTAGATTGGTGGAGATTGTTGTAGAGTAGAAAACTATAGCATATGAATATTAAGAAAATGGTAGAAAGATCTAGAATAATGGAGTGATAGAATAACCTAGAAAAACATGTGATCAAAATAAGTGAAATATCTAGATTAATAGGAGTTAATGTAGAATTATCTAGAATGCTTGAGAATCCACCATTGGATAGTATAAATAAGTGGATGGTGTAACATTTTGAGTTGTACACAACCTTATACTCCTACAAATACTTGATTTGAATTTGCGGGTTTTACTTTTAACTTTCATATCCTACTTTGAACACTTCTCCATCCACACAAGATTAAACTCTTGATTTTGGAGATAAGAAACACATGCTTTATAAATACCCTGGAATTGCAAACGTCTCTAAAACAAAGGAAATCAAACCATCGTGAAAAAAAAATCTAGAACAGGAGAACAGTAGGTGTGCAGCAAATTAGGGTTGAGTGGGGGCTGGAAATGGAGGAGAGGGACCGCAGCGACGGTGACTCATCTCATAGTTGATAGTCCTCAATCTCATCGCTTTGCTGAGTAAAGCCATATTTCTTATTTGCGTGTCCACAGACGTCATATAGTCAATCGCTTCTTCTACAATCTCAGGCACCCTCACCTTCTCGCAACCCGGAATCATCCGCCTCAACTTCACTAGTGTTTCCTCTACCGCCCCCAGTTTCTTCACCGCAACCAGTTTGAAAACCTGTCTCCGACTGTATTTACGCAGAATCCGGAGATGGGCGACCATCCTGCGAATCCGCCACTGGTGGATGCTTTGGGTGAGAATCGCACTGGTGGGTTGGAGTTGGTTGACGGCATTGCAAAAGCTGCTGAAGTAGGCGTCGAGCCAGGGCGGTTGGTTCATTCCGGAACCGGATCCGGTAGCCATCATGTTGTACATGGACTTTGTGTTGCTGAAAAAGATTTGATAAAGAAGCACAACTTATAAACTGCGTAGCTATGAAAAGGAAGTGGAATGAGCTATTGAGATTGTGAAACCTTGATTTATAAAGTCAGAAATTCTGGGATGAAATGGCGCGGCCTGAAAATTCAGGGATGAAAAGGTGCGGTGCAATAGTATGGTGCGGTAGAGTTTTTTATTTGTGTATCAGTAACCTTAGATAATCGCTCCTTAATCATAGTTAATCAAACTGGAATGGTCGCAGTGTATTAATCGTAGTCAGCCAAACATTCAGATTAATGCTGTTTAGTAACGTCATCTGTATTACGAGTTAAAAACACGTGGAATGCTTTCAGACCATCCTCTTAATTTTTTAACTTGATTAATTTAGTCCCGTCCTCATTACACTACATGTACTTATGTTACATGTATCACTAACATTGTATTAGAGCTTATACAATACAGAGGGAAGCATTGTACAATTAAATATTATGAATCTAAAAGAAAAAAAATAGTACAAGTTTTTCAACATCATAACCCTTTACACCCAAAACTATATCAATCTTTATAATATTATATTCTAAAAATATTCAACAAAAGTGATAGATAACTATTATAAATTTGGATAATTTGGATGATAGAGGATGTAAGTAATATACATTGAATTTTTCAACGTCACAACCCTTTTCACTCAAAATTTTTAAATCCAAATATCAATCTCTATAATATTATATTTAAAAATGTTCGACAAAAGTTATAGATAACTATTCTTTAAAATTTTAATTTCATTAATAATAGTAGAATTTACCATCCACTTATATAAATTTTATTAATTTAGATGATAGAAATGTTAGTAACACGTCAGAGTTCATAAAAAAAAATCCAAATATCAATAATGTCAAAAATTATATACAATTTTTATTTAAATCTTAATTTTATTAATGATTATAGAATAAAATATCACTTCACTGATCTTCTAATATTATTGTTATCCTTTATTTGTTTATGAGATTTGATAGAGTTATTGTGAATTTGTGAGCGCTTCACGTTAATGTTTAGGTTGGTTAAACCTTGTTAATTCTCGTTTACTTATTTAGTTAATTAATTTTGATGGGTTATCTAATGGATCTTGATTAACTTGTAAAAAAACACTTGGTTGTGGATTTATTATGAGGGCTTACAAGGTGAATTTACTTTCTCACCCTTAATTTATTAAGCCTTTATTCTTCTTTCATTTATTTTACAAAGTTAAGCGAACGGGTTAGTCATGGTCCAAATTCTACAGTTATTTTTTCAGGAAAAAAAAATTATAACCTTACTAGTGTAATAATAAATATTTAATACTCCATTTTTAAAAAAAAATTTCAAATTTCACATTTTAAACATTTTAAAAACTTTGGATATTTATTTGTATATATATATTTTTTAAATTATTATAATTAATTAAAATTTAGTATAAATAAAAATTAAAGTATATATACGTAAATTCAAAAATTATAGGCAAAGACTTGTACGAGACCGTCACACACAAATCTCATTTTGTGAGACGAATTATTAATTTGACCCAGTTAGACCGCTTCTCTATATTAATCATGTGTTAACTCTCATTTATCTACAAAAGCTTACATGAGGTAATTGTGGGCACTATTTGATTGTGCAATTAGATACTGAACTTCATTTTCGCTTTAATTAACTTTCATAGCCTAGACGATGATATGACACATCTAAAACCAGTGACAGGCCCCCCCTGACGTTTCAAAGCAATTAGTATATATATAAGAATTATAAATAAATATCATTGCAGCTCAAAGGTAATAGCGATGAGGTTGAGTGAAAGGTCACGGTTCAAGACCCACTTATAGGCCTTCTAGCTTTTTTTTGTATTTTCTTCATTTTTTTTAATTCTATTTCTTTTATAAATTGTTTATTTATATTTTTTTTCTCTACTTTTAATATACTACTATTATTGCCTTTTAGATGTTTCTTTTATATTTTCTTCACTTTTTTTTAATTTTTTTTTTAAAAATAGTACTCTCTCCGTCTCATTAAAGTTGGTATAATTTTTTTTGGGCACTGAGATTAAGGAATATAATAATTTAATGTAAAGTGAAGTAAAGTGAAGTGAGAGAAGTAATATTTAATGTGTTGTGGGTAGTTGTATTAGAGGTGATATGTAGGGCCCATGAGAATAGATTAATTGTTTTTATGTGGGTCCCATGTATTAAAAAGAAAATGTGTCAACTTTAGTGGGACAAACCAAAAAGGAAAGTGTGTCAACTTCTATGGGACGGAGGGAGTATATCTTTTTTTAAATTGTTTATTTATATTTTTTCTCTTTAATTTAAATGTATTAGTTGTTTCTTTTTTATTTTCTTCATTACTTTTATTCTTTATATATATAAATATCTTTTCTTTTTCTATTTATTTATTTAAGTTGTTTAGTAAAATTTTTTGACAAAGTCTCTTGTGAGACGCTACTTTCATGAGACGGTTTGTGAGACGTGTTAAAGTATGTCGATTATTTAAATAAAGTATGTTTAATGGTTGTTAATGTATGTTTTTTAAAGTATGTTGGATTATGTATTAAAGTATGATGCTAGTGTGTTATAATTTGATTTATTATCGACATACTTTAACCACAAATAAGCACACTTTAACCACAAATAAGCATACTTTAGTGACGGGTTAACCCGTCTCACATCCGTCTCACTAATAACCCGTCTCACAAGAGACTAACTCAAAATTTTTACCATTTTCATTTTAATCTGTCCCACAAAAATTTTCACCAGTTAAAAAAGGTAAAAATATCAAAAACAATTACTCCTTCTCATACATTTAATTTACAAAAAAATCATTTATAATCATACATAACACATTTAATATATACTTTATCATTTATTTATTTATGAAAAAAATAGTATTATAATACCTTCAAAAAAATTGCATTTTCTTAATTTTTATTCCTAGTTAAAGGTGAAAACTTTAAAAAACGAAGAGAGTAATGCTATTTTGCCCCCCCCCCCCTTTAATTTCTGGCACCGTCACCGCCTAAAATCCCAAATGTCTCTAAAACAAAGGAAATCAAACCATCCTGAAAATAAATAAATAAATAAATAAATAAACGTTCAGCGTAAGCTATTGGCAGGGCAGCTGGCTTAACGCGTTTGTCGTAAGCTGTTGGCAGCACCGGCTTAACACATTCGACAGAAGCTTTAAGGCATGATTGGGGTTCCATACTCCGCCACTCCGATTGGTTCGTGCCGGAACCGGAACCGATAGCCATCATGTTATGCATGGACTTTGTGTTGCCGAAAAGGATTTGATAAAGAAGCACATCTTATAGACTTTAGACTTTGTGTAGCTGTGAGAAGGAAATGGAATGAGCTACTGAGATTGTGAAACCTTGATTTATAAGGTCGAAAATTCTGGGATGAAATGATACGGTGTAATAATATGATGCAGTGTCTAGGTTCTGGAATGATTGTGATATATTTCCTCGGACTTTTTGATTTGTGTATATCAGTAATCTTAGACAACCGCTAGGTTTTGGAATGATCATGGCATATTTCCTCAGACTTTTTTATTTGTGTATCAGTAATCTTAGACAACCGCCTCTTAATCGTAGTCAGCGAAACATTCAGATTAACGTTGATTTTCTTGAATTTATAACTAATATATTTTATTAATACCGTTTGTCATAATATATTATTATTCTCATTACAAGTCAAAAATGCGTGGAATGCTTTGAGACCGTCCCTCTTAATTGTCTAACATGATTAATTTAGTTATGTCCTTGTTACATGTTATGTTACAAATATCTTATACTAGTACAGTGCCCGCGTGCGATGCGGGTTATCATGCTTGTTATTCATTTATTATTTTTAAATAGAAATTAATCATATCATTTTAGGAAAATTAAAAATAAAATTTATTGTTTGACCAAGAAAAAAATGTCTTAAGGTATGTAAATTAAATTGAGAAAAAAACATGCATTCTTGATTTATTTCTCATTAACAGTAAAACTTTGTTAGCACTCAGCATCATCGTAAGATATTAAAATAAGATTGTTGATTGATGTGTCAATATAATTTTCAATATTAATTAAACTTTTACTCCAACTCAATTTAAAGTTTTCATTTAAAAGTTGAAAAAAAGATTTAAAATAACGCGTTGATGAAGTTTGAACCTAGAACCTCCTAAGAATCAAACAAATAATTAAACGTTGTCAAATCACAAATTAAGAGAACTCATAAATGTTAAACACGCCTAAACATAACAGCTCCATACTTTAATTTTACTTTAAGAAATTTATTTTACTTATTAAAAATAATAAATAAATAAGTTACAAAATAATAAAAATTTCAAATTAATAATAAGAAGTCATTTAACATTTTCAATATAATAAACTTAAGCCAGTTCAGATCTTGCGTGCAACGCGAGTAATCTAATATTTTCATGTCTTATATTAATTATAATTATCCAGATGTTTTTTTTAGTTTTATTCCATCAATACTTGAGTACAATTTTTTTTTTATATAATCAAACAAAATACTCCATCTATAATGTATTAATTTTTACACGTGGATTATAAATATTATTATTTTATATAAAGAGAGTAGTTGTATTAGTGGTGAATTGTAAATTTTTTTATAAAAATAAAAAATAAATATCTTTAGAGTAGACAATCTAAATAGATAAATTAATTATTAACGTACGAAGGAAGTCAGATAGTGAATCTTTGAAGGCTTATTCAAGATGTTCGTTTGATAAATTTTATATTTGGATTAACTTGATATTTCTAGTAAGAATATGATCACGTTATAATTAACTTTTGCATTCCAAATAGAGTAACATGTAAAGTAAAAATTGATAATTAAATCTCAATATATATAATCTATTACCCAATCAAAATAAAAGTTTGTGGTGATTAATAACATTAAATAAAATAAAATAAATAAATTAAATAACAAATTAAATAAGCCTAATAAGCTTAATATATATTTAAAAATAAATATAACAATGTATCGATGGATATTCGAACCCTCGAACTCACTAAAATTACCCCATCCAGTCAATATTTGATTATAGATTTTTATAATCAGACAAAATATGATTATGAGCCTCTAATAGTTAATTGATATAATGTAGAAGTTTGAGATTATCATTTTGATATACTTTTATATGTGGATTAACATCATATTCAAAGTAATTAAGAACATGATCATATTTTTATAACAATTACTAAAATTCTAGTCATCTTTTCAAATTTTAGTATGAAACCGACGTGTTATGCTTAATTACGCAGAATTACGAAATTTTTATTTTTAAATTTAAACATTAATTTATATACCTATTGAATTTAATTAAAAATATCTCTTTAAATCAATAAATAAAATTCAATCTATTAATTTTTCATTAGCAAAAAATAAACTTGTAATCTACGTAACTATTACTTTTATAAAACTTGTTAAAAATGTTGATTAACTTGAGAATGATATGTGTAAATATATAAGAGTTAATCATAATTTAACAAATTGTAATATAAAATATATTAGATGTTCGATGGTTCAAACACATCATGAATATGCACCATTAAATTTGGATTAATGCAAAAATTATATTTATATATTAACATTAAAAAAAAAGGTACATGCATCATTTTCTCATTTTACAATTATAAAAATAGGCTAATGTTATTTTTTTAAAAAAAATAAGTCCATTTATTATTCTTTTCTTTAATTAAAATTTCAGCCCAACCCAAGTCACAATCAAAGCCCACTTTAAAATTATTATTTTAGAGAATATATATAAATAAAAAATTTAAAATAAATGTAGTGATTAAGGTTCGAACTTGCGACCTCCTCAAAATTTTTAGACAAATCACACAATGCCACCTCACAAATTTATAAAAATCATAAAAATGAACTCACCATACTTCGACACCTCACACTTTACAAATTCTAAATTGGAAACTTATTTTCTTTTAATATATAAGAAGATAGGGTCACGTCTAATACAAAGGGAGGCAATGCAATGACACATGTAATTTTTCGTATTGCAGTATCATTATAAATTTATAAGATAATATAACCTTCATTTTTGGAGTTATACAGGTTCTCACGTCTAATACATAGGAAAGCAATGCAATGAAATGAATTTTTCATCATTAAATTATAAAATAATCTTCATTTTTAGGGTGAATTCAATTCATATGTAAATTTTATTTTTGCAAAATTATCTTTTAATACAAAAAATTACTTTTCCAGAGATAAATTATTATTCTATCCGTCCATAAAACGCTTCACGTTTACTGTTCCACGTTGTTTAAGAAAAGTTGTACTTTTTGATCACTTTTGTTGACCTTACAGGATATTATAATATTTTTAGGTAATAAAAAAATATAAAGTAATGATATGTGTGTGAAAAAATAGTTGTAAATATGAAATTAAAGTAACTTTTGGGATTGTTGGATAAAGTAATTTTTCCTTTTTTTTTTTTTTTGGGCGCGAAGGGTTTTGTGGGATAAACAAATGAGGATAGTGTGAAGAGTTTTGTGGGACGGAGAGAGTATTATTTTGAATTAAAAATAATTTTCTTTAAATTCAGTTCTAGAAAAATATAAAAAATAGAACACATTAAAATTTGAATATTATTTTTTAGGATAATTGTGGGGTGAATACCTAGCATTTATAAATTAAAAGTATAGTTATAATTATACATTTTGTTTTTTATATTTTTATTTTTATATTAAATTTAAGGTTATGATTAATTATCTTGAAATTAATAGTTCAAAATTAAAGAGTCTTTTGCTTTTTGTGGGTAGTTGTATTAGTAGGAGTGTGGACCTCATATTTTAATTGTATTAGTGGGTGTATGTGGGTCCCATATGCGTTAAAAAGGAAATGAGACTCTTTGAGTGAGACGTCTAAAATGAAAAAAAGACCCACGAAGGGTGTGGAGGGAATAATTAATAAATTAGTAAATTATCATGCGCAACAGGGTGCACCGTACATCCACTTTTAGAAACTTATGCACTTTATAAAAAAACATACTATATACTACTAATTGAGTAAAAAAGTATACAATTTGTTAGCAAATTTTATTTTAGTTTTTTCAACGAAAAACTTAATTTTAAAAAAAACTATACAATTATTGTGAAACATATACTATTGAATAAAAATTTATACATATAGATGCACGTGTGTACTCAAGTGCACATGATATCAACTCTTAATAAATTAGTTTTTAAAAATCTGAATGGATAGGTTTTGTGTGAGACCGTCCGACGGATCCTAACCCGAGAGACGGATTATCCATTAGCCTAAAAAAATACTCCCTTATTCGTTCTACCCAAATAGTCCTTTTTTTTTGGCATCCTACCCAAAAAGTCAATTTTCCTTTATTACACATATGAGACCCACACACACCCACTAATACAATTAAAATATGGGGCCCACACTCCCACTAATACAATTTTTCACTACACATTAAATAATATTACTCCTTAATCCACATACAAGATGAAAAAATAACCCTTTGAATGAGAAGAAGGGAGTATATTTTATAATAAATTAATAAAAATTTAAAGCTAAATAAGGGCCTTTGGCTTAATTAATTAAGATACCCTTTCTACCGAACATGTAAATTTCAATTTCGGCACTATTAGTGTCTATTATTCACGTCATTTTCTTTTTCACTTTTAATAAAATATTATTATTATAATTATAATTATTATTATTATGTTGTTGTTGTTTATTATTATTATTATTAGGGTCACTTACTGTTGGATACATAAAATAATGCATAATTGCTATAAACTACATGACTCAAAGCACTAATACTCATAACTACATAATTATGATTGTGATACCATAAATACCCCTATGTGTTTGCACAATTTGTTTGCACAAATTTGTTTTTGTTCATTTTAAGTTCCGGCGACAGTCCGAAAAGAGGTCCGGCGACCGGCCGCCGGAGGTCCGACGGTGGGTGGGTGAGGGGTAGGGTTTGCACAATTTCGTTTTGCACAATTTTATTTTGCACATTTTACTTTTCATATTTTTTTTTTTGCACAATTTTTTGCACAATTTTGTTTTGCACAATTTCTTTTGCACAGCACAATTTTTTCTACACAAAATATAAAGTATTTTGTTTTGCATAATTTCTTTTGCACTTTTTTTTTCACATTATTTTTTGCACTTTTTTCAACGTCGGTTTTTTTCACTTCAGGTTGTGCTTCAACGCTGGCATTAACAATAAATTCAAGACGTCTATAATCGATTGAAATTTCAACCTCCATTTTCCACATAAATCACAGCACAATTTCTTCACAACCAAGGAAATTTAGAAGTAGGCCAATAAGTGTTGTACTATTAAAAGTAAATGAAAATAAAGAAGGGAATGGGGAGAGAAAAGCCTAGGCTAAAAGATGTCCCCAAAACAACCAGAAAAGTCAAGAAATAATAGAGCAAGAAATTAAAAATGGCTAACAGGTGCCATGAAAAATGTTTAAATAGTGCCATACAAACGCTTGAAGCATGTATGATATGCAATAGGCTCTTTCACAACTGATTCAACCAAGTATAGAACAAAGCCTACCAATCCTCAATCAAAGGAACCAATAAAAATCACATCACAAACTGAACCCACAATACTCCATCTAGGTGATCATCTAATACCAACACATTGAGAAAGCAATGCCAGGAGTAACGTCCAGAGATTGATAATTCCTGTCCAAAAAATTCAAGGCAACAGCCTAGATACATTGAGAGCACAACCTTTGTGGAAGTTTGAAAATTAAAAAATCTGAGTACGAAAGTAATCCCTCCGATTCACATATGAAAACCATAACTCGAAAACCTGAATCAGAAAGATGCCAGAGCCCTGTTCACTAGACTGCCACATAGGTTGCACCAGACAAAACAGAAACCAGCTCTTTGAGGTGATTGTGTGGAAAATGCATGATCGCTTTATTATCTTGTGTCTTCCCCCTTGTAACGTTGCACCAAGTAAGCTGCGCCAATGCATTTATTCAAACAATAAATGAAACTGATGTATCTTCAAAGAGTACAAAAACTTAAAACACATGAAAAGCAATAACCTTCAGTCCAAATTCTTGCAGTTGGGGAGATGCTCTTATAAAAGAAGTGGCTACAATAATACTTTGTTCACCATATGCACACATACTTATGTTTAACTTCTTCAATTTAGGCAATTGAGGGAACTCCCGAGCCTCACCAATTTCCTGTGGAAACAGAACAGAACAGTTTATTACAACACACACTAAAAATAAACAACAACATTCATGAATAATAATTTATAATATAAATAAAAAGTAATAATATTTTATAGCGAAAGTGACAACATTTCATAACGAAAGTAATAACAAATTTAAAAAAATGTAAAATGGTCTCACACAACCCTTGCCTTATTTATTACTATTATTCAATCACTATAGCTCATCTTCTAATTTTTTTTTTCTAAATAAGGAAGAATTAATTATGTTGCTAAGCTCTCTTTTGACCTCACACACATATATATTGTCATTATATTGATAGCAGATAATAAAAGTACAGATTTGGTCTTTGATTTATCTATAATTAAGGATCTCATATAATTGATTATTTCTTTGTTAGAATACGTAACATTTTATTCTGCACCACATTTCTTCCAAACGCAAATATCTTATTTAAGTTTCATATCATAAATACATCATTTCTCTATACATAATTCTCTCCATTCTCCATTCTCCATTCTTGACCAAAAAGAAAAAACTAAGATGGGGTTTGGATACCAATCCTTAATAAACATTTTCCTTGTCTTCTTTGTGTTAGCTAAAGCTGATTTTCCTACAAACATAAGTTCTCCCAAACATGGGTTGTTTGCAAGAAGATGCAACTTGTTTAATGGTGAATGGGTTTTTGATTCTTCTTTAAACCCTCTCTACAGCTCTTCGACCTGCCCGTTTTTAGAACACTCGTACGACTGTCTGAGTCTAGGTCGGCCCGACAAACGATATCTAAAGTACTCGTGGAAACCTTCCACATGCAACTTACCAAGGTGCGTCGTTTATAATAGTTTCATGTTGGACAACTTATGTGCCATAAGGATACATATGGGGTTTTAATTTTTTGTTATCCTATAGTGAAAATGTCAAAAAATGAATTTGAATGAAAGTGTAATGATAATATATCTTTTAATATATAAACTCTTGATTTGCTATATATTTAATTGGTCTTTTTGGCTAGATTTGATGGTGCAAAATTTATGAGGAAATGGAAGGGAAAGAAGATAATGTTTGTGGGTGATTCTATAATATTAGATCAATGGAGTTCATTTGTATGTATGTTACATGCTGCAGTTCCAAATTCTAAGACTATTTTCGTTAGGCAATATCCGACTTCCTATGTTAAATTCGAGGTAATGTCGTAATTAATTACTAAATCTTTGTTTCATAATTTTTGGTTACTTATCACTTATGTTCATATATTTATGTATATTTGCAGGAATACGACATGACTGTATTTTATTATCAGAGCCATTACTTAGTGGATATAGTTCAAGAATCAGGAGTTCGAGTGTTGAAATTAGACTCCATAAAAAATGGAGATGCCTGGAAAAACATGGATATGCTGATTTTCAACACCTGGCATTGGTGGAATTTCCGGGAGCCAGTGCAAGAGTAGGGTTTTTTTTTTCCCTGACATTTTCGTATATCATCTTATATATGTGCATAGTTATATGGTTAACACAAACCAAATCAATAATATTGACAATTATATGGTTAACACAAACAAATATAAAAAAAAAAGTTTAATCTTTGTCCTTGATTATTCTTTTAGTATTTAGGATTTAATTTTCTTGCCTCTTAATATATTTGCACGAAAATTTCGGATATGTAGAAGGAAATTTTTGAACTTCTTTTCCCCAAGGTTTAAAGGCATGGGAAACCAGACGTGGCTTTATTACATAACTTGTTGATTTTCATAAAATGTGGTTGTATTTTAGGCCTTGATTAATACACATGGCAAACATCTAATAGATGGAACATGAGATGTCTAATATATGGAACAGGAGATGAAATAAGGGAGTGGAATAGGTGATCTCAATTGATGTTTAAGTAGTAAGTAATTGTATATGATGTTACAGGTGGGACATGGTGCAAGATGGTTCCAAGGTGGCAAAAGACATTGACCGTTTAAAGGCATTTTCAAAGGCGTTGACTACTTGGGGAACATGGGTTTACCAAAATGTGGATCCTTCCAAAACTAGTTTTCTTCCAAGGAATTGCTCCTGATCACTATGTGTAAGTATACATTGTGTTTCTTCTCTTAATAATTAGTACTTATAATAATTATCAATTTAATAAAATAAATGCATTTCTTGCTTAAAGGATTATAAATTTTAACCAATATATTTTTAATTTTAATAAATTTTGACAAATTAAAAGAGTTTTTTTAGGCACAAACACTCTTACAAACCTTAGTATGTGAACTCAAATATTTCATTACTCTAAATATAAATCTTTGTGCCCCCTTCCAATCCTATATATATATAGAGACTAACTATATTTTAGGAGTTTCTAAGGCTAGTTTTGTTGTCTTTAAAAAATCTTAATTCCCGCCTTTTTCTATAGTGTACGCAAATTATAACATATCCTACAACTCAAAAATATCGTGATGGTGATGAGCAGGGGTCAAGAATGGGGATCGCAATCAAACTGTAGTGGTGAGAAAGAGCCCATAAAAGGAACAAAATATCCAAGAGGGAAACCAGAAGCAACCACCATTGTAGACAATGTTTTGAGAAGATTAAGGAAACCAGTTAATCTGCTTGATATCACCACAATGTCACAGTTGAGGAAAGATGGTCACCCTTCCAGATAGTGGCTCCGACTGCACGCACTGGTGTCTTCCCGGAGTGCCCGATACTTGGAACAGTCTATTGTATGCTGCCCTCTTTGCATAGGATTACCTGCTAGATCATAAACTTATCATCTATATGTTTAATTATTATCCTATGTATTAGATTATGCAAATGTGTGCTACTGTTACATTAACTAGTGTCTAAAGATTTTATCGTTGGTTCATTTTATTTTAAGGGGGAAAAAAGAAAAACAATTTAAAGCCAATCCATTCAAATTATATTAAATAGATTTCCAAATGTACGGTTTTTAAAATTTGAGAATGTATTTCATGAAATTAGCCATATACATGAAATTAGATTATAAATTATTAGTCTGATAAATTACTATTATTTTTTAGTATGACAAATTTCTTCTAAACCCACTTTATAATTGTGTAACTTTGTTATTTTGAAGGGTAATATTTATTATTCCGTATATAATGTGGTGCATGTAGATTAGTTAGGTTGATGTACTGATATATTTTTGTTTTATATTTCTTATTACACATTTTACATGAATGGTAGTTTATGTCAATTTCAATCATTTCTGTCGATCATCCAATTAATGGTTGTCAATTAGTGTAACCAACTTTTATGATTATATCTATTAATGCATTTTACCAAAATTGAAACGAGTAGTGATTAAATGGTTAGTTTTATACCTTTATAAGAAATAATAATGTATATTTAATTTGTTTGGTTAGAAAGTCAATTGGGAAATTTAAAATTTAACAAACATTAATGATCGTGTAATTAATTATAATTTGTTTCAATTTTTTTAAAGGAAACAATACTTTTAATCCTAACGCAATTCATAATAGTTTTCAATGAGCCGCAATTAAAAGGTGAATTTCCAATTAGGCAAATTAATCTTCTTATATACCCTCAATCAATTTTACTCTTCTAAACCTGAAATATTAGTCTTTAGATTAACAATGAATTATTACTATTTTAAATATTCACTTTGTTCACACTAAACATTATCATTTATTTTTTTTACAAGAATTAAGGAATATTATTATTTTATATGTAGTGAGTAATTGTATTAATTTGTAGTGAGGAATGGGGTGTGAGAGTTTTTTACTGAAAAAGGAACATTGGTACCTTTTGAGTAAATATCTAAAATAATAAAATGAAAACGTTTGCAGTGGATGAAGTAATTCATATGAATTACTTGTGTTCAAATTCTATTTTATTGTGAATTTTTTTTTATATTTTATGTTTTAAAGAGTAAAATTAAGTGTATTTTACAGCAAGTTCACGTAAGAAAAGCTCATTCAATTAAGCATACAAAATCATGAAATAAATGAATAATATAACAGGACAAAATCTCATGTACACTTAGGCGCACCAATTTAGATTCAATCACCCAGATTTAATTTGATTCAAAAGAGAATATCATCTTTACTTAAATTAAATGCCCTTAATCAGCATAATATCTTGATATTTTAAAAAAAAAATCTTATCAAATAAGAAATTATTATATTAGAATTGATCTCTTCTGCATTCGGTTGTACCTAGGTGTTCTTAAAAGTTACTCCCTCCGTCCCATACTTATGTTCACACTTTTCGTTTTCATCCGTCCCACACTTATGTTCACCACCCAAAAAAGGAAATTTTACATTAACCAACAACCTCAAAAGTTATCTTAATTTCAAAAATACCACTCCCACCTAACACACATAACATACTTTATAATTTATTTATTACTTAAAAATACCACAATACCCCTAAAAAGTCAATAAAGTTGGTCAAAAAGTAACTTTTCTTAAATTTCGTATCTACAGTACCGGTGAACATAAGCCGGGGACGGAGGGAGTATAAATTAAGAGTACAAATTTCTATATTAAAGAATAGGACATTTAATATTAAATGATACAATTTTCAAAGGAATTCGTATCTAGGCGCACAGTGTGATGGGACACACAAGTTTTATCTATTCCTACATTAATACACTTAAAATTTCAACCGATCATTTAATTAAAAAAAATAAAAATACTTTATAATACCTTTTAGAATAAAATATAATATTGTTGAAAACATTTTTAATCTGAATGCACAAGAAATCTAACTCATATGATAATAATTTTTTTGCAGACATTAAATAATATTTAAGGCAAATATATATGCATCTCGTTTATATCTAATCTACATCCTTAATAATTGTTCATTTTTAAGGTATAGTTATAGGGTATAATTATAGGCTAAAACTTGTGTTCTTGGCGCGTGTGCCCAGATATTTTTTAGTATTAACTGGTATATCCTTTAGTATAAGGATGTGTATCTTTCATTTTTTTTTAAAATAAAAAAAATTAATGAAAGTATATACCATTCAGAACAAAATATTGTACTCTTATTAATTAAAGTGTATATTTTTTAGAACAAAATATTATACCGTTACACATGTGAATTGATAACACAAGAGACCAACTCATAATTATATGCTTCCTCCGTCCCGACGTAAGAGGGCCATTTGCTTTTTGGTACGTAAATTAAGGAATATTATTATTTAATATGTAGTGGGTAGTTGTATTAGTAGGAGTATGAACCCCATATTTTAATTGTATTAGAGGAGGTGTGTGGGTCCCATGTGTGTAAAAAAGGAAAGAGGGTCTTTTAGGTGGGACAACCAAAATTGAAAAATGATCCCCTTAACCTGGGACGGAGGGAGTATATGTTTGTGATTGTGATATGTTTTACATTATAGTTCATTTACTATTTTATTTTTAGGAAAGTATACAATATACCAATTCTGCCCACGACAGCTCAGTTTCTACGAAATCTGCATATACTTTCACCAAATAAATTAATGGAAAAACATAGTCTGGTCAAAATTGCTTAAATATTTATATCCTTAGTATGTTACAATTCATGACTACGTCATATTCTTCTTCAAATATAGATCTCTATAAAAATGCAACATTTTGCATGATTTTATACATATTTTGGGATGGGTTTCAAATATGAAATCCTATTGAATATTACAATATTTCTTGTATTCATTGTGTCTGCAAAATGTGATGAATTATTTAAAAACACAAGTTATTATGGAGAATTATTAGGTGGGTGCGACTTGTTCAGTGGTGATTGGGTTTTGAATCCATCTTCAAAACCATTGTACGATTCTTCGAACTGCCCATTTTTAGATTCTGAATTCGATTGCCTCAAGTTTGGTCGTCCTGACAAGAATTACCTTAAGTATTCCTGGAAACCTAAATCTTGTAATTTACCCAGGTGATGAGAAGAGTTTTTTTTTAAAAAATTAGTTTTGAAACTATGCATAGAGTAAAAAATATAAAAATGAAAAATTGCAAGAATCATTTATTTGAGGTTTTAAAATCTTGATTTCTTAAAACTTAATTTTAAAATTCATGAGTTTTGAAAATGATAATTTATGTTTGTTTTGAGTTATTTTGAAAGGATATGTTTTGAATTTATGTGTGAGATAATTTGAATTTTCCGTTACATTTTAGTATTACATAATATCTTGGTGCATGTTGACGGCTGTTTTTTGGTCCGTTAATTAAGCTTGTTAGGGATTGACGTTTTAATTAGGAGAGCCAAAAACGAGTACCATCAAACACAACGACATAAAGAGATTATCTAAGATCAAAGACCAATTACCACCAAAGAACTCAACCAATTTTTATTACTCTCCTCTTAGATCAACGCCCTCTCCTAAGCGTAATGTCTAAAGTGAGTGCTCAGCCCCCTCTCTCTCCTGCGAGAGAGGCTATTTATATTGTCCCTAAAACCCTAGAACAGGACCAATCGTCCGGTGCCACTTGGACATGTACAGCCCGCCTTAAATGAAGCTCTTGGTACACCGACCAGCTGCGGGGGGAACCTGGGTGGTGTTTCCTGCTTTGCCAGGGATTTGCAGGGCGTCTCTGTCCTTTGCTAGCCTCCTATTGGTCGTTGGAGCAAGGTGTGTCAGTCAGTTGTTGTCTTCTTGCTAGGATTGCTGCCCAAGATATCTCCTCTTCCCGTTAGTGTTGTCCTCTAGCCTGCAGTACTCATTTTCCATCATTATGAAGCGTGTCCTTTCTTGTCCTGCCTTCGGTGCCTTCCCTTGGTCTTCGGACATGTTTGCTCTCGGCGCCGGGGAGTCCTCCCGAGGTCTCAGCCAGGAAGGAGTAAGTGCCGAGGTGTCTTCCTGCTGAGGGTGGCTCCCGGTATCGTACTTGTTTGGTAAGTTCGTCCTTACTCAATCTAGGTTGGGCTCCTGGACCGTCCTGCCCCTTATTGGGCTGTCTCAATTCTTTTCTCAACCCGTGTTGGGCCTTCCTCTTCAAGTACTGCATACCTTATTGAGCCTCTTGGGCCCAGCAAGCATGGGGGATATAATACCCATAACATTAGCCCCTCGAGCCTGAATAATTTCATAATTTGATATTGTTCAGGGTCGATCTGTATTTGGCGGTTGATATCCCTCATGCCTCGGCGCTTCTGAAGTTAGGACTGTTTACCTCTCGTCTCTTGGCTATTCTCGTTTGTTCCCCCCCTTCTGACACACCCCTACCTCGTTGGGTTGTTCACATCGCTTTTGGAGTATTTTCGTTCCTGCCAGGGGGCATTTCTGGTCTTTTGTGGTCTAACTGTAGGTTTGAATTTTTGAATTTTGAAATATCTGACATTACAGTTTCCTCTTCTATGTTTCCTCCTTTTTCTCCTTTCGTTCCTGCTGGCGGTTACCCTTCCCTTTATTTGGTGCATTCATCTCCTTTCCTCAGGTACTACTCTTCTCTCTTCATCCTCTCTTTTCTTACTGTGGTTGGTTCCTTTGGTATTATCCAATTTACTGCTATCGCGGTCTAGGGTTCCTTTCTACCCCTTTCCCTTTCCTCGTTTCGATTCCTTGATAGATTTTCGGACTATGGTTGGTGAGGGTTCCTCTTCCTTACCCAGATCTCCTAGGTCCCTTTCTCGTTCTACCGATTCTTCACTCGGTAGTTCTGGGTCGTCGTCGTCGTCCTCGTCTTCAGAGGAGCATTCTCTTCCTCCTTCCCCGTCTCTGATTGCCTTTAACCAGCGTGTCACCGATTTTGTCTCTACTTTTAAACTGGAGGTCAATGTTGATCTTGCTGACTCTGGCCCCGGATTGTTAGGTCATCTCGGGAAGCTTCCATTGTGGGATGAGGGTATCCCATTCTCAGCCGCTGAGATCCCTTCGAGTCTTAATGATTCCTGGCTGCGGAGAAACCCCATCATTGCTATCGGTAAATTTCAGTGTGGGGAGGGTATTGACTTCTATCTTTCTTCCCCAGATGCCCGAATGTGTTATGCCCCTCCGAACGCCGTGGCGGCTTATGAACTGCAGATTGACTTAGGTCTTAGGTTCCCTCTTCATCCCTGTCTTCGAGACATCTTCGACTTCTGGGGTATAGCCCCTGCTCAACTGGCTCCTAATGGCTGGGCGGCGCTGATGGGGATACTGGTCCTTTTTCGTAAGAAAAAATATTCTTTCCTGAGTACCGCAGAGATCAATTTCCTGTATCGGCTGACCCCCAACCATCGGACCAAGGGGTACTATTACTTGGTGCCATGTCACACCAACCTCGTCGCTTCTCTGCCCAGTTCGATCAAGGGGTGGAAGGATTCGTGGTTTTGGGTACGTGGGTCGTGGAGGGGAGCCGGCGTCTATGACCTTGGGGACCCCCAGAATCCTAGTGTTCTTCCACGAAGTTCTTTCTTCAAGCCCGACCTTAGTGCGTGTACATCTTCGTTGACTCTCTTTTATGTTATGCGGGATGTTCTAATCTCTTTCTCTCTTACTTTGTGTAGTAGGAGAAACGTGCGCTATCGAGACGTTGCCGACCGGTTTTCGGAGAGCCTTCCGGAAAGTCTGCAAACTTTCTGACAAGGAGCGTGGATATCAGCGGGTCCTCCGCGGGAAGAACCTTTTCCAAGCCGGATTCACTACCACTTCTATAGCCATGCCGGGTATCCCTTCCTTGAACCTTTTCCTGACTATTGGAAACTTATAGTATCGTGCTCTTTTCCCTGCTAACTTTCTTTGGTCCTCTTGTCGTGCACAGGAGAAGGGAAACGCTTTATGCCTGATGCTGCTCGTATGGGTACTCTTCCCTCTGTTCGCCAGCGGGCTGCGACTTCTAAGGGGAAGAAGAAAGCTCCTCAAACCTCCTCTCCGAAGGTCCTCGCAACCCCTCTCGCCGTGCAGCCCTTTACGGCTATAAGGGGGGATGAAACTTCGGATGTTGTCTCGACTAGGTCGGAGTCCAATCCTATCCGGTCCCCCGTTGCGGGTGCCCAGGGGAAGGTACCTAAGAAAGCCCCTCGAGCCCCGAAGTCAAAGAGAGGGGTGTCTGAGGCTCCAGCCCCCAAGCCCCTAGTTTCCAAACGGAAGTATAAGATGACGGATGATGCTTCTGAAGAGGATATCCCTGATAGCACTGCTCTTGCTACGCAACCTCCGAAGAAAACCAGACCGGATGATGTGGGTGCTGTTGCTGGTGGCTCTCCTGCGGCTTCTCATGAGCCTGTTGATGTTTGCGATATTAGTTCTTCTCCATCTCCTCCGGCAACTTTTGTTCGATCTCCCTTTGTTACTTTCGGCTCTTCCCGTGATATCCGTCAGTCTGGCCCTCATCAGCTTCTCGGCGGTACTTCTTGCGAGCCAGCTCCTTTCTGCTCCGCCTCTGAGATGTGGCAACATTATCGGGGAAAGGCTCCTCTTCGCTTTTGGTCGCAAGGTGGTCCTTCCTCCATGAGCATTCCTCCCGCTTTGCCGTTGTCAGAGGATGCCACTCCGCTCCTTCCTGTAGATCCGGTGGTTGATCAAGAGCTCCTATCCAAGTATGGTCACTTGGATGAGGCTGGGAAAACCTTCCTTCGAACCCAGGAGCTTCTTCTTGATGTCGACGCCCCGGCATTTTTAACTCATGCCGCCACCCTTCCTTTCAAGGGGTGTACTCTAGAGCTCCTTGGGCATATGGGGAGTATGTCTGCTAAGGATTCCCTTCACAGCATCTCTGGCCACGCGGGGCGATTGGCTATCCATGCTGTTAATGCCTTGCACCGTATTTCCGAGTTAGAAAGGAGTGATTCCCATTTGCAAGATGAGATTACTTCCTTATCTCAGAAGGTGAGGGATTACGAGAAGAAGTTGTCTGAAATGGGTGCGGCAGAGGTACTTGTCCGGGGTCAGCTGAGGGTTGAGCAAGATAAACGGGCCGAGCTTCAAGGGACTTTTAATGTCCTCCGCTCTCGGTATGACAGCCTGCTAGCCAGATCCGCAGAAGAAAAGAGTGCTTTAGAGCATCGAAACCAGGTACTCTCAGATGAGATGGCTGTCTTGAAAATTCGGCACCAGGAAGAAGCAACTGTGAGAGAGAGTCAGTTCCAGGCCGAGCTATCTCGGATCCAGAATAACTTCCAGTCTTTCCAAATATCCTCCGAACAAGAACTTGAAAAGATGCGATTGGAGAGAAAATCGTCCGAGGTTTCTCACGCTCTTAAAGTTAAGGCGTTGGAGGATACTGTTGCTAAAGCTCTGGGGGTGCGTGATGCAGTTTATGCCGAGATGGAGCGAGCGAAAGATGCTCATCTCTTTGCAGAGGCTGACAATTTGTACTATCAAGACGTTATCCTTCCGAAGACCAGGATTCATTACTTTTGTTCCAGTGCCTCCGCTTTCGCCCAAGCTTCTGCCCAGAAGCCGTATCCTGATTGTCTTGATGACATGCGCGCCATCCTTCATCGAGCCATCAGTAAGGAGAAAATGCCTCCTGGGGAGACTTTGAAGGATGATCTCGATTTCGGGGTGCTGGCGAGTACTCTGACTTTATCGCCGATATCCCTAAAGGTTCCTCCGATGGATCAGAGGAGGTTGGGTCCGACGAAGAGTTTGCAGAAGGCGCATTGAATTTCTCCATGGACGATTCTAGAGTTGAGGGGGCCTCCCCAGCACCCCTTGCTGAGTCTATGAAGGAAGCTTCCCCCGAGGTTCTTGCCGAGACCGCACTTTCTGTTCCTGCTGCTGTAAAGGTTCCCGCTCCAGTTGTCATTGCCGAGGCTTCAGTGATTCTTCCTACAGCAGCTTCTGTCTCTCCTTCAGTTCCACCAATCCTCGAATCCGATCTTGTGTTGGATCGTTCTCCTGATGGCGACATTCTCCCGAAATCGGTTACTATCGAGGTCGACCCGGGTGTTTCCGAGGAGGTAGTGCCAAGCACTGATGATCCGCAGTTTGTAAGGGTGGTTGATCCCGAAATCGCTTCGTCTAATCCCTGATGTACCCCCATTTCCTATTTCGAAGAGAGTGTATTCCTCTATTGATGATCTGTTCTGTACCTCTCTCGTACTGACTTTTACTTTCCCGTTGATATAAGATTAGTTATTTTGCCTTCATTGTAATTCACCTGTTCCTTGATAATGTGCCTTCTTTTGGTTGTAACTTGTTTATTCTTTAATGATATGTCCCCTCCCTTATCGATGAGAGTAGTGAGGGTGATTCAGTGATTTTACCTTTAATTTTGAACATAACCGTCGTTTCTTGTCGTGGGACGTCACGTTCCTAACCAGGTCCCACGTGTATTAATCTGGGCCCTTCCTTTTCCTTGGGAGTTGTAAGGTCTCTTGCTCCCAGCCTTTGGATCATAGCCGTTTTTTGCTCTCGAATCCCTAATGATGATATTTCCTGCTACTCTTCTTCCTGTCAGATAGCTTCTATTTTTGTTTTTCAAAATTCAAAATTTTCATCCCCCCTTTCTTTATTTTTACTAATTCTTCTAACCGATTCCTTTGATATCTCTGTGATTTCTCGAAATTTCTTTGTCCCGGATATTACTGAAGATCCCTTTTTCTCCTTTCTGCCAAACTCTAATTTTCGAGTCCCTAGTTCTCGATTCTCTGATGTCTGGTGGAAACACACCACCCCTTTCTGATACTCAGGAAGTTAATACTTCCAATGACTCGCCCGTGCGACGTGCGCCGTCTGGCGTTCGTAGTTCTAATCGACTTCGCCGGAGGCCTCGCCCCAATCTGAGGGATTTGCCTACGTCCTCTTTCTCTGGTGGCGAACCCGCTTCTACAAATTCTCCCAACAGGCCCCCGGCTCCTGTGGTGCCTTCTGTGGGTGCTGGCGGCGTGGCAATATTTGTTGACGCTGATTTGGGTGCCATACTCCCTCTTAATGTGGGGGACTATCTTCCTGGGCGTCGGGAGGTTGGTGATTTGGGGGTGATTTTCCAGAAAGTGGCCCAGGCTCTTCGATGGGTGCCGGCCTCCAGACTAACTCCCGAGCGGTTGGAGGGAATCCATCGGCGGTACGGTAATTCTAATGTTGTCTTTGAGCTTCCCTTGAGTGGAGTTCCCTTTTCCGAGCCTCCACCAGGTTGCACAGCCTTTAGTTACTCCCTCTTCCTAGCCGGCCTGCGTTTTCCTTTACCTCCTGTGGTTGGTTTGTTGTTACAACGGTGGGATATGGCCGTAAGTCAGTTATTACCTTCTTCTTGGTTGCGGTTGGTATCCACTATGGCATTGTTCCACGTGCTAGGTCACACTATCCGAGATCTGTTTGAGCTTGAGTTCCTCTTCCGATATGCAGTCTCTGGTCATTCTGGTGGGTTTTACCACTTGCTCCCTCGTAACAACCATCATTTCGTCGGAGCCTCTGATGTGATTGGTAGAAGTTGGGAGCAGGCATGGTTTTGGTTGAGCGGCAATTATCATACCCGCGTGAATGGCGTCCCCATTACTTTCCCTGTTCGGTTTCTCCCCTTAAATAAGTGTATGACCTCTTCTTGTTTCCGAGCTCTTGGCTCCCCTGCCTTCCGTTGTTCCTGATATTGCTCTATGTGCAGGTCCGACTCCTCGTCCTCTTGGGCAGCTAAGTGATGGCTTTCGCCGAGTGTATGAAATTCTGTTCCGTGGAGGGAGCACTTATCAGGTTTTCCCTTTAGTCTCCGAACCTATCTTAGTTTCAGCTGGTTTGTCTACCATCGGTCGGGGGGCGACTACCGGTATTATTCTTTTCTTGTCTTTTTCTGCTTTTTTGTGTTTCATGATTTAACCCTTCTTCTCTGTTTCACAGGTGAACATCGGGACGCTCTCGTTCCTGTGGGATCAACTCCCTCTGTGGCTGGGCTGTCTTTGACCCCACATAAACACGTATATCAGTTTTCTGACGAGGAGACTGATCCTGATTACTCTGCACGTTCCCTGTCCATCGACGATGATGCCGCGATGGATGACTTATCTGATGGGTCTGATGATATGAAGCTTGGCGAAGACCTGTTAGTTACTC
Organism: Pogostemon cablin; assembly: GCA_023678885.1. Classification (NCBI taxonomy): domain Eukaryota; kingdom Viridiplantae; phylum Streptophyta; class Magnoliopsida; order Lamiales; family Lamiaceae; genus Pogostemon; species Pogostemon cablin. Next base: position 2,157,877 of record CM042973.1, read on the forward strand.
AGATCACCGAGAGTAGGATCTTGCCTCCTTTATCTCCTCTTCGAAGGTGTCCGTTTCGTTCTCTCCTTATATCATCTGAAACCCCTGCTAGTTCCGGTGTTGACTCTGCTCCTGCTTCACTTCTTGGAAAAAGAGAAAGAAGTACTTATGAACATGGGGGACCTTCCCAACTGACCGGGATCAGCTTTGTGTCTCGTCCCGCTTCCGTCCTTGGTGAGTTCGAGCTTCTTGCCGAGAGGTTTCGAAGGATAATCGCTTCCCTTCGAATTTCTTCTTTCTTTTCTTGTGCGTTACATCTTCACTTGAAGCATTCTTTTACAGATCTTCCTCTTCCCGTTCCCGAGGCCAAAGAACAATCCGAAGAGGATCCCGAGGAGGATCCCGAAAGGTGATCCGGAGGAGGATCCAGAAAGGGACCCGGAGGAAGATCCCGAGGAAGACCAGGGGGAGGAAAATCCGGACGAAGATCTAGAGGGAGACGATTCCGAAGATTATGACATGATGTTAGGGCCAAAGGTGAGGCCCTCCACCGGAACTGATGCGGGTTCTGTTCCTTCATCCTCCCGAGTTATCCCGACAACCCCTCTGCCCAGTCTAGGCCCTCAAGGTATTGCCATAACGACTGATCCTCTCGGTGCCAAGGCCGAGGCTGGCGGGGCCAAGACCACCAGAGTGGCCGCCGAAAGGGCCAGGGTTAGGGGTAAAGGTAGGGTCGAGGAGGCCGATGATCCTGATGTTTCTGAGTTACAAGGTTTGGGGGCTCGCGGTTTTCTCGAGGGTGTGGGTTTCCGATCCTCCGACCAAGCCTCTTCATCTATTGATCCCAGATTTCTTCCTCCAGATTTTTCCGATTTGGCCGCGATGGCAGGGGTTGCCATCGCCTCTTTCGCCTCTTCTCTTCATGCCATGGACCAGTATTGCTCCTTCGCTACTCGGCTCGTTGAACGCTCCAAGGGATCCTCAGCCAGCCTCGAGGAGAGAGTTCATACTTTGGAGGTTGAAAATGCTCGACTAACCTCTCTTGTCGAGTACCAAAGGGGGCGATTGGCAACCTCCAAATTCGAAGCTGATATGGGACGGGCTACCCTCGAATCTGTGGAGGCGAGTCTGTCTGAAACCGAGGTCGTCCGCGATACTGCGCTTTTTGAGGCTGCCGAGATGCGCGCTAGATTAACTGAGGCCGAAGCTCGTGTCCGTGCTTTGGAGCAACGCGTTCCCCGTCCCGGCTCGGCGGAGGAGAGGGCTATACGTGCTGAGGCTCAATTGAAAGAGATGGAAGATAAGATGGCTAGCATCTTTCATTCTTTTAGCGGCCGCAAGAAGGACTGATGGTGTGCTTTGTCTCTGCTTGATGATTTCTTTCTGTCTGAACTTTGTTCCGATGTTATTTTGAATTCCATTCCTTTATGGTTGTATATCTTTTGGAATTATGATTGTCCTTTGACTCAACATTGAACATGTATTCTGAATTCCGGTTTTTTATTCAGTACTACTTACTTGACAGTTGGCAATTACTTGTGATTGATACGGACTTAGCCCCTTAGTATGGATGTTTCTCTTTCTTTTGGTGTGCCTGATCATACGGCTCTTTGAGGCTTTGCCTCGACTTTCAGATCCGGGACTCTTGTCCTGATTGCCCTCTGGTTTGAATATCTTCGGCTGATGATGTTCCGACCTCAATGTTTGTTCCCCGTATACACGTTTGAGGCCCCCCCTCTCAACGTTTTGATACGATTCATGCCTGTATTGGTATAATTTCCTCTTTTCTGAGATGATCCCTACTTGGTCCTTGGGCCTAGTATCTCCGCTTTGGTTTTTCGACCTGATTTTTTAGTATACCCATCTCCTTTGCCATAGAGATGACCCTTTTATTCTTGATATTCCATATTTGATATTCCGTAATTTAATCCTTGATTTCCCAACCTTTTGTTTCAGCCTCTTTGCTCCTATTTCCCAATTCCGAGCTGTTTGCTCCATTTTTCCATTTTCCGACCGTATATATATATAATTTTTTTTTTCTTTTTTTTTTTCAACTACCGATGTTCCTGTGAATACATAACCATGATTTTTCGCAAATACATTTTCCTAAATACATAACCCCGATATTCCCGTAAATACGTTTTCCTCTTTGTGATCCCCATAATGATATTTTCTAATAATAAACTTCCAAAATATCAACCATATAATGCCAAGAATATTCCCGTACAATTAGCGCTATCATATGGTATGGCCTAGTGCCTTGATTTAAAAGCGTGTAAAGGGAAGTCATGCTACCAACCTCATTTCTTTCGCCCTCTCTTCGGCTTACTAAAAGTATTTTTTCAAATGTTGTGCATTCCAAGGATGTGGTATCTTGTTGCCATCCACATCTTCCAACTCATATGCTCCTCCTTCCAGGACCCTTTTGATTACATAGGGACCTTCCCAGTTTTGGCCATTACCCTGTGCCGTCGGGCCCAGTACTTTTTGTAATACCAATTCACCGCCTCTGAACCTTCTCAGCTTCATCTTGGAGTTGTAAAATCTCTCAGCTCTCTGCTTGTAGATCGCGTTATGCAACTCTGCTTCCAACCTTTTCTCCTCCAATAGGTCTAGGCTCTCCTGGATCAACTCATCATTTGTCCCTTCCTGGTGGAAGGTGACCCTCGGGCTAGGTTCTCCTATTTCCACCGGAATTACTGCTTCGGCACCAAAGGCCATCGAGAAAGGAGTCTCGTTGGTGGATGTTCTGGTCGTTGTTCTGTAAGACCATAGCACTTCTGGCAGCTCCTCTGGCCATCTCCCATCCAGTTTTTCCAGTCTAGCCTTCAATGTGTGCTTGATGATCTTATTCACCGCCTCAACTTGTCCGTTGGACTGTGGGTGATAGGGTGTAGAAGACCACTTCTTGATACTATAATCTTCGCAGAACTTACGCAGCCTATCGTTGTCGAATTGTTTACCATTGTCCGTCACAATGGCGAAAGGTATTCCGAACCGGCATACGATATTTTGCCATATAAATTTCTCGACTCTGGCTTCCGTAATCGCTGCGAGTGGCTCTACTTCCGCCCACTTGGTGAAGTAGTCTACTGCCACGATAGCGTATTTGTTCCCTCCTTTTCCAGTTGGAAGTGGTCCAATTAAATCAACCCCCCATTTTGCGAAAGGCCATGGGCTGAACACAGATGTTAGCTGTTCCGAGGGTGCCTTTACTATCGGAGCTAATCTCTGACATGTCGCGCACGCCCTCGCATACTGGGTAGCATCCTTTTTTAATTTTGGCCAGAAATAACCTTGTCTGATCACCTTGTGTGCCAAGGCGATTCCACATGTATGGTTTCCACATGCTCCTTCGTGTATTTCTGCCAATACATAACTTGTTTCTTCTGGGGTTAGACATTTCAGAAGCGGTAACGAATATCCCCACTTATAGAGTTTTCCTTCTATTAGGATGTACCTTGTCGCCCGAAACCTGATTTGCCTGGCCTTGTCTTTGTCGGAGGGCACCGTTCATTTCTCCAGGTATGCTCTAATCGGGGTCATCCACGACTCTCCCCTTGGTTGGTCATCCAGGACCCACACATTAGTGTCTGACGGGCTCTCCTGCCTCACAATGTTGATGTTATTCAAATCCTCCGCGTTTGATGCCGTGGCTAGCTTAGCCAACGCGTCGGCTCCCATGTTACTTCTCCTATCGATGTATTCGAGGAATACTTGTTTGAACTTCTGAATCATGTCTCCGGCCAGTCCTCTGTAATGGCTCATGTGTTCATCCTTGGCCTCTGACTCCCCTTTCATTTGATTCACCACTAATTGCGAGTCGCTATATATCATTAGCTCTTCTGCTCCCATAGCTAATGCCATTCTCAAACCGTTTAGCAGGGCCTCGTATTCTGCTTCGTTGTTGGTCGCTAGGAAACCGAATCGGACTGCCGTCGAGAAGGTTTCTCCGAAAGGTGTTTGGAGAATAATCCCGGCTCCCAACGCTGTTGCCGTGGCGGACCCGTCTACGTGCATAACCCATGGTTTTCTCTTTTCTTCAGTGGTCGACATAGGGAACGTTAATTCCACTATGAAATCTGCCATGACTTGCCCTTTGACTGCATTCCTCGGCAAATAAGCTATGTCGAATTGCCCCAATTCGACCGACCATTTTAACAATCTTCCTGAGGCTTCCGGTCGTTGGAGTACCTGTCTCAAAGGAAATGTGGTTAATACCTCAATAGTGTGTTCCATGAAGTACGGCCTCAGTTTCCTCGAGCTCATGACAAGAGCATACTCCAACCTCTCCATCACCGGGTATCTTAATTCGGCATCTCTCAGGGATTGACTCACGAAGTACACCGGTTTCTGATTTTTCTCCTCTGTCTTGACGAGAACCGAGCTGATCGCAGTTCCCGATACTGCCAAGTATAGTTGCAATATTTCACCCGGTGAGGGTTTAGAAAGGATCTTGGCGTTTGATAGCTCTCTCTTGATTTCATCGAAGGCTTTCGAACATTCCTCCGACCATTCAAATTTAGCCTTTTTTATGACGTCGAAAAAAGGTTTGCACTTATCCGACGCCCTTGACATGAACCTGTTTAGGGCAGCTAACCTGCCTGTTAGATTCTGAACCTCTTTCACGTGCCTCGGGGGGCCCCTCCTCAGGATTGCCTCTACCTTTTCCGGATTCATTTCGATTCCTCTTGAACTGATCAAATAACCAAGAAAGCTCCCCTTGCTCACCCCAAACGTGCATTTCTTCGGATTTAGCTTCATTCCGAAGTGCCGAAAGGTTCCAAAAACTTTCTTTAAGTGGTCGAGATGATCCATCCTTCTCAGACTTTTTACCACAGTGTCGTCCACATAGACCTCGACTATTTTTCCAATGTCTTCTTCAAATATTTTGTTCACCAGCCTTTGATAAGTGGCCCCGGCGTTTCGTAGACCAAAAGGCATGTTGTTCCATTCATACACCCTGTTGCCGCAAAAGAATGCTGTATTTGCCTTATCCTCGGGATGCATGGGGATCTGATGGTACCCCGAGAAAGCATCCATGAAGCTCATTATTTCGTGTTCCGCCGTAGCATCGACCATCTGGTCGATTGACGAGAGGGGGTAGCTATCCTTTGGGCATGCCTTGTTCAGATCGGTGAAGTCGATGCAAAGCCTCCATGACCCTTCCTTCTTTTTTACCATCACCGGATTATGTATCCTGATCGGGTATTTGCATTCGCTAACTCTCCCGCTTGCCAATAGCTTATGCACCTCTGATTCCATAGCTGCGATCTTTTCGGGACTGAACTTCCTCTTCTTCTAATGGAACGGCAGGATATTGGGATCAATATTCAATCTGTGGCATGCATATCTCGGATGTACCCCTGGTGTTTCATTCGGGTTCCAGGCGAAGACATCCAGATTTTTCTTTAGTAGGTGGATCAATTCTTCCGTGAATTCCTTCTCCCATTCTGTCCCCACTTTTACCTTGATCTCTGCATTCTCCGAATCCAGCTGTACTACTTCTGTCTTTCCAGCAGCCGAGGCTCCTTCCTTTAATTTTGTCCGAGGATCCTCATCCGGTATTATTTGCTTCCTTTTTGGTACCTTTCCTCCCTCTTTTCTTTCTTCTAGGACCTGACCATCTAGGCCCTGTCTCAGCTCTTCAGCCCCATTTCCTTCGGCAATCACCAGGATGCCGTCGGGTTCGGGACCTGTCGCCTTCTGTCCCTTTTCGGATGGTTCCTTGGTTACTATCTGTTCTTCCCGGATTTTGTCTTCCTTCACGACATCTTCGAAACTCAACATCTCATAGTCCACGTCGTGGTAGCTCAGACATTCCGCCTTTTCTACAAATGAGCACTCCCTTGCTCTCCTTTGGTTTCCAATCACCGTCGCCACCCTGCCGTCTATGGTGACGAACTTGAGGCATTGATGGAGGGTAGACGGAATAGCTCCGAAGGCATGGATCAGCGGACGTCCCAGTATGCAGTTATATGTGGATGCCTGATCCACGACCTTGAAGGTCATCTGCTTTTGCATTCTAGTCCTACCATCCGAACCTTCCAGTTGGACCGATAAATCTACCTCCATGGTTGGTCTGGTTAGCGCATTGCCGAATCCTTTGATTTCATCATCACAAGGCCTCACCTTGTGATGACGTTCTCCTCCCAAATTTTCGAAAACTTCCTTAAAGATGATGTTGGCATAGGCTCCAGTGTCCACTAAACATCTATGTACTTTGACTCCCGAGAGTATGGGTGAAATGACTAAAGGATCCGAGTGAGGGGTGCTTACCCCATAGAAGTCGGCCTCGGTGAAGGTGATGTCTGCCTCCGTTACCTCTCTCGGCACCGAAGTCAATGACCATACTTGAGGGATCTGCTGATTCAAGTCCCTCAGTTCGGCTTTCCTCTTCCTTTTGGATGCCGTGGTGAATGCTTGGGAGGTACCGATATAAGGGGTATCTTCCGCAGGTTCCATCATGTGTATTTCCCCTGGTCTCTCTCCTCTCAGGGCCGGTCCTCCGATTCTATCAAACACTGGCGGACGTCCAGGAGGCGGAGGGGGTAGGGGCATCGCTTCGTCATTCCGGCCTCTGCCTGGGGACCTCGGTCGACCCAGGGGGGCGGGAAGATTAGCATCCCTCCTGTATACCCTCGGCCTCGGGGTCTGCAGCATCCCCCTCAGCTTTCCTTCCTTAAACAGTTTCCACAGCTCGGTGATAAGATCCCGGCATTGATCGGTATTGTGCCCGTGTGTCAGGTGGTACATGTAATACTTCCGCGGGTTGATGAGCTCCGAGGATCGAAGGACGGGTCTCAGTGTTCGAAGGACCTGTCGATCTTTGACGTAGTAGAATACCTCGGCGATGTTCAGGTTAGTTCCCGATTTTAACTCTTCATACATCTGCTGGACCTCCGTATCTTCGGAGAACGGTTTAAAAGTTGTCGGTGTTTTGTATTCCTTAGTCCCTCCGGAGCTGACCCTTTTCTTGCTCGGTTCCGCCGAGGTGCTCTGGTTGGTGGCCTTCTTCGCCATTTTGGATATATCTTCCGCCTGTATGTACTCGTTCGCCATGACTATGAAGGCTGCGTAGGACACGGGTGGTTTTAATTGCACTGCTTTCCACAGGTTGGTCTCGGGATGGAGCGCACCCATGACTGTGATGAGACAGGCCTCATCCCCCATGACTTCTCCCATCGATCGCTGTTCGTTGAATCTTTTCAGAAAGTCTCGTAAGCTTTCTGTTGAACCCTGGCGAACGTTGGCCAGCTTGTGCTTCGGCTCCTTCGGCGCACCCAAGTATGAATATTGCATTAAGAAGACCTCCATCAGCTCTCCCCAGCTGGTGACAGAGGCTGCAGGGACTGCTCTAAACCAGGAATGAGCTTTGTTGCCCAGTGTAAGTGGAAACATTCGGCACAGTGTAACTTCATTAGCCCCTTGAGCCCTCATCCACATCAAATATTTTTCTATGTGGGAGTACGGGTCGTAGTCACAATCAAAGGTTAGGTTGGAGGGGAGCTTAATTCCTTGTTGTCGAGGAGCATTACTAATTTCGGTCGTGAAAGGAGAAGGGGCCACTGAGGACTGGAGGACTCCTCCCGTTCCTGCCATCTTTCTTTCTAGATCCGCAAAGTGCTTGTTCACCTCCTCGTTTATCAAGGCCTGCAGATCCCGATCGGGAGCATTCGGGAATGCTCCCCTAGTTTCCGACCTCAATGTTTCTGCGTTCGCCTCCATTTGTCTCCTCCCCCTTCTTGGTGTGGGTCTGCCGTTCTTCCTGGTCTGGGGCAAAGATATCTTGGTTGTGGGCAGGTCCTCCCATGATGGATCCTGATCCTCCTGCGAGTATGGAGTCGATGACGAATGTGACCTCCGATTCCTTGACCTTCGGCCTCCGTTATGCCTCCTTTGAGATGCGGACGGGGTCCTTCGTGGTGCTTCCTCTCCTGCCGTTGTCTCCCTTGTTGCGGGTCTCCCTCTTCTTTGGTTTCGTGCCTGGGGTTGGGGAGATACCTCTCCTCTAGGTCGCTCCATGGGTGGAGAGTTTCTCACCCTTCCCTTTTCTCCGGGTTGTGGTTGTCTTCCAGCCTCCCCTTTTGGACGCCGGCGATATTCACTGTGTCCACCCTCAGTCGGGGTTTCACTCACGCTTTCCCTTCCTTCGACATGCCTCCTTCTTATGAAGTTGATGGTTTCTCTGGCGTCTCCTCTGTTGCATTCTTTCCTGGCATCTTTTCTTTTTTCGAGGCTTTCCCGTAAATCACCCTGGCTTCCTCTGGGAGGGCCACTGGAACTCAACCTCGCCGGTCGAACCGGGGGAGCTTCAGCGGCGTACTCATCGATCACCCTTTGGATCTATTCGTTCATTTCTTTCGTCTTCAGGGGGTCGCCTAGATTTGGGACAGGAATGGACCTCGCCGGGGTGGGTGCCTCCATAACAGGTGCACTGATTTGGACATGATTTCCACTCCTCGTGACATTACGCTGGGCTCTGGAGCATTCTCCCCTCTCGCCATATCCAGGAGTTGCGAGATTTTCACCTCCCATCTTGATTTACAGACCAGAATCAGACTTAACACTGTTTCTCACCCAAAGAATGCACTCCCAAATCGTAAGAAAGAAGAACAAGAATGGCTAATCGTAGCGTTCCCACAGACGGCGCCAGATGTTGACGGCTGTTTTTTGGTCCGCTAATTAAGCTTGTTAGGGATTGACGTTTTAATTAGCAGAGCCAAAAACGAGTACCATCAAACACAACGACATAAAGAGATTATCTAAGATCAAAGACCAATTACCACCAAAGAACTCAACCAATTTTTATTACTCTCCTCTTAGATCAACGCCCTCTCCTAAGCATAATGTCTAAAGTGAGTGCTCAGCCCCCTCTCTCTCCTGCGAGAGAGGCTATTTATATTGTCCCTAAAACCCTAGAACAGGACCAATCGTCCGGTGCCACTTGGACATGTACAGCCCGCCTTAAATGAAGCTCTTGGTACACCGACCAGCTGCGGGGGGAACCTGGGTGGTGTTTCCTGCTTTGCCAGGGATTTGCAGGGCGTCTCTGTCCTTTGCTAGCCTCCTATTGGTCGTTGGAGCAAGGTGTGTCAGTCAGTTGTTGTCTTCTTGCTAGGATTGCTGCCCAAAATATCTCCTCTTCCCGTTAGTGTTGTCCTCTAGCCTGCAGTACTCATTTTCCATCATTATGAAGCGTGTCCTTTCTTGTCCTGCCTTCGGTGCCTTCCCTTGGTCTTCGGACATGTTTGCTCTCGGCGCCGGGGAGTTCTCCCGAGGTCTCAGCCTGGAAGGAGTAAGTGCCGAGGTGTCTTCCTGCTGAGGGTGGCTCCCGGTATCGTACTTGTTTGGTAAGCTCGTCCTTACCCAATCTAGGTTGGGCTCCTGGACCGTCCTGCCCCTTATTGGGCTGTCTCAATTCTTTTCTCAACCCGTGTTGGGCCTTCCTCTTCAAGTACTGCATAACTTATTGAGCCTCTTGGGCCCAGCAAGCATGGGGGATATAATACCCATAACAGTGCAAAAGTTCGAAGAATAATCAAACTGATTGATTCATTTAAATGGGTATATATGCAGATTTGATGGGGTGGATTTTCTAAAGAGATGGAAAGGAAAGAAGATAATGTTCGTGGGAGATTCATTAAGCTTAAATCAGTGGAATTCATTAGCATGTATGCTATATGCTGCTGATCCAACTGCCAAAAATGTTTTCATCAGGAATAACCCCATTTCTTACATTAATTTCCAGGTGATCACCTTATACTTGATATCAACTTTTCAGCAAACAATTCACTTTTTAAACAAATGGATCTAAATATATATATACATTCTCATCATGGAATCTAATTAATACCTGAAAATTTTATTGATGATAATTATTTCCGGTAATTTTGGAGTGCACCTTAAGATTTATAAGTTAAATTTAGGGTATAGTTGTAATTATATATTTTGTTTTTAATATTTTTAAATTCAAATTTAAGGGTTATGATTAATTATCTTAAAATCTAATGATTCAAAACTAATAGGTGCATTGTAATTGAACTCTAAAAATTTTTTTATGAACACACAATATCTCCCTTGTCTCTTTCGTATTGTGCTCTAACTTCTACTATACCACATCCTTTAAAAAAATGCACTTAATTTAAACTTTTATTATTGACTTTAGGAGACATACAATGTAATTTATTTAGTAATAAGTAAAATTTGAAATAATTTCTATATGTGCTAACAGAAAATCATATGTAAGAAAGTGTATTTGCAAATATGACGAACCTAAATATTTAAATGGAGTATACATGGAAAGATTTCAATATATAATTAGTTTATAATTATAAACCATGTGGTCTAATAATTAATTAAGTTATAAGATGTAAATTTACGGCTCGGATTCTCGGTGTCATTTTGGTATATCATCTCCTGTGCCAAACCCTTGGATAGACGACACGTAGGAGAGATGAAACTATACCTAATCCTTAAACCCTAGGGGCAATGGTTGGATTTAATTCCCCTCTTACGTGTCAATCACTTAACGCGTGACACAGGAGATAATGCACGAAAATGGCGCAGAAGATCCCGTGTGGCAAAACTATGCTATGGAGTGGCATGTAAAAAACATAATCAATTAATAAAAAATTATATTTCCACGGCTATCTTGCCATATACCACTCATCTAAACAAGTGACATAGGAAATATACATAAAAATATCACAAAAAAATATCATAATGTTAATATCATGAATTTTTTCAGTAAAGTCAAGCATTTTTTTTTAATTTTGATAATATTATAATTATTATTTAATGTGCATGCAGGATTATGGGGTGGCCATATATCTTTACACATCCCATTACTTAGTGGATGTAGTTCATGACGCAAAGAGAGGCAATGTCCTAAAATTGGATTCAATTCAGCAAGGAGATGCATGGAAAGGAATGGACATGTTAATATTCAATACGTGGCATTGGTGGACCCACATGGGCTCGAAAGCTCAAGGGTGGGACTACATTCAATACGGTTCCACCATCACCAAAGATATGAACCGATTGGAGGCCTTTTCAAGGGGCTTAGCCACTTGGGCTCGATGGGTTGACCAAAATGTGGATCCCTCAAAGACTAAAGTTTTCTTTCAAGGGATCTCTCCCACCCACTATGAGTAAGTTTTAATTTGTCACGTTTGTTTGATTCACTAGCATTTAAATTAATGTAATTGTAATTAATGTTATCGATGTGGATTAATTAATAGGGGTAGTGAATGGGTTTCACAGTCAAACTGTTTGGGCGAGCAGGATCCGATTAATGGATCCAAATATCCACCCAAGAGACCCGAAGCGAGCTATGTTGTAAGAAAAGTGTTGAGTAGTTTAAGGAAACCAGTTTATCTACTTGATGTTACTTATTTGTCACAGCTAAGAAAGGATGGTCATCCCTCCAAATTTAGTAGAGATCAGAGTGGCATGGATTGCAGTCATTGGTGTCTTCCCGGATTACCCGATACTTGGAACCAACTTTTGTATGCCGCACTTATTTCTAATTAAAATGTATTACGAATTTATTGCGTTTTGAAAATTTCTTTTCGTCTCGTAGCTTTATGTGTCGTATAACATAAACTCTCTCAAAAAAAAAAAATGTATACACAAGTAAATAAAATGCTACTTCTATGTTCCATTTTCGTTTAATGTGAATAAATTGAGCTTTAATTTTTCTAATCTTTTCTTGGAAGTTTTTTTTTTATTTAATATAACATCAAATGGAAAAAAAATAAATAAATATTTTATATATATATAATACTAGATGTCATTACAAGGAATGAATTCCATTCAAGGTTCACGTGACTAATTGTGGTCATGTGATGTGAGGTTGATTTTAATATTCTTAACTCACACAGTGTTCACTCGTCACTTATAACGTGTGTGTATGTGTGAGTATATGTAATGAAACGATATTATATGTGAGATCCAAGTCCTATTTGATACATGTGACAACATAAATTCAAGAGATGAACAACAGTGCTTGGAAGGGATCACAATATTATTTTGGTTTATTGATCATTTAATTGGAATTAAATGAATAAAATTTGATAATGTCGACCAACTGTATTCACAAAATCATTTTTCAATTCTTTATACAACAACAAAAAAATGCAAGTGTAGTAGCATTTCTGAAGCTGAGTTTGCTACAGAGTTAGCAAGAAGACCTGCAAGCAAATCTCTGTTGCTGTTGTTGATTTTGGCACGATTGAGCTTTTTCTCTCAACTCTTGAAATGCTTTCATCGTCTCTACGTCGAATCCACCCGCAAACTGAGAAATCGAGCGCAACGACGAAGGTTAAATACAATGAAAAACGAGAAACATAGAACACAAATCGATTCTACTAGTTCAGTAACACTATGTTAGCTGCATCCACGACTAGATGAAAAATATTACTCCCTCCGTTCCAGCAATTGTGAATATTTCTCAGAGAAGTATTAACAATTGTTGGGACGGAGGGAGTATTAGAAATGCAGTTATAGCCTGTAACCAACCTTGACAAAATAGACCAAGAAAATAAGCTCAAAACCGAAAAGAAACGAAACCCCCAGTGGGTTCAAAGCATCTCAACAAAGAATGCCTAATAGATAACGATTGGAATGGGGCGAAACAGGGGCGTTTATTATTCACCTGATGTACTCGAAAGGCGAATTTGACGCCTTGTACTATAAGCTCTTCTTCTTCAGGACCACCTGCGACCATTTCTAGCTCAGCTGAAACTCTCTTCATGTACTTCATTGCCAGCTTCACTGATGCCAGCTTGATCTGCAATTAACCAAGGTGGTCATCATTATTACAAACTCGTTTTCTAGTACTCGATCACATTCAATATATCCGTGCTCACGCAACTCATTCCAGCTACATGAATAACGCGCAAGAGGTGCTACAGTAAATCGCAACGAGGATATTTTTACCTGAGTTACAGAACCGGAATCCTGCATCCAATCCAACGGAATTTGATGCAATTTGTACCGTTTAGTAGCAGATTCCCTCATTCTTGACAAATTATAAACACCATGCTCCAATCTGCATCAACAACACAACAATGTAACCAATTCTGTCTGATTGTAATCAAATAAATGCTAGTGATCATTGTAAGAAAATCATACTTCTCAAATAAAGACTGCATTTTTTTGAAGGCAGGACCACAGGGTTGCCTAGGATCATCACGAAATGATGAGGCCTCTGATTCTAGTTTCTTCAGATCAGAGTATCCAAATGCAGCTTCCCTCAATGCATCTGCTTTCTGTTCTGGCCAATCGAAGTGTTTCAAAACAGCCCTCTCATCAACCTGTCCAATTTATTCACACATATTTCATGGGCGAATGCTAATGACAATTCTAGGTTTGATCATTCTGAAAACAGAAAGAAAGTGGTTACCAAATAGGAAAGTTCATCATCAAGCCATTTGACAAAAGGGATCACATCTTCAATGTCGGTAAAAGTAGCCCCCTCAACTTCTTTAATCAAGAACTTGATAAAATCTCCCTGTGTTTCTACATCTGTCTTAATCTGCAATTAATTGAAGGAAAAGACATAATTGATATTGAGTGACTAATTATTTGATTTCAAAGATTGTAATAAAATCGCCTTAAAAAACCCACATGGTTTCATTCAATTTTACAACGTTCTGGATTACGGGTTTGAATTTCGAATTAAAACCCTGTCTTTATCTTCCTTGCAAAAGTCCAGGAAAAATGGCAGCAGGGGTACCGAAAAAGACAACACGACCAGTCTATGTCCGAGACAGAGTGGCATAAACTCAAGGGCGATAACAGTAAATTATCACTGAAACAGGGGAAATCGAAACTTACCGCTAGTAAATGTGAGGAACGGTTCTCAATCTCTCCAATCATATCCTTTGCCGTAGCTCCGGCCGCCGTCCCTTCCGTGGCGCCGCCGCCTGGATCCCGCCTGAAACTCGAGTCCCTCCGCATGAGCGAGTGGTAAAACTCCACCACCTCCGGAATTCTCCGCACCTTCGCCGGCGATGGCTTCGATTTCAAAGCCTTCGGAAGCGGGGGAGGAGGAGGAGGAGGCGCGGTTGACTTTGACTGAGGCTGTGGTGGCGGAGGAGGCGGCGGCGGAGGCGGTGCAGCGTTTTTCGCAGACGGTGGAGGAGGTGGCGGCGGAGGTGGAATGTTCGAAATCTCAGCCAATGCGCGCTCAGCTGAATCGGACAAAGAACCAAAAGCAGGTGAAGAAACAGACGATGACGATGAGCAGGAGGAAGAGAAGACGGAGGCGGCGGGGCGCGGCGGCGGCTTGGGGACACGTGGAGCTCTGGATTTAATCGCCATTAACGATTCGGAAGATTCTAGAATGTCTTCAGAATTGCATCGGGAATGTCTAGCACTTTCCACCGCATCATCTTTCTTCACCTCTGCTTCGTTCTTAGCGTTCACGTTTTCGAAGAAATTACCAACGATGTTATTCTGAGTCATGCATTTTCTCAAACACTTGGCGGAGAAACCAGATTTCTGGTAATGATTCGTAACATCAACAAGTTTCTGAGATGTCGACGAAGACGAAGCTTCTTCTTGCTCGTGTTGTCTCTCTGCAACAGCTCTTTTTATATCAGACAACTCATCCTGCATGTATTTGATCTTCTCTTCATACTTATGATTCTGCTTCGACAGCTCCATATGCAAGAACTCATTCTCATTCCGCAACCTCTCATTCTCCACTTCCAAACACTCAATCTTCTTCCTAAATCGCTCAATCTCACAATCCCTATTCGCAATCTCATTCTCAAGAACAGGAACAATCGCGACAGATTCCTTCAGCAATTTCTGCTCCAACAGCTCCGTCTTCAACCGCGACTCTCTCTCACGCAATTCCTCAACCAGGTGGAGGAGCTCCGCCACATCCGGCGGCCTCGGCTGCACCTGCGCCGACGAGCGAGGGAAATAAACTCCAAAGGAGCGGGAGAAGGCGGCGCCGGAGCCCTTCTGACCCTGCGGCTGCTGCTTCGCCGGCGGCGGCGGTTTGGGGGATGCGGTCTTGGTGGTGGCTGGCGATCTCTGCAACCCCATTGCCGTTTTCACCTTACCAGCTACCATTTTGGTGGACGATTGAAGCCTTGGAAGGAATTATTTACAGCGGAATCGGTTTCGAATCTGGATAGAGTAAGACGGCACTACATGGGTCGCTGTCTTTCCGACTGTAATAAGAGTGTATTTTTTGAAAGGGGATTATTTACAGAAAATTTTGTCATAAGGAGAGATTGTGTGTGTAGGGGGCCGTTTGTTTGTTTGGAGAGAGAGAGAGGGGAGGAAGAGAGAGAGGGAGAGAGTGATATTTTAGAGTAACGAATACCGAGGAACGGTCTACTTTTCTTGGATCCTTATGTCTGATTAAACTGGTAGAAAATAGTTAAAATTTCAAATTTCATTTAATCACGCGCTGACTCAACTATCATTTCTGACATTCTAATAAAGGTCGAGAATATACTCCCTCCGTCCCAGTATTTTTACCCATTTTTCATTTTTGGGTGTCACACGTATTTTACACATTTCATTTTTGGCAAAAATACATAATATTTTATTACCTATTTTTTATAATCCCAACAACTTTAATTACTTTTTTACACTTTATTCATCATTCCCAATAACTTTATTCACTTTTTCTTTTTAAATTACTAATTTATCCCTACTTTCTCTTACATTATATATTAAAAAAATAAAACGTCTTAATCTCCGTGCCCGTACAAACGGGTAAAAATACCCGGGGCGGAGGGAGTATTAATTTTTTTTCAATTTTAAGCTAATTTTTAATTATATAACTTTCTTTTTTCGATTTTAATACTCCCTTTAAATATGAAAATTCTTTAACTTTTATTTTTAGTTAGTTTCAAGGAATATTGTAGTTTGCTTTCCTTTTGGTTTCTTTCATCCAAACCTTTATTTTTTTACTAATGGAATTAACGTCTAAATATTTTTATATTTAATAATTTTTAATATGCATGAAGTAATATTAACCCAATACGAAGCAAACACTCCTTAACACTTTAACATGTCATCGTCATACTTTCATCGAGTTTGAATTTGTTAAAGATGAGTGAATATTCACGTTTATTCTTCATCTATTTGTCACGAGTTTCATCATTGGTACTACTTTCTATATATAGAATATAAATAAATTATATTCCCTTAGTCTGTCAACAAGAATCTTATTTGCTGTTTTAGTCGTTAGATCCAAAGGATCTTATTTTTCTTTTCAGACTCCCTAACTCTTTAACATGCCATTGTCATGCTTTCATCGAGCTTGAATTTGTTAAAGATGAGTAAATATTTACGTTTATTCTCCGTTTATTTGTCATGAGTTTCATCAGTACTACTTTATATATATATAAAAGATAAATAAGTCATATTCCCTTAGTCCATCAACAAGGATCTTATTTTGATGTTTTAGTCGTTAGATTCAAATGATCTTATTTTTCTTTTCAGACTCCCTAATTCTTTAACATGTCATTATCATGCTTTCATCGAGTTTGAATTTGTTAAAGATGAGTGAATATTTACGTTTATTTTCCGTCTAGTTGTCATGAGTTTCATCAGTACTACTTTTTATATATAGATGATAAATAAATTATACTCCCTCCGTCCAATTCTAAGGTGTATGTTTGCTTTTTGCACGTGGATTAAGGAATATTATTATTATATGTAAAGTTGGTAGTTTTATTAGAGGGAAGTGGTGGGTCATATTGTGTACTTTTTTACTAAATAGGAAAAATTGATACGTTTAAACCAGACGCCAAAAATAGTAAAATGAACACCTTAGAAGCGGACGGAGGGAGTATTCCTTTAGTCCGTCGACAAGGATCTCATTTAGCTGTTTTAGTCGGTTGGCTTCAAAGATCTTATTTTTCTTTTCAGATGAATTAGACTCATATACATTACTAATACAACTAAAATATAAGACTCATACACCTTATTAATACATGATTGTCGCTATTTTCACCTAAATTTTAGTGTCTTTTTATGTCCATTTTCGTAGTTCTTTTTCCGTATTTTTATGTTAGTTGGTGGTATTTTGTGTTTTTATTAAAATATATGTGAATGAGCTTAAACCTAGATATGATAAGGAAGGCATAGAAAAAAGCGGATCTCAATTCGGAGTTGAAACGAGGGAGAACGAGCCAAAATAGTGAAGAAATACAGGAGCCAGCACCAACACGGGCCGTGTAGTCAACACGGCCATGTAAGAAGTGGCCGTGTGCGAGCATCAATTCATCCAACACGACCACCACTTGGTCGTGTTGCGGAGCTCGACTCGTGTTGCATCACACGACCCGTGTAGCCAACACGGACCTGTAAGAAGAAGCCGTGCGGAGCCATCAACTCACGCAACACGGGCACCTTATGGCCGTGTTACGTAACACGACTCATGTCGTGTCTGGGATCAGAAAAAAAATCAGAATCCTTCTAGAAGCTTACCAAGGGGTATAAATGCCCAATACTTCAATATTTTGAGATCAGATCCGAAAATCCCATCCTCTACACACACATCACACACCTTTCCTTCCATTTTCCACCACCATCTCCATCCACCTTCATCCATCTTGATCTATCTTCATCATCTCCATCAAATCTCCACCAAATCTTAATTTCTTCCATTGGGTGTGAGAGATCTCAAGAAATCAAGAGCTAGAGTGGGAGATCAATGAGTATTGAAGATTCTCTACAAGAAATTGTTGGGGAAGATTTACATCTCTTTTGATTTTCTTTTGGATCTAAGACTATGGATATGTGTAATGAATCATTTATGTGTTTTGTTACCATAATCATGTTAGGCTAATCCCTCTAGTGGGATTAGGGACATGAAGAGCATATTAGATTTGTATTATCATGTGGATTAAATTGGTTTTGATTTAATTGATGTTGGTTTCTATTCATGTGTTTTAATTGCTTTGAAATTGTGGTAGCATGGTTTGTTATTCATGGATGTTTATTGGTTTAATGGATTGTTGATCAATGGATTATTTGTGGTAATTAAGTGCTATTATGATGTTCATGGTGTATTGCTTGGAGTGAGACGGAAATGACCCTCTATAGTATTAGGAAGGCATGAATAGACATTGAGTTTGGGTTTGACCGAAAGGATATCTAAATTCGATAAGGGGAACCAATCCATTCGTTGGCCTTAGTACACAAAAAGGGAGAGTTTAGTCTAACTAGTACCTAGATGGAAGGGGTTAATGTTGGGCTTTGATCTTAAGTGCTTTTGGGAGTCTATAATGGATCAACAACCTTTGTAACCCGAAAGGGAGCTTAGGATATAATCGTGATCAAATCTACATCAATTGAGTTGAATTCCTTTTGCATGATAATATGAATTGAGTATGCTTGGATGTTTCTAATCCCATGTTTTTCCATACTTGAACTTGAGCACCCATTCTCTTTTCTTGTTATTCATCTTTATTTGGCATTTTTCTTAATTCTATTTTATTTATTTGCTTCTTGCTTTAGTTGTTAATCACTTTCAAAACCTCTATCATCCTTACAAAAACAACATGAACATGAGCTCACGTACTTTGCTAGTCCGAACATAACTCCTTGTTGGATTGATAATTTTTCTTGGGATATACTACTGCAACGATCGAGTATTCTTGCTCGTGAGTACTACTACAAAATACCCAAACAAGAAAATGGCGTCGTTGCCAAAGGGGAGTTTGACGGACTAGTCGAGTACTGTGTTATTGTTTTAGTTGTTCTTGATAAGGATACTTTTTGTTTTATTTTGTTTACTATTGTTGTTTGTGGTCTCACTCTTTGAATTGTCGTAGGTGTTTTATAATCACAAGATCAAAGGAAAATTAATCGATCATTCCTTTGAATTTGGAGATAGAAAAGACCGCACGACAAAGGAAACGAGAGAGACGAAAAGCGAGAAAAGAAAATATGGAAAATCAACGTGGAGATCATGTTAATCATAACCCACCCCAAGATCCATTACAAGATCAAAGGGGGGTATAAGAAGGAATACAAGAGGACCAAATGGAGATGTTTAGAAACTTCATTGCTCAAAACCAAGAGTATATGCAAGTGCTTGCCAATCAAGAAGCTCAAAGGATACTCTAACAACAAGAGTTGCAAAAGCCTAGAGCAATCCGGGATTACTTCCAACTGAGAGCCGTGCACAACATGGTTCCTCCGGTTCAAGCCAACAATTTAGAAATCAAGACCGGATTGATCAACATGGTCAAAGCAAATCAGTTTGGGGGAGGTCCTCTTGAGGATCCAAACATGCATCTAGCTAGCTTCTTGGAGGTTGCAAATACCATTAAGATGAATGGAGTGTCGGAAGATGCTATTCGGATGAGGTTGTTCTCTTTTTCTTTAAGAGACAAGGCTAAGGCATGGTATAATGCAATTCCTTTGGGAAGTTGTAACACATGGGAAGATCTTGAGCAAAGGTTCCTAAACAAATACTTTCCTCCTTCAAAGACACTCCAATTGAAGAGCCTTATCACTCAGTTTAAGCAACTTCCGGATGAAAGCTTTTATGAAGCATGGGAACGCTACAAGGAGATGCTAAGAAAGTGCCCTCAACATGACTTTCATGAGAATCAACAAGTGGCTTTCTTCTATCAAGGGTTGAGCCAACAACATCGGATGCATGTAGATGCCTCATCCGGAGGGTCTATATTTGGAGTGGATGCTATGAAGGCTATGGATATTTTTGAAGATATTGCAATGAATGCTTATCAATGGCCTTCCGAGTGAGTAATGGGAGGTTATGCATACGGAAAGGTTGCTCTAGTGGAGAGTGTGAACAAAGTGAAGAGTGATGTGTTTAAGAGTGAAGGAATGAAAGAGTTTAATGAAAGCATTAATGCTTTAACTAAGCAATTGAATTTGATCACTCAAGGAGTGAGTCAAGGGGGAAGCACAAGTGTTAATATGAATGAAGAGAGTAATGAGATGCAAAATGTAGAGGATGTTGCCTATTTAGATGGGAGAAATTACCAAGGAAATTTTCAACGTCAAGGGAATTTTCAAGGTAACTATCCTTCTAACCAAGGTAATTATCAAGGAGGATACCAAGGGCAAGTTCGGGGGAGCAATTTCAATCAATCAAGTGGAGGTTATCAAGCTCCAAGGAAGCAAGAAAATTTCTCCTACTCTAATCCTCAAACCGCCGTGGCACTTCCTCAAGGAATGGATCCGAGTGCTAAGCCGATCAATGGAGAGGGTAAATCATCATTGGAAGAGACATTGATGGCATTCATGAAAGATACAAGGGCTTATATGGAAAAGAGAGATGCTAAGTTTGAGGCTAGAATGGAGGAAAATGAGAAGAAATCCGATAATAGGATGAGAGCTTTTGAGCATCAAATGGGACAAATTGCTTCGTCCGTGGGATCTCAACACCAACAAGGAAAATTTCCATCTACCACGGTAACTAATCCTAAGGAGCAATGTTTGTATGTTACCGTGTGCAACATGGAAAGTAAGGTGGAGAAAGGGTTGGTGGAAACAACAAACATTGTTTCTAAGGTTGAAGAAGTAGTTTGTGATGAAGTGGTGTCAAAAATTGAGGAGGAGATTATCATTGATGAAGAGTTGTCTTTGGATGAAGAGAAGATAATTGATGAATTCTTGTTTTTGTTAGAGGATGAAAGTGCGTGTGATGGAGAGATAATGTTGAAACAAGATCATAACATTGTTGAGGTTGATGCTTCATTGAAGGTAGAAGACCCCGGTAAATTCGTTCTTACTTGTAAAATTGGAAATAGGGAACACTTTAATGCTATATGTGATCTTGGTTCAAGCATTAATGTGATGCCTTTGGAAATTTTTGAAAAGCTTGGCATTGGGAAGTTGAAGGAAACGAATGTGGAAATCGGAATAATGGATGGTTCAATGATAAAGCCCCATGGAGTTGTGGAGGATATGCTAGTGCAAATAGAGAATTTTGTATTTCCGGTGGATTTTATGATAGTTGAGAAGCAAGCAGGTCCTTTAATCCCATTAATTTTTGGAAGGCCGTTTTTGGCAACCGCAAAAGCAAAATTTGACATGGATAAGAAGGAACTCACACTCCGATCACATGAAGAGAATTGGTGTTATCAAGCAAGAATTTAAAAGGGGGAAATCTTCATTTGAAGCCACCCATTGAGCCTCCGGATATTCGAGATGAAGTGGTAAGTGCGATTTTAAAAGATGAAGAATTAACTAACTTTTTACTTGAACTTGCAGGAAATTTCTCTTCAAAGAGAAATAAGTTTGGGGGAAATCCACATGTTGATTTGAAGATTGATAAAGGGCCTCCGGGATTTAAGAATGTGAGGAAAAGAGGAAATGAAGTGAGTTCAAGTGTTAAAGGAGCACGAAGTGCGGATAAAAAGGTTGTCAAAGAGATGTTTAAAGTGAAGATGAGGCCCGATGGGGTCTTGGATTTCTCCGATTGTTAAGAGCTTAAATGCGTCTAGCTTGAAGACGTTAAACTTAGCGATCGATGGGAGGCACCCCATCACTATCTTTATTGCTTTATTTAGTGTTTTCAATAATGGTTTAGTTTTTGTTTTGTATTTTGGACTTGTAGGTTGATTGTGCTCATGGAGAAAAATACACATTGAAGAAAAGAGAAATGCTTCATGGAATCAAGTTGACATGTTCCACCACTTGTTGCAAACTTAATTCTAGACCCTTATCTTGAATTAAGTTTGGGGGGAGATTAGTGTGTGGTGGATATTACTTGATCCGTTTGGAAGCATATACTTCTCCACAAGAAGATCATTAATGGAAACTACAAGGGGAAGTCCCACAACTTTTTGCAAACTTAATTCTAAACTCTTGTTTCGATTTAAGTTTGGGGGGAGAGTGTGTGGTGTGACTCACCACTTGATTGTGATTCTTGTAAAATTGGGTAAATTTTAAAAAATTTCTCATGAGCTTGGGTTTGATTTTGGTATGATTGGTGGTGTTGAAGTGCATGATAGTCCATATTTTAATGACATTGTTGAGCTAATGGTGTTTGTTGAGTTTTTGAGTATAAATGAAGTGTAGTGGAAGCACGAATTGAGCCGGAGATCAAGTTGAGATTCGTTGTGTATTCAATCCGGAAGCTAGTGCCAACCATTTCTACTACCAAATGCCTTTCTAAGGGAGTTCACTTTACATCTCATCACCTCTATGTGCTTAGCATGTCTGTACATTGATTTGGATTTTTATATGATTAGCATGTTGCTTCATTTGTTATATTTTTGGGAGGTTTCCTTTTCAATCAAGGTTGGGATGATTGTGAGCTTAAATGTCATGGATGATATAGAATGTGTGCTTAATTGTCTTATGGTGGTGATTTTTGTTTTTGCATATTTTGTGTTTGTGTTGTTTCTTGTTTAGTGTGTCTTCTTTTATGTTTTGTGTGTTTTCTTATTTTGTCTTTGGATGTTTGGTGGTTTTTTTAGGGATGTCGTGAGTCATTTTTGAATGTGAGTGATGACATGTTGTGGTAGTAAGTAATGGCAAGTTATGATTAAGAATCTCTACATTTTCAAATTGTAACATGTTTTATTTAATTTGTTCAATTTTGAGATGAATGTTGTGTAATAAGTTCCTTAAGGTCCAATGCATAAGCTTGTGAGTATTTGAACCTCAACCATGCATACATGGTGTCTCTTCATGAGTGGATTGGTTGTGTTTGATAAGTTAGAACTTGCTCAAGGACTATAGGAACGAGCCCGATTAGTGGAGGTTAGTGAAATGATCTAAGACCATCCTTGTTATTCATAGTCATTGCCATATATTTCCCTACCATGAACATCATCCCTAGTTAACCACCTTGAGCCTATAAGCCTTTTTATTGTGAATATAGCACATTACAAGCCTTGATTACCCTCTTAAACCTTATATATATATCCTTTGTGTGGGTGATTGAGGAGATGGTAGCTAGTAAGGTTTGATGAGATAACAAAAGAAAAAGTGAAAATGGTAAATAAGTAAGAAAAAGGATGAAAAGAGCAAAAAGAAGAATGCACATGCAACCTCAAAACAAGAAATATGAGCAAAGCAACAATAATATGCTCAAGTCCTTAAATATTCAAATAAGGAAGCATGAATCATAAGAAGCTCAAGAAATCCAAGGAAAGTTAATGAGTAGAGCTTGTGAGTACCAAAGACAAGAAAGGAAGAAAGAAAAGTGAAGAAGTTGGAGAAATTGGCCATCTCTTTGATTACTTACACTTGATTAGTTACTCTTTTCCATATACTTCCTACCCGACCAAAGAGCCTATCATTACATCCTAATTAAAGACCTTTTTTATCATTAATTGAAACTTTGGAGGTTTGTGAATGTAGTCCGCGAGAAAGCTTATAGCGAGTCGAATCAATCTATTAATGAGTGTGATTTACCTTACTTTAAAGAGTGTTGAGAGACATTGATATCCATTGTGAGGCTTGGACTTAAAAGGGATTACATTACACTTTATTCTCTTTTGATTGAACTTGTTAATTTCTCATGTCATGATTTTAATGTTGTAGGATGACTTAGCATAGTTTGTAGTTATTATTGCTAACGGTATGTTATTGCTTATGTTTGTTTAGTCTTTTCCTAGGTGAAAATTTCTCCTTTAGGTTTGTCATTTTCGTTGCTCGGGGACGAGCAACACCTTAAGTTTGGGGGATTTGATTGTCGCTATTTTCACCTAGATTTTAGTGTCTTTTTATGTCCATTTTCGTAGTTCTTTTTCCGTATTTTTGTGTTAGTTGGTGGTATTTTGTGTTTTTATTAAAATGTATGTGAATGAGCTTAAACCTACTATTTTCACTTTTTATTGGATGCTAGATATGATAAGGAAGGCATAGGAAAAAGCGGATCTCAATTCGGAGTTGAAACGAGGGAGAACGAGCCAAAACAGTGAAGAAATACAAGAGCCAGCACCAACACGGGCCGTGTAGTCAACACGGCCCTGTAAGAAGTGGCCGTGTGCGAGCATCAATTCATCCAACACGACCACCACTTGGTCGTGTTGCGGAGCTCGACTCGTGTTGCATCACACGACCCGTGTAGCCAACACGGGCCTGTAAGGAGAAGCCGTGCGGAGCCATCAACTCACGCAACACGGGCACCTTATGGCCGTGTTACGTAACACGACTCGTGTCGTGTCTGGGATCAGAAAAAAAATCAGAATCCTTCTAGAAGCTTACCAAGGGGTATAAATGCCCAATACTTCAATATTTTGAGATCAGATCCGAAAATCCCATCCTCTACACACACATCACACACCTTTCCTTCCATTTTCCACCACCATCTCCATCCACCTTCATCCATCTTGATCTATCTTCATCATCTCCATCAAATCTCCACCAAATCTTCATTTCTTCCATTGGGTGTGAGAGATCTCAAGAAATCAAGAGCTAGAGTGGGAGATCAATGAGTATTGAAGATTCTCTACAAGAAATTGTTGGGGAAGATTTACATCTCTTTTGATTTTCTTTTGGATCTAAGACTATGGATATGTGTAATGAATCATTTATGTGTTTTGTTACCATAATCATGTTAGGCTAATCCCTCTAGTGGGATTAGGGACATGAAGAGCATATTAGATTTGTATTATCATGTGGATTAAATTGGTTTTGATTTAATTGATGTTGGTTTCTATTCATGGGTTTTAATTGCTTTGAAATTGTGGTAGCATGGTTTGTTATTCATGAATGTTTATTGGTTTAATGGATTGTTGATCAATGGATTATTTGTGGTAATTAAGTGCTATTATGATGTTCATGTGTGTATTGCTTGGAGTGAGACGGAAACGACCCTCTATAGTATTAGGAAGGCATGAATAGACATTGAGTTTGGGTTTGACCGAAAGGATATCTAAATTCGATGAGGGGAACCAATCCATTCGTTGGCCTTAGTACACAAAAAGGGAGAGTTTAGTCTAACTAGTACCTAGATGGAAGGGGTTAATGTTGGGCTTTGATCTTAAGTGCTTTTGGGAGTCTATAATGGATCAACAACCTTTGTAACCCGAAAGGGAGCTTAGGATATAATCGTGATCAAATCTACATCAATTGAGTTGAATTCCTTTTGCATGATAATATGAATTGAGTATGCTTGGATGTTTCTAATCCCATGTTTTTCCATACTTGAACTTGAGCACACATTCTCTTTTCTTGTTATTCATCTTTATTTGACATTTTTCTTAATCCTATTTTATTTATTTGCTTCTTGCTTTAGTTGTTAATCACTTTCAAAACCTCTATCATCCTTACAAAAACAACATGAACATGAGCTCACGTACTTTGCTAGTCCGAACATAACTCCTTGTTGGATTGATAATTTTTCTTGGGATATACTACTGCAACGATCGAGTATTCTTGCTCGTGAGTACTACTACAAAATACCCAAACAATACAATTATCCACTACACATTAAATAATAATACTACTTAATTTTTACGTACAAATAGTAAACTACATCTCTGCGTGCAGAGGGAGGGAAGGAGTATATGTTCATGTTTATTAGGTCAATCTTCATGAAATAGTCAAGTTTTAGTATCTTGCTGACAATAAACAAAAATGTTTTATTTTTTATTTTTTATTTTTTTTAATTTTAGAAGTGTAATCTACATTTTGTAGATGAGGCATATTAGTTAGAAAATATAAAAAAGGAGAACGCCATTAAATAAAAATCTAGTTTAGAGGAGATATGAACATTCCATTTCTAAATTTGTATTTAATTAGATTTGCAGAAAAATATAAGAAGAACAAATACATTAAATGTGATTCCGTAGTTAGTTTGATTGATGTGTAATATATTTCTTAAAATAGGTAAATATTTCTTTATTTTCCCCCTTTACTAGTTAAATTTTGTAATTAATACTTATGCTTATTATGTTTGAAAGCATTCATTAAGAGCATCTCCAGAAGAACATGTATAGTTTGAAGAGGATTTTGGAAAAAATAGAGATTTTTTAAATTTTAAAGAGCTGAAATTTTATCCAACTCCAAAAGTTTCTTTAAATTTTTCCTCTTTCCAAGACTTATTCATTATATTTTTTTTTAAGTAATAAAATCAAAATAAAAATGAAATAACACTATTGGTTATAAAGTAAAACAATAAATAATAAATTGAAAGTTTCAAGAAACATTTAATTTTAAAGAGTTGGTTTTGCTCTTTAAATTTAAAGAGTGAAAATCATTATGTAAAACAAAAAGTTAAAATAAAGAGACTTTTGGAGACATATTTTCATGTCTTACTCTTCAAATTTTACATTATTTTGTATTTGAAGAGGCATTTGGAGTTGCTCTAATATTGTAATTTGTAAGATAACATCTTTAAAGAATTATCAACAGATTTACAATTAGTAGTAAGTGAAAAAATTTCGATTAAATCTCGTTAATTTACTTGATAACAACACTAAGAGATCATATTTGCTGAGTCCTAATGAAAGGAAAATTTTTATATAATGATCAAAGTTTTAGTTTAGATCTAATTTTAAATTCTATTTTAAAAGTGTGTTATTTGAAGGTTTAAATTTTATCTTATTTTGTTAAATTGAGACTTGCAGTAAATATTTTCTTCTCAAATTCAATATATATATATATATATATATATATAATTGGGTTCTAATTTTTTATTAAAAAAAATTAAATCTTAAATTGCCAAAATCAGGTCGTGATTCTAAGGTAAATTAACATGTAAGGTGCATCCTAATATTGATATACATTGTAGTAATCATAGTTATTTTATTTAATTTTAATAATTTTATTTAATTTGATGGTGAAAACAAGTCCTTTTAAGATCTAAACTAAAAATTAGATTTTTGTAAGATTTTGAGATATTTTTTTAACATAAGTCGATTGAAGACACGCGCTGATTTGGCAGGTGAAGTTGAGTCCACACTATTTCTTTTCTGAATGTATTAAGTATTTGATTTTTATTTAACGGTAAAAGAAATAATTCTGAAAGCATTAAAGTTTGGGAGTGATTTTAAAAGGTGGCTCCAACGGTCGGATTGTCAAAAACAGAACTTCATTTGAAAGGAGGGTAATTTGTTTGAATTAAATTGTTTTCTCCTTTACGGAAAGACGTGAGATTAGATAATTTAGATTAGATTAGATGTAAATATATTAAAATATTA
The DNA here is from genome assembly GCA_023678885.1 of Pogostemon cablin. Lineage (NCBI taxonomy): Eukaryota > Viridiplantae > Streptophyta > Magnoliopsida > Lamiales > Lamiaceae > Pogostemon > Pogostemon cablin. The sequence continues at coordinate 2,184,975 of CM042973.1, forward strand.
TTTTAATTATATTTATTAATTATGATTATGAAGATTCAGTTTTTCTCGTTATATTAATATAGTAGTATTATATTTCATGACTCTGATAATGTTTGAATTATTAATAAAATTTTTGTAACCTTTGAGTTTGTTTTGTGATTGTTTCATGTTATCAGTCATCTCTTTAACCGCCACAACTATATGATATATATATTTCAAAATTTTCTCATTTAATAATCTTCACATTTTTTTAGAGATATTTGTATAGAGTTTTAATTGTTTATTAGTATAGTTGGGCTTCACCATTAATTATATATGTGTTGCACTATTTTTTTTTTTTTAATAATGAAATTTACCAAATTCAATCTATAATTATCAATGAATTAGCAATAAAAAATATTTTTTTTACCAACGCAATACCAACGGAATTATTCTTTATTTTACTAACGGATATTTTTCTTTTAGTAAAGGAATGCCAACGAATTTAATCTCTATTTTACCAATGAAATTCAATCCGTGGTAATTACCAACTGATTATCAAGGAATCATTATATAAATTACTAACAGAATTATTAGCAACAGATTACCAACAGATTTGAATTTTCGTTCCTAAAAATTTACCAACCACTACTTTACCAACGGATTCTATTACCTATCCGGTATATCAATTTAACAATGAAATTAAAACTTTTATCAGTTTAGTAAAAAATAATTTTTTAGTGGTATATGATTCGAATGAAAACAATGATAATTACTCTCTAATCTTGTATTAAAGCCACCGTTCAAATTCTATATATATTTTTTTTCAACTGATATCTCCCCCTGCCTCTACTGTGCCTCCGGTTACATCTCCTTTCTCTGCACAAATATCTAATCCTCTCTTATTTTTCCTAGTCAATTTAAAAATTAAGACTTTTCTTCCCTCTTCCTCACTATTTGCAAATTCTACCCTTCCACCCACAATTCATCCTTTTAATAACTCTAAAATATACTATCGTATCTAACTTTATTCCCCATAATATCATTTACAGTTTGTATATTACAAAAAATGTCAAACTACATCTAAAAGTTAGTTAAAAAATAATTTTATTTAACTTTAAAATTACAACAATCGCAAACTTGTAACAAGGCGGGAGATTATCTAAATTAAAATAGTACTATTCTACTATGCAATATCCTTATACATTAAATCTAAAACCCTAAACTAAACAAATCTAAACCATAAACTCTAGATTCTAAAATCCAAATCTTAAACATACCAACTTAATTAATTAATTTAGTTGATCTGTGGCTAAGTAAAAAAAAAATAACTTAATTAGTTGTTTCCAGCTTTATAGTATCGTTTCTTAATCTCTTTAAAAAGAAAGGCTTACCAACTTATAATTACTCTAATAAGTAGGTAATTTTATGTACTATGATATGTAGGTAATTTAGGAGAGGGATGAAAAAATTTTCTAAATTAATGAGCCACAGATATATCGCCATCAACTCTAGGGGATCTAGCCAAAATGAACGTGACAATTAACCAACTATGATCCTTCATTTTCACTAATTTATTTGTCTTCCTTGCAAGAAAAATAATTATCTGGATTAGTACAAAATAAATGCGAATTTTAACATTGTGGTTAATGTTGATAATTTTTATTTTCAACTCCATCCGTAATTTTATAGTATGTATCTAACTACTGTTTACACGTAAATTCAACGTGAAAAATACAGAGGTGCCGTGAGTCTCGATGCCTTCAATTTTGTGTTCAACCCAGATGTATGTTAACATCTTATTGTATTGTAGTAATTAACAAATTATTACATATCATAAATTAACTGTTTTTAATTTAAAGAGACATTAGAAAATAAAAAAGGCTAATTCTATGAAGAATGAATGGAGTGCAAGTTAACTCTGAGCATTTTATACTCCTACTTTTTAAGAATGTTAAAAAGGATTAATTACAGGAAAAATTATTAAATTTACTTAAATTATGATTTAATCTCACTAAAATATGTTTTAAGCAAATTGCTCCCAACCAGTAGCCATAAAATAAAAATTAAAATAGATTAGCTATCTATTTTTTATATTTAGCTCATCAAATTATACACTTTTCATTAATTTTTATTTTTTATTTATGTAGTGTGATATTATGATGTATCAATTTCAAGATTATTCCACACCTTAATTGCTGGTTTTATAGGACTCGTAGTAAAGATTTTGGATGTTCTATTATATTTGGTGTTACATCTCATTTTACACATATACATGAGTGATAAATCTCAACCAATATCCTAAGGTTTAAGTTTTTCTTTTAAGGAGTATGTCTTATTATATCATACGTGTCAATCATCCAACAACACGTAATGGGAAATATAACACTAAAATGTAACAGAGGAACCGAATCATTTAAGAGAGAGTATAAATCATGTCCGATAAATCGGTGGTACGTACTTCTCAATTCTCAATTGAAAAGATTAAACATCAGTTGAAGAATATTTTAAATATTAAATTTCTTGAAAATGTATTTTAAGGAACATTACCACTTGAAATAAAATAAAAATAAATAATATTTATATAAATTAGTTATGAGAAGGGGTGAGCATTATTCGGTAAAAACCAAAAAATCGACCGAAACCGAACCGAACTGCTCAAATCGGTTCGGTAACCGCATATGCGGTTCGGTATTCGGTTTCTCAAATTGAAAAAAACGGTATTACGGTTCGGTTATGGTTTCAAGATTTTTAAAATCGGTTAACCGATAACCGAATCAAAATTTCTTTATATATATATATATATATATTATAAATCCTAGCCACCCATTTAATATCCTATTATATACTCTGTACGTAAGAAACCCTAGGCCCAGTCAACTACTCATTTCAAATCTACTTTTTAATCTAATACAGTAATCTAATACAGTGAACGCCGCACACGCACACTCCATTAACCTTCATCTACATCATCGCTCACTACACCCACTCCCAGCCACGCATACCACCATCGCCGCCGTCGATTTTGCTGTCGCCGCCCATTCCATGGCTCCGCCTATTCCACCATCGAAGCTTTCCGCCATTGCTGCTGTCGATTTTTGTTGTCGCCGCCCATTCCGCGGCTCCGCCTATTTCGCCATCGAAGCCTTCCGCCATCTTCGCTATGGGTTTTCGCTATCTCCGGCCAACATTCGTCCGATCATTCCTATCTCTCCAAGAATCCGATCGATATCTATGTATTGAGTGGCTTTTAGATCTGATGTTTCATGTTTTAATGCATGTGTGTTGATCTAGTGAATCAGTACTTTATTGTGAGAAATTGAATTTTGGGATCAGTTTGAATCTAATTACGGTGTTAATGAGGTATATGAGGGGTCGGTTTTTCGGTTACCGATCGTAACCGAACTGGTAAATCGGTTCGGTGAAGAATTGGTTTAAACCTTATATGGTTCGGTTTCGATTAATGGTACCCTGATTTCGATTTTGAACGGTTTTTGCAATTCGGTAACCGAACCGACCGATGCTCACCCATTGAGAAATCAGTGAACTGCCCATTCCAGCTGCCACGTCATGGATGGCGATGTATGTCTTCACGAGACACGTCATGGAAAGAGTGATGGAGACGGTGTTTCATTGTTATATTATGGCCTCCGTTATTATTATATTATTATATAAATAAATGGGAAATTAATATATCCTAAGAATTTATATTATTCGGTGTATTTGTGTGCATGAACTTTATACCTGATATTTTTTATATTTGGGTGCCACAAATTATATTTTTCTATACTTATTAGAGGTTCGATCGATTGGTAAATTGTTTAAGAGAATGTAATTAAGAGTAAGTATTGATTTGATTCAAATTCCGAAATTGATAATGATAATAAAAATCAGATAGTAGTAAAAATAAAATTGATTGGAAGAGTAGGAATAGGATACACTTAAATCGATAAAGAAATGATTGAGAATTTCTATTTATATTACCTTTTTATATGAAAAATGAAATTATTACCATTTTATTCTTAATACCCTCTCCCCATATTTCCTACCAAAAGTTCCTTAGTTAAGGTAAAAGATGAATCATAAGATATATAAGGCTAAAATAGTAACACCACATGATCCCTATAAAGTTGAATCATTTTTAACTTTAAATGAATTAAAATATATTTTAAAAATTATACTCCATATGATTAGTAATTAATAATACAAAAAAATATTTAAGTATTATTAAACGAGCTCACTTCAAAATTGATTGATAAATACAAAATTATATTTTATTTTATTCATAATACCTAATCCATCCATACATTAGTGTACATTGTTAAAATAAAAAAATACACGATTAAATATAATATTTATACGAATGTACATTAGCTGTGCATTCTTGAAAGAGAAACAAAAAATACACGATTATATATTGAAGAACCTACTAATGTGCATTAGTGTGCATTCTTGAGAGAGAAATAGAAAATACGATGCATTCTTCAGAGAGAAACAGAAAATACGCGATTAAATTGAAGAACTCTACTAATTACTCCCTCCGTCCCACCCAAAGAGATGCATTTGCTTTTTGCATGTAGGTTAAGGAGTATTATTATTTTATATAAAGTGGGTAGGTGTATTAGAGAGATGTGATGGGTAGTGGTGGACCATTGGTGGGCACTTTTTACTAAAAGAGAAAAATGTTGCAATTTGGATGGGACACCCAGTATAGTAAAATGATACTATTTGAGTTGGACGGAGGGAGTACATTAGTATGCATTCTTAAGAGAGAAAAAGAAAATATGCTATATTTTTTAGAGAGAAATAGAAAATACGCGATTAAAATATTGAAGAACCCTAGCTACGAATATATACATTAATGTGCATCCTTGAATGAGTAACAGAAAATATATGATAAAATTGAAAAATGGGTTGCTATAATTATCCTTAAATCTCTTACCCATTTTTTTTAGGGAGAATTTTTTTTATACAAATTTTAATGTCGAAAATTAATACCGACACTTTTATAAAAATGTTATCAAATATATCCAAATGGATCTTTCTTGACTCTAATGCCCTTAATTTAATTTTCCCCACCCCACCTGTACATATACTCACCCCCACCCCACCTGCAAATATACCCACCCCACACACGTAAGCCTCTCATCTCTCCCCTGAAACCCCACTTTCTTTTCCTTTCTTCCTCAAATGTTCCCAATTCGTCTTCCATTCTTTTAATTTCAAATTCAAAAATCTAAACTTAAAAATTAATTCCACAAATACGGCAATTGCGAACTGATTCCACCATTTACGAATTGAAGTTCGCATACATCGTCGACGACAACGTGGTTCTCTTTGTCGTAACAGAGCGTGAAATTGTTGAAGACAACAATCGTGTTCGTCTTTGTGAGCGAGTGAGCTTCTTTCATCTCTATTGCAATTGCATTTCGATTTCACTATCACACATTTCAGGTTCCCGAAAAGGTATTTTCCGAAGTCACTATCAAGGTACGTGCTTTGGTTGTTTTGGGTTTTACATACTCTAATTTGACAAAGTAATTTGTGACGCGATGTAAGCAAATAAATGATTCAATGACCTCTAGGGTTCTTATTCAATTTAAAATTATGTGGTGAAAATTATATGCTAACATTTTTGTTGAACCTGTTGAAATTTCCATATTGATTTAACATTAAGTTTATGAATGTTTAGTAGGTATTAGCGTCACTTGCTTAATATACGACTTTTTAGAGATAAAAAATATTTGAATAGTAAAATTTGGGCATATTGGCTGACAGCATTCCATGGTAGAGGAAGCATGTTAGTTTGTAAGAACTTTCCAATCATCTTTATACTAATTCCGACAATTTCTTTTAAGGTCTAGCAGTATAGAGAATTGGCTTTTAAAATAACAGTGTTGCTATATCATTCATATCATTGTGTTGTATCCAAATCTTATAGATCACTGTTTTATAATGTATATCATGTATCTTTTTCATAATTGAGATGTTTTTTCTATTTGGTTAAGTACTTAAGTTACTGGTATTTGGTAAGTGAAACCTACTAGATGAACATTGATATTTTTAGTAAAGTTACAGCAGAAATAAGAAGGCATTAAGAAGTTCATGTTCTCCTTCATTGGTTTTAAATTTCTCATTTCTGTTTTTGCATAAGCATTTTGTCAATTTTCAACTATTTCCTCATATATACGAGCATATAACTTATGAGAATGCAAGTCTTGTGTTGCTGGGTTCTCTTCCTAAGATGCAATTGCGCATAGTAATCACATCATCCTTGTTAAAAACTTTTAATGAAACTGGTAATATCAACAGTCAACAGAAAGTTTACTTTCTCTGTTCTCTTGCGTTTTATGAGATTAAATAGATCCTGCTTTTGTTCACAATGACTAATAAAATAAACCAACATATTATGTACTTCGATAGAATAGAGAATTGGATGGGCAATTGCTCCCACTTGCATTGTCTCTGCAGTTCGAAACATTTAAATAAGAATGACGTATTTTGCTCCTGCACCCTTTCAAGAGTCTGCTTTGACCGCCTTAAGAAGTCTCCCTGCATACTTTGATGAGCTAAGAAGATTGAGATTTTCAGTTTAGAGTTTTTTATAAACTTAATCGCATGAATATTATCTATATAAATCCATCTCTTAGTTTGTTTATGAGTTTCTTTCTTTTGCAGAATTATGAATCAAAAAGAGAATGCATTTTCTACTTGCTTGCTAAGGTTGGGTTCAAGATGCCTTTGAAACCTCAAGGTTCTTTTTTTGTACTTGCGGAACTTTCAGAAAGCTGCCCTCTTTCAGATGTGAGTTGTAATACTACTTCCTCCCCTTCACACTCAAGATCAAACTAAAAAAACTTGAGGAATAATTTTAGGCATCCAAGTATTTTAAACTACATGAAAGCATTCTATTTTCTATATATGATTAAAGTTTAAAATGAATAGCATGTTAGATATTTTTAGAAGTTGATCAAGCAAGCTGGGGTAGTAGCAGTTCCAGGTTCAGGATATTTCCACACAAATTTATGTGCAGTAAAGAGGAGAACTTCAAGGGATGACATGAATATGCAAACGGATAGGTTCATAATTCATGTAAGTTGTCAATGAATTCCTTCCATTTTTATTCAATTCAGATCATATTTTAGTGAAGTGCTTCGATGGTGAATGTTTATATAACCTTTGATATTAAATAGGAGAATACATTCTTGAGGACACATGTGCACGGAGATGATCCAGAGTTTGAAAGGATGCATTTGCTCTTCGGAGAACAATTCATCGAAAAAAAAGGACGACTGGCAACAATTTGAGGCGGTGTCCTGGGGGGGGGGAGTTTAGAGTGTTTTGATTGTTCAGTAGGGATAACTATGTATTATGTGGTTAAATAGTAATTTTTTCAATATATGTTTATACTTTATAAGTTCTTCTATAATAATATAGGTGTGTTGTTAATTAAAGGCCTTTCTTTTAATGAACTTCGCACTTTATGCTTCCGGAATTCATGTATTGGTGAATGTAAGATGAAGTAAACGTAGGAGATGTTACCTACATGGCCACCTATATGATCAACAACATGATGAACTAAATGATAACCTATATAATTACCTACATGGCTACCTACATGTTCACCTATGTTATAACAATCACATCCACCTACAAGGTTACCATTATGAATACCTACATAAACGTAAGTCTCAGATTCGACAGAGACAGACCATGGCCCTTTTAAAGAACTATCGTTCATAGCAAAAGGCTACTGAAAACAGGGAAGAAGAATGTTTCTAGCCAGTTAGGAAAAGAATTTGTCCATTCATAACCCATCAATCTATAATGTTGGGTTATATGTGGTCAAATACCATGATTAGCAGCAAACAACTCTTATTTCGAATTTTTGGACAAGCAATGCATTATCACCATTCCATATTCATGAACTAGACTTAAAATAATTAGGGAGAGCTTGATATTTAAAATCACATGTCCCTGCTACAACTACTCAAACCATCCTTGACATTAGGAATGGGAACCAAGTTACAATTTTCAAGATAAGATAAAGGTCATTCCACTGCTTTAACCTTGTGTTTTCTTTGGCTTTCATCTTCAAAGTCATTTCAGTTTGCTGCACCTTTTTATTTTCTTCTTCAAGCATTCTCACCTTCATCTCAATATGCAACAATTCTTCTTCTTTTACCCCCATTTTGTGGAGGTATGATATCCGTAGATCTTTGACACATGGGTGGATCTATCCATTGAAAAAAAATTACATTTATTACCTTTCATAGAATTCTCACAGTCGAGAAATCTTCTTTCGGAATTAGAATCAGATCATGAGGTTTGTTGAGGTGTTGGTTTTTTAGACCAACAGTTAATGTTAGATGGTAAAGGTATGGACGAAGAAGAGGACAAAGGAATTTTCTCTTTTTAATATTTACCAATGATTATCATAAGGATGTTGAATTTTGGTTATACAATTTGGTGAATATAAGTCTCTAATGAATCCTTAAATCTTATTCAACAAAAACATTAGCAATAGTGATGTTAGGTCCAATATTAGTGATGGATTAATCATTTTTGTCATGTAACCTTAAATCCTCCCAACTACCCATTCTGACTTAAGCAAATACAATCCAATTTTTCCACCTACATATCAAGTTTTCAAAATAAATTGAATAGATTGTTATATCCAGTATATAGTTGGATACATATACTATCACAATGGTGTGAATAATATCACTTGGGAAAATAGTGCATCATCAAGTAATTCAACTATGTAAAATGTCGAAAGCTTTAAAGTAGAAATATGGAGATAACAGATTAGATAAGCAACTTCATCATGAGCACCTACATGTTCACCTACATGATCACCTACATGGTTACCCACGTGATGACCATTCTGGATACCTACATGAAACACATATCTCATTCATATGATACAGAAAAAGCCTATGCAGTATGGGTTAAACACCAGAAAGCTTACTGGTGTTTTAGATCAACACATAATAGTTTGTGAACTTTTTAAATGTGCAAACACACATCCATTAATATTATAAGTTGCAAATAACTAGAGAAGAATCAAACTCAAAACTAAACTATATGTCCTCATCAATAACATCTCAACGTCTACGATCAGGGCATGCTCTTTTGGTGTGGCCTGGGAGGGGTCATATTGAGCATTTCCTCCAAACACGGTGTATAGCTAGCCCCTCAACAGATTGTGATGAAAATCCAACTCCACCAAAATCTTCGTGCTGGGGTACAACGCGATTAGAAGTACAAGTTGTCGTGTTGTGATTCAGCCCATTGTAATGCGAACATTTATTGTCTCTATGCACACTCTGACTAAGTTTTAACGCACTCTTCGTTCGATTACGTTTAGGCCTGCCGAATGGCTTCGGCATTCAGGAGGTTTGCATACCTTATATCGTACTAGTGGAGGAACATCCAATCCTTCGAATCTGGTAGAGGATAAATTGAACCACCCCACATCAATTTTACCATCTTATTCTTGAAACATCCCCCACTTAAGAATTAGCATCGAGGCCCTTTTTCTTTCGAAACACAAAAGAATTTATAAGTGAAAGGTGACAGAATATTGATCGCATATACGTTTATTAAATTTGTTAAAATAGACAAGAAGGTACCTGATCGCAGCAAGTACGTGTAGGCATTAAATGAGCTCGTGTTGGAAATAACTCATCATAATGATAGCTAATGAGTCAAGTGAACTCCATAAATAATTTGTACTCAGATTCAAAAGATTTATCAATTTTCTACTTAAACTTCTTTGCAAATCAACTCACCATCAGAATCTAAAAGTTTAAACATTTAAAATTTAAAAGTTCAACTTCTACTGAAACCAAGCCATGTAATCCTAATTAAAGCAATTTGACAGCTAAAACCCATCGAAAAAGCTATAGCACAAATTTTTTTGAAGAAAAATCGAGAGATGGTCTTTCAATAACCCAAATTCATTCACCGAAGAAAATAAATAATATATATTCTAAATACGCAATTACTCTAATATTTATCTTAAATTTACAAATACAATTACCTGCATATGGGCTTTGTCCCAATTGTGGGAATAATGAATGATGACAAGGTTTTGACCCTTCTATGACACGCACATAACTAATTCAATAGGATTAAAATCCATCAAAGACCTGGTGGGAAAAGAAATAGATCTGATATACAATTTGAATATAACCAATGCAATAGATAAGAAAATATTTGGAATTTAGTTCTTGTAATCAAAGTAGGTTAGACCCTGAAATGAAAACAACCCACAATTTGAAATATTCAGACCTAAATTATACAAATCAAAATGCATTTCCCAGGCAATAGAACTTAATTTAATACAGATGACGTAAAAGAACGAGAGAATTTTTTGAGCTATGTACTCACCGTGATTGGGTTCCGCAGTGGTGTCAAGGTGGCTACATGTTACTGTAAGCAGTGACAAAGGCTTACGACGAATATGCCTCACACATAACCCATTTTCTCTCTTCCAACTCGCCAAAAAATTGAAATGATTGTGGCTGCAATTGTGGGAGTATTACTGTGCTCAAGATGAAGGAGATAATTCGGGTATGGTGGGTTCAATAATATCAAGTGGCAGGTGTTTCGCCGGTATCACGTGGCACCGACAGGTGGTTCGCTGGACAAAAATTCAGCTGGGTTTGTTGATGGATTCAGAGTGAAAGGGATTTCAAAACAGATGGGTGTTGGATTTCAAAACAGATGGGTGTTGGGGTAGAGTGTTGGGGTAGGGTGTGGGGGGTTAAATTTTGCTGGTATGGAATTGCTAAATTTATCAAGTTGAAGGAGACGACATTGGAGAGATAATGGGTAGGGTGGATTCTTGATTCATTTCAGCGACTCGGAGGCGTGGAAGGAGTAAAATCGTGGAGTTGAAGGAGACGACATTAGAGAGAGAGGATGTGTAGGTGGGATTCTTTATTCATTTCAGCAAAGTGGTGGGTAGGGTGGGTAGAGAGTACCACCTAGGTGGTAATTTTGGTAAAATGAAAGGAGGGTTAGTATTGTCAAGAAAATGCCTAATGGTTATTATTGATAATTAAGTTACATGATCGTCGGTATTAATTTTTCTCTCTTTATTTTGGGTATTTTTAGATATTGACACTTGTTTTTATCTGATTTAATACACACATTAGTGTTCAATGAAACTATTATTACGTGCAAACGTTGAATATTACTTAATTGTTATGAATAAGGGTAATGTTGAAAAAAAAAAGACGTTATGTATTAATCAATAATTATATTAAATTAATGTATTTATTGGTAATTAGGTTATACGTGTGTATCTATACCTAATAATCCCATTATAATATAATAATTTATATATATATATATATATATATATATATATATATATATATATATATATATATATATATATATATATATATCAAATGATAAAAGGATAAGTTACCGCAACATAAAAATGATATATACTAGCACAGGAAATGTTTCGCCACAATTCAATTGTTTTGTGCTTTAAACTTTTAATAATGTTAAAATAAATATATTAATTATTTTAATTAACTACATATCTCAGGCTCTCAGCTAGAGATAATATCAAATTAACATTAAGTTTTTTGAAAATCAACTCGCGATTGAATTGCAAGTAATGAAAATAGTGTACGAAGCTTATTAAAATTTAAATACGTGGGCAAAAAATTTTATTTACCAAAAAAAAAAAAAACTCTATATTAAGAAATAATATATAATGCAGTTCATACAAATCATCTCACAATAAATCCTCACAAAGCTGTGTCAATCTCATTTTCTTTGTGACATGGATATGGAAGACGTATTTTTGGTTAGCTTGGTTGGAAATCGAAAACCCATGTAGAGCTTTTGCTTTTATAGGCAAATCCAATCAGTATTATGTCACTTTTGACAATACTTGTCTTTTCTCCATTAAATAAATAAATGTTTTTATTTAAAATTTTTTTAAAGGGACTCGAAAAATAAATAAATTATTAATTATATAAGGGGTTAAAAAAAAAATTTTCTATCAAATAGAAACCCAAAACATATCAAGACCTAAATTCATAAAATCTTTAAAAATTATATACTCCCTCCGTCCCCTCGATAAGTGTCTGTTTGCTTTTTGCACGTGGATTAAGGAGTGTAATATTTTAAAGTGTAATGAGGTGAGAGAAATAAATTTTTTTAATGTGGAGTGGGTAGTTGTATTTGTGTTGAAGGTGGGTCCCATGTGTAGTGGGTTGAGTATAAAAGTATTATTGTGTGTTGTCACATCAACAAAAAAAGGAAATGGACACTTTGTATTGGGACGGACCAAAATGACAAAATGGACACTTATCGAGGGGACGGAGGGAGTACTATATAACATGACCATAAAAAACCGTTGGTTTACATTTTATATTAATAAGAATAAATTATAAAATAAAATTTTTAAAAAATATGATTAATATATAAAATTTTAATGTAGTTATTATTTAATAATTTAATGATTTTAGGTCATGAATTGATAATTTTATTTCTTTCAAATCTCTAATTGATAGAAAAAATCTTTCGGATCCCTAATTGATATTTTAGTTTATTTTTTTGATTTTAAAATGAAAAAACTACATTAATTTATCTATTTCAAAATCATGCTATGTTAAATATTTAAATACGTTCATTTTATTTTTGGATTCTCAAAACTGTGTTGGCAGACTCACCCAATTTTATTGTAAGCTATTTCTATGTTACAAATAGCAATACTTTAGAATGTGAAGTATATTGTTGGGCTCTCTAATAGTACATATAGAAATTCCAATATCATAAAAAATAAATTAAAACAAATCTATGTTAAAAATAATTAAATTGTCTCGTTGTCAACCCTAATTGGCTAAAACTTTTAGGTTATGAAACAAATCAATAAAAAAAATCAGATGGGATGGGAGTGGGGTGATGATTACGACGTAATATTATTTTTTTTCATTTTCATATATCATATATATCACCAATTATATGATTTGATAACTAAGAAGAAATTAAATCCAATCATTCTCTAGTTTATACTTTTCCTTTTAGGAAGTTTTCCTTTATTATCTATGTATTGACCATAAAATGATATAATATGGAAAATTTTACACCAAAATGACATAAGGAATTGTAACAAGTGATTTGAAAGGAATGTGAGAGAGGGTTAGGGGAGGTTGTGATTAAATGAAAGGTGGTCCATTGAAAACCACAACGCATGCAATATCCACAAACAAACACATTCATCTACCCTCTCTATCTATCAATGTATACCCTCCCTCAAACTCACATTTAACCATCATTTATTTCTTTCTCTATTTCTCCATCCTTCCATTAATTTTTTTCACCCAATTCAGTATATCTATATTTAATTAATTAATAATAGGTGAAATTAAAAGAAATTATATAGTCCATTTACTTGAAGGGGAATTATTGTAAATTAGTAAAAAATTATGACTACTTTAAATCTCAAGCTGTAATGTGAAAAAAGGCCGGTTTGTTAAAGATTGCTTTGGTGAATCATTTGTTGAGAGAATTTAAATGTGAATATATAATTTAAAAGGCCCAAAATAAACAATGTAAAAGGCTTCATTGATAAAGCCCATAAAGATGTAATATGGGCCTATATCTGATGGGCCCTATCCCAATTCATTTTTCTTTTTTCATTTGTGTCAAAATTTAGGGTTATTCTGTGGTGCACCTAAGAATTTATAGTGTAAATGGGGTAGTTAGTGGGTGGTTATTATTTTTAATTTTAATTAATTTATTTTATTTAGTGATTAGGATTAAATATATTTATGATCTAATAGCTTAGATTATCTAGGTGCATGTACCCGGTGCACTGAGGTTGGACTCCAAAATTTATTACGAATGATGAAATAAATATCTTCTTCATCGATATAATTTCACTTTATATGATTTTTTATTTTCTTTCAATTTCACTAAACTCTGACGACGTCACGCGAAATTTCTCTAAAGCAAATATGAAAAATCTTATGTTTGTTGAATCATTATACCTATAGGTCACCTTTCTAACAAGACTTTCTACGACAAAACACTCTAAAAATATCCGATAGAATTATAATTAAGACCTAAAAATATGAACAATTCATCCGAAAGAAAAATTGGTAATTAATATGATAATTTCAATTGGTAGTTCGTTGATATTTTATTTCATTGGAAAAGGCATAATAAATTCTGCTGAAAACGAATTATCGATTTTTCGAGTTCAATATAAAAAAACTCCATTAAAATATATAAACAAAGAATCTGATAACAGAAAAATAAAATAAAAAATCGAAACAGAGAAATCAATGAAGATGGAAAAAGGGAAGTAAGAAATATCCTAACAAGGAATCTGCTTAGTGAACCACTTCATAACGGAAAAGGGGGCCTTGATCAGAGAGAGTGCTAATTCTACGATCACCGTCACACACAGGCAACACGGACACAAGCAACTCAGCAAAATTCTGCAAATTTCCCCTCAAATTAACCACCAATTTCCAGAAATCAAAGTTTAATTCTCCTGAGAGAGAGAGAGGAGAAGAGAGAGAATTACCCGACGATCCAGATAACGACGCCGATGAGGGAAAGGAGGAGAGAGACAAAGGCGAAGGGAAGGCCTAACAGAAAACCTAACGGCCGGCACCTGCAGTCGTCGTCGCCGCCACTCATATCTACGATCTCTCCGCCGGATTTCTTATCGTTGATATTTTTGGGAGTTTTTTTTTTTTTTCACTCTCGAATAAAACAATTATTGGGAGGTTTATTTATGGGATGCGAAACGACGAGTTTTGAAGTTTCAGTATGGTGGGGTCCGCAGTAGAGACTGAGCGTGTATTATCGAAAAGGATTAAGCTGGCACTTGGCGGTTATGACTTGATATATTACTATAATCGCCCATTTCAGTTGACTCAATAATTACAAGGTAACAGCACATAGAGAATATTTGAAAGTTGAAAAATATAAAAGAGAGTTTAATTTTATAAAGTTTGATGATGATTAAACCATAATTTCTAGGAAATTTTTTTGGCCATAATTTATGATGTCAAAAATTCTTTTATGTTATAGTTACACTATTGAATATTAATTCGATGCTATCGACACACATGTTGTGATGCTATACGTAGTGAGTCATTGTATAATTGTCAACCTTGGTTGCTGAAACATCATCTTTGCTGCCACTTATGACGTTAATCCCAACTTCTAGATTGCAAAACCTGAGCTACTATCATAATTGTTATCAAACCCCTACTAATGAAACAACTATTTTTATTCATTCAATCACTACTCCATTTCCTTTAATCAGCTTCACCTTTATTACAATTACACTCATATTAATGATTTTTTTTATTGTTATTATTTTTAAAATTGAACCAAAATGGGGTGACAACAAATAATCCACTATTGCTTTAATTTGGATGTTGATATTTTGTCAAATTAAAATAAGGTGTTTCTGTCCCACATCGGATGCAATATCAAAAAGGGAGGATTTTTTATGCTATTTAAGGATGTCTCTAGTTTTAATGTTAAGTGCACCAATCAAGTACAATTTAATCTTTGTATTCGATTTGATTTTATTTAAATTCCTTTCTTGTATTCTCGGTTTTGAGAATGGGGAGAAATGTGTGAATTAATCAAAGATTTGTAAGAAGGTAGGGATTGGGGTCGAGAGAGATAAATTCTGTATGATTGTAAAAAAAATTCACATAGTGGAATTTTCTCGATCCGTGATTTTTCTCTGATTTTGGAGTTTTTCATGTAAATTCTTGTGTTGTGTTTTTTATACTCTTCTTTATTTGTCCCTTATCAATAAATGAGGATCTGTTTATCCTAACATTTGATACTTCCGTTGATTATTATTTAAGCTCTCTAAAATTGAACTGACTTAAGTATATATACTAGTTTAAAAAGGTTTTTGGAGGTGTATTTATATGGATGGCTATTTAAATTATAGATTATTTGTTATTTGGAGAGTCTCTTGAAGTTACTCTAATAAGTTTTAAATTAAGTAAGGAATAATACTCCCTTCGTACCATAATACTTTTCACGTTTATTGTTCCATGTTGTTTAAGAAAAATTACATTTTTGACCAACTTTAGGATATTGTGGTACTTTTAGGTAATAAAAAATATAAAGTAATGATATGTGTGTGAAAAAGAATTGGTAAATTTGAAATTGAAGTATCTTTTGAGGTTGTTAGATAAAGTGATGTTTCCTTTTTTTTTTTTGATGTAAAATATTTTGTGGGTCAAACAAACGAGAAAAGTATGAAGGTTTTATAGGAAGAGTGTAATTATCATGATTCAAAGTTTTATTGTGGTGAAATTTGCTGAAACTAAAAATTTCCTACGAGACCATTTTGTTAAATGCTAAAACTTATACTTGTCTACAATAAATTTCTCCAACTAAAAATTAATTGAAAAATAACAGCTTATAATTAATCAAATTGCTTCAAAGTATATTTTAATTTTAAACTTATCATTATGTATGTTAACATTTTATTTATTACATAAAATACTATTTATATTTTAAAAAATCAATAAAATTATTAAAAATAAAAAATAAATAAGGGATACTTACTGTTAGATACATTGGAATCTCCTTAATTTACTATGAGATACAAACATACAAAAATATTACTACAAACTATATAAATATATATTGATATTTCAATATTACCCTTACAATGTGCTGCACATAAATGTTTGTGTGCAGCATAGAAGTTCGTGTGCAGCAAAAGTTATGTGCAGTAAAAAAAGTGTGTGTAGCAAAAATTATGTACAGTAAAAAATGTAAATTGTAAGTGTCATGTGCAGTGAAAAATTATATACTCTTACTCTCCGGCGATGGGCCGGCAGTCAGCCGGCGGAGGTCCAACTGCGGCGGTCCAGCAGTGGATGGGTGAGGGGTTTATGGTTTGTGGTTTAAAAGTGTATGGGATTATAATGAATTAAGATTATATTTGATATTTTACTTTAATATTTTGTATGTGAGATTAATTATTTGAACTCATTATATATCCTAGTAATTTAGGGTGTACCTATGAGTAATATTTCCAATAAATTTTCATAATATTTGTGAAATAATATTTGAATGGACGGAGTAACCATAATAGATCTAATAAAGCCCATATTAGCCCATCCGACCATAATATATAAAAAGAAGTCCATCTCAAATATAAAGCTCTAGCCAAAGATATTTTGAAATAGACTAGTATGACAACATAAGCCCATTTATGGAAAAGTTGGCCCAACCAATACTGGCTTCGTTAGATAATTTTTATGTTTACTTATATTGATTGATTGAAAAAGAAATAAAATCAATTCAACTTATCTAATTATGTATGTAGATAAATTGATGTAGCTGATGAAGTATGTGATAAGTTAGAGTGTGCTAATTTGTAATATTCCAGGACATAGAGATGGAAAGGTCTTACCTTTTTTTTGAAACTATGGAAAGGTCTTACCTTGAATTTCAGATTGATATTATCAATTTTAGTGTCATAACTTTGGTAGATTTCAATGTTAGTCTTACAATTTTTTACCTTTTCAATTTTAGTTACTTTTTCAGTTTTAGTTACTTGTTTGAATTTTAGTTCTATAACTTTTTAAAATTTCAATTTTACCCTTTATATAAAATTATCTTTGCATGTCTAAGTTTTTCAAGTCTTATAATGTTTATCTTACACTTTGTTAACGAATTTTTTATTTGTTTTTTTAAAGAAAAATTGAACGTAAAAAATTATGCAATTATTAAAAACACATATATACTTTTGAATAAAAATTAGTACACATATGGGTGCATAAGATATCGACCCGTCTCACAGATGACTAATGAGACAGATAAGAAGTGATGATATTTTAATGAAAAATGATATTCATAAGGAGTGATAATAGTGCATTGGACTATTTTATGAACAATTTATATAGTTTAAATCCAAAAAAGTAATACCATTTTTACAAGAAAATGACAACTTCTTTAATAAAACATATAACTAATTTAAAAAGTATAAAATTGTGTGACCGTAAGTTGGAATCACCCAAGAATGCCCCAAATCAAATATCTAGGGCAGAAAAAAAAAAGTAGTAGTACTAAAAAATAAAAACCCGCCCAAAGCCTGAAGTTCTCTGTTCTAGGCTTCTAGCTTGCTCAGCTAACCATATCATTACATTTAGGTGAATTTAGGGATATTGGCTTTATTTATAGATGAAAGAAATTAATTGCCCTTACTATCAAGGAAAAAAAATGCATTCAACTTTTCAACATGATGTTCAAATGTAGTATTGGAGAAGTCAGGACTTATGCAGAACATAGAAATTGAATAGAGCCTTACCGTTGAATGTAATTGAGGTCACCCAACTCGGCGCATTGACATTTGATTTTGTATAGCTCGGATACAGCTTCTTTCATGGTTATCCTATCGCGAGGGGACTCGGCTGAGCACTTCAAGCCCAACATCAATATGGATGATACACACTGCAACATTTTATTATGTTGTTCAACATCAAGATCAATGAGTAAGTTGGCATCTATAACCTCATTTGGTGAATGTGGAAGCAAGCTTTCAACCCAACTCTTCAAGCTCAAATACTCTCCACCAAACGTATCATCACTTGGCCTTTTTCTAGTGAACGTTTCTATCAACATCACACCATAACTGTAAACATCACTTCTTGTCGAAACTAGTCCTTCCAAACCATACTCTGCAACAAAGCATTCACAATGCATTATGCAGACATCAACTTTGTAGATATAATTAACATGTAGAAGCAATTAGAATTTTAATACAGTAAATAATAATCACCTGGTGCAATGTACCCCAATGTGGCAAGAGTGTTTGTTAGCACTGTACTATCCTCATTACCTACCAACTTTGCTATCCCAAAATCACTTACATGAGCAATCATGTCTTCATCCAACAACACATTACTAGGTTTCAAGTCACAATGCACGATTGGTGTCGAATAGCCATGATGAAGATATTCCAATGCGCATGCAATATCTGTCATTATGTTCAGCCTTTGCATGAAATCCAAGCAATAGTTGTGGGAATACAACCATTTCTCAAGGTTTCCCATGGGCATGTATTCAAGTACTAATGCCTTGAAATCCTCTGTGGAGCAACTGCTTATGACTTTTGTTAGGTTTTTATGACGAATGTTGCGTAGTACTTGGCATTCGACGTCAAAACTTTTGGAAGCAGCTTCAATTTGTAGATTAAACACCTTTACAGCAATAACCCTCCCATCACTTAGAATTCCTCTAAAAACAGAACCGGAACTCCCAATCCCTAGCAAATTGCTTTCATTGAGTTGTTCTGTGGCCTGCAAGATCTCATAATAGGAAATTCTTTCTGGCAGCCCCCACTCATCATCTCTATTAGATACCTTATTTTTCCTTTTATTTTTTATGAAGATAAAGAGCAAAGTGAGCACAGTGCTAAGTGCAACCATCCCAGCAAGAATAAACAGAGAAATTTCAATCTTTTCCCTTCTTGACATGTGATTGCGAACTCTACGGCAAAGTGGGACATTGAACCTTTTAATTCCACACAATCCTTTATTAGCTAAGAAAGACTCCATAGTAAAGTTTCTGAAAGGACCATCTGTAGGAATTTCTCCAGTCAAAGAATTGTAAGAGACATTGAAGTATTGGAGTTGTTGAAGTTTCTCTATGGAGTTGGGAATGGGACCAGAAAGGTTATTGAAAGAGAGATCCAATGTTATCAAGCTGATCATGATCCCCACAGACTCAGGTATAAAACTTTCCAGTTTGTTATGTGCCAAAGATAGATTCGTCAGTTTCTGTAGCTTCCCAATTGTGGTTGGGATAGATTGAGACAGCTGATTGAATGAGAGATTGACATAATATGCTCCCACCAAATTAGCCATCTCTGGAGGTATATTTCCAACTAAAGAGTTTTGGGATAGGTCTAGCTCCAACAAATCTCCGAGGTTCCACAGACTTGATGGAATGCTGGAAGTCAACATGTTGGAACCTAGATCAAGAATTCTTAAAGAAGAAATGTCTCCAAAACATTCAGGGATTGAACCTGACAGTTGATTTTGATATAAATATAATTCACTAATGCTGGGTAAATGACAAAGACACCCCGGAATTGAACTGCTCAGGTTGTTGCTATTTAGATCTAATCCTTGTAGATTCTTCATATGATTTAAAGTACAAGGAATATTACCCGATAATTCATTCATGCTCAGATCAAGTTCCACCAAACCGCTTAAATTGCCTATATAAGTAGGAATGCCACCCTTGATTTGGCTACTTAAGACAGAGAATATTTGGAGATTGGCAGAGAAATTCCCAATGGAAGCCGGGATTATGCCGCGTAGAGGATTATACTCAATGGCCAAATTCTTCAAAAATCTGCAATTTGTCAAGGAAGTGATGAAACTCAATTCCGCAGAAGATGATTCAATTTTGAGATAATTAGTTCCCAGATATAGTGTTTCAAGGAGAGTTAGGTTGCCAAGAAATTGAGGTACAAAACCAGAGAATTCGTTATTAGAGAGTGAGAGAAATTTGAGATGAGCACATTTGTAGATAGAGGTGGGTATTGCTCCATTTAGGTTATTAATACTGAGGTAAAGTCCTTCAAGAAGGGGTGTGCCGTAGCACAAATTGGTGGGAAGACCACCTGATAAAGTATTATTACTGAGTTTAAGAATTCGAAGAGTTGAGATGTTAAAGATCTCTGCAGGAATCATTCCACTGAAGGAGTTGCTACTCAAACCTAAAAACCAGAGTCGGTCAAATTGACCAATTTCTCTAGGTAAAATACCTGCAATGATTAATAAGAAAAAGCATTCAAAACAGAGAGGTGACATATATACCGCATGATAGTGAATTTCTGGGGCAAACTAGGTTCTACATTTGCGTTACATATATAGTATTTTTAAGTGTATAATAATAATTTGTCTTTTCAATCCATAAATAAACTGGGAAACCACCAATATATAAGTAAGATTCACCCTACACTTTGATTCATTGGAAACTACCATAAATGAAAAATTATATCCGCACCTGTTAATTCGTTTTCCCGGAGATCCAGGTATGTTAGAATGGTAAGATTTAAAATATGTGTTGAGAAGTTCCCATTCACTTTATTGCGCCATACACGTAAATCTTGCAAAGAAGTTAAATTCTTGACAAAGTCTAGTGTGCCTGTAATCTGATTCCATTCAATTGCAAACACCAAAAGGTTTTGAAGATTGCCAATCTCATGTGGCATGTCACCTGTATAAATAGAGTATATATATATATTGGTTGTCATGAAATTACTAATTAAGGGCTAATCCTTGTAAACCAGGTTTACATCATAAACCCTTCTGGTCCCCTTAATTTAAACACCCAGATATATTGGATTGGAAGGAGGGACAGGGTTTACATCGTGAACCCGATTTACATAAGTGTGTAATATAAAATGATGATCGAGACAAACCATCATGTAAAAATTTGGAAATAAGGTGTACCTTGTAATTGGTTTCCCCCTAGATATAAATATTGAAGGGATTTCAGGTTCCCAATTGCAGGGGGTATCTGCCCACTCAAACTGTTGTTTGCCAGTGAGAGATATCGAAGTTGAGTGCAGTTGGATAGATTTGATGGAATTTGGCCGCTCAAGTGATTGTTGGATAGGTAAATCTCTTCAAGTAATGGAAGATTCCGACACATGCCAGTGGGAAGACTGCCACTCAATTCATTAAATGCGAAAGCAATCGTTCGTAAGGTGGATATGTTATATATGGCCGACGGTATAACACCTGAGAGATGATTGCCTTGCATTCTCAATATTTGCAGATTATCAAGTCTCCCCAACTCCTGAGGAATCTCACCATGGAGGGAATTGTAAGAAAGATCAAGATGTTGCAGATTATTTGATAAGTTTGAGAGGGATTTTGGAATGAAACCAGTGAAGGTGCTACTTCTTAGGGATAGACGCACGAGTTCAGATAATATGCCAAACCAGGATGGAATCTCTTCCGTGAAGTTATTAACAGAGAGTCTGATAAACTTGAGCCTGTGGAGGAGAGAGAACTGCTGAGGCAAAACTCCAGTGAAGTGGTTGTAGCTGAGGTCGAGGGAGACGAGGAAGGAGAGGTTACCTAGCTGCGGCGGAAGAGTGCCGTAAAGACCCATGCGGGACATATTCAGAGCCGTCACTCTCCGGTGGTGCAGCCCGCAGGTGACACCAATCCAACTGCAAACATAGCTTGAATTCGTCCAATTTTTGGTGATTATAGCATGAGGATGTAAGGTGAGATGAGATTTTAGAGAAACGAGAGCAGATCTATCCGTGTCGAGACTCGTGGCTAGACAAGGAATTTGGAAGGTTATTAGCAGTAGTATTGTCAATGAAATATTAATTAAACAACGAGTTTTATCCATGGCTGACAATATTGTAATGCTAATAAGTTGAGTGGCTCATAATTCAAAAAAAATATATATTCAGAAATTTTAATGATAATTATTTTGATTCTATCTATAATATGGATTTTAAACCATTCTTTCACTCTTATAATGCCTTTATGGCAAGGCCAATGTTAGCTTTTATGGCAATTCCATTTCGCAGTCCCACAACCAATGAAAAAGTCGCCAATTATTAATTAGCGCGTAGAAGTATTCAACTTGAGAGCGGAGTCAAAAGTCGTGGCTACACATTTAATATATATATATTCATTTGTCATTTCCATAAAATTATTTTTCTTTTAGGATGTGTATTGTATTAAATTGATACTTTTCTCTACTACTACTATATAAGTTTTTAGATAAGGTGATCATTTAACACTAGGTAGAGCGTGCACGTGCCACATGACATGAATCTAGGTCTGTACTTTCGTCTTAATCCGAATGTTATAATATTATGTATTGAATGTACTCCCTCCTTCCCAATCAAAGAGTCACTTTTTTCCATTTTGGGCTTTCCACCCAAAGAGACCCCTTTCTTTTTTTATACACATGAGACCTACACACCCACTAATACAATTACCCACTGCACATTAAATAATAATACTCCTTAATCCACGTGCAAAAAGCAAAAGCTACTCTTTGAATGAGAGGGAGGGAGTAATATTTTTTCGCATAAAAATCATTTCAATAAAAAAATAAAAAAAATTATTAATTGTATACCCTTTTAATAATAAAGGCTAATCTTATTTGCACATCCCTTGTTGATATATACACACCTCACTTATAAATTTACAGAAATAGACATATTTAAAATATCTAAATTGCCACTATTTTAAAATAAAATTATTTTAAACACACCATTTTCTTATTTGATGCACACTCGGCTCTTTTGCAAAATTAAATAATTCTATATATTTAACATTTAAAAATATATTTTTTAATTGAATTAAGATGTACAAGTTTCGACATTCCCCTCTCATCATCCATTAATGAACACCAGATTCATAAAAGTAGCTTTGAGGAAACCTCTTAGAAACAGTGAAATAATTGTAAATTATTTAACCTTTTCTGTTTCTACCTTGGTGTTACCAGTGCAGTGTGGTCGAATCAGAGGTAAAATCTGCTGCTCCTTATTGCCTTTTCCTTGCTAAAGACGTTGGTAAGAAGAATGCAGGGATCACCATTAATATTTCTTGAGGAATTTTCTGTGCAATAGATTTTTATGGGCTTTGTTGAAGACTTTACCCTATAATCGTCGTGTGAAGAAGAGAAAAGTGAATGTTAAAATTAAAGTTAAAAAAAGGAATGGGAAGATTTCTATCTTATTAAGAGTAAATAAAATTGGTAGTTCTACGCATAAGACAACAAGAATTTCAAAGAAATATTAATTGGAATTGGAATTTACAACAACGTCCAAAAGCATGAATCCTCATTCATGGATTAACACACAAATAAAGAAGTTGGGTTCTTTCACAAATTATTAGAGAGATGAAATGTAAAGATGATAAAATACTGATGGTCTTAAATACGAGAAGACATCTTCAAGCCAAATGCAAAATATAATTCCCCGTGTTTTCTTCTCTGGTTTAATCAAACAAACGTCACAATCTCTTCATCAAAAGCATGCATCCAAGAGGCAACATCATCACATAGCAGCCAAACCGGTACTACCGCTGGATTGCTGTTGCGGCGGCGGCGACTGGCCGTATTAAGGGGCGTACTGCGGCGGATAACCCAGTGGCGGATACGCGTCCTTGGGATACAGTTTCGGTAGACGGCAGATAATCTTGTGGAGGAGGAACACTTAAAAGGAGGTTGATTCTAATTGTAATAACTCATGATCTCCTAGATTTTTCTTGTTTCCAATGGGGAATGGAGAAGATGATTAGCCATCAAATGAAGTCGATTTGAGAGAATATTTACTTTCATGGAGAGAGAAAAATGAGAAAATCTTTACATATGCACAATTTAATTTAAAAAGGGTAACTTTGTAAATTAAGGGTGTGTATACAATAAATTTTATAAATAAAAAATTAAAAGAGGTGTGTATTTATTAAAAAGGGTATACTCAATAAAGAGTGGTGTGCAAATAACAACACTCTTTAATAAAATATAATACTCTTGAATACCTTTTGCATACGAGTGAACAAAAGATCAACTCTTTTCACACATTTCTCTTCACATTTTTTGAATTTGTTGTCTCATATGTTAACAATTCAGTACCTAAATTCAAGCTTAAATTGATAGTTTTATATATTTCAAACCCTAATTAATAGTTTATCTATTTTTCAGGCACTAAATTAAAAAAAGATACTTTTTTTATATACTAGTAGGGACACCTCACTTCGTGAGGTGTTAGCCCGTCCTAGTGTTATTTTTTAGGAGTAAGTTGTGTTTGTATTGTTGGAAACCACTCTTATTTCACCGATGCAACACGTTGCTGTTTCCAATAAAATACACACATAATTGGATTGTTTTAGAAGATTCTAATTATCCCCATCCATCCTCTCAAGTCACATTCTCTAACAACCTCAGTGAGTATCATCACTCAATGAAAATTAATTTTTCATGACAAAGAAGAAGCACCATCTCAAAATATTGAACAGAAGAAACATCAGGTCGATGTACAAGAAAAATAAGATACAATAACATGCTAAAGACATTAATACTCCATGATTAAATGAAAGCTAGGTATAATCCAGAAATTTAAACAATGAAACCTCCTCAAAGCTCCGCATCCCAACAATTTTCTTGTACAATATACTAATCATTAACCTTCCCCAAAGTTGATTACTTCCACAATTGGACCTCCACTACCACAAACACAATGCATTTTTTTAGCAAACATCAAGGATTCTTCCCTCGATTAGGGATCCCTTCAGACACTTCCCAAAAATAATTTTTCGTTAACATATTAATTTGAAAAGCCAACAATTCATAAATCAAATTCAATGTCATAACCAGCAATCTCAAATGGGATCAATTCTAAATAAACAATAAATTTAACATATGCAACTTCTATGTTATTCTTTTCCACAATTAAAATCTTATTCAGAGAAAGAGACTAACACTAATCTAATAAAATTTCCAAGGCATCAACCACTAAGTTTAAAAGATGGAGTAACGAATTCCCTTGCCTCAACCCTGTCACCCCTTAAATATTACTCAGCCCTCCCAATAAAAATAGTAGAAAAAGAAACAGAAGGTGAACACCAATAAACCTATCTCCTCCACCAATTCCCATACCCTTTTTTTGCGGTTACTAAGCCTAAAAAATCCAATTTATGTAGTCCTAAGCTTATGAAAATTTTCTCCTTGAAGAACATGCCATTCTTCCAATGAACTCAATAGCCAATTCACCTCATTAGCAATAAGGCCACAATTCAAAATTATCAATAACCCAATAAAAGCACTTTAATACTCGTCTATTGCAAAAAGGAAATTCAACTTCCATCTTAAAGTCAATAAGCTATGAATTTGTAAAGGCTAAATGGTAACAAAGACTTTGAATTTGAGAACTAATTTTAAGCAAATCCTTCTTCTACTAAATAAAGAAAATACAAGTCTCCTTACGATATTGATCGCAGCATTTGCATAAAATTCCTCGAACATTCCCAGCAAGTCTTGTTTATTTGTGTCAATATGCTGGTTGATGCTGAAATCAGGTTATAGCCATCAGTTAAGAGCTAGGTACAGACAATAACAGCAAAGATATCAAACGAGCAAAGATCCGTGCCATAATTCATCAAAGCCACAATCGAAGTTCTTAAACTAACCTGTGTCATATAGCAGCGCTGCAGCAGGGGAAATTTTGGAAAGACTGAAACTGCGAATGTACTAAGGAGCGGTCGGAAAATTTTGTACAAACTAAGGGGGAAAAATAAGGATTTCTTGAGCTGGGCAGTCAACGTTGTAGGTAATGTAGCCAATACTCCATATGTCAATAGCTGGAGTGTACCGAAATTATTATGCAATAAGAAACACAAGAAATATCAATAAATAGAGTATTTGAGTACCATGATGCATCAACAATGATCAAACGTAAAAGTACTCTATGTAAGTGTTCAAATCACGTGACATTAATGTGAATTAGGACATGATGAATTCACCATTTGATAGCAAATTGTACCCCATAATACCAACCAAACTAATGCCTAGCAGCAGCTTAAGTCAATCCTGCATAGCTGAATCAAACTAAAGTCCTCACTGTTAAAGTAAGCATATCTACTTCAGCATATAGGGTAGGTTGTGAAGTTGGTGGGGGAGGGGAGGGGGTCCCATGCTTCTTTGAATGTAGTACATTTTGCTATATTTGGAGTATTAGTTCTCACGTAGACGTAGGTAGTAAGATGTAATTAACTACTGCCTCCACAAACCACTGTCAGCAATATAATGTTATCATGCATATGTTGCATTAGAAGAAATATAATTCTTATTGAAGAATGAAGAAGGCATGTAATCATAACTAACTCAACTAACTCAGCGACAAATGTTCAAAAGTTGGAAATAAGTCATTAAAAATGCAATATAAGACAGCGTTTAGATTGCAGGCTTCTAGCGACTCAACAATTCTAAGTTATAAACCCAAGGACCATTTATAATCAAAGCAAATGATAAGAAAAAGTAGAATGACTGTACAAAAATGCAGTTCAACACGTAATAAGCCCCGAGAAATCCTCCGTAAACAAGCACAAAATGAAGCTCAGCTGCATGGTGAAAGCATCAGGACCTGGTATTTGACAGAAAGATACGAAAGCAGGAAAAAACGTCACATTATGAATGATCAAGCAAATGGAGAGCTTTAGTAGATGGGGAGACTTCCCTTAATTGAAAATAATCAAGGACATAAATCAAAAGAAACAAGCAGACAATCCTCAGGCTATGAGGGCGCTAACAAAGCCCAACACACAAATAATATAATCCATTCAGTTAAGCAACCGAAGACGGTAAAGGGGTGAAAAGTTAAGGTTCCGTTCACCTATAGGATTCCAACTGACATGCGGTGGAATCGAAAATGTATTGCAGACGAACAGAGCTAAAGGCAAAGGTTTATTACCTGGGCCTCTGCAGTTGAAGCACGATCGGAGTGAAATTAGAGGGGAAACCCAAATTGAAACAGCATCGGCCGGAGTGAAATCAAAAGAGGAAAACCAAATTGACAAAGGGGTTTAAGTATGAAGCAGAGGAGATGATTTTAGTAAAAGCGCAGGGAAAGAGCAAACCGACACGTGAAACGTGGAGAGGGAGCCAGCGCCATCTCTCTCCTCTGTTGTGCGCCACGTATGAGATAGGGTGACCGGGAACGGAACAAAAACAGGCCCGATTTGGGGTGAAATCTCTTTATATATAGAGTAAGATTCATAATATTCTCAATGCAAACATCAGCAATAAAACACCAATGAAACACTGGAAATGTAACAGGGAATTCAACTTGCCCGAACTCACTATCTACTAGCAGGAACTCTCATTTCTAGCCAAAACTTTACGTTTTATATGAACTGACTCTACAATTTTTGTTCACTTGCGGGTTTCGAACCCGAAACCTTAAAGAATTTCACCTGAGACATCTCAAGCCCTCACCAACCATATGCTTTTTGCCACTTTTTTTACCCTAATTAATTATACACCTCCCTCGATCGTTCCACATGAAAGGGATGTCAAACCACATCTTAAAGTATCTCATCATGTGACTATAAATGTTCTTGTTTCTTCTATTATTCCATTATGGAAAAATATCTCAAGAAGACCTATATATTCAGTCTTCTTTTAAAAATGAATTAATTAAGTTGACGTGTGGATAGTTCGAGTTAAAATCATTTTTTGTCCCATAACATATGAAATTTTTGATTCTATCCCAAAAAAGATATCATTTTCAATTTAGTCCCATAACTTTCTATATTGGCCAATTTTGGTCCCAAAATCACCGGAATTCAGCACGTGCGCCTCACGTGACCCCTCAATTTGGGGCTTTCCGGCGATTTGGGACCAAAATCGGCCAATATTGAGAGTTACGGGACTAAATTGAAAATAATATTTTTTTGGGACAAAATCAAAAATATATATTGTTATGGGACCAAAAGTGATTTTAACTCCATTTAATTTTTTATTTAAATTCTTAGCACAATATATATATATATATATATATATATATATATATATATATATATATATATATATATATATATATATATATATATATATATATATATATATATATTATGACGACTTTATTTTTAGTTTAGGTCTTAAAATAAGACCCAATTTTATAAATATTTCAAATTAAGATATAAATTTAGTTTATTTTCTCAAATTAAGGCCTGATTTTTTATATTTGTTATTTTTTTTATCATTTTAAGACTTATCATGAAATTTATATTTTCATTTCAAGTCATACAAAATAATTTAAAAATATTATTATACACCTTCAAATCAAATCATAAAATTAAATATGTTATTTTTATTAATATCTTATATAAATTTATAAAATATATTCAATTCGAAAAATAATAAAATTACAACAGACCTTAATTTGAAAAAAAAAAAGTAAAATTGAGCCTTGAAAATGATATCCTAACTTAAAAATTGAATCATTACATGAAATTTTTCATATATATATATATATATATATATATATATATATATATATATATATATATATATATATATATATATATATATATAAACTGTTCTTTAATTTTTAGTATTTAAAAAATATTCATCTCATATAATATAATCTAAATAATAATATAATACAAAAATTATGTTCTCATAGTACAAAATTCATCTCTCATATTAATTTAAATTTTAATATCCAATTTCAAATCTTGACATGGTCTCATAGGGTATATATCCTATATAATTTAATTTTATATATTAAAAAAATGATAAAACATCAAAGGTAATGGAATAAATAGAAGTCACTAATATTTTATAAAAAAAATCGAAGGTAGTATATTTTTAGGGTTCAACTATTAAATTAAAATCATTTTTCGTCCTATAACAATATGAAATTTTTGATTTTGTCCCAAAAAAGATATCATTTTCAATTTAGTCCCGTAACTCTCAATATTGGCCGATTTTGGTCCCAAATCGCCGGAAAGCCCCAAATTGAGGGGTCACGTGAGGCGCACGTGCTGAATTCCGGTGATTTTGGGACCAAAATTGGCCAATATAGAAAGTTATGGGACTAAATTGAAAATGATATCTTTTTTGGGACAGAATAAAAAATTTCATATTGTTATGGGACGAAAAATGATTTTAACTCGGATAGTTCCACTGTCTTTTCTTGTAGAAAATTACATGCAAACGTTACTGATCTCGAAATGTGACTTCTAGTTACTGAATGCACATGGATATTATTTTTTTACTCTCTTCGTCTCACTCTTACATGAACACTTGTTTTTTCATGCAAATTAAGTAAAGTTGTTTATCTTCACTTGCTTTATTAATTTTCAAGAAAATAATGAAGTAGATGTTACAAGACTAAGAGTGATGCTTTGACATCTCTTACTAACAATATAAGAGTGATACTCCGTGTCCCCATGTGAACACAACCCTCCTCCTCAAATTCTATTTAAACCTATGTATTGCTAGGGGTCTAAATTGCAAAGGGGCATGAAAATTGCAAAAGCTCACGGAATGTGCTCCTTGCGCCCAGATGCACATAGCCTCACTCGATGTATTATTTGGTTCTAAAGGAGTTGTGCTAGATATATCTATCCTTATATATAAAGAGAATTCAGCCCAATTTTGGCCAGTTCAGGTACGGTAGCCCGTCGCACAGTTTATGCACGCGTCAGCACCTTTTTTGTTCTCCGTTAACGTGGCTCATCACAGATTAGAGAGAGACGACGCGTGTTCCATCTGTCTGCTTTCCTCCACCTCCATCTGTCCATTCCCTTTGTTTTACCTCTTTCCAACTTCTATTTT
Source organism: Pogostemon cablin (assembly GCA_023678885.1). Lineage (NCBI taxonomy): Eukaryota > Viridiplantae > Streptophyta > Magnoliopsida > Lamiales > Lamiaceae > Pogostemon > Pogostemon cablin. The sequence goes on from CM042973.1 coordinate 2,215,299, forward strand.
CACATGAGTGAGGCTCCTGTGCACCCGGGCGCACGGATCACATTCCGTGCGCCTTTACAATTTCCATGCCCCTTTACAATTTAAACCCCTAGCAATACATAGGTTTAAATAGGATTGGAGGGGAGGGTGTGTTCACATGGAGACACGGAGCATCTTTTCGTGTCCCCGGGCGCACATGAGCTTTTGCCTTTTCACATTTGGGCTTCTCTCTTCTCGATTTCACCCATGTTTTCGTTCTTTCTAATCACTGTCACTCTCGCAACTCACAACCTCTCTTCCTACTTCGCCTCATATTCTTCATCTCCACTGCTCACTCGCCGTCGCCAGCGTTGAAGAATCAAAGTCAGGGCAGTTGTGGTTTCTTCGTGCTAGCAAATCCAATCAGTTTCTGGTATTATTCGGTGTTCAATCGTTTGTTTATTCCTTGAGTTGTTTGTTTCTATTTTTATTTTATTTTTACCTATTGTTGATTATGTTGTGATTACTCTCTATTCACCTGTTGATTGGGTGGTAGAGTCTGCCACCCTTACACCAACATAGGTAATTGTTACGACTTGCTATGGATTTGCTTGTTTTTAATCATGCCTATGTGATGCTCGATTAAATGCCTGCGATGGATTTGTTTATTTTTAATCATGCCTATGTGATGCTTGGTTAAATGCCTGATTCTGAATTTGTGAGTATGGCTTTCTTCCCTTCGACCCCATTGAGTCATTGACTCATTCACTTTTCTAATATGTGCAACCTTAAGAGTCTGAACCATGATGGTTGCCTGGTAGAGATAATTTATCACCTCCACAAAATCATCTCATCTCATTATTACTCAATTAATTTATGAAATCGTAGATGAAACACCATTGTGAAACAGGTGATCTCATTTGGAGCTCGGGTCTCCCTCAAATCGGTCTGCGAATTGGATACTAATGCATAATTAGATGTATAATTTTTTTATTTTTTATTTTTAATTTGAAGTTTCGAAACACTAAGATTATTATTATTATTATTATTATTTTAATCATAATAAATGGGCACACTTGTGTGAATTGAGTCACACATACAATTTGATTTATTGATTACTCTTTTAGTATATATCATAAAATTACTTTTAAAAGAGAGATGAATTATTAATTTTCTGAGTGGGAAATATTACTTTTTCAAATTCTTGCACCTTTATTCATCGTTTCATCAAAATTTAAAGTTTGATTTTCTATAAGAAATATTGAAAAATCAATTATGTTGACTTACTTCAGTGTGAGATTTCTTAATATGATTTAAATTTAAAGTTTGATTTTCTATAATTAAAATTTACTTATAATGTTAATTCCTTCAATTCTATAATTACCTTGGAAAGAGGATATTTTTAAAAAGGGGCGGCTATTTGCACCCCGAGATTACTATATGTACCCCAAAATATATGATTTAAATTATTCTTAAATTAATAAGACATAATTACCCTTATAAATCTTATATTTGTTCGGTTGCAACAATCGAACAGAACAGAATCAGAATTCATCAATCTTATGTGTTTGGTTGTTGCAACCGAACAAAATCAAAATTTGTTTAATTATTTTTTCGATGACGCAGAGTCCCTACGAGGTGGAGGGGGAGTTGCCAGGGAGGAGACGGCTTCCCTTCATCATCGTGCAACAGGAATCTGCTCGATCAGCTTCACGTTGCTCTCGTTCCCCTTCGACTCTTCCTTCTGCTCAATCGAAGACATGATCCTCCACGAAGCATGATGAGCACCAATCACATTCTTGTAACCGGCAGCAGGTTTCTTTCATCTACAGATAGCTCCACATCTAGCTTTGCTACTTGTTTCATATATTAAACCATACACACAGGAGTTCAACTCTTCTCAATTTCCTCTTAATGTCATCATAAATTATTAAATTAGGTCAAAAATGTTTCCCTAAATCTAAACACAAACTCTATTACGCCATTATTCAAAACGTCTCTCCGAATCCACAGATCCACAACACTAACTCACGTGAATGATCAATCCACGTTATGCATACAATAATGAGCTTACTGTTGCACGATGATGAAGGGAACCCATCTCTTCCCCGGCAACTCGTCATCGAAAAATAATCAAACACAATTCTAATTTTGTTCGGTTGCAACAAGCGAATAGATAATATTCATTAATTCTGATTTTGTTCTATTCGGTTGCAACAACTGAACAGATAAGATTGATGATTCTGATTTTGTTCTGTTCGGTTGTTGCAACCGAACAAATATAAGATTTATAAGGGTAATTATGTCTTATTAATTAAAGATGATTTAAATTATATATTTTTGGGGTACATATAAATAATAATTTCGGGGTGCAAATAGCCGCCCCTTTTAAAAATTGCTGGAAATATGCTGAAAATATGCATCTTTGAGTCAAAATAAAGACATGAGAAGATGAGACTTGATTTGAAATTGACACTTCAAAAAAAAAAAAATTCCTAAAATGCATAATTTTAATTAATCCAACAGCAAGCCCATGGGAATAAATTAGATGGAGGCCCATTTTAATTGATCCGATTTTCCATTTACAGGCCCACTGGATATACTGCAGACCTACTTCATCTACAGCCTCCTAAGTCCTATATAATGATCCTACTGCATCAAATATGTGAGGTTTTCTGTGATCAACTCTCTAAATTTCTACAAATTATTGGCTGTATACCAATATTGTTGGAACCAAACCTCACCACATATCATGCACCCATGATGGCTAAGGTTAAATTTTTAATTTTTCAAACAAAAGGCCCACCTAATCTAAAAGGTAAAAGAATTAAAATTGATATTAACTCGCGAATACTTGTATGAGACCGTTTTACGGGAAGGCTCTCGTGAAACGAATAAAAATTGACAATTAATATAAAGAGTGATAATGGTATAGTTGATTTTTTATGAACAATTCGTACTATAATAAAAAGTGATTATATTTTTAACAAACCTCACAAGATTTCTCACAATTATACATAAAAATATATGCACCAATTGAAGTTGGGTGGCCTTATCCAAATACTACTCATCTCTGTATGATTATTCCTACATAACTGAATCCAATACACTCAATTATTCTGTAGATCTGGTCTTCCATGGCTTACTCTGTCAGGGATAAAAATGATTATTTTGGTCCAATCTTCCAATTGCAAAATAGTCTCCCCAGTGCTTTTCTTTCAACTGTTATTTGCTTGATAGTGGCATGGAGACAGTAGACTCTTTGACAAGTAGTACTTCAAACTATTCATTTATATGTAAGACCAAACAATTAAGATAAATTAATTTTGAGGCATGATAATCTACGTGTAATGTAAAAATAGTATTAGAGTAATTTGGACTTTTGCAGGACAGAGATTGAAATTTCTTACCGCTGAATGTTATGTCGTCCAACTAGGAAAATCGACGTCTGATTCGTTGTAGCTCGGATATAGTTTCTTTCATGGTTATCCTCTCGCGAGGGGACTCTGCACAACACTTCAATCCCAACTCCAATATGGATGATATACACTGTATCATCTTATCCTGTCGTTCCATATCAAGATCAACGAGTAAGTTGGCGTCTATAACCTCATTTGGTGAATGTGGAAGCAAGCTTACAACCCAACTCTTCAAGCTTAAATACTCTCCACCAAACATATCATCACTTGGCTTTTTTCTAGTGAACGTTTCAATCAAAATGACACCATAACTATAGACATCGCATCTAGTTGAAACTAGCCCCTTCCAAACCATACTCTGCACCAAAATAATCACAATGCATTATGAAAATACCTTGTTGCAAGATATGATTAACATATGGATTCCTTTTGAATTTTAAAAAATAAATAAGAATCACCTGGTGCAATGTACCCCAATGTGGCAAGAGTATTAGTCAGCACAGTACTATCCTCATCACCAAACAACTTTGCTATCCCAAAATCACTAACATGAGCAATCATGTCTTCATCCAACAACACGTTACTAGGCTTCAAGTCACAATGCACGATGGGTGTCGAATAGCCATGATGAAGATATTCCAATGCGCATGCGACATCCATCATTATGTTCAGCCTTTGCTTGACATCCAAGCAATAGTTGTGGGAATACAACCATTTCTCAAGGTTCCCCATGGGCATGTATTCAAGTATCAATGCCTTGAATTCTTCATTGGAACAACTGCTTATTACTTTTGTTAGGTTTCTATGACGAATGCTGCGTAATACTTGGCATTCGACGTCAAAACTCCTGGAAGCAACTTCAATTTGTAGATTGAACACCTTCACAGCAATAACCCTTCCATCTCTTAGAATTCCTCTAAAAACGGAACCAAAACTCCCAATGCCTAGCAAATTACTTTCATTGAGTTGTTCGGTGGCATGCAAGATCTCATAATAGGAAATTCTTTCTGGCAACCCCAACTCATCATCTCTATTAGATGCCTTATTTTTCCTTTTCTTTCTGAAGATAAAGATCAAAGAGAGAACAGTGGTAAGTACAATTATCCCAGCAACAACAGAGAGAGATATTTCAATAATCTTTTTGAAGTATGTAAGTTGTAGAAGCTTCTCAATGGAGTTTGGAATAGGACCAGAAAGGTTATTATAAGAGATATCTAGATACGTCAAACTGATCATGCTTCCCACAGATTTTGGAATATAACTGTCCAGTTTGTTATGTGCCAAAGACAGATTTATCAAATTCTGCAGCTTCCCAATTGTGGTTGGGATAGATTGAGACAGCTGATTGAATGATAGATCTATATGAACCATATTAGCCATCTCTGGAGGTATATTTCCAACTAAAGAATTTTGGGATAGGTTCAGCTCCAACAAATCTCTGAGGTTCCACAAACTTGATGGAATGATGGAAGTCAACATGTTTGAATCTAGCATAAGTTTCCTTAAAGAAGAGAAGTTTCCAAAACATTCAGGGATTGGACCTGACAGTTGATTTTGATATGAAGATAAATCACTAATGCTGGGCAATTGACACAGACACTCCGGAATTGAACTGCTCAGGTTGTTGCTATATAGATGTAATCCTTGTAGATTCTTCATATGTTTTAAAGGAATATTACCCGATAATTCATTTTCGGATAAACGAAGTAGCACCAAACTGCTTAAATTGCCTATATTAATAGGAATGGTATCTCTGATTTGGCAATTAGAGGCATAGAATGTTCGGAGTGATGAAGAGAAATTCCTAATGGAATAGAAGCAGCCAGAGGATTATAAGAAATATCCAAAAACTTTAAAAATCTGCAATTGGTCAAGGAAGTGATGAAACTCAATTCTGCAGAAGATGATTCAATTCTTAGATTGTTGCCATTAATTGCTAGGCGTTCTAGGAGAGTTAGGTTGCTGAGAGATTGAGGTACAAAATCAGTGAATTTATTAAGAGAGAGTGAGAGAATTGTGAGGCGAGCACAATTATAAATAGAGGAGGGTATGACTCCACTAAGGTTATTAGCACCCAGGAAAAGTCTTTCAAGAAGGGGTGAGCCGTAGCACAAATTGATGGGAAGACCTCCTGATAGACTATTATCACTAAGATCAAGAATTTGAAGAGTTGAGATGTTAAACATCTCTGCTGGAATCATTCCACTAAAGACGTTGATCGCCATATTTAAGTACCTGAGTTTGTCAAATTGACCAATTTCTCTGGGTAAAACACCTGCCATCATTAAAACAAACAATCATTCAAAATGGAGAGAACTTCTTGTAATTGTGTTTAAAATCCCATTAGTTTCGAAAACTAATTGAATAGAGATAATACGTTTGTATTGAATTTTTGATAGAGTATATTTTAACTTTTGTGCGAAATTAATACTTCCTCAATCCCGATAATTAATGAATGTATTTTTTTATGCGCGGGGGTTAAGAATAATGAGGGATATTTTGAGTAATTTAATAAGAAAAGTGTATAAAGTTAATGTTGGAATTAGTGTAAAAAGTAAGTGACAATTTAGTGGATTGCTATTTTTAAAATTGTGCATAATTACGTTTGACAAAGACTCGTGTGAGAACGTCTCACGTAACGATTTCAGTTAAGTATATAAAAAGTGATAATCAATTGATGAAAAGTGATAAGGATTCTGTGAATTATTTCATAAACAAATTATAGTATAAATGAAATGTAATAACATCTTTGATAAAAATTCATTGGTTATATATATATATATATATTTGAATATGAATGTACAAAACCAAGTAAAATTAAAGGGAAACTTCCATAAGTGAAAAATCATATCCGTACCCGTTAATTCGTTATCCTGGAGGTCCAGAACTGTTAGCATTCCAAGTGTGCCTGTTATCTGATTCCCTTCCATTCCAAACTCGACCAGGTTTTGAAGATTACCAATCACATGCGGTATGTCACCTGTATTAACAAAAAGATTTGAAGTGAAGAGAAGAGAAGAATATTGGAAATATATATGCATGTAAGAAGAAAAAGATGAAGGTATATATAAGGTGTACCTTGTAACTGGTTTCCCCCAAGATATAAATATTGAAGAGATTTTAAATTACCAATGCCAGCGGGTATCTGCCCACTCAAAGAGTTGTATGACATGTCGAGAATCTGAAGTTTTGTGGATAGATTTGATGGAATTTGGCCACTCAGTTTATTGCCCCATAGATTTAAGAATTGCAAAGAAGACGTATTTTTGAAAATATGATCTAGTGTGCCTGTAATCTGATTCCCTTGAATTGCAAAGTCGACCAGGTTATGAAGATTACCAATATCTTGTGGTATATGAGGTTCCCGATTGCAGGGGGTATCTGCCCACTCAAACTGTTGTTTACCGATGAAAGCATTTGAAGTTGAGTGCAGTTGGATAGATTTGATGGAATTTGGCCGCTCAGGTGATTGTAGGCTAGGTAAATTTTTTCAATGTTTGGAAGATTCCGACACATGTCAATGGGAAGACTGCCACCCAACTCATTTGATGTGAAAGAAATTGTTCGCAAGGTGGATATGTTGTATATGGCTGATGGTATAAAACCTGATAGATGATTGCCTTGGATGGCCAAATATTGCAGATTATCTAGTCTCCCCAACTCCTGTGAATCTCACCATAGAGAGAATTGAAAGAAAGATCGAGGGATTGCAGATTACTTGATAGGTTTAAGAGGGATTTGGGAATGAAACCAGTGAAGGTGTTGTTTCTTAGGAATAGATACTCGAGTTTAGATAAAACGCCAAGCCAGGGTGGAATCTGTCCCGTGAAGTTGTTAACATAGAGGTTAATAATCTTCAGCCTGTGGAGGAGAGATAACTGTTGAGGCAAAACTCCAGTGAAGTGGTTGTAGCTGAGGTCGAGGGAGACGAGGAAGGAGAGGTTTCCTAGCTGCGGCAGAAGACTGCCGTAGAGACTCATGCCGGACATATTCAGAGCCGTAACTCTGTGGTGGCGCACCCCGCAGCTGACACCAATCCAGCTGCAAATAGAGCTGGAATTTCTCCAATTTCCCGTGATTATACCGTAAGGATCGGAGGTGACATGTGATTTTAGAGAGACAAGAGCATTTGCATCTGTGTTCAGACTCGTGGATCTCTTGGCTAGACAAGGAATTTGGAAGGTTATTAGTAAGAGTATTGCCAACAAATTGAATTTTAAGCATAAAGGAATTATTTAAAGCATAATTGAATTTTAATTACTAAAAATTTACCAACCAACAAAAAAAAAAAAATTACCAACAAATTTCATTGTTAATCCGTTGATAAATCAATTTAATGACTAAAATTAAAATTTTTACCAACGAAATATTCTTGGTAAAAATAATTTTCTTTAGTGAGATAAGATAAATGAGACTTCTCTATTTGCAATCTCGAAAGCATTGATGAATAAATTTAGAATTTAAAATCAAAACCGTCTCATATTAATACAAAGCTGTTGGGTATCGCGGTCGTCGTCACATCAATGGAGACGAGGGGTGCTCAAGTTTTCTGAGTATAGCTCAGGCTTATGGGGAAGAGCCGATGTAATACACTGATAATAAGCCAAAACCCACAACAGATTAGAGCCAACAACCCACTTGTGGAACTTATCACTAAAACACTGTCACAAACTCTCTATTAGGGTATCTTCAAGAGGCCTTTTTATATCGAAACCAGATATCCCGGAAAGCAAGGTCAACCTTTCCTTCCATGGTGAGAGACGGCAAGAGACAAAGAGGAAAGAGACCAATAAGAATTAGGATTCCAATAGCACATAAGTGAAAGGAGGTAGGGTCATGTTTAATTAAAAGCGGTCAAAACCCAAAAAAAAAAAGAAAACCGTCAATTGGGCCACACAATAGTTCCAAAGGGTCCAACATGAAGAGACTAAGAGTAATAATTATGAAATTGCATTTAGTAACCAGTCACATTTTGAGATCAGCAACTTTTGCATTTATTCTACGGGAAAGAGAGTGCAATAATCCAACGTTTACATTATACGCTAGTCACAAAGGGCTCCACACGGCAAACTTCGTTTTTCAACGAAGACTGGACAGATCTTCTTGAGATATATATTTTTCCACAATGATACAATTTTCAAAGAAGACTGGATAAGTCTTCTTGAGATATATATTTTTCCACAATGATATAATAGAAGAAACAAGAACATTTATAGTCACATGACGAGATGCTTTAAGATGTTGTTTAATATCCCTTTCATGTGGAACGATTCAGGATTTAATATATTAATATATTAGGGTATGAGTGACTTAAATGGACCTTGTTGTTTCACTATGTCTACAATGAGTCCATTCTATATTTGCAGAATTAATCTATAATTACCTAACACAGTGTTATCACTATTAGGTGTTTTTTTTTTTTTTAAAAAGTAAAGTTTTATTAAATGGACCTTGTTTTATCACTATTAGGTGTATAATTTTTTATTTTATATTGAAATTTCAAATCACTAAGAAGATTCTTTTAGGTGTATAATTATTTTAAATTAAAATTTCTAATCACTAAGAAGACTTTTTTAGTCATAATTAGTTTCATAATTGTTGCTATATTATTCTTAAACTGAATGTTAATATACATAATTAAAAAATATTACTACTATTTAAAAAATCTTAAAAGCGGTCGGTCTCACATGAGATAATCTCATACAAGTTGCCCCACAATTATACATAACAATACATGCACCAATTGAAGTTGGGTCGCCTTGTCCAATCACCACTAGGGGTGGGAGGTATAGCATACCGAAGATTTTGTCATATCAAATATCGTACCGAAATTTTCGATATATAAAAAATCATACCGTTACCTTACTAAACTTTCGGTATACCATAGTTCGGTATACCGATATTTCGGTATGGGAAAATAGTATACTCCATCTGTCCCAAAATTGATTGCACACTTTCCACATTTATCCGTCCCAAAATAGATTGCACATTTCCAAAAAAGGAAACATCTCATCAATACCCACCCCTAAAAGTTCATCTTAATTACAACTTTACCACACTCACCTAACACACATAACATACTTTATAATTTATTTATTACCTAGAAATACCACAATACCCCTAAAAAGTCAATATTTCTTAAACTCCGTATCTACAGTAACAGTGCAATCAATTTTAGGACGGAGGGAGTACCTTCTACTTACCGATATTTCGGTATACCGTATCATACCTAAAATATCGGTATATACCGTCCTATTAGATAGTTTGCTATGCTGTTATGCACCTAAAATTCAATAAATCTAATTAAAAACTGTATTAGAAAAGTGAAAGATAGTTATAAAACAAATTTTAATAGATAACAAATTCATAATAAGAAAAATACACAACAATCCACAAACGACCAAATTAAATAAGAGTGAGTCTCATGTAAATCGAGTTTACATGTAAACCCTATTTTTTAAAATTAATCTTTAGTATATAAAAATTTACTCTTTGAAAAGTAATAGGAGTAATTTTTATACAGAAGAGTAATAATTCATGTATCTAAAGAGTAATTTTTCATGTCTAAAAAAGTAATCGATAAATTAGGATTTACAAGAATTTGAAAAGTAATTTTTTTAATTTAGAAGAGTAACAATTTATGTGCTAAAGAGTAATTTTTTATGTACTAAAGAGTAACAGGATTTACAAAATTAATGTATGAAAATCCGGTTTACACAAGTGTTTGTCATTACATAAATAGTACCCAAGAAATCTACACAAGAATCATATAGAACTTATGTAAAATCAACACTTTTAAATTTCCATATAGGATAGAACTACGTAATTAAAAAAGAAGTACAAGATATCATGAAAACCAATCAACTTTATCACCCATTTATAATTATGAAATATACAGTAGAATTTTAGATTTAATCATTTAATTAAATAGTGTATATATATAATTTAACTAAAAATTATACTCCCTCCGTCCCTTGGTAAGAGTCTCATTTGCTTTTGGGCACGTGGATTAAGGAGTATTATTATTTAATGTATAGTGGGTAGTTGTATTAGTGGGTGTGTGAGCTCCATGTTTTAATTGTATTAGTGGGTGTGGGTGGGTCCCATATGTCAAAAAAAGGAAATGGGATCCTTTGGGTGGGACAACCAAAATGGTAAAATGAGACTCTTACCTAGGGACGGAGGGAGTAATATATAAATAATAATTATAATTGCATATATTATGTAATATGGTATACCGTATCATATTACCCAAAAATTAAATATATTACGGTATTTTGGTATATACCGATACCTTTATCGTATCAAAATTTTCAATACGGTATCATACCTTATCAAAAACTTTGGCATACCTAATATTTCGGTAAAATCGGTATTTTTCGATATGGTAAGGACGATATACCGAAATTTCGATATTTTTCTCCAGCCCTAATCACTACTCATCTCTGTATGATTATTCCTACGTACATAACTGAATTCAATACGCTCAATGATTATGTAGATCTGGTCTTCCATGGCTTACTCTGGCAGGGATAAAAATGATTATTTTGGTCCAACATCTTCCAATTGCAAAATAGTCTCCCCAGTGCTTTTCTTTCAATTGTTGTTTGCTTGATAGTGGCATGGAGACAAATCAGAAGACTCATTGACCAGTAGTACTTCAAACTATTCATTTATATGGGAACTCTATATTAGCTAGCAAATGTTAGTAAAACCAAACAATATATTGAGAATTCATTTTGAGGCATGATAATGTACATGTGATGTAAAAATAAAATTGGACTAATTTGGACTTTTGCAAGACAGACATTGAAATTTCATACCACTGAATGTTTTTGTCTAAAATAACCCTTCCATCTCTTAGAATTCCTCTAAAAACAGAACCGTAACTCCCAATGCCTAGCAAATTACTTTCATTGAGTTGTTCGGTGGCTTGCAAGATCTCATAATAGGAAATACTTTCCGGCAGCCCCAACTCATGATCTCTATTAGATTCCTTAATTGTCCTTTTATTTCTTCTGAAGATAAAGATCAAAGAGAGAGCAGTGGCAAGTGCAATTATCCCAGCAACAACAGAGAGAGAAATTTCAATAATCATTTTCCTCCTTGATCTGTGACTGGGAACTCTATGGCAAAGTGGGACTTGGAACCTCTGAACTCCATACAATCCTTTATTAGATTTGAAAGAGTCTGCAGTGAAGTTTCTGAAGGCACCATCGGTAGGAATTTCTCCGCTCAAAGAATTGTACGAGACGTTGAAGTATTTGAGTTGTTGAAGCTTCTCAATGGAGTTTGGAATAGGACCAGAAAGGTTATTGAAAGAGAGATCCAGTGTTATCAAACTAAGCATCCTCCCCACAGACTCTGGAATAAAACTGTCCATTTTGTTATGTGCCAAAGACAGAGTTATCAAATTCTGCAGGTTAATGAATTTCGGGATAGGTCAAGCTCCAACAAATCTCTGAGGTTCCACAAACTTGATGGAATGCTGGAAGTCAACATGTTGGAACTAAGATAAAGTTTTCTTAAAGAAGAGACATTTCCAAAACATTCAGGAACTGGACCTGATAATTGATTTTGGGTTAAATTTATTTCACTGATGCTGGTTAATTGACACAAACACCCCGGAATTGAACTGCTCAGGTTGTTGCTATTTAGGTATAATCCTTGTAAATTCTTCACATGTTTTAGAGTTCAAGGAATATTACCTGATAATTCATTCTTGCCCAGATCAAGTAGCATCAAACTGCGTAAATTTCCTATATTCACTATACCAAAAATACATTCAGACAACACATATAATGTGTTGTCTGTTAGCTTCTTTTTAGAAAAAATCTATGTTGTCAAAGCCCCTGTTGTCGTAGGGCATTTGAAAAGACGCACAACGACAATACATATTATGTGTTGTCGTTGTGCATCTTTATATGTTGTCGTTGTGCTTCTTTTTAATTTTTTTTTAAGACAATAGGTTATATATGTTGTCTTATTTGGTTAAGACAACAGATATATGTATTTTCTATTAATGTAGTATTATTAAATTATTCATGGCGTCTACATTTTATACGTATTTTCGAACCAATTAATTATTATATAAAATATTTTATAATTAATTTATAAACAAAATAATAAAATTCAAAATGTATTAAAACATTCTAAATAATCCAAAACATGCTAAATATCAAATATCCCTCTCAAATCTAAATGTTAGCAAAATCCAAATACATCCCATAAGACATGACATAAATAGAATTGGTTTAAAAACCACGAAACTATGGATCCAAGTCTAGACAATTAATGAAAATCCAAATACATCAACAAGTCATGATCATTCCCCTTTAGCTGCCTCTTCTTTCATGGCTACTCTTCTTCTCAGATTCCGACGATCGTAACGATTCCCGACCAACAACCTATGCCAGGGTAACAAACAAAACAATATCAGAAGAGATTAATTACTCAAAACTGCAACCCCACTTTACTAGCTTAGAAGTTTTTCTGCTCAACAACTACTGATAGAGTAATGAAAATTGGAATTGATGTTTCAATGGCAATGAAGAACTCTTAGGAACTAAAGAAACAGTTTAAAAAGAGTAGATAATAAGTAAATTCATTACAAAATTGTATGCAATAAAACAAGAACCTAGCCCTTTATCAGCAAAACATGGAATCCAACAGAAACATCTACAATCAAGAACCAAAACTTATCAAGCTGCTGGGAACATATCATCAAGTATAAACATTAGTAGAGCAATCTGGTATAATAAAAACCGATAAGGTAGTTATAGAATTGGAGGTGTATCTGAGTAATTATGATCAGTGCAGTTCCTCCAAAGGAAAACAGTAGCAAAACATGCTAAATTTGCTGCACCTAGCAGCAGGTTCTTGGTGTCCAAATAATTCAAACAAGCAACTCATACCAAGATTTGTGAATCAACAGCCCATCTACAATAAGTAACCTCGGCCAACTCACTGAGTTGGATCTCTCATGGAATCATCTACACGGCCAACTGCCGAATTATTTTTCAGGCCTTCAAAAGCTCACCACTCTCTACCTTGATGGCAATGATTTCACAGGCAGAGTGCCATACTCTGTCACCAACTTGACACGCCTTGAACTGATGTACATTTCATCGAATGAGGCAGAGGACTTCAACAACTATATAACATCGATTTATCAAACAATTATATACAAGGTAATGTACCTTCATAGCTGCTTAGTCTTCCATCATTAGATTCCTTAGACCTCTCTTCCAATAGCCTCACTGGAGTAATAATATTGAGTAATAATCAACTCAATAATCACTGATAACTGCCCAAGGAAGTAAAGAATTGTGAGATGAGCGCCCGTGAAAGATACAATGTTAATCCATCAGCGGCGGAGAAGTATCGCCTCAGGGCGAGCGCGTCAAAACAAAGATGGTTGCACACCAGCGGCTAAACTGCGACGGCACATAGGAGAAATCCCTAGCGGCTGGAATGAAATGACGAGGAAAGCTGCTGTGGGAGAGATCCTCCATCGCAAAAGTTGCTGTGGGGGATTCATTCAGAAATGACGAGGAACCCTGGGCGGCACTAGATCTGCCGGATTGCAGCGCTAAATAACTTAGACTCCAGATCGATTTGTAAGAAGAGAATCCAATCGTGAGTGAAGAAGCAATCATCCGTGGGCGGCACAAACTCAACAATTGGAGGCGAAACAGGGGTACCCTATTTGAGAATCGGTGCTGGACGTGTGAGAGAATTGGCCCAACGAACAGTATCCGGGAACAGAATCGCGACGAGTTACCCAGATCAGAGGGTATGACCTTGAAGAAGGGAGGCACTGATTTTTGGGAGGGTGCAACGTGTCGGTTGGCCGCCAATAGATGGGGTCGGCTGCACCCGTTCGAGAAATCGCGTCGAAGAAGCAGCGGCGACGCCGCCCAAATCTGCACAGCCGACAATAGGGTCAGAGAAGCAGGGATCTTCCATCGCGAACAGATTGAGGATCGACGACAGAGAGGTAACCCTTAAATTGAACGATGGCGGTCCGGCGGCTGATTGTCGCGGATGGCCGCCAATAGGACAAGATCCGTGACCGGTAGCAAAATCAGGCGACGGGCGACGCGGCGGGCAGTGGCGACGGGCGATGAGGCGACGGGCGCCGGGGCTTGGAACGGCGACGGGCGAACACGGTGGAGGGAGGGATGCGGCGTTTACGCACAATTAGGGCAGAAGGGAAGAAAGCAAAATTTTTTAAGTCTCCTATTTATATCTCCCTAATTTTTATATTTAAAAAATTATGTATTTTTAAAATAAAATATTAAGATAATTTAAGACAACATAGATGAATATATGTTGTGTTTGTGCGTGAAAAATTTTACGTCAACATATGATATCATATATGTTGTCTTACAGTGAATTCATTTGAAAAGTGGTATATACGACAACACAATAAGACAACACCAGATAATATGTGTTGTCCTTGTGCGTGAAAAAAAATTTAAGACAACATATATATTTAAGACTACACATATAAGGTATACAATAACACATATTTATGATCTATGTTGTATATTTTCTGTTGTCTTAGTGCTTTTTTGGTGTAGTGATTAGTAGGAATGGTACCCTTGATTTGGCAATCATATGCATAGAATTTTTGGAGAGAGGAAGAGAAATTCCCAATGGAATCTGGAATAGAACACAGCCAGAGGATTAAAAGAAATGGACAAATCCTTTAAAAATTTGCAATTGGTTAAGGAGGTGATGAAGCTCAATTCTGCAGAAGATGATTCAATTTTTAGAGTGTTGCTGCCAATACCCAATAATTGAAGGAGAGTTAGTTTCCCAAAAGAGTGAGGTACAAAACCAGAGAATCTGTTTTCATAGAGTGAGAGATCGTGTGAGATGAGCACAGTTATAAATAGAGGTGCGTATGGCTCCACTAAGGTTATTGGCACCTAGGAAAAGATGTTGAAGAAAGGGTGAGCCGTAGCACATGTTGATGGGAAGATCTCCTGATAGACTATTATAATCAAGCACAAGTGATTGTTGAGATGTTAAATAACTCTGCCGGAAGCATTCCAATGAAGGCGTTGTTAGCCATATTTAAAAACAAGAGTTTCTCAAATTGACCAATTGCTTCAGGTAAAACACCTGCCACGATTAAAATGAACAAAGCATTCACAATGGAGAGATCATATTGAGTGAATTTCTTGGATATACAATTTTTTTTTCTTTTTCTTTTTAATCTTTTAATTTTGAGATGTATATATCATTTGAATGGATCAACTTGAATGTATACATACGGGACATCCGGAGTTAAAAATTTGTTTGTTCTCATAACTAATTTAAACTTTAAAATTATACAGAAAAAGATATTTGTGTGTATTTAGTTGCATAACTTTTTAATTGATTAGAATCTTCAATTTTCTTCTGGAAATGTCACGTGCATTGCACGTGCCGCTCAATTGGGACGCAAAATAAATAATTAAATAAGTTACAAGACTGTATTGAAACAATATTTTACTACTAAAATGAAAGGACTTTTTAGTTATGGGATCAAAAATGTTTTTAAGTCACTACTATACAAATAAATCAGTCAATTGGTTAAACTCGCCCCTGGCCGGTTTTATACGTTATCATCTTGGTTAATTGCATAAGAGTTGGTAAATGAGTATAGACTAATGAACTTGGTAAGGTGCATAATACTAAAGTATCATTATATTGCTTGCAGTCTCCCACACATTAATTGTAATCGATGAATCTATTGCATGCTTGTGGAACTACATGTATTGTAATCGATGAATCAATGATGCGCCCCCACGTAAGTCGTGGATAGTTAATGCGGCGCCACGTGGCAGAAAAAAAACTATCTTATAGTATATTTAGTGCTTTTGAAATAAATGTACAAAACTAAGTATAATTAAAGGGAAACTTCCATAAGTGAAAAATCATATCCGTACCTGTTAATTCGTTATCCCGGAGATTCAGGGTTGTTAACATCGTAAGATTTAAAAAATGTGTCGGGAAGTTGCCACTCAGTTTATTTCCCCGTAGATTTAAGACTTGCAAAGAAGACATATTCTTGAAAATATGATTTAGTGTGCGTGTTATCTGATTCTGTGAAATATCAAACTCCACCAGGTTTTGAAGATTACCAATCTCATGGGTTATATCACCTGTATTAACATTTGGAGTAAGGTCTATACATCGTTGACATCGAAACAATAATGTAAAAAAGAAATAAATGTGTACCTTCCAATTGGTTGTTCCCAAGATGTAAATATTGAAGGGATATCATGTTTCCGATTGCAGGGGGTATCTGCCCACTCAAACTGTTGTCTTCCAACAAGAGATATTGAAGTTGAGTGCAGTTGGATAAATTTGTCGGAATTTGGCCGCTCAGGTGTTTGTAGACAAGGTAAATCTTTTCAACGTAGGGAAGATTCCGACACATGTCAAAGGGAAGACTGCCACTCAATTCATTTGATGTGAAAGCCCATCATCTGGAACACTTCTCCAACAGAAGCCCAATCAACTATGGCAAACTCTCCACCACCAAAAGCCCAACAAATTCCAGCCCAAGCACCAATCAACAAAGGACATAACCGTCTGAAGAAAACACCCACCAAGTTGAGAGACTATGTCAGATGAAGGAGGAGCACTACTCAATAAACAATGGCAGAGAGAATATTGTTGTGATGATTTGTCACCTAGTGATCAGAAGAAATATAAATAGCATGCTTAAGAAATGTGATAGGCAGACTAGTAGTTGAACCTTGTTCCCTTCCCATTTTCTAATTTCCTCCATTTCTCTGTATTTTGAGCTTTCTTAATCAATATCATCTCTCATCTTTCCTTTCTGCTTCTCTTCTTATTTTCTGGAGTTGACACTCACTCAAAGAGTGCTTAAAACGTATCACAAAGCTCCGCGGAAATGGTTGCGCCTTAGGTCAGCTTAACCAGGAAGGAGAGGTTTCCGAGGTGTGGCGGGAGAGTGCCGTAGAGACCCATGCTCGACATATTGAGTATCGTCACTCTGCGGTGGCGTAGCCCGCAGGTGACGCCAATCCAACTGGAAACAGAGCTTGAATTTGTCCAATTTCTTGTAATCATGCCATAAGGATCTGAGGTGATGGCAGATTTGAGAGAAAGAAGAGCGTCTTGGTCGGTGGCGAGAGTGGTGGATGTTTTGGCTAGACAAGGAATTTGGAAGGTTATTAGTAATAGTAATAGTAATAGTATTGCCAATGAAACATTAATTAAACAAGGAGTTTTATCCATGGCAGCAAATATTGTAATGCTAATACGTACGTTGAGTATATATCTGTCCTAGTTATGTTTCATTAATTGGAGTCCAAGACTACGTAGAGCCCACAACCAACGAAGAAGTCGCATAGACTTGCTTACATTTATTGTACGTAGTTGAGGAAGGAGTAGTCATTACTCTCCACTGCCGATCAAAACTCTCATCCAACTTGCCATGAGTGTAGAAAGTAGACAGCAAATAATAATTAAAAAAAAAACTGCAAAAGAAAAGATAAAAAAAAATGATTGTTAAGTAAAATAATAATAATATTTTGACTGAAATTACCCCCTCGATCTATGTTGTTAGTATTTTTTGACGGTGCCTCGGTTATAGATCAAGAAATGTTGTTTTGATCTAGATGTATAATGTCAGAATAGTTGAACTATTTTGTAGAATTTGAAAAGAAAATATAAAAGAGAGAGAGAATAATGTTGTTTGATGCTATGTTGATAGATAATATTTCACTTCTTATTTTATAACTTATTTCTTATTAAAATACTATACTCTAATTAATGACCATTAAACCATTGTACATGTAACAAAAATTTGGGAATTAATTACAATACATGACAAAAATTTAATACATGAAATAGGAGATGAAATATAAAATGGAATAGATGATCCCATTTGATGAGTTAACAAAGCATAGAAAATGGGTACCTTTTTTTTAATATTATAATGTTGTGAGAATGTTAAAAAGACGTAGTATTACTTTTTATCCAAAATACAGCGAAACAATGGTTTAGGATTAAGGGTGGGCTTAGAACACAGTATTTTTTTAAGAGTAAATATCAAAATTGGTCCTGTAAGTATGACATTTTCTACCTTTAGTCCTTTTTCCATTGCAATTCTCAATTTTGGTCCTTTTTGGTCAACTTTTAGTCCTTTTAGTCCAAATTTAGTCATTTATGTTAAAAAAAGTTAAAAAATGATCCGAAAGTGTATACATTTAGGACCAAAAGTGGACTAAAAATGGATCAAATTTAGAAAAAATGACCAAAACTGGACCAAAAGGACTAAAAATTGACAAAAAAGGACCAAAATTGAGAATTGCAAAAGAAAAATGACTAAAGCTGGAAAACACCATATTTACAGGACTAATTTTAATATGTACCCTTCTTTTAATGATTAGATTTCCAAGCCAATAGTTTGTCTTGCGACAAGTTGACAGCACATTTTTGGAGATACACCTAGTTATTAATTTTCTTTTCTTGCAAGGGACGAGTACCTTGTACTCAAATTTATTGGCTGTTTTTCTTAAAAAAAAAAAACCCGAAAACAGTGGTAGGCGAAAATTGGAGGTATAAAGTATAAGTTGTCTCTCGTAATATATAAGTAGAAAAATAATTGTATCTCTAAATATGCAATAAATCATATTATTAACTAATAAGACATAAAAAATTATAATGATAAAATACATGAAACATAATATAAAATTATAATAATGCCATAAAATTTGATACTTGGGCCAAGAATAAGAAATACTAAAGATACAATAAAAAATAAAATGCAGATAATATTTATAAATTCATGCAATGAATACTGTTCATGCATTGATAAGCTGAAGCACATGAGTTGGTCACTCAGGTCGGAGTCATAAGTCGCCACTACCAATCAAAAGTCAAGTTGAGGGGTGATTTACCGACAACGCATTTAAAATGGTTGGTTTGGATTTTAATTACATCTCAAACTATAAACTTGACACCGGACATAGCTAAGTGGTTGGGAATAATTAACCTGAAAATTATAAACGAAATTCATCTTATAAGGAAATACTGTTCATGCATTGATAAGCTGAAGCACATTTTCATCCCCCTCCCCCGCCAAAAAAAAAGAAAAAAAAACTATATTAGAAATTCATGTAGTACAATTAAATAGATAAGATGAACCAAAAACATTCACTATTTAAAATCTCAAAAGCTCTATATATATTTCGTAAATAATTATCTTAAAAATGTAATTTTTTTTTAATTTCAATTTTAATCTGATTTTCCTTTTATTTTCGATTTAAAAAAAAACTATTTTAGCATAGTTTTATTTTTTAATTTATAAGAAAAACTGAAAGTCAAATAGCAATTTGTTAAGAACATGATCTCCGGTAAAAATTAAGCTAGATTAATCAAATTAAAATTGTTGAGTATTTGGAGAGAATATTAACTAACAGGTTATAATTATAGTAAATCAAATATTAAGAACATTAAATGTTTCAAAAAATAAAAAGGATAATGTTCAATGAGAAATTATTTTAATGCATGTGTAAATTAAAAAAGAAGAGGAATCAATAATAAGTTAACAAATTGTAATTAATTACTCTATTTTGTATCGGTAATTTTCATAAGACACACAACCCAATAGTTTTATGGCAAGACTTACGGGATCTCCTATTCCATATATATAATACTCCCTTCGTCTCCATCTAAATTTTACTGTATTGGACGTCCAATTTGAAAGTTCTTCTTTTTCTCTTTTAATAAAATGGCTCCACATACCACTTACTATTAATACAACTATTCACTACACATAAAATAATAATACTATTTAATCTACGCACAAAAAATTAATGGGTACGAACGGAGGACGTACACTAAAAAAAACTTCTTTTTACCAACGGAATATTCCGTTGGTAAAAGCCTTAATTCCATTACTAAATTAGCTTACCAACGGATTAGCATCGGAATCCGCTGGTAAAATTCCGTTGGTAAAGTGGTGGTTGGTAAATTTTTAGCAACGAAAAATCAATTCCATTGGTAAATAATTTCGTTGGTAATCAGTTGCTAATAATTTCGTTGGTAATTCACATAATGATTCCCTTTGTAATCCGTTGGTAATTACCAACGGATTGAATTCCGTTGCTAAAATAGAGAATAAATTCGTTGGCATTCTGTTGCTAAAACAAAAATGTCATTTTTGTTGCTAATCCATTAATAATTACCAACAGATTGAATTTCGTTGATAAATTCGGTTGCTAAATTTTTTTTTGTAGTGGTACTTGCTATCAATCAATAACGAAATTATATAATTGGAGGGCTCACCATCCCTTTCATGTGTAACCATTGTTGACTCTTTCAAAAATACAAGTTGTAAGCTTTTACTGGAATGTAACCTACATGACCTCTTGTTGTCGGGGCACGGGATTGTTGGATTGTATACTAAAAGTCTAGCTTTTTGTATGAACAATATTATAACAATTAATTTGAAATGAGAATCATATGATCAAATGATTGCATCTTATAATTTATTTATATGTTCGATGCAATAGTCCACTTACTTTATATTGTAGATAATATGTTGTGCGACAACACGCGGAAGATCATATTATCGGTTTCCTTATAAAGTATAAACAGATGCTCACAACTGAGATAGACGGGGACTCTCTATCGGGATGGTTGTAGTGTGGTTTGGTATTAGCTTGTCTTGGCTATAGAATCACATTAGTGCACTTGTGTGTATTGAGCAGGACCGCTTGAGATCGTTCGACTTATACTGACTTATAGGAGAACTTGATCTCAGTTATTATGGAAGTTCGTGCTCTTAATCCCTATACAATAACCTCGACACGTAGGGCAGTATGTATTTCTTTGATTCATCAATGGGTGAGATTTACATGTAATTAAATCAACAAACTCGATGAGTTGGGAAGTAGTGCTGTCTCTATGGTGTGCTGTTGATTGTAGAAGGAATCCGTGTCCGTCATAGGTTGATGATGTCCCCTTGAGGAGCTCATAAGGATTATCATGTAAACCCTGCAGGTGGAATTTATTCCGGCATGATAATGAGGTTGAGTGGTACTACTCTTGGATGAGATATTAATTAATTGAGTTGTCAGTAACTTAAATTAATTAATGGACATTGTATATCTTAAACATGGGGAGACTAACGGGCTCATAATAAGAAGGAGCCCAAAACGTAATTTTGGGATTGGTACGGTAGTGCAGTAATAATATTTTAGTGGAATATATTATTATTATTGGACTTAAGTATAAGCTTTGGGCTAAGCTTGGATACTTAAGCCCAATGGAGGCCCAATCCAATTTCTCCTCCTGGTCCCCTGCGCCTAACATACGAGAGAGAGAGTGAACAGCAGATTGAGTAGGTCTCGTAGATCGTCGCCCACACGACGTCGAGATCGGACTTGGGACATACAGCAGAAGACCGGAAGGTCGTTTGCTGCTGCAGTTTGTCATGTTCCAAAATTCATATAAAATCGTATAGTTCTTCGATTTTGATGTATTATATACTGATGGAAAGCTGTCGAAGAGAGGATCGTCTGAGCATAAAGATCACTTAATTCCGACATCAGAAGAGGAACTTATGGCTATTCTCGTGGAACTGCGCAGACTGCCAGCGAGAATTCAACCTCTACATCAACCCTTGGTGAAAGGTAATGCGTTTCATGTTTACTTGCTTCCGCTGCTTGTTAGAAATACATGGAACCCTAACGGGTCACGTTAACCAAACGATTGAGCGCCAACAATTGGTATCAGAGCTTCGGTTTCGTGGTGAAGCGTGACACGTTAGGCTAGGGTTTATGTGATTAATTTTTCGGAATTAGGATCACATGTTTAGGGTTTTGGTTTTATTGCGCAAACCATGAATATCCCTATGTGATATATACCCTGTATCATATCTATTCGTCCATGGTTGTGTGTGAGAGGATTCGACGAAAACTGTTCGTCAATTTCACATGCAAGGAAGAAAAAGAGGGCAAAAATTGAATCACGTTTTTGAGAGAAAATTCAGCGCAGTGATATTGCAGAGGCAATAACCGGAGTTTCAACGGTCGGATTGAGCTGTAATTTGGTTAGCACGTTCAGATCTTGTGGATGTACATTCTGAACGGTGGAGATCGAATTTGGAGCTTTTTCGTGCTAGGATTACGCTGAAAACAGAAGCAGATTTTTGGGCGATTCTGTTTTGCGCAGTCGAGGGAAAAGAGCCGTTTCTCACAAACTAACCGTGAGATCGAGCTGTAATTTGGTCAGCACGTTAGGACCTTATGGATGTAGATTTTGAACGGTGGAGATCGAATTTGGAGATTTTTCTTGCTGGGATTACGCTGAAAACAGAAGCAGATATTTGGGCGATTCTGTTTTGCGCAGTCGGGGGAAAAGAGCCGTTTCTATCAAACTATCCGTTGGATCGGGCTGTAATTTGGTCAGAACGTTCATACCTTGTTTATGTAAATTCTGAACGGTGGAGATCGAATTTGGTGCTTGATCTTGCTGGGATTACGCTGAAAACAGAAGCACATCTTTGGGCGATTCTGTTTTGCGCAGTCGAGGGAAAAGAGCCGTTTCTCACAAAATAACCGTTGGATCGACCTGTAATTTGGACAGCATGTTCAGGACTTACAGTAATAGATTTTGGACGGTGGAGATTGGATTCTGAGAGTTCTGAAGTTTCGAACTACGAACGACAGTTGGTGTAGTTTGGTGTTGCGCGTTGGGCTGAACTTGGTTTCATAACTTGGTTTCATGCAAGTAGGCCCTTGGACGAGCGACAGTCCGGGCGAGGGGCGCTCGTCAAGGCACTTGGAGCGCTCCCTGACACGATTGGCGGTGGGATATGGCGATGGACGTCTTGGGGCACAAGCAATCCTGCTTGTTGCGTAAGGCATCGATTCCACAGTAGGAGTGTCGGACAAGACATTAAAATTTAGAGGCGTTTTTATTCCTAATATATATAACTGTCATAATTGATTTAATTGTCTATTATTGTTATATATATATGGATGCCTGATCTCTATGATTTATTGTCTTATACAGAAGCATGCTAGATTGCGTATTATATTTGGTATATTATATGCATGTATTGCTAGAGTGTTGGATAAGACATCCAATTTTAGGAAAACTAATTCCTAATATATAACTGCCATAATAGATTGTATATTATTGTTATATATGGATGTCGAATTAATTCCTAATATATGATTGCTATAATTGATTTAATAATCTATTATTGTCATATATGGATGTCGAATTAATTCCTAATATATAACTGCTATAATTAATTGTCTATTATTGTTATATATGGATGTTGAATTAATTCCTAATATATAACTGACATAATTGATTTAATTATCTATTATTGTTGTATATGGTTGCTCGTCGATATCGATGATTTCGATAATCTAGACGATATCGACGATCGATATCGATAGTTTTGGAATGTTGATAATCTTGATATTTTTCGAATATTTGATAATCTAATCGATATCGATGATTTTGATAATCTGGACGACATTGACGGTCGATATCGATGGTTTCGAAAATTGGACAATCTGGAAATTTCAAAATTTTGATAGTGTGGAAGTCTTTGCTGATATTCGTGTCTGATGGCGAACAATCGAATTCGCTGATATATAACTGTTAATGATTGATTTAATTATTAATTATTGTTATATATGTATGCATGACTCTCTGGGATTTACTGCCTCATGTGCCGTGATAGGAGCATGCTAGAATTGCGTATTTTATTTTATGAATATTATATGCATGTAAAAACCCTCAGTTTTAAATAACTAAGTGGGAGAGGGGATTGGTAATTAATTCCCGCGGCCTCCATTATTGGTTTGTTAGCAATGTGAATAAACTTGCGCGTCGGCATTAGAGCCTTCCTCCCCATCGGATGAGTTTATTCATGGATATTGCTGGAACAGGCTTCTTTAAAATTATGTTTGTAATGTGATGCACATGAACTTGCGCGTTGGCTTAGACCTTCCTCCCTATCGGATGAGTTCATGTGCGGATCACTGTACAGACTTATAATTGATGACTGTAGGAAGTTATCCGAGCGCGTGTGTACTTCTCCATCTGTAAGGCACATAAGCTTGGGCCGCGGACTTGGGGTCAAATAATGGTGTACACTTAGATGTGAATAATAAGTATCCTCCCCATCGGAGTCACTGCTTTTATTTGCATGGCTAAAGAGGAACCGACTATTAATTATTTTGTCATGAGGTTAGGTTGACAAATGAAATTAATGGGTAAAACCTTCTTTTGTAAATGTTCGGGTTTGTAAACGTCCACACTATCGTGGCTTGCAGACTCACGGTGCTTGAGATGTCGGTGAATTTTAATTTTATATTATTTTGAGGGAATCAATATAAAAGGATAAAATTCGAAGATTTGATCGGTTTATTTATTTATGATTCTCTGTAATTTCAAATGGTTTTATCTCGCTTATTGTTGACTAAAAGAAATTATATTTACTGGTTCAAAATTAGATGATTAGAAAAGAATCTTGGTTTTGAATTTTACTGCTTAAGAAAATACATGTGTGTTCTCACAATGGACGTCTCATGATGCCTATTAAAGTCTCTAGTGAAGAGATGAGAGGTTCATAGAAATATGATGGTCTCATGTAACTCTTCGGATACTTGAGTAAGTTAAAAGACAGAAGATCATGATTTAATTTGATGAATGAATTGGGAAAGCATGGAGTATAAATTGAAGGGAAACCTAGATCAATTTAATTCTTTGTGAATTGCCTAGATGTTTTTGAGTAAGTTCCACCTGAATTACAATAGGATGTATATGGTGGAAAACTTCTGGCAAAACATGTGGCAAAGGAAAGCCATTTTCATCATAATGTGAACAAGTTTTATATCTTATTCACTAGTTGTTTAAAACATGATTAGTGATGGCATTTACTGACACGAAGTGTGTAGATACTGGAATCACTAAATGTTTATTACTAAGTGAGGATAAGATTGTTATGACATGGGTAAAACTACAAGAGTAGTGGCTATTGCAGTGGGAGTTGTTTATTTATCTTACGATATGAATAAACGTTTGATTTTATGAAATTGTCTTTACGTACATTTTCATAGAAAGAATTTGATTTCGGTTTCTATGCATTAATAGATGGATACTCCATTTCATTTAAATGACATGGTCATTAAAATGAATGATAGAGTTGTAATCTGTTATGGTACGTTGGTGAACAATTTGTACACTCTTAAATCATGTTTATTCCCTGGATGCGACAAATAGTAATTAATAATGAGTCTTCTAATCTAGTAAGAGAAAGGTACCTTCGGAAATGAATTTCCCACCTTAATGGTGTGACGAATAGAAGGAATAGCACTCTTATGGTAGTGATTAGATAGATGATGAATTATTTGGAATTACTAAATTCATTTTATGGATATGCCCTAGGAACAGTAATTCGTAAAAATGTTTATCTATTTGTGGGATATCCTAGAAAAATGAAGGATGATTTATTTAGTCCACAAGATCGAAGAGTGATTGTTAACATAAACAATAGATTTTTGGAAAAGGACTATGTAATAAATCAAATACCCATGTATAAGTTGTTCTAAAGGAAGTGAGAGGAAAATACGAAGTATTAGTACCAAGTGTACAAGAGGATATACCACAAGGTAAACTGCGACGCGTGTCACATCTGATATACAATTGCGTGTAGTGTCTTCTCGTAGTGGGAAGGTTGTTCTAACACCTGATAGATATATGTTTTGGGAGAGTCGTGAGGCTTGGTCCCTAGTAAACATGGAGTTAACCCACGGATACGACGAAGCACTACAAGTTAGAAATGCCTAAATCTTAACAAATTGCAATAAATGTTGAAATAGAATCAATAGATTCTAAATAAGATCTGGATGATTGTAGAACCACGGATGGTGTGAAAACCATTGGAAGTGGTCATACAAAATAAAAGAGGATCATACGGTAAGGTGAAAACCTTATAAGTAAAGCTTGTTGGGAAAAGGTATACTCAGAAAGAAAGGGTTCGATTATGAGAAAACCTGTTCGCCAGTAGCTATGCTTATGTTGATCCGGACTCTTTTATCTGTTGCTACTCATATGAAATATGAGGGATAGCAAATAGATGTCGAGACAGCTTTCCTGATTGGAAGTCTTAAGGGAAACATCTATGTGAAGCAACCAGAGTGATTCATTGCAAAGAGCTAAGAGCATTGTGATAGTGAGCTTAAAAGTGTCCATTAATGGACTAAAACAAGCTTCAAGATCATGAAACATCCGTTTTGATGAGGTAATCCAGTGACATGGATCTAATCAATGATCGGATGGGTCTTGTGTATTGAAAAGAGTGATGGAAACGTGGTGGTATTACTTGTACTATACATAGATATTATCTTGCTCATTGGAGACAATGAAAGAGTATTATCGGGCGTATGGGGTATGGTTAATAAAGCGGTATAAGATGAAGGACTTAAGAGGAGCAAAAATATCCTTTTGATCACGGTAATACGGATCACAAGAAAGGATGTTATGCTTATCTCAAGCTTCATGAAACGATACAATCCTTACTCGTTTTAGCATGTGACTTTATCTAAGGAAATGTGTCTTGAGACACAAAAGGAAGATAAAGGAGATGAAAGCAGTTCCTTATGCTTCGATAAATGAGGAAGCCTAATCTAAGGAATGCTATACATGAGTATGGATATCTGTTTTGCTAAATGCATGAACAGTGGGTATCAACGTAACCTGGAACAAGAATGATGAGCTGTGGTAAGACATATATGAAGTGCCTGAGAAGGACTGGAAATTATATGTAAGCTTACTGGACAGATTCACTGCTTCTTGTGGATTACGTAGATTCAGATTTTTTAGTCAGATTGGACGGCAGTAAATCCACCTCAAGGTTATGTGTTTAATTTTAGGAAGTTGAGTCATAATGTGGAGGAGTGTTATATAGAAATGTATTTCAGACTTCGGACTCCATATGGAAAGATGATAAATTGGAGCCTATGAGGCAACCAATGTATCTGTATGACTCTAGAAACTTCATGATGGACTTTGATGTGATTCTAAGTTTGCCCAAGGTTATCACAATTTATATTGATGATATTGGTGCAGTTGCAAACTTGAAGGAATCACAAGTCCATAAGGCAATTAAACATATGGAGCGCAAGTACCACCTGTTACGAGAAATCGTATGATGAGGGGAAGGTTGTTGTTGCCTAGATTGCATCGGATGATGACCTAGTAAATCCATTTACAAGGACATTCAGGTGAGAGCTTTTAATGGTCGTGTAGTGGGAATGGGAATCAGATGTATGGCAGAAGACATGACAACATAGTCTTTTAGTATAAGTGGGAGATTGTTGGATTGTATACTAAAAGTCTAGCTTTTTGTATGAACAATATTATAACAATTAATTTGAAATGAGAATCATATGATCAAATGATTGCATCTTATAATTTATTTATATGTTCGATGCAATAGTCCACTTACTTTATATTGTAGATAATATGTTGTGCGACAACACGCGGAAGATCATATTATCGGTTTCCTTATAAAGTATAAACAGATGCTCACAACTGAGATAGACGGGGACTCTCTATCGGGATGGTTGTAGTGTGGTTTGGTATTAGCTTGTCTTGGCTATAGAATCACATTAGTGCACTTGTGTGTATTGAGCAGGACCGCTTGAGATCGTTCGACTTATACTGACTTATAGGAGAACTTGATCTCAGTTATTATGGAAGTTCGTGCTCTTAATCCCTATACAATAACCTCGACACGTAGGGCAGTATGTATTTCTTTGATTCATCAATGGGTGAGATTTACATGTAATTAAATCAACAAACTCGATGAGTTGGGAAGTAGTGCTGTCTCTATGGTGTGCTGTTGATTGTAGAAGGAATCCGTGTCCGTCATAGGTTGATGATGTCCCCTTGAGGAGCTCATAAGGATTATCATGTAAACCCTGCAGGTGGAATTTATTCCGGCATGATAATGAGGTTGAGTGGTACTACTCTTGGATGAGATATTAATTAATTGAGTTGTCAGTAACTTAAATTAATTAATGGACATTGTATATCTTAAACATGGGGAGACTAACGGGCTCATAATAAGAAGGAGCCCAAAACGTAATTTTGGGATTGGTACGGTAGTGCAGTAATAATATTTTAGTGGAATATATTATTATTATTGGACTTAAGTATAAGCTTTGGGCTAAGCTTGGATACTTAAGCCCAATGGAGGCCCAATCCAATTTCTCCTCCTGGTCCCTGCTGTAGCCCATGTATATAAGTCACCTCAGTTTGTTCTAAACCTAACTCTGCGCCTAACATACGAGAGAGAGAGTGAACAGCAGATTGAGTAGGTCTCGTAGATCGTCGCCCACACGACGTCGAGATCGGACTTGGGACATACAGCAGAAGACCGGAAGGTCGTTTGCTGCTGCAGTTCGTCATGTTCCAAAATTCATATAAAATCGTATAGTTCTTCGATTTTGATGTATTATATACTGATGGAAAGCTGTCGAAGAGAGGATCGTCTGAGCATAAAGATCACTTAATTCCGACATCAGAAGAGGAACTTATGGCTATTCTCGTGGAACTGCGCAGACTGCCAGCGAGAATTCAACCTCTACATCAACCCTTGGTGAAAGGTAATGCGTTTCATGTTTACTTGCTTCCGCTGCTTGTTAGAAATACATGGAACCCTAACGGGTCACGTTAACCAAACGATTGAGCGCCAACAGGGATGTCCTGTGACATTTTGGTGTGACATCTCCTGTGACATCTCTTAATAGAATGACACGTGGCAGGTTAAATCAATCCTTACCCTTAAGGGTTTATTGGTTAGGGTATAATATCTCTCCTCTCTCCTACGTGTCGCTCATTTAATGGAGTGTCACAAGAAATGTCACACCAAAGTGTCACAGAAGATCCAGACCCTGTTGTCGGACTTATTTCATATTCATTTCTTTCTATAATTTGGGCCGGATCATCTTTCTTTAATTTGGGCTGGACCATTTGAAATTATATACAGAGTGTATTTAGGAAGAATCACTAAAAATTCAAAAGACTTAATAATATAAAAAGAAAATAAACCTGGGCAGTGTAAATGAGATCACAAAATAGTTTCATCCCCTATTTAAATTCTCCATCATTTTTCAATTTGGGTTGTCCCATAAAAGTTTGCATATATATCTAAAAAAAAAAAAAAAAAAAGTCAAAACACAATCAACCTCCCCATACACTTTATTTACAAAAAAAAATACACATACCTAACACACTTTATCATTTATTTATTATTATAAAAAAATAACATTATACCATTAAAAATTATCACTTTTCTTAATCTTCGTATTAGGATGGGGGCGAACTTAAATGGGAGATAGGAAGTACTCCGTACATGATATATATGTAGTGTTATGATCATTAATGCACAAATTATGGCCACTCGTGCAAGGGTTTATTTATCATTAATTAGGATATTAGTATTTTAATACTTTCTCCATCCATTGTCAATCTATCCGTTTTTATTTTGCTGGTAGATTAAGGAGTACCATTATTTTATGTGTAGTTGATAGTTGTATTAGTGAGGTGTGTGGATCCTATAATTTAATTGTATTAGTGTGTGTGGACCCCAAGTGTCTAAAAGGGAAAATTGATAGATTTAAAGTGGATGACCAAAAATAGTAAATAAATAGATTAAGGATGAACGTAAATAGTAAAAAACAAGTTAGAGAATATGAAGTGGAACAACATTATGGAAAGAGTTTTGGTAAGCACAAAACAAGTTAGAGAATATGAAGTGGAACAACATTATGGAAAGAGTTTTGGTAAGCACAGTGCGCGCTGACGCTACCCCCACCTGACGTTGTTCGGAACCACCCCAGCAAGAATAAACAGAGCAAACTTCACCTTCTTCCATCTTTGATAGGGAGCAAAACGACATTAAACCTCTGAATTCCACATAATGCTTTATTAGCTCAGAAAGACTTTGCATTGAAGTTTCTAAACGGACCAACCGTAGGAATTTCTCCACTTAAATCATTAAAAGATACATTGAAGTATGCGAGGTGTCGAAGTGTCTAAATAGAGAACACACCAAGTCTCCAATGGATTATTTTGGCAGGCGAAAAATGGTCATTTCGGTCCAACATCTTCCAATTGCAAAATCAGTCTTCGGTGCTTTTATATCCCCTGATATTTGCTTGACAAGGAGATGATCCACGACGATTTTCGTACATGAAAGCAGGAGACAAATCAGAAAACTCTCTGACAATTGGTGCTTTGAAGTATTCATTTTAACGAGATCACTTAATTAACTGTAAAATGCAAGTAATATAATTTAAAGATATAAAACAAAATTAAGACATGAGTTGATGATCACTTGTACCCGTGGATGCAGTTCTTACAGCAAGACAGGATACCTTTCTAACAATATGGAGAACTACTTTATATATAATGTCCATTACAAGCATTATATATGTATAGTTTAAGAAGAAACACACAAATTAATTGTGCTCCAATTAACGGCCATACGTCATATATTATGTAGTCTGAAAAAGTGTCCCATATTCTAAACTCAGAAGCATGAATGGAATATACCAAGCTCAACACATTTTTCCAGGGCTTTTAGTATATTATTTCATTTTTCATACATTCTATGAAGTGTTAATGAAATTATTTAATTGAACAGTTATTACTTCTCATGGATTAGGCATCACTTTCTATTAAAATTTTTTTATTTCTTTGTAAGTATTCAATTTAAATAAGGGGCTGAAAAATTAATAAACAAACATACACAAGCCTTGTTATAATATATATGACTTCCGCAGATTTTATTAGATATTGAAAACATC
The DNA here is from genome assembly GCA_023678885.1 of Pogostemon cablin. Taxonomy (NCBI): domain Eukaryota; kingdom Viridiplantae; phylum Streptophyta; class Magnoliopsida; order Lamiales; family Lamiaceae; genus Pogostemon; species Pogostemon cablin. Next base: position 2,246,551 of record CM042973.1, read on the forward strand.
CTTACCATTGAATGTCAGGTCCAACTTATAGCTAGAAAAATCGACGTTTGATTTTCTGTAGCTCCGATACCATTTCTTTCATGGTTATCCTGTCGCGAGGGGACTCAGCAGAGCACTTCAAGCCCAACATCAATATGGATGATACACACTGCATTGTCTTATCCTGTTGTTCAGCATCATGTCCAATGAGTAAGTTGGCATCTATAACCTCATTTGTTGAATGTGGAAGCAAGCTTTCAACCCAACTCTTCAAGCTCAAATACTCTCCACCAAACATATCATCACTTGGCCTTTTTCTAGTGAATGTCTCTATCAACATGACACCATAACTATAAACATCACATCTTGTCGAAACTAGTCCTTCCAAACCATACTCTGCACCAAAAATATCACAATGTGTAATGAAAATAATCTAGTTTGAAGATATACTCAACATATAAACTCAAATTCAATTTAAAAAAATTAACTAATAATCACCTGGTGCAATGTACCCCAATGTGGCAAGAGTGTTGGTAATCACAGTGCTACTCTCATTACCTAACAACTTTGCTATCCCAAAATCACTTACATGAGCAATCATGTCTTCATCTAACAACACGTTACTAGGCTTCAAGTCACAATGTATGATGGGTGTCGAATTGCCATGATGAAGATATTCCAATGCGCATGCGACATCCGTCATTATGTTCAGCCTTTGCTTGACATCAAAGAAATAGTTGTGGGAATACAACCATTTCTCAAGGCTCCCCATGGGCATATATTCAAGCACCAATGCCTTGAAATCTTCATTGGAGCAACTGCTTATGACTTTCGTTAGGTTTCTATGACGAATGCTACGTAGTACTTGGCATTCAACGTCGAAACTCATGGAAGCAGCATCAATTTGTAGATTGAACACCTTCACAGCAATAACTCTTCCATCTCTTAGAATTCCTTTAAAAACAGAACCGAAACTCCCAATGCCTAGCAAATTACTTTCATTGAGTTGTTCCGTTGCCTGCAATATCTGATAATAGGAAATTCTTTCCGGCAGCCCCAACTCATGATCTCTATTAGATGCCTTATTTTTCCTTTTCTTTCTTCTGAAGATAAAGATCAAAGAGAGAACAGTGGTAAGCACAATTATCCCAGCAACAACAGAGAGAGAAATTTCAATAATCTTTTTTCTCCTTGATCTGTGGTTGGAAACTCTGTGGCAAAGCGGGACATGGAACCTCTGAATTCCACACAATCCTTTATTAGCTTTGAAAGATTCTGCAGTGAAGTTTCTGAAAGCACCTTCGGTAGGAATTTCTCCGCTCAAAGAATTGTAGGAGACGTTGAAGTATTCGAGTTGTTTAAGCTTCTCAATGGAGTTTGGAATGGGTCCAGAAAGGTTATTATAAGAGAGATCCAGATAAGTCAAACTGATCATTCTCCCCACAGACTCTGGAATGAAACTGTCCAGTTTGTTATGTGCCAAAGACAGAACTATCAAATTCTGCAGCTTCCCAATTGTGGTTGGGATCGATTGAGACATGTGATTGAATGATAGGTTGATATAAATTGCTCCCACCAAATTAGCCATTTCTGGTGGTATATTTCCAACTAAAGAATTTTGGGATAGGTCAAGCGCCAACAAATCTCTGAGGTTCCAAAAACTCGATAGAATGGTAGAAGTCAACATGTTGGAACCTAGACTAAGTTTTCTTAAAGAAGAGACATTTCCAAAACATTCAGGAATCGAACCTGATAATTGATTTTGGTTTAGAAATATTTCACTGATGCTGGGTAATTGACACAAACACTCTGGAATTGAACTGCTCAAATTGTTGCTCCCTAAATAAAATCCTTGTAGATTCTTCATATGTTTTACAGTAGGGGGAATATTACCATATAATTTATTCTTGCCCAACCCAAGTATCACCAAACTGCTTGAATTGCCTATATTAGTAGGAATGGTACCCTTGATTTGGCAATCATTAGCATGGAAATTTTTGAGAGAGGAAGAGAAATTCCCAATGGAATCTGGAATATAACCATCCAGAGGATTATAAGAAATGGACAAATCCTTTAAATATCTGCAATTGGTCAGGGAAGTAATGAAGCCCAATTCTGCAGAAGATGATTCAGTTCTTAGAGTGTTTCTGTGAATAGTCAATGATTGGAGGAGAGTTAGGTTCCCAAAAGAGTGAGGTACAAAACCAGATAATCTGTTATTAGAGAGTAATAGAAGTCTGAGATGAGCACAATGATAAATAGAGGAGGGTATGTCCCCACTAAGGTTATTCTCACTGAGGAAAAGTTCTTCAAGAAGGGGTGAACCGTAGCACAAATTGATGGGGAGGCCCCCTGATAGACTATTACGACCAATATCAAGGATTTGAAGACTTGAGATGTTAAACATCTCTGCTGGAATCATTCCACTCAAACCGTTAAAACCCAAACCTAAATACTGGAGTTGCTCAAATTTACCAATTTCTCTGGGTAAAACACCTGCCATCGTTAAAATAAACAAACATTCAGAATGGAGAGAATTTCTTCGACATATACATATTTTTGTTGAATATAAAGCAAGAATTATGCCATAATTAGTGCTTATTATTAAATAGGATTTTATTCTTTCCGTTACATGTTTTGTGATACATGTATCACTCTTTATATAAACTCTCACATGTATTCCTATTTGTATTATCAGTTTCTACTTAATCTCTTTTTACTTCTTATCTTAAAAATTATTAAACGTGGTATGAGAGCAGTTTCGATTCTAGTTATTTTCATATTGGATTAATGAAACCAATCTATTTGAAGGAGCTGGCTGGAAGAGCCGATTGGCAAAGTTAATTGAATATAAATACTAGATTTGGAGAAGTGGACTCACCAAATTTTCAGACCTTACTTCATCAGTTGCAAGAGATGATTCATACATGAAGCAAAAACAAAAAGTTGAGCAGAATGCTAGAGTTGCTAACTTTGAAGGTAAAAGTTATTATAATTCCCCCCAATTTGCATTGTCTTCATATAATGTTGGAAGCAATGATGGTTGGATTATAGACACTAGTGCTAGTAGACACATGTGCATGAGTTCTAATTTGATGAGGAACATTACACCTATTAAGAATAATGTTACAGTTTATCTACCGGATGGTAGTACAAAAGAAGTCTAGTATGAAGGGGAGGTTTATCTCACATCCACAATTAAATTAGAACATGCGTTACCGATCCCTGGTTTCAAATATAATCTACTTTATGTGGCACAACTATGTGCAGACTCTGGGTTCAAATGTGAATTTTTTGCCTCATCTTGTGTATTTTGGGATCTTCTAAGTAATAAACGGGTTGTTGAAGGAGAGTTCAGAGGGAACTTATATTTTCTAAAGACTAAGACTGCCACTACACAGTTAGCTTGCGCTGTTTCTTTAGATGTTTCGCATAAGAGAATGGGACATCCTTCTCTTAGTACTATGAAACATTTTCAGTTTCTGAAACCTGATTGTTTTAATGAATTTTCAAAATCTATAAAAGCATGTGACATTTGCTTTAAAGCCAAGCAACATAAAGGTCCTTTTGGTCATTCTTTTATCTGCACAAAATCTTGCTTTGAGCTTATACATCTTGCAACATAAAGTCTTGATGGCTACTTTTGTCATTAACAGATTGCCTTACAGTGTATTGAAATGGAAAACACCTTTTGAAGTGTTGTATGGGAAAGAACCGGATTATACTAGGATGAGGCCTTTTGGCTGTCTAGTATTTGCTATAGATAATCTACCTAACAAAGAAAAATTTGTATATTTTTGGGTTTTGCGGAAGGACAGAAAGGCTATAAGCTTTATGATTCAGAACAATCTAAGTTCTTGGTTCCCAGAGATATGGTATTCTTTGAGGATACTTTTCCGTATGAGTTTCATACTAAGCATTCTTTGCCTTCACAAATGCATACATATGATATTGTGAGGGCTACAGACCATTTGTCATCTTATCAGAACCCATACAGTCCCGGTAATGTTATTTCTTCTTCTGGTGTTTCCACCCCAATCAACCCTGATCATTCTCCATCTTTAGAAAATAATATAACTGCTACAGAGCCTATTATACATATCACAAATAGTACAAGATGGAGTTCAAGAACTTCACATCCTCCTGCTAGGCAAAAGGATTATATTTGCCAAACCCTTCATGATTCATCTACAAATCCCTTGTCTAATACTTATCTAGAATTTTTGACTAATTTGTATCAGAAAATAGATCCAACACACTATGGGGAGGTAATTAAGGAATAAGTTTGGATTGAGGCAATGAACAAAGAACTTGAGGCTTTGGAGAATAATCACACATAGGTAATGACTGATTTGCCATTAGGAAAGAAAGCAATTGGAAGCAAATAGGTGTACAAAATAAAAAGAAAAGATGATGTAACTGTTGAAAGATATAAAGTTAGGCTAGTAGCAAAAGGTTATAATCAACAAGTAGGGGTAGATTAATTTGAAGTGTTTTCTCCAGTAGAAAAATTGGTGACAGTAAGATTATTCTTGGCTATTGCTTCCATGAACAACTAGGAATTACATAAATTGGATGTCAACAATGCCTTACATGGTCAATTATCAGAAGAAGTTTACATGATGCCTCCACAAGGCTATAATAAAGGAAGTGCAGGACACGTATATAAATTAACAAGGAGTTTATATGGCTTAAAGCAAGCTTCAAGAGAGTGGAATATTGAGCTTTGTAAAAGGCTTTCTGATTTTGGTTTGGTACAATAAAAAAATGATCATTGTTTCTTCACACTTCATAAAGATGGTTTTTTCTTGGCTATGTTAGTATATGTTGATGATGTTCTCATAACAGGTTCAAGTTTGAAGTTAATCACTGATCTTAAGCGGTTCTTACATGATGCTTATACAATTAAAGACTTGGGGATAGTCAAGTATTTTCTAGAGGTGGAGATTGCTAGAAGTACAGTTGGAATTTCTTTTTGTCAAAGGAAGTATACCTTGGATATTATTGCAGATACACATTTGGAGAATTGAAAATCTGTTTCTACACTTTTGCCCCATGGTCTCCAATTAACTTCCACAGATGGAGTCCCATTGCAGCAGCCTGATAAATACAGATGATTGGTTGGGAGGCTTTTGTTCTTAAGCATGACATGGCCAGAAATCACTTACTCAGTACATCAGCTAAGTCAGTTTGTCACCTACCTCACACAGTCACATTGGAATGATGATGCATTACATGTTTTAAAGTATTTGAAAGGCACAAGCGCTCTTGGGTTATTCTATCCTTCCAGAAATACTTGTTCTTTAGAGGCCTATTGTGATGCTGATTGGGAAACTTGCAAAGACACTAGAATGTCCATCACAGGTTATGCTGTTTTTATTGGCAATTCATTTATTTCCTTTAAAAGTAAGAAATAGAATATAGTGTCTAGATCATTCACAGAAGCGGAGTATAGAGCCCTTGGTTCCACAGTTTGTGAGTTACAGTGGATCACTTACATCTTGCAGGACTTCCACTTACCTCCTGTCCTTTGATGAGTGATATTTTCACCTAAATTTTAGTATCTTTTTATATGTGTTTTCGTATATTGTTATCCGTATTTGTGTGTTATTTGGTTGTGTTTTGTATTTTTATTGAAATGTATGTGAATGAGCTTAAACCTATGATTTTCACTTTTTATTGGATGCTAGATATGATAAGGAAGACGTAGGAAAAAGCGGATCTCAATTCGGAGTTGAAACGAAGGAGAACGAGCCAAAACAGTGAAGGAAACAGGGCAGCAGCAACACGACTGGCCGTGTCGGGTGCACGAGCCGTGTCGCAGCACACGACTCGTGTAGCTAACACGGGCCTATCCAGAATGGCCGTGCGCCTACATCAATTCATCCAACACGACCACCATTTGGCCGTGTTGCGGAGCTCGACTCGTGTTACAGCACACGGCCCGTGTACCAGACACGGGCCTGTAAGGAGAAGCCGTGCAGGAGCATCTATTTACACAACACGGCCACCTTATGGCCGTGTTGCGGCGCACGACTCGTGTCGTGTCTGGAGTCAGAAAAAATCAGAATCCTTCTAGAAGCTTCCCAAGGGGTATAAATACCCAATCCTTCAATATTTTGTAAAAAGAAGATCCGAAATTCCACCCTTCCACACACACATCACACATCACACACCATTTCCTCCATTCTTCACCTTCACCTTCACCTTCATCCATTCTTCATCCTTTGGATCTACCTTGATCCAACCATCAAATCCTCCATCCAAGTAGTAGAGAAGCAAGGAAGAGAGGTGAATTGCAAGGGGAAGAAGAAGATCACCATTGGAGACATCCAAGGGAGTTTTCATCCAAACTTTGTATTGAAACCTATTGTTTATCATGTTTTGTAAGGAATTTAATGTCTATGTTAATTTTCTTATGGATATGAGAGGCTAATCTCCCTTGTGAGATTAGCAATATGAATTGTGTTGGATAATTTTTGGTATTTTGCAATTGAATGATTATGTTGATTGGATCTATGATTTTCTACCATTGATTATTAATTGCTTGAATTGTATTGATGATTTGTGTGTTTAGTTATTCTAGATATGTGATTAGATTGAGAAATCAATTATATGCTTAGGATAATTAAGTGAATCATTTCATCAAACACTTCATGTGCATTATAGATTGTGAAGAGATTGAGAAGTCCTTCATAGTTTAGAACCCTTTGATAGGACATCCGATTGGTTTGATCGAGAGGTTGATTAATCGTGTGAAGGGACTCTCATTTCAAGCTTAGTACCTAGTTGGAATTGTTTGAGTGAGAACCAACTCATTGAGCTACGTTTAGAACCATATCCTATTCATTCCGAGAGGGAGTTTAGGTGATCTTAGTATTGGCCCTTAGTCTTTTATCCATGACACATATGAGTTCATTGCATGATACCTAGATTTTTCATACTTTAAGTATTGCTAGTCTCATCTCTATCTACTTGGCTCATTCATCCATCTTCCATTCATCTATCCTTTTATTTTATTGTCATTTCTTGATTATCTCCCCTTTATGTTCATCTCTATAATACTATGACGAACACGAGATCGCTTAGACCCTAGTACCTTCCTCCCTGTGGTTCGATAATTTCTTTAATTGGTCATGCCCACTATATTATGGCCAATCATCCTTCCTATACCTCTACATTGTGATAACAAAACGGCTCTTCATGTTACAACTAACCCTGTATTTCATGAACGAACCAAGCACTTGGACATTGATTGTCATTTGGTACGTGACAAGTATAAAGTTGGTTTTATACTTCTAGGTTATATCTCCACTAATCAGCAGTTAGCCGATGGTTTCACTAAAATCCTAGGAAGAGCTCCATTCTATCAGTTTGTCGTCAAGTTGGGAATGTCAGATTGTTCACATTCTCCAACTTGAGGGGGGATGTTGAATATAAAGCAAGAATTATGCCATAATTAGTGCTTATTATTAAATAGGATTTTATTCTTTCCATTATCACTCTTTATATAACTCTCACATGTATTCCTATTTTGTATTATCAGTGAATAAAGTATTTCTACTTAATGTTTTTTTACTTCTTATCTTAAACATGATTGCTTATGATATTCAACAATTTTTTTTAATCTTTTAATTTTAAGATGTATATATCATTTGAATGCGTATATACGGGACATTCATTGTAGAAAACACCAACTCATGTAAAAATGAGGGAATTTCTTTTTACCACACCAACTATGTGTGATTTCACATAAATTAAAACAACTCTCTTAATGAAATGTATTTGGAGTTGCATTTCATCATTACTTACTTAAATTTCGAAATGCCAAAATTCCTAGAAATCATGAAAAATTGTGTGGAATCTTTGGATATGTTTGTTTGAAGTTTATATAGGTTTTGAAATACGGGGTGTAAAAACTTAGTTTTGAAACAAGTTGAATAGAGATAATCATGTTTGTATTGAATTTTTTTTTATAGATTATGTTTTAAGTTTGTTTAAAATCAGTAATACATCTGTACCAGTAATTAATTCACGTAGGGTTTTGCGCGGGGATTAGAACTTTCAATTTTACCCACATATGCAAGTACCTATCGTATAATATTCTATTGGGTGCGGGTAAGGTAGAACATTTCGGGTTTCGAGTAGGGTAGTACCTGCATAGAAATATTAAGGATAAGGGTAGGGTATAAATTTTAGAAGGATAAATATCAAAATTAGTCCTGTAAGTATGATCGATTCTAACTTTAGTCATTTTTTTCTGCAATTCTCAATTTTGGTCCTTTGTCCAAGTTTGGTCCTTTTTAGTCCACTTCTGGTCCAAAATTTAAACATTTAGGACCAATTTTGGACATTTTTGAATATAAAGAACTAATTTTGGACAAAAAAAGGACCAAATTTGAGAATAGGACTAAATTTGGACTAAAAGGACTAAAATTGGACAAAAAATGACCAAAATTGAGAATTACAAATGATAAAGGACTAAAGTTGGAATCAGTCATACTTACAGAACCGATTGTGATATTTACCCAATTTTGTAAAATACTGGATCATCCTATCTGATTACCCGTTTATTTTACTATATAATTTTATTATATGTTATATAGTTATATATTATACGTCATACATTTGTAGTAGTTAATTTGTTAAGCACGGTAAGATTAGTTCACAAACTATTCATTAATTTGTATTTTATTTAATTTAAGTTTAGATTGTGTTGCACTATTACTTAAGTTGAAAGTTACTTAATTATATTTTATAATTATTTCTATATTGATGAATCTCAAAATAATATGGTGCACTGAGAATGATTTGTTTTAATTATTTTATTACTATTAAATTCGGGTTATATGTGTAGGATAGGATAGATCAGACGTTGACTAGTCACATTATTTTTAAAAATTATGGGTAATCGTTTATCCTAGGATTATTCGCCTATCCGATGAATAATATATGTGTGCGTTCTACCTGATGATGTATCTGAACTTTAAGGTTAATAATATTTATAGACTTAAATTCTGGTTTCATAACAATAGATAATTTTTAATTCTACTGTCAAAAGATATTATTTTCAATTTAGTCTTGTGTTATAAACCTATAACTTCTGATCCCTAAAATATTTTTGGTACTCCTAATAATATTTATTTTTTCCTTCAAAAAAAAATTAATTTAGTCTCATAACTCCTAACATTGGCCTTTTTTATCCCAAAATCGCCGGAATTGAATTTTTCGCCGGAATTTTAAACACGTGACCCCTTAATTTGGGCTTTCCATTGATTTGAGGTCAGAATGGGCCAATGTCAGGAGTTATGAGATTAAATTGAAAATGATATCTTTTTTTGGGACAGAACAAAATATACATATTGTTATGAGACCGAAAGTGAATTTGATAATTTTACATTTAATTTACCTATTTTCTTGAATCGAGCTCGAGCTCTAATTTTTTTATTGAACATAAAAGCCTATTTAAACATGTTTGATATCTTTATCAAACCAAGCTTAAATAAGCTTTTAATGAACGATCTTGAATCGAATATCAAGTATTTTGATTCGATTTCACCACTAGGTAATTCTATCTTATACTCTTTACGTTTTTTCTTAAATGGAAATAATTTCCATTTTAGTTTATCTCTATATCGAATTTTGGATACAATTTAATTAATTAATTAATTATTATTATTATTTCATTAAAATTTTCTAAACAAATAACTTTATAAAGATGCTACGAATTCAATATTCTCATCATGTATACCATATTTTATAATTTATAAATACTAAAAAAATTACTTTACTTCAGCCTTTATGTAAATCAATAAAGTTGATTTTTTTTTAATATTATGTTAATTTGTTTCCAATAAAGGAGAGTGGAGAGAGTATAAAATTAAATATATTAAACTTCTGCCTTTACTTCCCGTCCCATTTTAATTTTTACGTTTACTTTTTGTGCGGGGATTAAGGAATATAGTATTTTAATATAGGATTAATTACTACTAGGTACACACTTTATACCCCTAATTACTACTAGGTAAATCGATCGTTGACCGGCATTGACCAGCCGTTGACCGGCGTTGACCGACCGTTGACCGGCAATTGACCGCCGCCGCCGGACCACCACTTTTTTTTGTTGCACACACTTTTTTCTACTGCACATACCTTGCTGCATACGAACAATTGCTGCACACAACATTTATGTGCAGCACATTTATAGGGGTAATATTGGAATATCACTATATATTTTTGTAGTTAGTAGTAATACTTTTGTATGTTTGTATCTCATAGTAATTAAGGGTTTTTTTGTGTACCTAGTAGTAATCATCCCTTTAATATATAGTGGGTTGAAAGATATAATATAATAGTTCAATGTAAAGTATATAGTTGTATTAAATTTATTAATTGTTTTGTCTAAATCCCATCAACCAAAAAGGAAAATGTACATATTGAAATTGGATGCCCAAATTAGAAATATGTAAAGATTGAAATGAGATGGAGGGTACATTATTAAAAAAATCACATAAAATATACAAAAAAAAATATTAGAATAGAAAGTTAAAATCACTTTTGGTCCCATAACAATAGGTATTTTTTATTTTGTCCCAAAAAAATACTTCCTCTGTCCCATTTTAGTCTTTATATATTTTCAATTTGGGCGTTCCATTTCAATATTTACATTTTCCTTTTAGTAAATTGGACCAACACAAATTAATAGTTTATCTCTCCATGGGCCCACACATCACACTAATATACCTACCTACTTCACATTAAAATATTATTTCCTTCACCTCACTATACATTAAAATACTATATTTTTAATCTACGTGCAAAAGGTAAACATAAAGTTTGAAACGGGATAGAGGGAGTATCATTTTTAATTTAGTCTGGTAACTCCTAACATTGACCTTTGTTGACCCCAGATTGCTGGAAAGCCACAAATTGAGAGATCACATGCGTGATATGAGCAAAATTCCGGCAAAAATTTTAATTTCCGGCGATTTTGGGTCAAATTAGCCAATGTTGGGAATTATGAGACTAAATTGAAATAATATTTTTTTTGGGACATGATAAATTATTTCATATTGTTATGAGACTAAAAATGAATTTAACTCGTTATTTATATAAATATATATCCAGGTCTTTTAAAATAAATGTATAAGGCAAAGACTTGTGTGAGACTGTCTCACGTAAGGGCATACGTGAGACGGTGAGAAAGTGATAACTTTTATAAAGGAAAGTGATAATAAATTAATGAAAAGTGATAATGTTATTTCATGAACAATTTATAATATAAATAAAAAGTGATAGCGTTTTATAGCGAAAGTGATACCGTTTTATAACAAAAGTGATAACTATTTTAAGAAGTAAAAAATGGTCTCACGTAAGAGGGAAAATATCAATTTTGGTCCTCTAGGATATGCTAAATCCATTTTTAGTCCTCAAGTTTGATAATTTCTTAAAAGTGGTTCTTTTTTGTCGGTTTTTGGTTCTTTTGGTCCACTTTTGGTTCTCTAGGATAGGCCAAATAGGGTCTAAAAGTGGACAAAAAGGACCAAAATTGATATTATTCCCACGTAAGACGGTCTCACACAAGACATACCCAATGTATAAAACCAAGTAAATCAAAGAAAACTTCGAAAAATCATATCCGTACCTGTTAATTTGTTTTCCCCGAGGTCCAGGAGTGTTAGCATTGTGAGATTTAAAATATGTGTGGGGAAGTTGCCACTCAGTTTATTGCGCCGTAGATTTAAGATTTGCAAAGAAGACATATTCTTGAAAACATGATCTAGAGTGCCTGTTATCTGATTCCCTTCCATTTCAAACTTGACCAAGTTTTGAAGATTACCAATCTCTTGCGGTATGTCACCTGTATTAATAATTCGTTAACAAGAAGTGAAGAGAAGAATATTGGAAATATATATGTATGTTAGAAGAAAAAGATGGAAGGGTATACCTCGTAACTGGTTTCCCACAAGATCTAAATATCGAAGAGATTTTAAATTACCAATGTAAGCGGGTATCTGCCCACTGAAAGAGTTAGTATGTAATGAAAGAATCTGAAGTTGTGTGGATAGATTTGATAGAATTTTGCCACTCAGTTTATTGTCTTCTAATGCGAGAAATTGAAGTTGAGTGCAGTTTGATAGATTTGACGGAATTTGGCCTCTCAGTTTATTGCCACCTGCGTATAAACCTTGCAAAGAAGACATATTGTTGAAAATATGGTCTAGTGTGCCTGTTATCTGATTTAATTGCATTCCAAACACCACCAGGTTTTGAAGATTACCAATCTCTTGCGGTATATCACCTGAATTAACATTTGAAGTAAATTACTAATTAATATAAAATGAAGATGGAAATTACAATTAATCATGTAGAAATTAAAGACCTGATGGTATAACACCTGAGAGATGATTGCCTTGCATGGCCAGAACTTTCAGATTATCAAGTCTCCCCAACTCCTGTGGAATCTCACCATGAAAGGAATTGAAAGAAAGATCAAGATATTGCAGATGATTTGATAAGTTTGAGAGGAATTTTGGGATGAAACCAGTGAAGGTGTTGTTTCTTAGGAATAGATACTCGAGTTCAGATAAAATGCCAAACCAGGATGGAATCTCTCCCGTGAAGTTGTTAACAGAGAGTCTGATAAACTTCAGCCTGTGGAGGAGTGATAACTGCTGAGGCAGAACTCCAGTGAAGTGGTTGTAGCTGAGATCGAGGGAGACGAGGAAGGAGAGGTTTCCTAGCTGCGGCGGAAGAGTGCCGTAGAGACCCATGCCTGACATATTCAGAGCCCTCACTCTGCGGTGGCGCACCCCACAGCCGACACCAATCCAACTGCAAACAGAGCTGCTTGTATTCGTCCAATTTCTTGTAATCATACCATAGGGATCGTAGGTGACGTGAGATTTTAGAGAAACGAGAGCAGATCCATCTGTGTCCAGACTAGTGGATAGACAAGGATTTTGGAAGGTTAATAGCAAGAGTAATAGCACTAGTATTGCCAATGAAATATCAATTAAACAACCACTTCTATCCATGGCTAGCTGCTAACGTTGTTGTGATAATAATTATAATGCTTATAATTCCAATAGTTGACAGATATATATAAATTTAATGATTTTTGATAAAGAGTACCTTTGCACGACATAAAAGCAACATTTTTATTTATTGTGATTCAGATTTTTATATCGTACCATTTGAATATGATTTGTTTTTTATTTTGGAAAAAGCAGAATATGATAATATAATGTTGTACACAAGTTGGTGGAAGTGAACCAAAGGAGGACATTCATATCACATGCCATTTTAAAATTACTGAAGATTGGACCCCACCGTATCAATGGCTGCAAATCCATCCGTACTTGATTTCACTATCATGTTTAAATCCATAATAAACAACTCTCAATTATGTAAGTGGGTCAATAAATATTAGGTACAAAGCGTATCTAAGTATTAATAATTCATATATTTTGTAAAGAAAATTACGCACGGATACAAATTTTAATTTTGTTTTTCCCATATTACCCATAGTTATTAAACATCGGTATACATCGTGTAAAGCAAATTAAAAAAGAGAGAAAATAATTTAATAAACTATTTAAATGTACATCACTGTACACTCATTTAAGATAAATATTTTTCGGGGAGAAAACAATTCAATTAACTATTTAAATGTACATCAGTGTACAATTAGCGTAGTTTTGTACATTAACATACATTTAGAGATAAATAAGTAGAAAGTAAGCAGGGAGAATCAGTAAAACGAATTTTTTCCAAATTCTTTAGAAGTCATTAGCGTGATTTTTTCCAAATTTTGTAGATACTATATGTACATTAACGTGTAGAATAAATAAAAGTGACCCCAAAATTTTTTCCTAAATTCCCTTCTTCAAAATTTTTCTCTCTAAATCTGTACATTTGCGTGCAAATCTTCAAACGATTGTTGGTATTTTTTTCGAAATTCCCTCCCCCAAAATCTTTCTTATAAAATCGGTACATTGGCGTGCAAATCTTCAAATGATTGTTGGTTTTTTTCCGAAATTCCCTCCCCCAAAATCTTTCTTAGAAAATCGTTACATTGGCGTGCAAATCTTCAAATGATTTCTTCCTAAATTCACTCTCTTCTCGAGTTATTAGTATAACTGTTGTGTACATTGGTGTACATTGACTAAAGAGAGAGGTGTTGGTTATTGTTGTTAGAGAAATACGAGTTCGTTGTTTTAATTTGATGTAGTGTACATTAGTATTCAATTAAACTATTGTTCTGTATAAACATTGCGTATTAAACGTTGTGAACAAGGGTATTGTTGGGAGAAAAAAAATCATTATGTATCGCGCAGTAATTATATCAAATTAATGTATTTATTAGTAATTAAGTTGTAAATACACGTACCTATAATTATTTATCCCATCTTTTAACTATAAAAATAAAAATATAATCATACTCTAAAAATTAATATTGTACCTTAAAATAAATTCTTACCCTAGACATGAACACAAGGACAAAACAAATTATAAACTACAAAATTAATGTAAAAAACAGTTACGCAGTGCTTTGCAAAAACTCTATATATGTGTATAAGGGGTTTAATTTTCTTGGCCTTTATTGCTTCACTAAGATAATTATTTTCTACATAAATACAAATAAAAACGCTTTATTTCATTAAGGAGAAAAATGTGGCCAAAGATTTATCTATTTGGAGACTCCAATACAGAAGAACCCTTTGAAGATGAGTTAAAAGTTTTTTTTCCATAACTATTTAAAACTTTAGATTTTGTCCCAAAAAAATATTTGTATCGATTTTGTCCCATAACTATGAGTTTTCTTTCAATTTTGCCCAATTTTCTACGGAATCCCCAATTTTCGTTGGATATTGGTCACGTGCGTTGCACATGACTGATGAATTTGGGGGTTCCGGCGGAAATCTAGGGTCCGGTGAAAATTGAGCAAAATTGAAATAAAACTCTTAGTTATGGGACAAAATAGATACAAATATCTTTTCTTGGACAAAATTTAAAGTTCAAAAAGTCATGGAACAAAAAAAACTTTTAACAACTTGACAGGCGAGAGCTTGAGTTACCAACTCGAGTCGAGTGTTAAGCAATTATTGCGCACTCCAATTAAAATCCCCAAGTATAGGGATGTCAATTGCAGAGGCAAGTACCCCAGTTAAAATTATATCGGTCCCGCTGAGACATCTAACGATTTATTTATCTTGGATTACTAATTAACTAGAATTAAAGTAACCAATTTTCCAGGATTTAATTAATTAATAACTAAAGAATTTAAATAACAAATAACAAAATAAGTAAAAGCAAGGAATGTTCGAGATTGAATCAAGAGAGAAGTAACAGCTCTAAGGTATCAGGTGTAGTCCAATTGATTTGGTCTCCTAAACGTTCTATTGTTCATTCATGCTATTTTGATGGAAATACATCACAAGATGATGCGTGAACAGTTTTGAACACCCTTCCTAGATACTAATAAGACAAACTCAAAGAACCTCCGGATGACCAGTTTGACTAACATATATTCTCTGAAAGTACTACTCAATCCTATTGGCTTCCTAATTGAATTCTTAATTGCATTGTTCCACTAAGAATAACAAGTATCTTATTTACCAGCTCTTAGGATTATCGTGTTCACGGGCAAACTACTATAATCCCTAGCAATCAGACAATATTAAGTATGTATGCACACAAGCTAACACAACATACCAAGCATCACGGGCAACATCAATAGTATGTTATGAAGACGTTACAAATATATTATATAGTCTGAATAAATCAAATAAACAAGAATCAACAATAACATAAATTCACAATAATTGTCTAGATTTCCAAATCAACTACCCCAACCTTTAATCTTTAGAACTGCAAAGGGTTTTTAGCCCATGAGGTTACAAACAACCCTCATGGCTGACAAATTCATAATCAAATCAACAATTGAAGAAATTAAAGAAAAGAATACGAAACCCTAGTGTCACATGGTTTGCGTTCTTCCCCCGTCTCTCCGATTGGATCTCTCTCTCAATCACACTAGAATCCTCCTCTGGACTGATGGGATGAATGAGTGGATGATTTGATATGTATGTATGGATGAAGGGATGTGTGGTGCGTGAATTGAATTCACGTTTTTTTCCTATGGTGAATGATCGGTCCTTCTTTTTCTAAGTGATCTGATCCCTTTTATACCTTGGGACCCGAAACTGACTCATTTGGGCTGTTTTTACACGTTCTCACGCACAGGGTATCGAAAATCCTAAATTTTGACCCAAAATAACCCAACACGAGTTTGGATAACCAACTCGAGTTGGCAACACGACTCGTGTTGCTTGATATGCAACTCGAGTAGAACGAGCACGAGTCGTGTTGGTAACTCGTGTCTTCGCCTGTCAAGTCGAGCTGCAATGCTCTGAAACTGACACGAGTCGAGCTGGCAAGTCGAGCTATTGCCTGTCAACTCGTGTTGGCTTACTAGACAAAATCCGCAGCGACTCTGCCTCACACGACTAACCACATGACTTGTTCAAGACGCAACACGACTCGAGTGGCAAGTCGTGTTGCTTCATGACAAGTCGTGTTGCACCATATTGCAATCTGACCCGCTACGGCATGCAACTCGAGTAAGCCCTTTTCCACTTGTTCCTTGCTCGTCTTCTTTTCTGCTTCATTTTTATCCTGTTTTAACTTTCAAAACTCAACAAAACCCATTATTAGCACCATAATCATGTAAAATAAGTAAACTACGCAATTCTACACGAATAGATGGTCTTATCTTAACAAAAACAAGGTGTTATGAGACCGAAAAGATGTAAATTTTCACTCTCATCATCGAGGTAGGAGTGTTTCAAGTCGTGCAGGGCAGAGCAACATCCAAAAACCTTCCAGTGAGCCAACTCGTGTTGGCAAGTTGCTACTCAACTTGCAACTCGAGTCGATCTCCTATGCTCGAGTTGAGCTCTGTTTAAAAATCAGAAAGATTTCATGAGGCATTAATGCAAGTTTTGATCACAAATTACGCGAGGAATTATTTTGGAACTGCTCTACACACATTTTACACCACATTTTCACACACTAACTCCATTCCATCCATCTCCATATATACTCTTCATCCATCAAATCCACTTGATCTTCTCAAATCTATCCACCATTCCATCAATCCACCAATCTAAGAAGTGGATTTATCAAGGAGTTAAGATTTGAGCATGTTGAAAGAAGAGAAAACCTACTTTGCAAGGGAAGCCAACTTACCTTTAACTTGTGATTTTCTATATTATTTGGCTCAATTGGAGCATGCCATGGATTGTAATGAATTTAGTATGATTTGTAGTGGCTAGTCCTCATGTGAGGCTAGCAATGTGATTGGTTAGGGATTATGTAGATTTTGCACACCACATGTTTGATGAATTGATTGTTATGAATATTTTCTATCGTGAATGCTTATTCTCATTTTATGTATGATTTGTGTGGTTAAATTCTCTATACATGATATTAGGATGGCCATTCCAATGTTATGCTTAGTGGTTTAATTGAATTATTGATTGCATGAGATGAGTTGGTTAGTGTGAGGGGAGGAAAACTATTCCCTCCATATACTTAGAACCTCGTGATAGGACATTAGTGAGAATTAGTGATGGGAACCCAACTTATGATCATAGTACCTTAATGAGAATTGAGAGTAAGAGACAAACCTAGGAGATTTAAACTTGTAAAAGAGTTGAGAACCTAATTGCCTTGGCCATAGGGATTAGGGGTACATAAGTGATTGCCCTTAATATCATAACATGATGTTCTTCAATGCATGTGTGTGTGTGAGTTTACATATACCTTTTCCATGATGTTGCTTGCCTTACATACTTCTTAGATTACTCACCTTCATCCATCATCTATCCCATATGTACATGCTCTATCTTTAGTGGTTTTCCTAGTTGTTAGTTTGTAGTATAATACAACCCCCTCTTTTATTGATTCGTTCTACTAGAGTAAAAATTTCTCAAACACGGCTATCCACTTTCGCCCTTGGGTTAGATATTATATAAATTTTGCACTTGGTCACTACGGTCTACTACGCGATAGAGTACACTTGCTCTAATCAATTTAATCAAAATTGAAACCAAGTTCAACTACACTATTCTTTCAATGATTAGATTTCCAATCCTATAGTTTGTCTGGTGATAAGTTGATAGCACATTTTTGGAGATACGCCTATTTATTATTTTTCTTTTCTTACAAGGGACGAGTACCCTTTGTACTTAAATTTATTGGCTATTTAAAAAAAATACCGAAACAGTGGTAGGCGAAAATTGGAGGTATAAAAGTATAAGTCCGTCTCTCATAAAATATAAGTCGAAAAATAATTAGGGATAAGTACTAATAGGTACACACTTTTAACCTAAATTACTATTAGATACATGGAATTTAAATAATTACTCTCAACTACATAATATTAAAGTAAAATACCAAATATAACCTTATACTCAATACACTTTTAAACCAACAACCCTACCCCACACCCACCCACCGGAGTTGACCGGCCGTTGACCGGCTGTTGACCGGCATTGACCGACGAAATTGTGCAAAATAATTATGCAAAATCAAATTGTGAAAAAATATATAGGGGATCGTCCGTTGACCGGCGTTGACCGGCCGTTGATCCGGCGTTGACCGGCGAAATTGTGCAAAATAATTATGCAAAATCAAATTGTGCAAAACAATTGTGCAAATATATAGGGGACCGACCGTTGACCAGCCGTTGACCGGCGTTGACCGGCTGTTGACCACCGTTGGCCGGCGAAATTGTGCAAAACAATTGTGCAGAATCAAATTGTGCAAAACAATTATGCAAATATATAGGGGTATTTATGGTATCACAAAAATATACATATTGTAGTTATGAGTAATAGTGCTTTGAGTCATGTAGTTAATAGTAATTATGCATTATTGATGTACCTCCTATTAAGTGACCCTAAATAAAATGCACATAATATTTATAAATTCATTCAATGAATACTGTTCATGTATTAATAAGCTTCGTACATGAGTTGGTCACTCAGGTCGGAGTCATAAGTCGCCACTACCAATCAAAAGTCAAGTTGAGTGGAGACTACCGACAACGCATTTAAAATGGTTGGTTTGGATTTTAATTACATCTCAAAGTATAATCTTGACACCGGACATAGCTAAGTGGTTGGGAATGGAATGAAAGATCTTTCAATTAAGCTGAAAATTATAAACGAATTCTATCAAATGGCATGACTGGCATCTGCGATTTACATTTTCATCCAGAAAAAAAAAAGCTATATTAAAAATTCATTTAGTACAATTAAACAGATAAGATGAACCAAAAACATTCACTATTTACAATCTCAAAAGCTATATATTATTATCTTAAAAATGTTTTTTTTTAATTTCAATTTTAATCCGATTTTCCTCTTAATTTTCGATTAAATAAAAACTATTTTAGACTAGTTTTATTTTTTTTAATTTATAAGAAAAACTGCCAAATTAAATGACATAATTGGAGGGCTCATCATCCCTTTCATGTGTAACCATTGTTGACTCTTTTAAAAATAAGTTGTATGCTTTTACATAAGTGGAAATGGTAAAAAGTGGCCACTATCCCTTAAGTGTAATTTTTAGTGGCCACATATGTTATACACAATTTTTTCTCTCCATTTTTAAAGGAATGTGCCAAAATGCCCTTGAGGGATCCACTTTTCACATGTCTTAGGTCACTTTCTGACCAAAAAGTAAAAAAGTACAATAATTTATTTTACAGTCTATTGAATGCATTAATTTGTTACCAAAATTAATTTCAGAATGTTTTCTTTATAATTTTATAAATTTTATTTTTATATTTTGTAATACCCACAAATAACATATATATATATATATATATATATATATATATATATATATATATATATATATATATATATATATATATATATATATATATATATATATATATATATATATATATATATATATATATATATATATATATATATTATACTAATAATAATAATTATTATAAATATATACTCCCTCCGTCCCATTTCAGATGGCACACTTTCCATTTTGGGTTGTCCCACAAAAGTTTGCACCTTAAAAAAAAAGCAAAAAGTCAAACACAATCACCCTTCCCTATTCACTTTATTTACAAAAAAACCATCCCTACATAACTCACCTAATATACTTTATCATTTATTTATTACCCAAAAAATACCATAATACCCCTAAAAATTATCACTTTCTTAATCTCCGTGCCGGAAAGAGGTGTACAGTCTTTTCCGGGACGGAGGGAGTATATGGTTAGTAGTAAACACAGTAAAATATATATATTATATTATATATAATCACGTGCACATTATGCCTATTTTACAGCCTATGTGCCAAAATTTTTTAATTTTTTTTTTTTAAAAAAAGTGTGGGCCGAATAGAACAAATTGTGTAGGCCGAATAGAAAAAATTGTAGGCTGAATAGGCCGAATAGAAGAAATATTTTTTTAATTTTTTTAATTTTTTTATATTTTTTTTAAAAAAAAAAGTGTGGGCCAAATAGAACAAAATGTGTAGGCCGAATAGAACAAATTGTAGGCCGAATAGGCCGAATAGAAGAAATATTTTTTTAATTTTTTTAATTTTTTTTTGAAAAAAAAGTGTGGGCCGAATAGAACAAATTGTGTAGGCCGAATAGAACAAATTGTAGGCCGAATAGAAGAAATATTTTTTTAATTTTTTTAATTTTTTTTAATTTTTTTTTTTGAAAAAAAAGTGTGGGCCGAATAGAACAAATTGTGTAGACCGAATAGAAGAAATATTTTTTTAATTTTTTTAATTTTTTTTTAATTTTTTTTTATAAAAAAAGTGTGGACCGAATAGAACAAATTGTGTAGGCCGAATAGAAGAAATATTTTTTTAATTTTTTTAAATTTTTTTTATTTATTTTTTTGAAAAAAAAGTGTGGGCCGAATAGAACAAATTGTGCAGGCCGAATAGAAGAAATATTTTTTTAATTTTTTTAATTCTTTTTTGAAAAAAAAGTGTGGACCGAATAGAACAAATTGTGTAGGCCGAATAGAACAAATTGTAGGCCGAATAGGCTGAATAGAAGAAATTTTTTTTAGTTTTTTTTAATTTTTTTTTGAAAAAAAGTGTGGACCGAATAGAACAAATTGTGTAGGTCGAATAGAACAAATTATAGGCCGAATAGAAGAAATAATTTATTTTTTTTTAATTTTTTCTGGAAAAAAAATATTTACTATAATTTTAAATGTGGTCCCACCCACCCTATTTAATGCAATCAATATTGACATAATCATGTCCCCATTATTGTCGTCCTTTATCTGACAGTTATGGGGTAATTTGGGGAGTCCTCTAAATAGTGGCTACCAAAAATTACTTTAAAGAAAAGTGAATATTTAAAATTGTACTTAGTCAACAGTGGCTACTAAAAATTTGGTCCTTTACATAAATGTAACCTACATGACCTCTTGTTGTCGGACTTTTTTCATATTCATTTCTTTCTATACATTGGGCCGGATCATCTTTCATAATTTGGGCTGGACCATTTGAAATTATATACAGTGTATTTAGGAATGATAACTAGAAATTTAAAAAAGACCTAATAATATAAAAAGAATATAAACCTAGGGCCGTGTAAATGAGATCACCTCTTTCATTTGTTTCATCCCCTATTTTATATACTCCCTCCGTCCCATCCTAATAGTTACATATTTCCTTTTTGGGCGTTCCATCCTAATGGTTATGTTTCCCTTTTTAGCATATGGAACCCACACAAATTAATTACTTCTCTCTCAATGGGCCCATACATCACACTAATACACATACCTACTTTACATTAAAATATTATTTATCTCACCTCAATACACATTAAAATACTATACTCATTAATCCACGTGCAAAAAACAAACGTAACCATAAGGACGGGACGGAGGGAGTATTTACTACTCCCTCCTTTTCATTTTGGGTTATTCCACAAAAATTTGCATGTATACCTAAAAAAGCAAAAAAGTCAAACATAATCACCAATCCTCATACACTTTAATTAGAAAAAAACTACCCATACCTAACAACTTTATCATTTACTCCCTCCGTCCCACAGAAGTTGTGACATTTTCCTTTTTGGGTTGTCCCACAGAAGTTGTTACATTCCATTTAAAGCCTATGGGACCCACACAAAAAATATTAGCATATTCACATGAACCCACACACACTCCACACACACAACTAATACACCTATCCACACATTAAATATTATTTCTCTCACTTCACTTTACATTAAAATATTATACTCCTTAATCTCCGTGCTAAAAAAAATGTAACATCTTTAGTGGGACGGAGGGAGTATTTATTATTATAAAAAAAATACCATTATACCCCTAAAAATTATCACTTTTCTTAATTTTCGTGTCGTGATGAGGGGACGGAGGAGTACATGATATGTAGTGTTATGATTAATGCACAAATTATGGCCACGTGGGCAAGGGTTTATTTATCATTAATTAGGATATTAGTATTTTAATATTTCCTCCATCCATTGTCAATCTATCCTTTTGCTTTTTGCGCGTAGATTAAATAATATCATATTTTATATGTAGTTGGTAGTTGTATCAGTAGTGAGTTGTGTAGGTCCTATATGTGTAAAAGGGGGAATGAATAGATTAAGAGTGGAAGGCCCAAAATGATAAAATAAATAGATTAAGGATGAACGGAGATAGTAAAAAACACGAAGTGGAACAACATTATGGAAAGGGTGTTGGTAAGAACAGTGCACGCTGACGCTACCCCCACCTGACGTTGTTGGCAACCATCCCAGCAAGAATAAACAGAGCAAACTTCACCTCCTTCCATCTTTGATTGGGAGCAAAACGACATTAAACCTCTGAATTCCACACACTTTATTAGCTCCGAATGACTCTGCACTGATGTTTCTAAACGGACCACTCATAGGAATTTCTCTACTTAAATCATTGAAAGATACATTGAAGTATGTCTCAATAGACTTTGGTGTGAGAGATCTAAAAGTTACCAAATGATCATGCATGCTCCCTAAGGCCATGGACACAAGAATAAAACCTTCAAGACTATTATGTGCCAAAGACAGATCGATCAAATTCAGCAACTTCTCAACCATGTTTGGGATTTAACCAGACAACTAGTTCATTAATGAGGTATCTGTATAAATTGAGAGAGTAAGAAGGTATAGAAGTTAAACGAGGATATACGCTTAACATGAAACTATTAGACATGAGAACACATCAAGTCTCCAATGGATTATCCTGGCAGGCGAAAAATGTCCAACATCTTCAAATTGCAAAATCAGTCTTCAGCGCTTTTCTATCCCCTGGATATTTGCTTGACAAGTAGATGATCCACGACGATTTTCGTACATGAAATCAGAAAACTCTCTGACAATTGGTGCTTTGAAGTATTCATTTAAACGAGATCACTTAATTAACTGTAAAATGCAAGTAATATAATTTAAAGATATAAAACAAAATTATGACATGTGTTGATGACTTGTTCCCGTGGATGCCGTTCTTACAGCAAGACAGGATACCTTTCTAACAATATGCAGAACTACTTTATATATAATGTCCATTAGAGTTAAATATTTATTTGGTCCCGTAACTTTTTTTCTTTTTAATTTTAGTCTAAAAAAAGATATTTGTTTATAATTAGTCCCATAACTTTTATTTTTCTTTAATTTTGATCTAATTTTTGCCAAATTTGCCACCTGTTTCCGAAATTGGCAAGTGATGCTGACATGGCGAGTCCAACCAGCCAAATATTGATGAAGCTTAAGAAGAAGAAGGAGGATAACACCAAAAATTGCAAAATGTTTATGTATGGGGTGACTATAAACGTTTTTGCAATCTTTGGTGTTGTCTTCATTCTTCTTCTTAAGTTTCATCAATCTTTGGTTGGTTGAGAAACAATTGGACTAGCCACGTCAGCATTGCTAGCTGGTTTCCGGCAACAAGTGGCAAATCCGATAAAAATTGGACCAAAATTAAAGAAAAGATAAAGTTATGGGACTAATTATAAACAAATATCTTTTTTGGGACTAAAATTAAAAAGAAAAAAGTTATGGGACCAAACAAATATTTAACTATGTCGATTACAAGCATTATATATGTATAGTTTAAGAAGAAACACACAAATTAATTGTACTCCAATTAACGGCCATATGTTATATATTATGTGTTCTGAAAAAGTGTCCCATATTCTAAACTCAGAAGCATAAATGGAATATACCAAGCTCAACACATTTGTCCATGCTCTTAATATTTTATTTCATTTTTCATACATTCCATGAATTGTTAATGAAATAATTCAATTGAACAATTATTGCTTTTCATGATTAGGCATCACTTTCAATTAAAATTTTTATATCTTTTTAAGTATTCAATTTAAAATAAGGGGCTGAAAAATTAATAAACAAAGCATACACAAGCCATGTTATAATATATATGACTATATTTAGACCCATTTTAATTAGCCCAACGCGTATTGGGTTATATATGACAGAAATTAATTGCCCTTACTGTACATTCAACTCTTTTTATCGTGTTAATTTGGACTTCCGCAGATTTTATTAGATATTGAAAACATCCTTACCATGCATTGAATGTCGGGTCCAACTTATAGCTAGAAAAATCGACGTTTGATTTTCTGTAGCTCCGATACCATTTGTTTCATGGTGATCCTGTCGTGAGGGGACTCAGCAGAGCACTTCAAGCCCAACATCAATATGGATGATACTGTCACACCCCAATTTTCATAATAAAGAAATTCCCATTTTATTTCATAAATAGAGCATTAAATAGGGCGTGATAAAAACACTTAGTTATTGAGTAAATAAATAAATGAGCATCCAAAGATAAAGGATTTAAAATAGGGGACAAGTCCCATAAGTTTCATCAAAGTTTAACCAAATGATATGAAGTAAAAATTTAAATAAGGCATATGTCCTAAGTTTTAACAAACTTTAAGCAATGAATGCAAATATAAGGAATTAAATAATGATTTATTCCTATAAGTTTATAAAAATTTCCAAAGTTATAAAACCTCAAATACTGGCCCTATGTCCCACGCATCATGACTAACACACTTACGGCAAACAACCCCAACTCTGCCATATTCAAAATAACTTAAAGGAAACATACAGGACCATACCTATTTCATTTTTCTTTGAATTTTATCCTTTAATTAAATAATATAGGAAAGCTAACTATACCTACTTATAAATGAACAGTCAAAAATAAAAATAAATAATTAAATAAATAAATAAATGAAAGATTCAGTAAAAACTATTTAAGACTCAATGGGGCGGTTTAAGGTGGAAGAAAAAGGATAGGCAGTCACTAAACAAAATAAGAGAGAGAACTTATAACACTTAAGATTAATAATATCCAATCCAATTAACATAAATTGAGTATTTCCACATAATGATTCCACTGATAGCCCAACATAATTATTAATTCAATAATTTGTGATAATACCAAAACCCATTCAATCCTACGAATTTTTTTAATGAATGACACTGTTCCACCAAAACTGTTTAGACGATACCATGACTTGTGCAATTAATTTATGAAAACAGATTATGGAATTTCATCCGAAACCCAATATTAATAAATCCCTAGATCATGCACATCACTACAGACAAAGACCCCCAAATCACGAAAATAAACAACTTCATAGTGCCAAATATAACCACTGGACATTTTATTTTAAACTGTTATCAAAACACGAAATTGATTCTGAAGCCAGTACGAAAGAAAACAACGAAATCACAACTAATGTCTTCATGCCATGAGTAAAATAAGAACAGCAAACTTATTAAAAAGATTTATTTGTCTCATCTTGCACAACGCTCCCCGTCCGTACGCTATCGCCACGCTTTTAATCTGAAAGGAGGGAAAATTTTGGGGTGAGCAACCACAAGCTCAGTGAGGTTTAAAACATACTTACACGCATCAAACAATTCATATATGAGAATTAAATTTCCACTTACAATACAATCCTGTCGTGTCAATAAGGCACCTTTCGGCCCATTATTCATGAAATACGATATCGATTCGTTGGTAAGGCACCCCTTCACGGCCCTTACCCATGCTATAGTATGGCACCATTATAGCCCATACCCATGTAATATATGTTCCCATAACATTCAAGTATGATCACCGACTCATAGGATGACAACAATTTCAAGTTTATTTCAATTACCACATACGAAATCATCTAAACACATATAAGAATGAAGAAATCCCCACCTTTCAATTTCGTACAAGCGTTGAATTTGAGAAAAGAACGTCGTGATCAGACCCCTTCGAAATCTATAATCAAATAGCTACAAGTTACTACCCACGGCTAAATAAAAATAATGAAATCCAAGGAGAAGAATAAGGATAATAGGATCCATGGAAGTGAAAAGAAAAGGAGCGATATTGAAGGCACTGTTACCTTCTACTCTTGTATAAGTGCAGCCGTGTAGAGAAATAAAGATTGGATGTGTGATCGTTTAGTGATGCTTGGGTTTTTAAAGTGAAGAGGCTGTGATCAAAAGCCCTAAAAGAACAAACGCGTACGGTGCCAAAACTTTCCTTAGTGAGGGAAATAAATTTGGGAGTGATTGCAGGAAAAATATCTCTTTGAGATTAGACGAGATTTGATGATTTCTTGAACAGGAAGAAATTTGCTTAATTAAAGGAAAGTGTATGATACTCTGATATGTTCTGCATTCACACGGCTGCTAGAAATTTATGGGCTGGATTTTGCTTTGATTTGGGCCTCTAAGGATTTGGGCTTTAAATCATTCTAGTAAATAATTTACGGGGTGTTACATCCTACCCTTCTAATAAAAATTTCGTCCTCGAAATTCTCTTATAATTTAAACGTCTTACCCGACATGAAAGAGGGGTATCTTGCTTGCATTTCGTCTTCTCTTTCCCATGTAGCTTCGTCTTTCGTGTGTTGACTCCATTGGACTTTAACAAGTGTCACGTCATGATTCCGAATTCTTTGGACCTTTCTCTCCAAAATCAACACAGGTTCTTCTTCATATGATAGATCTCTGCCAATCTCCAGTGTCGAGAAGTTCACCACATGATTAGAATCATGTACGTATTTTCTCAACATTGAGACATGAAAAACATTGTGAACTGAGGATAATTTCGGTGGTAAAGCCAAACGGTAGGCGAGATCCCCAATTCGTTCAAGAATTTCAAAAGGTCCGGCGTAACGGGGCCTTAGCTTCTCTCTTCGTCCAAATCGTATGACGCCCTTTGTGGGTGCCACTTTTAGAAACACATGGTCTCCGACTTCAAAATGCAAGTCTCTTCTTCTTTGATCAGCATAAGACTTTTGTCTATCTTGGGCAGACTTGATTCTATCTCGAATGATTCTAATCTTGTCAACCGCTTCTTCTATCATTTTGGGGCCTAGGACAGCCCTCTCACCAAC
This sequence comes from Pogostemon cablin, assembly GCA_023678885.1. Classification (NCBI taxonomy): domain Eukaryota; kingdom Viridiplantae; phylum Streptophyta; class Magnoliopsida; order Lamiales; family Lamiaceae; genus Pogostemon; species Pogostemon cablin. Next base: position 2,274,025 of record CM042973.1, read on the forward strand.
ATCATCCCAATATAATGGTGATCTACACTTTCTTCCATAGAGCGCTTCATAAGGGGCCATCTTGATGGTCGCTTGATAACTATTGTTGTAGGCAAACTCGACTAGAGGTAGAAATTTTTCCCATGCCTCATCCAAGTCGAGTGTGCACGCTCTTAACATATCTTCCAAAATTTGGATTGTTCTTTCGGATTGCCCATCGGTTTGCGGGTGATAGGCGGTGCTGAAATTTAATCTTGTTCCCATGGCCTTGTGCAGACTTTCCCAAAATCTTGAAGTGAAACGTGTATCTCTATCAGACACTATAGAAATTGGTACGCCGTGAAGCTTCACTATCTCTTGAATGTACAATTGAGCAAACTGTTCCATCTTGAATGTCATCTTTACAGGTAAGAAGTGAGCCGACTTAGTCAATCGATCAACAATGACCCATATGGCATGATTTCCCTTTGAAGACCTTGGCAAACCCACCACGAAATCCATGGCAATTTGCTCCCATTTCCACTCGGGAATCTCAATTGGTTTAAGCTTTCCGGCTGGCCGCTGGTGTTCAATCTTAACTTGTTGGCAAGTTAAACATCTTTCAACAAAGTATCCGATGTCTCGCTTCATGCTTCTCCACCAAAATCTTTCTTTCAAGTCTTGATACATCTTTGTTCCTCCAGGATGAGCGGTGTATGGTGCTCCATGCGCTTCACCTAAAATCTTCTCTCTTAATTCTTCCACCATCGGAACACATATTCTTCCATTGAGTGTCAACACTACCTCGTCATCTACTTTGAAGCCGTTGTATTCGCCTCCTCGTGCCTTCTTCTTCATTCCTTGCATAAAGTGATCTTGCCCTTGGGCTTCTTTTATTTCCATCTTCAGAGTCGGTTGGACCTCTAATGATGCAACGATTGCTTTTGTGTTGGAAGGTGATGTCACCAACTCAATTTGCATCTTGGCAAATTCATTGATCAACTCTTCTTGATTGGTATGCAAACCATTAAGCTCCATTTTAGCCTTTCGGCTTAAAGCGTCGGCTACCACGTTAGCCTTGCCTGGATGGTACTCAATTGCACAGTCATAATCCTTTACCAATTCTAGCCATCTCCTTTGTCTCATGTTGAGCTCCTTCTGCGTGAAGAGATACTTCAAGCTTTTATGGTCCGTGAAGATTGTACATCTTCCCCCATAAAGGTAGTGTCGCCAAATCCTCAAAGCATGGACCACGGCCGCTAGTTCCAAGTCATGAGTAGGATAGTTCACCTCATGTGGTCTTAGTTGTCTTGAAGCATAAGCGATAACCTTCCCATGTTGCATCAATACACATCCGAGTCCTTGTTTCGATGCATCACTATAGACTGTGAATTCTTCATTTGGATTGGGTATCGTCAAGACCGGTGCTGTAGTCAGGTGATGTTTCAACCTTTGGAAACTCTCTTCACATTTCTCGGACCAAACAAACTTTTCTCCCTTGCGAGTCAAACGTGTCATCGGACCGGCTATCTTCGAGAATCCTTCAATGAATCTTCGGTAATAGCCTGCTAACCCCAAAAAACTTCGAACTTCTTGAACATTTGAAGGCGTCTTCCATTGATTCACCGCTTCTACCTTGGATGGATCCACTTCAATTCCTTGTGATGTCACCACATGTCCAAGGAATGTGACTTGATTCAACCAAAACTCGCATTTCTTGAACTTTGCGTAGAGCTTCTCCTTCCGAAGTGTCTCGAACACTATTCTCAAGTGTTCCTCATGCTGTGTTTCATCCTTGGAGTATACCAAAATATCATCAATAAATACTATGAAAAATTGATCAAGATATGTATGGAAAACTCGGTTCATTAAATCCATAAACACAGCAGGGGCATTACTCAATCCAAAAGGCATAACGACGAACTCGTAGTGCCCATAGCGAGTTCTAAAGGCAGTCTTGAAGATATCTGACTCCTTTACCCTCAATTGATGATATCCGGACCTCAAGTCAATCTTGGAGAATGTACTTGCTCCTTCTAGTTGATCAAACAAGTCCTCAATTCGGGGCAAAGGATACTTGTTCTTCACTGTCAAGCGATTAAGCTCTCGATAATCAATGCACATCCTCATCGATCCATCTTTCTTCTTGACGAACAGGACCGGCGCTCCCCATGGTGATACGCTTGGGCGGATGAGTCCCAAGTGTAAGAGCTCTTGTAGCTGAACCTTCAATTCTTGTAGTTCCATGGGCGCCATTCGATATGGAGCTTTGGATACCGGTGCCGATCCTGGCAGCAAATCTATTGAAAACTCCACTTGACGGTTTGGAGGTATTCCTGGTAAATCTTCAGGAAAAACATCGAGATAGTCACGTACAACAGGTATGTCGTTGGGTGACAGCTCCATAGTCTTGGTGTTTATAATGTTGACTAAGAATCCTTGACGAGACTTCTTCTTTAACATCTTCGCTGCTTTCGCAGCAGACAAAACTCTTGGCATGACACCACTCTTGATCTTGTGGACAACTTCTCTTGCGGATCTTGGTTCCCTTAGAACTACTTCTCGTTCCTTGCATCTGATGTTGGCTTGATGATAAGTAAGCCAATCCATTCCCAATATCATATCGAATCCGTGCATATTCAAAACGTATGGCTTAACACTAAAATCTACTCCTTCAATACTTATATCTACTCCTTCTACCAAAGAATGTGCAATGATTCTCTCTCCTGAGGGTAAACTAATCTCAAGAGGTTCATTGCTCTTAACTTGTTTACAATGAATCTTTTGGCAATACTTTGCGGAAATAAAAGAATGTGACGCACCCGTGTCAAATAAAGTGAAGGTTCGGGATTTACCCACTGATAAAGTACCTGTCATAACATCAGGGCTCTTGCTCCCCCCAGCTTGATCCATGGCGAAAACTCTTCCTTGTCCTCCAGTGGGTTGCCTCGCACTTCCCCCCGCTGGCGGTCCCCTTCTATCAGGCCTATAATTGGATGGCTTTGGGCAGTCTTGTGCTCTATGTCCAACTCCATGACACCTATAGCATTTGTTTTGTCCCATGAGACATTCTCCGTGATGATTCCTCCCGCACTGTGCACAGAGAGGCTTTGGCTTTGGTGTAGTTGCAGCTGGATTGTTATTTGGCCTTGTCTGCCTGTTATTGTTGTTGTTCCTCCCTTGGCCAGAGTTCTCCCATTTCCTCTTATTGGGGTTCTCCATCTGCTTGTTGTTGGCTCGCCCTTTCAGCATGCAAGCCTCGACCTTTTGTGCTCTCATAAACGTATCAGCATAGTTCATGTCAGGTAATGCCGACATCTTCTCTTGTATATCCTGGTGCAGTCCATCCAGGAACTTCTTTGCTCGTTTTTCTTCCGTGTCGACCAGCTGCGGTGCCGATCGGCGTAGTTGATTAAATTTTCGCTCATACTCGATCACCGTCATGTTCCCTTGTCTAAGATTGTAAAATTCATGCTCCATCCTTTCTCGATGAACTTGTGGGTAATAATTTGCCAGGATTATATCTTTAAACTCATTCCAGGTGATGGCTTCCCGGTTCTCATTTGGCCTCATAGCCCAGTATGCGTCCCACCAATGGTCCGCATCCTCAGCCAGTTGGTTGGATGCGCAGAGTACCCGCTGTTCATCATTGCATTTTAAGAGGCGAAAAGTCCTCTCAAGCGATCGAAGCCATTCCTCCACGTACTCGGGTCCCTCATTACCTTTGAAAAAAAGTGGGTGGTTTGCACGAAACTCCTGCACTATCTTTGTATGAGCATCTTGATCAGCATTTGGAGCATTTCGAGCATTTTGTGCGTCTCTTCGGGGAGGCATCCTTCAATTTTCAATGTAAAAAAATTTTAATAGAATAATATTGCATGTCATCACATTGTTAGGGCAACAATTACATGATGGAGGCACATAATTTAAAATAATAAACTTTATATTCAGTATTAAGTGAATAATTATTTTCAAATCAACGAAACATAAAAATCAACTACTTGAAAATTAAAAATTTCGTCCCTAACATATGGGATATATATATTTTTTTTTAACAAATAGAAAATTGAAACTATCATTCGCATGAATCACTTATTCATCATCTTCTCCCATCTCTTCTTCAGGGTCTTCTTCTTCTTCGGAATTCCCATCGTTGGGTGCGGGTTCGGGCATCGCGTAGTACTGCTCACGCATTAACTCTCCCCATTGCGTCAAAGGTCCTTCGGGTGGCACTAAACGAACTACTCTGTCAAACAATCGTAGAGTGAAACGAGTATAACTGGTTTGTGGAACAGGCGAATTGATGGTGTATCGTAAGCCATCCAAAAAGATTGGGTTGGCTATGTCCTTCCATACCCATGGCAGTGTGTCCATCAGCTTCAAACAAGCCCAATAATCAGTAATCCCTTCGCCAACATCCTTGACTTGCCTCCACAATTGCAACATGTGAGCAATGTGGGTAGATAGGTCGTGTTGGGCATTTCGCTGATAGTTCCGATAGGCTTGTTGTAGTTGTAGGCCATTCATCTAACGTAAAAAATTTTCTACTTGTCACATCGTTTCACATAAATTTTCCCAAGTCCCATAACTATTCATAAAGATTCATATATCTCGCATATATCATGACTTGTATTTAAATTTCACATGTAATCAAATTTGCAATTTAAACTTTCGTACCTTGATTGAAGCGGGCGTCGTACTCGGTGGATGCGTGGCAAGAGACTTTACTTTAATTAATTTTTTTTTTTTTTACTCAATCATATCACGTATATGCGGAACTAAATGAAAATAATATATTTTTTTTTTTTTTGAACAAGTATGCAGAATCGCATACCTGCTCTGATACCAATCTGTCACACCCCAATTTTCATAATAAAGAAATTCCCATTTTATTTCATAAATAGAGCATTAAATAGGGCGTGATAAAAACACTTAGTTATTGAGTAAATAAATAAATGAGCATCCAAAGATAAAGGATTTAAAATAGGGGACAAGTCCCATAAGTTTCATCAAAGTTTAACCAAATGATATGAAGTAAAAATTTAAATAAGGCATATGTCCTAAGTTTTAACAAACTTTAAGCAATGAATGCAAATATAAGGAATTAAATAATGATTTATTCCTATAAGTTTATAAAAATTTCCAAAGTTATAAAACCTCAAATACTGGCCCTATGTCCCACGCATCATGACTAACACACTTACGGCAAACAACCCCAACTCTGCCATATTCAAAATAACTTAAAGGAAACATACAGGACCATACCTATTTCATTTTTCTTTGAATTTTATCCTTTAATTAAATAATATAGGAAAGCTAACTATACCTACTTATAAATGAACAGTCAAAAATAAAAATAAATAATTAAATAAATAAATAAATGAAAGATTCAGTAAAAACTATTTAAGACTCAATGGGGCGGTTTAAGGTGGAAGAAAAAGGATAGGCAGTCACTAAACAAAATAAGAGAGAGAACTTATAACACTTAAGATTAATAATATCCAATCCAATTAACATAAATTGAGTATTTCCACATAATGATTCCACTGATAGCCCAACATAATTATTAATTCAATAATTTGTGATAATACCAAAACCCATTCAATCCTACGAATTTTTTTAATGAATGACACTGTTCCACCAAAACTGTTTAGACGATACCATGACTTGTGCAATTAATTTATGAAAACAGATTATGGAATTTCATCCGAAACCCAATATTAATAAATCCCTAGATCATGCACATCACTACAGACAAAGACCCCCAAATCACGAAAATAAACAACTTCATAGTGCCAAATATAACCACTGGACATTTTATTTTAAACTGTTATCAAAACACGAAATTGATTCTGAAGCCAGTACGAAAGAAAACAACGAAATCACAACTAATGTCTTCATGCCATGAGTAAAATAAGAACAGCAAACTTATTAAAAAGATTTATTTGTCTCATCTTGCACAACGCTCCCCGTCCGTACGCTATCGCCACGCTTTTAATCTGAAAGGAGGGAAAATTTTGGGGTGAGCAACCACAAGCTCAGTGAGGTTTAAAACATACTTACACGCATCAAACAATTCATATATGAGAATTAAATTTCCACTTACAATACAATCCTGTCGTGTCAATAAGGCACCTTTCGGCCCATTATTCATGAAATACGATATCGATTCGTTGGTAAGGCACCCCTTCACGGCCCTTACCCATGCTATAGTATGGCACCATTATAGCCCATACCCATGTAATATATGTTCCCATAACATTCAAGTATGATCACCGACTCATAGGATGACAACAATTTCAAGTTTATTTCAATTACCACATACGAAATCATCTAAACACATATAAGAATGAAGAAATCCCCACCTTTCAATTTCGTACAAGCGTTGAATTTGAGAAAAGAACGTCGTGATCAGACCCCTTCGAAATCTATAATCAAATAGCTACAAGTTACTACCCACGGCTAAATAAAAATAATGAAATCCAAGGAGAAGAATAAGGATAATAGGATCCATGGAAGTGAAAAGAAAAGGAGCGATATTGAAGGCACTGTTACCTTCTACTCTTGTATAAGTGCAGCCGTGTAGAGAAATAAAGATTGGATGTGTGATCGTTTAGTGATGCTTGGGTTTTTAAAGTGAAGAGGCTGTGATCAAAAGCCCTAAAAGAACAAACGCGTACGGTGCCAAAACTTTCCTTAGTGAGGGAAATAAATTTGGGAGTGATTGCAGGAAAAATATCTCTTTGAGATTAGACGAGATTTGATGATTTCTTGAACAGGAAGAAATTTGCTTAATTAAAGGAAAGTGTATGATACTCTGATATGTTCTGCATTCACACGGCTGCTAGAAATTTATGGGCTGGATTTTGCTTTGATTTGGGCCTCTAAGGATTTGGGCTTTAAATCATTCTAGTAAATAATTTACGGGGTGTTACAGATACACACTGCATTGTCTTATCCTGTTGTTCAGCATCATGACCAATTAGTAAGTTGGCATCTATAACCTCATTTGGTGAATGTGGAAGCAAGCTTTCAACCCAACTCTTCAAGCTCAAATACTCTCCTCCAAACATATCAACACTTGGCCTTTTTCTAGTGAAGGTTTCAATCAACATGACACCATAACTATAAACATCACATCTTGTCGAAACTAGTCCTTCCAAACCATACTCTGCACCAAAAAATATCACAATGTGTAATGAAAATATCTAGTTTGAAGATATACTTGACATATAAACGCAAATTCAATTTAAAAAAAATTAACTAATAATCACCTGGTGCAATGTACCCCAATGTGGCAAGAGTGTTGGTAATCACAGTGCTACTCTCATTACCTAACAACTTTGCTATCCCAAAATCACTTACATGAGCAATCATGTCTTCATCTAACAACACGTTACTAGGCTTCAAGTCACAATGTATGATGGGCGTCGAATTGCCATGATGAAGATATTCCAATGCGCATGCGACATCCGTCATTATATTCAGCCTTTGCTTGACATCCAAGCAATAGTTGTGGGAATACAACCATTTCTCAAGGTTCCCCATGGGCATGTATTCAAGTATCAATTCCTTGAAGTCTTCATTGGAGCAACTGCTTATGACTTTTGTTAGGTTTCTATGACGAATGCTACGTAGAACTTGGCATTCGACGTCAAAACTCCTGGAAGCAGCTTCAATTTGTAGATTGAACACCTTCACAGCAATAACCCTTCCATCTCATAGAATTCCTCTAAAAACAGAACCGAAACTCCCAATGCCTAGCAAGTTGCTTTCATTGAGTTGTTCAGTGGCCTGCAAGATCTCATAATAGGAAATTCTTTCCGGCAGCCCCAACTCATGATCTCTATTAGATGCCTTAATTTTCCTTTTCTTTCTTCTGAAGATAAAGATCAAAGAGAGAAGAGTGGTAAGTAGAATTATCCCAGCAACAACAGAGAGAGAAATTTCAATAGATCTGTGATTGGAAACTCTGTGGCAAAGCGGGACATGGAACCTCTGAATTCCACACAATCCTTTATTAGCTTTGAAAGAGTCTGCAGTGAAGTTTCTAAAAGCACCATCGGTAGGAATTTCTCCACTCAAAGAATTGTACGAGACGTTGAAGTATTTGAGCTGTTGAAGCTTCTCAATGGAGTTTGGAATAGGACCAGAAAGGTTATTATAAGAGAGATCTAGATACATCAGACTGATCATGCTCCCCACTGACACTGGAATAAAACTGTCCAATTTGTTATGTACTAGATACAGAGTTATCAAATTCTGCAGTTTCCCAATTGTGGTTGGGATAGATTGAGACAGCTGATTGAATGATAGATCGATATAAACTGCTCCCACCAAATTAGCCATCTCTGGAGGTAACATTCCAGTTAATGAATTTCGGGATAGGTGTAGCTCCAGCAAATCTCTGAGGTTCCACAAAGTTGATGGAATGGTAGAAGTTAACAAGTTGGAACCTAGATGAAGTTTTCTTAAAGAAGAGACGTTTCCAAAACATTCAGGAATTGGACCTGTTAATTGATTTTGGTTTAAATATATTTCACTGATGCTGGGTAAATGACAAAGACACCCCGGAATTGAACTGCTAAGGTTGTTGCCTCCTAAATAAAATCCTTGTAGATTCTTCATATGTTTTAGAGCAGGGGGAATATTACCATATAATTCATTCTTGGCCAAACTAAGTATCACCAAACTGCTTAAATTTCCTATATTAGTAGGAATAGTACCCTTGATTTGGCAATCATATGCCCAGAATTTTTGGAGAGAGGAAGAGAAATTCCCAATGGAATCTGGAATAGAATTAGCCAGAGGATTATTAGAAATGGACAAAACATTTAAGAATCTGCAATTGGTCAAGGAGGTAATGAAGCTCAATTCTGCAGAATATGATTCAATTCTTAGACTGTTGCTTTGAATAGTCAATGATTGAAGGAGAGTTAGGTTCCCAAAAGAGTGAGGTACAAAACCAGACAATCTATTTTCATAGAGTGCGAGATATTTGAGACGAGCACAATTGTAAATAGAGGTTGGTATGACTCCACTAAGGTTATTTGCACCCAAGTAAAGTTCTTCAAGAAGGTGTGGGCCGTAGCACAAATTGGTGGGAAGACCTCCTGACAGACTATTATGATTAAGACCGAGGATTCGAAGAGTTGAGATGTTAAACATCTCTGCTGGAATCATTCCACTCAAGACATTGTGACCCAAATTTAAAAATCGGAGTTGGTCAAATTGTCCAATTTCTCTGGGTAAAACACCTGTCATCATTAAAATAAACAAGCTTTCAAAATAGAGAGCTATATTGAGTACTGATTTTAAGATGTATATATCATTTGAATAGATCAATCTGAATATATATATATATATATATATACACGTTCATAGATAACACCAACTCAGGTCAAAATGAGGGAATTTCTTTTTACCACACCAACTATGGAGTTAAAAAAATTTTTTAGGTTCCATAACTAGTTAAAACTTTAAAATTGTCCTAAAAAAGTTATTTGTGTGTATTTAATCCCATAACTTATTTAATTGGTTAATTTTCACCTAATTTTCGCCGAAATCTTCAATTTAGGAAATGTCACGTGCGTGACACTCCAATTAGGACGTAAAATAAACAAATAAATAAGTTAGTGGGTGACGCTCCAATTAGGACGTAAAATAAACGAATAAATAAGTTACGGGACTGAATTGATATAAATAAATATTTTGGAACTAAAATGAAAGGGCTTTTTAGTTATGATATCAAAATTGTTTTTAAGTCACTTCTATACAAATAAATTTTTAATTCCCAACTATGTGGGATTTCACCTGAAACAACTCTCTTTATAACTTGTACTTTGGAGTTTCATTTGATCATTACTTTCTTAAATTTCGAAATGCCAAAGATCCCATAAATTTGTGATACGAAAATTTGTCTAGAAATTTGGGATATGTTTGTTTGAAGTTTATATAGGTTTTGAAAAAGGGATAAGTATTCATACTCTATCTATTTAAATGAGAAGTAGGGAGTAGCATATAGTTAACATACTATATCTATTTCATGAATAAACTTATATTTTCTTCATTTATTGGTATTTATTTATACCAATACTATCTTTACACCTTAAGAAACAGAAATAAACTCAATCAAATAACTCAAACAATATACTATTTTAATTTAAAAATTGTCACCATCTTCCAACACATGCACATGCTTCACAATTATTTATTATTTAAAAATATCAAACTACACCTAAAAATAATTAAATCAAAATTTGTTTCCTAAACTCCAAATTAATAATAATTACAGTTTTCTTTCTGGGGCAGAGTATTAAACAAATGCTAAAACTTGCATTAAATAATATCTTGCGAGGTGAGTATCACTTTTTTTAAGCATGTTATTATCTTTTCTTCAATGGCTATCATTCTTTTCTAAGAGGGCATCAGAACATTATAAAATACACTATATATATAAGGATATAAACTGAGTATCACTTTTCGTTTAATTGTTATCCAAGTCTTATATAATTAAATTCATTATAAATGTTGCACTCTATCCATACTGTTCACATTTTCTTTTTTCTTTTGTTTTTCTCACTATTCTATACAGTCCAAAAAGAAAAGAAAAAACCTAAGAAATACGTCTACATACATTATATTTTTAAAACGTTACTCACACACATAACACAAGTACATACTCTATAACATACAAAAGATGTTAGTGTGTAATCGGGTTTATGATGCACTTTTTCGGAAAGAATTACTCTTTAGATTATGGAGGAGTTAAAATATTTTTGTCTCATAACTATAGAGAATTTTTGATTCCATCCCAAAAAAGATAAAATTTTCAATTTCGTCCCATAACTCTTAATATTGGCCAATTTTGGTCCCAAAATCGTCGGAAATTGACTTTTTGGCCGGAAAATCGCATGTGCACCGCACATGACGCCTCAAAATTGGGGCTTTCCGGTAGCTTCATCCAACGTGGCAATTGAGGAAGAATTTGGACCAATCATTTTGCTCAATTGTCACGTTGGATTAAACTAGCTCGGCAACAGGTGGAAGGCGTAGAATCTGTATAACCGGAGTTTAATCCTGAAAGTGTTGTATGTCCTGCAAAAAGTTTGTGCACTGTACTTTGATGGGTGTATTTAGTCATTTGTGAAAGCTATTCCCCTTGAGTTGGAGACTGACTGTTTTCCAGTTGTATGTGAAACCTGAGGTACTAGGTATTTGGCTTATTTCCATCTGCAGATCTGTAGATATGTGATTTTGTTTCTTAAATGAGAAATACTTGTGCCTCTCTTCGATTCATCCTGGTTTTGTTTTGTAAATATTGGTCCAAATTCTTTCTCAATTGTCACGTTGGTGAAGCTACCGGAAAGCCCCAATTTGAGACGCCATGTGCGGTGCACATGCGATTTTTTGGCCAAAAAGTCAATTTTCCGGGGAAAAATATCACATTTGGTCCCATAAGAATTTCTTCATTCAATTATAGTCCCGTAGAAATACACTGGTCTCGTAGCTAGCAGTTTTGGTCCCATAAGAATATAATAACCATAATTTTCGAAAATTTTCATCCCAAATTAACTTATATTATTATGAACTACCAGATTTATATTATTTTTCGTCTTTCAAAATAGACATAGTCCATTTTGGTCTTGTTAATGGTTCAGAATATTTCGTCATATATTAACAGATTTTTATGAAAAATTCCTATGGGACTAAATCTGTCAGTTTTGAGACCTTTTTGGCATTTAGCAATTCTTACAGGACTAAATCTGAAATTACCCCCAAATTCCGGCGATTTTGGGACCAAAATTGGTCAATATCAAGATTTACGGGACAATATTGAAAATTTTATATTTTTTGGGACGGAATAAAAAATTCTCTATAATTATGAGACAAAAAATAATTTTAACTCTATTATGAAGTGTTACTTTTTAAATACATCAAAAGAGTTAATTAATAATAAAAATTTTATTTTTTGTACTAAAGAGTAACCCTCCATTGCTCTAAAGAGGAACCTCCAATGTACCAAATGGCAATCTCGATTCCACAATCCCCTTAGCTTTTGCAATAATTACTCTATAAGTTATTAGAGCACAATCCCCTTAGAAAAACAAAGTACTTCATATTTATAATAAAGTTGAAAACTCAATCGTTACAGGAGTAATTAATTAAGATATTGAATATTATCGACTATTAAAAAAAATAACAGTTACTAATATACTTCTTTTGTCCCGTTTCAAAGCTTACAATTGCTTTTTACACGTATATTAAGAAATATAGTATTTTAATGTGTAATGGATTGGAAGGTATATATAATATTGAGTTGATATTCGATGCACCCGGGTGCAAGGGTGCACCCATATATGTATAACATTTTATTCTATTTTGTTTACATATTTTTTAATAATTGTATTCTTATTTCACACTCAAATTTTCATTAAAAAAAACTAACATTCATATGTATATAACTTTTTATTCAATAGTGTATACATATTTTTTAATAGTTGTATATATTTTTTTACACTCAATTTTTAATTAAAAAAGCTAACAAACAAATTGTATATATTTTTGTTCATAATTGTATATGTTTCTGAAAGTTGATGCACCGTATCTTGAGGTGCACCCAAGTGCACAGTAGTATTAGCATATAATATTTAATGTAAATTAAGCGAGTAATTGTATTAGTATTGTATGTGGATCCCATGGACATATATTAATTGTCTTGTGTGGGGTGGGTCCCATCTATAAAAAAAGAAATATAATATTTAAAATGAGATGGAAGGATTATATATATCAAAGATTTTGAAAATCTTAATATGTACTCCCTCCGTCCGCTTTCAAGGGTATCATTTTTCCATTTTGGACGTCCGCCCCCAAGAGTCTCATTTTTTTTATACATATGGGACCCATACACACCCACTAATATAACTAAAAAATAGGATCCACACCTCCACTAATACAACTATCCACTACACATTAAATAATAATACTCCTTAATCCACGTGTAAAAAGCAAATGGCACCCTTAAAGGCGGACGGAGGGAATATATATATATATGTGAGTACAGATTCCCGCGTAATAAGCGGATGAATTATTATAACCAATCAAAAAATATTATTATAGGTGGTATTTAATTTATAGATATACATAATTTAAAAATATACATGAATAATAATAATAATAATAATAATAAATAAATATATATATATATATATATAAAAGTAGTATTCTAACTAATAAAAAAAATGATTAAAGGTGATATTTAATTTGAAGATAAACATGAATAGCCCTAAAGAATTAGTATGCATAATTTATGTATATTAATTAATATTTGCTCTATTTATATAGTTTTTTTTACAAATATATATGTTTTTATTGATTGGTTTAATTATCTATTTGTAACCAAGAAATAATAAAAATAAAAAATAATTATTAATTGGATATATTTTTTAGGAGAATGATTGAAACTGCATATAAGATTAAATAAAAGTATAAAAGACAAAACAAACTAGGGTAGAATATAAATATAAAAGACAAAAGAATTAGGGTAGATTATGAATAATATGAAAGTAGAATATGTAAAAGAGAAGAAAAAGAAATGAATTAGAGAAAAAATCCAAAAAAAAGGGGGAGTATAAGAATTTGATTAGGTAATGAAAAAATTTATATAGAATGATTTTAAAGAATGCACGACCATGATTGAAAGCAAATATTTATAGAGACGATTCTAATAAAAATAAAATTGATACACCTCATACTTTTAAAAAATTATTTATAGTATTCGTAATTAGTATATATAAGATATATATAATTGATAAATAGTTTACTTATTTAGATTTATAAAAAGGACACGTGTCATCATTTTGTATTGTTCTAATCCCATATATATAATGTAATATACATGGTATATTTAATCATAAATATATAAATATATTTCCTCCATCCCATTTTAATGTTTACATATTTCTATTTTGGCGTCTCATTTCAATATTTACATTTCTTTTTTTAGTATTGATGAGTGTGTAAATTCACAAGTTTGTCGCTATGTTTTGTGCTAGTTTTGGAGAGTTTTGATGTGGAAATAGGTGGAAAACCTATATATATTGTGAATTAGCATGAATCAGGTGTTAGTGGAGCTATTTGAGTGTTTTCTTAGCAAAAATGGAGTGAAAGAGCCAAGAATCGAAGAGACGGAGTCGAAGCCACGCGAACCGCCCAAGAATTAGGTGGGTTCGATCTCTCCAGCAGGTCGAACCAACGTTGCTGAACGTGCAGAGATGGATTCGACCACGACTCGGCTGGTTCGACCTGGCCATCAGGTCGAACCATGGTCGAACCAGTTTGCAAGAAAGAGAATTCGACCACGACGGTTGAGTTCGACTTGCCAGTTGGTCGAATCGGAAGCGGGAGTTGTCCAGTGCTGAGGTTCGACCTGGGGTTCGACCAAGGCCTAATTGGTTCGACCTGTTCAGAAGGTCGAACCTGTGCTGAATTCTTCCAGTAGCGGGGTTCGACCTGTGGCCAGGGGTTCGACCTGTTTGACGTGGTCGAACCTATGTACGAGAGCTTACCTTATCTGGATTTTCGAGGCTTAAACGCGTGAGATCACTTAGAAAGCCCATTTCAAGCCCTAGAGACGTGATTACAAGTATAAAAGGAGGCTCATACAGAGAATAAAGGGAGCTTTTGATCGTCAATCGTAGGAGAGACAAGAGTAGAGGTGGTGATCCATCCGGAGGGCTGTGACAGAGGTTCGCTGAAGGTTCAAGTAAGAATGATCAATCTAACCATGATTGTTCCTAGATCAATCATGGGCTAGAACCACCTTGGTAGTTCTAGGGTTATGAAAGTTTCATGATGTAATTCGTGTTTCGTGTGTAAAACTCCGTACAACACTACCTGTGGTTTGTTTTATATAAGATTGCATATTTAATCCATACTCATAGTCGTTTTGTGCATCAATGATCGTTGTGTAGAGTCTGAATACATAACATGGTTATTGATTGAGTGCGTTCACTACTGAGCAGGGTTTATTGTTATAATTCTAAGTGAAGGGATTCCGAAGTATTATTAGAATTGTCTTATATGAATATTCATGAATTGAATTAAATTCGGGTTGATGAATAGGATGAAGAGTATAACTTTATAGTACCTAAAAAGGAAGATCAAATCGGGTTAGATTCTAGACGTAGAAGATAATTGATTATGATAGTACCTAGAAAGGGGGGTGAAGCATATCTCTTGCTCCGATGTTATTCACACGTGTCAAGCACATATTTACTTGTGTCTATAGAGTAAACTTGCATGGTCTAGTGATGCGTCCACAAACCACAGGGCAGAGTCGGACACCATCACATGAAAATACGAATTGCTAGTAAAACTGGATGACCCGACGAACTACCTATTATTCTTATTGATCACAACTCACTTTTCTCTACTCTTGCTATTTCTTTTGTTATTTCGATTAGAAGTTATTATCCATTAAACCTATTCAACTACCAAACATAGTCTAAAATATACTAGAGGAATACAAAATTGATATTTATCCGTCCCGTGGGCTCGATATTGTAACTTGGTCATCTTCGCGACTACAATTGATATCCTTATACTTGAGGATTAATGTGTGTGTTGAGAAAACCCCTATCAAGTTCTTGGCGCCGTTGCCGGGGATGGCGTAAAATATCTTTTTTTGTATTATTTCTATTTTATTAGGACTATTTACCTTGTTTTGTTGTTTTCTTTCTTATTCGTTTTAGGTGTATGCTCACAAGATCAAAGAAAGGTAATCTTGAACCGTATAATCCTGAGATTGGAGCATCATCAAGAAAGAAGAAGAAGAAAAAAAGCAAGGCAAAGACAATTGACCCAACTAAAGCTTTGAATTTTGGAGTCGAGGTTGACGAGCAGATTTCGCAAGTGATTGAGGCTACAACTGAAGTTAATTTGGAAGTAGAAACAGTCAACATGGCAGCGAATCCGGATAATCTAGCCATCCGAGAGGTTTTCAGAAATAATGGGGCTGGAAATTATGAGCTTTTAGGAGCAAGGGGAACTAACACAGCGTTCGATCTTCATCCCGCTCTTATTAGCATGATAGAAATAAATTCCTTTTTAGGAGGGTCTTTCGAGGATCCACAGCAGCATCTGAACAAGTTCTTGGGCTATGCAAGTACTCAAAAAGACGTAGGAGAACATGAAGATGCTAGGAAGATCCTTTTGTTCAAATTCTCGCTTACTGAAAAGGCGAGGGATTGGTACGATACTATTAACGCAGCTGAGTGCACCACGTGGGAGCAATTGAAGTTAAGGTTCTTGGAGAGGTATATGCCACCTTCGAAGGTGTTTAAGATGAAGCAGGATATTAACCAATTTGCTATCAGTGGAGGTGAGAAATTTCATGAAGCGTGGGATAGATTCAAGGACATGCTAAGGAAGTGTCCTCAACATGGGTTATCTAAGGCCAAATATATCAGTATATTCTATAATGGATTTGACTGTGAATCAAGAGTGCTACTTGATGCTTCTTCTAATGGATCATTGCTTACTAAGTCATCCATTGAGGCCGAGAGATTGTTTGAAGATATATCGATGAATTCGAGGGATTGGCCTACTGATAGAGTTAGAGGTACGTATGTTCTTGGAAAGGTAGCTCAGGTTGAACAAGCAATGGTGAAAACAAAGAGAGAGGATGAGATCGTTTCAAGCTTGTCCAATATCAACAAGCTACTTGAGTCTCAACAGAAGCAGATCAGCGAGATATCTCAACGAGTGCCAATCATGCAGCAAGAGATGATGAATAATGGAACCATCCAAGAAGAATTGGAGGAAGCAAATTATGCCATGGGTCAAAGTATTCAAGGAACGAGGTACCCAAATCAAGGAAACCGGAACTACCAAGGGAACTATCGAGGGAACTTTAATAATCGTGGTCCTTCTGGTAGTTATCAACAGCAACCAAGGAGGCCTGAATTTTCATGGAGCAATACAAACAATGCAGTGCAACTTCCGATGGGTGTTGATCCGGGAGAAAAGGTGGAAGAAGGGAAGCCTGGTTTCGAGGATACTGTGAACCGGTACATGGTAAAAAATGATGAAAGAGTGAACCGCCTTGAGGCAAAGCTTGAGAAAAAGATTGATGATCACCACAGAGATTTGTCCACTCAAGTGAAAGATCTCACATTGTTGATGGGTACAATTGCAGAGAATGTGAACACATTGACTCAAAGTGTAGGAAAAGGAAAGTTTCCGTCTCAGAATATAGAGAATGCGAAGTCGTGTAATGCCATCACACTGAGGTCGGGAACGCAGTACGAGGGACCGATGAGGCCGGAATCAAAGTTGGAATTTTCTAAGCCTCGGTTCGTCCAAAATTCAGAGGGTTCGACCTGGCATCCAGGTCGAACCATGGTCGAACCTCATCGGCCAGAGCACTCTGTTTTGACACAGGAGCGGTTCGACCAACACGCAGAGGGTTCGACCAACTTTTCAGGTCAAACCCTGGTCGAACCTCATCGGCCAGAGCACTCTGTTTTGACGCAGGAACGGTTCGACCACGATCAAAATGGTTCGACCAACTCTTCAGGTCGAACCCAGGTCGAACCGAAGGATAGAGATTATACAGTGAAGCGGTTCGACCAAGGGGGCAGTGGTTCGACCTCCAAAGCTAGTCGAACCCAAATCGAACCTCCGGAGCAGAATGAGATCAGTCTTCCAGGAGAGAGGTTCGACCAATACACTCCTGGTTCGACCTCCAAAGCTGGTCGAACCCTAGTCGAACCTCGCCGAGATGTTTTGATTGATGCACATGTTGTTCCTTTTGATGTTGATGCAACTCCAGTGGTACGGAATGAGCAAAGTACAGACATAATAGCTGAGAAAAAATGGGAAAGAGCTAAGCGATTAAGAGCCGAAAAGGAGAAAGCGGAGAAGGTTGATCGTGATGAATGGGGGATTCCCAAAACAAAGATACCTCCACCATTTCCCTACAAGCTAGTGAAGAAGGGGTTAGAAGAAAAGTTCAAGAAGTTTTCAGAGATAATGAACAAGATAAGCTTGAACATCCCTTTTTCAGAGGCAATCATGGAGATGACATATTATTCTCTATTCCTTAAAGACATATTGATGAAGAAGCGAAGCTTAACCGGAGTTGAAACGGTAAACTTATCTGAGAATTGTAGCTCAATTATTCAAAAGAAGTTGCCACCAAAGATGAAAGATCCAGGGAGCTTTACTATTCTATGTGAGATCGGGAAGGGGCCAGCACGGCGAGCTTTGTGCGATCTAGGAGCAAGCATCAATTTGATGCCGTTGTCCATCTTTCAGAAGCTTGGTTTGGGGGAGTTGACCCCGACAACTGTTGCTCTCCAATTGGCAGATAGATCAATGACGTTTCCGAAAGGTATTGTTGAAGATATTCTTGTAAAGGTGGAGAAGCTAGTCTTTCCTGTGGATTTCCTTGTACTAGAAATGGATGATGATAAGGATAATATTCCTTTAATCTTGGGGAGGCCATTCCTTGCTACAGCTGGAGCTATGATAGATGTTCGGAAGGGAGAACTGAAGTTGAGAATGGACAAAGAAGAAGTACTTTTCAATTTGGACAAAGCAATAAAGATGCCAATGGAGTCCCAATGTTATAGTATTGACGTGGTGGAGGAGATTGTGAAGGAGGATATGTCTCTGATCTTGTCAAAGGATCCTCTAGAGACATGTATGATGGAGTCTCTTACTTATCCCACTACGGAGCTTGACGGACTTTCTAACGAGGTATGTATTGAATTTCTTGAAAACTTACTTGCTTTGGGTGATGACAGGTTTGCATTGGAAAGAAATAAAGTGGAAGAAGTCAAATGGACCAGGAAGTACTTGCCTTTGGATAACGAAAACACTCCAGTGGAGAAAAGAAAAGAGGAGTTGAAACCATTGCCGGAGCACTTGAAGTATGCTTTTCTTGGTGATAATGCACAATATCCGGTAATAGTATCTTCTTCCCTTAATGATGATCAACTTGAGGAGTTATTAGATGTCTTAAGGAAGTACAAGTATGCAATAGGGTGGTCACTTGATGATTTGAAAGGTATTAGTCCTTCGTATTGTATGCATCGGATTAGGTTGTTGGATGAAGCCAAAGCTAGTGTTCAGAATCAGCGTAGGGTGAATCCTGCAATTCAAGAGGTGATAAGGAAGCAAATTCTTACGTGGTTGGATGCTGGAATTATATATCCTATTAGTGATAGTCCCCATGTGAGTCCATTGCATGTAGTTGCTAAAAAGGGGGGCATGACTGTAGTGAAAGCTGAGGATGGAGAAGCTAAGCCACGAGAATTCCTACGGGATGGCGTACATGTGTGGATTATAGGAAACTGAATGAGAACACGTGTAAGGACCATTTTCCTCTTCCGTTTATGGATCAAATGTTGGATCGTCTTGTAGGGTATGAGTTTTATTGTTTCTTGGATGGATACTCGGGGTATAATCAAATCATGATTGCTCCCGAGGATCAAGAAAATACCACTTTTACTTGCCCCTACGGGACTTTTGCTTTTAGGAAGATGCCGTTTGGATTGTGTAATGCGCCTGCTACTTTTCAGAGATGCATGATGGCGATTTTTGATGGTTTGATAGAGAAGATCATGGAAGTATTCATGGACGATTTTTCAGTCTTTGGTTCTTCTTTTGATATGTGTTTGTCTAACCTTGCTGTTGTTTTGAAGAGGTGTCAAGAAACTAATCTTGTCTTGAATTGGGAGAAGTGCCACTTCATGGTGAAGGATGGGATTGTTCTTGGGCATCATGTTTCCGCCAAGGGATTACAAGTAGATCGTGCTAAAGTGGTGGCAATTGAGAAGCTTCCACCACCGACCAATGAAAGAGGAGTGCGGTCCTTCCTTGGACACGCCGGTTTTTACAGGAGATTCATTAAAGACTTCTCAAAATACTCTAAGCCCTTATCTCATTTACTTGAAAAGGATATTCCTTTTGTGTTTAATGATGAGTGTCTAACAGCTTTTCAAGTTTTGAAGGAGGCGCTTATTACTGCCCCTATCTTGATCACACCGGATTGGACTCAACCGTTTGTACTTATGTGTGATGCAAGTGATGTAGCATTGGGTGTGGTGCTTGGGCAGCTAAGGGAGAAGAAGTTCTGTGCCATTTACTACGCGAGTAAGACTTTTGATGCGGCACAGAAGAATTACACGGTGACTAAAAAGGAGTTTTTGGCTGTTGTGTATGCATTCGATAAGTTTCGTCAGTATTTGGTTGGCATGAAGACGATTGTATATACGGATCACTCAGCGATTCGTTATTTGATGGAGAAGACGGAGACGAAGCCTAGGATTATAAGGTGGATTCTACTACTGCAGGAGTTTGACTTGGAGATTCGGGATAAGAAAAGAACAGAAAATGTGTTGGCAGATCACTTGTCAAGGTTGGAGACTAGGGAGCATTGTGATAATTCTTTCGAGTATATTGAAGAGATGTTCCCTGATGAGAAGATCATGGCTGTGGCTGTTGAAGGTACCGAGCGAGCATGTGTAGTTGCAGCACAAGGTATGGATCCATGGTACGCGGATTATGTTAATTACATTGTCATAGGTGAAATTCCAAGGGATCTCAACCGATATCAACTTGTGAAATTTCGTAGGGAAGTTGAGACATTTATATGGTATGATCCGTTTGTTTACAAGATTTGTACAGATTCTATTGTCCGAAGATGTGTACCCAAGATGGAAATGGAAAGTGTGCTGGAGTTCTGTCATGCACAACCGAATGGGGGGCATTTCGGAGCGCAAAAGACTGCAGCTAAGGTACTTCAATCTGCTCTTTATTGGCCTACATTGTTTAGAGATAGTGAGATCTATGTGGCGTCTTGCGATAGATGTCAGCGCATGGGTAATATAGGTAGGAGAGATGAGATGCCATTGCAGCCTAGCATTATCGTAGAGATATTCGATGTATGGGGGATCGATTTTATGGGGCCTTTTCCCCAGTCGAATGGGTTTCTCTATATTCTTCTTGCGGTGGATTATGTTTCGAAGTGGGTGGAAGCGATTCCTACTCGTGTTAATGACTCGAAAGTTGTTTTATCTTTCCTGAAGAAACATATTTTTTCCCGTTATGGAGTTCCTAGAGCACTAGTTAGTGATGGAGGTTCCCACTTCGTCAATAAATTTCTGGAGAAGGTGCTTAAGGATTATGGTGTTAAGCATAGGGTTACTACACCCTATCATCCGCAAGCGAATGGGCAGGCAGAGGTCTCCAACCGTCAAATAAAGCAGATTCTAGAGAAAGTGGTAGGAACTAATAGAAAGGATTGGGCTATGAAGCTTGATGATGTGTTATGGGGGTTCTGGACCGCTTACAAGACGGTGTTAGATATGTCACCGTATCAAATTATCTATGGGAAGCCGTGCCACTTACCTGTAGAAATTCAACACAAAGTGTTTTGGGCTTTGCGTCGCTTGAACTTGACCCTTAAAGATGTGAAGGAGTTGAGGATAACTCACATGAATCAATTGGATGAGTTTAGGAGTCGTGCTTACAAGAATTCAGAGATTTATAAGGAACGAATGAAGAGGTGGCATGATTCTAAGATTTCATACAAGGAGTTCAAGCAAGGAGATGAGGTACTACTTTTTAACTCTCGTTTGAAGCTTTTTGCAGGCAAGTTGAAGTCTAAGTGGACGGGACCATTCATGATTCATCGAGCCTTAGGAGGGGGAGTTTTGAGCTTATTGACAAAGATAGAGACGTTATCACGGCGAATGGGCATCGGTTGAAGCATTATAGGTCGCCGGATGATGCGTGTATCATTTTTGATGATACCTTGATCTGATTTGGTACCGTCGTGACTCTATGACGTTAAACATGAGCGCTTGTTGAGAGCTTACTCTTCCGTTTTATTGCTTTATTTCTTTTGTGTGAGCAAGAAATTTTTATATTTAGGATGCTTACTAATCGGCAATTACATCTCTTTTCAAACTTAGTTTCGACTTACGTTTTTACTAAGTTTGGGGGGTGTGATGTTATTACCTCATTGAAGCATTAAGAGTATAATCTTTTCCTTGTATTGTTTGTTAGGGGAGTTGGTTTTTGCGGCCATATTGAAATTTTAATCGATTTTAATGTGACGATTTTTTACAACTTGCCTAATGTTCAGTGGTTTTTGGTTGTGTTTTCTTTTATGGAGATACTCATGAATGATGTTATGTGGAACAATTTTTGAAGTTGTGCTCTAGATTGTACCTAATGAAGTTGTGTTGAAGCTTGAATTATGTAGTGAATGAAGAACACTCAGTTTTGAAAATCAGGAGGAAGGTTCGACCAACTCTAGGAGTGGTTCGACCAGAGCCAGAGGTCGAACAAAAGCAGAGGAAGTCGAACCGGCATCGAAAGTTGTCCAAAGAGGAGGTTCGACCAAAGCCATAGTTGTTCGACCTGATCAGGAGGTCAAACCTATGGTCGAACCTGTCAGTTTGAAGCACTCTGTTTTCCAGAAGAGGGGTTCGACCAATTCAAGGAAGGTTCGACCTGTTTAGCAAGTCAAACCCCTGGTCAAACTGAAAAGATCATTTATCCAGAATAGAGGTTCGACCTCGCCATCCATGGTTCGACCTGTTCAGGTGGTCGAACCCGAGGTCGAACCAAGCCAGGTACGCGATTTAAGTTCGATTTTTCAGAGGGGTTCGATCATTTTTTCGAAACACCAAACCTCGAACCCTCTTCGAACCTCTACACCCTTGTACAAATTCTTTAATTACACTTGATTTCACACCGATTACACAACACTACACCTTGAATTATCGATTCAGTCGCGGATTTGGGCGGATTTCATCGCGAGTTAGGGCTGAAATCGCGATTTTTGGTTGTTGTGTGTTCTCGATCGGTTGTTCACCATGGGCAAGTCACAAGGTATGTTTTTCCAATTCAATTACTCTAGGATTGAAGGTTTAGGTAAGAAATTCGATGTGAATAAGAGGATTGATGTTGAGTATGGTTGAATTTCATGGTTAATGTTGATATTATGATTTGTTTCATATGAATTCTTGTTTCTTGGTTTTTGGTTGATTGATTATTGATAGAACTTGAATTTTTATGTTGATTGATCAAGGATATAGAACATATCATAGAATGAGCATGTTGATTTGGTTTGAAATTGATGAAATTGAAGTAGTTCATTGAGGGAAACATGTTGAATTTTTGATTGAATTGCTTGAATTGCTTAATGCATGCTTGTTGGTTATGTTTTGATGATTAAGGAAGGTGTAATTGAAGATGTTTTGAGAATATTGAATAAGCAAGTGGTGTTGAGATGATAGTTTGTTTGAATATGCATTGATGCTTGAAGTCTTGAGTAGAGTATGTGATGTGCTAGTACAATACTTGCTTTCTTGTCTTGTTGGTTGGATTGAAGTATTTGTTTTCAGGAAAGGGACAAGGATCAAGTAAAGGAAAAGGTAAAGCAGAGGAGGAAAGATCAAAGAAGAGGCATGACAGGCCTTCAAATTTGGACAAAGTGACAAGAAAACTGAGGCTACAAGATCGTTTACCTGATAACTTCAAGATTAGGATGCAAGATTGGGATGAGATTAAAGAGAAGTGGGAGGAAGTTTCAGACAAGATAGCTCGCACTCGATACCAAGATGATGAAGCGATGAGGATAATGAGAATAGGGGATGATATATTTTGGATGTTTGATCAAGTAGGGATCCGAAGATTCATGGAGTTGAAGAGGCCGACGTACTTCCATGTTACAGCGAAAGTAGTTTGCTCGTTTGAGATGGAGAAGGACCCGCTTGGATACCCCTATCGGTGTACGTTTCAGCTTGGTGGAGTGAGTAGGAGATGGATGTCTGAGGATTTCAATGAGCTATTTGAGACGCCTTTGGAGATCCCTCGTTTAGAAAATGCTGCATTCAGTGTAAAGCGGTTTTGGAGGAAGATCACTGGGGAGATTCGTGATTATAAGACCAAACAGGCTCGTGCTTCCGCAATAAAGAACCCTGTCTTGAGGTACATGGACCGCATTCTGAGCAACACGTTGTTCGCCCGCTCGGAGGGGAGTGTTGTGTCTAGAGGAGAGCTATATGCCCTGTGGTGTATGCTGAATGGAGTGAAGTTCAATGTTGGAGCTTATTTTATTGCGCAGCTGAATTGATTCAAGACCATTGGTTTTCAAAAGGTGAATATTGGAGGGTTATTGACGATCGTGGCTGAGCATTACAACTTGGATCTCACCGGCATTACACCAGTAGAAGGAGAACCCGATTTGATGATGAGCACGTGCGCGAAGGGAGGATTTGCCCATTTTAGAAATGGAGATTGGTTTTTCATGAGAGGTCTCAAACCTTTCAAATTTATGTTCCCCTTCGACGTGAGCAACTTGACAACTATTCAGGAAGCAAGGAATAAGCTAATGAATTCTCTTGGACACACCGCTTTATCCGTGGCAGTGAAGTCAGGTGGTGATTGGAGAGCAGTAGCACAGATATGTGCTGAGGGGAGGATGGCTTAGTTACAGCAGATTGTTGATCAAGGAGAGTTCCGTCCACCTCAGCCACAGCAGCCTGAAGAGGAGGATCAGGTAGATGAGCAGCCGGAGATGGAGATTCCGGGAGAAGAGCAGCATGATGCGCCTCAGCATGCTCCGGTACCGCAGCAGCGGCGAGCAGTTCCAGGTACTAGGGAGCAGCTTCGCTTGATTCATGAGCAGCTGATCGCGGTGGTAGCTGCGCAGCAAGAGACGAACAGGAAGCTCGCGCTCGCTAACGCCAACTACGCCACGCTGAACGAAAGGTACTCTGCCTTGGATGAGCGTGTTGGTAGAGTGAGTAGTCGAGTGGATATGATGGATAAGCACATTACCAGTCTGTGCCGAGCTGTGAAAAATAGAATGGATGAGGATGACGATGATGATGAGGATGATGATGCTCCTAGGGAGTAGTTTCAGGTTTCTTTTGGCTTCTCCGATTCATCTTATCTCCCATTCTTCTTTTTATTTTTACAGATTGGGGTGTGATTCATGTGTGAGTGGAATGTACCTGATATAGTTGATCTTGTATCATTGTTTTGTATATGAGTTATTGATTCTGTGCATTCATGTGTTTACTTGTTTATTTTCATTTGGAAAGAGCATGAATAATTTGTTAAGTATATGGAATTCATGAGGAATTGATTTTGATTATGTGCTATGAGGAGTATTAGGAATTGATTACCTATGTGAGGATTTGAGCCTTTATCATGATTAATCATGATAGTTTATTCTTGAGAGAATCATTTGTATGAACGTATTCTAGAACTTGGCTTGGAGTCTTGTGTGAAACTTACAATTGATGAAATATTAGGACATGATCTTAGGCCATTTTTAATTAATTGAGTCACTTAGCCAAATTTTACCTTTCCTAATAATTTTATAAATCTTTGGTAGCCCTGTTTGAGCCTTTTAAAAGCTTTTTCTTTGGCAAGCCAAATATAAGAGCCTTAATTACCTTATTTGAGCTTTGAAAATACCCTATTCATTGGTAGAGAGAGTAAGGTGAATAAGTGTGGAAGAAACGAAGGGAAGATGAAATGAGGTTCAGTAAGAAAAGTGCATGGTTAAATCTTGTTAGGGATAGTGCCTGAATTTGGTATCCCGAATTGCTTATACATGGGGCTTGAAGTTTTTAAGAAACAGCTGAACGATGTTCGAGAAGGGTAGTGCCTATAACTGGTACCCGAGTAATTAAAAGAAGAATGATGTTGATGCAAGGAAGAGAAGGAAAATTGAAAATTGCAAGTGCAAGAGGAGAATTGGAAGAGAATATGAAGCCGAATGAGAAATCAAGAACCTCCAAGGTAACTCTCTACTAGTGTATTAAGTTACAATGACCAAATTTTCCTACCCTTTCCAAAGAGCCAACGTTACAACCTAGAAGCAAGTCCTTTGTGATCCTAGTATTAATCTAATGTAAGTTGATTTTTGAGACCTTTGCCAAGCTTATGGTTACGCGTGAATATGAATTGATATGAGTGTTTATACTAGCCTATAGTGCCTCACGCACGAGCGAAAGAGAGTAAAGACTTATCTTGTCAGTGAGATTACTTAGTACTCCGAATGGTGTGTGATTGGATTGATTTTACATGAGTGACATATTTGATGCAAGTAATTCTTGTTTGATTCAATGAAGTGGCATGTGTAATATGTGTTGTACTAGATCTTGTTGAATTATACACGACTCCTGTGGTTTAAATTGGTTGCCTCGGGACGAGCACATGTAAGTTTGGGGGTTTGATGAGTGTGTAAATTCACAAGTTTGGCGCTATGTTTTGTGCTAGTTTTGGAGAGTTTTGATGTGGAAATAGGTGGAAAACCTATATATATTGTGAATTAGCATGAATCAGGTGTTAGTGGAGCTATTTGAGTGTTTTCTTAGCAAAAACGGAGTGAAAGAGCCAAGAATCGAAGAGACGGAGTCGAAGCCACGCGAACCACCCAAGAATTAGGTGGGTTCGACCTGGCTAGAAGAGGGTTCGACCTCTCCAGCAGGTCGAACCAACGTTGCTGAACGTGCAGAGATGGATTCGACCACGACTCGGCTGGTTCGACCTGGCCATCAGGTCGAACCATGGTCGAACCAGTTTGCAAGAAAGAGGATTCGACCACGACGTTTGAGTTCGACTTGCCAGTTGGTCGAATCGGGAGTGGGAGTTGTCCAGTGCTGAGGTTCAACCTGGGGTTCGACCAAGGCCTAATTGGTTCGACCTGTTCAGAAGGTCGAACCTGTGCAGAATTCTTCCAGTAGCGGGGTTCGACCTGTGGCCAGGGGTTCGACCTGTTTGACGTGGTCGAACCTATGTGCGAGAACTTACCTTATCCGGATTTTCGAGGCCGAAACGCTTGAGATCACTTAGAAAGTCCATTCCAAGCCCTAGAGACGTGATTACAAGTATAAAAAGAGGCTCATACAGAGAATAAAGGGAGCTTTTGATCGTCAATCGTAGGAGAGACAAGAGTAGAGGTGGTGATCCATCCGGAGGGCTGTGACAGAGGTTCGCTGAAGGTTCAAGTAAGAATGATCAATCAAACCATGATTGTTCCTAGATCAATCATGGGCTAGAACCACCTTGGTAGTTCTAGGGTTATGAAAGTTTCATGATGTAATTTGTGTTTCGTGTGTAAAACTCCGTACAACACTACCTGTGGTTTGTTTTATATAAGATTGCATATTTAATCCATACTCATAGTCGTTTTGTGCATCAATGATCGTTGTGTAGAGTCTGAATACATAACATGGTTATTGATTGAGTGCGTTCACTACTGAGCAGGGTTTATTGTTATAATTCTAAGTGAAGGGATTCCGAAGTATTATTAGAACTGTCTTATATGAATATTCATGAATTGAATTAAATTCGGATTGATGAATAGGATGAAGAGTATAACTTTATAGTACCTAAAAAGGGAGATCAAATCGGGTTAGATTCTAGACGTAGAAGATAATTGATTATGATAGTACCTAGAAAGGGGGGTGAAGCATATCTCTTGCTCCGATGTTATTCACACGTGTCAAGCGCATATTTACTTGTGTCTATAGAGTAAACTTGCATGGTCTAGTGATGCGTCCACAAACCACAGGGCAGAGTCGGACACCATCACATGAAAATACGAATTGCTAGTGAAACTGGATGACCCGACGAACTACCTATTATTCTTATTGATCACAACTCACTTTTCTCTACTCTTGCTATTTCTTTTGTTATTTTGATTAGAAGTTATTATCCATTATACCTATTCAACTACCAAACATAGTTTAAAATATACTAGAGGAATACAAAATTGATATTTATCCGTCCTGTGGGTTCGATATTGTAACTTGGTCATCTTCGCGACTACAATTGATATCCTTATACTTGAGGATTAATTTGTGTGTTGAGAAAACCCCTATCAAGTATATGGGACTCACCTAAAACAATTAATATATCATCATGGAACCCACATCCAATACTAATACATATACCTGATTATCGTAAAAATTTAGTAGATTTTATAGTCGTGTTCGTGTGATTTTTGCGTGTTTTTATATTATTTTTAGTATTTTATTCTTTATTTTTGTTGTTTTTATTTTTGGAGTAAAGTGTGTGGAATCATGCTATTTTTCATGTAGGAATAGGGTGTATTTGAGCAAAAATCAAAAAAGGAAGAAATAGGAATTAAATCTAGACGAAAACGAGAAAAAAAGGTTGCAGTTGAAAAGACAACGGATCTAGAAGAGGCCTACAACAACACTTTTACTGAGTATAGAGAATACCAGAATAGACAACGGCTGAAAGTGTTGTCTTTTAAGACCTCGAAAGCGTTGTCATATGTAGAAAACAGAGTTTGAAGATTTTTGTAACTGTATGAGATCTTCGATCGAGTATTATTCATCGGTCGAATTTTTTAACCCAAGAAGGGCTCCGATCCGCTACTTCGCGCAAGAGATAAGCCTACCCTCTCCTCCTTTAATTTAAAAATAGTGTGGAAGTATGCAGAAAACAGAGTTTGAGGATTTTTAAAATTGTACGAGGTCTTTGATCGAGTATTATTACTCGATCGAATTTTTTAACCCAATAAGGGCGCCAATCCGCTACTTAGCGCAAGAGGTGAGCCTGCCCTCTCCTTTAATTAAAAAGTAGTGTGGAATGATGAATCGAACCCGAGACCTCTGCATAGTCGGGCGCGCACGGAACCACTTGGCTACAGTAGGATCATAGTAATCAAACCGTACGGAATGATACTTGCACCGGTTTTTCAGAACCGATTTTTGAGCTAAAAAAGGCCCATTTCTCCACTAAAGCCCATTTTCTCCACTTAGGCCCATGAACCAATTTGTGCCCTAATTTTCTTAATTCTCTATACATATAAATACCCTCACCTTCATCTTTAGAGAACTCCCATTCCCATTCCCCAATTTTTGGAGGCCACACACCACATTTTCACACACACTCCTCTCCATTCATCCATTCTTCATTTCATCCACCTATTCTACTTGGTTTCTTCAAAATCCATCCTTCATCCCAACTCTCCACCAATCTAAGAAGGGAAAATCAAACAAGAAGTAAAGATTTGAACATGTTGAAGGAAGAGTTTGCCAAGTTTGAAAGGGAGGCTTCTCAACCTTTAATTTATGATTTTCTTCATTATTTAGTTCAAATGGAGTAAGTCATGGATTGTATTATTTTTTCAATGAATTGTAGTGGCTAGTCCTCATGTGAGGCTAGCCACATGATAGATTGAGACTATTCTAAATATGTAGGATTTTTAATAGTTTAATTGAATTGATTTTGGAATTTATCTCATGATCTATGATTACTTGATTCATGTTATGAATTGTGTGGTTAAATTCTCTATTCATAGTGTTAGGATGTCCATTCCAATATTATGTTTAGGGTTTTAATTGAATCATTTTATTATATGATCATGTATGTTAGTGTAGGGAGAGGTAAGCCATACCCTTCTTGTGCTTGGGGATATTCATGAGATAACACTTAGTTAATTGATCTTAATTGATTGTTAATTGAATGAGAAGAACTAAACTTATGATCATAGTACCTTCTAAGTGAATTGAGAGTAAGAATCAATCTTAGGGGCTTGCAAACTTGTAAAAAGTTTAGAACCTAATTGCCTTGGCCATAGGAATTAGAGGAATATATGTGATTGCGTCTATTCCATTTTCAATGATGTTTGCCATTAGAAACTTGCATGTTTAGATGATGTCTAGATCTTGATTGTGGTTAAGCCTTGCATACTTTTTAGATTGCTCACCATCACCCATTATCCTTCTCATATGTACATTTTCTATCTTTAATTGCTTTCTTAGTTGATAGTTTGTAGTGTAATTAAACAATCCTTTCATAGATTAGTCCTTATAGAGTGAAACATTTCTCGAATATGGATACATACACTTTCTCCCTTGAATTCGATATTATAAATTTTGTATTTGGTCACCATGTTCTACATAACGATAGAGTACGGTTACTCTTATCAATTTGTACTAAAATTGGCTTAAAATTCAATACCCACTTGACATTAAATATTATTGAAATTATTACTACTGGATACACACTCTAACAACTTATTTACACCGAGATACAATGAAAATAAAAAAAAACTACTAGATACATAATCTAATAATAAAGAGACAAAATTAACTCTTTTCTTTTTTAATTTAAAAAAGAGATTGCTATCGTTCTCTTCAATGAACCCTTTCTACTTCCTCTCTCTCTAAAAGAAACCCTAACGTGTGAATTTGCTAGAAGCTATTGCTGGCGAGTGGATCTAAACAGAAAACGACGAACTCCGGTCAACAGCGATCAAAACGTGGCAATCCTACAACAGCAATGGCAATTGACAGATCTGTGGTGATCGGCTACAGTAATGACTTTGGCTGAAAATTGTTTCGTAGCGGAAGGCGGCTGATGGGCTGTTAGTACTCGCGATTTCCGAAAGCAAGAGACAGATCTAGCGGAGGTGTCCTTGAATCCGCTAGTGAATGCGTGGTCTGCTGGGAGGATCCGACGGCGCCAACGGAGATAGGGTATCTGTGCGAAGGATTGTACGGGATAGGCGGTGGTGGAAGGTATATAGGGCAGGTGATGAGGGACGGAGGAGGAGGAGTTACAATTTTAATCCGCATTTGATTATAGATATACTCTTTCTTCTTCCCTTTCATCCATTGATTTGATTATTTTATTTTAAATTCATTTGTTATTTTTCTCAATTCAGAAGACTAACAATCTTTAGGATTTTTGAATGAGGATAGGATTCGTGGATCTGTTGTGTTGTAGGCAGGGGATGTGGTTTGGCTTGTATGTGGAGACAAAAAAGCTTGTCAATTGAGGGTTAATATTGGATTTGGAGCCCTTTTCTCAAGGCTTGTGCCGTCCCAATGTTCTCTGGATGAACTAATTGTTCCCAGCCACACCACCAAACTACACTATACTACTCTTTTTCTTTTGTAAATAGAAGAGAGAAAAACACACATGAGGATTGAGGGGTTTAATTTTTTTTATCAGATCCATTCATTTGGGTTTAAGGTTTTTATTTTTGTTCTCTTATATTTATCTGTGATACCATGAATGGTTGTAGGATTCATCCTGTAAATAACTCGATTCACTACTCATATGTTCATATTTTTATAAAATGTCGAATATGAATTTGCAGAGATTTTAATTCACTTCGTGCAGTAATGGAAAATTTGCATTTCGTGCAGAAAAATTAACTAAGCCCCCCACTCCCCACAAAAAACTTGCATTTCTTAAATAGAATCTGCATTTCATGCAGAAAAATCAATCAAAACAAAAAAAATTTAAAAAAATACATTTCTTAACTAGAATCTGGATTGTGTGCAGAAAAGTATGCATTTCATGTAGAAAAATCTGCATTTTGTGTGATTGCGTGCAGTTGGGAATTTAGGGGAAAATGCCATTAATTATGAGGAATTTGGGGGAAAATGCCATTAATTACGGGAATTGGGAGAGAAATCGAATTTGGGGAAAAATCTGCATTTCATGCATTTAATCAAAATAAGGGTAAATTTGGTAATCATTAATTAAATAATGTAGTTAGGAGTAATATTTTTTGGAGTGTGTACCTACATGTATAGTGTATCTAAGAGTAACCATCTCAATATTATTTCTTTCCACCCACTGTGTACTAAAATATTATACTCCTTAATTAACGTGCAAAAAGCAAACGTAAACATTAAAACGGGATGAAGGGAGTATTATTTATTTATTAAATAAATATTTTAAAATAAAATTTAATATCCCACGTAATACGTGGTTCATGTACTAGCAAATGTAGAAAACCAAGTAAATTTATTGGATTTTTATAAAAAGAAAGAATAGAATGATAATGGGAGTAGACATATGATAGATAAGTGGGGCGGTGATGTGAGGCTCCCATTTTGTAGATGGGAGTTAAATTAGTTACTCCTCACACACACTACAATGTATGATACAATGACCTATTTATAGGGGATAATGCTTAGTTACTAAGTATTCTTAGTTACTAAGTAATCTTTTATCTTAATTACTAAGTATTCTTAGTTACTAAGTAATCTTTTATCTTAATTACTAAGTATTCTTAGTTACTAAGTAATCTGTTATCTTAGTTACTAAGTAATCTCTAGTAAATGTGCATCAACTATTTTAACACTCCCCCTTGATGCGCATTTGGATGATCCGAGCTTTTCTCGTAGTATCTCGAACCTTGATCTTGGTAGAGCTTTTGTATTGTTGGCTATTTGAGCCTTTTTTCTTCAACTTTCACCAGGTCTCTGTTGCCCAGTTTCTTGATCTTTCACCAGGTCTCTGTTGCCCAGTTTCTTCGTCTTTCACTAGGTTTCTGTTGCCCAGTTTCTTCATATTTCACCAGGTCTCTGTTGTCCAGTTTCTTCGTCTTTCACCAGGTCTCTGTTGCCCAGTTTCTTCATCTTTCACCAGGTCTCTGTTGCCCAGTTTCTTCATGTTCCGCCAGGTCTCTGTTGCCCAGTTTCTTCATGTTCCACCAGGTCTCTGTTGCCTAGTTTCTTCATGTAGTTGTTGCACCCACTTGTCATACTCCTCCTTTAGTATATCTAAGGCTTCTTTGGATGTCTTTGCTCCACTCATCCTGGGAAATAGTGACTCTCCAAGTTGCCTTCTCCTCTTTTTGTTTAGTTTTCTTTGTCTATATTAGACAAAGATGTTTTGTCCGTTGGGACATGTTTTTGTTTAGTTTTCTTTGTCTGCATTAGACAAAGATATTGTGACCGTTAGGACATCGTATCCTTTATCAACAGTCTCCCAAATGACCTTGAGACATGAAGTATGTCTTCATTTGATGGCTCAACACTGTAGCCTATGTCTGTGAATGTTGGGATTGGTTTTCATATGTATTGGATAGAGAGGACATTTTTGGAGGCTTTTGGAATTGTTTGGATAGTAGTTTGCGGAAGCTTATTTTGAACCCAGTTATTGATCCAACCGGGTTCTGATACCATATTGGATTTTTATAAAAAAGAATAGAATGATAATGGGAGTAGACATAGGATAGATAAGTGGGGCGGTGATGTGAGGCATCCCATTTTGTAGATGAGAGTTTAATTAGTTACTCCTCACACACACATTACAATGTATGATACAATGACCTATTTATAGGGGATAATACTTAGTTGCTAAGTATTCTTAGTAACTAAGTAATCTTATATCTTAGTTACTAAGTATTCTTAATTACTAAGTAATCTTTTTATCTTAGTTACTAAGTAATCTTTTATCTTAGTCACTAAGTAATCTGTTATCTTAGTCACTAAGTAATCTCTAGTAAATGTGCATCAACTATTTTAACAAAATTAAAGGAAACTTTAATAAATGAAAATTCATATCCGTACCTGTTAATTCGTTTTCCCCGAGATTCAGGACTGTTAGCATGGTAAGATTTAAAATATATGTTGAGATGCTGCCACTCAGTTTATTGCGCAATAGATTCAAGAATTGCAAAGAAGACATATTCTTGAAAATATGACCTAGTGTGCCTGTTATCTGATTCCGTGAAATATCAAACTCGACCAGGTTTTGAATATTACCAATTTCATTAGGTATGTCACCTGTATTAATTATAATATGTTAGCAAAAAACATTTGAAGTGATTGGAAACATGTAACAAGAAAATGATGAAGGTATACCTTGTAACTGGTTTCCCCAAAGATATAAATATCGAAGAGATACGAAATTTCCAATGTCAGCAGGTATCTGCCCACTCAAAGAGTTTTTAGCCAATATAAGATTCTGAAGTTGTGTGCAGTATTTAGATAGATTTAATGGAATTTGGCCGCTCAGTTTATTGTCCTCTACATATAAAGCTTTCAAGGATGACATATTTTTGAAAATATGATCATCTAATGTGCCTGTTATCTGATTCCGTGAAATATGAAACACAAGCAGGTTTTGAAGATTGCCAATCTCTTGCGGTATATCACCTGAATTAAAATTTGAAATAAGATGAAAATATCGTATGTCCATACATAAAAAATGTAAATAACACATTGTGCGCATGATGAAATGTGGAAATCGTCATTATGTAATTCAATTGAGAAGTAATAAAATATTCTCCATATTAAAGCTTTTGGTAGCTTTTCTATAACTTGTAAATCTGGATTTTCTAGATTTCTATATCGTAGTTATAAAATTACTAATTAATATGAAATGAAGATAGATTCAATCGTGTAAAAAAGAAAAAGTGTACCTTGTAATTGGTTTTCCCCAAGATATAAATATTGAAGGGATTTCAAGTTCCCGATTGCAGAGGGTATCTGCCCATTCAAACTATTGTTTACCAATGAGAGATATCGAAGTTGAGTGCAGTTGGATAGATTTGATGGAATTTGGCCGCTCAGGTGATTGTCGGCTAGGTAAATCTGTTCAAGGTATGGAAGATTCCGACACATGTCTAAGGGAAGACTGCCGCTCAATTCATTTAATGTGAAAGCAATTGTTCGTAAGGTGGATATGTTATATATGGCTGATGGTATAACACCTGTGAGATGATTGTTTTGGATGGCCAGAGATTCCAGATTATGAAGTCTTCCCAACTCCTGTGGAATTTCACCATGGAGGGGATTGTAAGAAAGATCAAGATGTTGCAGGTTATTTGATAAATTTGAGAAGGATTTCGGGATGAAACCAGTAAGGATGTTGTTTCTTAGGGATAGATACTCGAGTTTAGATAAAATGCCAAACCAGGATGGAATCTCTCCGATGAAGTTGTTATAAGAGAGTCTTAAAAACTTCAGCTTGTGGAGGAGAGAGAACTGCTGAGGCAAAACTCCGGTGAAGTGGTTGTAGCTGAGGTCCAAGGAGACGAGGAAGGAGATGTTTCCTAGCTGCGGTGGAAGAGTGCCGCAGAGACCTATGCCGGACATATTCAGAGCCCTCACTCTGCGGTGGCGCACCCCGCAGCTGACACCAATCCAACTGCAAACAGAGCTGCTTGTATTCGTCCAATTACTTGTAATCATACCATAGGGATCGAAGGTGACATGAGATTTTAGAGAAATGAGAGCAGATCCATCTGAGTCCAGACTCGTGGCTAGACAAGGAACTTTGAAGGCTATCAGCAACAGTAATGAAATATTAATTAAGCAACGAGTTTTATCCATGGCAGCTAATATTGTAATCATAATAATAATGCTCGTTTCATATATATATATATTTATATTGAGAAAATATAAATAAAAATATGGGAAAAGTAGTGAGTGGTTACAAACTCGATGGATTTTTTTATTATTTCATACCATTTGAATATGATTTATTTATTTTGGAAAAAGCATACTATAAGTTTGTGGAAGTAAACAAAAGGAGGACATTGGACCCCACCGTGGGTACTCCAATCTATTTGCATTTGATCTGTCATCTGTGTGAATTTAAATTCATTACAAAGTGATAAGTGCCAGCTGTCCTACAAGGTGCACCCGTGATCATTCTTTTAACTATAAAATAAAAATATAATCTTACTCTAAAAATTATTACTATACCTTAAAATAAATTTTTACCCTAGACATGAACACAAGGTCAAAAAAAATATATATATACTCTCTTCGTTTCAAGTAGTAGATTGAAAGATATACTTTAGAGTGTATATTAGGTGCACCCGGGTGTACCTTGCACCCATATTTGTATAACTTTTTATTGTATTTTGTATACATGTTATTCTCTTTTGTATACGTGTTTTGTAATATTTGTATACTTTATTCACACTAAGTTTTTCATTAAAAAAATAAGCATTCATATGTGTATAACTTTTTATTCAATAGTGTATACATGTATTTTAATAATGGTACATTTTTTTACACTCAATTTTTTATTAAAAAAATTAACAATTAAATTGTATACATTTTTACTCATAATTGTATATGTTTTTGCTTATATTTGTACGTGGGTGCACACAAAGCTTCGTGTGCACCCGGGTGCACACTATATTTAGTCTATACTTTAATATAAAATGGGTAGTTGTATTAGTATTGTGTGTGGTCCCATGAAAATATATTTATTGTTTTGTGTGAGTCTCATTTAAAAAAAGGAAATATAATGATTGAAATTATACGCTCAAATTAGAAATATGTAAAGATTGAAATTGGTACGGAGGGAATAAACTGCAAAATTAAGTTGTACGTTAAAAAAACTCTATATGTATAAGGGGTAATTGATTTTTCTTGGCCTTTACTGCTTCACTAAGATAATTACTTTCTACGTAAATACAAATTAAGACGCTTTATTTCATTGGGGAGAAAAATGAGGCCAAAGATTTATCTATTCGGAGACTCCATTACAGAAGAATCCTTTGAAGATGGTGGATGGGGTTCTTCTCTTGCATATCATTTCTCTCGCACAGTAAGAATTGTTTTCTTTTTCAATTCATAGGTTACATTCGACTGGCTTTTTTGATGTTTCTGTTTGTTTGATGTTGTGGGGTTGTACTTAATTGGCTTTTTGGAGGCGGATGTGGTGTTGAGGGGCTACAATGGGTACAACACCAGATGGGCGTTAATGGCGAAAGATAAGGTGTTTCTACAGGTGGAGAACGGTGTTGCGCCGCTAGCTGTGGTTGTGTTTTTTCGGCGCCAATGATGCCTCTCTCCTGGACACATGCCGTGGGTCTCTACACGTGCCTATTGATGATACAAGCAAAATATTGTTGGATTTCTCAAGGTACAACTCAAAATTATGATCTTCTCTCGGTACAAATTAATTTTTTTAAATTTCAATTTCAATAGTTGGTACAAATTAATTTTTAAATTTCAATTTCAGTAGTTGGTTGTAGGTAGAGTTTTATTTTTAGCTGAATGTATAGCAATATAAACATGAAATATAAATATATTGAATATTCCAACAATTGGATTTTTTTTTTCTTTATCATTCTATTGATCCTTATCTTGTAATATTGATATATGAATATGAAAATATTATTAATATTTTTCAATCACGATGTTAACAAGTTAGAAAATTTTCATGTATAATTGTCATGATGAACTAACAAGACCATGTTAAACATGGTTGTTACCATCCTTAAACGTGCATTTGATGCGATGTTCAATAAATATGTTAAAATAAAATTTAATATCCCACGTAATACGTGGGCATGTACTAGCAAATGTAGAAAACCAAGTAAATTAAAGGAAACTTTCGTAAATGAAAATTCATATCCGTTTTCCCCGAGATCCAGGACTGTTAGCATGGTAAGATTTAAAATATGTGTTGAGATGCTGCCACTCAGTTTATTGCGCAATAGATTCAAGAATTGCAAAGAAGACATATTCTTGAAAATATGACCTAGTGTGCCTGTTATCTGATTCCGTAAAATATAAAACTCGACCAGGTTTTGAAGATTACCAATTTCATTAGGTATGTCACCTGTATTAATTATAATATGTTAGCAAAAAACATTTGTAGTGATTGGAAACATGTAACAAGAAAATGATGAAGGTATACCTTGTAACTGGTTTCCCCAAAGATATAAATATCGAAGAGATTTAATATTCCCAATGTTAGAGGGTATCTGCCCACTCAAAGCGTTGTCAGACAATGAAAGAGTCTGAAGTTGTGTGGATAGATTTGATGGAATTTGGCCACTCAGTTTATTGCCCCATACATATAAACCTTGCAAGTAAGACATATTTTTGAAAATATGATCTAGTGTGCCTGTGATCTGATTCCCTCCCATTGAAAACTCGACCAGGTTTTGGAGATTACCAATCTCCTGCGGTATGTCACCTGTATTGATTATAATATGTTTACGAAAACATTTGAAGTGATTGGAAATATATATGCGTGTAACAAGAAAATTATGAAGCTATACCTTGTAACTGGTTTCCCCCAAGATTTAAATATCGAAGAGATACGAAATTTCCAATGTCAGCAGGTATCTGCCCACTCAAAGAGTTTTTAGCCAATATAAGATTCTGAAGTTGTGTGCAGTAGTTTGATAGATTTGATGGAATTTGGCCGCTCAGTTTATTGTCCGCTACAGATAAAACTTGCAAGGATGACATATTTTTGAAAATATGATCATCTAATGTGCCAGTTATCTGATCCATGAAATTAGTAACTAATATAAAATGAAGATAGATTCAATCATGTAAAAAAGAAATAAAGTGTACCTTGTAATTGGTTTTCCCCAAGATATAAATATTGAAGGGATTTCAAGTTCCCGATTGCAGAGGGTTTCTGCCCACTCAAACTATTGTTTACCAATGAGAGATATCGAAGTTGAGTGCAGTTGGATAGATTTGATGGAATTTGGCCGCTCAGGTGATTGTCGGCTA
This sequence comes from Pogostemon cablin, assembly GCA_023678885.1. Taxonomy (NCBI): domain Eukaryota; kingdom Viridiplantae; phylum Streptophyta; class Magnoliopsida; order Lamiales; family Lamiaceae; genus Pogostemon; species Pogostemon cablin. The sequence goes on from CM042973.1 coordinate 2,312,298, forward strand.
GGTAAATCAGTTCAAGGTATGGAAGATTCCGACACATGTCAAGGGGAAGACTGCCACTCAATTCATTTGATGTGAAAGCAATAGTTCGTAAGGTGGATATGTTATATATGGCTGATGGTATAACACCTGTGAGATGATTGTTTCCAGATTATGAAGTCTCCCCAACTCCTGTTGAATCTCACCACGAAGGGGATTGTTAGAAAGATCAAGATGTTGCAGGTTATTTGATAAGTTTGAGAGGAATTTCGGGATGAAACCAGTGGAGGTGTTGTTTCTTAGGGATAGATACTCGAGTATAGATAAAAAGCCAAGCCAGGGTGGAATTTCTCCAGTGAAGTTGTTAACTTTGAGAGAAATAAACTTCAACCGGTGGAGGAGAGATAACTGCTGAGGCAAAACTCCGGTGAAGTGGTTGTAGCTGAGGTCCAAGAAGACGAGGAAGGAGATGTTTCCTAGCTGCGGAGGAAGAGTGCCGTGAAGACCCATGCCGGACATATTCAGAGCCCTCACTCTGCGGTGGCGCACCCCGCAGCTCACACCAATCCAACTGCAAACAGAGTTGCTTGAATTCATCCAATTTCTCGTAATCATACCATAGGGATCAAAGGTGACATGAGATTTTAGAGAAACGAGAGCAGATCCATCTGTGTCCACACTCGTGGCTAGACAAGGAATTTGGAAGGTTAATGGTAAGAATAATAGCAATAGTATTGCCAATGAAATATCAATTAAACAACCACTTCCATCCACGGCTAGCTGCTAACATTGTAGTGATGATAATAATTATAATGCTTATAATTCCAATAGTTGACAGATATATATTTTTGAGAAAATAAAAATATGGGAAAAGTGTGTGGTTACAAAATCGATGGATTTTTTTTTAATTCTTTCTATATATAAATTTAATGATTTGATAAAGAGAACTTGCACGACATAAAAGCAAATTTATTTATTGTGATTCAGATATTTATATCATTCCATTTGAATATGATTTATTTTTTATTTTGGAAAAAGTAGAATAAGATAATGTTATTGTTGTACACAAGTTGGTGGAAGTGAACAAAAGGGCATTCATATCACATGCCATTTTAAAATTATTGAAAATTGGACCCCACCGTGGGGACTCTCATTTTAAGATCAATGGCTGCAAATCCATCAACATTGTTTCAGTACTTGATTTCATTATCATGTTTAAATCCATAATAAACAACTCTCAATTATGTAACTTCAATCTTTTAACTATAAAATAAATTCTTACCCTAGACATGAACACAAGGACAAAACAAATTATAAACTACAAAATTAAGTTGTACGTAAAAATCAGTTACGCAGTGCTTTGCCAAAACTCTATGTGTATAAGACTATAAGGGGTTGATTTTTCTTGGCCTTCACTGCTTGTGAAGTAAATCTTAAGTGTGTGCATGGTGAAGTGCCACATGGAGGATTGTTAGTGGTTCAGCATGTGTGTGTTGGCATGAACCATGCATGGCAATGAGCTGGAAGAAAGAAAGCAGCTCATTCAACTGCCAAACCTGCTCAACCGGTGAATGGTGAGTAGGGTGTGTTCGGCTGTTATTTTGGAAGGTTTAAGTGATCGGTTTGTGTCAGTTATCAACATGAATCGATAGCCCAATGATCAAGCAAGAATCTAGGGTTTGTTACATTCAGTTTTGACAGCTGGCATGAGGTGGAGAGATTCCCAAAGCTCAGCCAATCAAATGATCCCGTAACCGCCATGCATGTGATCATAGCATATTTAAGCTTGTTTCCAGCTTCATTCTGATTGATTCCTCTCATTGTAAACTCATCAATAAAGCATGTTCTCCCTCTACAGTGGATGTAGGTTCTTTATGAACCGAACCACTTAAATCCATCGTCCAAAAAAAGGCTTTTAGTTTACACACATTACACACACCACAAGCAATCTGCAAATTATCAGTTTTATCACTAAGTTGAAGTTCTTAATCTTTTGGTGTTGAATCTGATATACTCATTGATAGAATCAGTGTGTATACTTAAGAAGTGGCGCCGTCTGTGGGAATCGCAGGCCATTATCAAAGAAGAAACAACAATCAACAAGAAGCAGTTTGAAAGAAAAGGAAGATAGGATGGTGTCAACCAAGTTTGACATCGAAAGATTCACAGAGAAATCCGATTTTGGATTATGGAAGATTAAGATGAAAGCCATCCTAGTTCAACAAGGATTGGTGAAGGCTATTCAACCTGTTCCTGCAAACGAAGCAGTAGCCATGGATGCACAAGCACAGCTGGCAGATGATGAAATGCAGGAGAAAGCATTGAGTGCTATAGTTCTGTGCCTTGGTGACAAAGCACTAAGGGAAGTTCAGAGAGAAACAACCGCCAGAGGATTATGGAAGAAACTTGATGATCTCTACATGGTAAGATCTCTGGCCAACCGTTTATGTCTAAAGCAGAAACTATACTCTTTCAAAATGGTTGAAGATAGATCTATTCTGAGTCAGCTTGATGAGTTTTCTAAGGTGTTAGATGATTTAGAAAATGTAGATGTGAAATTAAATGATGAAGATAAGGCTGTGATTCTCTTATCTGCACTTCCAAAATCTTTTGAGAATCTGAAAGATACTTTGTCATTTGGAAGTAAAGAAACTATAACTTCAGAAGAAGTTGTATTAGCCTTGAAGACAAAAGAACTTCAGAAAGTTTCAGAGGGTGGTAATGGTTCAGGTGAGGGATTAGTGATCAAGAAAATTGATCATGGTAAAAGAAATTATAAGAAGCCTGGATCAGATAAGAAACATGAAAATAAAAGAGATGATCAGTCCAACTCAGATAAAGATGGGAGAAAGTGTTTCCACTGCCATGAGCCAGGACATTACAAGAAGAATTGCTATAAGTTTAAAGCATTGAAGGCCAAGAAGGCTGATGCAGATAGACAAGGGCAAAGAAATCAAGCAAATCAGGTTGCTGGAGCTCAAAACAGAAATGATCAGAACTTCATTGAAGTACTAGCCATCAGTTCATTAAGAATTGCAGAAGAGTGGGTACTTGATTCAGGTTGTACATTCCACATGTCACCAATGAAGCACTGGTTTGCTGATTTGAAGCTTCAGAATGATGGTTCTGTCCTGCTTGGAAATGACTATACCTGTCAGATTAGGGGAGTTGGTTCCATCAATTTAAAATTGCATGATGGAAGTATTAGGGTGCTCTCTGATGTGAGATATGTTCCTGAATTAAAAAGGAATTTGATCTTATTAGGAGTGCTTGCTGACATTGGATATGTTTGTGAATTAAGGAAAGAAGTTCTTACAGTAATGAGAGGAAAAACAGAAGTGATGAGAGGCATCAGGAGAAGGGATTTATATCTTCTGGAAGGGAGCACATTTGTTGGTCAAAACAATGTGGTAACAGAAAGGGAGGATATAAACCTATGGCATAAAAGACTTGCTCACATAAGTGAGAAGGGTCTCCAAGAGTTAGCAAGACAAAAGGTTATCAGTGCTGGTGCATCAGAGAGATTGAATCAGTGTGAAGACTATATAATTGGTAAAGCTAAGAGACTGAAATTTGGAGTTGGTGATCACAATAGCAAAGGAAAGCTAGATTACATCCATTCAGACTTGTGGGGGCCTTCAAAAACATTAACCAAAGGTGGAGGCAGGTACTATATCTCTTTTATTGATGATTATAGTAGGAAAGTATGGGTATATATCTTAAAGTCCAAAGATGAAGCATACAATACCTTCAAGAATTGGTTAATGGAAGTAGAAACCAGTTCAAACTGTAAGCTTAAAACATTTAGAACTGATAATGGATTAGAGTATTGTTCTGATGAGTTTAATAGATACTGCAAAGAAAGGGGAATAGTCAGACATAGGACTGTCCCTGGTACACCACAACAAAATGGTGTGGCTGAGAGGTTAAATCAGACAATTCTTGAAAGAGTAAGATGTATTCTTAGCAGCTCAGGTCTTTCAAAGAGTTTTTGGGGTAAGATAGTTGCAACTGTAGTTTTTCTCATTAACAGAAGCCCCTCAACTGCTTTGAAACTCAAAACACCACAGGAAGTGTGGAGTGGAAGAGCTGCAGATTACAGTATACTCAAGGTTATAGGGTGCTTAGCTTATGCACATGTGAAGCAGGATAAGCTAGCACCAAGAGCTGTTAAATGCATCATGATTGGCTATCCAAAAGGAGTAAAAGCTTATAAGCTATGGTGCATGGAAACCAACAAGTTTCTGATCAGCAGAGATGTTACATTCAATGAGAGGATAATGCCACTTAAAATTCAAGATAATGTAAATGGATCTGAGTTTGAGGTGGAGCCAATCAGGACTAAACAGAATGTGACAGATCAAAGTTCTTCTAGACATGATCAGCTTCAAACTGTTGATGCTGATGGTGAAGACAAAGATGAATCAGGGAATGATGAAAACATGCTTAACAATTATCAATTAGCAAGGGATAGGGAAAGAAGGAATATCAAGCCTCCTGTAAGATTTGCTGAGGCTGATATAACCTCCTTTTCTTTATATACAACTATGGATATAGATGCTTATGAGCCTAGGAACTACAATGAGGCTGTTACTTGCAAAGAAAAGGACAGTTGGATTATTGCCATGGAAGAGGAATTGCTTTCCTTGGAAAATAATGAAACATGGAAGATTGTTAGGAGGCCTAGGGATCATAAGTTGATTAGCTGCAAATGGATATTCAAGAAGAAGGTCTCAGCAGATAGCACAGTTGGGATCAGATTTAAAGCAAGACTAGTTGCAAGAGGTTTTTCACAAAGAGAGGGGATAGACTATAATGAAATATTCTCTCCAGTTGTGAAGCATTGTTCTATAAGAATTGTACTAGCCTTGGTAGCTCAGTTTGATCTAGAACTACACCAGATGGATGTCACAACTGCTTTTCTACATGGAAAACTAGAGGAACAAATTTATATGGAAGTTCCAGAGGGGGTTGCTGTTCATGAACCAAATACTAAGGCTTGTCTGCTTCTGAAATCTTTATATGGACTTAAACAAAGTCCAAGAAGGTGGTATTTGAGGTTTGATGAGTATGTTATCAGATGTGGATTCAAAAGAAGCACATATGATAGTTGTGTGTACTTTAAACATGATAATGAGTGTCATGTATACTTGTTATTGTATGTTGATGATATTCTCATTGCCTGCAAGTCCATGGAGGGAGTTTTAGCAGTAAAGGACATGCTAAAATCTGAATTTGATATGAAGGACTTAGGGGAGGCAAAGGTGATCCTAGGGATGCAAATTGTTAGGGACAGATCAGTTGGTACAGTTGTGTTGCATCAGGGTTCTTATTTGGAGAAGGTCTTAAAGAGATACAACATGGACTTGTGTAGGTCAGTCTCTACTCCAGTAAAGCAAGGGATCAGCTTATCTTCAGAAAATGCTGCTAAAACCAGTGAGGAAATTGAAGACATGAAGAAGGTTCCTTATGCAAATGCTGTTGGAAGTATCATGTATTCAATGGTATGCTGTAGACCTGATCTGGCTTATGCTATGAGCATAGTCAGTAGGTTCATGAGTAATCCAGGGAGAGAACACTGGGAAGCTGTCAAATGGATTCAGAAGTACATCAGAGGCTCAACAACAACAGGTTTGAAATTCAATAAGTTTAATACTAACAATGACTTTCTTGCAGGTTTTGTTGATGCTGATTATGCAGCAAATTTAGATACAAGGAAATCTCTTTCAGGCTATGTGTTTTGCTTGTTTGGTACTGCCATTAGTTGGAGAGCAACACACCAATCAGTGGTGGCTCTATCAACAACAGAGGCTGAATTCATTGCACTCACAGAGGCTGTGAAGGAGGGTATGTGGCTGGTAGGGATTCTGAAAGAATTTGGCATTGAACAGAAGTCTGTGGTTATCAGTTGTGACAATCAGAGTGCTATACACTTGTCAAGACATCAGGGATATCATGAAAGAACAAAATACATTGATGTGAGAATGTATTTTGTAAGAGACATGATTGAAGGTGGAGAAGTTGTGATCTGCAAGGTTGATACTACTAGAAATCCAGTAGACTTTCTTACTAAACCTCTTGCTACCTCAAAATTTGAGCTATGCAAGAGCTCGATCAATGTGTGTTGATAAGTCGAAAGAGTTAGCTGCTCTCACTAAAAGCAGTGGAAAGAGTTAGCTGCTCTCATTCAAAGGCAGTGGAGTAAGAGGGAGAGGTTTGATAGTTTCAAATAAGATTTAAGGTGGAGATTTGTGAAGTAAATCTTAAGTGTGTGCATGGTGAAGTGCCACATGGAGGATTGTTAGTGGTTCAGCATGTGTGTGTTGGCATGAACCATGCATGGCAATGAGCTGGAAGAAAGAAAGCAGCTCATTCAACTGCCAAACCTGCTCAACTGGTGAATGGTGAGTAGGGTGTGTTCGGCTGTTATTTTGGAGGGTTTAAGTGATCGGTTTGTGTCAGTTATCAACATGAATCGATAGCCCAATGATCAAGCAAGAATCTAGGGTTTGTTACATTCAGTTTTGACAGCTGGCATGAGGTGGAGAGATTCCCAAAGCTCAGCCAATCAAATGATCCCGTAACCGCCATGCATGTGATCATAGCATATTTAAGCTTGTTTCCAGCTTCATTCTGATTGATTCCTCTCATTGTAAACTCATCAATAAAGCATGTTCTCCCTCTACAGTGGATGTAGGTTCTTTATGAACCGAACCACTTAAATCCATCGTCCAAAAAAAGGCTTTTAGTTTACACACATTACACACACCACAAGCAATCTGCAAATTATCAGTTTTATCACTAAGTTGAAGTTCTTAATCTTTTGGTGTTGAATCTGATATACTCATTGATAGAATCAGTGTGTATACTTAAGACTGCTTCAATAAGATAATTCTACATAAATACAAATAAAAACGCTTTATTTTATTAAGGAGAAAAATGAGGCCAAAGATTTATCTATTTGGAGACTCCATTACAGAAGAATCCTTTGAAGATGGTGGATGGGGTTCTTCTCTTGCAAATCATTTCTCTCGCACCGTAAGAACTGTTTTCTTTTTCAATTCATAGGTGTTGTTTCTGTTTGTTTGATGTTGTGGGATTGTAATTCGCTCGTTGGAGGCGGATGTGGTGTTGAGGGGCTACAATGGGTACAACAGCAGATGGGCTTTAATGGCCAAAGAGAAGGTGTTTCCACCGGCGGAGAATGGTGTTGCGCCTGTAGCTGTGGTGGTGTTTTTCGGCGCAAATGATGCCTCTCTCCTGGACGGATGTCGTGGGTCTCTACATGTGCCTATTGATGAGTACAAGCAAAATCTCCGCGCCATTGTTGGATTTCTCAAGCTACAACTCAAAATTATGATCTTCTCTCGGTAGAAATTAATTTTTAAATGTCAATTTAAATACTTGGTTGTAGGCAGAATTTTATTTTTAGCTGAATGTATAGTAATATCAACATAAAATATATATATATTGAATATTCCTGAATGTTCCACATATTGTATTCTGTTTTTTTTTTTTTTTCCTTCTATTAATCCTTAGCTTGTAATCTTGATATGTGAATATGAAAATATTATTAATATTTTTCAATTACAGTAATTAGGATCTCAACAAGTTAGAAAATTTTCATTTATAATTAATTGTAATGATGAACTAACAAGACCATCTTAAATATGGTTACCATCAATAAACGTGCTTTTTTTTTTTTGAACAAGCAAAAAGTTTTATTCAATTAAAAAATATATTACAAGAGCACAAGAAAAATAAACGTGCATTTGATGAGATGTTCAATAATATGTTTGATTCTTATTCTTACATGTAGATGCAATGGCCTTCTACTCGCGTTATCCTTATCACACCTCTGCCAATTGATGAAGATGCACGTCTGCAGTTAATATTCTATCCACATATATCACAATCAAATTATGTGGTGTTTTTAAGCATTATTGAAAACTTTCCACACATTATGACAACTTGGGGACCTTAACCTGCCAGTGGAAATAAGACAATGACTTTAAGCATGTGAGTGGACCCTTAATATTTTTGGCAATATGTAAAATATTTTGCAGTGACCCTAGTGTTGATAGTGCATATGGTCTACCTGAGAGAACAAACGAGGCTGCCGGTGCCTATGCTAAACAATGTCTAAAAGTTGCAAGTGAGTGTGGAGTTTTGGCCGTCGAACTTTGGACAAAAATGCAGCAGATTCCGGGGTGGCAGAAGACGTATTTAAGGTAGCATTTTATCTACAATTTGAGGTGGACAAAATAGAACTTGATATTTATGCATGGTTTCTGATTAATATTTTAAATAAATGCAGAGATGGTCTGCATCTAAATGCAAAAGGTAGTGCAATCGTTTTTTGAAGAAATGATAGGCGTGCTTATGAAAGACGGCATTAGTGTAGAGACATTACCAGTCGATCTTATGGATCGTGACGATCCACTCAAGTCTTTCGATTACCTGACTAGCTCAGCTTCGGCCTCCTACTGATCCTGCTATTTCCTATATATGTAGTCTACTTGTTAAGTAGATTTAACTAGGAAAGTACTCCCTCCGCCCGAACTTATGTTCACCGCTACTGTAGATACGGAGTTTAAGAAAGTTGTTTTTTGACCAACTTTATTGATTTTTTAAGGGTATTGTTGTATTTTTAGTTAATAAATAAATTATTAAGTACGTTATCCGTGTTAGGTGAGAGTTTATCTTTGAAATTAAGAGAACTTTTGAGGTTGTTGGTGATGTGAAGTTTCTTTCTTTGGATTGTGAAAATAAGTGTGGAACGAACGTAAACGGAATATGTGAATATAAGTATGGAACAGGAGGAGGGAGTATTATTAAAATAGTTGATGCTAGATGACAAGAAAATATTCACATGGGTTGCTTTTTTATGTACGAACCGGCTCCAGACTAAAATACATTTTTGTTACTCGTTTAAAACATAGATACCGCGGTTTGGGTTTAACTGCACCACTGTTACTTTTTACACGGTTCCACACACGTGTTTGCCTAGCTTATAAAAAATAAATAAATTATTAAATGATTCCACGAATATCAATGATGACTACAAACTGAATTTTCATGACCTTATCCCCTTATGCAAGATTTCTGTATTTTCTTGTCATTTAGCAATTATACTACTTTGATAATGTTTTCCATGTAAAATCTAAATAATTTTTTTATGCTAAAAATTACTCTCTCCGGCCACTTGAAAGGTATTCATTTTACCATTTTGGGTGGCAGTTCAAAAGTATCAATTTTTAATATAAGGGACCCACATATGGCCCATCACACTACAAAAAAACTATTTTTTTACCAACAAAATCCGTTGGTAAAGTGGTGGTTGGTAAATTTTTTGCAACGAAAAATCAATTCCGTTGTTAAATAATTCTATTGGTAATTCGTTGGTAATTTATATAAAGATTTCCTTGGTAATTACCAACAGATTGAATTCCGTTGGTAAAATAGAGAATAAATCCGTTGACATTCTATTGCTAATAGAAAAATGTCATTTTGATTGCTAATTCATTGGTAATTACTAACGGATTGAATTCCGTAGCTTAAAATACTTTTTTTAATAGTTTCACGTCACTCTAAATCAACTACTTACTACCACACATATTACTATTTTATCTATGTACAAAAAATAAATTGATATATTTCAAGTGATCGGAGGGAGTATTATAAGCATTAAAATTACAAAATTAGTTCCGTAGGTAATTCATTTGTCCTAGAAGTTCTTCATTTTTTACATCATCAATTTTGGATTTTAAACTATTAACTTTGTAAAATAAGTTTCATTTTAAAGTATTATCTTTGCAAAATAAATCCTAAAACTCTAAATTGTAGTCATTTTAATTTTTATTTATTGACTAGGCTCAAAGAATTTGCTAAATACACATTCATGTGTCCTTCTGAATAACTTACAGTATATGCATATGTAACTGAAAGTAAAATTAAGGAATAATATCAAATTTTTGGACCAATTTGGAATTGAGATCTTTTCAAGGGGGAAAAAAATGCATTTCTTTTTTCTAATATGTAAAAAAATGTGTCATTTTAGGGATAGCCATTGAAAGTTGAGGACCGCTTTTACAAAAAAGGTATATTTTGGGGAGGAAAAATAATACTTCCTCCATATACTCCTATACTCTCTTGTACACTTTATTTAAAAAAACACCACTTATTAACACAAGTAATATATTTTATCCTTTATTTATTCACTAAAAAGTACCATTATACCCCTAAAAGTCAAAATTTTTAATTTATTTTTGTGCCAAGTCAAAGGTGAAAACAAATACTCCCTTCGTCCCCTTGATACATATCTATTTTTTTATTTTGTTCCGTCTCATTACAAAGTACTCCCTCCGTCCCAACTTAAGAGTCTCATTTTCTTTTGGGCACGTGGATTAAGAAGTATTATTATTTAATGTGTAGTGGGTAGTTGTATTAGTGGGTGTGGGGGCCCAATGTTTTAATTATATTAGTGGGTGTGTGTGGGTCCCATGTGTCCAAAAAAGGAAATGAGACTCTTTGGGTGGGACGACCAAAATGGTAAAATGACCCTCTTAACCTGGGACGGAGGGAGTATTTATTTATTTTTTTGGATTGATGTGACCTACAAGCACTACACATGACCCCACACTCAACACTAATATAACTCTCCACTACACATTAAAATGTTATTTCTCTCATCTTACTATATATTAAATTATTATACTCCTTAATCCACGTGCAAAAAGTCAACGGATACCTTTCAATGGGACGGAGAGAGTAAAATATGAAGGAAAGTATCATCCCATGAAACTAACCTATTGTGAATAGAATATTTTTATAATTTTTTTGGCTTTAATATATTCCACCCTCAAATAACAAACTTTTGTTTGTCAAATCAACTCATTTGTCAAATCAGAGTGGATTTAATTATTTTCAGCCACTGGATCTACACATACTGGTGCCTACACTTATCAGCAACTCAATGGCCTTAACTATTTGCAGCTATGAAAAAAATGTTGTTGCTATATTTTGCATATGCATTCCTCCTTGTACAACCTTGTCTAGCCCAAAGATCTACCACCCTCGCCATAGATCAAGAAGCTCTTCTTTCATTAAAATCTCTCCTCACCTCTCACCCTCATCCCACACTTGGTAAAAACTGGACTGTTTCAAGCTCCGTTTGCGACTGGATCGGCGTCACCTGAGGCCTGCGCCACCACAGAGTGATGGGGTTGCGTATTCCCAACATGGGTCTCTCCGGGACCATTCCACCACAGCTCGGAAACCTCTCCTTTCTCGTCTCCCTTGACCTCACCAACAACCATTTTAGTGGCATATTGCCTGGGGAGCTGTCTCGCCTCCACCGGCTAAAGTACGTTTCTCTCGAAGCCAACAACTTCGCCGGAGAGATTCCGTCGTGGTTTGGCCTACTACCTAAACTCGAGCGTCTGTCTCTGAAAAACAACAGCTTCACAGGGTTGATCCCAAAGTCCTTTTCTAATATATCAACTCTGCAAATGGTTGATTTTAGTTCTAATTCTCTCCATGGGGAAATTCCACAAGATTTGGGGAGACTTGGCAATCTAGAATCCATGGAGATGGGTGAAAATCATCTCTCGGGTGCGATACCCTCCGCCATTTTTAACATATCAAAATTATACGGACTGGGTCTCAGGGACAATGATTTGAGTGGAAGTCTTCCAAGTAACTTCAGTCATGGTCTTGAACAAATCGACCTGACCAAAAATAAATTGAGTGGCCAAATTCCACCAACTATATTCCTCTGTACACAACTTCAGATGCTCTCTTTGACAGACAACTCTTTCAGCGGGTCCATACCTGCTGCAATCGGGAAGCTGACATCTCTTCAAACGTTATATCTTGGGAGAAACCAATTAAACGGTAATTAACATCATGATGCATATTTTCTTCTTCATGATGCCTATATTCTTCATCATGATGCTCATTTCCTTCATCATGATGCTAATTTCCTTCATCATGATGCGTATTTTCTTTATCATGATGCTTATTTCCTTTATCATTCCTTGGTTCAGAAACATTGTTTTTTTTACCAATTTAAATTTTAAGGTATTTTAGTATTTTTACAGCTTAATTTCACATTTACTGTTCCTTGTTTAAGAAAAGTTGTGTTTTTACCAATTTAAATTTAAGGTATTTTAGTATTTTTAGGTAATAAATAAAGTATAAAGTAATGTTATGAGTGTGAAAAAGTAGCTGCAAATTTGAAATTAAGTAAATTTTTATGTTAGTGGATAAAGTTTTGTACTTTTTTTTTGGTGTGAAAGTTATTATAGAACAAATAAATAAGGAAAGTTTATGAGACGTAAGGAGTACAAATGACTCACACCGGATCTCCTGTGCCACACGTTAAGTGATTGAAATGGGAGAGGGAAAATAAATTCAAACATTGAACCCTAGGGATTAGGGTATAGTTTCTCTCTCCTACTTGTCGTCTGTGACATAGGAGATGATATATAAAATGTCACAGAGAATTTGAGTTGTGAATGACTACCTCTTTCTTACAACATGAATATATGATTGATCTTACTTGTGTTTGGATACAGGTGATATTCCGCATGAGATTGGCAATCTTCATAACTTAGTTTACATTGGCATTGAAGATAATCAGATTACAGGCACACTTGGTCATATTCTCAGAAACATGTCTTCTTTGCAAGGTCTATATATATGGCGCAATAAACTAAGTGGGAACCTCTCAAAAGATTTTGCCAATCTTACAATGCTAATAGAATTGAATCTCTCGGAGAACAAATTCACAGGTTATTTCAGATCAGATATTTATATGGGTCTGCCCTTACTATTAATTCTGTGACCAATATTTGTTTCTTGCTGCAAGCAGGTGTTATACCTGAAGAAATCGGCCAACTTTACAACCTCCAGATGTTGGTATTAAGCGGCAATTCTTTCACAGGTTCAATTCCACAGGAAATCTTTAACATCTCAACTCTTCGAATTCTTGGACTTACAGATTGTAGCCTGTCGGGATCTCTTCCCACAAATTTGTGCTACGGCTTGCCCCTTCTTGAACAGATTTACCTCGGCAGGAATAACCTCAGTGGAGCAATACCCACCTCTATATCTAACTGTGTTCGTCTCACAGTGCTCGTACTCTCCGAAAACAGATTCACTGGTTCTGTACCTCTCTCATTTGGCAATCTAACTCTCCTGAAAACCCTGCAGTTTTCAAGTAACTATTTAACTAATGAATTATCAGAAGAATTGAGCTTTATTACTTCCTTAACAAACTGTAGATTCTTAAAGACACTGGTCATTAGTCATAATCCTCTAGATGGCATCATTCCCTATTCTATTGGGAACTTATCTTCCACTTTCCAAATATTGTTTGCCTTTAATTGCAGTATCAGGGGTAGCATTCCATCTTCTATAGGAAATTTAACCAACATGGCAGAACTTTCTTTTTCCATGAATGACTTATCCGGAAATATCCCTCCTACTCTCGAATTTATGCATAAGCTTCAAGGATTACATCTTGATGACAACAATCTTAGAGGTTTCATCCCACAGTGGCTGTGCCAGTTAGAAGAACTCACTGTGCTCAATTTGAGCGGAAATCAATTATCAGGTCCGATTGCTGAATGTTTTGGAAATGTCTCTTCTTTGAGAGATCTTTACCTAGATTCAAACATGTTGGATTCAAGCATACCGCCAAGTTTGTGGTACCTCAAAGATTTGCTGAATCTAAACCTATCCCACAACTCCATTAGTGGAAATTTGCATCCAGAGATAGGTAATTTAGTGGCAGCAATTTATATCGATATCTCAATGAGCCAGTTGTCTGATTCTATCCCAACCACGATTGAGAAGTTGCAGAATCTGATTGATCTGTCTTTGGCACATAATAGACTAGAAGGTTTTATTCCTGAGTCCATGGGGAGCATGATCAGTTTGGTAACTTTAGATCTCTCTTACAATAACCTTTCGGGTCCGATTCCAAAGTCTATTGAGGCACTTCGACACCTCGAATACTTCAATGTATCTTTCAATGATTTAAGTGGAGAGATTCCGGCTGGTGGTCAGTTTAGAAACTTCACTGCAGAGTCTTTCAGAGCTAATAAAGCATTATGTGGAATTCAGAGGTTTAATGTCTCTCTATGTAGTTTTGCTCCCAATCAAAGATGGAAGAAGGTGAAGCTTGCTCTGTTTATTCTTGCTGGGGTGGTTGCGTTTCTAACCGTTGTCTCTTTGGTCTTTGTCTTCCTAAGATACAAAAGGAAGGATAAGGCAGGTGGAAGAACTAATGAGCAATGGAAACCTACTACGACAGAAAGAATTTCCTACTATGAAATCTTGCGGGCAACTGAAAATTTTAATGAAAGCAATTTGCTAGGTGTTGGGAGCTTGGGTTCTGTTTATAAAGGAATGCTCAGAGATGGTAATGTTGTTGCTGTGAAGGTGTTTAATCTGCAAACTGAAGCTGCTTTCAGGAGTTTTGATGTCGAGTGCAGAGTACTACGTAACATTCGCCATAGAAACCTAACAAAAGTCATAAGCAGCTGCTCCAATGAAGAATTCAAGGCAATTGTATTAGAGTACATGCCTAATGGAAACCTTGAAAAATGGTTGTATTCCCACAATTACTACTTGGATGTCATGCAAAGGTTGAATTTAATGATTGATGTCGCATCGGCATTGGAGTATCTTCACCATGGATATTCAACTCCTATTGTACATTGTGATCTGAAGCCTAGTAACGTGTTGTTGGACGAAGAGATGGTTGCGCGTGTGAGCGATTTCGGGATAGCAAAATTGTTAGGTAATGAGGATAGCACTGTGATCACCAACACTCTTTCCACACTGGGATACATTGCACCAGGTATATTTTCTTTTTAATATACATTATTACTAATATAGTATCTTCCAACTCTATAATGTTATGTTAATGCATTTTGATTTTTGTTTATGAGTGCAGAGTATGGTTTGGAAGGGCTAGTTTCAACAGGGTGTGATGTTTATAGTTATGGTGTGATGCTAATGGAAACATTTACAAGAAAAAGGCCAAGTGATGACATGTTTAATGAAAGTTTGAGCTTGAAAATTTGGGTAGAGAGATTGCTTCCACAGTATGCAAATCAGATTATAGATGTCAACTTAGTGATGAATCTTGATGAAGAAAGGCAGGACAAGATGATGCAGTGTGTATCATCCATATTGAAGTTGGCCTTAAAATGCTCAGCTGAGTTCCCACGAAACAGGATAAACATGAAGGAAGCTGTTTCGGAACTTAATAAAATCAAAGCTCGATTTTTCTAGCAAAATAATGCAATTTTTCCTATCGCAAACTACATTTTGTTGAGGCTTCTAAATGCAGCTCTGATGTATGTATATGATCTCCACGTACCCTATCCAAGCATTTTATCAACAATTTGAGGTGGACAAACTAGAATTTGATATATGTACATAGTTTCTGTTAGAGTTAGGTGGTCATTTAACATGGTATCAGAGCACATGGTTAACAAAGGTCCATGGTTTGAACCTCACCGCCACCCATAGAATCATTTGATTATTCAAATTTCTTGCCCTTTTCCTGATGATGGCTGATGCGTTAAAAGAACTGTTAACTAACATCTTATTTAGTTATTTTGTACTCTGCCGCATATTGTGTTTTTCTCTATGTAACTTTCAAAACATTGATTTCTAGAACAAAATGCATAGCAACTTTAAATGACAAATCGATATTAATTATATATATATACACAGAGTACAACAATTGAACTGGTGTGGCTAGTGCAACCAAACTGCAAACACTCAACTCTATAAAATAATTCCTAATTAATCATTATCTCAACAGCCGATTGTAATTGACTGAATCCATTTTAATCGACGATGGATTATCTCATTTAGAAATGATTGTGAGGATCTGATCCATGTCTTACTCTGGCAGGGATAAATTTGTTATTTGATCCAACGTCTTCTAAATTTAAAGTCAGTCAGCTTATATTGCAACTGTTATTTTCTTGATAAGTAGATGAACCACTATAATTTTTGAACAAAACATCACGAGATAAGTTAGAGACTCATTGACAAGTACTAAAGAAATTTAGACCTTAGCAGAAAACAGAGATTGAAATGTCTTACTGAAAATCGACTTTTGATTTTGAGTAGCTCGGATACAGTTTCTTTCATGGTTATCCTTTCACGAGGGGACTCTGTTGAGCACTTCAAGCCCAACATCAATATGGATGATACACACTGCGTGATCTTATCCTGTTGTCCGACATTAAAATCAATGAGCAAGTTGGCATCTATAACCTCATTTGGTGAATGTGGAAGCAAACTTTCAACCCAATTCTTCAAGCTTAAATACTCTCCACCAAACATATCATCACTTGGCCTTTTTCTAGTGAACGTTTCTATCATGACACCATAACTACAGACATCGCATCTTGTCTAAACTAGCCCTTCCAAACCATACTCCGCACCAAAATAATCACAATGCATTATGAAAACATCTAGTTCGGTGTTGTGATTAACATAAAGATGCCATTTGAATTTAAAAAAATAAAAAAGAATAACCTGGTGCAATGTACCCCAATGTGGCAAGAGTATTAGTTAGCACAGTACTATCCTCATCACCAAACAACTTTGCTATCCCAAAATCACTTACATGAGCACTTATGTCTTCATCCAACAACACATTACTAGGCTTCAAGTCACAATGCACGATGGGTGTCGAACAGCCATAATGAAGATATTCCAATGCGCATGCGACATCCATCATTATGTTCAGCCTTTGCTTGACATCCAAGCAATAGTTGTGGGAATACAACCATTTCTCAAGGTTTCCCATGGGCTTGTATTCAAGCACCAACGCCTTGAAATTTTCATTGGAGCAACTGCTTATGACTTTTGTTAGGTTTCTATGACGAATGTTGCGTAGTACTTTGCATTCTATGTCAAAACTCCTTGAATTAGCTTCAATTTGTAGATTAAACACCTTCACAGCAATAATCCTCCCATCTCTTAGAATTCCTTTGTAAACAGAACCAAAACTCCCAATGCTTAGCAAATTGGTTCCATTGAGTTGTTCCGTGGCCTGCAAGATCTCATAATAGGAAATTCTTTCCAGCAGCCCCAACTTATCATCTATATGAGATGCCTTATTTTTCCTTTTATTTTTGATGAAGATAAAGAGCAAAGAGAGCATAGAGCTAAGTGCAACCATCCCAGCAAGAATAAACAGAGAAATTTCAATCTTTTTCCTTCTTGACATGTGATTGGGAACCCTACGACAAAGTGGGACGTGAAACCTCTGAATTCCGCACAATCCTTTATTGGCTTAGAAAGACTCCATAGTGAAGTTTCTAAAAGGATTCTCAGTAGGAATTTCTCCAGTCAAAGCATTGTAAGAGACATTGAAGTACTCGAGGTATTGAAGTTTCTCTATGGACTTGGGAATTGGACCAGAAAGGTTATTACAAGATAGGTCTAGTGTTATCAAGCTAATCATACTCCCTACAGACTCAGGTATAATACTTTCTAGTTTGTTATGTGCTAAAGACAGAGTTATCAAACTCTGTAGCTTCCCAATATTGCTTGGGATAGATTGAGACAACTGATTCATTGATAGATTGATATAAATTGCTCTCACCAAATTAGTCATCTCAGGAGGTAAATTTCCAACTAAAGAATTTTGGGATAGGTCTAGCATCAACAAATCTGCGAGGTTCCACAAATTTGATGGAATTCTTGAACTCAACATGTTGGAACCTAGATAAAGTTTTCTTAAAGAAGTGACGTCTCCAAAACACTCTGGAATTGGACCTGATAATTGATTTTGGGTCAAATTTATTTCGCTGATGCTAGGTAATTCACACAGACACTTTGGAATTGAGCTGCTTAGGTTGTTTCTATTTAGATATAATCCTTGTAAACTCTTCATATGTTTAATAGTTTGAGGAATGTTACCATATAATTCATTCTTTGATAAATGAAGTCGCGCCAAACTGCTTAAATTGCCTATATTAGCAGGAATGCTACCCTTGATTTGGGGGATAAAAACCTTTTTAGTCCCATAACTTTTTTCATGGGCTTTTTTAGTCCCAAAAAAGATAAGTTTGCCAAATTAGTTCTACCGGCGAAGAAATAGGGTCAAAAACATCCTATTTTCGCCGGAAAAAGTTGATATCACTTGGAAACAGCCACGTCACAGCCGGAATCCTAGAAATCCGGCCGGTATGATGACATGGCGCCCTGATGGCAGGTGAGTCAGCGGGATAAGAGCCTATTCAGTCCCATAACTTTTCCCAAGTTCTATTTTAGTCCCAATAAAGATAAGTTTGTCAGTTTAGTCCCACTCGTATAGAAATAGGTCTAAACACGTCCTATTTTTGCTAAAAAATGCTGACATCATCGGAATCGCCAATTTTCAACCGGGACGATGACGTGGCGCCCTGATGGCAGGTGAGTCAACAAATTAAATATTATTTTAATACTAATAAGATATTTTTATTTAAACAATTCCGATCGGTGTCATGGCCGATGGCGAAATCGTGGTCACTGGCGAAGTTCTGGTGTTTGTGATGTAGGCCTTGATGGCGGCGATTTCGTGCCAGAAGAGAAATGGGTTGATGACCCTTAATAATTTTTTTCCTAATTATTTAAAATTTTAGAAAATAAAAATGCCTTGTTGGTATTAAAATAATATTAATTTTGATTGAGAATCAATGATTCCGGCTATCACTTGACAATCACGTGCCATTTTTCGATGATGTCCGCATTTTTCAGCGAAAATAGGACTTGTTTGGTCCTAATTCTATAAGGGTAGGACTAAATTAACAAACTTATCTTTATTGAGACTAAAATAGAACATGATGAAAGTTATGGGACTGAATAGACTCTTATCCCGCTGACTCACCTACCATCAGGAGCCACATCATCATACCGGTTGGAATTCTAGGACTCCGGCTGTGACGTGGATGTTTCCAGGTGATGTCAGTTTTTTCCGGCAAAAATAGGACGTTTTTGGCCCTATTTCTTCGCCGGTGGGACTAATTTGGCAAACTTATCTTTTTTGGAACTAAAAAAGACCATGGAAAAAATTATGGGACTAAAAAGGTTTTTATCCCTTGATTTGGCAACTAGTGCCGAAGATTGCGTAGAGTGAGGCAGAGAAATTCCCAATGGAAGTTGGAATGATGCCATTAAGCGGATTATAACTAATGGTCAAATCCTCCAGAAATATGCAATTTGTCAAGGAAGTGATTGAAGACATGTGCATAGCACATGTTTAGCTAGTAGATATTTTCTATTTTGTTGCCACTTGGCTTATTTCTATTGGCACATCCTTTGTATATATTCTGCAAGCTTGTAACTTCTATTTTTGATTTTGAATAACAAATATCAGAATTCTCTTTCTTCTGTAATCTATCTTCTGTGATGATCTTCTTCTTATGCTATAATATCTTCTTTAGCTTATGAATTCTTCATGGTATCAGTCACCAGATTTCGATCCTGTATATTCTAAATGATGGCAATCGCCCAATAGCCGGCCGCTGTTTGCGGCGCTTCGAATGGTAATGTACTCCTCGGTGGTTCGATGATTGATAAATCTAGAGATAGAGTGAGACGTTGTCTTCGGGCAAATAAGCTTGAACAAGTATGTAATTACTATTTTCGGAAGGGTCATCGTGCTTCGACATGCTTTCAGCTCCATGGAATCCCAAATTGGTATAGGGTTTTACAGAGAAAACGCAACAATTGTTTTGTTCATTCCGCTGAGCAAGTTCGATTTGTTAATTCAGCAGGTAAATCTACTTCTTTGCTGATGCGTACTGATTATTCAATGATGATTGATTTTGGGGGAGGTTCTTGGATTTTAGATACTGGTGCAAGCAGGCATATGTGTCATGATTTTCATCTTTTTCATTCCATGATTTCTCTTCCACATCCGATTTCAGTTGTTTTTCCCGATGGCACCACTAAAATCATCACTCAATCTGGTCGAAGTACACTTCATGGCAATATTCCCTTACATGATGTTCTGTATGTACCTTCTTTTAAATACAACCTCCTCTCCATACCTCAATTGACAGTTGAGTCCAATGTTCAATGTACCTTTACATCTTCTGCATGTCTCATTAAGGACATGACAACTGGTAATCTCTTGGCCAAAGGACGGTTACTTAACAAGCTCTATATCTTTGAGTCTTCGACCAAATCTGATTCTGATATTTTCCTTGATTCTTGTAATCTTACTCTTGATTCTTGGCATTAGAAGTTAGGCCATGCTTCTATTAGTACTTTACAACATCTTAGCTTTCTTAAGCCACTTTGTGTTACTTCTAATTCTGTGAAGTCCTGCGAAGCCTGTCATAAGGCTAAACAACATAGGTTGCCTTTTCAACCTGCTTCCATACACTCTACTTCTCCTTTTGAACTCTTACATATGGATATCTGGGGACCATGCAAAGATGCCTCTATCACAAATACTCCATACTTTCTTACCTTTGTTGATGATTTTAGTAGGTGTACTTGGGTATTTTTTATGTCTCATAAATCTCAAACCTTAAGGACCATCAAATACTTCCTTCTCATGATCCGAACACAGTTTCATAAAACTGTTAAGCTCATTATAAGTGACAATGGTTCTGAGTTTACTAGTCTTGCATGCCAAGAATTTTTTCTTTCTCTTGGCATCGTACATCAAAAGAGTTGTGTATACACACCCCAACAAAATGGCATTGTAGAACGTAAGCATAGGTATATATTGAAGGTAGCTAGATCCCTTATGTTCCATTCTCATATGCCACTTAAATTCTGGAGTTATGCTATACTTCTTTCTGTCCACATCATCAATAGGCTTCCAAGTTTTATTTTATCTTTGAAAACTCCATTTGATATTCTTTTTGGTCATGCCCCTGATTATGCTCGATTTAAGCCTTTTGGTTGTTTGGCTTATTCTGCCAATATTCATCTAAAGAATTCCAAATTCAGCCCCAGATCCCATAAATGTGTCTTTATTGGATATGTTATAGGACAGAAAGGATTTCATCTCCTTGATCTTGAGACTGAAAAACTCATAGTCTCGAGGGATGTTCAGTTTTTTGAACATATCTTTCCTTTTGTTCGTGGTTCCTCAGATACTATTCCATATCCTACACCATTCATTCCTTCCGATTCTTCTATCCCAGACATACCTCATACACCTCCCATAGTTCCTACTCCAACACATATCTCTGAAACTTTACCAGAAAATACATTGCCCCCACTTCTTCTCCTATTTCTGATGTCATTCCCCGACGGAGTGGTAGGCATAGATCTCAATCGATTTGGTTGCAAGATTTTGTTTGTAATCTCACCCTTGATAATTCCGCACATGCTCCTACCCACATTCCTTATAATCATGCATATTCTGCCTTTTTGAATCAAATATCTGTGATTCAAGAACCTTGCTCATATCAGCAAGCTTGCAAGTTCACAGAATGGCAAGAGGCCATGCAAAAGGAGTTGTTGGCTTTGGATACCAATGATACATGGGAGTTGGTGTCTTTACCTAAAGGAAAAAAGGCTATCGGATGCAAATGGGTGTGTAGGCACCTGAATTTTATTGCCTATTAAATAAAATGTGGCAAATTAATGCAATAATTATCAATTAATTATTTATTTATTAAGGAATTTAAATAAATTAATTCCTAAAATAAATGAGTAAATAATTGATAATTAAGCAATATCCAGTCCAGCAGGCTTAATTAAAGGAAAAAAGCCCAACATATCTTTTAAAGGAGGAAATATCTCTCAAGTGGCTATTTTCTCTACATATAAATAAGGGCCTTCAGTCCTCATTCCAGACACACCAATAACATCTGAAGACGCGCTTCTGAAGAGATCAAGAATACGAGCAGTGCTCCCTTGAGATCTTCAAGCATCTTCAAGTCAAGACTTAAGATCTTCTAGCATCTTCAAGTCAAGACTTAAGATCTTCAAGCATCTTCAAGTCAAGAACGGTCTGCAATCAGAGATCAAGGTTCTAAGCCCCTCCGATCCGGCGTTCTTCCATCCAACCGCCTCCGATCAGAGATCAAGATTCTAAGCCCCTCCGATCCGGCGTTCTTCCATCCAACCGTCTCCGATCAGAGATCAAGGTTCTAAGCCCCTCTGATCCGGCGTTCTTCCATCCAACCGACTCCGATCAGAGATCAAGGTTCTAAGCCCCTCCGATCCGACGTTTTTTCATCCAACCACCTCCGATCAGAGATCAAGATTCTAAGCCACTCCGATCCGGCGTTCTTCATATCAAATTCATCCAGCAGTCTCCGTGAAGTCAACGTTTTACCAAATTGAACAGCATTCTATACAACAAATCTTCAAGTCAACGTTTTATCCGAACAAAGGCTCGACGCCTCCGGATAAATATTTTAAAGCTTCAAGTCAACCCCGAGCACGGACAAGCTTCATCCGAAGATCCAGCTCAGAAAGTTGATAAAGTCAAAGAAGTCAACTCAAGAGAGGAATCAGAGGATAGCTAGAAACTGTTTACTTAAATTCTCAAGTTTAATCCATCTCGGATTATCATTGTAATATCTTCAGTCCCCTTCTAATCATTGTTTATATATCTACAGAAAGAATGGAATTTTCATGGCACTTTTGGTTTATGTTGATGACCTGCTGCTCGCAGGTCCTGATTTGGAGTCTCTTGATCAAGTCAAGTCTTATTTGGATGCACAATTCACTATTAAGGATCTTGGATTTGCTAAGTATTTCATTGGTATGGAGATTGCTCGAAGTTCAACTGGTACTTTTCTTTGCCAGTAGAAATACATCAAAGATATCTTACATGACACAAAGATGCTTTCTTGCACTCCTGCAAGTACTCCTCTTCCGTCAGGGTTACATCTCTAGGCTCACCAAGGCATTCCCTTGGTTGATCCGGATAGATACAGAAGGTTGATAGGCAGGCTTTTGTATTTAAATTTGACTCGCCCTGATATCACCTATCCGGTCCAGCAGTTATCTCAGTTTGTTTCGGAACCTTGTGATTCTCATTGGAATGCTGCCCTACATCTTTTACGATATCTCAAAGGGAAGCCTTCTCTTAGGTTTCACTTTCCATGCAAAGTTAGTAATACTTTACATGCTTACAGTGATGCAGATTGGGCCGCGTGCAAGGATACTAGACGCTCCATCACTGGATATTGTATTTTTCTTGGTGATTGTCTCATCTCCTAGAAGAGCAAGAACCAAACTATAGTTTCGAGGTCTTCTGCGGAGGCCGAGTATCGTTCACTAGGTGCTACTGTTTCAGAACTGCAGTGGATTTCCTATGTATGTTCTGATTTTGGGATTTCAATTCAGACTCCTATACCACTCCATTGTGACAATCAAGCTGCTATCCACATCGTTGCGAATCCGGTGTTTTATGAATGCACCAAACACTTAGAGATTGATTGTCATTTGGTTCGGGATAAATACAAAGCAGGTTTTCTCACACTTCTTCATGTCTCTTCTCAGTTACAGCTTGCTGACCTGTTCACTAAGCTTTTGGGTTCTGCGCGCATTGAGTTTCTCATGTCCAAGTTGGGCATTGCACCATTCACTGCAGTCCAACTTGAGGAGGGGGTGAAGACATGTGCATAGCACATGTTTAGCTAGTAGATATTTTCTATTTTGTTGCCACTTGGCTTATTTCTATTGGCACATCCTTTGTATATATTCTGCAAGCTTGTAACTTCTATTTTTGATTTTGAATAACAAATATCAGAATCCTCTTTCTTCTGTAATCTATCTTCTGCGAAGATCTTCTTCTTATGCTATAATATCTTCTTTAGCTTATGAATTCTTCAGTGATGAAGCTCAATTCAGCAGAAGATGATTCATTTCTTAGATCGTTGACTGCCAGATTTAGTCTTTCAAGGTGAGTTAGATTCCCGAAAGAGTGAGGTACAAAACCAGTGAATCTGTTACTCGTGAGTACTAGATCTCTTAGATGAGCACAATTGCAGATAGAGGTGGGTATTGGTTCACTGAGGTTATTAATACTGAGGTAAAGTTGTTCAAGAAGGGGTGAGCCGTAGCACAAATTGGTGGGAAGACCTCCTGTTAGACTATTATTACTAAGACTAAGGATTTGAAGAGTTGAGATGTTAAAGATCTCTGCTGGAATCAATCCACTCAATGCGTTACTACTCAAACTTAAAAACTGGAGATGGTCAAATTGACCAATTTCTCTTGGAGGTGATATATGAACAGCATGAGAGTGAATTTCTTGAATAATCACTGTCCATGAATGAAATTCAACGTGAGTGATGTTTTATGGGGTGCATTTATTTGATTGAGAAGTTTGGGCAGGTTTCTTCTGTTGTTTATTAAAAGTAACGTGATTGATGTTTTTTTATATGAAATATATTGTGATATTTATCCTAAATTATATAATAAGGAAAATGCTAAAGGAAAAAAATCTATACCATGTATTAATTAAATTAATTTTGGATCAATGTATTATATCTAATAATATCTAAAATGTAATTATCCAAAAATAAAAAATAAAAAAAATTATGTGCGGTTATCCAGTAGTTTGAAAGGAAATGCAAATTGTATCACCTATTTTATTTTCTCGTTTCATCTCCTATTCATATTTAGGCAAAGACTTGTGTAAAAGCGTCTCATGCTTACGTGAGACGGATAAAAAGTGATAACTCCTATTAATTAAAGAAAAGTGATAATGCTATTTGGTGAACAATTTATAATATAAATGAAAAATGATAGCATTTCATAACAAAAGTGATAACATGATTTAATAGTGAAAGTGATAATTAATTTAAAAAGTGTAAAATTGTCTCATGTTTGACTGTCTCACGCAAGACCTACCGTTCATTAATTATTTATTAATGCTTATCATGTATTATAACGATCATTAATTAGGATACATTTTTTTTAATAAAACAAGTTATGGAACATAGAGTGAGAACCGGATAGGGACCGAAATAAATGTAGAAAACCAAATAAGTTGAGCTTTGAAGGAAAACTTGGAAAAAATCATATCCGCACCTGTTAATTCATTTTCTGCGATTTCCAGCTATGTTAGCATCGTAAGATTTTGAATATGTGCTAAGTTCCCGATCAGTTTATTGCCCCCTAGATATAAGCGTTGCAAAGTAGACATATTTTTGAAAATATCTAGCGTGCCTGTAATCTGATTCTGTTCAATTCCAAACTCCATCAGATTTTGAAGATTGCCAATCTCATGCGGCAAGTCACCTGTATTGACAAAAACATTTGAAGTGAAGAATATTGGAAATATAAATGTAACAAAAAAAAGATCAAGGCACACCTTGTAATTGGTTCCCCCCAAGGTATAAATATTGAAGTAATTTTAAGTTCCCGATTGCAGGGGGTATCTGCCCGCTAAAAGAGTTGTAAGACAATAAAAGCATTTGAAGTTGTGTGCAGTTGGGTAGATTTGATGGAATTCCACCGCTCAGGCTATTGTAGAATAGGAGGATCCCTTCAAGTAATGGAAGATTCTGACACATGTCAATGGGAAGACTCCCACTCAACTCATTTGATGTGAAAGCAATGTATTGTAAGGTGGATATGTTATATATGGCTGATGGTATAGCACCTGAGAGATGATTGTACTCCATGATTAGATATTGCAGATTATGCAGTCTCCCCAACTCTTCTGGATATCTCACCATCCAACGAGGGAATTGAAAGAGATATCAAGATATTGCAGATTATTTGATAAGTTTGAGAGGGATTTTGGAATGAAACCAGTGAAGGTGTTATTTCTTAGGTGTAGATGCTCGAGTTTAGATAACATGCCAAACCAGTGTGGAATGTCTCCCGTGAAGTTGTTAACAGTGAGTGAAATAAACTT
Organism: Pogostemon cablin; assembly: GCA_023678885.1. Classification (NCBI taxonomy): domain Eukaryota; kingdom Viridiplantae; phylum Streptophyta; class Magnoliopsida; order Lamiales; family Lamiaceae; genus Pogostemon; species Pogostemon cablin. The sequence goes on from CM042973.1 coordinate 2,338,144, forward strand.
CACCCTGTGGAGGAGAGATAAGTGTTGAGGCAAAACTCCGTCCAAGTGGTTGTAGCTGAGGTCTAAGGATACAAGGAAGGAGAGGTTTCCTAGGTGTGGCGGAAGAGTGTCGTAGAGACCCATGCCGGACATATTCAGAGCCGTCACTCTGCGGTGGTGCACCCCACAGCTCACACCAATCCAACTGCAAACACTGCTGGAATTTGTCCAATTTCCGGTGATTATAACATGAGGATCTAAGGTGACATGAGATTTTAGACAAAGAAGAGCATATCCATCTGTGAGGAGGCTCGTGGGTCTCTTGGCAAGACAAGGAATTTGGAAGGTTATTAGTAATAGTAATAGTATTGCCAATGAAACATTAGTTAAACTGCGAGTTTTATCCATGGCTGCCAATACTGTAATGCTAATACGTTGAGTTGAATATATATAGCGTGTGATCTGAATATTGCTTGTCCTGAACTTTTAAACGTTTGGAGTCCCATCACGCACTTCTAGCAGTATTTAATTAGAAAAATGTTGGATTACTATTCCACTGATTTCTAGAAGAGACAGAATAGAGGAGTAGAGTGCACTCCCAAACTCTTCTTAGTTATAAGTAAACCCGCTCTAACCTAAGACGTACGGTCTCGTTTGAGCGTTGTCCTACACTCAATTATTAACAAAAGTATAGCATTTTTATCAAGTCGGATCTAGGTGAAGCATAGGTGTCTTTGCCGTATTTTTAATTATAATTAAGTTGCAACTTCATTTTCAGAGAAGACTGAATAGGTCTTCTCTTGACAAAATTTTCCACAATGAAAGAGAGAAAAGAAAAAAAAGCAATTTTCCACAATGAAAGTTATAGAAGAAAAAAAATACTCCCCCTTCCCCCAAACAATATTTATCTTTATTATACTATGGATATTAAGAAAAAATTACCTTTTTAATAACTTTATTGACGGTTGAGAATAATTTGGTATTTTTAAGTAATAAATAAAGTATCAATTAATTATTTTATATATGAAAAGAAGTGATAACATCTCTGAAATTAATGTTACCTTTTGAAGTTTTAAATTAGAATGATTTCTTTTTTGGGGTGAATAATAATGTGGTACGAACTAGTAGTAAGTAAAGAGTGAATAATTTTAGTGGCGGAGAGAATATATAGTTATTAAATGATATAGTTTGAGGGCTCACCATCCTTTCATGTGTTGTGGAAAACCTCATCTTGATGTTTGATCAGCATTAGGTGGTGGTGGTTGAGTGTTGCAGCTTGTTAGTAGTTGTGGTGTATACATAAAACGGGTACATCTCAAAGTAGCAAGCCCAGACAACTCAAGATAGCTCAAATCAGCCTAAGTGCACGTATGGTGAATAAAGGATGTTTCAGCGGGTGTACAGAAGTCATGCGTGATCGTTAACAGGAGTTTTATGTATGAGATTGAATCCCTTCACATCAGCTGTTATTTAAGGGCGGTTTCATTCGTTTTGGAAACCGTTTATCTGATCAACAAGTGACTCAAAGAAGCTTCCCCGAGTTAGTCCCGTAAAATTCCGTTACTTGCGTGAAGAGTATATAAGCTGCATTTTGCTTTATACTTGATGTAATTCTCTCCATACTGATACAGCAATAAACAAGTTACCCTCACAGTGGACGTAGACTTGCACAAGCAAGTCGAACCACTTAAATCTCCTTTGCAATTTTCTAAAGACCGAAATAAAAATTATATAAACCTCTATAAATTAATATTATTAGTAATATTGGAGTAATTTAATAATTTTGAAAAAAATTATATACATAAGGAATTCATTTCCTTAAAAATCCGAATGGGTGTTCTCTAATCAAATGTGACTAGATTTATTAATTTTGCCTAATACATATTGCTTAATTTTTTATACATGGCAGAAATTCATTGCCTTAAAAATACATTTACGATTTTACTACGAAAAAAAAAATTGCATTCAACTTATTTATCGTGTTAGCAAAACAAAACCATTACAAATGAAGTATTGGACTTGCACAGAACATAGAGATTGAATAGGGCCTTACCATTAGGAAAATCGGCATTTGATTTTCTGTAGCTCGGATACAGTTTCTTTCATGGTTATCCTGTCACGGGGGGACTCAGCCGAGCATTTCAATTCCAACACCAAAATGGATGATACACACTGCATCACCTTACGCTGTTGTTCCACATCAAGATCAACGAGCAAGTTGGCATCTATAACCTCATTTGGTGAATGTGGAAGCAAGCTTTCAACCCAACTCTTCAAGCTTAAATACTCTCCACCAAACATATCATCACTTGGCCTTTTTCTAGTGAACGTTTCGATCAACATCACACCATAACTATTAATTAACATAAGGATGCAATTTGAATTTTAAAAATAAATAAGCATCACCTGGTGCTATGAACCCCAAATTTGGCAAGAGTGTCGGTATGCACAGTGCTACCATCATTACCTAACAACTTTGCTATCCCAAAATCATTTACATGAGCAATCATATCTTCATCCAACAAAATGTTACTAGGCTTCAAATCACAATGCACGATGGGTGGCGAATAGCCATGATGAAGATATTCCAATGCACATGCGACATCCGTCATTATGTTCAGCCTTTGCATGAAATCCAAGCAATAGTTGTGGGAATACAACCATTTCTCAAGGTTTTCCATGGGCATGTATTCGAGTATTAATGCCTTGAAATTTTCATTGGAGCAACTGCTTATGACTTTTGTTAGGTTTCTATGGCGAATGTTGCATAGCACTTCACATTCAACGTCAAAACTCTTGAAAGCAGCTTGTGTGTAGATTAAACACTTTTACAGCAATAACCTTCCCATCTCTTAAAATTCCTTTATAAACAGAACCGAAACTCCCAATGCCTAGCAAATTTTTTCATTGAGTTATTTTGTGGCCTGCAAGATCTCATAATAGGTAATTCTTTCTGGTATATTAGTGATCCTCGACTCATTAGCCCCGTTAGATGCCTTATTTGTCCTTTTATTTCTTCTGAAGATAAGGATCAAAGAGAGAGCAGTGCTAAGTGCAACTATCCCAGAAAGAACAAATAGAGAAATTTCAATTTTTCTCCTCCTTGATCTGTGATTGGGAACTCTGGGGCAAAGCGGCACATGGAACCTCTTAATTCCACACAATCCTTTATTAGCTTCGAAAGATTCTGCAGTGTAGTTTTTGAAAGGACCATTTGCAGGAATTTCTCCACTTAAAGCATTGTAATAAACATTGAAGTTTTCGAGGTATTGAAGTTTCTCTAAGGACTTTGGAATTGGACCAGTAAGGTTATTGAAAGAGAGATCAAGTGTTATCAAGCTGATCATGCTCCCGATAGACTCAGGTATAAAACTTTCCAATTTATTATGTGCCAAAGACAGAGTTATCAAATTCTGCAGCTTCCCAATTGTTGTTGGGATAGATTGAGACAAGTGATTGAATGATAGGTTGATATAAATAGCTCCCACAAAATTAGTCATCTCTGGAGGTAAAATTCCAGTTAATGAATTTTGGGATAGGTCAAGCTCCAGCAAATCTATGAGATTCCACAAACTTGGGGGAATGCTGGAAGTCAACATGTTGGAACCTAGATAAAGTTTTCTTAAAGAAGAGATGTTTCCAAAACATTCAGGAACTTCACCTGATAATTGATTTTGGTATAAATATATTTCACTGATGATGGGCAATTCACAAAGACACTCTGGAATTGAGCTGCTCAGGTTGTTGACATTTAGATATAATCCTTGTAGATTTTTCATATGTTTTTAGAGTACAAGGAATATTAACCGTGAACTCATAATAAATGAAGTCGCACCAAACTGGTTAAATTGCCTATATTAGTAGGAACGCTACCCTTGATTTGGCAATTGATGATATAGAATGTTTGTAGTGTGGCAGAGAAATTCCCAATGAAATTTGGAATAAAACCATCCAGAGGATTATATGAAACGTCTAAATCCTTTAAAAATCTGCAATTGGTCAAGGAAGTGACAAAGCTCAATTTTGCAGAAGATGATTCAGTTCTTAGATTGTGAGTTAAAATCATTTTTCGTCCCATAATAATATGAAATTTTTGATCTGTCCCAAAAAAGATATCATTTTCAATTTAGTCCCTTAACTTTCTATATTGGCCAATTTTGGTCCCAAAATCATAGGAATTCAGCACGTGCACCTCACGTGACCCCTCAATTTGGGGCTTTCCGGCGATTTGGGACTAAAATTGGCCAATATAGAAAGTTATGGGACTAAATTGAAAATTATATATTTTTTGGGATAGAATAAAAAATTTCATATTGTTATGGGACGAAAAATGATTTTAATTTAATAGTTGAACCCTAAAAATATACTACCTTCGATTTTTTTTATAAAATATTAGTAGCTTCTATTTATTCCATTACCTTTAATGTTTTATCATTTTTTAATATATAAAATTAAATTATATAGGATATATACCCTATGAGACCATGTCAAGATTTGAAATTGGGGATTAAAACTTAAATTAATATGAGAGATGAATTTTGTACTATGAGAACATAATTTTTATATTATATTATTATTTAGATTATATTATATGAGATGAATATTTTTTAAATACTAAAAATCTAGATAAAGAATAGTTTATATATATATATATGAAAATTTTCATGTAAGGATCCAATTTTTAAGTTAGGTCTCAATTTTAGTTTTCATTTAAGAAATGTCTCATTTCAAGGCTCAATTTTACCATTTTTCTCAAATTAAGGCCTGTCGTAATTTTATTTTTTTCAAATTGAATATATTTTATAAATTAATATAAGATATTAATAAAAATAACATATTTAATTTTATGATTTGATTTGAAAGTGTATAATAATATTTTTAAATTATTTTGTATGACTTGAAATGGAAATATAAATTTCATGGTAAGTCTTAAAATGATAAAAAAAAAATAACAAATATAAAAAATCAGGCCTTAATTTGAGAAAAGAAACTAAATTTATATCTTAATTTGAAACACTTATAAAATTATATATATATATATATATATATATATATATATATATATATATATATATATATATATATATATATTGTGCTAAGAATTTAAATAAAAAATTAAATGGAGTTAAAATCACTTTTGGTCCCATAACAATATATATTTTTTATTTTGTCCCAAAAAAGATATCATTTTCAATTTAGTCACGTAACTCCCAATATTGGCCGATTTTGGTCCCAAATCGCCGGAAAGCCCCAAATTGAGGGGTCACGTGAGGTGCACGTGCTGAATTCTGGTGATTTTGGGACCAAAATTGGCCAATATAGAAAGTTAAGGGACTAAATTGAAAATTATATCTTTTTTGGACGAAAAATGATTTTAACTCTTAGATTGTTGTCACCAATCAGTAGTCTTTCAAGGAGAGTTAGATTCCCAAATGAGTGAGGTACAAAACCAGTGAATCTGTTAGAACTCTGAGTCTAGAACATTTGCAGATAGAGGTGGGTAAAACACCTGCCATGATTAATACAAATGAGCATTCAGGTAAAAACCTGCCATGATTAATAAAAATAAGCATTCAAAATGGAGAGATGATATATGAACCGCATGAGAGTGAATTCCTTGAACATACTATGATCTTCACTAGACGTGTTTTTATATTTTTTTCTTTATTTGTTTACTGATATTTTAATTTTTTTTCTATTTTATAAGTATTCAAAATATAAAGAGAGTCTCTCGTGAAATGTGTCTACGCTAGACAAGTCACGAAGCAAATAGATCCATGTGTTCATGAATTGACCCATATTTGTTGGTTATGATATTAGCTTGTGATGCTTATTTCTCTATTTTAATTTTCTTTAGTTCATTGCAATTCTTGTTCTCAAAGATAATATTTTGCTTTATAATTTATGAAGCTCTTAAAAAGTGTTAAAAAAGGTATTTCGATTTTGTACAAAAAATGAGTTAAAAGTTTTTTTTTGTCACATAACTTTTAAAAACTTTAAATTTTGTCCCAAAAAATATATTTGTATCGATTTTGTCCCATATCTATGTGTTTTATTTTGATTTTGTCCAGTTTTTGCTGGAACCCTTGATTTTCGCCAGATTCCCCCAAATTCATCCATCACATGCAACGCCCATTACCAATTTCTGGCAAAAATCGAGGGTTCCGACAAAGATTGGGCAAAATCGAAATAAATCTCATAATTATGGGACATAATCAATACAAATATATATTTTAAAACAAAATTTAAAGTTTTAAAAAGTTATGGGATAAAAAACTTTTAACTCCAAATTATATAGATGATTCTTTATGGTAGTTAAAGTATGATGAATAAATAATAAATCACATGTTAAATCATACTCCCTCCGGTCACTTATAATGTATCCATTTTATCATTTTGAGCGTCTACTTCAAATGTATCAAATTCCCTCAATTTGTAAAAAAGTACATCTATGGCCCACCACTTCCCTCTAATACAACTACCCACTTTACATATAATAATAATACTCCTTAATCCACATGCAAAAAACAAACGATTACCTTTTTAAGTGGCCGGAGGAAATACTTCACAACCATAAAGTCATTCTTGAGTGAATCGTACCATAACTAATTTAAAATCATACTATAGCTTAAATTGCAATGCTAATCTCACCCGTCACAATCCCATTTGGGTTTGGATCCAATAGTCTTGACTTAAGTCCCAAACTTTTTTATGCAATTTTGATCCCGCCGTTAAGTTTTCCGTAATTCCCGTTAAGCAATTTTCGTCCCACTGGACAATCCTTAAGTACTAGGACCAAAAATGCAAGAATCTTGCATTTTGGTTCCAAAGCACCTGTGCAATTCATTTTAGCGGGCAAATTGGATAATTTTTGGCGGGCAAACTATTCCCAGAAGATCCACCATGCAGCTGTAGTGATTGATGCATGGTTTGACTCCATAAGATGACTCCCATTGTTTGGAAAAAATGCTGACCTTGATAAACCAACCCACCATGGCTACATGCAGTAAGAATCCCTATGAATGTCACCAAGTTGGGCATCACATCTTTTCACACCATCTCCTCAAACAATTCGATGGCAGAATCCACTAGCCCATGCATTGCATAGCCAATGATCATTGAACTGTAGAAGTATACATTATTCTCACGCAAATTGTCGAACAACATCTATGCTTCTTCCAGACATCTACACTTTGCGTACATATCGATCATGGCTGAACCCATATGCACATCATTAGTAGGGCCTATCCCCAGGTTTTCCGCAATCAGTATAACCCAATTGGCATTCTTAACTTACCCAATTGTGTACAAGCGTTGATGACGATAGTTAATGTTACCTCATCAGTTTGAACACAAGCATTCTGCATCTGCTCAAAATACTCCAATGCTTCCTTTGGCCTAGTGTTTTGTACGAAACCATCACATCCGGTCCTTGCTTAAGTAGAGGAGTCGATCGACTCAGGCCCAAAAATTTTGGTGAAATTTAGGGGCCAATATTTTTGAAAATTACTTTATATATATAGTTAGAAAATTTTATAAAATTGGAGTCTTGTTCATGTGGTTGAAGAAAGCCTACATATATATTTTGGTATGATTTTGTATTTATTTATGTCTATTATGAATTTCTTCTTTCAATACTCCCTCTGTCCTACTTAAATGTACGCATTTTTCTATTTTAGTCCGTCTCAATACAAAGTGTGCATTTTCATTTTTGGTAAAAGGACCCCACACAATTTAATAATTTATCTCTCTTTGGGCCAACATATCACATTAATATACCTACACACTTTACATTAAATTATTATTTCCCTCACCTCACAATACATTAAAATGTTATATCTCTTAATCTACGTGGAAAAAGTAAATACGTACGTTTCAACGGGACGAAGGAAGTATTATTTTCTTACATTTTATCTTTTAGAATAGCTTATAAAAAGAATCGATCAGATAACATAAAGAAGAATAAACTAAAAAGATCTCAAATTTGAAGAATTGTTCTAGGCGAAAGATCCTTGATTTCAATTTTATTCAAAGGTATGTAATTTATAGATGTAATTTTTTGCCTTGAGAAAGAACTTGATTGAGAAAGAACTTGCAGAACAACTTGATTATATTGATCTTATTAATACTTTTGTCATCAAAACTGTTACCCATTTTGTATTTTAAAAATTGTAATGTTATCTTTAGTTATTAATTTTTTTATTATATATATTGTGTTTTTAAATGAGACAAAATAAGGGGCCCAAATTTAAAATACGACTCAAGCCTGAAAATTTATAAGATCTGCCTGAGTCCATGTCACCATACACTTCACTGGCAACCTATTATAAAACTCCATTTCGCCAGCTTTTGCATAAGGTTAATCATCGAGGTCCACGAAATTGAGTCTCGTTTAGGCATTTCATAGAACACTCAGCTCCCACAGTTCCACCACCCACATTTTCGTAATCTGGCGAAGTAATCTGGAGCCGGGAATCGAACAAGGGATTTTTGTCACCACATTGTGATGTCGAAACTCCAAAATGGCGAGACGAGAGAGGGATTCAATGGGAAGAATTTGATTTGGGAAGTGAATTACTCAAAAAAATTTTGGGAGGGGGGAATTAGGGGTCGTTTGGGGGCAGAGAAAATTGCCAAAAAAATTGTATGGGATCATTATTGTTGGAAAAAACTTTCGGGACTGAATACTGTTGGGTCCAAACCCAAACGAGATTGTGACGGGTGGGACTGGTATTGCAATGTACTCTTCTATCAACCTAACAGCCACGTGAGAAACACATAAGCCTCTCCATTACATTTAGACGTCTGTAGGATGAAAATTGCGAAAAAAAAATTGCGTGGGACCACTATGATGTGGGACTGGGCCAGCTTTATTTTTCCTTTAAACACGGTGGCATTACGGACTGCCCAAATCTGATACACAAAAGAAGCAAGTGCAATGTTGGCCATTTTCCTAACCTCTCTGCTGATTTGTATGTATCTTTATATAAGCATTTGTATATATATTGAGTTGCCCAAATTAATATTTAGCTACCACAAATTACCTTTCAGTAATCTATGTTGAGGACCATATCAAAACAAAATAGAGCAATTTACCTCTTCTGGAAACAAATCATCATGTCAGGTATATACAAATCTTGGAGATTTACTTTGGAGGCTTCTTGATCTGAGGAGAATGCGATCATAAACACGTGGTACAGTATCTAATCAACTTGATATTTTTTGCAAAAAATAGTGATGTCAAGGCCTTACCATGGAATCATGTTTTACTTTGTGTAGTTCTGACAGAGTTTCTTTCATGTTTATCCTGTCTGCAGGGGATTCTGCTGAACATTTCAAGGCCAACCACAGTATGGATGAAACAGAGTAGATGATATTGTTGCAGCTTTCATTATCAAGATTTGTGAGTAAGTTGGCATCTATAATCTCTTCTGGTGACTTAGGAAGCAAACATTCAACCCAATTCTTCAAACTTTGATCTCCACCAAACATATCATCACTTGAACTTTTTCTCGTAAAAGTCTCCATTAGCATCACGCCATAACTATAAACATCGCACCTTGTCGAAACTAACCCTTCCAAACCATACTCTGAAACAACATAAATCATAATGCTTTATACAAATATGCAGCTGATGAAACGATTAAAATAGATGTGGATAATTAATTAATTGGAGCAATGTACCCCAATGTGGCAAAGGTTTTAGTTACTACTCTGTTGTTTCCATCACTCAATAGTTTAGCTATACTAAAATCAGTAACGTGTTCAATAATATCTTCGTCCAACAACACATTACTAAGCTTCAAGTCGCAGTGAACAATGGGTGTTGAAGCCATAATGAAGATATTCTAAAGCACAAGCCACATCGATCATTATGTCCAGCCTCTGCATGAATTCCAAATTAAAAATTTTCAACACCGTCCCAAAATTTGGAAGATTTGCGACGAAATTTAAAATTTTAAGATGGCTACGGGATTAAACAGAAAATTTTAAGTAATTTGGGATGAAAATTGAATTTGGCAAAAGTTATGGGACTGAAAGTGCATTTAACTCATACTTTTAATATACATGGTGATTGAAAGGCCTTACAGTTGAACTTCAGATTTTTGCGAGAAAAATCAATATATATTTTTTTTAAAGATCAGAAACAGTTTCTTTCATCTTTATCCTGTCTCGGGAGAACTCAGCACTTAGCAGAGCATTATAAGGCAAAGACCAATATGGATGATACACAATGCATCATATTGTCTTGGTGTTCATCATCAAGATTCATTACTAAGTTAACATCTATAATCTGATCTAAATATAGTGGAAGTAATCTCTCTAACCATAATTTTCAAGCTCAAACATCCAGTACTGATCATCACTTGGTCTTTTTTACTTGTAATTTGTAAATGTATCCTTCAGCATGACCCATAACTATAAAGATCACACCTGTTGAAACTAGCCTTTTCAAACCACTCTGCAACAAAAACCAAAATCACAAGTACAATATACGGTTGGAAGATCTTACTAGAAATAATAATACCAAGTGCAATAGTGTATACCAGAGTGGAAAGTGTGTTCTCCAATCAAATAAGACTATAATATTTATTAGATTTCTTATACATGACAGAAATTAATAGCCCTTGGAAATAAATTTACCATTGTACTAATTAGAAAAAAAAATTGCATTCAACTTAATTAAATGTGTGAGCAAAACAGAACCATTGCAGTTTCATTTCAAGGCATGATGAACAAATGTAGTATTAGAGTAATCAGGACCTTTATTTAACAGAGAGATTGAATAGGGTCTTACCATTAAGGTCGTCCAACTAGGAAAATCAACATTTGATTTTGTGTAGCTCGGATACAATTTCTTTCATGGTTATCCTATCGCGAGGGGACTCAGCGGAGCATTTCAATCCCAACACCAATACGGATGATACACACTGCGTTATCTTATCATGTTGTTTAATATCAAGATCAATGAGAAAGTTGGCATCTATAACCTCATTTGGTGAATGTGGAAGCAATCTTTCAACCCAACTCTTCAAGCTCAAATACTCTCCACCAAACATATCATCACATGGCCTTTTCTAGTGAACATTTCTATCAACATGACACCATAACTATAGACATCACATCTAGTCGAAACTACTCCTTCCAAACCATACTCTGCACCAGAAAAATCACAATGAAATATGAAATATCTAGTTGGAATATATATATATATATATATTTTTTTTTTTTTTTTTGATCAAGCAAATGAATTTATTAAAGTGATAAAATTTAGCACCAGTGGTGCTTTGAATACAATCATGATCACTTTGAAGGCATTAAACGCCCATCTCCACTACCTAAAATAGAATATAACAGCAGAGAACATATAATTAATTAACATAAGGATGCAATTTGAGTTTTAAAAATAAATAAGAATCGCCTGGTGCAATATACCCCAATGTGGCAAGAGTGTTGGTAAGCATAGTGCTACCCTCATTGGCGCCTAACAACTTTGCTATCCCAAAATCACTTACATGAGCAATCATGTCCTCATCCAACAACACGTTACTAGGATTCAAGTCACAATGCACGACGGGTGTCGAATAGCCACGATGAAGATATTCCAACGCACATGCGACATCCGTCATTATGTTCAGTCTTTGCGTGACATCCAAGCAATAGTTGTGGGAATACAACCATTTCTCAAGGTTTCCCATAGGAATATATTCAAGTACCAATGCCTTGAAATCCTCCTTAGAACAACTGCTTATGACTTTTGTTAGGTTTCTATGATGAATGTTGCATAGCACTTCACATTCGACGTCAAAACTCCTGAAAGCAGCTTCAATTTGTAGATTAAATACTTTTATAGCAATAACCTTCCCATCTCTTAAAATTCCTTTATAAACAGAACCGAAACTCCCAATGCCTAGGAAATTGCTTTCATTGAGTTGTTCAGTGGCATGCAAGATCTCATTATAGGAAATTCTTTCTAGTACATTAGTGATCCCCGACTCATCAGCTCTAATAGATGCCTTATTTTTCCTTTTTATGAAGATAAAGATCAAAGAGAGAGCAGTGCTAAGTGAAACTATCCCAGAAAGAACAAATAGAGAAATTTCAATATTTTTCCTCCTTGATCTGTGATTGGGACCTCTTCGGCAAAGCGGGACATGGAACTTCTGGATTCCACACAATCCTTTATTAGATTTGAAAGATTCTGCAGTGAAGTTTTTGAAAGGACCATTTGCAGGAATTTCTCCACTTAAAGCATTGTAAGAAACATTGAAGTTTTCGAGATATTGAAGTTTCTCTAAGGACTTTGGAATTGGACCAGTAAGGTTATTGAAAGAGAGATCCAGTGTTATCAAGCTGATCATGCTCCCCACAGACTCAGGTATAAAGCTTTCCAATTTGTTATGTGCCAGAGACAGAGTTATCAAATTCTGTAGCTTCCCAACTGTGGTTGGGATAGATTGAGACAGTTGATTGAAGGATAGGTTAACAAAAATTGCTCTCACCAAATTAGCCATCTCTGGAGTAACATTCCAGTTAATGAATTTTGGCATAGGTCTAACTCTAACAAATCTCTGAGGTTCCACAGACTTGAAGGAATGTTGGACGTCAACATGTTGGAACCTAGAAGAAGTTTTCTTAAAGAAGAGACGTCTTCAAGACATTCAGGGATTTGACCTGACAACTGATTTTAGGATAAATACATTTCACTAATGCTGGGTAATTGACACAGACACTCCGAAATTGAATTTCTCAGTTTGTTGCTATCTAGACCTAATCCTTGTAGACTCTTTATATTTTTTAGAGTACAAGGAATATTACCCAATAACTCATTCTTGCCCAAATTAAGTAGCACTAAACTTATTAAATTGCCTATAACTTCTCATCATCAATCAAATGAATCTTATGCATACACAATGATGGGCTTATACCTTTCAAATCTTTTATACTCCACCCAATAAAAGATTTATGCTCTCTCAAGACTCTTAACAACATTTCCAATTCTAAATCATTAAGGGAGTAAGATACAATTAGGGGAATCCATGGTGTGGACACCTCCTTAATGTTTCCTTGAATCGGTCCCATGCTTCACTAAATGTCTCAAGCGGCATTTGCTTGAATTGAAAGATTTGCCCTTTTAGATACAACATCTTTGAAGGGAGAAAATATTTGCTCAAGAATCTTTGTACTAACTCTCTCCACGTGGTATAGGATCCCGGCGGTATAGTATGATACCAAGCTTTAGCTCTATCTCTCAATGAAAAAGAGAAGAGTTTCATTTTTACAATATCGTCACTTACCTCATTAATCTTGACCGTGTTAGCTAACTCCGTGAATTGGGATAAGAGAGCATTCGAATCCTCCATTGCACCACCACCAAACTGATTTGCTTGCACCATATTAATCAACCCCGTCTTTATCTCAAAGTTGTTCACATTCAATAATGGTCCTATATCATAATTCCCATATTGCGGTTGGAAGTGGTCACGGATATTCATCCCTGCTCCATTTTATACATTACCACGGGGCTAATTTTGCACTACCTGAAGGACCTGTTGGTTCTCTCTAGCTTCTTGTTGTGCCATCAAATGTTGAATGACCGCTTACAATTGTTGATTTTGCAAGTGTAATAGTTGAGCATTCACTTGTGGCACAAACTCCGGATTGACATGTCCTCCTCGATTATTATCACCCCTTTGTTGAAAATTCCTCATATGACCTTCTTCATTCACCATATTAGCATTATCCATTCCGTTTTCCATAACTTCCTCAGTAGGCTCTAACACTTCTCTTCTTTGTCTTCTTAAGGTAGCTTGTAATTCCAAGTTCAAAGATTCAATAGATTGAGACCTTGAACGTGTTTGCATGTACCAACAAGAATTTCCAAATTAGCTCACCAAGTAACCAAGACAAGTAAACAAGTAAACAAATTAAAGAAATACTCTTATCAAAACTAATCAAGTCCAAACTCGTTACAACCAAAAGTTTAACATTTTCTCGGCAACGGCGCCATGTTCTTAGCCTCATTTTTGGTATTAAAATAATTTAAGAGTAAGAGTACTCTATCGTTGTTGTACACGTGTGACCAAGTAAAAAAATTTATAAGTATGTCATCCCAAGGGAAAGTAAAATCATAGTTATATCCGGATTTGTCATCAATTATGATTTGTAAGAATGATCAAGTTTAAGGTTTGATTTTATTCTAATGACTATACTAACAATTATCTAAAAAAATCAATTAACAACTACTAGTATCAATTACCAATCAAGCAATAAGATGAATGAAATTTAGATAGAATGTATTTAAGAAGAGAGCAAGGCTAATCATACTCATGGATGAGAAACTAGCTAGATATGCATGCCCTTTAACATTGAATCTTCATTAATCATGGAATAAAAGCAATCATGTTGTTACCCCTAACTCCTATGGCCAAGGTGATTAGGTTCTCGACTCTTTCACAAGTCTAAATCTCCTAAGATTGTTCTTACTCTCAATTCCATTAAGGTACTATGATAATAAGTTTGGTTCTTTTCACTCAATTTCTTAAGTGTCCCCTCATGAGTGTTCTAAGCATAAAAAGGGTATGACTTACCTCTCCTCACACTAACATACAAGTTCATTCAACTAATTGATTCAATTAAATCCTAAGACAAGACATTTGAATGACCATCCTAACATATTGAACTAGGAATTTAATCACACAAGTAGATAAATGAAGCATAAATCATTAATCATAAAAAGAAGTCCAAAATTAACTCAATTCAACATCTAAAATCTTACATATCTAACATTATTCTCAACCAATCATATGACTAGACCTACTATAGGACTAGCCACTACACATTGTGTTCAAATCAATACAACCAAAGGCTTGCTTTATTTTTGCCAAATATGAAGAAAAATTATATTTGAAAAGTAGATCGGCTTCCCTTTTATGAAGATGGCCTTCTTTCCTTCCAACATACTCAATTCTTCAATCTATGATGATCTTCTCTTCTCAAATTGATGGAATTGTGGAGTGATGGATGAATTTAGTGAGAACCAATGGATTTAATGGATGAAAAGTATGGAAGATGGATGAATTTGAATGTGTGTGTGAAGGTATATTGAGAAAGTGTGTGTTTTTATACCCCTTGAAACCTTCTAGAATATTCCCAACTTAACACTGGATTCTGCACCTACACAGGTCGTACAGCAGCACATGGCCCGTGTAGTGCACACACAGTTTGGCGTGTTTGTGTGCTCACAGGACACGGCTCGTGTAGTGCACACAGTCTCGGGCATGGGCGTGTAGTTGCTTCTGACATCTAAACATGGCCTGAGCTTACAGGCCCGTGTTCTGCACACGGAGTGTGTGCTTGAGCACGTCTCTTGCACCTGACACGGCTGGACGTGTTCATGCATGCCCTGTTCACCTTCTTCATTTTAGCTCCCGATTCTGTTTTTCTGCATTTTAACCTGTTTTACATATATTTAAACTCATTTTCACACTTTTATCAATCTATACCACACTTCTCCTAATTAACATAAAACTCCACCAAAGTTTGCACTAACACGGATAAAAACATCCGAAAATCTATAATAAAGACACTAAAATCTAGGTGAAAATGACAATGATCACATATATATGAAACACCATAAAATATTCTGCAAAAACATATTGCAGATTGTAGAAAAAAATGCCTAAGTCTAGATGCCATTGATGACTCGATGTTTCCGAACTCCTGAAAATTTGAAACATTTTCAATGAGTTAAGATAGTAATTGTGTAACAACTATAAAGCTCCAACTTAGAAAAGCATTATACTCAAATTAAATACAAAAAAGCTTACCAAAAAAGTTGTTGAACACCGGGATAGAGAGGAGTATTTGCTCCATCCATATTTACAATGACCAGAGCCGCCTATTGATGATGACACATTCTAAAGTTGTTAGGCTAGATGAAACTAACTTAGACAAAGCAACTTAAGTCATTCACTATTGTCTAGACTTGAAAAGTTGTTGTTTACTCATAACAATAGTCAAATCCCTCAAACTTTCTGCAATCAAAATCAAATGAAAATACTAAACAAAACTAACTTAGACAAAGTAACTTCTTAATTTTTGTAATTCTGTATTAAGGTTTAGAAACCAAAGCTACAGATTTTACAGAAAACAATGAAGAATAAGAAGAAACATAAGATAAAGGGGAATCAGAATTACCTTTCCAAATCATGATCATACAAAACAAAGTTATCTCCACTAGTACGGTAAAGTGGTAATTCAAGTCTTCTTATAACAGGGGACAAAGGATTTTCCATGCAAACACCGTGTAACTAGTTATGGTAAAACAGAGTTCATAGCAAGAAAGAAAAACAATCAAATTTACTATGAAACTACAGCTTTGGTGAATGGAAATGTTTATGACAATCAAATTTGAACAGAAAGCAAAAGAAATATCTGATTACAATAAAATTACCACAGCTGCATGCAACTGGCATTGCAAAGAATATATCATACTACATCATAAACAACAGCAAATCAAGTGATCAACGATAAAACATCAGAATTCTCAAAAAACAATCACCATTGCGACCCAAAACTCCCAAACATTATAATTCAATTAATCGCATATCGCAACAATAAAATACACACCACACATAATGAATATCAACACGAAAATGAAACCAAAAAGATGAAACAAAATGATCGAGATTGAATTACCTTGAAATTAATTAGCCATTTTATAGGCGTTCGAAAGAGCATAAATTGATTTCTGAATAACAGTGTGTTTGATCGGATGTCAGAAGCACCGCAGAAAAGGGAAACACGATCGGCGGCGATATTCATGGTGCAAATCCGAGAAAACGTGAAGAATAACAAATTCATTGTTATTAACCAAATCCTAATGAAAAAGGATAAGAGAAGAGAGATGAACAGTAATAGAGAACAAATGCATCGCTGAGAAAATCGTGCTTGAATTCGCTGGATAATCAATCGGGAAAGAAAATTGAGTCTTCGATTCAATTTGCTGGATGAGCAACCGGAAGAGAATCGATCTGCCACTGGAATTGATGAGCTCGCCCAATTTGGAAGCTAATGGCGTTTTGAGAATGTGTTCTTCTCTTCTCTTTCCTTTTCTTTTTTATTTTTTTCTCAACGATCAGGTAAAGAGCGGATCAGGGCTTGGATTCGCTGTTCATCAGAAAGTATATGACCGACAATTTTAAGTTCGATAATCATATTAGACATCTCCCTGAGATGTAGTCTAATGTTATGATCTGGGTTTTTGTAAGAATTGAATTTAAAGCCTTGAAATCGATGTACCACCATACTTCTCACGCAGATACACCCAGATATCATGTGCGGTGGGATTTTGCTCACATTCATGAATCATCGCATTGATTACTGAGCTTACAAGAATACCTCCTGCAATGGAATTTTTCTTTTTCCATATCTGGTACGCTTCTTGGTCACGTCTCCCTTGATTTCCAATACCCGTGCCTGGATCAACTATTACTTGGTTTATAGCATCCAATGCATCTTGTTCATACAATAAATACCAAATTTTATGACGCCTTGTGTCATAATTATCACTATTGAGTTTTTTACCTTTGTTCAACTCAGCGATAATAGATTTCAATTCTATGATCTTTATTAGAGATTAAAGTGATTCAGTATGTTAATAATGTTTTATCTAAATTTTACGTTAAGCCAAACAGAGACATCTCAATAATAACACAAGACTTGATCTCAAAAAATAGCTCGGAGACTACTAATCATCAATCTCATCAATTGTTATAATACTAGATTCTTATTTCAAAACATAAAACACATTGTTCAAGTAATTAATCAAATAATATTGAACAACCACTTATAAACAGAACTTAAACAACCATCCACAATAGCAAAAATACCAAGTCTGATAAGTCATGAACATAAAATCATAATGAACTCCCTGAGTTTTCAATTAGAAATACAACGGAAATAAATTAAGGAAATCTACGGATTAATCTCCCTAATTTATCATCACTAAATTTTTATCGATACTCATAATCAAATTTCTTAGTCCCCACATTATAAATAGCTTGCCCTAGAGGATCTATGTGAGGATTCTTTATCTGACGCTTCTCTCGACCACTCAGTCTCAAAGAATCAGAACAACAAATCCTTCTCATCCTTAAGCAGGCTGATCTTAGTGCATGCGTCATATCTTCTGTTTCAGAAGTATTGGCCAAATCTTGAATAATTTGACGACCATTAGGCTTCACGTCGTAAGTCTCCCACTTAACCCAAAAATCCTTTTGTAGGTAGGGAGGCAAAATGCTCGCCCAGGTTTCAGGACTAGAAACTTGGAAATACTTATCATGTGGAATCATATTGCTATAAATTAAAAGCATCAAGTGGTTGTAGAGTTCAATCCTTATATTGTGTGCTGGCTTCATTTTATAATTCAGAAATTCATGAAGGACTTTATCTTTAGTCCTAATGTCTTCCTTTGAAATTGTTCCCCATCCTGACATACCTCTGAGAAAATGAGCAACCAAAAAGAAACATACTAGTATTAGTCAAACTATATCATATGAATTTCCTCTCCATATAAAGCATATGGAAATAACTTTCCAAGATACAATAGGCATATTCACAAGTGAATAGGTTCAACTCACTTTGGCTCCTACTGTCACAAGCTACAGGAGTTTGAACAATTATAACATCACTCAACACCATGAATTTAGAATTAAATGACATATTAAAGTGCATTATTACAAAAAATTGCAACCAAATAGCCATCCCATAGGTTCGTATTCAACGAATATGTCATAAAATGAAGTAAACCCACACATACACACTAAAGATGACATCAAACGCTCTTGAAAACATCACCATTGGGCTCCACGCATCAAAAAACATCAGAATTCATCGAATCGTCATCGAAAATACACGTCACGTGCCACCACGTGCCTCCAAGGGCCGGCTGGCGCAGTCACGCACCACCCACGCGCTGTCACGTGCTCTCACATGCCACCACGCGCCACCAGAGTTTGTCACGCACCGTCCATGCACCGGATGCTGGCAAGCTACCTTCCAACACATGTACAACACGCGCCACCACTGGATTTGCCAGCCAATGGCACGTGGGCCTCACACGCCACCGCCACTGCTGCCATTTGCCAGTGTTTGCCCGTTACGCACCGCTGCCGACTGGCAGTCCTCCGGCTGCTCCTGGATCGGCCAGTTCATCTCCGGTCCGGTCTGGTCTGACTCGGTCAAATAATTTTAGAGACAAATATGTTTTAATTATAGAAAGATCCCTGAACTTACTCTAATTTTTGAAAACACACCCCTGAATTTTCTGAAACTTTGCAGTTTAGGCCCAAACACGAAAAACTTCAAAAAATCATAACTTGAGTTTTAAAAGGCCAAAATATGCACAAAAAATATTGACGGACTCCTCTCGACGAGACCTATCTAGTGGTATAATCAAAACATGCTTTTACATGCAAGAAAAAATGACAAAAAATAAAAATCTCAAGTATTAACGGTGAATTAAATGTGAAAAATACATAGCCATTGGGAAAAAACACAATCTGCCTCATACTCACATAAATAACCCATCAATGTCTCACAATACACCATCATATAACATCAAACAAGAATCATGTGAGAACGTTTAAAATGAAAAAGCAGAAAACTTAATCTTATGAAACCAGAGACTAAAAAAAATGGAGTACCAATCATTGGCTCTAATACCAATGTTGGAAAACTCACGTACATATAAATACATAAACATACAAAGAGAGTAATCTTACTTATCTCTCTCCATAGATATTATGTCCCAGCGGAAGAAATCGTACGAACCGATTGGTACTCACGAGATAAACTGTGATCTCTGGATCAAATCATACAACACGGGGCTGTAGATTGTATTCCACAATATAGTACTAATATGTGGAATACGAAGAACTGTAGTGAAATTGAAAAGAGAAAATACGCGAGAAATAAACATTTTCGCGTTCGGTGTTCTTGCGTTCTTCTTTCTGTGTTCTGCCTCGTTCATGAACGTTTCAGTTTTAGCGTTTCAACGTATACACGTTCAGACAACTGCATTGCATGTATATTTTATTCCCAAAAGATGGGAGTTGAAACTGCTGCTTCATAACTCACTCTCTCTTATCCACTTTCATATGTGGAAAATAATTAATTAATATTAATTATAATTTACAGCTACAACAATTTCAGAGGAACTTTGCCTCAAGAATTATCTCAGTTACACTGCTAGAAGTTCATTTCTCTCTATGTTAACAACTTCGCAGGAGAGATTCCGCCATGGTTTAGCATTTTATTTAAACTCAACCATCTATCCTTAAAAAACAACACCTTAACTGGTTTCATTCCAAAATCTCTCTCAAATTTATCAAGTAACCTGCAATTCCTTGATCTTTCTTTCAATTCCCTCTATGGTGAGATTCCACAAGAGTTGGGGAGACTTCATAATCTGAAAGTTCTGGCCATGGAATACAATCATCTCTCAGGTGTTATACCATCGGCCATATATAACATTTCCACCTTACAATACATTACTTTTAAGTCAAATGAGTTGACCGGGAGTCTTCCCAGAGACATCTGTCAGAATCCTCCTTTTCTTGAAGGGTTTAACCTCTCCTGAAATTACCTGAACGACCAAATTCCATCAAATCTATCCCAGTGCACACAACTAAAATGGCTGGCATTGTCGTAGAATTCTTTGAGAGGGCTGATACCCCCTGCAGTCAGGAACTTAAAATCTCTTCAAATATTATATCTTGGAGGAAACCATTTACAAGGTATATCTTCATCTTCTTCTTGTTACATATTATTTCCAATATTGCTCACTTCAAATATCTTAATTCAAATATTTTTCTTAACATATTATTTATACAGGTGACATGCCGCTTGAGATTGGCAATCTTCAAAACCTGATCGAGTTTTCAATTGAAGGCAATCAATCTACAGATTACAGGCACATTAGATTTTGTCAAGAATATGTCTTCTTTGCAATTCTTAAATCTATGGAGCAATAAACTGAGTGGTAACTTCTCTACACATATTTTAATTTTTAAATCTGACCATACTAACACTCCTGGAAAACCAATTAACACCTGGATATGATTTTTCCATTTATGCAAGTTTAACTAGTTCGAAAAAGATGGACATGCTCTTGTGAATACTATAGATTAAAGACAAATTCTCCTATACACCCTGGTGCACCCACTCAAGATTTATACACTTTTGTTAGCAAAATTTTTGTTAGTTTTTTAATGAAAAACTAAATAAAAAAATTATATTTGTTACACACATCAATGCACGCATGTACTTGGGTGCACAGTATGTCAACTCTAAATTAAATATGATTGTAAGTTAAAATATTACTCCCTCCATCCCACACTACCCTTCACACTTTTCTTATTTGTCCGCCCCATACCATCCCACACTCCAAAAAATGAAACATCACTTTATCCAACCACCTCAAAAGTTACTTTAATTTCAAAATTGTCACTCCTTTTTCACACACATACCATTACTTTATACTCCATTATTTTTTACCTAAAAATATTACAATACCCTCTAAAGTCAACAAATTTGGTAAAAAAGAATAACTTTTCTTAAATAACATGGTACACTAAATGGGAAGAATGGTCCGGGACGGAAGGAGTATTTACTAAAGTATGATTAATAGACTTTAAATCAAGTATCATTCTAAGATAGTTATAATAAGATTTTAAATTAGTTACGTTACGATTCACAAGTATGATTTACCTTGTGATTTATTAAAATATGATTTTTTTTCATCATACTTTAATTACCAAAAAGAATCATCTATATAATTTGCGTATCTAAAAATCATATAATTTAATTATGGGTCAATTCATGAACACATGAATTTATTTGTTTCGTGACCCGTCTAACATAGACACATTTCACGATAGATTCTCTTTATATGAGTTAGTCTCTTGTGAACCAGGTTTACATCATAAACTCTTGTTTTTTTATCGGAAAAAGAAATTTTATTAATGAGTACCAGAGGTACTCAAAAAATTAGGTGAGAGTACAAGGAAAATAGGAATGAGCTCCTAGACAATACACTAAACATTATTTTAAATACAACATAATCTAGGATTGCAACACCAATCTTGAAATGATAAATGGGTTATACTCATATTCTTAAAATAATAAAAGCACCACGCTTTGGTTCTAATTTCTTCAAACAATTTTGTTGGATCAATCTCCAAGTTCTCAAAAATCTTGCAATTTCTAGCTTTCCAAATATACCATACCACACACATCTAAATGCACTCTAAGATATGCTTCTTTCGCTTTTGACCAAGTATTCCCATATGTTGTAAGAAATGTAGTACTGGTTGGTTATTCCATGCCATGGGAGCACTTAGCCATGAGTAGCAAAGTGACCATACCTGGTGTGAGAAGTCACATTCAAAAAGAGGTGTCGAGTGCATTCTTCAAATTGACCACATAAGCCACACGTGATGTCATCACCATCTCTCAATACTTTTCTTTTCTTTAAAGTAGCTCGAGTAGGAACTCTTTCCCTCAAAACTTTCCATGCCAAAACTGATATCTTCAACGGGATTAGTAGGTTCCAAAGTTTAGAGAGAGCTGAGATAAGATCTCCATCCAGGTCTTGCTTCACCAATGATAGTGATGATTGGGCAACATAGGCGCTCTTACTTGAGTAAATGCCATCATCGGATTGCCTCCACATCCATTTGTCTTCGACATATTCCTGCAATTTTATAGTATTTATAGTACGAAGCATATTATCAAACAATTCATGTTCCCAAGTAAAAAGCAGACGTCTCCAAGAAAAGCTCCAGTTCCAACTACTTTCTAACCAAGCACCCATTTCTCCCACCATGGCATTTTTATTATTACATAAGGAATAAAGCCTAGGAAATAAGATCATAAGTTTTCTATCCCCAACCTAAGAATCCCTCCAAAATTTAGTATGCATACGACAACCCAATTTTTATATAAATTTAACTCAAACCAAGTGACCTGATCATTAGAGAAAAATAAATAAAAAATATCCCTCCACCACCGTGACATAGAATTTCTATTCACCCCCACCTTATTAGAACTTGAAATTAATGAAAGCCCATATTTGGAGTCGAGTATCCTAACCCAAAGAGAATTGGGTTCAACTCGAATCCACCACGCCTATTTACCAAGCAAAGACTTGTTAAAAATATCAAGGTCTTTAACCCCAAGGCCCCCCTAGTAACCTTGGTCTGCAAATCACACTCCAAGAAACTCATGGAAATTTTTTCTCATTCTCACAACCCCCCCAAAGGAAGTCCAGCTGAATTTGGAAAATTTCTCTCAAAATTTTTTTAGGAGTTCGGTAGAAAGACATATAATAAATGGGTAGCGAAACCAATACCGAATTAAGCAAGGTAATTCTCCCTCCAAAAGATATTCTTTTGCCTACCCATGCTTTCAATCTGTTTTTTAATTTTTGAATCACACACGACCAATCATTCGGGCTCCGGTGATTGATGCCAACCTGAATTCCCAAGTAAGACATTGGGAAATCTCCAATTTCACAACCAAGTGCTCCTGCCATTTATTGCAATACATTTCTATCAACATAGATACCAAATAGGCTGCATTTAGAGTAGTTCAAACGAAGACCTAAGAGCAACTCAAAATTTGGAAGAATGCATTTTAGTGCCCATATATTTTTAGCCGAAGCTTGCCCAATCAAAATGGTATCATCTGCATATTGTAGATGTGAAATCTCCACATTATTTTCCCAATAAGATCCGGTTCAAAGAGACCACAATCGGTTGCATTCGAAATCATAATACTTAAAGCCTCAACAGTAATAAGAAAAAGTAAAGGGGAAAGAGAGTCACGTTGTCTTAAGCCTCGTTCAAGCTTAAACTCTGCAGTAGGGCTACCATTAACAAGCACCGAACCTGTAGCTATGGAGACACATGTCATAATCCATTTCCCCCATATAAAATTGAAACCAAGCCTGTCCATCATGATATCTAAAAAATTTCAGTCAACCGAATCAAAAGCCTTGGCAAAGTCGATTTTGAAAAAAATTTGCTCTTCCCTCTTTTTCTTAGCATCATCAATGGATTAATTGAGAATGAGAACACCATCAAGAATTTGTCTCCCTTGTATAAAAGTTGTTTGATTTTCTGATATAATGCTTCCCATAATTTTACATAATCTTCGAGCAAGAACTTTTGCAACAACTTTATAAGCACTGCTGATCATGGAAATAGGCCTAAAATGGCCAATGTCGGAGGAATTTTGCCTTTTAGGAACGAGTGCAATAAAAGAAGGATTAAAACCTCTCACAAACCTGCCATTCATATGAAATTCAGCAAACAATTTGAGGAAGTCACCTTTAAGTAAGTGCCAAAATTACTTGATAAATTCAAAAGAAAATCCATCTGGACCCGGGCTTTTCGATGAGTCACAACTCCAAACCGCCTCCTTTATCTCATTTTCTGAAAAAGGTTTGGTTAGCATTTGGCTTTCCTCAAGGCTGACCTTTTTCCTTGCAAAGTTGATGTCTAGAGTTGGACGAGAAACATCAGTGGATTGAAAGTGCCTTTTGAAATGGTTGTAAATAGCTTCCTTGGTCTCTACTGCCATGTAATACCATGCACCATCAATATTGATATTGGTAAGATTGTTCATCTTTCTCCTTGCATTGATGCATCGATGAAAAAACTAGTATTTGCATCTCCTTCCTTAATCCACTGCAGTCCAGATTTTTGCTGGATAATGCTCTGTCTCATACAACAATCTTCAAAGATTTCCCTCATAATATCCTTCCTCCTCTTAACTTCATCGTCCTCGAGACCAAAGACGTCATCAATGATATCCATGTCATGAAGGATATTTTTATTGGTCTCAATTTTGAGATCAAGGTCCCCAAAAGTATTTCTATTCCACTCCCTTAGTTCCACCTTAAGCTTTTTTAGCTTTTCTTTCACAACAAAGCTGCTCCAACAGTCAACATGTATGCTTTGCCAAAAAGAGGTAATGAAGTTCTTGAAAGATGGATGTTTTAGACAAGCATTGAAGAACCTAAATGGTTTAGGGCCCCAATCAATTATTTGATCTTCAAGCAAAATAGGATAGTGATCAGAGACAGATCATGGAAGACCAATTAAACGAACTTTTGGATCATCGGACAACCACTCTTCATTCAACAAAATTCTATCAAGTCTGCTTTTGCACGTGCCGTCGGGCCTATACCAAGTAAAGCTTCGTCCAACAAGAGAAAGATCAATAAGGCCTGAGTCTTTTATAAAGTTGTCAAAATCATCTATATCTCTCTGATTCATGTAACCATTTCTTCCAACTCTCTCACTTGAGCTTCGAACTGTATTAAAATCTCCCGCAAGATAAATAAGTTTCTCTTTATTTTGCTCTATAACCATCTGTAGGATTCCCCATATCTCTCTTTTTTCACGTGGGTGGCAAGGAGCATATATGTTGATTAAACTCTTGTAAATCATGTGGTAACTGGGTTTACATCATAAACTCTTGTAAATTATGTGGTCCCCCTTATTTTAAATATTTTAGCTATACATAGGGTATTTATAGGATTGGAAGAGGGACAACATGGTAACTCGATTTACACAAGTGTTTTTGTTTTTTTAATGCTTATTTTTATTAATATATGGCAGGTGTTTTACCAAGAGAAATTGGTCAATTTGATCGACTCGGGTATTTAAATGTGTATGATAACATCTTTAGAGGAATGATTCCAGCAGAGTACTTTAACATCTCATCTCTTCAAATCCTTAGTCTGAGTAATAATAATCTATCAGGAGGTCTTCCCACCAATTTGTGCTATGGCTCAACCCTTCTTGAAGAAATTTACCTTGATAATAATAACTTCAATGGAGAGATTCCCACGTCTATCTACAAATGTTCTAAACTCAGAGTTCTCACTCTCTCTTTTAACAGATTAACTGGTTTTGTACCTTACTCTTTCGGGAATCTAACTCTCCTTGAAACACCACAGATTAGTGACAACAATCTAAGAATTGATTCATCTTCTGCAAAATTGAGCTTCATCACTTCCTTGACCAATTGCAGATTTTTAAATGATTTGGACGTTGCACATAATCCTCTGGATGGTTTTATTCCAGATTCCATTGGGAATTTCTCTGCCACACTACAAATATTCTATATCAACAATTGCCAAATCAAGGGTAGCATTCCTACGAATATAGGCAATTTAACCAGTTTGGTGCGACTTCATTTAGCCAAGAATGAATTCTCGGGTAAAATTCCTTGTACTCTAGAACATATGAAAAATCTACAAGGATTATATCTAAATGCCAACAACCTGAGCAGCTCAATTCCAGAGTGTCTTTGTTAATTACCCAGCATCGTTGAAATATATTTAAACAAAATCAATTATCAGGTTCAGTTCCTGAATGTTTTGGAAACATCTCTTCTTTAAGAAAACTTTATCTAGGATCCAACATGTTGACTTCCAGCATTCCCTCAAGTTTGTGGAATCTCAAAGATTTTCTGGAGCTAGACCTATCCCGAAATTCATTAACTGGAATGTTACCTCCAGAGATGGCTAATTTGGTGGGAGCTACAGAATTTGATAACTCTGTCTCTGGCACATAACAAATTGGAAAGTTTTATACCTGAGTCTTTGGGGAGCATGATCAGCTTGATAACACTGGATCTCTCTTTCAATAACCTTACTGGTCCAATTCCTAAGTCCTTAGAGAAACTTCAATACCTCGAAAACTTCAATATTTCTTACAATGCTTTAAGTGGAAAAATTCCTGCAAATGGTCCTTTCAAAAACTTCACTGCAGAATCTTTTGAAGCTAATAAAGGATTGTGTGGAATTCAGAGGTTCCATGTCCCGCTTTGCCGTAGAGTTCTGAATCATAGATCAAGGAGGAAAAAGATTATTGAAATTTCTCTATTTTTTCTTTCTGGGATAGTTGCACTTAGCACTTCTCTTTCTTTGATCTTTATCTTCATAAGAAATGAAAGGACAAATAAGGCATCTAATGGAGCTGATGAGGCGGAGATCAGTAATATACCAGAAAGAATTACCTATTATGAGATCTTGTAGGCTACAGAACAACTCAATGAAAGCAATTTGCTAGGCATTGGGAGCTTCGATTCTGTTTATAAAGGAATTTTAAGAGATGGGAAGGTTATTGCTATAAATGACGCGGGAATTTTTGGTGAATATTTGAAGACTGAAGTATTGAAAAGCTACCCGTCAATGAAGACTTTAAACTCAGCACCTTTGAACAAAATGGTCCAACTATACAATGCCAACTCAACATGGAGATCACCAACAGTCAGTCAACTTCAAGAATTTATCTGTTCTGATTGGGATGGAGTTATGGTGCATTCTAGATACCTTTGGAAAGATCTTGAAGTCTAGTTTTCAAAATAATTTATGGATCTCAAAAATAATATCCCTACAGAAAGTTATGGCCATTTGACTACAGTGTGGTAGACTGTGCAATATACGAGAGTTGCTGGACCAATTCGAAGTTTGCTGATTTTTGATGATTCATCTCCTCATGAAGAACATTGGTATCTACATATTCTTAGTATTTGATTATCTTTCATTAAGTTTACATTTATTAGAGTCTAAGTTCATATTTTCTATGTCTTGAGAATGTTCAAATCTCATTTATTTCCCTTGACTCACTTGGAGGGTTGTTCCAATTCTTGCCTATATAATGGCATCATTTGTAAGCTCTCAAGAAGCCAATTTCGAAATTAAATATATTTGAGCTTTTAAGCTTGTCTAGAAGATGTTATCTTCTTGTATCTTGCTCTAAACTCTTTTGGTGGATTCCTAGAGTGGTGAGTGTGTTTCTTGGTCTTTTGGTGGATTCCTTAAGACGACGAGATTATTCCAAACTTGTGATGAATTCCATAGGTGAGGAATTATATCCGAGTATGTGCTTGTGTTACCTCCTACTTCTCTAATTTTCCGGTATTAATAAAAGTGTTTAATCTACAAATTGAAGCTGCTATCAAGAGTTTTGATGTTGAATGTGAAGTGCTATGCAATATTCGCCATAGAAACCTAACAAAAGTTATAAGCAGTTGCTCCAATGAAAATTTCAAGGCATTAATACTCGAATACATGCCCATGGGAAACCTTGAGAAATGGTTGTATTCCCACAACTATTGCTTGGATTTCATGCAAAGGCTGAACATAATCACGGATGTCACATGTGCATTGGAATATCTTCATCATGGCTATTCGCCACCCTTTGTGCATTGTGATTTAAAGCCTAGTAACATTTTGTTGGATGAAGATATGATTGCTCATGTAAGTGATTTTGGGATAGCAAAGTTGTTAGGTAATGAGGGTAGCACTGTGCATACTGACACTCTGGCCACATTGGGGTACATTGCACCAGGTGACTTATTTATTTTTAAAATTCAAATTGAATCCTTATGTTAATTAATTATATCTTCCAACTAGATAATTTCATAATGCATTGTGATTTTTTTGGTGCAGAGTATGGTTTGGAAGGAGTAGTTTCGACTAGATGTGATGTCTATAGTTATGGTGTGATGTTGATAGAAACGTTCACTAGAAAAAGGCCAAGTGATGATATGTTTGGTGGAGAGTATTTAAGCTTGAAGATTTGGGTTGAAAGCTTGCTTCCATATTCGGGATAAATTCAAATTTAGTCCCATATGAATTGCTCAATGCCAAAAATATCCCAAAACTGACAGATTTTGTCCCATGGAAATTTTTCATCAAAATCTGTTAATAGTCAACGAAATATTCTGAACCATTAGCAAGACCAAAATGACAACTTGCAGATTTGATTCCATAATTTGCAAAAATAATCCCAATAAAAAACTAATAAAATGTTTATTGAGAGAGAAAACAAAGGAGAATTGTCGTAATGGATTATGTCTATGTTGAAAGACATAAAATAATATAAATATGGTAGTTTATAATAATATATAAGTTAATTTGGGATGAAATTTTTTGAAAAATTATGATTATAATATTCTTATGGAACCAAAACTACTAGTTATGGGACCACTAAATTCCTACGGGACTAAAATTGAACTGAATGAATTCTTATGGGACCAAATGTGACATTTTCCCTTCCACATTCACCAAATGAGGTTATAGATGCCAACTTGCTTGTTGATCTTGATGTGGAACAACAGCCTAAGGTGATGCAGTGTGTATCATCCATTTTGGTGTTGGGATTGAAATGCTCGGCTGAGACCCCTCGTGATAGGATAACCATGAAAGAAACTGTATCCGAGCTACATAAAATCAAATGCCGATTTTCCTAATGGTAAGGCCCTATTCAATCTCTATGTTCTGTACAAGTCCAATATTTCATTTGTAATGGTTTTGTTTTGCTAACACGATAAATAAGGTGAATGCAATTTTTTTCTTAGTAAAATCGTAAATGTATTTTTAAGGCAATTAATTCTGCCACGTATAAAAAATTAAGCAATACGTGTTACGAAAAATTAAATTCACATTTGATTAGAGAACACCCTTTCGATTTTGGTTTTTGTTGCAGAGTATAGTTTGGAAGGGCTAAGTTTGAGTAAATATCAAAATTGGTCCTTTATGTATGACTTTTTTCAACTTTAGTCCTTTTACTTTTGCAATTCTCAATTTTGATCATTTTTTGTCCACTTTTAGTCCAAATTTAGTCCTTTTTGTCAAAATTTAATCCTTTATGTTAAAAAATTCCAAAAATGGTCCAAAAGTATACATTTAGGATCAAAAGTGGACCAAAAAAGGACCAAATTTTGAAAAATGGCCAAAACTGGACCAAAATGACTAAAAGTGGACAAAAAATGACCAAAATTGAGAATTGCAAAAGAAAAAGGACTAAAGTTGGAAAACGCCATACTTACAGGACTAATTTTGATATTTACCCGGCTAAGTTTCAACAAGGTGTCACTGCAAAAAAATATTTTTTAGCAATGAAATTTACTAACGGAATTCAATCCATTGGTAATTACCAATGAATTAGCAACCAAAATGACATTTTTTTATTAGTAATGGAATTCCAACGGATTTATTCTCTATTTTACCAACGGAATTCAATCCGGTGGTAATTACCAACCACTACTAAAAAAGTGACTTGTTGTACGTAAGGACTTACGTGAGACGGGGTAAAAAGTGATAATTTCTATAACGAAAAGTGATACTGAATTAATGAAAAATAATAACGTTATTTCATTAACAATTTATAGTATAAATGAAAGGTGATAACTTTTATAATGAAAGTGATAACATTTATAGTGAAAGTGATAACTATTTTAAAAAGTGTAAAATGATCTCACGTGAGACGGTCTCATACAAGAAACACCCTTTAAAAATATTTAAAAATATCAATAGTACTGGTACGTATTTAAAATTTTGAAAGCTTGAACTCTCTTCACCATTGCATGGCAGCTACCCAGGTTCCACCCCAGCCCGCCTAGACAGATGCAGTGCGTCGAAGACAAGCCGACTGAATGGCGTCGAAAGAATAAAATTATTCTTCGTTGGCTAGATTAGTGTTGCCAGTTTCAGAGGCTTACCACAAGTTATCTTTCACTAATCTATGTTGACGAGCTACCATATTAAAACAAAATAGAGCAATTTACCTCTTCTGGAAACAAATAATCATGTCAGGTATATCCAAATCTTGGAGATTTATTTTGGAGGCTTCTTCATCTGAGGAGTACAGTATCTTATTAACTTGATTTTTTTGATTTTTTTTTGCAGAAAATAGTGATCTCAAGGCCTTACCATGGAATCATGTTTGATTTTGTTTAGTTCTGACAGAGTTTCTTTTATGTTTATCCTGTCTGCAGGGGATTCTGCCGAACATTTCAAGGCCAGCCACAATATGGATGAAACAGAGTAGATGATCTTATTGCAGCTTTCCTTATCAAGATTCGTGAGTAAGTTGGCATCTATAACCTCTTCTCGTGCCTTAGGAAGCAAATGTTCATCCCAATTCTTCAAACTTAGATCTCTGCCGAACATATCATCACTTGGCCTTTTTCTCTATAAGTCTCCATCAGCATTACGCCATAACTATAAACATCACACCTTGTCGAAACTAACCCTTCCAAACCGTACTCTGAAACAACATAAACCATAATGCTTTATACAAATATGCAGCTGTAAGAAACGATTAAAATAGATAACGAAAATTACCTGGAGCAATGTACCCTAGTGTGGCAAACGTTTTAGTTACCACTCTGCTATTTCCATCACTTAACAATTTAGCTATCCCAAAATCACTTACATGTGCAACCATATCTTCGTCCAACAACACATTACTAGGCTTCAAGTCACAGTGAACGATGGGCGTTGAATAGCCATGATGGAGATATTCTAAAGCACAAGCCACATCAATCATTATGTCCAGCCTCTGCATGAAATCCAAAGTAAAGTTGGTCGAATGCAGCCACTTTTCAAGGTTCCCGTTGGGCATATATTCAAGTACTAATGCCTTGAAATCTTCATTGGAGCAACTGCTTATTACTTTGGTTAGGTTTCTATGACGAATGCTACGCAGTATTTCACACTCCACATCAAAACATGAGCCAGCACGCGATGAAGCAAGACCCGCCGCTGGTACTCAGTCCGTGGGTGGAAATTGATGTGAGGATGTTGAAATTGGCCTACCGAAGAAAGAAGATGGGGTTCTGCAACATAAATATTTTGGCCTAAATTATCGGATATTATGTTGTTGTTTTTCACTATTATGTTTTATTTATTTTTAATTAGTTTTTTAATTTTAATTTCGTAATCTTAGATCTGTTTCTGGGTGGTTAATCGAAGTAATTATGTTATGGTTATTATGTCTTTATTTTATTTTATGGTTATTATGTGTTTGTAATCTATGAACAATATTAATTAAATATTTTTCTCATAAAACAAATATAAAGATTGGTTTAAAAAATATTTAAACCTAATTAATCAAATTATGGGAGTTTGTTATAATTTACCTTACTCATCATTATAATTTATATATTGAGATATTATTAATTTAAGTTAATCTCGGATCATTAAAAAATATAAAATGTTATAGATTTTCATTGTTGAAAATATTATAACTAATAAAATTCATCTTAATTATTTATATAAATTTTCTTTATAAATAATATTATTATTTTATGTATTGTTCAAAATTAAATATTTCTTTTTTCTTCAAAATAAAATATACATATATTCATTTCTAAACTTAATTATTTTATTAATGTATTTAAGGAACACATTATTATATATACATTTATATACTTGGAAAGAAATGATGAAAATTTTTTAATATTATTTTCAATTATATTAGTTACACATTTCTATAATAAATTTTGTTACGAATTTATTTTAACAATGTTAATAATTATTTATATTCTTAAGCTTTTGTAAATGTTTCTTATAATAATTACAACGTACATATTTATAGTAAAAGGGTTAGTTTATTTGTAGTAAATATTATAGTAAAAGGGGTTCATTTATATGCCTTGATTAATATTTTTAAGTATTAATTAAAAATATTAAATTATGTTTAACCAAAAGAGGTAGTTTGTTAGTAACAAAAATAAAATTTGGTAATAGTAAAAGGTGGCTTTGTAGCCAAAAGAGATTAGTTTGTTAGAAAATATGATCCTTTGTAGTGGGGTTAATTAATATTCCTACTTTCACCTTTGTATATAAATATTCCAATTGTCATACTAGGGGTGCACATGTGACACTGGTGCACCCAAATAATTCAAACCATCACATTGAAATATAACTAATCTTAACCATTGAATATTTTATTTTTATTTCTATTTTCTAAAAAAAAAAATTACTACCTTTTCAACTCTTACAAAAATAAAATCTCTTATATTTCTAAACATATAACCGTGCAACTAAACTTAAAATAGTACTAAAATCTGAATTTTATTTTATTTTATTTATTGTTTAACTAATAAACAATAAATATGTGAATAACTCAACAAATTTGTTATCGTTTTTAATAAAATTAATTATATTTGATCAATAAAAATAAAACATCTCACCCAAAAGACATGTTCATTATTTGAAGAACAAATAAAATTCCAACAGGTGCACTACTAGGCAATGTCTTTGCGACATTATTTATATAAGATGGTTCATAAAACGTATTAAAATATTATTGTTATGTAGGTAAAATACACTTGTTGATAGTTAAAATATATTTTCTAAATTATAATGAATGGCGCCTTAAGTTATAATTTTAGAATATTATAACATAATTTACTGCAACAATACTTTAAGGGGAATTCTGTGGTGCACTTTGTGCACCGGGGCACCCACAAATTTATAGTTTAAAATAGGTATTGGGTAATTTTTTATTTTTAAAAAGTAATTATTTTTTTATTTTTTAATGGTGGAAATTAAATTATATGTTATTCTATTACGTAATTCCTGTAAAAAAGATATTGAGAAATCTCTTATAATATATTTATGGGAGATTCAAATATTCAAACAATATTATAATTCTGATAATTATACACTCTATATTACCTTATATATTTTAAGTATAAAAGGAAAAAAAAAAGAACAGACATGTATAATAGGAAAATAATATTATAATTATGATAATTATACACTCTCTTGTTTATATTTTTCACTTTTTTGTTTAATTTACCACGTGGGAAGGGACGTGTGTGTATAATAGGGGATACAAACAGGTAATTTTTCCCAAAATGTATAACCCCCAAATCAAAATCACAAATAAGACACCCGCTATGAACCCTAACTCTCTTATCCACCAACAGCTCACTCAATTCGTCAATTTACATCAGGAGGGGATGTCATCCACGGATTCGTCGTCGTTTGCATCAGGAGGGGTAAGGTTTATGGCCTGCTATTGTGGTACAAATGCTAAGTTGCGAACTTCTTGGACTGAAGCGAATCCGGGCCGACGATTCTACTGGTGTCGAGCATGGCAGGTTACAAATTTAATACTTATATACGTACAATTCGAAAGCCTTCTTATGTAGTAAAAAATCATATATATGTACAATGTTGGATGTGTTAATGTTAATCACTCTTGCATTGCAGCGAAACGGTGGTGGATGTAATTATTTCGAATGGGTCGATCCTCCAGTGCCTCCAAGAGCAAAGTCTATAATTCTCCTTCTATTGAAGGAGAAACATGAAATCGCTTACGAATGAAAAAATATCGAGAGATATGGAAAGTATATGATGATTGCGCTTATTGGATCTTGGGCTTTATATTTGGCTATCTTGTGTTCTACAAAGATGATGCACTGAGGACTTGTTGGAGTAAATGAATTTGGGAAATGGAATGGGGTAATGGAGGTTGTTTTGATGTATGATGTTGGGGTTTACGGGCTCTGTTTTTTAGTGGTTTAGGGTATTGGAGTTGTTAAATGGAGTAGGGTAATTGAGTTCTTAAATGGAGGTTGTTTTGTTGAATGATGGTTGCTCTAGATCCAACATTTTTATTGGAATGTTTATTTTGCACTAATATCCATTAGTATTTTATACCCAATGTAGGGCTTCTATTCCCAGTATATATAATGGATAATGTATTAATGTAGGAGGAGCTACTTCATGGTATTCAGTGTTTTGACAATAAACAAACATAACAACCTATATTAATTTAAGTTGAGATATAGACATTGAATACTACATGTATTTTAACTAAAACCCTATATTAATTTAAATTGGAATCCTCCATGTATAACCCCTACATGTAGTTCTACTCCGGCATAAGTATATATATTTCAAAATAACAACTTCATTAAACAATCTCAATTGAAACAACTTAACAAATAAAAATTACATCAATGTAAATTACCAGGTGATATACAACAGCCAATCAATATGAACAACTCATCAAAGATCGCACTCTACGGACCCCAATCTAATCAACATGTTCACCATCTTATAAAAAACAATTGTAACTTAAAATTTTCATGATATCACTTATATGTCCAGCTCCCCTCACATATTGGTCGTTGAGTTGCTTTTCATTAATCGGTGGAAAGTACATGAACTCCTATTATGACCGCTGTCATTGCATCTACTACAGCACTGAGTCCTCCGTTTCTTGAAATACTACTCCTTCGCTGACTTTATCCGAGATCTTTTAGGCCTGTCAGCTTATTTCGGGAAATCAGGTGGGTTACAAACATCATCTCCATGTAATCCCAAACTCTGCCATTGAGATGGGTCGGGAACAGAGAGCACCAAACCACCCCACATTCCCTTCACCCTCTCATTCAAGTAGCAATCACCAACAAAGGAGTTCACATCATACTTTGCAAACCTAGATAAGTATAACACCATTTATTTTAATGATGTAATTAAAATATCATAATATATTCGTCTATGTAAAGAAAACTGAATGTAGTATTTATAAATCAATGAATAATTCCAACCTGATTGCTACCGCCGCATGGACGCATGGAATCATATTGGCTTGAAATACTCCACAGTCACATAACCGATTTCCTAAATCTACTACGCAACTATTTATGGTGCTCTTCACTGTGTAGGTCTCATCTCCCATCAAAACGATTACTAATCCCATGCTAGCTTCAACTACACGGGACAACTCACTAGCAACGATTCAACATAGAGGCCCAGTCTCTGTTTCAGCCTCCTCAAGACGACTTGTGAACCAACCACCGATAATGTGCCTCACTGATTTCAAGAAATAAACCACTGGGAGCGAACGAGCCCAGGAAATACACTTATTCCAACTCTCTACAGCATTATTCATGATGAATTCATATTTTCTAATAGGGCATAGCACACGAGACCACCTCTCCGCTCCTATTTCATTCAAATTCAAATACAGACTTTCAAATTTCCCGTTGCTGCTTAACATTTTTATAGTCCTGCTCAACAAGTAAATTAAATAGGTCAATAGTATACACAACACGTTAATTTCTTTTAAAACTGTTCATTTATACATAGATGTATACATTTTTAGACTCACCGCTCAATCTCGGATATGCTGTAAGTTCTAGCAGCAGTCTTGAAAAAGTACACATCGCCTTTGTTGTACATCATGACCTGCTTGCACAAATGGTAATAGCAAAATGCATGTACCGCACCCGGGTATACCATCCTCACTGCATGACATACGCTTTTGTGCTGATCCAAAATAATCAACAAATCATCTGGCCATCCAAAAGCCTCCTGCAACTACATCATAAACCATGACCAATCTTCATTGTTCTCTGTAGAACCCACTCCTACTGCAAGAGGGAATATTTGTTGGTTTGCATCCTGAGTTACTGGAACGAAGGCCACTCCCTTGTACCCACCCTTCAAATGAGCACCATCTACCACAATCACGGGCCTTCCATATTGCCTAAATACGGATATGGAGGCGGAGAGTGCAACAAATACATTCTGGAAGACGTGATCTCCGTCTGATGTGCGCAGTGCTACATGACTACCTGGATTCTCCCTTCCTAATGCTCTCAGGTACGCTAGCAGCAGCTTAAACGACTCCGAATCATCACCATATATTAGATTGGTTACCCATTTCTTCACATAAACAGCATGATCATACAGTATTGAGACGCCATATCTTGTCTTTAGATCTTCAATGATTAATGAAGGAGACATCGACGTGCACTTATTCATTTAACAGTTAGCGTATAAAGTCCCAAGAAGCTTAGATGACACAGTCTCTGTCCCCACCCTATTCAAGTCTTTAATGCATGTGTGTCCAACAAAGTGGGTGTATCTCCAAATATCATCCCACCCGGTGGAGCGAAAGACAAATTTGCAAGGCGACTTACCATTGCATTTCACATACCACCTCACTTTTCAGACCTATACACCCGAAAACTAGCTCGGCACTTCAAATTATACACAGCAACTGCCAACTTCATTTTATTTTTGCTTCCATAGGTCGCATCCTTTGCTAGCCCATCCATGCTTTCATCCAAATAACTAAATGTTTCTTTCTCAACACTGAATGAATCCGGCATACATGGGACACTCCATTGTTTCACACTTTCAGGCCTATTGATTTGCACATTAGAGTTATTTCGGTGATCGCCATTACTATCAGATGAATCAGAGCCAGGAATTGCATCCGATGTATGCTCGTCAGATGACCCACATTCATCTCCAATTAGTGTTCGAAGCAAATTATCCGTGTCATCCCCATCCGCTCTAACACCTCTTCCTATACTCCCGTCATTAATAACAACCTTCCCAACATGCCTCCTATCGGGATCTTCCCGTCTTACGACATCATCATTTATTGGATTAGAAGATTTCAATCCACCGGGTTTACCTAGTGAAGAACAGCTCTCTACTACACCACCAGTTGTTTCATTATCAAGATGGGAACCAGATTTCTTTTTAGTAATAACAAAAATCTCAGGTTGCTCGGCACTAAGCAAACTGCACACATCGCTATTATTTGTGATCTTCTCTCGGGCAGACATATCGTTGATTATAAGACAACAAATTATATCACTCCCGTGCTTGCCTTGTTTCTCAGGAATTAAATCATTAAGTGCATTCCTCAAGCTCGACACCGTGTGGACACTTTCTAGTTTACGTACATTCAATGCCCAATATTCACCACCAACAAATGCAGTCCTATCCCAACACCCGTTATAATGAACCAAGATATATATGTCTGTCATATGTCAGTACACAATAAAAATTAATTAGGGTGCATATATGGCTATTTAAAGTACAATAACTAACTTATTAACCTTGCAATACACTTGTGACATTATTTTTTTTCCATTTTTTGGGTAAGCCTTGCACTAGTCAATGTAACACAGATCCAGTTATGTTAGTTACTTGTTGGTTGAGGAACTCTCACCCGCTGCACATCTTTTAAGAAGTTGGTTTGACAGGAGGAGTTAGCATATCAGTTTTTTAATAAGGAATGACAAATCATAGATGGATGACTTTGGTTGACTTCCTTATACATCAGTTGGGATAAACATCAGCATGGCTGCATTTCTACCTTGCCACGTGATCTTTTGATTGGGATGGGTAACAGACATTTTGGTTCACTATAATCACGGGAAATCAACTCACAGCAGCCCATCAATTTGACAGCACACATTGATTGATTCTTTACTCGGTTAATTAAACATAATTTTGTAGTCATGTTTCCTGGCTACGGTAAATCATCAATAAGGGTGGGTTCATCCCATGCCTCAGTGGATGTACATCAATTTAAATGGAACAACTTAAAGATAATGTTCATTGTTTTCCATTTCATTATTACAACTTCCATTTCTATGTGATCAAAGTTCATTGTTTATTTCCTGTTTGTTATGCTTTTCTGATTCAGAACAAAAATACCATTAGATGCCAGCTAGCTAAATATCCACTAATAGGAGTTGCAAGGTCAAACAATATGAAACAACAATGGTATACACATGTCATTTTTAACATCTTCATAATTCTTGCTCCCTCGAAACATATTCACACACTTAGCCAATTCATCAAACATAACTCTTTGAAATAATTCAGTGTACGAAGATTCATCAAAAACAGAACATCCATTAATAATTGCACATAAAAAAGCTCTAATAAAACAACCAATTGATCCAATTAATGATAAATATACTAAAACTACTAAATCTACTGCTGACTCAGAGTACATTCACATGAATTCCATTAAAATCTTCAGATATCGTTTTCATTTGACTCCATTAGAAATTCAAGTAGTAGTGCGAAATACCTGATCTTTGTTGGCTCGGCCTTTCTTTTATTGGGCGACAGCGGCACTAATCCGACAAAAAACGATCACCGTCCCCTTGTCTCAACTTCGCCGATCGTGGATTCCTATATGGGTGATTGAATTTTTGGAGGTATTAATTCGGGAAATCTTTGGAGGGGAGAATTAGGGATTTGAATTTTTCATTTGAGGGTCGAACAATTTTTAGCTGGTGGTGATCTGATTCAAGAGAAGGATCGGTTCACTTGAAGAGGGACAACATGGTAATTTTATATCCCCATTGGTTACCCAATTTCATGTTTTGGGTTAAAAAAATACCAAAAACTCATGGTGGTTAAAAAACTTACATGGACAACCAAAGTTGTATAAAAAAAGATTTTATCCCTTATTTATACTGCCCAAACTGTAATATTAATAAAAAGGGTTGCACAGTACATCTATATAAAAATATTAAAATACTCTTTTACCCTTGTAATAAAATTATAGTAAATTTAAGTGGCCATTTATTCTACAGACACGTTGGCAAATTTCATTAATAATGCCTTTGATCATTTAATTTTTTTAAAATTTATTTTATTACTATATTATCATTCAATAAATTAGAATAAAAATTAAATATAGTGGTAATGTTTTACAGGTAAAAATAATAATTTAAATAAATTTAAACATAAACTTTATTGAAAAAAATTTTTACTCAAAGAAAATAAAAAACTTATAATTGCTTTTAAATAAATAAAAAGTTTTAATTTTATTTAAAAATAAAAAAACTGTTGACGTAATTTATCATGAAAATTTTAAATGACAAATAATTTTAATAATAAAATAAATTTTAAACTAAAAATAAATATTTAAATTAAAATTAAAATTTTATATTTAATTATAAATTTTAAATAATATAAAAATTATAAAATTTTAGTTTTTTTTATAAATAATAAAATGATTGCATTAGCTAAATCATATTAAGACTAATTTTAAAGAGTTGATATCTTGTTCACCGTGTGCGCATGCATCCATATGTGTATAAATTTTTATTTAATAGTAGTATATATATGTTCTTAATAATAGTATAATTTTTTTAAATTCAATTTTTTATTGAAAACTAACAGAAAATTTGTTAACAAGTACTCCCTCCGTCCCGGTCAAAGTGTGTTAATTGTTTTTTGCACATAAATTAAGGAATATTATTTTATGTAAAGTGGATAGGTGTATTAGAGAGATGTGATAGGTCATTGGTGGACCTTTTTTACTAAAAGAGGAAAATGGTGCAATTTGGACGGGACACGCCCAATATAGTAAAATTGTGTTATTTGGGCGGAACGGAGGGAGTACTATACACATTTTTATTCATTAGTGTATATGGTTTTTATTTATAAGTGTATATGTTTTTAAAAATAGGTGCACATGTGCACGGATAATTAGCCAATTTTAAAATATAACATTAAATAGAAATATAAAATATCATCAATTGATATTTTAATTAGTATGCATGATTTATGTATATTAATTAATATTTGCTCCATTTATATAGTTTTTTTTTAAGATATATATGCTTTTATTGATTGGTTTAATTATCTATTTGTAACCAAGAAAGAATAAAAATAAAAA
Source organism: Pogostemon cablin (assembly GCA_023678885.1). NCBI lineage: Eukaryota > Viridiplantae > Streptophyta > Magnoliopsida > Lamiales > Lamiaceae > Pogostemon > Pogostemon cablin. The sequence goes on from CM042973.1 coordinate 2,378,460, forward strand.
TAAAAAATTATGCATGATTTATGTATATTAATTAATATTTGCTCCATTTATATAGTTTTTTTTAAGATATATATATGATTTTATTGATTGGTTTAATTATCTATTTGTAACCAAGAAAGAATAAAAATAAAAAATAAATTATTTAGTTGGATATATTTTATTGATTGACTTAATTATCTATTTCCAATAAAAAAATAATTAAACATGGTATTTAATTTGAAGATGTACATGAATAATAATATTAATAAGTTGGATATATTTTATTGATTATTATCTATTCCTTAACCAATCAAAAAAATATGATTAAAGGTGATTTTAATTTATAGATATACATGATTTAAAGATATATACATGAATAATAATAATAATAATAAAAATAAATAAAAGTAGAAAGATTATATATGTAATATTAAAACAAAAAATAAAAAAATATATAAAATTTAACCACGTTGCGACACCTCATACTTTTAAAAAGTTTATTTATAGCAGCGTATTCGTAATTAGTATATATAAGATATATATTGTATTTTATAATTAAAATTAAAATAATATAAAATATTAAAATGTAATAAAACTTATCATCATCCATAAAAAACCAACTTTAGAAAATCTACAAATTAAATAAGGGCATAAAAGTAATATCACACTTTATACTTATTATTACTACTACCTATCAAACACCTTCATAATATTAATCTCAATCTTTATATATTCTATCAAACAAATTCATTTTTTATATTACTCACTTATATCAATATAGATAATACATACCTCCATAATACCACTTTATCTTCTACTACTTATCAAACGAGCCGTTAAAGTATAACTTAAAAACTAAAAATAAAGACTAAACTCACATAACTCGTTCATATAAAAAGTGATAATAGTTTTAAGAGTTAGTCTTGTTGGGTTTGTCTAATTTGTATGCTAAAAAATAGAAATAAATAAATAAATAAAAGAAGCCAATAGTATGTTAATATTGGCCCTTTAATTACATTAATTATGAGGCGCCCATTTGAAAACCCTTAATGGGTTGATTAAAGGAAGCCCACTCCATGGGTTTGATTATAAATAATGGAGGAGGCGTGATTGTGTTGTCCAGCGCTTAAATCCTAATATATTAAAAGTACGGAGTGTTTGTAAAACGTTTTATTCCCTTTTTATCCCTATCCTTTTCTCATTTTTACTTTCTTAACCGTGATATTGACCTTAATTAATTAGTAATTTAGTAGTCTATCTTTACTTTCTCTTCTTTACTATGTTGTCTGTTCAATTAAATGATCAAATGAATCGTTTCGATTATTATTGTAAAAGAAGAAGCGATGATAATGGCAGGGTTTCCCTCTCGATGATAATGCCTCGATTTCCATTAGATTTTCGAATAGAAGAGATAACCCTCTTTTTTGGCAGCGTCTTCTCCTCCTAATAAAGAAGAATGTAGAAAGACCAGCGACACTATTACGGCTGATAATGGCAAACTTACTCATCGAGAAGGAGATCGGCGTACTCGACGACTTGGAGAGGAGATTTTAGGTATAATACTTAGTCTCTCAATTTTATTACAAATAATTATTGAGAAAATCGACGTAATTTTACAGATATTGATTGATGATTCAGTCGATGCTACCATATTTTATGTATAGCCTAATTCCACCATGTGTTCTGGAGTACTGTTTTCCTACATGTGTATTGGTTATTTTACTTTGAAACCTGATTGTGTCCTATTAGTACTCTTCTTGACACTGAATTTTACTTCTTGATACAGGTAGACATTGACTTTGAAATATCTGAATCTGAATACAAAAGAACTAGAAATTTATATGAGAGGCTTTTGAACTGCACAAAACTCTTAAAGGTGTGGATCTGTTATGCTAAGTTTGAGGCTTCCCAGGAATCAGACGTGCCTGAGAGTCATCAAGATGAAAAGAGTAAATGCCTTCAGCGTACTAGAGGTAAGAAAGTAAAAGCCTATATGCATGTCCATTTTTTTGCTCTGTATACATGTACCTGCTGATATCTGTTTATCATGTAAACTCATACTTCACCCTGTTCCACCATGTTTTTAAGAGAGCTCTTAGCTATTTCAGAACTTCTACCCCTGAATTGAAGGAGGAAAGGGCAATGCTTTTGGAAGAGTGGTCAAACACTGAAAGCAGCTATGGCGAGCTTGGTGATGTTGATTTAGTACGTGCTAAGCTACCAAAGAAACTGTAAGAGAAGACATACAGAAACAGAGGATGGTCCTGCTGAGTGCGTTATCAGTTTGGATATTATTTTCTGTACCATTTTAGTTTTATAATCTGGTGATGGCTGATATTTCAAGAATTTACAGGTACGAGGAGTAAATCAATTATCTATAATTCCCAGAAGAAACACAGACTACAAATCTTAAGATTTTGGAAGCAGCGTACAAGTGGAAGAATCCGAAGCTGATCATGTGATGATGGTAGGTTTAATTGCTGGTATTTAATAATTTTTAATTAGTAATCTGTCTGCTAAGAATTACCTTTGTTTGGTTTACAACACCCAAAGTTACGGTATTCAGTTATAAATTTTATTGTTCGTTATAACTTCCAAGCTGGTTCATGTTCCTAAAAATAGTATTTCTGTAATATAGTTACTTTATTGTGATATTATTTTTCTGTTGATGGTATTTTGGCAATGGAACACTTAATTATAGGTTGTATATGATGCATGCATAATTGCATATGTGGAGTTCTTGATGTATATTTGACTGCACGAACAAATATCTCACCTTAATTGGCTGTATTCTTTGGATTTAAGTAAATTTTGATGTTATATACTACATTTATAATATCTTAAGATGTTACAAGAATGTCAATTCAGATTTTATGAGAGGATATAACCATGCTCCTAGATTTTAATTTTTTCTTTGAAATTTTGAATTGATGTTACATGTCATTTAATTAGTATACCATCATAATCATTAGTCAATGGTTACACTCGATCCTTGTATGGTTTGCTTGAGCGGATTTTTGTATTATGTGACATCAACTAATCCCTTTCCAAGTTGAGAAGTTCTCTTGATGATACACCATGGACTGAGGGGTTTATTACTATATCCAACTAATTAAGCATGTATAATAAGATCTCATGAATGCTGTTAGGAAATATCTTAAATTCAAAATAATATACTCTTTTTTTAAGTAACGAAGAATTAAGAGAGCTGGAGGTGGGCATCGTGGAATCAGATGCGGAGAATGGCTCTTCGGGAACTCACTAAGGCGACTGATCCATCGAAGAATGTTTTGCGTTGTTGATGACTAGCGATGTGAAATGAAGAGAGGATGGAGATGAGCTTTGTTTGGCAATCGAAGTTTCACTGCAAGATCCATAAGCAATCTTGAAAAGAAACAAGTAATGTTTGATTGGTAAGGCCTTAATTTTTTTCTTGATTTAGGAATATATTTTTCTGGTCTTTTCCTGTTTGAAGAGATGAGTTCAGGAAACATCTTATGGTTTACATGGCAATAGATTGTTGAAAAATTAGATTCATTTGTTGTCTCCTTTATTTAGATAGCAATTTACTTTGATAAAATTAATGAGGAAGAACTTGGGAGTGATATGTCACCTTGCCCCCTTGTAATATGAAACTATTCAATATGCTAAATTAGGGGGTGGTCAGATTGAATTTGGGAAATAGGAATGGATATGCTTTGATGGTAAAGTGTTAAAGCAAGACATCAGGTTGCTTTGTTGTCTCATTATATAAAAAATAAAATTGTCATGTGTTAGAAATTTAGGTTTGTGGTTTTGTGGGGGTGGGGGTGGTGGTGGTAGTTAAGTAAGGTTATTGATGTGTTTTGTTCTTATAAACTTCTGTTCTGCCTTTATCATTTCTTTTATGCTGAGTTGGCCACGAGATTTCGGGATGCATCATGTTAACAATTGTCTTCTGTTTTCATTTCTGCTCCATGTTCTCCTGTCGTGGCTTCTGATTATGAAGTATGAGTTTGACTTGACGGGTGCAACGACGTCCACTGTCGTCGCATACATGATCCTGAATGTGGGCAGCTTACGTATATCTTGGCCCAGAAACATGGAAAGGTTTTTCAAGCATAGCATGCAAGGAACTATTGGCAGCAACTCTCTTTCTTTATATGGCTTCAATCTGTAATCTTTTGACCTTTTGTTTGTTCTATGCAATCTTGAGTTTTGGTACAATTTAATAAAGCTGCACTAATTTTTTTTTTTTTTTTGGTATGTGAATATACTTGAGACAAACAAAGGATAAAACTATGTGCACATAGTAAGAAACAGAGAGCGCACCATAAGTATATTAAAAAAGTTGAAATGCAGAGATAGCATTTTAAGTATATTAAAAATTGTTCAACCATGTGGAAATAGAAATGAACGAAGAGGGTAGAATGAGAATAATCGAGAGCACTTATTAAATGCAACGGCAAATATATGGTTGTACAGGGCATGGTGATGGAGCACTACAAAAAATTATACTCATTTTATAAAGTTCTAATGTAATTGATATTGATAAAAAAATTACTTAAATTATTCTTATTATGTTGAAAAAAAAATCGTATTAAAAAATTTGTAGAAAAAAATAAAACACTACACTACAAAGTATGACGTGCGTGTCGCAAAAAACTAGTCAATACAAAAGGAACAGAATTAGAGCGATGACGTGCGTGTCGCACGTCTTAAAAAACTAGTCAATACAAAAGGAACAGAATTAGAGCGTGAGCGTGAGAAAATAGAGTTTACATCATGATTTAGTTTATACAAGTATTTGCCTATTTTAAATATAAATTGATATGTGATTGATAAATTTTGAAAACTATTCAATTGAACTCATAAACAATTCTATGTAGATGTATATAAATAAAAAGTCATAATAATTTTTTTAAAAAAATATAACTTTTTAATAAAAAAATATAACTGATCAAGAAAAAATAAAATACTCCCTCTGTCCCGGGTTTAACCGTTTGTACGGGCACGAAGATTAAGACGTTTTATTTTTTTAATATATAATGTAAGAGAAAGTAGGGATAAATTAGTAATTTAAAAAGAAAAAGTAAATAAAGTTATTGGGAATGGTAAATAAAGTATAAAAAGGTAATTAAAATTGTTGAGATTGTAAAAAGTAGGTAATAAAATATTATGTATTTTTGCTAAAAATTGAATGAGTAAAAATACATGGAACACCAAAAATAAAAAGTGAGTAAAAATACGTGGGACGGAGGGAGTAGTAATGATTTCGTACAATACATCAATTAATTTATGTCGAATTTAAATGATTTAGAAGGCATTGACTTATATTCATAAAAGAAAACTCAAAATAGCGGAGTTATAAGACTTGCTAAGAAATTATAAGAGCTTGCATGCACGTTGATTTATTAATTATTTTTTTCGAATGAACGGTATGATACACTACTGCTAATTTAATTAGTGAACATAAAAGCATAATTTCTTGTAAGACAGTCTTAAATTTGCTTTTCATACACCATAATTTTATAAAATTATTTCTTGATTTATGAAAAATTACGTTAAATAAATGAACTATTTTGAGTGAACAATATCTCAATAAAAATATAAAAAATCATAAATATCAAAATTAGAATACAATATTTTTCTCTAAAAAATAATTTTTCATTATTAAAAGTAATTTCCATAAATTTTTTGTGTAAGGTGTGTAAGCCTTTTCAATGCTTAATCATCAGCATACAATGCATGCTGAAACAAAAAAACATGAGTGGTGGGACCAATCTTTTGAAAGAAAATAAAATTGGTGGAGCCAATTAAAGTGATTTAAATAATTGTATGTCATGTGTTAATTAATTAACGTTTTAGTGTAAAAAGAATTTTTATACTCCCTCATCAGCCACAAAAGTGGACATTTGTGTTTTTGCACGTGGATTAAAGAGTATTATTATTTAAGGTGTAGTGGGTAGTTGTATTAGTGGGATGTATAGATCCCATAAATTTATTGTATTAGTTATGTGTGTGGGTCCCATATGTTTAAATAGGAAAATGTGGACCTTTGGTGCGGACGCCCAAAATAGCAAAATGTGGACCTTTCGGGCGGACGGAGGGAGTATTATGCCTATACAATGGATATTCTAAATATAATGATTATTAATTAAAATAAATTTAAAAGTGATCAGCCTGTGAAAAGTGAATCATTTTGTGAAAAATTAATGAATATATATTTTTTTAAAAATAATTAATTAAATTTTTATTTTAAAAAAACAAAATTAATTAACAAAATTCAAAAGAGTTGATAGATACAATAAAATTTTTTGGCAGACGATATATTCGCTTCAAGAAATTATTGATAAATACAAAATTATATTTTGTTTTACTTATAATACCCATCACATCTGTATATTAGTGTACATTGTTAAGATAGAACAAAAATGCGTGCATAAATATAATATTTATACGAATGTACATTAGTGTGTACTCTTGAGAGAGAAACAGAAAATACGTGATTATATTGAAGAACTTTACTAATGTACACTAGTGTGCATTCTTGAGAGAGAAACGGAAAATACATTGTATTCTTGAGAGAGAAATAGAAAATACGCGATTAAATTGAAGAACCCTACTAATGTATATTAGTGTGCATTCTTAAGAGAGAAACAAAAAATATGATGCGTTCTTGAAAGAGAAACAAGAAAATATGCGATTAAATTGAAGAACCCTACGAATGTATGGTGCGAGAAACAAGAAATGCACGATTAAATTGAAGAATTGGTTGTTAAAATTATCCTTAAATCTCTCCTTAAATCTCTCACCCATTGTTTTTAACTGATTCAGGGCACATTAGTGTTCAATAAAACTATTATTACATGCACGTTGAATATTAATTGTTGTAAATAAGGGTAATGTTGAAAAGAAAATAAAACGTTATGTATTCATATGTAATTATATTGGATCAATGTATTTATTAGTAATTAGGTTATATATACGGGTAACTATAAATTATAATATATTCAGACAGTACTACAGGATTATATTGTAAAGGAGAATTTATTATGATGTTGATCCCTACTACCAAGTCTTTTCATAGATTGCTTCATTTTTTGAACATTAATTTGGTCCCTCGGTTCAAACGAGAATGCGGACTATGTAAAAATTTGTGTGATAAAAAAAAATTATAACAATTTAAAAGTACTTTCTCTATTCCACCTAAATAACATCATTTTACTATATTGTGTGTCCCATACAAATTGCAACATTTTCTTCTTTTAGTAAAAATGGTCCACCAATGACCCACCACTACCCATCACATTTCTCTAATACACCTATCCACTTTACATAAATAAAATAATAATACTCCTTAATCTACGTGCAAAAAATAAATACATCTCTTTAAGCGGGACGGGAAGAGTAATATCTAATTGATGAGTAGCAATAATTATTCAAATAAATTATAATTTAATAAACAATTTGTAATATAAATGAAAATTCGTATGTAATTAAAAAAAGGTAAAAGATTCTAACCGTGAAAAAAACTCATGTTTTTAAACATGACATGAAATCCCTAAATATTAAGACGTTAAATCTATTTTTTTTTTCAATTCTATTCCAAATTCAAACAAAAAATACAAAATGAGAATAACAAGAATGTTTTATAGTTTATGTGACACAATTATCTTCCTTACTTTTCATCCATCCCATTGTAACTTGCACTAACCAAAAGTAGAAGTACCAATCATTTTATAAATACACTTTAATTTTTTTAAATGATTATTTTGTATTCGAAAAAGGTGTATTTGCTTTTTTTCTCTTTTACCAACACCCAATACTAATACAACTATATACTTTACATTAAAATATTATATTTTTTAACGCTATGCACATTAAAATACTATTTTCTTTAATCTCCATGCAAAAACTAACGTAAACTTTAAAACTAAACGGAAGGAGTATAAAATATGTTATGTGTGTTATGTGAGAATTGTATTTTGAAATTAAAATAACCTTTTGAGGTTATGAATTGATATGTTATTTACTTTTTTGATGTGAAAATAAGTATAGGTTAGAGGGAATAATATTTAATGTGTATGCAGGATTTTAGTTGGGGCCCCAACTTAACATGATTTTTTTTTTTTCAAAAACGTGCCTCTAACAGTTGCCTATTACACCATGACATTAAGCAATTAAAAAAATTATAAATAATAAAAAATCAATATATTAAATTACAACCAACATTCAAATTAAAAAACATAAAAGCTTAAAAACACAAAACCCTTGATTTCTCATTCAAAGAAAACCCCTAAATTTAAATACCTATCAAGCACACCATTCGCGCCCTGTTTCTTCATGTAAATATTACTCCCTCCGTCCCATAGAAGTTGACACACTTTTCTTTTTGGTTTGTCCCACTAAAGTTGACACATTTCTTTTTTAATACATGGGACCCACACAAAAACAATTAATCTATTCTCATGGCCCCATATATCACCTCTAATACAACTAGCCATTACACATTAAATATTATTTCTCTCACTTCACTTTACTCCACTTTACATTAAATTATTATACTCCTTAATCTCCGTGCCCAAAAAAAATTATACCAACTTCTATTGGACGGAGGGAGTAATATACAAGAATTTGTGAAATTTGGGAATCAAAGTGGACAAAAGTGGGTGTTCTTAAATTTTGACCTGGATTCCGAGTCTGCCAATGTGCTGTCAGGCGGCGTCTGCTGTCTGGTCGGACCGATGTGCCGTCAGCCGAGCGCCGGAGAGAGAGTACGTTGTGATACTGTGTTGCAGTGTTGCTGGATTCACGCACTGACGCACACACACTGAGAGAAAGGGTTGGGGGTGTTGCAGTACACACTCAAAGAAGAAGAAGGTATTTGGGCCAAAATTTGTAATTTTAAATGGGTTACTTATTTGGGCCTATTTAAGACTAATAATTATTTTTGTACATGGGTTGTTGGGCTGAGGCTTTCGGCAGAGAGGTGTCATATAATTTATTTAATTTTGAAACTACGAAAATACCCCTTTCTTTTTCAAAAGTTGGGGGGGGGGGGGGGGGGTTATGGGGCAGTGCTCCCTTGACCCCTGAGTGCACCCGTCCCTGAATTATGTGTAGATGAGAAGACAAATATAATATTTAAATATATAATGTATATTTTTATTAGTATTGTATATGGTTCCATGAAAATATATTATTATTTTGTGTGAGTTTTATTTATAAAAAGAAATGCACCCTAAGACAGAATTAAAATAAGAAAATTAAATCCACTCTTTTAGTGCGACCACGAGGGAGTATCACACTTACACTTATATTACAAAAAAAAGAGACTATTACCTAAATAGTCAACAAAATAAACGATTTTATAACATTGCAAACAAAAAGGGGATTGATCAGGAAGTGTTTATCATAGATTCTTACATTTATCTTACTGAAGAAATCTGCGTTTGATTTTCTGCAGCTCTGCTAGAGCTTCTTTCATGTTAATCCTTTCGCCTGGGGATTCGACCGAACACTTCGAAGCCAACACCAACACAAATGTTACGCATTCCACAGTTTTTGCAAATTGTATTTCGTTAATATTCATCAGTAAGTTGGAATCTATGACCTCATATGATGAATCTGGAAGTGAACTTTCAATCCAATTTTTTAAGCTTAAATCTCCAGTAAACATGTCGTCACTTGGCCTCTTTCTCGTAAAGGTTTCCATCAACATCACACCGTAACTGTACATGTCACACCTTGTCGAAACTAGCCCTTCCAAACCGTACTCTAGAAAAAACAAACACCATAATGCATCACAACAATATGAAGTTGGAAGATAGAATTAATCTAAGTAGAAATATTTCACCTGGAGCAATGTATCCAAGTGTGGCAAGGGTGTTGGTTATCAAAGTGCTCTCCCCATTACCAAAGAGTTTTGCTATCCCAAAATCACTAATGTGAAGAATCGAGATTAGGAATAATCTCACCGTGATTTGGTGAGGAGTGTTTTACATGTATATATAGGATATTGTTACAACAAGATCCACAATTTGTGGATACAAAAAAGGTAAATGTACAAAGAATTAAAATCCTATAATTACTCCTTATTTACTCCTATTACCCCCCGTCAAGCGTTGCGTGGGGTGTAAACAAACGCAAAGTTTGGACCTCAAAAGTTCAAAAGCTGGACGAGGCAATGCTTTTGTGAAGACGTCAGCTAATTGAAGGTTAGACGGAACAAACTGAGTGCGCAACTTCCTCGAAGAGACCAACTCACGAATGAAATGACAGTCAATGTCAATATGCTTAGCACGTTTGTGAGCAACCGGATTTTGGCTTAAAAACAGTGCACTTTTGTTGTCACAAAGAAGAGTTGGAGGCATGACTGGCGGCTGATGAAGCTCAGTGAGAAGGTTACTCAACCAAATGATTTCAGAACCGGCGTTGGCAAGAGCTCGGTATTCGGATTCACAACTAGATCGAGCCACAGTAGGCTGTTTCTTAGCACTCCATGAAACTAGATTTCCACCCAGGAAAATGGAATAACCATAGGTTGAGCGTCGAGTTTCAATGCACCTGGCCCAATCAGCATCAGAGTATCCCACAATAGATAGGTCTGGGCGATGTGTAAAGCGAAGTCCATAATGAATCGTACCTTTCACATAGCGAAGAATACGTTTCACAGCAAGAAAGTGATCTTCAGTAGGAGACTGAAGAAACTGGCTGACAGTGTTGACTGCAAAAGAGAGATCAGGCCTCGTAATAGTTAAATACTGTAGAGCCCCAACCAGAGATCGATAAAGAGTAGGATCAGAAAATGGAGAGCCACTACTCTGGAGGGAAGTACCAGCGGCTAGAGGAGTCGCGACCGGCTTGCAGTCCAACATAATAGCTCGATCAAGAATGTCATGAGCGTATTTTGCCTGTCCCACAAAAAAACCATCGGACGAATGAGAAACCTCAAGCCCCAGAAAATAGTTCAGCGAACCAAGATCTTTTATAGCAAATTCCACGTGTGTACGGTCGATGAACTGCCGAAGAAGATTGTTATCATTCCCTGTCAAAATGATATCATCCACGTATAAAAGAAGATATAGGAGGGATCCTCCCCTTCGGAGACAAAACAGAGAGGAGTCAGATTGAGTTTGGTGGAAACCCAAAGTCTTCAGATAAGTGCTGAATCTTTGAAACCAAGCCAGAGGGGCCTGACGAAGACCATACAAGGCCTTCTTGAGGCGGCAAACATGAGTTGGTCTACGTGGATCGACAAAGCCGGGTGGCTGAGCCATGTATACAGGTTCTGTCAGAATTCCATTTAGGAATGCATTCTTAACATCCAATTGATGAAGTGACCATCTGTAGTGCACAGCTAGAGCGAGAACGGTGCGAACAGTGGTTGCCTTGACAACAGGGCTGAAGGTTTGATGAAAATCGGAGCCAGGAACCTGAGTGAAACCCTGAGCGACAAGGCGAGCCTTATGACGCTCAACAGAACCATCTGACCGAAATTTAGTTCGAAACACCCATTTGGAGCCAACAATGTTAGTGGCGGGAGGTTGTGGCACCAAATCCCAAGTTTGATTTTGTATAAGCGCATCAAATTCCTCTTGCATAGCAGCCATCCAGTGTGGAAACTTAGATGCTGATTTGAAACCACGAGGCTCAGAAGTGGTGGCAAGAGAGGCGAGTAAGGCTGTTGAAGCAAGATCAACAGGGTATCTTGGTTTGAAGATGCCTGCCTTAGACCGAGTGATCATGCGATGAGTAGGCACAGGAGGCGCCTGAGGTGCAGGTGGTATAGGATGGATGACAGGTGCTGGTTCATCTATTTGGGGAGGAGCATGATATGGTAGTGTATCATTGACAAGTGGTGGCGGTGAGGCAGGCAATGGTGGTTCCTCAACTGGGGCAGGATGAGGAGGCTCCAAAACTACATCTGGTTCTGGATAGAGATGGCGAGCCACAGACTGAGTAGATAACTTGGTATCTGAAGCAGTAGCAACCGGCAGTGACCCTGGTTCTAAGAAGCTGGAGATAGAAAGATCATGAGCAGCAGCTGAGACTTTCCCAGTGAAAGGATAATTCTGTTCATCAAATTGCGCATGGCGAGTAATGAAGATGCGCGCGGAAGAAGGATCGAAACAACGAAACCCCTTGTAAGAACTGCTATAACCCAGAAATATACAAGGTCGACTGCGAGGAGACAACTTGTTTTCTGCGTAGTCACGCAGAAAAGGAAAAACCCTGCAACCAAAAGGTTTGAAGATAGCATAATTTGGAGCGCAATGAAATAATAATTCATAAGGAGATGTGTTGTCCAATATGGTTGACGGAAGCCGATTGATGACATAAACAGCAGTGCTGAAAGCCTCAAACCATAGAGAAGAAGGAGCAGAGGCATGGAACAACATTGAAAGACCTGTTTCAGTGATGTGCCTATGTTTTCGCTCAGCTCGACCATTCTGTTGTGGAGTATATGGACATGAGATTCGGTGGAAGATCCCATGACTTAACAAAAAATCAGACATCCTCTTGTTTGTAAATTCTGTGCCCCCATCAGACTGAAACACTTTTATAGCACGCGAAAATTGCGTACAAACAAAGGTATGGAAACAAACAAAAACCTCAAAAAATTCTGATTTGGTACGCAAGGGATAAATCCATGAAAACCGAGAATAATCATCCACAAACAAAGCATAATAACGATAACCAGCAGAAGAAGTAACAGGTGATGGCCCCCATAAATCACAGTGCACCATATCAAGAACAAAAGAAGCACGTTTATCATTCAAAGGGAATGGTAATTTCTTGATTTTTGCTAATTGGCAAGGTGAGCAAACAGTAGGACTGGGTAATAAAGATGTAACAGATAAATGTCCTTGTTTATTTAACAATGAAATAGTTTTAAAAGACACATGTCCAAGGCGTAAATGCCATAAATCAAAACTAGCTGTTAAGGCAGTAGGATGCAAAGCAGCAATGAGAGCGGAGCTTTTATCACACTTGTCAAGCACATAAAGTCCATTTTCACATTTTCCCTGAGCCAGTACTTCCTTTGTCAACGGATTCTGAATTGTAAAACAATTATTAGTAAATAAGACCTCAACATTTGAATCCGTAGTAAGTTTGCTGATGGAAACCAAGTTCTTAGTAAGATTTGGAACAACCAAGACATCCAATAAGTCAAGATTACGACATATACGACCGGATCCAATGTGAGAAATAGGGATATTTTCACCACTACCAACAACAACGGAACCCTTACCGGAATACGGGGCGAGCGAGTCCAACTGAGCGGGCTGATTCGTCATGTGAGCCGTCGCGCCGGAGTCGACATACCAGTCCGAGTGTGGAGCGGCATCACTGACGTTGCAGGCTGCCGAGAAGGCCTGAGCAAGATGGGCAGCCTGCTGGTTCACGTTGCTGGTAGGTCGAGCAGCCTGCTGCAAGTCCAGAAATAGTCGACATTGATCAGCGTAGTGTTCTCCCCTGCATAGCTGACACCGGGGAGTGAAATTTCGTCGCCCACCCTGCCTCCCTCCACCACCGCGCTGCTGTGACCCAGAACGGCCACCACCACCTCCACGATACCGAGCATTAGAGGAGCCACGACCAACACCAGTGGGATTGATGGAGGCAGTGAAGGCAACGGGTGCAGCTGGAGGGCCCTCCATGGCGCGACTCATGTGCTCGAATTGAACGGCCTGGTGGAGCAATTCGCGGAACGGAGGTACAGGGCTCATGGACAACCTTGTATCTGCAAAATTGGAGAAAACATGACCAAGCCCACGAAGAAACCAGTGGCTCTTTTCTCCTTCATCAATAGATCGTTGTATCGCCGAGAGTTGATCACAAATCGCCTTGAATTTCCGTCCATACTCAGCGACGGGCAGATCATTGCGTCTCAAGGAGAGGAGCTCCTCCTTGAGTTGATTCGCACGAGAGGCCGATGCGTGGGCAAACGCCGACTCCAGGGCGAGCCAGGCTGAGCGGAAAGAGCCACAATCCAACACCTCCGCCATTGCTTCCGGATCGAGTGTTGCGTACAACACACCAAGCAACTTCTGCTCTCGCAGAAACCACGCTGAATAGAGGGGGTTGGGAACGTCGGCACCTGCATCGTTGTGGATCGTTTTTGGGGGAGCAACGACAGTGCCTTCAACGACGTCCAAAAACTCAAAAGTGGCGGCCATGGAAAAGAATTGACGACGCCACATAAGGTAGGTGGAAGAGGATAACTTAATCTGCACCAGATTGATCATCGCGGTGGTTTGGGAGGAAGAAGAGATTTGGGCAGCCGCCATGATCAGAAGAAAGAACGAGGGAGAAGAGGGAGAGAGAAGAGTAGGGTTTCGGTGTATCAAGCTGATACCATGTGAAGAATCGAGATTAGGAATAATCTCACCGTGATTTGGTGAGGAGTGTTTTACATGTATATATAGGATATTGTTACAACAAGATCCACAATTTGTGGATACAAAAAAGGTAAATGTACAAAGAATTAAAATCCTATAATTACTCCTTATTTACTCCTATTAACTAACATGGCCAATCATATCCTCATCTAACAACACGTTGCTCGGCTTCAAGTCGCAGTGAGCAATAGGCGTTGAATAGCCGTGGTGAAGATATTCCAGTGCTGATGCGACGTCAATCATTATGTTCAACCTTTGCATGAAGTCTAAGCAATAGTTGTGAGAATACAGCCATTTCTCTAAGCTTCCTTCAGGCATATATTCAAGTACTAATGCTCTGAAATCTAGATTAGAGCAACTGCTTATGACTTTAGTCAGATTTCTATGACGAATGCTACGTAGCACTTCACATTCTACATCGAAACTCTTGAAAGCAGCTTCTGATTCCAGATCAAACACCTTCACCGCGATAGCTGTTCCATCTCTAAGAATCCCTTTGTAAACAGAACCACAACTCCCTAAGCCAAGTAAATTGCTTTCATTGAATTGCTCTGTTCCTTGCAAGATTTCATAGTAGGAGATTCTATCTGGTGCAGTGGACAACACCATATCACTTCCACTCGTTTTCTTGTGTTTCTTTCTACGTCTTAGCAAGATAAAGGCCAAAGCAACAACAGTGGTAAGCACCACAATGCCGGCAAGAATAAATAAAGAAATTTGCACCTTCTTTCTCTTAGAGCTGTGATCAGAGTCTTTATGGCAAATTGAGACATTGAACCTTGGAATCCCACATAGTGCCTCATTATCTTTAAAAGACTCCATAGTAAAGTTCCGGAAAGGACCACCTGCAGGAATCTCCCCGCTTAAAGAATTGAAAGACACATTGAAGATGATGAGCCCCTGAAGTTTCTCCATAGACTTTGGAATCGAACCGGATAAGTTATTGTAAGACAAATCAAGGCTTCCCAAACTCATCATGCTCCCCAAAGACTCTGGAATGGAACCTTCTAGACTATTATGAGCCAAAGACAGATCTGTCAAATGTTGCAAATTCCCAATACTGTTTGGGATTGACTCTGACAGCTGATTCAGTGATAGATCAATGTAGGTTGCTGTCACTAAACTACCTATCTCTAGAGGTAAGGATCCACTCAAGGAATTTAAGGATAGATCTAGCTTCAATAAAGATGAGAAGTTTCCTAAACAATTAGGAATTGAACCTGTAAACTGATTGTCACTCAAAGACAACTCAACCAATCTGTTTAAACCACAAAGACCATCCATGATAGAACCTCCCAATCCGTTGGAATCAAGAAACAATGCTTGAAGCTTGTCCAAACTCTTCAGATTAACTGGAATATTACCAGACAACTCATTATCATAAAGTGCAAGTGTGATCAAGTTGCGTAAGTTTCCAATTTCAAGAGGAATGGCACCCCTGATTCGGCAGTTGTAGGCAATGAAATTTTGCAATGAGGTCGATAAATTCCCAATGGAGGCTGGAATGGTGCCTTCAACAGAGTTCTCCGCAAATGCCAACGTGTTTAAAGATGTGCAATTTGTCAAAGAAGTAATGAAGCTCAGTTCTGAAGAAGAAGATGATTCGACCCTTAGACTGTTGCTCGACAACTCCAGATATTCGAGACTTGGGTTGCCGAGAAAGTGAGGTATAAAACCAGTGAAGTGGTTGTAAGAGAGGGCGAGTTCCTTGAGATTGGAACAGTTTGATATAGAGACAGGTATTGGTCCTCCAAATCCATTACCAGAGAGTAAGAGATGTTCAACAACTGGCAAAGTGTTGCACAAATTTGTGGGAAGAGTGGCAGACACACCACTATCAGTAAGTGAAAGAAATCCTAGGGTAGAGATGTTGAAGAGCTCTGGTGGAATTAAACCACTGAAGGTGTTCGTGCCTAACCTTAATGTCTCAAGTTGGTAAAGCTGCCCAATTTCTCTCGGCAATGAACCTTCCAATGTAAAAAATGAGCAATCAGAATTCAGAACATAGTTATTGGATTTCATATACCAGTTGGTCACTTTTAGTATCGTACTTTAAAAATCACTAACACACTATGTTGTTGGGTTAACATTATTATATCTTAATTTTCAACAATCTAGGTCTAATTTGTCCTTTAATTGCGAATATTAAGATATAATGTCGAAAAAATGCAAACTCCCTTAAATTATTGAAATTACAATTTTCCCAAAAGATCAAATTAGTTCCAGAAACTGCATTTTTTTCCCAGATCTCTTCATATAAGACAAAATACATATGCAACTTTTTTCCATTCAAAGACTAACGAGTGGGACTTAAAATGTCATTTTTAGGACAGACTGATCAAGCCATGAGACTTGTTTTAAAATGAGCTCGAAAAAAAATAGAATAGGAAATACTGTATATCATAATAGCAAAGGAAATTCGAACACGAGAATATATAATGAAACATGTATATGTATTCTTTGGATTAATTAGTTGCAACACCTGTTAAACTGTTTTCCATGAGATCCAACTCTATTAGCATAGTTAGATTTCCAATATCTTTGGAGAGGCTACCGCTGAATTTATTCCGGCCTAGCAGTAAAGCTTGCAAGGAAGACATATTTTTTAAAATATTGAGGGGCACTCTGCCTCTAATCTCATTCTTCGCAATACCAAATGCAATCAATTGAAGTTTGCCAATTTCACCTGGTATCGTACCTGTACATATTTTGATATAATAATAATAAAAAATATTACTACTCATATATATGTCGGGTTATCAAAATTCAAGCTGTACTAGTATCATCTTAATTAACTAAATATCCCACTGAAATTAAGAGCTATATTTTTTTAAATTCGAAATACAATTATATAGATTTATGAAAAAAATATATATATTTTTTTGGATAATTTATGATTTTCTTTAAAAAAAAAAACCGCGTATTTAAAGAGAAAATATCACAATTAATTTTAATACTTTTTAATTTATTTGTAATTCTCAATCTTGGTCCTTTTTAATTTAATCCTTTTTTAAAATTAATCTTTTATGTTAAAAAATATATCCAAATTGGTCAAAAAATATTTTTAAAAAAATTGAACCAAAGGTAGACAAAAGAAGGATAAAATTTTGAATAAATGATCAAAATGGGACAAAATTGACTAAAGTTGGATAAGAAATGACTAAAATAAAGAATTGAAAAAAAATAAAAAAATTTCTGAAATTTTCCTATTTCTTAGACAATGAGATAAGTGAATCTTTACCCGTTAAATTATTATTCCCAAGATACAAAATTTGCAAAGATGGCAACTCCCCAAGTGCTGCAGGAATCTGCCCACTAAAGAAGTTGTAAGCTAACGACAAGATTTGAAGCTGTGAACATCGCGACAGATTTGCTGGAATTCTGCCACTCAGCTGATTATCACCAAAATAAACTCCTTGAAGAAATGGAAGATTCCGACACATGTCATCTGGAAGATTGCCACTCAATTTATTTGATCGAAAAGCGATTCTTTTCAGACCAGACATGTTGAATATGGCAGATGGTATGACACCCGACAGTTGATTGTGTTGCAGAACTAACCATTCTAGACTACGCAATCTTCCCAACTCATCTGGAATATTTCCAGACAGAGAATTGAAAGAGAAATCAAGAACCTGAAGACTGGACAGGTTCGAGAGAGACTGTGGGATAGAACCTGCGAAACTGTTGTTTCTTAGAGACAAATGCCGTAGTCTGCGTAAGTCGTCGCCAACCCACGACGGAACATCTCCGGTGAAGTTGTTAACCAGAAGAGAGAGGAACTTCAGCCTGTGTAGGTGAGACAGCTCTCGAGGCAAAGTGCCAGAGAAAAGGTTGTAGCTGAGGTTGAGCGAAACGAGGAAGGAGAGGTTTCCTAGCTGCGGTGGAATAGTGCCGGAAAGATTCATGTCGGAAAGATTCAGTACGGTCACTCTACTGTGGCGCGTGCTGCAAGTGACACGAATCCAATTGCAAACGGAGCTGGAGTTGGTCCAGTTTCTTGCAAGAATACGATAAGGGTCTGAAATGATGTTAGCTTTTAGGGCAAGAAGAGCAGATTGATCTGTTTCGAGGGTTCTAGAAGTTTTAGCCAGGCAGGGCATAGAGAAGGTTGCTAGTAAGACTACGTAGGGAAAGATGTTATAGCAACAAGTTCTTTCCATGGATGCTGATTTATATAAGGTTGCTGGTGGTGGAAGGATATAAAATATAGTAATATTTAATATGAATAGCACTTCTTCTAACTGCAATTATATTATATATATATTAGGAAATTGAGATCGATGTGGTCCATGCGGAGAAAATTAACATTGCATAGTGAAAGCATTGACTGGTTGGAAGAGGGAGAAGTCTAATTTACTATCACGTAAAGAAACAAATGAGATCATCTATTCCATTCTATGTTTCATCTCATATTCCATGTATTATATTCTTGCCACATGTTGTAATTAATGCTCCAATTTTCGCCACATGCCCTAAGGGTTTAATGGTCATTAACTAGGATATAGTATTTTAATAGAAAATAAGTTATGGAATAAAAAGTGGAATACAAGATGGAATAGGGAATTCAATCGGGTAGAGCAAATTTGTGCGTGTGGAGATTTCCCATTTGATTTTCCATTAAGTAATGATGTGAAATCTATTTAATTTCAACCATAATAATCTTAAAGATCATAAAATAATAATAATGCATTTTCCGAGTTGAATCATTCATTTAGAATAAATTGATGATAAATGGTAACATAATAACTTTTATAGGGTTGTTCTCTGGTGCACCCTAGGGATGCACCGTTCTAGGGTTTATAGGCTATTTTATAGGGTATAATTATTTTTAATTTTTAAAATTTTAATTATTTATTTTTATCCAACAATAGTTATTAAGTAGTTTTTTAATTTAAAGGATGATATTGACAGGTGCATCCTAATTCAACTCTAAAATTTTTAAGGATAGTTAAGCATTGAAATTCTAAAATTAAAAAGATAAAAACATCTTATTACGTGTGCACCCAACTAATTACGCATGATATTTTCCATATATATGTGTGTACACTTGACTTTGCACAACAGTGAAAGTTCTCGGAATATTTCATAGAGAAAGCTGACTAAGATAGTCGGTATTATAAGTGAACTTGACTTGTTAAAGTCTACCTAAGGCTTAAGCCAATGAATACGTTTTGTCTTTAATCTTTATTGTGTGGAAAAGATATTTTTTTATTTGCTGTCCAGAGGCCATCTCATAATTTTCCAGGATTTTCTTAATCTTGTGCAGCTCTGTAGCAGAGGATCGACCAAAAATAATAGTGTCATCAGCAAAAAATAGCTGTGAAACAGTAGGTGCACCATGACATATCCTCACTCCATGCAAAGATCCCCTCTCCACTTCTCGTCTGATAAGGGCAGAAAGAGCTTCTGCACAAAATAAGAAAAGATATGGGGATAAAGGATCTCCTTGACGAAGACCCCGGGAGGGAATGAATGATTTAGTAGGCTCACCATTAACAATCACAGAAAAAGATACAGTTCGAACACACCACATGATAGTTCCCACAAGTTTATTTGGAATGCCTACCTTCAGAATCATTTTTTCTAAAAAATCCCATTCCACCCTATCATAAGCTTTCTCATGTCAAGTTTAAAACCGAAGGAACCTTTTGAGACAGCTTTATTATGTTTCATGTGGTGAAAGATCTCAAAAGCAAGGAGGGCATTATCAGTGATTAGTCTTCCCGGAACAAAAGCAGACTGGCATGGATCAATGATACTGGGTAAGAATTGCTCAATCGATTAGCTATAGTTTTGGTAATCAATTTAAAGGCAACATTACAAAGACTTATGGGTCTAAAGTCTGAAGGTAATTGAGGATTTTTTATTTTAGGAATAAGGGCTATAAAAGTGTTATTAAGACAAGCAGGATCTCTATCCTCATTAAGTACCCCCAACACGAAAGATAAGACATCTTTACCCACAACCTTCCAAAATTTTTGGTAAAAGATAGTAGACATACCGTCGGGACCCGGGGCTTTTGTAGGGTGCATTTGAGAAAGGGCTTTGACAATCTCGTTCTCTGCAAATGGGAGGGACAACGCAGCTTCCATCTCATCAGTTGTTGCATGTTCCACAGCTTCCAAGGTTTCATCCATATTTAATTCTTCTTTTGCAGTGAAGATTCCCGAAAAGTAGTCCACAAACACACCTTTGATAGCAAGAAGGCCCTCCTGATCAACATTCTTATACGTTACCCGTTACTATTCGTAATTTCTGTAATGGTATTTCTCTTTCTTCTGCCACTAGCTATCTTATGGAAAAACTTTGTATTCATGTCTCCTTCTCTCAGCCAGCTGACTCTAGATCTATGCAACAAAAAAAGTTCATCCTTGCGGAGCAAAGCACCCAACTTATTCTCCAATATTTTAACACTTTGCCCTACGGATATGGATTGTGGCATCTTCTTAAGTCTCTCAAGTTCTGCTTCGCAAGCCTTAATTTGCCTGGAGATGTTCCCATATTTGTTACTGTTCCATTCTAGAAGAGAGGAACCACATGTTCGGATCCTATCCATCAGTGAAACCGATGGTCACCCCATTCATATTCCATGCAGATTTTATTATATCAGGACACTCAGAGTCACTTAGCCAGTGCGATTCAAATCGAAAGCTTCGCTGTCTTCTTCTGTTTCTATAGTTGGTGTCATGGAAGTTGAACGTCACCAATATAGTATTATGGTCCGAAAAGAGACGTGAGAGATGAAGAACACGATTTCTATGAAACATATCCATCCATCTTCTACATGCCACTGCTCTATCCAGTCTTTCCTGAATATTAGCCTCCCCTGCTTGTTTATTCGACCAAGTAAACTCAAATCCCTGGAAGCCCAGATCATGAAGATGACATCTATCCAAGCATTCTCGAAATTCTATCATCCGTCTTTCATTACGAATGTTGCCTCCTTTTTTTCTCTGTCAAAAAGAATTTTGTTAAAATCTCCTAAATAAAGCCACAGAAGAGATACTTGAGCATACAAGCTTTCAATCAATCTCCATGTTCTCCATTTTGATCCTTCCTCTGAGTACCCATAAATACCTATAATTCTCCATGGAGAGGCCACATCCACAATAGCATCAATATGGTGATCAGAGAAAGATTTTATCACAATGTTCCATTCATCTTTCCAAAGTAAAGCCAATCCACCCTTACGGCCAGCCGATGTTCTAACATAATCCACTCCAAACCATCATGTGAAACCCAATTTTCTAGCTACTCTTTCAAGCTCATAACGCAACAGTTTGGTTTCTCTTAAGAAAACGAAACTGGGATCTTTAGAAAGAAATTCTTTCTTTAAAGCAGGAACTTTTCGAGGGTTCCCAAGCCCCCGACAGTTCCATCCCATGCAACTCATTGATCTCAGCGGGGTTGCTCTTCCGCAACCACCGCCGCTTCAACATTATAGCTTTCTAACAACCTGTAGGTCTCCATTTTTCTTCTTCTTTTGTTGCATTCCATTCGCTCCTCACCAATTTCAGATATCACAAGACTACGCTTACCCAAAGCTTTCTGGTTATAGTCTGAAGATGTCTCTCCCTCCATTTTATGTTCACGGGCAGCTCATTTCCACGAAAACTTTTTTGGAATAGGGACATCTCTAGCTACCTCTGATACTTGCTGAACTGTTTGGACCTTAAACTTTGACAGATCCACCTCCCTACCTTCCTCTGTAAGCTCAATAAGAGTTTCTAAGCCAATATTAGTTTGTGTTTGGTTTATAAGGTTGGCGGATTATCTGAAAGGATTGGGGGATTGAAGATGTATGTGAGATGTTTGGTGGGTTTCTTGGCAAGTTTGAGAAAAGGAAGGTGTGCTAGATATGGAGCATGAGGTGTGGAGAATATCAGTAATGGAAGATAAATTCGAAAGATGATTATGAAGGGTGTGGAGAACATGTTTTAAAGGAATGGTGGTGTTTGCATGGTTAGAGAAAGTGGGATTATGGAGTGAGGTGGTATGATGAGAGATAGTAGGGGTTGGATACGTGGGAGAGTTGTTAGAAAAGGTGGAGGTTGACTGAAGTAATGTTGGGTTGGGAACATTTAAGGTATGGCCCCACTTATCACTATCTTTTGGGCAAGTGATTACAGGAGGCAAAGTTTGAGTAGTTGTGGCTTTTGCTTTCTCTCGCATTGAGGAAATCATACAATCATCAGCATCACATCTAACTTCAACATGCTCTGGATCATTAGCAGTCCCCTTGTGCTTCAAAGTTTTTATAGATGTCCTGCTGGTTTCTTTGTGTCCTTCTGTCTCCATCCAAACTACGTCTGTATTTCCAACTCTATGCTTAGAGGCAGGGGCTTTTAAGGAAGGTCCAAACTCCAACTTTTTTGGATCCAAGATATCATCGCGATCACAGGAGATGCAATCTTTGACAATATGACCAATGGTTCCACATTTGTAACAATAAGATGGCAGTGATTCATATTTTAGGGGGATCCATAGAACCTGCCCCGAGAAGCGGATATTAAGACCTCTCCGTAGCGGTTTGGTGATATCAATTTCAACCTTAATCCGATGAAATTCTGCAGGGTCACCATTAATTTTTTCATAAGCTTTAAGCGATCCCAATTTAGCAGCTATAGATATTAAGGTTTCATCAGTCTGACACAGAAAAGGCAGATCATAAACCCTGATCCAGAAAGCCGCCGTGTGTATGGAAATAGATGAAGGTTGCTCACTTCCAATCAAAGGCTTTATGGCAAATAGATTGTTTTCAAAATGCCATGGTTGATTTCGAATCACCCACACTCTATCCTCATCTAATTCAAAAGAAATTATGAAGAGCCCATTTCCCCAATCACGAACAGATAGCTTACCTTTTGGTTTAAAAGCTTTACGCATTACCGCAGTGAGAGCAAAAGAATTAACAGGCTTCTCCACACAAACTTTTCCAGCCAGACACACTAAAGGCAATCTTAGGTTTTTCGTCACTTCCACACCCCCAAATCCAGAATATCCTCCTCCCCATCTGAGGCAATCCGGTTCATCATTCACGCGCACTAGGGAATCAAATATGGATGAAAAGCAGGAAATCTGTAAAAACACACAACAATAATAAAAGGATGACAAATCGTTAGATCTCCCGTAAGCAAATCATAGAGGGTCAAAGAGCAGAGAAATTTTTTGAAGAGAATAGAAAAGAATCAAGAAGGGAACAATGTCCGCCAGATGAAGAGGCGACAAAACCCTAGGGTCCCAAACCCTGACCCCACCTCCCGATCTCGAGAAACCCTGACTCCGACAGAGGGGGAGAAAAATTCATGAATCACTGGAAAAGATATGGTTTTACCCCATTAGTGAGATACACTATCTTCAATCAACATCACTCATGTGAGCGAAACTGTTTAATACCTGGCGTTGACTCCAAAGAATAAAATATACGTAATTTCTTGTGAATATAGTTAAATGATTACTTATTTTTATTTTTATTTACTTGAAATATTAAATATATAGTTGATAAGAAAACAGATAGAAATTTCGCTAATAGAGTGTATACATTTTTATTTAGGCAAACACTTGTGTGAGATCTTCTCACATAAGGGCTTACGTGAGACGGTCAGAAAGTGATAACTGTTATACTTAAAAAGTGATACTAAATTAATGAAAAGTGATAATATTATTTCATTTAACAATTTATAATATAAATGAAAAGGGATAACATTTAATAGCGAAAGTGATAATTATTTTAAAAAGTATAAAATGGTCTCACGTGAGACGGTCTCAAGCAAGACCTACCCTTTTAATTATAAGTGTATATTTTTTTTATGGCAAAGACTTGTGTACAACCTTCAATTGGTACAACCTCCGGTACAACCTCCTTCCTTCACCTCCGGTGTATATTTTTTTAATTTTTTTTGTACGTTACTGTAATTATCCCCTAGGGTTTCGGGTATAATTATCCCCTAGGGTTTCGGGTATAATTATCCCCTAGGGTTTCGGGTTTAGGGTATAACTGTAATTTTAACCTTGTGGTTTAGGGTATAATTATCCCCTAGGGTTTATGGTATAATTGTAATTTTACCCTTGTGGTTTAGGGTATAATTATCCCCTAGGATTTAGGGTTTAGGGTATAATAATCATTTAAATAAAATAAATTTAAAAATAAAATAAAAAACAACATTAATGAAGGAGTAGGAATTAATTAAGAAGGGTGGGGACCAAGGTTGTACCAATTCAATTGGTACAACCGGTTGCACCCTAGTCCCTCTCTTTATAAGTGTATAAGTTTCTGAAAATGGGTGCACGGTGCATCCGGGTAATTTACCTTAAATATATTTCCAAAATATCTAATTCACTCTTTTTATTTAATAGATTCCGACTAAGGAAAAAAAACTAATTCATATGTTAGAGTGACTCAATTATATATTAAACGATTCATCTCTCTAAAAGCTTAAGCTTTTAGATGAGGTGGTCGTTTAACATGGTAGCAGAGCCCATGGTTCGAACCTAACCGCCACCCATGTAATGAAAAATTCCACATGCAAGGCTTGAGGCAAAAATTCCCCGTCTGCATGTGAGGGGGCGTGTTAGAGTGACTCAATTAAATATTAAACAATTCTCCTATCTAACAGCTTAAGCTTTTAGAGCATGTTAGAGTGACTCAATTAAATATTAAACAATTCTCCAATCTAACAGCTTAAACTTTTAGATGAGGTGGTCATTTAACATGGTATCAGAGTCTGGCCTGATGAAAGGTTCAAGGTTCAAACCTCACCGTCACCCATTTATGAAAAAAAATTCCAAAAAAAATTTCCACATGCAAGGCTTGAGTGATAAGTTAACTAGCTTGCATGTGAGGGGACGTGTTAGAGTGATTAATTAAATATTGCAAGGCTTGAGTGATAAGTTAACTAGCTTGCATGTGAGGGGGCGTGTTAGAGTGATTAATTAAATATTTTCAAGGGTCCAACAACACGTGTGTAAATCGGGTTCACATGTAATCCTGTTTTTACATTTTACTTTTGAAAATTTACTCTTTGGATACATAAATTTTACTCTTTTAAATGAAAATTTTACTCTTCAAATTCTTGTATATCATGGTTTATTGATTACTCTTTAATACAAGAAAAATTACTCTTTAAATACATGAACTGTTACTATTCTAAATAAAAATTATTACTCCAAAAGTCCTAACCTTTTCGCGAATTTCAAATAAGTTCAAAATTTTCAATATTTACAAATAAGTTCTCGGCCTTTAATCGTATTTTCAAATCAAGCCACCGGGCAGCTGGAGGCCTGCCCGGTGGCTGACATGTCACCATTTAATACACGTCCCCACCCATGACTCCAAAATGACTCCGTTTTGCACCCCACCT
Source organism: Pogostemon cablin (assembly GCA_023678885.1). Classification (NCBI taxonomy): domain Eukaryota; kingdom Viridiplantae; phylum Streptophyta; class Magnoliopsida; order Lamiales; family Lamiaceae; genus Pogostemon; species Pogostemon cablin. The sequence goes on from CM042973.1 coordinate 2,404,189, forward strand.
GTTAAATCCACATATTTATAAAAAAAAAAAAAAGAAAACAACGTGTAATCCACATCATAGGCCACAATATACACTCTCTCTCCAGCCATATCAGATCTGCCCACCCTCTCTCCCCACCCCTCCTTTCTCTGTCTCTAAATACTCTTTCTCCCTCTATGTGCACTATGCAACCTTGGACAGACTCCATCTCCATTTTCATAGCCACTGCCGCCGACCATTCTCCGTTATCTACGCCGAGCAAGCTTCCGCCATCGCCAAGGTTTCCACACCACCCTCTGACTCCCTTCCACAGCCATCCTCCAACCACCTGCCACCGCCGCATCCGGATTAACCCATACACCCGAAACCAAAAAAATAATTTCCTTCTCTTTCTAATCTCACCCATGACTTCTTTCTTTTTCTTTTTTTTTTCTCTCTTTATTTTTTTATTTTATTTTTTTAAAATTTTTAGTATTTTGTGATTTATTGAATGTGATGTTGTGAAAAAAAAGAAGAAGGAATTTTCTGTGTAGAGAGAGGGACAGATATTGAGAGATGTGGAATAAATAGTGGAAGTCAGAGAGAGTTGAGTTTTGTTTTAGGCTTTGAAAAATTGGAAGCTTTGATTCACGAATGAATTTTTGTATTTGTGATTTAGGGTTCTTTATCTCTAAAATCTTGAATCTTGATCCAGCGTTGTCAATTGTCTTGAAAGTGATTTCTCTTCCACTAGGTTGGGCTGGAAATTGGAGGAGAAGAAGGATTAGGTGGTGTGCTGGAGGACGATGGCGGCGGTGGTAGCGTTGTCGACGATGGAGACCTCATCGTGGAGAATCGTGGGCTTGACGATTTTCTCTCTTTTTTTTAATACGTGGCGTCGTTTTGGAGTCGTGGGTGGGGAGGTGTAATAAACGGTGACACGTCAGCCACTGGACAGGCCTCCCGCTGCCCAGTGGCTTGATTTGAAAAAATGATCAAAGGTCGAGAACTTATTTGTAAATATTGAAAAGTTTTGACTTATTTGAAATTCGCGAAAAGGTTAGGACTTTTGGCTTAATTAACTAGGGGTGTGCACGGATATTGGATTTAACCGAAACCGAACCGAAACCGCACCGAATTAATCCCGAACCGAAAAAAATTATTGACTTTTTGACTTTTTCCGAACCGAACCGAACCGATTTTTCGTTTGGCATGGACTTGAATTTTTTCCGTTTTCCGGTACCGAATATTGGATATAACCGAATCGAACAGTACCGAACCGTACCGAAAAATCGATTTGAAATTATGCATTAAAATTATATATAATATATTTATCTAATTATTTATAGGTTATACTTTATAAGTCATGAATTAATTAATTTTAATTTATTAATTATGATTACATTATATTATAATTAATTAAAATTAATTATAATATAATTATAAATAATAATTTAAAATTATATCTAATTCTCTAAATATTTATTTATTACTGTATATTAAAAAATATATATATTTCATAAAGTAAAATGAATTTCTAAAATAAATAGGAAATAAATAAAATAATATGTTCAAAGTTCAAAGTATTATTTAAGAGAACATAATAAATAAAAGTAAATGGTATCTCTAAAGTCTAAATTCAATTGTACACTTAATAATTAGTTCAAAGTATTATTTAAGAGAACATAATAAATAAAAGTAAATGGTATCTCTAAAGTCTAAATTCAATTGTACACTTAATAAATAATTATTATATTTTATATTTATTTAATGAAGATAAAATGCAAAATTTAAATGATAATCCATATTTGTGTTTAAAATATTATTAGATGGACTTTAATTGAAATAAACATTAAATTTAAAGTTAAAGGTTTAAAGAAAAAATCTAAAATTATTAGGTTTCTTTATCTTAGCACTATTATTTTTTAGGGAACACATAAGGTCGTCTTATGTAAGACTATGTATATTTTATAAATAATTATCAATTTTTATTAAATATATTTTCACATTTCATTAAAAGTTTATCATTCTTTATTTATAATATGAATTGTTTATGAAATAATGCAATGTTTTTTTAAAACTAATTAAACATAAATATATGACAGTAAATTTTTTATTTTAATTAAATATGAAATAAATTTTAAAAAATTATAAAATTAAAGATTCATATTTCCAAATATTTTTATTAAAAAAATTATGCAATACTTGATGAGAAAATTTTAATTATTATAAAAATTTTAAAATTAAAATTATTTAATAATTAAAATTATTTATTAAAATGTAAAAGCAAATATAACTAGTTATATAACAAATTAAAAAATGCAATGTAGAAGTATTTTGTATTTACTAAATAATAATTGAATAAAATTAAGGGTTTATTACTCTCAGATATACACTTTTAAGCATATTTATTATTAGATACATGGAATTTAAATAATTACTCTCAACTACATATTATTAAAGTAAAATACCAAATATAACCTTATACTCAATACACTTTAAAACCAACAACCCTACCCCACACCCACCCACCGGAGTTGACCGGCGTTGACCGGCGTTGACCGCGTTGACCGCCGCCAGCTGCTGCTGGAATTTAAATTGTGCAAACAAAATGTGCAAAAATGAAATTGTGCAGAACAATTGTGCAAAATAAAATTGTGCAAAACTAAATTGTGCAAAATCAATTTGTGCAGAACAATTGTGCAAATATATAGGGGTATTTATGGTATTACAGTCATAATTGTGTAGTTATGAGTAATAGTGCTTTGAGTCATGTAGTTAATAGCAATTATGCAATTTTTTTTGTAGCTAATAGTAAGTGACCCTAAAATTAACTAATCTATATTTTCTTATTTTCAAAATTTTTTACGTGTTTTTCCCCTCAAAGTGAGAATTCCTAGTGCACTTCTCCCTCCAATGAACAAGCGAAAATGGTGCCTCATACTTCTCTGTTCTTGCACCAATCCAAAACGATGCTTCACGTGACTTTGACGACCGCCGACTGCATCCCTGTTGCGCGATTCTGACGATCGCCGAAAATCTATTTTCCCAAAAATTCATTCCGAACCGAACTGAAGTTTGGTACGGATTCAATATTGGATTTTTTCTTTATGGATTCAATATTGGATTTTTTTAAAAAAAATCCGTACCGAAAATTTGGAATGGATTTTTTAAAAATCCATATCGAATCCCGATCCGCACACCCCTATAATTAACCCTAATTTTTATATACTAAAGAGTAATTTTAAGAAATAGGATTCACAAGTTAATCCGTCTACACCATATACACTATGATCAAATCTATCATCAGTTTCTACTCTTTGATTTAATTATGGAAATAGATTGAATATCACAACTAGTATTTGATTTAATTATACACTATGATCAAATTTATCATCAGTTTCTACTCTTTGATTTAATTATGGAAATAGATTGAATATCACAACTAGTATTTGATTTAATTATGGAAATTGATTGATCATATAACGATTGGTTCAGTAACTATGTTGATTGATGTGCTGTCGCCGGCACCCAAAAATATGATTTGTAATTTTTCCAAACAAACCCACTAAGAATGTAGTAGGGTAAGTAAGGGTCGAACCCACAGGGAGTAATCGAATTTAAATTGAATTAATTGTGTTTTTAAGAAAGAAACCGGAGGGGGGTTTGGATTGAATAATTGATTAGCCATAGTTTAGTGGAGAATGACCAATTCAAGAAATTATCGAACCCAAGGGAGGTAGGCACTAGTGCTTAAGCGATCTCACGTTTCTTATAATTTTATAGAGACTAATCATCAAAGGGAAGTTGATCAAACAAGAAATTAAAACAATCAAAGCAAGCAAGCAATGATTAGCAATAAAATAGAATGATGAAATAAGTGGTTTCCAAATTGAGTAAAAGTGAGATTAACAACAATTAAGAAGTGGAAATCCTAGGATAAATGCATCAAATTCATATGATCATGGGTAATGACTAAGGGCCAACACTAAGTTCACCTAAACTCTTTCTCAAGATGAATAGGATATGAAATGAAACTCATTGGATTGGTGATGAGTGATATTTTCACCTAGATTTTAGTGTCTTTTTATATGTGTTTTCGTATATTTTTATCCGTATTTTATGTGTTATTTGGTTGTGTTTTGTGTTTTCATGGAAATATGTGTGAATGAGCTTAAACCTACTATTTTCACTTTTTATTTGATGCTAAATAGGATAAGGAAGATGTAGGAAAAAACGGAACTCAATTTGGAGTTGAAACGAGGAAGAACGAGCCAAAACAGTGAAGGAATCAGGGCAGCAGCAACACGACTGGCCGTGTCGGTGGCACGAGCCGTGTCGCAGTACACGACTCGTGTAGCTAACACGGGCCTGTCCAGAATGGTCGTGCGGCAACATCTATTCATCCAACACGACCACCACTTGGCCGTGTTGTGGAGCTCGACTCGTGTTGCGGCACACGACCCGTGTAGCCAACACGGGCCTGTAAGCGATGGCCGTGCGGGAGCATCAGTTCACGCAACACGGGCACCTCATGGCCGTGTTGCGCCACACGACTCGTGTCGTGTCTGGAATCAGAAAAAAATCAGAATCCTTCTAGAAGGCCCAAAAGGGTATAAATACCCCTCCATTCAGATTTTATAAAAAAAATCCGAAATTCCACCTTCCCCACACACCTCACACACCATTTCTTCCATTTTCCACCATCATCTTCATCCATTCTTCATCCACCCATCTATACTTGATCCCCTCCATCAAATTCACCATCCAAGTGATCAAGGAAGCAAGGGAGAGTGAGATCACAAGAAGAAGAAGGAGATCTCCATTGAAGCACTTCAAAGGGGGAATCTAATTCTAATTTTTGTGCATTTCTTTATAGATTGATCATGTTTTGTAAGGATCTTAATGTCTATGTTAATTTTCTTATGGATATGAGAGGCTAATCTCCTTTGTGAGATTAGCTCCATGATTGGTGTTGGATAATTTAGTTTTTTTATGCAAATTGATTTTAATCTTGAATGGGCTTTGTGTTATTTCTATCATTGATTGTTGATTGCTTGATGTATATGATGATTTGTGTGATTAATTGTCATGGGCATGTGATTAGATTGAGAAATCAATTATGTGTTTAGGATAGTTCATTGAATCATTTCATCATACACTTCATGTGCATTAATTTAGAATGAGATAGAGATATCCTTCTAGATTTAGAACCCTTTGATAGAACATTTGATTAGCTTAATCGAGAGGTTGGTTGATTAAATGAGGAGACCCAAACAATTAGTGAATTCATAGTACCTTAAAAGGGAATATTGCTTATGATTTAGTACCTAATTAGGGAACTCATAGAGTAATTAGTACCTAGTGGGAGGTGTTTGCTATTGTCTCGATCCTATGTGCGTTTGGGAGCCTTGTTGAGGGCCTACATCCTATCCATCTCGAGAGAGAGTTTAGGTGGAATTAGTGATCGCTTCTATACCTTGTCCATGAGAGATTAGAATTAATTGCATGATTACTTAATTATCTATGCCATGATTGTTGTTAATCTCATCCTTGCATCATTTGGAACCATCTTATCTTTGCATTCATTTTATCTTTATTTCTTGCTTTAGCATAATTGCATTCATTTGCTCCTATCCTCTCTTCCGTCGTCCTTATAAAATCACGATAAACTTGAGATCGCTCAAACTCTAGTACCTTCCTCCCTGTGGTTCGATAATTTCTTTAATTGGTCATTCTCCACTATATTATGGCTAATCAAATGGCGCCGTTGCCGGGGAGGTAACGGTCGCTAGTAGTTTGACGAATGATTGTTTAGAGTGGTCTTAATAAGGATATTTTTTTTATTTTTGCATCTTATATTTGCTTTGGAAAATTTTGTTCTAATTTTTCTTTCTTTTATAGGTGCATACCTTGAGAAGGAAGAAGAAGGAGAGCAACCCCAAAAATATGAGCTACATGGATACTCTTCGAGATATGGTGAATAGAAGTGTTCATTTCGTTATGAACACACAAGGAAATTTTCAGAGATTTCAAATGCCAAATGGTGAACCTAATTTGCAACCGGATTATGGAGTACAAGATATGCAATTCCTACAACAAGGTTATGGAGATTTTGGAGTTCCTCATCAAATGAGTCATCAAGTATACCCTCAAGGTGTGGAAGATGTTTTTCAAGGAAATTTTTCTAGTCATCAAGAAGGAAATCAACCACATCTATGGGGAAATTTTCAAGACTCCAACATCTCTTATTCCACCCAAAGTGACCACATAGCAATGTTTGGAGAAAAGATGTTTGAAATGGTTATGGATCGCATAGAGAAGGAGAGTAAGTTTAATGAAATGTGGATGGATCGAATCGGAAATTGGTGTGACATGGTGACAAGTGCAATAGTAGCATTCGGTGCTAGATTGGATTCCATTGAGCACCAAGTTAGTCAAGTTGTATCCACCGTTGAGAACAACAAGCCTTCTTCCTCTATTAAAGATCGAAAAGAGGATAGTTTGGGGGTTGATGAGGTTATGAAGGAAAAGAGAGAAAGGGTGCCTAAGTGGGTGAAAGCTACAAAGTTGAAAGAAGAGTTGACGGAGGAATTCGATAAATTTGTCGAGTCTCTTGAAGAGATGGTTGAGAAAGTAAAACATCAAAATCGAGAAGAGATTCATGCCCTTATGGAAGAAAAGAAGTCTCCGGAAACTAAGATCATGGATTTCACTCCCCACAAGCCTAAACCTTCTCATTCTATTGAAATTTCAAATTCTCTTAAGAACTTTCATGATTTTATTGATAAAAATTTGTTTGGTGATTGTAGGAAAAAGGTTGCAAGAGGACAACAACACTTGTCAATTCCCGAATTCTTACCGGGGGATGTGGTTGAAGTTCAAAATGCATATAAAGCCCCATGGAAAAAGTGGAACAAGTGGAAAGGGCCATTCCTTGTGAAGAACGCCTTCGGAGACCAATTACTTGAGTTATTTAACAAGAAGGGAACCGTTCTAGTGGTTGAACGGGAGAGCACACGGCACTACTTCAAGAAGAAACCTATGATAGTGCCTAAGGACTATTCAAGACCACCATGAGCTAAAGACTATCGTCCGGCTTGAAGACGTTAAACTTAGCGCTAGATGGGAGGCAATCCATCATTATCTTTATTGCTTTATTTAATGCTTTCAATAAGGATTGTGAATTTGTTGTTTCTTGCATTTTGGCCTTGTAGGTGGATCGTGCTTGTGAGAAGAATGAGTTTTCAAGATACGATAAGTGCTTGATTTGAAGTGTGAAAGTAAGTCACACCACTTTTTGCAAACTTACCTTGAAACTCTTGTTTCAATTTAAGTTTGGGGGGATATGTCATGGTGTGACATACTTTGTTTTGAAGCCATATACTTTTTGTGTTTTTGGGCTAATTTTGAATTTTTCTCATGAGCATTGGTTTGATTTTGGTATGATTGGTCGTGTTGAAGTGCATGATAGTCCATATTTTTAATGAAATTGTTGAGCTAATGGTTTTGTTGAGCATGTATGAAGGGTATTGGAAGTACGAATTGAGCTCGGAGCTAACAACTTCCACTATCAAATGCTTATTGAGGGAGTTCATTCTACACCCTACCACTTTTATGTGCTTAGCATAATTTGATTTGATTTGTATTGATGTGATTAGCATGCTACTTCATGTGTTATGTTTTTTGGGATGTTTATTTTCATTAGTTAGGATTTTCTTTTCAATCAAAGGTTGGGATGATTGTGAGCTTACATTGTTTATGGATGATTTGAATGTGTGCTTCATTGTTTAATGATGGTGATTTTTATTCTTGCATGTTATGTGTTTTTGTTTTGTTTATTGTTTGTTGAGTCTTTATTTTATGTTTTGTGTGTTTTCTTATTTTTGTCTTGGTATGTTTGGTGGTTTGTTTTGGGATGTTGTGAGTCATTTTTGAACATGAGTGGTGATATGTTGTGGTAGTAAGTGATGACAAGTTATGATTAAGAATCTCTACACTTTCGAATTGTGACATGTTTTACTTAACTTGTTCAATTTTGAGATGGATGTGGTGTAATAAGTTTCTTAAGGTCCGAGCACAAGCTTGTGAGCGTTTGAGCCTCAACCGTGCATACATGGTATTTTTCTTCATGAGTGGATTGGTTGTGTTTGATAAGCTAGAATTTGCTCAAGGACTATAGGAACGAGCCCAATTTGTGGAGATTAGTGACATGATCTAAGGCCATCCTTGTTATTATAGTCATTACCTTATATTTTCCTACCATGAACATCATCCCTAGTCAACCACTTTGAGCCTTAAAGCCTATTTATTGTGATATAAGCACATTACAAGCCATGATTACCCACTTAAGCCTTACATATATACCATTTGTGTGGGTGATTGAGGAGATGGTAGCTAGTAAGGTTTGATGAGATAACAAAAAAAGAAAGGAAAGGAAATGGTAACAAGTAAGAAAAAGGATGAAAAGAGCAAAATGAAGAATGCACATGCAACCTCAAAACAATAAATATGAGCAAAGCAACAATAATATGCTCAAGTACTTAAAAATCCAAAGAAGGAAGCATGAATCATAAGAAGCTCGAGAAATCCAAGGAAAGTTGATGAGTAGAGCTTGTGAGTGCCAAAGACAAGAAAGGAAGAAAGAAAAGTGGAGAAGTTGGAGAAATTGGCCATCTCTTCGATTACTTACACTTGCTTAGTCACTATTATCCATATCTTCCATACCCTACCAAAGAGCCTATCATTACATCCTTAATGTAAGACCTTTTTGATCATTAATGGAAACCTTGGCGGTTTGTGAATATAGTCCACGAGCAAGCTTATAGCGAGTCGAGCCAATCGATTGATGAGTGTTGATTTACCTACTTTAAAGAGTGTCGAGTGCAATTGATAAACTATTGTGAGGTTTGGACTAAAAGGGACTATATTACACTTTATTCTCTTTTGATTGAACTTGTTAATTTCTCATGTTATGATTTTATTGATGTAGGATGCCTTAGCATAGTTTGTAATTCTTATTGCTATTGATGTGTTATTACTTATGTTCGTTTAGTTTTTTCCTAGGTAAAAATCACTCTTCATGGTTTATCATTTTCGTTGTGCGGGGACGCACAACACTTTAAGTTTGGGGGTGTGATGAGTGATATTTTCACCTAAATTTTAGTGTCTTTTTATATGTGTTTTCGTATATTTTTATCCGTATTTTATGTGTTATTTGGTTGTGTTTTGTGTTTTCATGGAAATGTGTGTGAATGAGCTTAAACCTACTATTTTCAATTTTTATTTGATGCTAAATAGGATAAGGAAGATGTAGGAAAAAGCGGAACTCAATTTGGAGTTGAAACGAGGAAGAACGAGCCAAAACAGTGAAGGAATCAGGGCAGCAGCAACACGACTGGCCGTGTCGGTGGCACGAGCCGTGTCGCAGTACACGACTCGTGTAGCTAACACGGGCCTGTCCAGAATGGTCGTGCGGAAACATCTATTCATCCAACACGACCACCACTTGGCCGTGTTGTGGAGCTCGACTCGTGTTGCGGCACACGACCCGTGTAGCCAACACGGGCCTGTAAGCGATGGCCGTGCGGGAGCATCAGTTCACGCAACACGGGCACCTCATGGCCGTGTTGCGCCACACGACTCGTGTCGTGTCTGGAATCAGAAAAAAATCAGAATCCTTCTAGAAGGCCCAAAAGGGTATAAATACCCCTCCATTCAGATTTTATAAAAAAAATCCGAAATTCCACCTTCCCCACACACCTCACACACCATTTCTTCCATTTTCCACCATCATCTTCATCCATTCTTCATCCACCCATCTATACTTGATCCCCTCCATCAAATTCACCATCCAAGTGATCAAGGAAGCAAGGGAGAGTGAGATCACAAGAAGAAGAAGGAGATCTCCATTGAAGCACTTCAAAGGGGGAATCTAATTCTAATTTTTGTGCATTTCTTTATAGATTGATCATGTTTTGTAAGGATCTTAATGTCTATGTTAATTTTCTTATGGATATGAGAGGCTAATCTCCTTTGTGAGATTAGCTCCATGATTGGTGTTGGATAATTTAGTTTTTTTATGCAAATTGATTTTAATCTTGAATGGGCTTTGTGTTATTTCTATCATTGATTGTTGATTGCTTGATGTATATGATGATTTGTGTGATTAATTGTCATGGGCATGTGATTAGATTGAGAAATCAATTATGTGTTTAGGATAGTTCATTGAATCATTTCATCATACACTTCATGTGCATTAATTTAGAATGAGATAGAGATATCCTTCTAGATTTAGAACCCTTTGATAGAACATTTGATTAGCTTAATCGAGAGGTTGGTTGATTAAATGAGGAGACCCAAACAATTAGTGAATTCATAGTACCTTAAAAGGGAATATTGCTTATGATTTAGTACCTAATTAGGGAACTCATAGAGTAATTAGTACCTAGTGGGAGGTGTTTGCTATTGTCTCGATCCTATGTGCGTTTGGGAGCCTTGTTGAGGGCCTACATCCTATCCATCTCGAGAGAGAGTTTAGGTGGAATTAGTGATCGCTTCTATACCTTGTCCATGAGAGATTAGAATTAATTGCATGATTACTTAATTATCTATGCCATGATTGTTGTTAATCTCATCCTTGCATCATTTGGAACCATCTTATCTTTGCATTCATTTTATCTTTATTTCTTGCTTTAGCATAATTGCATTCATTTGCTCCTATCCTCTCTTCCGTCGTCCTTATAAAATCACGATAAACTTGAGATCGCTCAAACTCTAGTACCTTCCTCCCTGTGGTTCGATAATTTCTTTAATTGGTCATTCTCCACTATATTATGGCTAATCAAATGGCGCCGTTGCCGGGGAGGTAACGGTCGCTAGTAGTTTGACGAATGATTGTTTAGAGTGGTCTTAATAAGGATATTTTTTTTATTTTTGCATCTTATATTTGCTTTGGAAAATTTTGTTCTAATTTTTCTTTCTTTTATAGGTGCATACCTTGAGAAGGAAGAAGAAGGAGAGCAACCCCAAAAATATGAGCTACATGGATACTCTTCGAGATATGGTGAATAGAAGTGTTCATTTCGTTATGAACACACAAGGAAATTTTCAGAGATTTCAAATGCCAAATGGTGAACCTAATTTGCAACCGGATTATGGAGTACAAGATATGCAATTCCTACAACAAGGTTATGGAGATTTTGGAGTTCCTCATCAAATGAGTCATCAAGTATACCCTCAAGGTGTGGAAGATGTTTTTCAAGGAAATTTTTCTAGTCATCAAGAAGGAAATCAACCACATCTATGGGGAAATTTTCAAGACTCCAACATCTCTTATTCCACCCAAAGTGACCACATAGCAATGTTTGGAGAAAAGATGTTTGAAATGGTTATGGATCGCATAGAGAAGGAGAGTAAGTTTAATGAAATGTGGATGGATCGAATCGGAAATTGGTGTGACATGGTGACAAGTGCAATAGTAGCATTCGGTGCTAGATTGGATTCCATTGAGCACCAAGTTAGTCAAGTTGTATCCACCGTTGAGAACAACAAGCCTTCTTCCTCTATTAAAGATCGAAAAGAGGATAGTTTGGGGGTTGATGAGGTTATGAAGGAAAAGAGAGAAAGGGTGCCTAAGTGGGTGAAAGCTACAAAGTTGAAAGAAGAGTTGACGGAGGAATTCGATAAATTTGTCGAGTCTCTTGAAGAGATGGTTGAGAAAGTAAAACATCAAAATCGAGAAGAGATTCATGCCCTTATGGAAGAAAAGAAGTCTCCGGAAACTAAGATCATGGATTTCACTCCCCACAAGCCTAAACCTTCTCATTCTATTGAAATTTCAAATTATCTTAAGAACTTTCATGATTTTATTGATAAAAATTTGTTTGGTGATTGTAGGAAAAAGGTTGCAAGAGGACAACAACACTTGTCAATGCCCGAATTCTTACCGGGGGATGTGGTTGAAGTTCAAAATGCATATAAAGCCCCATGGAAAAAGTGGAACAAGTGGAAAGGGCCATTCCTTGTGAAGAACGCCTTCGGAGACCAATTACTTGAGTTATTTAACAAGAAGGGAACCGTTCTAGTGGTTGAACGGGAGAGCACACGGCACTACTTCAAGAAGAAACCTATGATAGTGCCTAAGGACTATTCAAGACCACCATGAGCTAAAGACTATCGTCCGGCTTGAAGACGTTAAACTTAGCGCTAGATGGGAGGCAATCCATCATTATCTTTATTGCTTTATTTAATGCTTTCAATAAGGATTGTGAATTTGTTGTTTCTTGCATTTTGGCCTTGTAGGTGGATCGTGCTTGTGAGAAGAATGAGTTTTCAAGATACGATAAGTGCTTGATTTGAAGTGTGAAAGTAAGTCACACCACTTTTTGCAAACTTACCTCGAAACTCTTGTTTCAATTTAAGTTTGGGGGGATATGTCATGGTGTGACATACTTTGTTTTGAAGCCATATACTTTTTGTGTTTTTGGGCTAATTTTGAATTTTTCTCATGAGCATTGGTTTGATTTTGGTATGATTGGTCGTGTTGAAGTGCATGATAGTCCATATTTTTAATGAAATTGTTGAGCTAATGGTTTTGTTGAGCATGTATGAAGGGTATTGGAAGTACGAATTGAGCTCGGAGCTAACAACTTCCACTATCAAATGCTTATTGAGGGAGTTCATTCTACACCCTACCACTTTTATGTGCTTAGCATAATTTGATTTGATTTGTATTGATGTGATTAGCATGCTACTTCATGTGTTATGTTTTTTGGGATGTTTATTTTCATTAGTTAGGATTTTCTTTTCAATCAAAGGTTGGGATGATTGTGAGCTTACATTGTTTATGGATGATTTGAATGTGTGCTTCATTGTTTAATGATGGTGATTTTTATTCTTGCATGTTATGTGTTTTTGTTTTGTTTATTGTTTGTTGAGTCTTTATTTTATGTTTTGTGTGTTTTCTTATTTTTGTCTTGGTATGTTTGGTGGTTTGTTTTGGGATGTTGTGAGTCATTTTTGAACATGAGTGGTGATATGTTGTGGTAGTAAGTGATGACAAGTTATGATTAAGAATCTCTACACTTTCGAATTGTGACATGTTTTACTTAACTTGTTCAATTTTGAGATGGATGTGGTGTAATAAGTTTCTTAAGGTCCGAGCACAAGCTTGTGAGCGTTTGAGCCTCAACCGTGCATACATGGTATTTTTCTTCATGAGTGGATTGGTTGTGTTTGATAAGCTAGAATTTGCTCAAGGACTATAGGAACGAGCCCAATTTGTGGAGATTAGTGACATGATCTAAGGCCATCCTTGTTATTATAGTCATTACCTTATATTTTCCTACCATGAACATCATCCCTAGTCAACCACTTTGAGCCTTAAAGCCTATTTATTGTGATATAAGCACATTACAAGCCATGATTACCCACTTAAGCCTTACATATATACCATTTGTGTGGGTGATTCAGGAGATGGTAGCTAGTAAGGTTTGATGAGATAACAAAAAAAGAAAGGAAAGGAAATGGTAACAAGTAAGAAAAAGGATGAAAAGAGCAAAATGAAGAATGCACATGCAACCTCAAAACAATAAATATGAGCAAAGCAACAATAATATGCTCAAGTACTTAAAAATCCAAAGAAGGAAGCATGAATCATAAGAAGCTCGAGAAATCCAAGGAAAGTTGATGAGTAGAGCTTGTGAGTGCCAAAGACAAGAAAGGAAGAAAGAAAAGTGGAGAAGTTGGAGAAATTGGCCATCTCTTCGATTACTTACACTTGCTTAGTCACTATTATCCATATCTTCCATACCCTACCAAAGAGCCTATCATTACATCCTTAATGTAAGACCTTTTTGATCATTAATGGAAACCTTGGCGGTTTGTGAATATAGTCCACGAGCAAGCTTATAGCGAGTCGAGCCAATCGATTGATGAGTGTTGATTTACCTACTTTAAAGAGTGTCGAGTGCAATTGATAAACTATTGTGAGGTTTGGACTAAAAGGGACTATATTACACTTTATTCTCTTTTGATTGAACTTGTTAATTTCTCATGTTATGATTTTATTGATGTAGGATGCCTTAGCATAGTTTGTAATTCTTATTGCTATTGATGTGTTATTACTTATGTTCGTTTAGTTTTTTCCTAGGTAAAAATCACTCTTCATGGTTTATCATTTTCGTTGTGCGGGGACGCACAACACTTTAAGTTTGGGGGTGTGATGAGTGATATTTTCACCTAAATTTTAGTGTCTTTTTATATGTGTTTTCGTATATTTTTATCCGTATTTTATGTGTTATTTGGTTGTGTTTTGTGTTTTCATGGAAATGTGTGTGAATGAGCTTAAACCTACTATTTTCAATTTTTATTTGATGCTAAATAGGATAAGGAAGATGTAGGAAAAAGCGGAACTCAATTTGGAGTTGAAACGAGGAAGAACGAGCCAAAACAGTGAAGGAATCAGGGCAGCAGCAACACGACTGGCCGTGTCGGTGGCACGAGCCGTGTCGCAGTACACGACTCGTGTAGCTAACACGGGCCTGTCCAGAATGGTCGTGCGGCAACATCTATTCATCCAACACGACCACCACTTGGCCGTGTTGTGGAGCTCGACTCGTGTTGCGGCACACGACCCGTGTAGCCAACACGGGCCTGTAAGCGATGGCCGTGCGGGAGCATCAGTTCACGCAACACGGGCACCTCATGGCCGTGTTGCGCCACACGACTCGTGTCGTGTCTGGAATCAGAAAAAAATCATAATCCTTCTAGAAGGCCCAAAAGGGTATAAATACCCCTCCATTCAGATTTTATAAAAAAAATCCGAAATTCCACCTTCCCCACACACCTCACACACCATTTCTTCCATTTTCCACCATCATCTTCATCCATTCTTCATCCACCCATCTATACTTGATCCCCTCCATCAAATTCACCATCCAAGTGATCAAGGAAGCAAGGGAGAGTGAGATCACAAGAAGAAGAAGGAGATCTCCATTGAAGCACTTCAAAGGGGGAATCTAATTCTAATTTTTGTGCATTTCTTTATAGATTGATCATGTTTTGTAAGGATCTTAATGCCTATGTTAATTTTCTTATGGATATGAGAGGCTAATCTCCTTTGTGAGATTAGCTCCATGATTGGTGTTGGATAATTTAGTTTTTTTATGCAAATTGATTTTAATCTTGAATGGGCTTTGTGTTATTTCTATCATTGATTGTTGATTGCTTGATGTATATGATGATTTGTGTGATTAATTGTCATGGGCATGTGATTAGATTGAGAAATCAATTATGTGTTTAGGATAGTTCATTGAATCATTTCATCATACACTTCATGTGCATTAATTTAGAATGAGATAGAGATATCCTTCTAGATTTAGAACCCTTTGATAGAACATTTGATTAGCTTAATCGAGAGGTTGGTTGATTAAATGAGGAGACCCAAACAATTAGTGAATTCATAGTACCTTAAAAGGGAATATTGCTTATGATTTAGTACCTAATTAGGGAACTCATAGAGTAATTAGTACCTAGTGGGAGGTGTTTGCTATTGTCTCGATCCTATGTGCGTTTGGGAGCCTTGTTGAGGGCCTACATCCTATCCATCTCGAGAGAGAGTTTAGGTGGAATTAGTGATCGCTTCTATACCTTGTCCATGAGAGATTAGAATTAATTGCATGATTACTTAATTATCTATGCCATGATTGTTGTTAATCTCATCCTTGCATCATTTGGAACCATCTTATCTTTGCATTCATTTTATCTTTATTTCTTGCTTTAGCATAATTGCATTCATTTGCTCCTATCCTCTCTTCCGTCGTCCTTATAAAATCACGATAAACTTGAGATCGCTTAAACTCTAGTACCTTCCTCCCTGTGGTTCGATAATTTCTTTAATTGGTCATTCTCCACTATATTATGGCTAATCAATTGGTTCTCACTCAAACAAATCCAACTAGGTACTAAGCTTGAAATGAGAATTATTGACTTCTCAATCTAATAAATGATATGTTCTATCAAAGGGTTCTAAACTATGAAGGACTTCTCAATCTCTTCACAATCTATAATGCACATGAAGTGTTGATGAAATGATTCAATTAATTATCCTAAAAATGCAATTGACTTCTCAATCTAATCACGTGTTTAAAACAACAAACCATACAAATCATCATAAACCTCAAGATCTAGAGCATCAATGGTAGACAATCAATTACCAAATCCACACATGAATTTAAGTACATGAATATTACAAATTATCCAACTCCTATCATGTTGCTAATCTCACAAAGGAGATTAGCCTACAATCATCACAAGATCCATAACATAGACATTAGAAATCTTACAAATCATTGTAAACTAAGAGGTTTAATACTAAATCAAGATGAAAACTCCCTTGGATTGGATCCAATTGAATCTCCTTCCTTCCTTGAGTGAAATCCTCCTCTTCTTACTTCCTCACTTGATTTGAAGATGAAATGATGGTGGATTGAGGAAAGGATGATGATATATGATGAATGGATGAAGAAAATGTGTAAAATGAAGAGAATTGTGTGTGAGGTGTGTGTTGGCAGCTCAATTTCGTGGGGTGATGTTCAAAATATTGAATGGAGAGGTATTTATACCCCCATGGGCCTTCTAAAAGGAATCTGGATTTTTCAGCAAAATTAATACCTACACGGCTCGTGCGCTGCAGCTCGGCTCGAGTCGTATTTAGGGTTTCTGGTCAATGCACGCTTCAAGAAGCGCACGGCTCGTGCACCGCACACGGCCACAGGGGTGGCCGTGTTGTGCGATCTGGCTTCCGCGCACGGCTAACGGTACAGGCCCGTACGCGGAACTCGATCCGTGTACGCGACACGGCCCGTGTTCCTGCACACGGCCGGCCGTGTTGTGTTGTTTTTCCTCTCTTTTTCTTCCGACTCCGTTTTTGCTTCGTTTTTCACTTGATTCATCATTTATAAGTTCATTCACACACAAATTCCAAGAAACACATAACACCACCAATAATGACTCAAAATAAGGATAAAACAAACCGAAAATAAACATAAAAAGACACTAAAAACTAGATGAAATTAACCATAATCAATAATCTAATAACTACTAGACATAAAACATAAATAATTAAAAGAGCAAAAATAATAACAATAAGATAAACAAATAAAATTGAAACCTAGTCCAAGGATTTGATCCCCTCCCGTATCCTAATTCACATGGATGAAGTTCCTAAAACACCAACAAGTTCATAAACTCAAGTCCCTAGGCTAATGGTACGACCAAATTAACCCGAAATATCCTTAAGATTAACAATTCAGGGTACAACCACTAAACTGAACTATTCCCGAGTGACCCTATGGATTCGAACTCGACAATGCATGAAGATTTAAATATTAAAACTACTAGGCTATGAAAACAGGGGTAGCGAATCATACAACCTAGATTTTATGATTTCAAGAGGTACTTCCTCACTTTGCTACTCGGTTGACATATTATAACAATTACGGATTATAAAATATAAAATAACTATTGAAAAATCAATCACCTATCAGAAGGGTAGTCTAAACAAGCAATTAAAATGTCATAATTCACATCAAAGCCAATCACAAAATAAATTCATAAATCATATTGGTAATTTTATTCCTAATCAAACAAATAAATTATTCTATGGAGGTTCATAATCCTCGGACTTGAAACGAAATTACATAATAAAAATTAAATAAAAATTGAAAACAATAAAACCAGTGTTCTTCAACTGGTGGTGCGTCTTCTTCCCTAGGCCAATCTGCCTTCTCCCTTGCGTCCCGGAGCGTGTGATGATGTTTTTGATTAAGATAAAGATCCTGAATTAATTTATCTTTGACCTTCCTTCTTGAATGTGTATCCAGATTCCTTGTATATCATCTTTGGTAAGTTTTTATTTATTGTTGATCACCAAATCCTTCTTTTCCTTAATTATCTTGGTCAACTCTTTATTTTCCTGCAATTAAAATTATTGTAACTGTCCCACAAAATAAATTATGTGACTGTACAATTTATCTCAATTTGGCATGTTTCAATAAGAAATAAAATAATTATGGTTCAACTATGAAAAATATAAATAAGTCGTAATTACACTAAATAATTCACAACTCACGCATAAAGAAGTGAATTTCATCCAAAATAATCATGTAAAATTATGACTTATCAAACTACCCACACCTAAACCTTTGCTTGTCCTCAAGCAAAACAAGACCAAAAACAAAGTATAAGAAAAATGACAATCATATGCAAGTGATAGCAAAACAATGACACTTTCAAAAGAGAATAAATAAGGTGTATCAAATACAAATGAGTGATAAAATGCCTCACAAAAATTTGCAACTTATGTAGAATACAAGAATTCATGGCCTCACAATAGTTTCACTCAATAACGCTCAAGTATATGTAATGGGTAGCAAAACACTCAAAATTAAACAAGACAAGACGTTACCATAAGCTTGCTCCCAAATCAAATCTTCACCAAGTTCAATAAGCATTGCGCAAATATCAAAAGGACTTTTAAATGGTTGTAATGGGGCTTGGGATAAGGTGGGATAAAAAGGATTAGAAATGTTAAATATATCACTTTGCAAATTGTATTAATCATATAAAACGTACATCAAAGGGATACTTCTTGCCATTCTCATTTTTTCCACATCTCCTCCTTAATTTTTCCTTAGAAATTTCTGCTTTTTATCAACACATCCAACTACCCACACCTGTTTCTTTTCATAATTTCGAAAAAAATAGGGGCAACACTGAAGGGTTCAGTGTCACTTTCAGAAAAATTCTGCAAACAAATACCAGCTTCTTTTCTGCTCTTTCTTTCCGCCTCCAGATTTTTTTCTTTTTTTTTCTTTCCAACCATTTTTTTTCAATCTTCATTCTTCCTTTTCTTTTCCTCTTTTTTTTTCCTTTCTCCATTTTTTTTTTCTCTATTTTTTTCTTTTCCTACAACCACCAATTTCCCTTCATCTTCAATCCAATCACAATAATAATTTCAATGAATTTCACAATATGCAAAATAGTAGGGGTTCAAATGGAGGAGTTCAAGAAAGAAATGGAACATGACTAATTTGATATGTTCATTCATCAAAGAAAAGGCTAGGCTCAACTTGGCTTTCCTAAAGGTTTAACATGATCAGGTAGGTAAAAAGAGGCCAAAATATGGTTTGCCTAGGTGCCTTTATCATTTAATTACACATGCTCAAATGTAAGATCTCAAAATGCATTCAAGGAGCAAGTTCTAGAATGTGGATATCAAGTTTAATTTGCACTCAATCAAGAAAAATAATAGAGCTTGTATAGATGATAGCTCTTCAAGGCTCAAAGCTCACAAATTAGGGTAATTTTGCCATGAATTCCCAAACAAAAATTATTCCACATTCATCACAAAAATAATAAGACAAATCCAATAACTCACAAGCTTAGGTACATCAAGTTCAACTCTCTTGTCATGCCAAAAATTTCACATATCAAATCACAATTTCACCATAAATCCAACACCACATTCTCATGTGCACAAGTGTAAGAATGTGTTCAAATGAATTATTATATGCACATGCCATTAACAAAAAAAAATTGAAACTTCAAATACCACGCAATACACCAAACCTACCCACACCTAATCATTTGTTTGCCCTCAAGCAAACAAAACACAATAAAATTCAACTAAAAGTTAAGTGTAAGAGTGGAAAGAAGTCACCGGGTTAAGCTCCATGTGATTGACCACAAGTTCGGAATTTCTCTTTCTCTAGAAACATTACCAACATCATCATTGCTTCACTCAAGCCTAAAAATAAGCACACAGCAAAAGAACAAGATTATTTATTAAGAAAATAAAAAATAAATAAAGAAAAATAAAGTTAAGTTGGGTTGCCTCCCAACAAGCGCCTTTTCTTTACGTCGTTGGCTCGATGATAGGCTTTTTCTGCGCACTATAATTTAATCATCAAGTATAAGGATGTCAATTGTAGCAGCAAGTACCCAAGTTAAATTATCGATCCCACTGAGACAGCTAATTATTTATTTTACTATTAATTACTAATTAATCAGAATTGAGTAACCAATTTCCAAGTTGTTGTAGTGAATTAATTATCTAAATTACTGAAATTATAAATAACTGAATTATTAAAAAGCAATAAAAATAAAAGCAAGTTTCTAACCAAGAGATGACGAACAGTTCTAAGGTATCAGGTAGAGACCAATTAATTTGGGTTATTAAACTTACGATTGTTCATTCATGCAGTTTCACTGAAATTACACCACATATCCCTGTTATCCCACCGAATATGATTCGATTCAAAGCTAACAGTCTATTCTGGTTTGAATCCTAAGGTGCGCAAATATTACCAAGCCTTATTCCTAGATACTAATTAAAGCAAGCAACAATACCTCCGGATGGTAAGCCCGACTAACAAGATATTTTCTGAAATTACTACAAGGTTCTATTCACTTCCTACTTGATTGTCTAATTGCATTGTTCCACTAAACTAATCAAGTATTTGATTAACCAGTTCATGAAATTAAAGTGCTTATAGCGGAGCTACTTCAATTCCTAACAGATAGACAATACCAATCATGAACGCACACAAGCTAACACAATAATCCAAGCATTATAGCGGATGTCATGAATATATTATGAAGACGTTACGAAGCAGATAATCAAGTCTGAATAAAATAAGTAAAATCAAAAGCTCAACTGCATAAAATCCCAATCTTTGGTCTAAATCCCCAAATCAATTAAATCAATCCATCAAACCCTAGAACTGTATATAAAATTAGCCCATGAGATTACAAACAATCCTCATGGCTAAACAATTCATAACAATAATCAAAGTAATAAAAAGGAATAGATAAGAATTGTGAAACCCTAGTGTAGGAGTGATCATCGCTATTTTCACCTAGATTTTGTGTTATTTTTGTGTGTGTTTTCGTCTTTTTGTTTCGTATTTTTGTATCTTTTTGTATTGTATTTTGGAAAATTGATGATGATGATTTTCATGTCTTTGAATAGGTGATTATGAGGATAAATGGTGATAAAAAGCATGAAGAAAGGAGAAAGTTGAAGAAAATGAAGAATTAGTCAAAATGCATAAAAACACGCTCGTGTTTTTATGCAGAGCCCGTGTTTTTCTGCAGGTGCAAAAACTTACAGAAAGCTGAAAAATTGCAAGAAAACACGGGCAGATGCAGGAAAACACGCCCGTGTTTTCTTGCACTTGGCCTAAAATCGCGTTTTACACCTTTGTGCGATTTCCAAGTGTGTAGAGGGGGTATAAATACCCCCAATATCACCACTTGAAGGCAGATTTTGAGGGTTTTGGGCTGCACACACACCCTCTCCATCCATCCATCATCCATTCCTCCATTTTCATCACCCATTCCTCTTGATTTCTCACATCCATCCATCCATTCCACTAATCCACCAATCTAAGAAGGGAAGAACATCAAGGAGTAAAGATTGGAGCATGTTGAAGGAAGAGAAGGCCATCTTAAAAAGGGAAGCCCATCAACCTTTGATTTGTTGTTTTCTTCATTATTTAGCTCAATTGGAGCATGCCATGGATTATATTGATTTTGTAATGATTTATATTGGCTAGTCCTCATGTGAGGCTAGCAATATGATTGGTGAAGGATAATGTAGATTTTGCACACCACATGTTCGATGAATTGACTGTATGAATATTTTCTATCATGAATGCTTATTCTCATTTTATGTATGATTTGTGTGATTAGATTCTCTATTCATAGTGTTAGGATGGTCATTCCAATATTATGTTTAGTGGTTTAATTGAATCATTGATTGCATGAGATGACTATGTTAAGTATGTGGGGAGTTTGGCCATAACCTTCATGTGCTTAGAACCTCATGATAGGACATTATTGATAATTACTTGTGAAAGTGTTTGATATGATGAGGGGAACCAAGCTAATTCTCACTTGACCTTAGAAAGGGAACACTAGGAAAACGTCCCTACCTACTAGAGAAAATTCTTCGTGATAATATCTCTATACTGGTATATTAATATCCGTAAGTACCTATAAGAATAGTGAGGATTGGAAACACTCTTTGAGTGTCCTTAATATCATAACATGAAGATCACCAATGCATGTATGTGTGTGTGAGTCTATATATACCTTTTCCATGAATGTTGTTAGCCTTGCATACTTCTTAGATTGTTCACCTTCACCCATCATCCATCTCATATGTACATGTTCTATCTTTAATTGCTTTCGTAGTTAGATTGTAGTGTAATTCAACCTCTTCTTTATTGATTAGTCCTTCTAGAGTGAAACATCTTTCGAATACGGATACATACACTTTCTCCCTTGGGTTCGATATTATAAATTTTGCACTTGGTCACCACGTCTACACACAACGATAGAGTACGCTTACTCTTATCAATTTGTACCAAAATTGAGACTAAGTTCAAGGAGCAATCTCACGTTCCTTCTCCGTCTCTTCAATTGCTTGATTTTCCCATAGCTAGCACTTGAAACCCTTGTGGAATTGGATGGAGGATGAAATCAGATTTTAATCTGATATGGGTATGATAGGGGTGTAGATTGATGATGGTTTATGGTTGGGCTCTCTCCGATTGACGTCTCGATCTCCCTAATTATTTCAAAGATGGATGCAGGGCTGTTTTCGCGACAAAACTACTTCAGAATCGCGATTTGAGGGTATATATACACTGCTGCATCGAACAGGCCCCGTCTGGGCCCTGAACTGGGCCGCTCGGCACCCAGCTCGGCTCGAGCTGGGCCTGGACCCAGCCGAGCGGCCTTCCATCGACCTTGCCACATCACTGGGGTCCAGGTGGGACCCCACTCGGCATCTTTTACCGTCGCTCGGCACCCAGCTCGGCTCGAGCGGCTCGTCGAGCTGCTCCCGAGCTGGGCCGTTCCGGGTCTGTTTTGCTCCTCTTCCGATCCTGCCCTGTTTTACCCTGTTTCCTGCCTTCAAAACTCACAAAAACACCTTAATAGCCTCAAAATCATGTAAATACTTAGACATACACAATTCCATTCAAAAAACGATAAATCCTAAGCAAAACGGTGTAATGTGCACACATAAAATGCGTGAAATTCTACTCTCAACAAATCCCCAAACTTACCTGTTGCTCGTCCCGAGGCAACAACATTAAAAACCAATCGATTAATTGAGAGGAAATTTCACAGCAGAAAAACATTCAAGACAATATAACAATTTAAATATCATACTTTGGATACAAGATAACCATCCATCTAAAAACATACAATTCAAATCAACTATTTTACTCATTCGGAATGCTCATCCACCCATTCTCTCGGGTAGTATTTACGCTCATTGCTCAAGTGTGAGATATACACTTCAGGGTAAGGTGTTTACACTCAAAGTCAATTCAAACACACGCGTAACCATAAGCTTGGCAATCATCTCAACTCTCGACTAAAGGAATAATTTCAACAATAGGATCACAAAGGTCTTGCATTAGGTTGTAATGTTGGCTCTTTGTTAAAGGTAGGAAATATATGGATATCGTGACTCAATCACTAGTAGAGAATCAAAGAAGACTTACAGCTTTTCAACAAACAGCTTTACTTTCTTCCTTCTTCTTCAATGCTCTTCAATGCTTCTTGCAATTTGATTCCCCCTTCACTTTTGAACACCACATCCTTACTTGAAATTTTTTTTTTCCTTCTTCCCTCTTTTCTTTTGTTTTTTTTTCTTTTTCAAATAAGAGTACCAGTTTCAGGCACTACCCTTTTCATAAGGGTACCAGTTTCGGGCACTACCCCTTTATGCAAAAATTTAACCACTCTTTTTAACAATTTTCATCACTTCCAACTTATTCTCCTTTTATGTTTCTTCTCAAGACACCAAATTGACTCCTTCAACTCTCTACTAGGTAGGGAATTTTAAAGGCTAACAAAGGGATCAATTGGCTTATCACGTAGGCTTCCAACAAATATGGCTTTTCAGGCTCAAAAGGGTTAACTACGGATAATTTTAATAGGTAGGATAATAATTTGGCTAGTGACTAATAAATAACAAAGATGGCCTAAGATCATTTCCTATTGTTTAATCAAACACGTAGCTTCAAGCAAGATATAAAGTCAAGTTCTAGAATACGTGTGTATGAACGACACTCACAAGAATAAATTAAATCATGCAATTTGTCATGATTTCAAAAGGCTCAAAATCTCACATGGCTTTAGGAATGAAAGAGCACTCCTAATAAAGTCACATAGCTAATCTTTCATGCACACAATCAAATTTCAAGCATCCCAATATCAAAGCACAATATCAAATTGCTTCTCAAACAATCACACAACATAAATCAATAGCACATAACTCTATGAATGAATTATAAACCCCTAATAATCATCCATCAACCATCAAATAATCAGTACAAATAGCAAAAGAATAATTATATCATACATGCCCAAATCAATAGAACAGAACTCCTAGCACAAACTATCAAATGATTCAAAAAGTGAAAAATCAGAAAGGTGGGAGTAGAGAAACACAAACACTATCCGATAACACTGCTCAAATCAGATCATCAGGATCAATGCGCCATGCGTTGAATTCCTCCCGAATGTCCTCCAGTGTCCTTACTCTATCCGACACCTGGGTAAGCGTGTTGTTCAACGCTCCAATCTGAGTGTTAGTCACTTGCTGAGTTGCATTGATCTGCGTTAGCTGGCGACGAATAGCAGCGTTCTCTCCTCTTCTCCTCCTGTTTTCAACTGTCAAGTTAGATAAATGAGCATGCATACCTTGGGCCTGTTGGCCATACCATGAAACCATCGGCTGCCATGCCTCAAAACCAGGAGGCAATGGTGGTGGTGGCATCCCGTATAAGGGAAACTGATCTACTCTGAGGAACAATGGCGCTCCCCCAAACTGCGCTCCTCCTGGAGCTCCTCCTCCAAAATCCTGGTGCGGCATCTCATCATCTGCTCCACCTCCATAGTCCTGATTATCTCCATAATCCGCTCCTTCGTATGCCTCATCGACAGGGTCCTCCATAGCCATCGGCTGGTCCTGGGCAAGCGCATCCTGCTCTGCCCTCCTCCAGTCTCTGCCCTTCTGAATCGCCTCAATGATCAATTGATGGCCGGGTGTCTTCATTCCGATATTACCCTCATTCAGGATGTTCTCCTCATCCCGGATGGTAATGAAATGAGTCAGCTCTATAGGGAATGAGAAGGCATTAGGTGCATTAGCATAGACAAACTCCAAAACACCTTTCTTCGACACCTTAAACACCTTGCTTGATTCCAACGATCCAAGATCAATGTCTAGCTTCTTCCTCACAACCAACATCTCACTCGTGTCAATCCCATAATGGTGAGCAATAGGCGTAACCAAGCCTCCTATGTTCACTATCTGTCGGACGTGTGTGGCAAACTGGTACATCTGGTGAATCAAATAAGCACCCACATTGAACCTCACTCCATGAAGCATGCACCACAATACATAGAGCTCTCCTCGTGGAAGCACACCACTCTCGGATCGACAGAAGATTGTACATCCCAAAATTCGATCCATATATCTCAGCACTGGGTTGCGGATGCTAGTGGCTCGAGCATAACTTGAACAATAAACCTCATTCTGCCCCGTAATCAATCTCCAGAAATCATTGGGCTTGAATCTTTGATCCTCTATAAACGCAGGAATCCCCTCAGGACACCCGAGTATTCTATTGATTGAATCTGGAGTCTCTCTTCTAGACTCACCCCCTCCAAGTACAAACTCACACTCGTATGGAATTTCCTCATCATACAAAACTTTTAGCGTGCAAAGGAACTCCGCAGTGAGTCTGAAATAAGTGGGTGGTCTCATCTCCATGAAACTTTGGATACCAACCTGATCAAACATCCATCTTATATCATCAGTAAAACCAAGAGTATCCATCGCCTGATCGCCTTGGTATCGAGTGTTGATTATCTTATCTGCAATCCTCCCATAGAGAACAGCTATTTTATCCCAGTTAGCAAGCTCGATGCCAAAATCTCTCGGTAGCATCCTCTTTCTCCTCAGCCTCTCATAAATCTGTGCTGCTGTCTCCTCCTCCGGATCAACATCATCGGACTCATAAGAAGGACCCTCATCTGATCTCTTCTTCTTATTTCTACCTGTCTCAATTTATATAGGCAAAGCACACTCTTCCATCAAATAATCAAATAAATAGGACCTATGCAATTTAATTCCAAGTTCAAAGCTATCATATTCAAAACATAATCATGAATCAAACTTCTAACTCTTACTTAAATATGCATAATAGTAAACATCCTATATCACATTCTTAACTTCAACAATACCACCATAAACATGCTTCCAAAAATCCAAGAACAATCATGCTTAGTCACATTCAACTCATAAAACTCAATATTCAAGCATTCATGCACTCTTTCAATTAAAAAACATAGCATTTTCATGGGAAATTCTAAAGCAAATCTCCATTTCCATCTTACTTCCACATTTACGCACCAATCAACACCCCCACATGTTCAATAATCATCATAAAACCAAATAATTGAGAACAAAAGCAACAAACAATCAAGATATTCAACAATTAAGCACAAATTCGAAAGCACACCAAGTGTTTGTCAAAATGCCTCAACCAAATCCCAACTTGAACATGTAAATTCAACACACATATGACTTACCCATACCAAATTCACATCACCATTAACATTCTAGGAGTGAAAGGATCAAGAAAAACATACCTCTTGTGTTATACATGAAGAATTTTCGACTTGGTATTCAACACCCAAAATCTCCAAATCCACACACTAAAAATGCCCTAATCTAATGAATTAATGCAAGTGAAGATGAGTAGTGATGTGTGTAACGTGATTTAGTGGAAGAAATTGAGAAAGACCGGCCGGAAATAGCGTCGGAAGCGGCGAAATCGCGTCGG
The DNA here is from genome assembly GCA_023678885.1 of Pogostemon cablin. NCBI lineage: Eukaryota > Viridiplantae > Streptophyta > Magnoliopsida > Lamiales > Lamiaceae > Pogostemon > Pogostemon cablin. Next base: position 2,431,083 of record CM042973.1, read on the forward strand.
AAGAAACTGGACAGGGCTAGAAATGGCCACGAACTGGACTGGACCCGTTTTAATATGACTCGCCTGTCCGCTCGGGCCGAGCCACTTGCCGAGCGGGCTTTTCTTCAGCCGAGCGGGCCTCCAGGCCCGCTATCCACGTGTCCTGCATGCTGTGGACCCCAACTCGGCAGCATCCGACGTCGCCACACCGCTGCTCGCCGCGAGCAAGGTGGCGAGCCGTGACCGATCGTCCCGGTTCTGATTCCGTCTTCGATCCCCTGCTTTTTCTGTACTGTACCCTGCTTCATAACTCAACTCCAAGTGAAATCACACTATACAATACCATCAAGTGCTACGAAAAATTGAGAAAATTACCCTAGAGACAAAAAAATCGAATACTAAGACTAGGACTAACAAAAAGCAAGCAATAAACACCACAAAACATGACACGAAACCTGGAAAATCGCAAAAAATCGATCCCTCAACATTCTCAAATAAATCAAAAATATTAAGAATCCGCAAAAAATCGACCCTCCAAGCAACAACACAATGCAAAAATTTGACTACTTCGGTACTGCAAGACAAGGTATGTACGTTACCCCTCCCAAACTTAGATCAAACGAAGTGAGAAGCCAAGTTTGCAAAGAAGTATATACCGCAGTCAAGCAACCTCTAATTAAATTCTTACACCAACACAGACATATAAAAACAATTAAAACGGGAGAGACAGTGTGATACCCGAGCTTCTCACTACTCATGTGCCAATATAATTTAATTTGTGTTATGTGCATTTTATAATTATGTGATAATTATGTGGCAATTATGTGATAATTATGTGGCAAATATGTGATAATTGTTTTTACATTTTATTTATCTTTATATTTTATTTGAGACATTGTGATAATAATGGTGACAATATGTGAATATATGTGTGCATAAATATAATTACGTGCAATTATTTGGGTATATAATTAAATTATTTTATATGTATAAATACACTTTTCGTAATTATTAAGTGTCACACCTGGTCTAGTAATAATAATAGTGGTAAAAAATGGTACACGTATGTGTATTAATTTGTAAATGTATTATATCTTAGCTATTAAGTATTGCACGTAAATCAAGAATGGATAATAATAATAATAATAATAATAATAATAATTAAAAATAATAATAATAATTTGATTGGCTAGGGGGCGGTGGTTCACCGACTCACCCCCAGCCTTTGCCATTTTAGTAGACGGGGTTGAGGAATTCATCACCTCACCCCAGTTAAAAAAAAAAAAAGAGAGAGAGAGAGAGAAAGAGAGAAAGAGAGAGAGAGAGAGAGAGAGAGAGAGAGAGAGGGGGAAGAAAGAGAGAGAAGAGGGAGCGTGCCGGGACGAGAGATAGGAGATTAGTTACAGTTCTTTGCGGGGTTTATATTACTATCGGAATTCAGGTAAGTAGAAGTCCAACTACGATGCATAGACATGCTGTTTGTGAATTATTTGTGATTAATAAGTGATAATTATGTTATGAATTATTTGTGATTAGTTTAATTACGTTATGAATTATTTGGGATTAATTTATGACACAAGTTGTGGATTTATGTGATTTGAGATAATATCATTGTCCTATATAGATCTGTGTGATCGAAAACTGTTGAATATAGATCTGTATGATCTGAGAAGATATTGTTTATAAGATCTGTGTGATTCGAGATGAGGTTGTTATTCTAAAAAGGGATCCGTGTGATCCAAGGTGAAGTTGTTATTCTATAAATGGATCTATGTGACTGGGGTGAAGTTGTTATTCCAGAAGTGGATCTGTGTGAATTGAAGTTATGTTGTTGCTTTATTGTGATTAAATATTGATTATGATGTCGTAAATGGTTTATGATGCATAATTAATTGCCCTGGTTGCATACCATGCATAAACATGAAAAGTGGTTTCCCCAAAATTAATAAGATACTAATGGTGTGTGTGGCCACTATATATGCATCTCTGTCAGGGTTCGGAAAAATCATTCCCGACACTTTATTAGGGGTTCGGAAAAATCGTCCCCACCACTTTGCCAGGGTTCGGAAAAATCATTCTCGGCATTATATTCAGGGATCGGAATCGATCCGACACTGTGTGTGTCTATTGAGCTCATTTGGGGTGCATATCATAAGTGTGTCGTGGGGATCCCGCAACGTGAACAGTTTTCAAAATAAAAGATACGAATTAGAAGAACTAGAAAATAGGCGATAGAGAACTAAATGCATTTTCATGCACTGACATGCATGATTTCTACTTACTGAGATTTTTGTCTCACTAGTTTATGCATTGTAGGTGAGCCTGATGATATTTAAGTATGTGGTGTGTGGTGCAAGCTGTGGAGCTCCTACAGGGTTTTGAGCGGATGTACATAGATGACGACCTGTTGGGCTAGGCCGTGGGTTTATTTTGTTTCCACTGATGTTTTGTTATGTAATATAATAAGTATTGTCACAAGTTTGAGTAGATTGAGATGGTGTCAGAAACCAGTTGCGTATGTTGAACTGGTATGATGGTTTTGGTTATAAATATATTATGAAAAAAAAAATGAGTACAAATTTTCATAATGATGATGTTTATGTTAATTATTATTTGAATTATAAGTTATATAAGGTGGGTCGTGTCAGACAGCCCCCAACAGGCGCTCATGTTTAACGTCGGAGAGTCACGACGGAATTCAATCCTCAACTCAAGTACTCAAGAGAGAGTACTTGGATATCATTCGGTGACCTGTAATACTTCAATCTTTGGCCATTGGCTACCATAATATCACCATTCTTACTTTTCAACTCAAAGCTCCCCCCTCCACATGCTCTATGTATGACAAACGGTCCACTCCAATGGGACTTCAGCTTACCTGCAAAAAGTTTAAGACGAGAGTTGAAAAGAAGTACCTCATCACCAACATTGAACTCCTTGAATTTGATCTTCGCATCATGCCATCTCTTCATACGTTCTTTAAAGATCCTCGAGTTCTCATAAGCCTTCTCACGGAATTCGTCCAACTCATTGATTTGATTTGTTCGAAAATCCTTAGCATCCTCCATGCTCAAATTCACACGCCTAACAGCCCAATAAGCTTTATGCTCAATCTTCATAGGAAGGTGGCAAGATTTCCCATACACAATCTGATAAGGCGACATTCCCAAGACAGTCTTGAAAGCTGTTCTGAATCCCCACAAAGCATCATTAAGCTTCGCAGACCAATCTTTCCTTGTACTTCCAACTGTCTTCTCCAACACTTGCTTAATCTGTCGATTTGAAACCTCGGCTTGCCCATTTGCTTGCGGATGATAGGGTGTAGTAACCCTATGCTTTACTCCATAATCTCGAAGAACCTTCTCCAACATCTTATTAACAAGTGGGTTCCTCCATCGCTTATGAGCGCCTTAGGTACTCCAAAACGGCTGAAAATGTCTTTCTTGATGAACTCTTGAACCACTCTAGCATCATTCGTCTTGGTTGGAATTGCTTCCACCCACTTCGAAACGTAGTCCACTGCAAGCAGAATGTAGAGAAATCCATTAGATGGGGGAAACGGCCCCATAAAATCAATTCCCCAAACATCAAAAACCTCCACTATGATGCTAGGCTGCAAAGGCATCTCATCTCTCTTTGAAATATTCCCCATCCGCTGGCATCTATCACATGTATCCACATACTCTTGACAACTTTTGAACAGGGTAGGCCAATACAAACCAGACTGAAGCACCTTTTGAGCAGTCTTTTGGGCGTCAAAATGACCCCCATTCGGTTGTGAGTGGCAGAAATCAAGGACACTCTCCCATTCAACCTCAGGAACACACCTACGGATTATAGAATCCGTGCAGATTTTGTAGACCCAAGGCTCCTCCCATAAGATAAATTGAACATCATGCAGAAACTTGACCATTTGGTGTCTACTCAGCCCATAAGGCTTCACTCCCGTGACAATATAGTTAACAAAATCAGCATACCACGGAGCATCCTTCATCTCCTTCTCAGGATAAGTCTTCGAGACTGTGAAGACCTTTTGAATATCCACCATGAATATCCTTTCATCAGGAAAATGGTCCTTGATCACCTCAGCAGTATTATCACAGTGCTCTTTCGTCTCTAGACGCGACTGATTGGTCGTTATAGTCCGGGCGACCAAGCAACAAAATATCGAACCCAAGAGAATTTAGGATTCATGGCCTTTAGGTATAGTATCGTGATTAGTTAGGGACGATCGAAAATGAGGTTTAAAAATAAAAGAAAATAAAATGCATGGAAAAATAAATCTAATTACAATATTTTTGGATTTTCAATGCCATGGTAGTCTTCATGATACACTCATATAATCAATCATCCAACATCTTTAATTGTTTTCCATTTTTAAGCAAATCATGGTAAGGGCGATCACTATTTCTACCTATCCCCAATGGCCATGGTGAATAGGATGTAGATTGTCTTCACAACCCCTAAAAAGCTCCTAGGATCGATCCTACTTACAATTCCCTTCAAGGTACTATGCTCGTATGGATGGGGTTCCCTTCACTAGTTTAATCCTCGGGCACAAGTGATCTTATTAGTGTTTATTTATGTTGTTCTAAACATAGGAAGGTTTTGGCCAAACTCCCCCCATATTAAACCCACATATAATAAATGGAAAAAACTCACATATGATAATCGTGCGAAACAGCCAAGGGTAAAGCAACGACAAGACATGCCGATACACAATACACAACTTAATCACAATGCACTAATACCAAAGACATAAATCCCATATTATTACAAGACATGTGAATTTCATAAATAAAACCTAATCAAAGCCGGAAATTCAATCAAGACATTTTCATAAATTAATCAATAATCATGCCTTCAATCAACCACCAAAACATAGAAAATAAAGATAATAAATAGGATTAGATTACACCTTAATGAAGTTTTTACATCCATGAAGATCATCTTCTCCTTGTGTCTCCACCTTCTAGGAAAGCAAATAAAATCTTAATATACAAAAACATTTAAAACTAAAATGGATCCCTCCCCCAAAGGGGAAGGGATCTCAAATGGAGATCTTAAAAAAAAACTCTCTACACTATTTAATTGGGAATTTAATGGATGAGGATTAATTTTCAGTTTATGGATGTGAGGAGGTATTATAGTGGAGAGGTGAGTGGAGTTTTGGTGTTGATTTTCGATGTGGGACAAGAGTGAAATTTTTTAAATTTTTAGGTTCCAGGAAGAGGGTTTAAGTTTAAATCGGGCGAGAATTAGTCACATGTGGTGATTTGGCAAAGTGGTTGGAGGCGCCTTATGCGTCCGAGAGGTCACGTGTTCGAATCCTAGCCTCCACAATTTTTTTTTCAAAAGTGCATAAAAACACGGTCGTGTTTTTATGCATCTGCCCGTGTTTTCTTGCAATTTTTCAGCTCTCTGGACAATTTTTGCACTTCTGAATAGACAACACTTTTCTGAAAAGTGTTGTCTTTTCTATGTTGTCTTTGCCAAATTTTCTCTTTTTTTTCGTCTTCGTCCCAATTTAATTTCCTTTCTTCCATCACTCATTCAAGCTCAAAACACTCCTTTTCTTCAAAAATACATAATAATACCTCTCTCAAACTAATTAAGCAATTAATAATATTTTTATTAAAATCATGCTTAATTATTGAATTAAATTCAAATAAATCCACATAAATTCATGCAATTTAGCCCATAATTCTAGGTGAATTTCACACCGATCAAACCCCCAAACTTAAAGTGTTGCTCGTCCCCGAGCAACGAAAGAAAAGAAAGAACGAGGAGGGGAATTCACCTAGAATTGAATCAAGATATCAAGTCATTTCAAAACCATTTCAATTCAATCAAAACAAGAGACAAGACATCAATTTAAGTGCATACAAGTTAAGCTTAGGAAATATACAAGCAAGTGAGACCTTCACTACTCCTCTCTAGATTTTGCTTTTCACTCTCACACTCAAAGGGTGTATGAGAGAAGTGTATACTCTCAAAAATCGATTCAAATGCATGACATTACCATATGCTTGCCAAAAGTCTACGTTCTCCACTATTTGTATGTGTGTTGATTATTGAATCAATAAGGTCTTTATATGGGGTTGTAATGTAGGCTCTTTGGTATTGGGTAGGAAAAATATTTAGGAAAAGTAAGCTCAAGATTAGTAGAGAATTTAAGTTGACGGCCAATATCAACTCTTACTCTCTCTTTTCTCAAATTAGTAAAGAATTCAAGTTGGTTGGTAGCCTCAACTCTCATTCCCACTTTTTTTTTCTTTTTCCACCTTAATCACAAAGAGAATTTTATCCATCCAACAAATAAAAGAACCTTTTTCTTCTCTTTTTCCACTATTGAGTTTTTTTTCTCTCTCTTTTCCACAAGGGCTCTCTTTCCATTTTTCTAGTAGAGCTCCTTTATACTTCTTTTATACAAGCTTTACTCAATTTTTTTTTCTCAACCTCCATTTTTTTTTCTTACTTCATCTTTTCTCCCTCTTTTCTTGAACTTTCACCACTCTCTTTCCAAACTCTCTTGTAAGCTCAATTCAACCATTTCATCCCCATTAATCCTCTACTAATCGACAAAGGTGATTAGGATATAAAATATGGATAAAATGGCTAAATTTGTAGGTTGCCAAAGAAATAAGGATAATAAGCTCAAAGGGGCAAACTACGAAATGATTTCATTTGGTAGGATAAATTTGGCTAAGTGACTTGTCAAAACAAAGATGGCCTTAAATCATTTCCAACAATCTTCACACACGTGTAGTTTCAAGAAGACACAAAGGCAAGTTCTAGAATGCACACAAAAGAATGATGCACACACAAGAAAGGAAAAACCATTTGATTTCATGATTTTAAGGCTCAAAAGCTCACGGGTTTATAGTAGTGAAAGGCAACACAAAATACCATAGTTCAACAAGTACACAAGTAAAAATCCATCTAGTCACAAGTTTCAATCAAAAATCATAATCTTAAAATTTCTCACAATTAAGCACAAGAGAGCCAAGAAAGATTTTCTCCTTATTGAAAACAAGATAAAGCGAGAGAAGCACGAAAAAAAAACCGAAATAACAAAAAAGGAGAAAATACGTGCCAAGGAAAAGAGTAAGGACTTAAACGTGCGCCGGTGCAATATGCTCAAGTAGGAGTTCATGGATACAATTTATAATTCAAACCGTAGAAAAGTCAAGTAACAAATGACATGCCCCCCAAACTTAAATTAGACAAAGTCGAATTTAAGTTGGGAAGATGTTCGTTACCTCAATTTGCACCACTCCTTTGCTCTTCAAGGCCAATACCATGGCTCCACGCTTTAGTCCCTACAAACACAACCATAAAACGAAAAACAAATCAAAGAAAAAAAATGTCCCTATCCTAACCACTCAACAAACCCAAAGTCACAAATACAACTAAATTCCCCGGCAACGGCGCCATTTGATTGGTCGTTATAGTCCGGGCGACCAAGCAACAAAATATCGAACCCAAGGGAATTTAGGATTCATGGCCTTTAGGTATAGTATCGTGATTAGTTAGGGACGATCGAAAATGAGGTTTAAAAATAAAAGAAAATAAAATACATGGAAAAATAAATCTAATTACAATATTTTTGGATTTTCAATGCCATGGTAGTCTTCATGATACACTCATATAATCAATCATCCAACATCTTTAATTGTTTTCCATTTTTAAGCAAATCATGGTAAGGGCGATCACTATGTCTACCTATCCCCAATGGCCATGGTGAATAGGATGTAGATTGTCTTCACAACCCCTAAAAAGCTCCTAGGATCGATCCTACTTACAATTCCCTTCAAGGTACTATGCTCGTATGGATGGGGTTCCCTTCACTAGTTTAATCCTCGGGCACAAGTGATCTCACTAGTGTTTATTTATGTTGTTCTAAACATAGGAAGGTTTTGGCCAAACTCCCCCCATATTAAACCCACATATAATAAATGGAAAAAACTCACATATGATAATCGTGCAAAACAGCCAAGGGTAAAGCAACGACAAGACATGCCGATACACAATACACAACTTAATCACAATGCACTAATACCAAAGACATAAATCCCATATTATTACAAGACATGTGAATTTCATAAATAAAACCTAATCAAAGCCGGAAATTCAATCAAGACATTTTCATAAATTAATCAATAATCATGCCTTTAATCAACCACCAAAACATAGAAAATAAAGATAATAAATAGGATTAGATTACACCTTAATGAAGTTTTTACATCCATGAAGATCATCTTCTCCTTGGTGTCTCCACCTTCTAGGAAAGCAAATAAAATCCTAATCTACAAAAACATTTAAAACTAAAATGGATCCCTCCCCCAAAGGGGAAGGGATCTCAAATGGAGATCTTAAAAAAAAACTCTCTACACTATTTAATTGGGAATTTAATGGATGAGGATTAATTTTCAGTTTATGGATGTGAGGAGGTATTATAGTGGAGAGGTGAGTGGAGTTTTGGTGTTGATTTTCGATGTGGGACAAGAGTGAAATTTTTGAAATTTTTAGGTTCCAGGAAGAGGGTTTAAGTTTAAATCGGGCGAGAATTAGTCACATGTGGTGATTTGGCAAAGTGGTTGGAGCCGCCTTATGCGTCCGAGAGGTCACGTGTTCGAATCCTAGCCTCCACAATTTTTTTTTCAAAAGTGCATAAAAACACGGTCGTGTTTTTATGCATCTGCCCGTGTTTTCTTGCAATTTTTCAGCTCTCTGGACAATTTTTGCACTTCTGAATAGACAACACTTTTCTGAAAAGTGTTGTCTTTTCTATGTTGTCTTTGCCAAATTTTCTCTTTTTTTTCGTCTTCGTCCCAATTTAATTTCCATTTCTTCCATCACTCTTTCAAGCTCAAAACACTCCTTTTCTGCAAAAATACATAATAATACCTCTCTCAAACTAATTAAGCAATTAATAATATTTTTATTAAAATCATGCTTAATTATTGAATTAAATTCAAATAAATCCACATAAATTCATGCAATTTAGCCCATAATTCTAGGTGAATTTCACACCGATCAGCGACAGATGGTCGGCTAAGACGTTCTCACTCCCCTTTTTATCACGAATTTCCATGTCAAACTCCTGAAGCAAGAGAATCCATCTAATTATCCTCGGCTTTGCATCCTTCTTATCCATCAAGTATTGAATAGCCGAATGATCAGTGTACACCACAGTCTTCATGCCCACCAAGTAAGGTCGAAACTTATCGAAGGCATACACCACCGCCAAGAATTCCTTCTCGGTAACAGTGTAATTCTTTTGAGCAGAATCGAACGTCTTACTAGCATAGTATATGGCATGAAACTTCTTTTCTCTCATCTGCCCCAACACGACTCCCAAAGCAGTTTCACTCGCATCACACTCCAGCATAAAGGGCTGAGTCCAATCCGGAGTAACAAGAATCGGAGCAGTTATCAATGCTTCCTTAAGAACCTGAAAAACATGTAAGCAAACTTCATCAAAATCAAATTTCACATCCTTCTCAAGTAACCTGGACAGCGGTTTTGAATATTTGGAGAAATCTTTAATAAATCTCCTATAGAATCCCGCGTGCACCAAGAATGACCGGACTCCTCTTTCATTAGTGGGCGGTGGAAGCTTCTCAATTGCCACTACTTTTGCACGATCAACCTGAAGCAGAAACATGATGGCCCAAAACTATCCCGTCTCTCACCATGAAATGACATTTTTCCCAATTCAAGACGAGGTTAGTCTCTTCACATCTCTCCAAGACCAAAGACAAGTTAGACAAACAAGAGTCAAAAGAAGAACCAAAAATAGAGAAATCATCCATAAATACTTCCATGACTCTTTCAATCAAACCCTAAAAAATAGCCATCATACACCTTTGAAAAGTCGCAGGTGCATTACATAAACCAAAGGGTAACTTCCTAAAGGCAAAAGTGCCATAGGGGCAGGTAAATGTAGTCTTTTCCTGATCTCCCGGTGCAATCATTATCTGATTGTAACTAGAGTATCCATCCAAGAAACAATAAAAATCATAACCTGCTAGTCTATCCAACATCTGATCCATAAAGGGCAAAGGAAAATGATCCTTACGGGTGTTCTCATTCAACTTTCTATAATCAACACAGACATGCCACCCCGTAGGTACCCTAGTAGCAAGCACTTCACCATCATCAGACATAATAACAGTCATTCCCCCCTTCTTAGCGACCACATGCAAAGGACTCACATAGGTACTATCACTAATAGGAAAGATAATTCCTGCATCTAACCAGGTAAGCACTTGTTTCCTAACAACCTCTTGCATAGAAGGGTTCAACCTCCGCTGATGCTGCACAGAACATTTATTTTCATCTTCAAGTCTTATCTTATGCATGCAAAAAGCAGGACTAATCCCTTTCAAATCATCAATTGTCCACCCGATTGCAGTCTTATGCTTTCTCAAAACAGCTAATAGTTTATCAAGTTCATCTTTAGATAGAGAAGAAGATACAATTACTGGAAAAGTTTCATTCTCCCCTAAATAAGCGTACTCGAGATGTTCTGGAAGTGGCTTGAGCTCGGTCTTTTTCTCTTCCTTGCTACTGTCCCCTTCAACTCGTAGAGGCAAATATTGATTTGTCCACAGGACTTCCTCCACTGCTGAATCTTCTTGCTTGTACCTGCTCTTATCAAGATTAAGTAAGGTTTCAAGAAAATCAATCGCAAGCTCATTAGGCAAATCATCAAGTAAAATATCATTAGGAGTAGGTAAAGTAAGAGATTCGAGGATGCATGTTTCAACAGGATCCTTAGATAGGATCAAAGGAAAATCATCCTCTACAATCTCCTCTACTATTTCCACAAACTTGCACTGCTGCTCTTCTGCTGGCCACTGCATCGCCTTGTTCAAGGAGAAGACAATTTCTTTTTCATTTACTTTAAGCCTCAACTCTCCTTTGAACACATCGATCAGAGCTCTTCCCGTTGCAAGGAATGGACGTCCCAAGATCAATGGTGTTCCATCCTTATCATCCTCCATGTCAAGAACCAAGAAATCCACAGGAAAAACCAAATTTGATACCTTCACTAACACATCCTCAATAACTCCCTCGGGGTATGTCAATGATCTATCTGCTAACTGTAAAGCCACAGACGTAGGCTTCAACTCCCCCAAACCAAGCTTCTTGAATACCGAGAAGGACATCAAATTTATACTGGCTCCAAGATCACATAACGCTTTCCTCGCTGGTCCTTTTCCAATCTCACAAGGTATGACAAAGCTTCCAGGATCCTTTAACTTTTCAGGTAACTTCTTCTGAATCACTGAGCTGCAGTTTTCTGTTAAGTTCACTGTTTCCACACTGTTCAAGCTTCTCTTTCTGGAGATGAGTTCTTTAATGAATCTTGCATAGTATGGCATCGACTCCAAAGCCTCAAAAAAAGGAATATTGATCTGTATGTTCTTCATTACATCAGCAAACTTTCTGAACTTCTCATCCAAACTTTTTGACAAGAATTTCTGAGGGAAAGGAATTGGTACCTTTGTGATCGGTAATTCCAAACTATCTTTCTTGAATACCACTTCTGTTTCTCTCAGTTTCTTTGCTCTCTGCCACTTTTTATCGGCGACTTCTAGATCAGACTGACTCTGTACAGAATTCGGACGAGCTGGAAAACCCAGAGGACAGCTCGTCGGCTCGCTCGAGCTGAGCTGTGGAAGAACTGAGCCGAGCTGGGTTCCACCCGAATCGGAGGACACAACTACACCGGCCGGCACCCCACTCGGCGGCGACTCGGCATCGACGGGAGGTGGCTCGGCCTGAGTTGGTGGCCGAGCGGCGGCAGATTAACTCTGCTCCGTCCCTGTTTCGTCCTGCTTCTGTTCTGTATCATTCTGCATCAGTTCTGCTTCATTCTGTACCAATTCTGGACCTTCATAATGCTTCCCGGATCTCAAAGTGATTGCATTTGCACTCTCCTTCGGGTTGATTTCTGTATTCGAAGGAAACTTCCCTTTCTGAAACTGCGCTTGCTGCTGATTTACTGTAGTGGAGATCTGCCCTATGTTATATGACAAACTCTTCAACTGCTTGTTTACTTCCTCATTTTGTTTGGTCATATTCGAGTCCATGAGAACAATGCAGTTATGGATCTTGTCTATGTCAGCATCATTCTTCTTCATATATCTTGCCAACACATCGTCAATACTGGACTTCCCTTCTTCAGTCTTAGCGCCATGATCAAATTTAGGAGGATATGGAACTGCATTATTCGGATTTGAATAAGAGAAGTTCTCATGCCTCTGATTCTGCCAATTGCCTCCTTGATTATTAGGACCTCCCCCTTGGATATTCCTTTGGTTAGAATTACCTTGAGGGTACATATTTCCTTGCCAATTCTGAGGAGCTCTCGAACCTTGAAGACTCTGCCCCATAGCCCAATTAGCATCCTCGACCTCTTGAAGGTTCATCACTACATCATCACTTGCAGGCCCTCGGTTGCCTCCCCTATTATTACCTGATATCAGAGTAATCAGGTTTTTATTCATTTGCTCCAACTGTGAGACAACCTTGTCATTCTTATCAGCTTCAGAGAACTTCTGCTCTACCTGTGCAACTTTACCAAGGATGTACGTTCCACGTACTCTCTCCGAAGGCCAATCTCTAGAGTTCATAGAGATATCATCGAACAATTTTTCCACAGCATTCGACGTTTTCCCAAAAATTGTTCCTCCAGCAGATGCATCAACTAACACTCTCAAGTCATTGTCGAGGCCATTATAGAAAATACTGATAAGCTGAGACTTCTTAAATCCATGCTGTGGGCATCTTCTCAACAGATCAGTAAATCTCTCCCAAGCCTCTCCAAACGACTCATCTCTTCGTTGCTTGAATTGATTTATCTCTTGCTTCAGTGCAAGAATCTTCCCTGGTGGCATAAAACGGTCCACAAACAGCTGCTGTAACTCAGTCCAATTAGAGCAACTGTCTCCTTTGAGCTTGTCATACCATTCCCTCGCCTTGTCAACTAACGAAAACTGAAAAAGCCTCATCTTCCATCTATCATTGGTAGCATCAGCGGCTTTTACTGTATCCATGTAACTGTTGAAACGCTTAAGATGGCCGTAGGGCTCATCAAAAATGCCTCCGGCGAAGGGGTTTTTCTCCACCATATGAATCAAGACTGGCCTTATGTCGCTCTCTTCATTAGCTTGAAGAGCCCCAACTACGCCTGATCCTCCCAAGTTAGTAGACTTGAATGTCTCCCGGATGACAATGTCATCCTCATCAGTTCTATCTCCCATTGATGCTGTTTCTAATTCTGATTCGGATTCTGTTTCTGATTCAGCCTTTTCTGGGTTAACCTGATTTTCTATCTGCTCTTCTTCTTTCTCCTCTACGACTGCTTTAGGATCCGTTGTTTCTATTTTCTTCTTCGGAAGTGGTACCTTAGCAGCTTTGGAAGGTGCTTTGAGACTTTTAATTGCTACTCTCATTTTCCTTGCAGACGCTTCAACTTCCGGATCAAATTCGAGATCTTGTGTTCCCTTCTTTGACCTAGTGTGCATGCAATCTTCAAGAAAAATTCAAATCAAACACAATTAAATCTCAAAAATAAATATTCTAATTAAATAAGTAATAAAACAAAAATAAACAATTAAAACTGTCCCCGGCACAACGGCGCCATAAACTTGATAGGCTTTTTCTGCGCACTATAATTTAATCCTCAAGTATAAGGATGTCAATTGTAGCAGCAAGTACCCAAGTTAAATTATCGATCCCACTGAGACAGCTAATTATTTATTTTACTATTAATTACTAATTAATCAGAATTGAGTAACCAATTTTCAAGTTGTTGTAGTGAATTAATTATCTAAATTACTGAAATTATAAATAACTGAATTATTAAAAAGCAATAAAAATAAAAGCAAGTTTCTAACCAAGAGATGACGAACAGTTCTAAGGTATCAGGTAGAGACCAATTAATTTGGGTTATTAAACTTACGATTGTTCATTCATGCAGTTTCACTGAAATTACACCACATATCCCTGTTATCCCACCGAATATGATTCGATTCAAAGCTAACAATCTATTCTGGTTTGAATCCTAAGGTGCGCAAATATTACCAAGCCTTATTCCTAGATACTAATCAAAGCAAGCAACAATACCTCCGGATGGTAAGCCCGACTAACAAGATATTTTCTGGAATTACTACAAGGTTCTATTCACTTCCTACTTGATTGTCTAATTGCATTGTTCCACTAAACTAATCAAGTATTTGATTAACCAGTTCATGAAATTAAAGTGCTTATAGCGGAGCTACTTCAATTCCTAACAGATAGACAATACCAATCATGAACGCACACAAGATAACACAATAATCCAAGCATTATAGCGGATGTCATGAATATATTATGAAGACGTTACGAAGCAGATAAGCAAGTCTGAATAAAATAAGTAAAATTAAAAGCTCAACTGCATAAAATCCCAATCTTTGGTCTAAATCCCCAAATCAATTAAATCAATCCATCAAACCCTAGAACTGTATATAAAATTAGCCCATGAGATTACAAGCAATCCTCATGGCTAAACAATTCATAACAATAATCAAAGTAATAAAAAGGAATAGATAAGAATTGTGAAACCCTAGTGTAGGAGCAATCTCACGTTCCTTCTCCGTCTCTTCAATTGCTTGATTTTCCCATAGCTAGCACTTGAAACCCTTGTGGAATTGGATGGAGGATGAAATCAGATTGTAATCTGATATGGGTGTGATAGGAGTGTGGATTGATGATGGTTTATGGTTGGGCTCTCTCCGATTGACGTCTCGATCTCCCTAATTGTTTCTAAGATGGATGCAGGGCTGTTTTCGCGACGAAACTGCTTCAGAATCGCGATTTGAGGGTATATATACACTGCTGCATCGAACAGGCCCCGTCTGGGCCCTGAACTGGGCCGCTCGGCACCCAGCTCGGCTCGAGCTGGGCCTGGACCTAGCCGAGCGGCCTTCCATCGACCTTGCCACATCACTGGGGTCCAGGTGGGACCCCACTCGACACCTTTTACCATCGCTCGGCACCCAGCTCGGCTCGAGCTGCTCCTGAGCTGGGCCGTTCCGGGTCTGTTTTGCTCCTCTTCCGATCCTGCCCTGTTTTACCCTGTTTCCTGCCTTCAAAACTTACAAAAACACCTTAATAGCCTCAAAATCGTGTAAATACTTAGACATACACAATTCCATTCAAAAAACGATAAATCCTAATCAAAACGGTGTAATGTGCACACATAAAATGCGTGAAATTCCACTCTCAACACTCGACGTTCACTTCCCTTTTCACGTAATAGGAGTAAAATGCTCAAACCAATATAATAATTTTATTGGTTTGCGAGAAGTGTTCTCTCCCTTCAAAATTACATGGTTCTTGGTCAGTTTAAACATGCAAAACTCCATGGAAAATTATTTGATCGCCTCAAGAAAAGGATTTTTAATCTCATCAATACGAAACACTTCAATCGTCTCATGTTCTTGAGGACCAACAAACTTTGGCAACCTGTAGGAATATAGAAAAATATCAGAATGAATGGAAACTGATTCAGATGATTTTACCTGATTTTCGTTTTCAGCAGAACTGACACTGAAGGCTTCAGTGTCAGTTTCCTGCACAGAATCTGCAGAATTTTTAGGCTCTTCATCCTCTTCAATTTTGGTTTCCATATCCAAATTCTCATCATGGGTGGACTCCTCAATACATTCCTCATGATTTACACTTTGTTGTGCCACCAAACGTTCAACCTCGATCCTTAATTTGCTACATTGTCGCTCCAAACTCCAAAGACTCAATTGGATTCCTTGTTGAAATATCAAATTACTAATTTCCATCTGTTTCAACAAGGACTCTAATGAAGCCTTCGAACTTTGTTCATCACCATAATACCCATCATCCTCATAGTGGCATTCACTATTATTGAATGATTGTGGTCTTTGCTCACAGTAGTCACGCCCTTGATATTTGTAAGGTTGATTATGATAGTAATCCACATATCGGAAATCATGATGCCTTCCTTGACTGTAAGTGTTAGCATATGGTATATAATTCCAATGCTTTTGTTGATTAGCACTCCAATATTCATCTCTTTGTCTCACCGCTAATCTATCAATCAAGGATGGACAATCATGAGTGAAATGTAGTGTGGTTGCACAAACTCTACATGGCTGAACATTCTGACCATAATAACCATGATATCGATCCATTAGAAGCAAACCTACAAGGGGAGAAAAAGATTATTCACGAAAAAAAATAAAAAAATAAAAACAGGGCAGACCTGACACTGAAGGGTTCAGTGTCAGTGCGCTTCTGGGAAAAATTCAAAAAAAAATAAATAAAAAACACGAAAAATTCAACAAAAATTCGGGATTACTCCCCGACAACTGATGAGTGATATTTTCACCTAGATTTTAGTGTCTTTTTATATGTGTTTTCGTATTATTTTACCCGTATTTTATGTGTTATTTGGTTGTGTTTTGAGTTTTCATGGAAATGTGTGTGAATGAGCTTAAACCTACTATTTTCACTTTTTATTTGATGCTAAACATGATAAGGAAGATGTAGGAAAAAGCGGATCTCAATTTGGAGTTGAAACGAGGGAGAACGAGCCAAAACCCTAATTAGAATCAAACATACTTACGAGATTAAATGTGATATTCTCTATAAGAATTATTATCCTATAAACCACTATCCTTTATTTTAATCTTTTTGATATAAAAAAATTGTTCTAATTATATTTCACTCCTTTCATTGGATCTATTAATTACACATATTCTAAATTTACTTTTTGATAAAAAAAAAATAAAATTTCCGTGTGCACTTGGAATGTAGACCCACTAGTCCACCAGTCAAAAGTCGTGTAAGAATTTATATTGATGCACCTTCTCCATTAATAAATTGGAGTAAATACGTTGAAAAAGGAGTTTCTTTATCTGATAAAAAATAAAATAAAATAAAATAAAATAAATGAACCGCAGTGACACACAAAATTTCATACTTCTAGAATCGACTCCGATGTTTTTTCTTTGAAGAAAGAAAAGAATTCGCAGTTCTGATAGATTTCGTCTTATTTGATAACATTTTATTTTTTCTTAATTAATTGTTAAATGTTAATTATATATTTATAAATTTAACATGCACTAAAAAATTTGTTGATTGAAGCATAAAAATCTCAGGCATAATTAAAGTTCAACAAAATATTAAAAAAAAAATGCATATTTGACAATGTATTTACAAAAAAAAAAAAAAAAGGGTTAAGTAATCAATTTCAAATCTATACATGTTTATATGAATTAGAGTTGTGTGATTTATTAATCATCTAATTCATGAACCGTGGATTTCATGAAACTAGTAGATTAAAATTTTGAGTACTTTATTTATCTATGAAGAGTTGACCATAGCTTCCAATGTATAAACAACTTTTCACAATAAACTTCAAATCAAGTCATGATTTATGAATAAGAGAAAATTTAACATGCCTTAATCTTCTTAATTCTTTTTCTCTAACAAAAGTTATAGTTTCAATCCACACCTTCAAATTAAAACTTATAAGATTGAAACAAAGCTCCTATGATATCCAAGAAGCAACCAAAATAATACCTTTTTTTTTTTTAATTATGCAGTAGGATAACTAAGATCCGTTGCAAGGCCACATAGACCCTCTTTAGCATCAACATCCCTTTGAATCCTTATGTACCCTTGCTCGCCCCAATACGACCCCCACGAGTTCTTGAATATCCAATACTTGATGCCGTCTTCGGTCACTCCATACCCTACTGCTGTGATCGCATGCTTGATATTCGTTCCACACTCACCAGTGAAAATTCCACTCTCGTAGAACCCAATCATACTTGGATCGATTCCCACAGAGACTGGTTGGTTAGCAACAGCAAATAGCATTGCTGTCTCATTGTTGCTAGGAACATTTTCATAGCCAGTGATGGGCACAGAGAGTGAAGATGGCGCGTTGCTTTCGCATGTTTCTTTCTGTGTCTGATATTGATATGCAGCTTCGGATGCAAGACCCCCGTTTTGCTGGACGAATTCAAAGGCACGCTGCATGCTGCCGCCGTGGAAGCCGTAGCCATCTACATTGCAGTCTATTATTTGCTGCTCTGATAAGGGAGTTAAGAGTACACGATTTTATTGCTGCTATGCCTTCTATTGCAGCAACGCTTGAAAATGCCCAGCAACTTCCTGCAGTGATGTAGCCAGAAATTATTCTCATGAGCTCAGTTAATAATACTTTAGAAGAAAAAAATTTATTTGGTCTCATTTTAGTTCTAATAAAAGTCTTGATTATTCTGACTAATTAATAACGCAGAAAATCATTTCAATTTTGTCTAGATATATAATAGCATACACTTTCATTTCATATCGTTAATTCTCATATTTTTAATTATAGGTCATATCAATTTTCGTACTCCCTCCATCCCAAACAAATGTCTCTATTTGCTTTTTGCATGTGGATTCAGGAGTATTATTATTTTATTTTATGTGTAGTGGTTAGTTGAATTAGTAGTGAATTGTGGGCCATATGTGGGGCCCTTTTACTACAAGAGGAAAATGAGGATCTTTAAGTGGGATGCCCAATATAGTAAAATGGAGACCTTTCGGTGGAACGGAGGAAGTAATTCATTATTAGAGATAACATCAATTTAAGTCCTGTAATTTTTTATATAATCCAATTTTAGACTAACTTTTCACTTTTTCTATTTTATGATGTATCAATTTTAATCTTGTAACTTTTCATTTTATCTGTTTTCGTCCTTTTAAAAAAATGAAGGCAAAGACTTGTGTGATACCGTCTAACGTAAGGGCTTATGTGAGATGGATAAAAGTGATAATTTTATAATGAAAAGTGATAATGTTATTTCATGAACAATTTATATTATAAATAAAAATCATGAAAGTGATAATATTTTATAGCAAATAAATAATAATTATTTTAAAAAAATATAAAATTGTCTCACGTGAGACGGTCTAACGCAAAACTTACTCCAAAATAAAACTTACAGGATTAACAAAATCCTATAAATTCTTAGTCATATAAAGTATAAAAATTACTAGAGTAAAAAATTACAAAATTAAAATTGAGAAAATGAGAAGGCATGAGATTAACATTAATTGAATATTACAGGATTATTAAAATTAAAAAAAAAAATAAAACTTATAGAATTAACTAAGTCCTATGAATTCTTAGTCATATAAAGTATTAAAATTGTTAGAGTGAAAAGTTACAAAACTAAAATTGAGAAAATGAAAAGGCATGAGATTAAAATGGGATATTACTGTATTAAAATTGATATTTTCTCCAAGTTATTATAAAAGCACAATTGCTTCATTTTTTTCAAGGAAAAAAAAATGAAAGTTTTGTTTTGTTTTTTCAAAGGTTGTTTCATGATATGAATCTTGTAAGACAAATATATATAAGTCTAAAAAACAGCTGCTGCAGCTCCGTCCAATTCGAGCAACTGTCTCCTGCCAGCTTGTCATCCACTCCCTCGCCTTATCAACCAAGAAAAACTGAAAAAGCCTCATCTTCCATTTGTCATTTGTAGCATCAGCGGCTTTCACTGTATCCATATAGCTGTTAAAACGCTTCAAATGTCCGTATGGTTCATCATAAACGCCTCCGGCGTAAGGGTTTTTCTCCACCATGTTGATCAGGGCTGACCTTATGTCATTCGCTTCATCAGCTTGAATGGCCCCAACTATGCTTGATCCTCCTAAGTTGGTGGACTTGAACGTCTCCCGAATGACAATGTCATCCTCATGTGTTCTATCTCCCATTATTGCTGCTTCTGATTCAGTTTCTGATTCAGCCTCTGATGGGATAACTGGATTTTCTATCTGCTCTTCTTCCTCTACTATGACTGCTTTAGGTGATGATGTGTTCGCTTTCTTCTTCGGATTCGGTACCTTAACAACCTTAGGAGGTGCTTTGATATTCTTCGCTGCTCCTTTCCTTTTTCTTGCAGACGCTTCAATTTCCAGATCAAATTCGAGATCTTGCGTTCCCTTCTTTGACCTGGTGTACATGCAACTTCAAGAAAATTCAAGGTTCAGACAATTAAATCTCAAAGCAAATATTCTAATTAAATAAGTAACAAAAACAAATAAATAATTTACTGTCCCCGGCAGCACGGTGCCATAAACTTGTTAGGCAATAATTGCGCACTCCAATTAAATCCCCAAGTGTAGGGATATCAATTGTAGAGGCAAGTACCCCAGTTAAAATTATATCGTTCCCACTGAGATAACTAATTATCTATTTAATTTATATTACTATTCAATTAGAATTATCGTAACCACATTTCCAAGTTTTGAATGAATTAATATCTAAGAATTTAAATGACAATTAACAAATAAATAAAAGCAATAGGAATAATTCAAGATTGATCAAGAGAAAAATAACAGCTCTAAGGTATCAAGGGTAGTGCAATTGATTTGGTCTCCTAGACGTCCTATTATTCATTCATACCGTTTTAATGGAAATACATCATAAGATGATGCGCGAATAGTTTTAAACCTCTTTCCTAGATACTAATAAGGCAAATTTCATAAACCTCCGGATGACCAATTCGACTAACATATATTCTTTGAAAGTACTATTCAATCCTATTCACTTTCTACTTGAATTCTTAATTGCATTGTTCTACTAAGACAATCAAGTACCTTGTTTACCAGCCCTTAGGATTATCGTGTTCACGGGCAAACTACTATAACCCCTAGCCAACAGACAATATTAAATACATATGCACACAAGCTAACACAGCATACCAAGTATCATGGACAACATCAATAATATGCAATGAAGACGTTACAAATGTATAACAAAATCTGGATAAATCAAATAAACAAGGATTATCAACAGTATGAATTCACAATACTGGTCTAGGTTTCCAAATCAATTACATCTAACCTTCAATCCTTAGAACTGTAAAGGATTTTTAGCCCATGAGGTTACAGACAACCCTCATGGCTAACAAATTCATAACAAAATCAACAATTGAAAAGAATAGAAGAAAATACGAAACCCTAGTGTCACGTGGTTCTCATTCCCCTTCCGTCTCTCCGATTTGATAGCTCTCTCAACCGCACTGGAATCCTACTCTGGACCGATGGAATGGATGGGTGGATGAAATCTGATGTGTGTGGGATGTGGATAAGTGAAGCGTGACTGATTTCACGTTCTATTCTGATGGTGTGTGATCGGTCCCCCTTCTCCTGGTGTTGGATCCCCCTTATATACTATGGGCCTCGAAACTGACTCCTTTGGGCTATTTTTACACGTTGTCACGCACAGGGGATCGAAAATTAAGATTTTTGGCCCAAACTTATGCAACACGAGTTGGAATGCCCAACTCGAGTTGCTAGCATGACTCGTGTTGCACTGAACCGCAACTCGTGTGACCTAACACGAGTCGTGTTACCAAGTTGAGCTCTCGCCTATAAAGTCGTGTTGCCATGCTCTGATTCTGAATTTCCTCCTACACCAATACGAGTCATGCTGCAACTCGTGTTGCGACTTGCCAACTCGTGTTGGCTCTCTGGACAATTTCCGACACTGCTCTGCCCCCACACGACTTGCCACACGACTTGGAACAGACACAACACGACTCGAGCTACAAGTCGTGTTGCGCACGCCAAGTCGTGTTGGCTCACTGATCGATTCTGACTTCACACGGCACCCAACACGACTCGAGTTGCCAAGTCGTGTTGAGGCTTGCAACTCGAGTAAGCTCTTTTTCCACTCGTTTCTTGCTCGTCTTCGGTTCTGCTTTATTTTAACCTGTTCTAACCTTCAAAACTCAACAAAACACCTTAGTAGCACCATAATCATGCAAAATACGTATACTACGCAATCCAACACGAATATATAGAATTATTCTAGTAAAAACAGTGCATTGCGAGACCAAAAAGACGTAAATTTCCACTCTCATTAGTACTTCTGGTACTCCTAATAATTGGGAGTCTCTCTTCACAGTTATTGGTGTTATGTTGTTTGTAAACCTTTAACTTCTGATCCATTGAGTACTTTTGGTACTCCTAATAATATTTATTTTTTCCTTCCAAAAAAATAAAAAAATAAATACATTTCCTATGTAGTTCGTAAGAGATGTCAAAGCATCACTCTTAGTCTTGTAATATCTACTTCATAATTTTCTTGAAAATTCATAAAGCAAGTGAAGGAAAACAACTTTACTTAATTTGCATGAAAAAACAAGTGTTCAGTTAAGAGTGAGACGAAGAGAGTAAAAAATTAATATCCAAGTGCATTCAGTAACTAGAAGTCACATTTCAAGATCAGTAACGTTTGCATGTAATTTTCTACAAGAAAGACAGTGGAATTATCCACACGGCAACTTAATTAATTCATTTTTTTAAAGAAGACTGAATATATAGGTCTTCTTGAGATATTTTTCAACAATGAAATAAATAGATGAAACAAGAACATTTATAGTCACATGATGAGATGCTTTAAGATGTGGTTTGACATCCCTTTCATGTGGAACGATCGAGGGAGGTGTATAATTAATTAGGGTATAAAATGACAAAATGCATATTGTTGGTGAGGGCTTGAGATGTCTTAGGTGAAATTTTTTAAGGTCTCGGGTTAGAAATCCGCAAGTGAACAAAAATCATAGAGTCAGTTCATACAAAATGCAAAGTTTTGGCTTGAAATAAGAGTTCCTGCTAGTAGACGGTGAGTTTTGGTCTCCCGGATCGAATACTGGTGCATAATTAGATGTATAATTTTTTTTATTTTTAATTTTTAATTTGAAGTTTCGAAACACTAAGATTATTATTATTATTATTATTATTAATCATAATAAATTGGCACACTTGTGTGAATCGTGTCACACATTAAGTTTGATTTATCAATTACTCTTTAGTACATAATATAAAATTACTTTTAAAAGAGAGATGAATGATTAATTTTTTGAGTGGGAAATATTACTTTTCTAATTCTTAAAGCCTTATTCATCAATACATCAAAATTTGAAGTTTGATTTTCTATAAGAAATATTGAAAAATCAATTGTGTTGACTTAGTTCAGTGTGAGATTTCTTAATATGATTTAAATTTAAAGTTTGATTTTCTATAATTAAAATTGATTTATAATGATAATTCCTTCAATTTTTTAATTACCTTGGAAATAGGTTATTTTTTAAAAATTGTTGGAAATATCACTAAAAAAAATTGTTTTTTACCAACGGAATATTCCATTGGTAAAAGCCTCAATTCCATTGTTAAATTGATTCATTAATGGATTAACAACGGAATCCGTTGGTAAATTTCCATTGCTAAAATGGTGGTTGGTAAATTTTTAACAATGAAAATTCAATTTCGTTGGTAAATTATTCTGTTGGTAATCCGTTGCTAATAATTCTGTTGGTAATTTAAATAATGATCCCGTTGGTATTCCGTTGGTAATTACCAAAGGATTGAATTCTGTTGGTAAAATAGAGAATAAATCCGTTGGCATTCCATTGCTAAAGGAAAAATGTCATTTTTATTGCTCCATTAATAATTACCAACAGATTGAATTCCGTTCGTAAATTCCGTTGCTAAAATATAATTTTTTTTTAGTGTTGCTAAAAATATGCTCTTTGGGTCAAAATAAAGACATGAGAAGATGAGACTTGATTTGAAATTGACACTTAAAAAAAAGTCCTAAAGTGCATAATTTTAATTAAATCCAACAGCAAGCCCATGGGAATAATTTAGATGGAGGCCCATTTTTATTAATCCAATTGTCCATTTAAAGACCCACGGGATACACTGCAGACCCACCTCATCTTCAGCCTCCTAAGTCCTATATAATGATCCTACTGCATCAAATATATGAGGTTTTCTATGATCAACTCTCTAATTTTCTACAAATTATTGGCAGTATACCATATTATTGGAACCAAACCTCACCACATATCATGCACCCATGTTGGCTAAGGTTAAAATTTTAATTTCTCAAACAACTATAATCTAAAAGGCAAAAGAATTAAAATTGATATTAACTTCGCAAATACTTGTGTGAGACCATTTTACGGGAAGACTCTCATGAAACGAATAAAAAGTGACAATTAATATAAAGAGTGATAATGGTATAGTTGATTTTTCATGAACAATTCGTACTATAATAAAAAAATGATTATATTTTTAACAAACCTTACAAGATTTCTCGCAATTATACATAAAAATATATGCACCAATTGAAGTTGGGTGGCCTTATCCAA
This sequence comes from Pogostemon cablin, assembly GCA_023678885.1. Taxonomy (NCBI): domain Eukaryota; kingdom Viridiplantae; phylum Streptophyta; class Magnoliopsida; order Lamiales; family Lamiaceae; genus Pogostemon; species Pogostemon cablin. The sequence goes on from CM042973.1 coordinate 2,455,319, forward strand.
ATACTACTCATCTCTGTATGATTATTCCTACATAACTGAATCCAATACACTCAATTATTCTGTAGATCTGGTCTTCCATGGCTTACTCTGGCAGGGATAAAAATGATTATTTTGGTCCAATCTTCCAATTGCAAAATAGTCTCCCCAGTGCTTTTCTTTCAACTGTTATTTGCTTGGTAGTGGCATGGAGACAAATCAGAAGACTATTTTACAAGTAGTACTTCAAACTATTCATTTATATGTAAAACCAAACAATTAAGAATTCATTTTGAGACATAATAATCTACACGTGATGTAAAAATAGTATTAAAGTAATTTGAACTTTTGCAAGACAGAGATTGAAATTTCTTACCACTGAATGTTATGTCGTCCAACTAGGAAAACCGACGTCTGATTCGTTGTAGCTCGGATACAGTTTCTATCATCTTATCCTGTCGTTCCATATCAAGATCAACGAGTAAGTTGGCATCTGTAACCTCATTTGGTCCAACTCTTCAAGCTCAAATACTCTCCACCAAACATATCATCACTTGGCCTTTTTCTAGTGAACGTTTCTATCAACATGACACCATAACTATAGACATCACATCTTGTCGAAACTAGTCCTTCCAAACCATACTCTGCAACAAAATAATCACAATGCATTATGAAAACATCTAGTTCGGAGATGTGATTAACATATAGATGCCATTTGAATTTCAAAAAAAAAAAAAAGAACCACCTGGTGCAATGTACCCCAATGTGGCAAGAGTATTAGTTAGCACAGTACTATCCTCATTACCAAACAACTTTGCTATCCCAAAATCACTTACATGAGCAACCATGTCTTCATCTAACAACACATTACTAGGCTTCAAGTCGCAATGCACGATGGGTGTCGAATAGCCATGATGAAGATATTCCAATGCGCATGCGACATCCGTCATAATGCTCAGCCTTTGCTTGACATCCAAGCAATAGTTGTGGGAATACAACCATTTTTCAAGGTTCCCCATGGGCATGTACTCAAGTATCAACGCCTTGAAATCTTCATTGGAACAACTGCTTATGACTTTTATTAGGTTTCTATGACGAATACTGCGTAGTACTTGGCATTCGACGTCAAAACTCTTAGAAGCAAAAAAAAAAAAAAAATTTGGAGATTGAACACCTTCACAGCAATAACCCTTCCATCTCTTAGAATTCCTCTAAAAACAGAACCGAAACTCCCAATGCCTAGCAAATTACTTTCATTGAGTTGTTCGGTGGCATGCAAGATCTCATAATAGAAAATACTTTCCGGCAGCCCCAACTCATGATCTCTATTAGATGCCTTATTTTTCCTTTTATTTCTTCTGAAGATAAAGATCAAAGACAGAGCAGTGACAAGTGCAATTATCCCAGCAACAACAGAGAGAGAAATTTCAATAATCATTTTCGTCCTAGATCTGTGACTGGGAACTCTGTGACAAAGCGGAACTTGGAACCTCTGAACTCCACACAATCCATTATTAGCTTTGAAAGAGTCTGCAGTGAAGTTACTCAAAGAGTTGAAGTATTTGAGCTGTTGAAGCTTCTCAATGGAGTTTGGAATAGGACCAGAAAGGTCATTGAAAGAGAGATCCAATTTTATCAAGCTGATCATGCTCCCCACAGACTCTGGAATAAAACTGTCCATTTTGTTATGTGCCAAAGACAGAGTTATCAAATTCTGCAGCTTCCCAATTGTTGTTGGGATAGATTGAGACAGCTGATTGAATGATAGATCCATATAAATTGCTCCCACCAAATTAGCTATCTCTATAGATAACATTCCAGTTAAATAATTTCGGGATAAGTCAAGCTCCAACAAATCTCTGAGGTTCCACAAACTTGAAGGAATGCTAGAAGTCAACATGTTGGAACCTAGATAAAGTTTTCTTAAAGAAGAGACGTTTCCAAAATTGATTTTGGGTTAAATTTATTTCACTGGTGCTGGTTAATTGACACAAACACTCCGGAATTGAACTGCTCAGGTTGTTGCTATTTAGGTATAATCCTTGTAGATTCTTCACATGTTTTAGAGTACAAGGAATATTACCTGATAATTCATTCTTGCCCAGATCAAGTAGCATTAAGCTGCTTAAATTTCCTATATTAGTAGGAATGGTACCCTTGATTTGGCAATCATATGCATAGAATTTTTGGAGAGAGGAAGAGAAATTCCCAATGGAATCTGGAATAGAACCATCCAGAGGATTAAAAGAAATGGACAAATCCGTTAAAAATCTGCAATTGGTCAAGGAAGTGATGAAGCTCAATTCAGCAGAAGATGATTCAATTTTTAGATTGTTGCCATGAATACCCAATAATTGAAGTTGAGTTAGGTTCCCAAAAGAGTGAGGTACAAAACCAGAGAATCTGTTTGCATAGAGTGAGAGATGTGTGATATGGGTATGGCTCCACTAATGTACAAAAACAAGTACTCCTTTCGTCCCGGGCAAAGTGCTACATTTACTGTAACTTTTGTGAGAGCTTTTTGCAATCAAACGCTGCAGTTTGACCAGGACCGGGACGGAGGGAGTAATAATTAAAGGGAAACTTCCATAAGTGAAAAATCATATCCGTACCTGTTAATTCGTTATCCCGGAGATTCAGGGTTGTTAACATTGTAAGATTTAAAAAATGTGTCGGGAAGTTGCCACTCAGTTTATTGTCCCGTAAATTTAAGACTTGCAAAGAAGACATATTCTTGAAAATATGATTTAGTGTGCCTGTTATCTGATTTTGTGAAATATCAAACTCCACCAGGTTTTGAAGATTACCAATCTCATGGGTATATCACCTGTATTAACATTTGAAGTAAGGTGTATACACCGTTGACATGAAATTACTAATTAATAAAAATTGAAGATCGAAACAATCATGTAAAAAAGAAACAAATGTGTACCTTCCAATTTGTTATTCCCAAGAAGTAAATATTGAAGGGATATCATGTTCCCGATTGCAGGGGGTATCTGCCCACTCAAACTGTTGTCTTCCAACAAGAGATATTGAAGTTGAGTGCAGTCGGATAAATTTGTCGGAATTTGGCCTCTCATGATTGTAGGCACGGTAAATCTTTTCAACGTAGGGAAGATTCCGACACATGTCAAAGGGAAGACTGCCACTCAATTCATTTGATGTGAAAGCAATTATTCGTAAGGTGGATATGTTAAATATGGCTGATGGACAGAGCTTGAAGATTATGAAGTCTCCCCAACTCCTGTGGAATCTCACCAGAGAGGGAATTGTTAGTAAGATCCACAATTTGTAGCTCTGATAATTGGCCTAACCAAGGTGGAATCTCTCCCGTGAAGCTGTTGTTATAAAGTTGAATAAACTTCAAGCGACGAAGCTGAGATAATTCTTGAGGCAAAGCTCCGTGGAAATGGTTGTTCCTGAGGTTCAGCTTAACTAGGAAGGAGAGGTTTCCGAGGTGTGGCGGGAGAGTGCCGTAGAGACTCATGCTCGACATATTGAGTGTCGTAAACGAGATCACTTAATTAACTGTAAAATGCAAGTAATATAATTTAAAGATAAAACAAAATTATGACATGAGTTGATGACTTGTACCCGTGGATGCAGTTCTTACAGCAAGACAGGATACCTTTCTAACAATATGCAGAACTACTTTATACATAATATCCATTACAAGCATTATATATGTATAGTTTAAGAAGAAACACACAAATAAATTGTGCTCCAATTAACGGCCATATGTTATATATTATGTAGTCTGAAAAAGTGTCCCATATTCTAAACTCAGAAGCATGAATGGAATTAATATACCAATCTCAACACATTTGTCCATGCTCTTAATATTTTATTTCATTTTTCATGCATTCTATGAATTGATAATGAAATATTCAATTGAACAGTTATTACTTTTCAACGATGCATCACTTTCGATTAAAATTTTTTGGGTAAATATCAAAATTAGTCCTGTAAGTATGACATTTTTCAACTTTAGTCCTTTTTCTTTTGTAATTCTCAATTTTAGTCCTTTTTGTCCACTTTTAGTCCTTTTTGTTCAGTTTTGGTCCAGTTTTGGTCATTTTTTTCAAAATTTGGTCATTTTTTTGTCCACTTTTGGTCCTAAATGTATACACTTTCGGACCATTTTTGGACTTTTTTTTAATATAAAGGACTAAATTTGGACCAAAAGGACCAAAACTGGACAAAAAGTGGACAAAAAAGGACCAAAATTGAGAATTGCAAATGAAAAATGACTAAAGTTGGAAAATGCCATACTTACAGGACCAATTTTGATATTTACCCAAATTTTTTTATTTCTTTTCAAGTATTCAATTTTGAATAAGGGGCTGAAAATTAATAAACAAAACATACATAAGCCTTGTTATAATATGTATGACTTTATTTAGACCCATTTTAATTAGCCCAACACGAATTGGGTTATATATGAACTAATGCAGCATTAGAGTAGTTAAATTGGACTTCCGCAAAATTTATTAGATATTGAAAACATCCTTACCAATATTGAATGTCAGGTCCAACTTAAAGCTAGAAAAATCGACGTTTGATTTTCTGTAGCTCCGATACCATTTCTTTCATGGTGATCCTGTCGCGAGGGGACTCAGCAGAGCACTTCAAACCCAACATCAATATGGATGATACACACTGCATTGTCTTATCCTGTTGTTCAGCATCATGACCAATGAGTAAGTTGGCATCTATAACCTCATTTGGTGAATGTGGAAGCAAGCTTTCAACCCAACACTTCAAGCTCAAATGCTCTCCACCAAACATATCATCACTTGGCCTTTTTCTAGTGAATGTCTCTATCAACATGACACCATAACTATAAACATCACATCTTGTCGAAACTAGTCCTTCCAAACCATACTCTGCAACAAAAATATCACAATGTGTAATGAAAATCTCTAGTTTAAAGATATACTTAACATATAAACGCAAATTCAATTTTTAAAAAAGAACTAATAATCACCTGGTGCAATGTACCCCAATGTGGCAAGGGTGTTGGTAATCACAGTGCTACTCTCATTACCTAACAACTTTGCTATCCCAAAATCACTTACATGAGCAATCATGTCTTCATCCAACAACACGTTTCTAGGCTTCAAGTCACAATGCACGATGGGTGTCGAATTGCCATGATGAAGATATTCCAATGCGCATGCGACATCCATCATTATGTTCAGCCTTTGCTTGACATCCAAGCAATAGTTGTGGGAATACAACCATTTCTCAAGGCTCCCCATGGGCATGCATTCAAGAACCAATGCCTTGAAATCTTCATTGAAGCAACTGCTTATGACTTTCGTTAGGTTTCTATGACGAATGTTGCGTAGTACTTGGCATTCAACGTCAAAACTCCTGGAAGCAGCTTCAATTTGTAGATTGAACACCTTCACAGCAATAACCCTTCCATCTCTTAGAATTCCTCTAAAAACAGAACCGAAACTCCCAATGCCTAGCAAATTACTTTCATTGAGTTGTTCCGTGTCATGCAAGATCTCATAATAGGAAATTCTTTCCGGCAACCCCAACTCATCATCTCTATTAGATGCCTTAATTTTCCTTTTCTTTCTTCTGAAGATAAAGATCAAAGAGAGAACAGTGGTAAGTACAATTATCCCAGCAACAACAGAGAGAGAAATTTCAATAATCTTTTTCCTCCTTGATCTGTGATTGGAAACTCTGCGGCAAAGTGGGACATGGAACCTCTGAATTCCGCACAATCCTTTATTAGCTTTGAAAGAGTCTGCGGTGAAGTTTCTGAAAGCACCTTCTGTAGGAATTTCTCCGCTCAAAGAATTGTACGAGACGTTGAAGTATTCGAGTTGTTTAAGCTTCTCAATGGACTTTGGAATAGGACCAGAAAGGTTATTATAAGAGAGATCTAGATACATCAGACTGATCATGCTCCCCACTGACACTGGAATAAAACTGTCCAATTTGTTATGTACCAGATACAGAGTCATCAAATTCTGCAGTTTTCCAATTGTGGTTGGGATAGATTCAGACAGCTGATTGAATGATAGATCGATATACACTGCTCTCACCAAATTAGACATCTCTGGAGGTATATTTCCAACTAAAGAATTTCGGGATAGGTCTAGCACCAACAAATCTCCGAGGTTCCACAAACTTGATGGAATGGTTGAAGTCAACATGTTGGAACCTAGATAAAGTATTCTTAAAGAAGAGACGTTTCCAAAACATTCAGGAATCGGACCTGATAATTGATTTTGGGTTAAACCTATTTCACTGATGCTGGTTAATTGACAAACGCACCCGGAATTGTACTGCTCAAGTTGTTGCCAGATAGAAATAATCCTTGTAGATTCTTCATATGTTTTAGAGTACAAGGAATATTACCATATAATTCATTCTTGTGCAAATCAAGTAGCACCAAACTGGTTAAATTGCCTATATTAGTAGGAATGCTACCCTTGATTTGACAGGCATATGCATAGAATTTTTGAAGAGAGGAAGAGAAATTCCCAATGGAATCTGGAATAGAAGCAGCCAGAGGATTATTAGAAATGGACAAATCCTTTAAGAATCTGCAATTAGTCAAGGAGGTGATGAAGCTCAATTCTGCAGAAGATGATTCAATTCTTAGACTGTTGCTTTGAATTCCCAATTAATGTTTTAAGGAGAGTTAGGTTTCCAAAACAGTGAGGTACAAAACCAGACAATCCATTATAAGAGAAGTCGAGAATTGTGAGACGAGCACAATTATAAATAGAGGTGGGTATGACTCCACTAAGATTATTAGCACCCAAATAAAGTTCTTCAAGGAGGGGTGAGCCGTAGCACAAATTGGTGGGAAGACCTCCTGATAGACTATTATTATATAGACCGAGGATTCGAAGAGTTGAGATGTTAAACATCTCTGCTGGAATCATTCCACTCAAGACATTGTTACCCAAATTTAAAAATCGGAGTTTGTCAAATTGTCCAATTTCTCTGGGTAAAACACCTGTCATCATTAAAATAAACAAGCTTTCAAAATAGAGAGCTATATTGAGTACTGATTTTAAGATGTATATATCATATGAATTGATCAATCTGAATATATATATATACATACGTCCATTATAGAAAACACCAACTCATGTAAAAATGAGGGAATTTCTTTTTACCACACCAACTATGGAGTTAAAAATTTTTGTTTGGTTCCATAACTAGTTAAAACTTTAAAATTATCCTAAAAAAGTTATTTGTGTGTATTTAGTTCCATAACTTATTTAATTGGTTGATTTTGACCCAATTTCCGTCGGAATTTTCAATTTGGAAAATGTCACGTGCGTGACACTCCAATTAGGATATAAAATAAACAAATAAATAAGTTAGTGGGTGACACTCCAATTAGGACGTAAAATAAACGAATAAATAAGTTACGGAACTGAATTGATACAAATAAATATTTTGGAACTAAAATGAAAGGGCTTTTTAGTTATGAGATCAAAATTGTTTTTAAGTCACTACTATACATATAAATTTTTAACTCCCAACTATGTGGGATTTCATTTAAAACAACTCTCTTTATAACTTGTACTTTGGAGTTTCATTTGATCATTACTTCTTAAATTTCGAAATGCCAAAGATCCCATAAATTTGTGATATGAAAATTTGTGTAGAATTTTGGGATATGTTTGTTTGAAGTTTATATATGTTTAAAAAAGGGCAAGTATTCATACTCTATCTATTTAAATGAGAAGAAGGGAGTAGCATATAGTTAACATATGATAAAATTGATGCATATTCTGGATTATTCTAAAAAATTAAAAAAGGATAAGCATGATATAAAAACAATAGAAATAAGTAGAATTGTCCAGAATTTGCTAAAAATAACAAATGCATTCTGTATTCTAAATAATAGTAGAAGGCAAATAAGTCCTATAGAATTTGGCGGAATATTCTAGCTAGCAATCATCCACCGCCTATTGTACCTATAAATATGTAATGTCCATGTACTAATACAATCAACTACTTGATCACTACCTACACGCCCCCACTACCAACTTCTCTTACCACTATCCATATCACCTTTAATACCTATTACACTTTCTCCTCCACACTATTCTACATCTATGCAACCCATACACCTTTCACTATTAATTCATTTTTCAAATACCAACAGCGGTATCAGAGCCCGATTAATTCATTAACTGGATTAAAATAAGTTTTCGTATTCTATCCAAACCTTTACTGCACTAACCAAACTATTTCTATACTCTATAAATTACAAAAGATGTTAGTGTGTAATTGGGTTTATGATGCACTTTTTGGAAAGAATTACTCTTTAGATTATGGAGGAGTTAAAATCATTTTTGTCTCATAATTATAGAGAATTTTTGATTCCGTCCCACAAAAAAAGATAAAATTTTCAATTTCGTCCCATAACTCCTAATATTGGCTAATTTTTGTCCCAAAATCGCCGGAAATTGACTTTTTGGCCGGAATAATTTTGGTCCCAAAATCGCAGGAAATTGACTTTTTGGCCGGAAAATCGTATGTGCACCGCACATGACGCCTCGAATTGGGGCTTTCCGGTAGTTTCATCCAACATGGCAATTGAGGAAGAATTTGGACCAATCATTTTGCTCAATTGTCGCGTTGGATTAAACTAGCTCGGCAACAAGTGGAAGGCGTAGAATCTGTATAACCGGAGTTTAATCCTGAAGTGTTGTATGTCCCGCAAAAAGTTTGTGCACTGTACTTTGATGGGTGTATTTAGTCATTTGTGAAAGCTATTCCCCTTGAGTTGGAGACTGACTGTCTTCCAGTTGTATGTGAAACCTGAGGTACTAGGTATTTGGCTTATTGCCATCTGCAGATCTGTAGATATGTGATTTTGTTTCTTAAATGAGAAATACTTGTGCCTCCAGGTGCACATTAGTATTCTGCGTATTTTGGGGGTGCACCCATGTGCACATTAGTATTAGCCTATAAGAGTAATTGTATTAGGATTGTATGTGGATCCCATGAATATATATTAATTGTCTTGTGTAGGTCCCATCTATCAAAAAGTAAAATGTAATATTTAAAATGAGATGGAAAGAGTATATATATCAATGATATTGAAAATCTTAATATATATATATATATATATATATATATATATATATATATATATATATATATATATATATATATAATTGATAAATAGTTTACTTATTTAGATTTATAAAAAGGACACGTGTCATCATTTTGTATTTTTTCAATCCCATATATATAATGGTAATATACATGGTATATTTAATCATAAATATATAAATATATTCCCTCCGTCCCATTTTAATGTTTACATATTTCTATTTTGGGCGTCTCATTTCAATCTTTACATTTCTCTTTTTGGTATATGGGATCCACCTAAAACAATTAATATGACACATACCCACTTTACATTCAATATTATTTCTTTCCACCCACTATCTAGTGAAATATTATACTTCTTAATTAACGTGCAAAAAGTAAACGTAAACATTAAAACGCCCACTTTACATTAAATATTATTTCTTTCCACTCACTATCTACTAAAATATTATACTCCTTAATTAACGTGCAAAAAGCAAACGTAAACATTAAAACGGGACGGAGGGAGTATTATTTATTTATTAAATAAATATTTTAAAATAAAATTTAATATCCCACGTAATACGTGGGTCATGTACTAGCAAATGTAGAAAACCAAGTAAATTAAAGGAAACTTCCATAAATGAAAATTCATATCCGTACCTGTTAATTCGTTTTCCCCAAGATTCAGGACCGTTAGCATGGTAAGATTTAAAATATGTGTTGAGATGTTGCCACTCACTTTATTACGCCGTAGATTTAAGAGTTGCAAAGAAGGCATATTCTTGAAAATATGATCTAGTGTGCCTGTGATCTGATTCCGTGAAATATCAAACTTGACCAGGTTTTGAAGATTACCAATTTCATGAGGTATGTCACCTGTATTAATTACTCCATAATATGTTAACAAAAACATTTGTAGTGATTGGAAACATATATGCATGTAACAAGAAAATGATGAAGGGTATATATACCTTGTAACTGGTTTCCCCCAAGAGATAAATATCGAAGAGATTTAATATTCCCAATGTCAGCGGGTATCTTCCCACTCAAAGAGTTATTTGATAATGTAAGAGTCTGAAGTTGTGTGCAGTAGTTAGATAGATTTGATGGAATTTGGCCGCTCAGTTTATTGTCCGCTACAGATAAAACTTGCAAGGATGACATATTTTTGAAAATATGATCATCTAATGTGCCAGTTATCTGATTCCATGAAATATGAAACACAAGCAGGTTTTGAAGATTGCCAATCTCTTGCTGTATATCACCTGAATTAATATTTGAAATAAGATGAAAATATCGTATGTCCATACACAAAAAATGTAAATAACACATTGTGTGCATGGTGAATGACAGTGGAAATCGTCATTATGATACAGTTACAATCCTATAATATAGATGTAAACATCATAATTCAATTGACAAGTAATAAAATATTCTCCATGTTAAAGCTTTTGGTAGCTTTTCTATAACTTGTAGATTTCTACATTATAGTTATAAAATTACTAATTAATATAAAATGAAGATAGATTCAATCATGTAAAAAAGAAATAAATCGTACCTTGTAACTGGTTTTCCCTAAGATATAAATATTGAAGGGATTTCAAGTTCCCGATTGCAGAGGGTATCTGCCCACTCAAACTATTGTTTCCCAATGAGAGATATCGAAGTTGAGTGCAGTTGGATAGATTTGATGGAATTTGGCCGCTCAGGTGATTGGAGGCTAGGTAAATCTGTTCAAGGTATGGAAGATTCCGACACATGTCAAAGGGAAGACTGCCACTCAATTCATTAAATGTGAAAGCAATTGTTCGTAAGGTGGATATGTTATATATGGGTGTTGGTATAACACCTGTGATATGATTGCCTTCAATGGCCAGAAATTGCAGATTATGAAGTCTTCCCAACTCCTGTGGAATTTCACCATGGAGGGGATTGTAAGAAAGACCAAGATGTTGCAGATTATGAAGTCTCCCCAACTCCTGTGGAATCTCACCATGGAGGGAATTGAAAGAAAGATCAAGATATTGCAGGTTATTTGATAAATTTGAGAGGGATTTCGGAATGAAACCAGTAAGGGTGTTGCTTCTTAGGGATAGATACTCGAGTTTAGATAAAATGCCAAACCAGGATGGAATCTCTCCGATGAAGTTGTTATAAGAGAGTCTTAAAAACTTCAGCTTGTGGAGGAGAGATAACTGCTGAGGCAAAACTCTGGTGAAGTTGTTGTAGCTGAGGTCCAAGGAGACGAGGAAGGAGAGGTTTCCTAGCTGCGGTGGAAGAGTGCCGTAGAGACCCATGCCAGACATATTCAGAGCCCTCACTCTGCGGTGGCGCACCCCGCAGCTCACACCAATCCAACTGCAAACAGAGCTGATTGAATTAGTCCAATTTCTGGTTATTATTATAGAATGAGAATCCAATGTGACATGAGATTTTAGAGAAACGAGAGCAGATTCATCTGTGTCCAGACTCGTGGCTAGACAAGGAACTTTGAAGGCTATCAGCAACAGTAATAGCAGTAGTGTTGCCCATGAAATATTAATTAAGCAACGAGTTTTACCCACGGCAGCTAATATTGTAATCATAATAATAATGCTCGTTTGATATATATATATATATATATATATATATATATATATATATATATATATATATATATATATAGAAAATAAAAATAAAAATATGGGAAAAGTAGTGAGTGGTTACAAAAGACACCGAAGGGAAATTAATCCAACCATTGCCCCTAGGGTTTAAGGTTTAGGGTATAGTTTCCTCTCTTCTAAGTATCGTCCATCCAACAGTTTGACACAGGAGATGATGTACCAAAATTACACAGAGAATCCGAGCCTGTTACCAAATCGATAGATTTTTTTATTATTTCATACCATTTGAATATGATTTATTTATTTTGGAAAAAGTAGAATACTATAATTTTTCACGGAAATTTATGTGTAAATTGTTGTGCACAAGTTTGTGGAAGTAAACAAAAGTAGGACATTCATATCAGATGCCATTTTAAAATTATTGAAGATTGGACCCCACAGTCCAATCTATTTGCATTTGATCTGTCATATGTGTGAATTCAAATTCATTACAAAGTGATAAGTGCCAGCTGTCCTACAAGGTGCACCCGTGATCATCACCCGCCCACAATAGGCTCATTTTGACAATGATGTTTAAATCCATAATAAACAAATCCCGAGTATGTGTTATGCAATCAGTAGTAAATTCATTCTTTTAACTGTAAAATAAAAATATAATCTTACTCTAAAAATTATTACTATACCTTAAAATAAATTCTTACCCTAGAAATGAACACAAGGACAAAAAAAATTTATACTCTCTTCGTCTCGTTTGAAGTAGTAGGTTGAAAGATATATTTTAATGTAAAATGGATAGTTGTATTAGTGTTGTGTGTGGGCCCCATAAAAATATATTTATTATTTTGTATGAGTCTCATTTAAAAAAAGGAAATATATTGATTGAAATTGTACTCTCAAATTATAAATATGTACAGATTGAAATTGAACGGGGAATAAACTGCAAAATTAAGTTGTACGTAAAAATCAGTTACACAGTGCTTTGCCAAAACTCTATATGTATAAGGGGTAATTGATTTTTCTTGGCCTTTACTGCTTCACTAAGATAATCACTTTCTACGTAAATACAAATTAAGACGCTTTATTTCATAAGGCAGAAAAATGAGGCCAAAGATTTATCTATTTGGAGACTTGTTAGAGTGATTGATTTGATTAAGTATTAAACGATACTTCTCTCTAACAGCTTAAGCTTTTAGATGAGGTGGTCATTTAACATGGTATCAGAGCCCATGGTTAACAAAGGTCCAAGCCCGCCACCCATTTATGAAAAAATTCCACATGTAAGGCTTGAGGCAAAATTCCCCGCCTGCATGTGAGGGGGGTGTTAGAGTGATTGATTTGATTAAGTATTAAACGATACTTCTCTCTAACAGCTTAAGCTTTTAGATGAGGTGGTCATTTAACATGGTATCAGAGCCCATGGTTAACAAAGGTTCAGGCCCGCCACCCATTTATGAAAAAATTCCACATGTAAGGCTTGAGGCAAAATTCCCCGCCTGCATGTGAGGGGGGTGTTAGAGTTATTGATTTGATTAAGTATTAAACGATACTCCTCTCTAACAGCTTAAACTTTTAGATGAGGTGGTCATTTAACAAGACTCCATTACAGAAGAATCCTTTGAAAATGGTGGATGGGGTTCTTCTCTTGCAAATCATTTCTCTCGCTACAATGGGTACAACACCAGATGGGATTTAGTGGCGAAAGAGAAGGTGCCTCTCTCCTGGACAGATGCCGTGGGTCTCTACACGTGCCTATTGATGAGTACTAGCAAAATCTCCGCGCCATTGTTGGATTTCTCAAGGTACAACTCAAAATTATGATCTTCTCTCGGCACAAATTAATTTTTAAATTTCAATTTCAGTAGTTGGTACAAATTAATTTTTAAATTTCAATTTCAATAGTTGGTTGTAGGTAGAGTTTTATTTTTAATGTATAGTAATATAAACATGAAATATAAATATATTGAATATTCCAACAATTGGATTTTTTTTTTCCTTTATCATTCTATTGATCCTTAGCTTGTAATATTGATATATGAATATGAAAATATTATTAGTATTTTTCAATCACAGTAATTAGGATCTCAACAAGTTAGAAAATTTTCATGTATAATTGTCATGATGAACTAACAAGACCATGTTAAACATGGTTGTTACCATCACTAAACGTTTGATGAGATGTTCAATAATATGTTTCATTCTTATTCTTACATGTAGATGCAATGGCCTTTTACTCGCGTTATCCTTATCACACCTCCGCCAATTGATGAAGATGCACGTCTGCAGTTAATATTCTATCCACATACTCCATTCTTATTATCTATAACTATCAAATTCTGTGGCTGTTTTTAAGCATTATTGAACACTTTCCATACAATATAACAAGTTGCATGGGGACCTTAACCTGCCAATGGATATAAGACAATGACTTTAAGCATGTGAGTGGACCCTTAATATTTTTGGCAATATGTAAAATATTGCCAAAACGAGGCTGCTGGTGCCTATGCTAAACAATGTCTAAAAGTTGCAAGCGAGTGTGGAGTTTTGGCCATCGATCTCATCTTTGGACAAAAATGCAGCAGATTCCGGGGTGGCAGAAGACGTAATTAAGGTACTAAATATTCAAGCATTTTATCTACAATTTGAGGTGGATAAATTAGAACTTGATATGTATGCATAGTTTCTGATTAATATTTTTTGAAAGGCAGAGATGGTCTGCATCTAAATGCAAAAGGTAGTGTAATCGTTTTTGAAGAAATAATTGGCGTGCTTAGGAAAGTCGGCATTTGTATAGAGACATTACCAGTCGATCTCCCACTCATTAATGAGATGGATCGCGACGATCCTCTCAAGTCTTTCGATGACCGGAATAGCTCAGCTTCGGCCTCCTACTGATCCTGCTATTTCAATATGTGAAGTTGAATCACTTGTTTTAGCATGCATAGTTCTCCAGAAGATTGGCTGATGCTTAACATCTTATTTTGTATTCTGCTACATATTGAAGTTAAAAAAATGTCCAGCAAATTTAAACAACAAAAACTTAAACTCGATATTAATTATTATATACACACAAGAATACAACAATTGAAGTTTAGCACAACCAAATTGCAAACACTCAACTCTATAAAATTATTCCTACTTAATAATATCTCAACAACTGATTGTAATTGAATGAATCCATTATAATAAACAATGGAGTATCAAGATCATTTAGATATGATTATGTGCATCTGATACATGATTTACTCTGGCAGGGATAAGTTGGTCATTTTGGTCCAACGTCTTCCAAATGCAAAATCAGTCACCACTGCTTATCTTGCAACCGTTATTTTCTTGACAAGGAGACAAACCACTACAATTTTCGAACAAAAATCAGGAGATAAATTAGAAGACTCATTGACAAGTACTAAAGAAATTTAGACTGCTGCAAAACATAGAGATTGAAATGTCTTATTGTTGAATGTTGGGCCAACCAACTAGGAAAATCGACTTTTGATTTTGAGTAGCTCGGATACCGTTTCTTTCATGGTTATCCTGTCGCGAGGGGACTCTGTTGAGCACTTCAAGCCCAACATCAATATAGATGATACACACTGCATGATCTTACCCTGTTGTCTGATATTAAGATCAATGAGCAAGTTGGCATCTATAGCCTCATTTGGTGAATGTGGAAGCAAGCTTTCAACCCAACTCTTCAAGCTCAAATACTCTCAACCAAAAATATCATCACTTGGCTTTTTTCTAGTGAACGTTTCAATCAACATGACACCATAACTATAGACATCGCATCTAGTTGAAACTAGCCCTTCCAAACCATACTCTGCACCATAATAATCACAATGCATCGTGAAAATATGTTGTTGGAAGATGTGATTAACATATATATTTCATTTGAATTTTAAAAAATAAATAAGAATCACCTGGCGCAATGTACCCCAATGTGCCAAGAGTATTAGTTAGCATAGTACTATCCTCATTGTCAAACAACTTTGCTATCCCAAAATCACTTACATGAGCAATCATGTCTTCATCCAACAACTATAAGAAAGAGTTGGAGAACTGTGAGACGAGCACAATTATAAATAGAGGGTATGACTCCACCAAGGTTATTAGCACCTCGAAGAAGTCCTTCTAGAAGGGGTGAGCCGTAGCACAAATTGAAGGGAAGACCTCCTGATAGACTATTTTCACTAAGATCAAGGATTTGAAGAGTTGAGATGTTAAACATCTCTGCTGGAAGCATTCCACTGATTGCGTTGCTCCTCATATTTAAATACCAGAGTTTGTTGAATTGGCCAATTTCTCTGGGTAAAACACCTGTAATGATTAAAATAAACAACCATTCAAAATGAAGAGTTGGTATTGAGTTAATTTCTTGGACATACTATACTCTTTTTATTTTATTTTATTTATGTGCGTTAAATTTAAGATGGAGTATATATCATTTGAATGTATACATATGAGACATCCATTACAGATTACACCAACTGATCATGTCAAAATGAGGGAATTTCTTTTTAGCACACCATGTACGTGTGATTTCAAAAAAAAAAAAAAAAAAACTCTCTTAACATGCAGTAGTACTTTGTAGTTGCATTTGATCACTACTTTCTTAAATTTGGAAATGCCAAAATTCCATAAATTTGTCATATGAAAATTTGTGTAGAATATAAGGATATATTTGTTTGAAGTTTATATAGGTTTTGAAAAATTGGGTTTAAAAACTTGAGTTTTGAAAACTAGTTGATTAGAGATAATCTATGTTTGTAACTCTCCATTGTTCTAAAGAGGAACCCTACAATGTACTAAAGATCAATCCTGGTTCCACAATCCCCTTAGTTTGTGTGATAACTTACTCTATAATTTATTAAGACCACACTCCCCTAAAAAAATTATACTCCCTCTATCCCATAAAAGGTTTCACACTTTCCTCATTCATCCATCCCACAACACCTTTCACCTTAAAAAAAAGAAACAAAATTTCATCAAATAACCTCAAAAGTTACTTTAATTTCAAATTTACCTCTCATTTTTCACACTCAAAACATTACTTTATACTTTATTTATTACCTAATAATATTAAAATACTTCTCAAAAGTCAATAAAGTTGATCAGAAACAACTTTAATTTCTTAAATAACGTCTAATAATAAAAGTGAAGCTTGTTATAGGATGGAGGGAGTATTTCTCCACGTATTTATAAAAAAGTTAAAAACTCAATTGTTACGGAGGGATTAGTTAATTAAGATATTGAATATTAATCAGCTATTGAAAAAAAAAAACAGTTACTGATATATATATTCAGTGCTTTTGAAAATATTACAAAACCAAGTAAATCAAAGGAAAACTTCCATAAATGAAAAAGCATGCCCGTACCTGTTAATTCGTTTTCTCCAAGATCCAGGGATGTTAGAATGGTAAGATTTAAAATATGTGTTGAGAAGTTGCCATTCAGTTTATTTCGCCCTAGGTTTAAGAGTTGCAAAGAAGACATATTCTTGAAAATATGATCTAGTGTGCCTGTTATCTGATTCCCTCCCATTGAAAACTCGACCAGGTTTTGAAGATAACCAATCTCATGCGGTATGTCACCTGAATGCACATATTCAAATCATTTGAACAATCAAGTAAAAAAGAAATAATAAAGGTGTATCTTCTAATTGGTTGTCCCAAAGATATAAATATTGAAGGGATTTCAGATTCCCGATTGCAGGGGGTATCTGCCCACTCAAAGAGTTGTATGCCAATGAGAGATATTGAAGTTGAGTGCAGTTGGATAGAATTGATGGAATTCCAATTCCAAGTGATTAAAGGCAATGTAAATCTTTTCAAAGTATGGAGATTCCGACACATGTCAATGTGAAGACTCCCACTCGACTCATTTGATGTGAAAGCAATTGTTGGTAAGGTGGATATGTTATATAACATATATGGCAGATGTTATAACACCTGTGAGATGATTGCCTCCCATGGCAAGAACTTGCAGATTATGAAGTCTCCCCAACTCCTGTGGAATCTCACCAGTGAAGTGGTTGTAGCTGAGGTCCAGGTAGACCAGGAAGGAGAGGTTTCCGAGGTGTGGCGGAAGAGTGCCATAGAGACCCATGCTGGACATATTCAGAGCCCTCACTCTGCGGTGGCGCAGCCCGCAGCTGACACCAATCCAACTGCAAACAGAGCTGGAATTCGTCCAACCGGTGATTATATCATGAGGATCTGAGGTGACATGAGATTTTAGAGAAACGAGAGCAGATCCATCTGTGTCCAGACTTGTGGCTAGACAAGGAATTTGGAAGGTTATTAGCAAGAGTAATAACAGTGGTATTGCCAATGAAATATTAATTAAAAAACGAGTTTCATCCATAGCTGACAATATTGTAATTCTAATAAGTTGAGTTGCTCATAATTCAAACAAATTATATATTCAGAAATTTTAATGATAATTATTTTGATTCTATCTATAATATGGATTTTAAACCATTCCTTCACTCTTATAACGCCTTTATCGCAAGGCCAATGTTAGCTTTTATGGCAATTCCATTTCGCAGTCCCACAACCAATGAAAAAGTCGCCAATTATTAATTATTGACAGAGACATAGAATTTGAATTATTCAACTTGAGGAGGGAGTCAAAAAGTCGCCACTGTCCCTCCAAATTTAAGTTGTATTTGAGATTAGTGGCTACACCATTTAAAATATGAGTTAGTGTAATGTGAATCGAGTTTACGGTGTAAACTTTGTGATCCACTTGTTATACAATTCTCTCCACATCTCTTGAATCTCATATTTTTATCAATTCAGGGACTAAATTCAAGTTTTGAATTGATAGTTTTACATATTTCAAACTCTAATTGATAAGAAAAATTTTTTTAGGTTACGAATTGATAGTTTACCTATTTTTTCATGCATTGGATTAAAAAAAACTCCTTTTTTTATATCTAGCACAACTCCTTTAGAACCAATTAATACATTTCCTATATTTTTATTAAAAGATGTCAAAGCATCACTCTTAGTCTTGTAACATCTACTTTATAAATTTCTTAAAAATTAATAAAGCAAGTAAAGGAAAACAACTTTTCTTAATTTGCGTGAAAAAACAAGTGTGCATGTAAGAGTGAGATGAAGAGAGTAAAAAAAATAATATCCAAGTGCATTCAATAAACCAAAAAAAAAAATTTATAGCAATGGAATTTACCAACGAAATTCAATCCGTTGATAATTACCAATGGATTAACAACCAAAATAACATTTTTTTTATTAACAATGGAATGACGACGGATTTATTCTCTATTTTACCAACGGATTACCAAAGGAATCTTTGTATAAATTACTGATGGAATTTTTAGCAACGGATTACCAACGAAATTATTTACTAATGGAATTGATTTTTCGTTGCTAAAATTTTACCAACCACCACTTTACCAACGGAAATTTACCAGCGAATTCCATTGCTAATCCGTTGGTAAACCAATTTAACAATGAAATCAAGGCTTTTACGAACGGAATTTTCCGTTGGTAAAAAAAAACAGTTTTTTTTTTTTTTTTTTTTGTGTGGTAACTAGAAGTCACATTTGGAGATCAGCCACGTGTGCATGTAATTTTTTCTACAAGAAAGACAGTGGAATTATCCACACGGCAACATAATTAATTCATTTTCAAAAGAAGACTGAATATATAGGTCTTCTTGAGATATTTTTCCACGACGAAATAAATAGAAGAAACAAAAACATTTATATTCACATGATGAGATGCTTTAAGATGTGGCTTGACATCCCTTTCATGTGGAACGATCGAGGGAGGTGTATAATTAATTAGGGCATAAAAGTGACAAAAAGCATATGGTTGGTGAGGGCTTGAGATGTCTTACCTGAAATTCTTTAAGGTCTCGGGTTCGAAACCCATAAGTACTGAACAACAATCGTAGAGTCAGTTCATACAAAACACAAAGTTTTGGCTTGAAATGAGAGTTTCTACTAGTAAACAGTGAGTTCTGATATCCCTCAAATCGATCTACGGATTGGATACTAGTGCATAATTAGATGTATAATTTTTTTTATTTTTTATTTTTAATTTGAAGTTTCGAAACATTAAGATTATTATTATTATTTTAATCATAATAAATTGACACACTTGTGTGAATCGAGTCACACATGTAGTTTGATTTTATTGATTACGCTGTAGTACATATATAGTACTTCCTCCGTCCCGGAATTTTTTGCACACTTCTTTTGTAATTTACAAAGGAAGTGTGCAAAAAATTTCGGGACGGAGGAAGTATAAAATTACTCTTAAAAGAGAGATGAATTATTAATTTTCTTTTTTTTTTTGAACCAAACAAAGATTCATTTTTTAAGTAGAACAAGAATAAAAGCTATCGAGAAGGCCATCCACAAAAGTAGGAGGCTCGACCCAACAACAGGGACTAGAGACTGATCGCGAAGCCTGAGCAATGCAATGTGCCAATGTATTGACAGTACGAGGAATAAGATGAACTGAACAAGAAACGTTTGTTGTAAGAAAACTTTTGCATTTTGATATAAAATTTCCAAACACTGATGTCTCCCCTTGTGTTTTTGAAATCGCATCATAGACAGTTTTGGCATCCCCTTGTGTTTTTGAATTATTAATTTTCTAAATGTGAAATATTACTTCTCAAATTCTTGTACCTTTATTTATCGTTTAGTACATCAAAATATAAAGTTTGATTTTCTATAAGAAATATTGAAAAATCAATTGTGTTGACTTACTTCAGTGTGAGATTTCTTAATATGATTTAAATTTTAAGTTTGATTTTCTATAATTAAAATTGACTTGTAATGTTAATTCCTTCAATTCTATAATTACCTTGGAAAGAAGACATTTTTAAAAATTGTTGGAAATATGCTTCTTTGGGTCAAAATAAAGACACGAGAAGATGAGACTTAGATTTGAAATTGACACTTAAAAAAAAAAAAATCCTGAAATGCATAATTTTAATTAAATCCAACGGCAAGCCCATGGTAATAAATTAGATGGAGGCCCATTTTATTTGATCCAATTGTCCATTCAAAGGCCCACTGGATATACTTCAGATAGAGCTGTCAAAATGGGTTGGTGGAGCGGTTTAATGCTAAACCCACCACAACCCACCTTTTGATGGGTTCAAGTAGGGTGGGCCTTGGTGGGGCGGGCTATCGGTGGGTAGAGTTATTGGTGGGGCGGGCCGCGGGTTAGCTCATCGCTCTACCACCCCCTATCCACATATGACCTACCCACCCCTTACTCACCTATTACCCACCCCCACCCTACCCACCACTCCACCCCACCCCACCCCACCCCACCCACCCCCACCCCCTGCCAAAAATTTTTTTTTTAATAAAAATTTAAATTTTATTATTTAAATAATAAAAATATTACCACCCACCCCCTACCCACCCCACCCACCCTGTCCCAATTTTTTTTTTAGAAAAATTTAAATTTTATTTTTTAAATAATAAAAATATTACCACCCACCCCCCAACCTACCCCCTACCCACCCACCCCACCCACCCCCCTCCTCCGAAATTTTTTTTTTAATTTTTAAAATTTTAATATTTAAATAATAAAAATATTATCACCCCTACCCCCTACCCAGTACCCACCCCTCAAAAAAAATTTTATTATTTAAATATTAAAATTTAAAATTAAAAAAAATTTGGGGAGTGGGTGGGTGGGGGATGGGGGGATTGGGTGGGCGGGTAAGGGTAGGGTTGGGTGATAATATTTTTATTATTTAAATATTAAAATCTAAAATTAAAAAAAATAAAATTTGTGGTGGGTGGAAGGGGTAGAGTTGGGTGATAATATTTTTATTATTTAAATATTAAAATCTAAAAAATGAGAAAAAAAATTTTGGGGATTGAGGGGGGGTGGTTAGGGGTTGGGGGTGGGGGTAAGGTTAGGGTTGAGTGATAATATTTTTATTATTTAAATATTAAAATCTAAAAAATTAAAAAAAAAATTTGGGGGGGAGGGGGGTGAACTTTAAGCCTATTTAGGTTAAATTGATTAAGGAAAGCGAACCTTATCGTGTAGTGCTTTGACCCAAGTTTAAATTTCGATTATAGAGAGAGTTAAACCAAGAGCGTATCCGTGTTTGTTTTCAACCATGCTTTAGAGAAGTGATCGGATTTCGAGCTTTGATAATTTAAAAGATTCAATTAAACTACGAATTATATAGCAAGGAACAACTAAGAGCAATTAACAACTAAGATAATAAAGCAAATTACCCACTAAACACAATTAAAATGAATTGGATTTGATGCAATCTAAAGAAGAGCAAGGCTAACTGATCGGTGTCGTTTTCACCTAGATTTTAGTGTGTTTTATTATGTGTTTTTGTGTGTTTTTAGTCATTTTGTATATCTTTTGGTGGATTTTTGTATTAATTTGGAGAAATGTGTATAGGTGGACAAAATTGTGAAAATGAGCTTAAATGTATGTGAAACAGGTCAAAAACGGAGCAAAAATGGAGACGGGTGATAAAAACGAAGAAGAAGAGCAGAGCATGACCCGACTCGAGTCGTGCGCCGCGCACGGGCCTGTCCAGAATGGCCGTGCGTGGGCATCAACTCGTCCAACACGGGCACCCTGTGCCCGTGTACTGCAACACGAGTCGAGCTGCGCAGCACGAGCCGTGTCAGCAACACGGGCCTGTAAGCGAAGGCCGTGTGCGGGCATCAATTTCTCCAACACGGGCACCCTGTGCCCGTGTTACGCAACACGAGCCGTGTCCGGGCCAAAGTCAGAATTTAAAAATGCACGTGTTCTAGAAGGTTCCATGGGTATAAATACATGCTTTGATCACAAATTAGAAGAGGAATCATTTTGGGAGCAGTTACACACATTCCACACCACATTTTCACACACATTCATCTCCATCTCTTCCACCCTTCACTTCATCCATCAACTCCACTTGATCTCTTCAAATCCATCCATTAATCCATCCATCCACCAATCTAAGAAGAGGAATTCATCAAGGAGTGAAGATTTGAGCATGTTGAAGGAGAGGAAGACCTACATTGCAAGGGAAGCCAACTTACCTTTAATTTGTGATTTTCTTCATTATTTAGCTAGATTAGAGCATGCCATGGATTGTAATGAATTATTCATGATTTGTTGTGGCTAGTCCTCATGTGAGGCTAGCAATGTAATTGGTGAGGAATTATGTAGATTTTGCACACCACATGTTTGATGAAATGATTGTTATGAATATTTTCTATTATGAATGCTTATTCTCATTTGATGCATGATTTGTGTGGTTAAATTCTCTATGCATAGTGTTAGGATGGCCATTCCAATATTATGTATGGTGGTTTAATTGAATCATTGATTGTATGAGGTGACTTAGTTAGTATGAGGGGAGGAAAGCCATTCCCTCCAAGTGCTTAGAACCTCATAATATGACATTATTGATAATCACTTGTGAAGTGTTTGATATGATGAGGGGAACCAAGCCTATTTTCACTTGACCTTAGAAAGGGAACACTAGGAAAACGTCCCTGCCCACTAGAAAAAATTCCTCGTGATAATATCTCTATACCGGTATATTAATATCCATAAGTACCTATAGGAAGAGTGAGAATTGGAGACGCTCTTTGAGTGCCCTTAATATCATAACTTGAAAACCATCAATGCATGTGTGTGTGAGTCTATATAAGTCTTTTCCATGAGTGTTGCTTGCCTTGCATACTTCTTAGATTGCTCTACCATCATCCGTCTTACATGTCCATTGTATCCATCTATCTTTAATTGCTTTCTTAGTGTTAGTTTTTAGTGTTAATCATCCCTTCCTTATTGATTCGTCCTACTAGAGTAAAACACTTCTCAAACACGGCTACCCACTTTCGCCCTTGGGTTCGATATCTTATAAATTTTGCACTTGGTCGCTTACGTGCTACACACGATAGAGTACACTTGCTCTAAATCAATTTAACCAAAATTGAGACTAAGTTCATGGCGCCGTTGCCGGGGCGAAAGCCTTCGGTGTAACGTGTTTGAATTTGTTAGCTCTACTTAGGACATTTTTCTTATTTTTGCATTCTATATTTATTTTGGAAAATTTTATTCTCACTTGTTCTTCTTGATAGGTACATCAACCTTGAAAGAAGGGGAGAAGGAGCAAAACCAAAAATAGCAAGTGAAGAGACGTTGTAGAAGGTCCCTTGAAGAGATGATGAATATTGACCAATTCTACAATAATGGAGGAAATGGGGGATGACAACGAGCTTATAATGAGAATATATGCCAACCATATCAAGGACACACTTACACTCCATCAAATTCTTACAATAATTTCTTCTCTACAAACATTCAACCACGTCTTTCAAGCTATGAGCCTCAAAATGCCTACTCAATGCCCAATTACCAAATGGGGAATGGAACATGTATGCAAAACGGGTATGTTCAAGGAAATTGCCAAGAAGAGTGTCCACCATATGATGAAGGAAAGTTCATATTGTCCACATTGGAGGATAAAATGACTAAGATGTTTGACTATTTGAAGCAAAGAAATGAGGTGAATGAGAATCGATTCACAGCTTTGGAGACTCAAGTGAGTCAAATGATAAGTGAACGGAACACTCTCTACAACATGGAGAATTTTGATGAAGAGAATGAAGAAGAATTAGAGGTAGAAGAGTGTTCGGGGGATAATGAAGAAGACTCAAGAGATGAAGAGCTTTTAAAGGCTTGTGAAGAAAAGAAAGAGGTAAGTTGGGTTGAAGAAGAGTGTGTAGGAGGAAAGGACGTTGAGCATAGTCAAAATAGAGAAGGAAGAAAGAAAAAGTGCCAATAAAATAAATGTGTGTAGAAAAGTTTGAATGTGATTATTGGGGCATTCCAATTACTCCTTATCCTATTCCTTTTCCTCAAAGATGTGTTAAAGAAGAAAAGAGAGAAGAGTTTGAGACTTACATTGCATTAAAAAAGAAGAAGATGGAGGAGAGTAAAGTGAAAAATGAAGAGGTCAAATCTATGCATGAAGAGTATTCCATGAAAGTGGAGGACATTAGAAAGGATGTAATGCCTTGTGAAATTGAAGGAAAAGGAACTCTTAATGCAAGGTGTGACTTGGAGAGGAGTGAAAATGTGATGCCTTATTCTACTTATAGAAACCTTGATATGGGGGAACTCAAGCCTACCACAACTTGTCTTAAGGGTAAAAATGGATCTTTTATTTTGCCTTTAGGAAAGGTTGAAGACGTTATGGTTAAAGTGAATGAGATGGTCTTTTCGGTTGATTTTATGGTACTTGGTGTGGAAGCGGAGCCTCGAGTCCCGCTTACTCTTGGAAAAAAATTCTTCACAACCGAATGATCTAGTGAAGATGAAGAAAAAGAGGAGGTCTCATTGAGCTCGGAGGACGAGAGTGAATTTTTATCATGCCATCAAGGAGGAAAGGATGAGTCATATCTTAAGCCCCCAAATGTGCCTCCGGATGAGTTTGAAAAGATTGAACTATCTTACTATATAGAAGCTTTGAATCTTATTGTGGAAAATATTGTGAAAATTGAAAAGAAAGGGAATGAGGAAATAACGAGCATTGTTCAAGATGGTGAAAATGTTGAAAACTTGTTGGGAAGTGATGAGAAAAAGATTATTAGTGACTTCTTGTCCTTGTTGGATGACGAAAGTTGTTGTGAAGAGGAGAAAGAGTTAGAACAAGATCATGAGGTAGAAAAAGGTGAAGCTTCGTTGAAAGCCAAAGACCCCGAAAAGTTTGTACTTAAATGTAAAATCAAGAATGGGGGAGACTTCAATGTTATATGTGATCTTGGTTCAAGTGCAAATTTGATGCCTTTGGAAAATTTTGAAAACTTTGGCATTGAGCGGTTAAAGAAAACTCTTGTGGAATTTGAAATGTTTAATTCTTCTCATGTTGAATTTGATAGGAATGAAGTTCCGGATATTGAATGGAAGTTAGATAAAGAAGGATATTGTTACTCTTGCAAAAGGAAAAAGCGTTCGTTGCATGATTCTCCCGGAATGTCAAGTATGGTTAGTAAGAAGGGGGATACGGTCATAACGGACAAGAAGAGAGCAAAAAGGAAGTTTAAAGTGAAGATGAAGGCCGATTGGCCAAAGGATTTTTGTGAAGTTTAAAAGTTGAATTATGCGTCCGGCTTGAAGACGTTAAACTTAGCGCTAGATGGGAGGCAACCCATCGTTTATTTTAATGCTTTCATTTAATTGCTTTGATTTAGTTTTCTTGCATTTTTTTGTGTGTAGGTGGATTGTGCTCTTGAAGGAAAACACATAAGGAGGAGACGAGATGTGCTAGATTTGGAATGAAGATGTATGTCACACCACTCTTTACAAACTTAAATTTAACACTTGTGTTAATTTAAGTTTGGGGGGAGAGTGCGTGGTGGCCATACTTGAATGTTGGAATGCACATACGTCGTCACAAGGTACGTTTAAGATGATCAATGGTGGAAACTACAAGGGTAAGTCTCACCACTTTTTGCAAACTTAATTCTCAACTTGTTTCGATTTAAGTTTGGGGGGATAGTGCGTGGTGTGCCTTACCACTTGTGTATGCTTGATGTATCATGTTGATAAAGTGATTATCTTGATTGTCTTGTGAAAATTTAATTTGGGTCAATTTTTAAAATTTTTCTCATGAGTATTGGTATGATTTTGGATTGTTTGGTTGTGTTGAAGTGTATGCTAGTTCATTATTTGATAATAATTGTTGTGCTAATGGTTTTGATGAGTTGTTGAGCATAAATGAGGTGTAGTGGAAGCATGAAGTGAGCCCGGAAATCAATGTCGAGATTCGTTGAGCATGCAATCCAGAACCTCTTGCCAACCATTTCCATTACCAAATGCCTTTTCAGGGAGTTTACTTTACCACTCATCATTTTCATTTTCTTAGCATATACATGATTTTGAATTGAACTTGATTGAATTGGTATGCTACTTCATTTGTTATGTATCTTGGGAGGTTTACTTGCTTTATTTAGGTAGTTTGCTTGCTTTATTTTTATTTTTGAATAAGGTGGCAAAATCTTGAGCTTAAATGTTAGTGGATAATTGAGGATATGCTTTGATATCTTTAGATGGATGATCTTGTTCATGCATGTTATGTGTTGTTGTCTTGTTTCTTGTTTGGTGAGCCTTTGCTCATGTGTTTTGTTGGTATTTTTATTTTTGTATAGGGATGGTTTGGTGGTATGTTTTGGAAAGGTGTAAACGTTTTTGAATGTGAGCTATGATGCATTGTTTGTAATAGGTGATGACAAGCATGTTAATGGTTTCTACTTGTTGAAATTGTGACATGGATTACATAATTTGTTCAATTTTGAGAAGTATGAAGGTTAATTGAGTTTCTTTTGGTCCAAGCAAAAGCTTGTGAGAGTTGAGCCTCAACCGTGCCTCCATGGTTAATTCTTGATGAGAGGACCGGTTGAACTTAGACAAACTAGAACTTGCTCTTGGACTATGGGAATGAGCCCGATTGGTGGAGGTTAGTGAAATGATCTTAGGCCATCCTTGTAATTTCATAGTCATTACCATATATTTCCTTACCTTATACATCATCCCTAGTTAACCACTTTGAGCCTTAAAGCCTATTTCTTGTGATATAAGCACATTACAAGCCTTGAATACCCACTTAAGACTTATAACCTTTGTGTGGGTGATTGAGGAGATGATGGTTTACAAGGTTTGATATGAGAATTGTGCAAGGAAAAGAAGGAAATGGTAAACAAGCAAGAAAAGGATGAAAAGAGCTCAATCAAATACACATGCAACCTTCAAAGTAAAAAAGGAGCAAATCAACAAAAATATGCTCAAGGAATTCAAAAGTCGAAAGAAAGGAAGCATGCAAATTAAAAGAAGCTCAAGAAATCCAAGGAATGATAATGTTTAGTGCTTGTGTGATTAGAAAAGAAAAGAAAGGAAGATAGAAACGTGAAGAAGTTGAAGAAGTTGATCATCTCTTCGATTACTTACACTCGATGAGTCACTCTTATCCATAATCTCCCTACCCTTACCAAAAAGCCTAACATTACATCCAAAAATAAAAGACCTTTTTGATCATTAGTTGAAGCCTTGGTGGCTTGTGAATGTAGTCCATGAGCAAGCCTATGGTGAGTCGGTTCTAACCGGTTGAGGAGTGTTGTTCAAAACCTTACTTCAAAGAGTGTTGAGTGAATTTGATATCCTATGAGAGGCTTGGATTGAAAAGGATTTGATTACTCTCTTGTCATGCTTAAGATTGAACTTGTTAATCTTTCATGTTATAAGTTTGATTATGTAGGGATACTTAACTTGATTTTGTAGTCCTTATTGTTTATGGTGCGTTGTGGTTTATGTTCGTTAGATGTTTTCTAGGTGAAAATTCCCCCTCTCGTTTTCTCATTTTCGTTGCTCGAGGACGAGCAACACTTTAAGTTTGGGGGGGTTAACCACAATCAAGGTCAAGGACATACATGGTTTGTTGAATTCAAATGGCAAATATCAATGATTCATGGAATGGAAGCAATCACATGCATATACACCCCTAATCCCTAGGTCAAGGTCATTAGGATCTAAACTCATCACAAGTTTTAAGCACAAAAGATTGAATCTCCTCTCAATTCCCTTAAGGTACTATGATAACAAGATTGATCTCCCCACTTAATTGATCAACCAAAAATGATAAACCAATCAAATATCCCCACATGAATGTTCTAAGCATATGAAAATGAGA
The DNA here is from genome assembly GCA_023678885.1 of Pogostemon cablin. NCBI lineage: Eukaryota > Viridiplantae > Streptophyta > Magnoliopsida > Lamiales > Lamiaceae > Pogostemon > Pogostemon cablin. The sequence continues at coordinate 2,483,701 of CM042973.1, forward strand.
TCACATAATTCACATACTAACATACAAAATTCATATAATGATATGATTCAATCAAATCCCTAACCATAATATTGGATTGGTCCTCCTAACACCATAACTAGAAGATTCAACCACACATATCAAAACACAAATTAAGTAATCATAAATCATGTAAGAAATTCCACAAATCAAATCAATCAAACCATTACAAATTCAACAAATCCACAAATCCTCAATCCATCAAGTGGCTAGCCTCACAAGAGGTCTAGCCAACAATCAACATCATCAAAACATCAAAATAATGCTTAACAAAATCCATTGTAGCTAAATAAACAAAGAAAATGCAAATCAAAGGTAATTTCTCCCCTATTTTGTGTTTGGCTTGATATTCTCCTTCAACATGCAATCCTTCTTCCAAATGCCTCTTTCTCCTCTAGAAGTGTGAATGGTGAATGAAAGAGATGAAGTTTGATGGGTGGAAGTGTGAAAATGGTGGAAAAATGAAGTGAAAAATGGATGGAGATGGTAGTGTGTAGATGATGGTGTAGAGTAGGTGGGTTTCACGAAAATGGAGGCTAGGGCTAGTTCCCCATCCAAACTTGTGGCCAAAGTCTGCCAAAAATGGTATTTATACTGATCTGCTGAACAGGGTATAATTTTACAAAAATTCGATCGAATTTTTGTGAGTGTGGTCGAATTTTTCTGCAAAACAGCTGAAAAATTCGACCGAATTTTCATAAAGAGGTCAAATTTTTATGTCAGTTTGCTCAGCCTCCGTTGCTCTTCTTCGCCCCTGTTTTTGCCTAAACTGTCACAAAAATTCGACCGAATTTTTGTGAGGGTGGTCGAATTTTTGTGACAGCTTCGCGCTGCTTCACTGTTTCGTGCATAACTTCCACATCCGATCTCCAATTTGAGTGATTTTTGCACTCACGTGATTCTCTCTTTCTTGCCTTTCTATCCATATAAAGAACTTATAAAAATTCCCACATTTGAAGATGTTACAAGTCATGGAAAGTGGCACACCATTCTAATCATAACCTTCTCGTTTGGACTCCGAATTGAGCTTTGTTTTTTCCTACATCTTCCTCTTCACTTCCAGAGTCCATTTATACCTGAAATTTACACAAAATAAACCAAAGTATCAATTCTCTAAATATTTACCAATGTCGCGCAATTTAAGGCACTTAATCATGAAAATCACACGTTTATCGTTTCAAAGCACACATCTCCATATGAACATAAACTCCACCAAAAGATATACAAGAAGAATAAAAATAAAAGCAAATATATAATAAAAAGAAACTAAAATCTAGGTGAAAATGACACCAATCAACCCCCCAAACTTAAAGTGTTGCTCGTCCCCGAGCAACGAAAATGAGAAAACAAGAGGGGGAATTTTCACCTAGAGAAAAACCTAAAGAACATAAGCAATAACACATCGATAGCTATAAGAACCACAACTTATGCTAAGTCATCCTACAACATTAAACTTATAACATGCAAAAAATATTAACAAGTTCAATCACAAGAGAATAAAGTGTAATATAGTCCCTTTTTGGTCCAAACCTCACATCGGATAATAATGTCACTCAACACTCTATGATTTAGGTAAAACAACACTCATCAACCGATTGGCTTGACTCACTATAAGCTTGCTTGTGGACTATATTCACAATCCTCCAAAGTTTCAATCAATGATCAAAAAGGTCTTTTCATTAAGGATGTAATGATAGGCTCTTTGGTAGGGTAGGAAGAGTATGGATAATAGTAACTAATCAAGTGTAAGTAATCAAAGAGGTAGCTACTTCCTTCAACTTCTTCACTTTTCCTTCTTCCTTTCTTATCTTTGCAAATCTCAAGCACTATTCATTAACTTTCCTTGAATTGAGCTTCTTTCGATGCATGCTTCCTTCTTTTGACTTTTGTTTGCTTTGAGCATCATGATGTTGCTTTGCTCCTTTTCTTGTTTTAAGGTTGCATGTGCATTCTTGTTTTTGCTCTTTTCATCCTTTTTCTTACTTGTTTACCATTTTCTTTTCTTCTTTTTCTATCTTATCGATCATTTCTAGCCACCATCTCCTCAATTACTCACGCAAAAGGGTAAATATATAAGGCTCATGTGGGTAATCAGGGCTTGTAATGTGCTAAATTCACAGAAATATGCTTATAGGTTCAAAGTAGTTGACTAGGGATTATGTTTAAGGTAAGGAAATATATGGCAATGACTATATATAACAAGGATGGCCTTAGATCATATCATTAATTTTCACTAATCGGGCCTATTCCTATAGTCCTTGAGCAAGTTCTAACTTATCAAACACAACCAATACACTCATGAAGAAATACCATGTATGCACGGTTGAGGCTCAAATGCTCACAAGCTTATCCTTGGACCTAAAGGACTTATTATACCATATTCATCTCAAAATTGAACAAGTTAAATAAAACATGTCACAATTCAAAAGTGTAGAGATTCTTAATCATAATTTATCATCACTTATCACAACAACATGTCATCACTCATATTCAAAAACGACTCACAACATCCCAAAACAAACCACCAAACATCCCAAGACAAAAATGAAAATACACACAAAATATATAAGAAAAACACACCAAACAAGAAACAACACAAAAAACATAACATGCAAAAACAACAATCACCACCATCAATAGAAAATGAAGCACACATTCATATCATCCATAATCAATTAAGCTCACAATCATCCCATCCTTGATTGAAAATAAAATCCTAGATTATGAAAGTAAACCTCCCACAAACATAACACATGAAATAGCATGCTAATCACATCAATCCAAATCAAAATCAAATCATGTCAAGCAATTAAAAGTGATAAGGTGTAGAGTACTCCCTCAATAGGTATTTGGTAATGGAAAGCGTTAGCTCCAAGCTCCATTCATGCTTTCAATACCCTTCATTCATGCTAAAAAACTCACCAAATATCATTAGCTCAACAATTTCATTAAAAATATAGATTATCATGCACTTCAACACAACCAATCATGCCAAAATCATACCCAACTCATGAGAAAATTTTTAAAATTGACCAAATTTTACAAGAATCATACTCAAGTGGTGAGTCACACCACACACTCTCCCCCCAAACTTAAATCGAAATAAGAGTTGAGAATTAAGTTTGCAAAAAGTGGTGGGACTTACCCTTGTAGTCTCCATCAATGATCTTCTTGTAGAGAAGCATATGCATCACAATTCTCAAGGTACGTCCACCACGCACTAGCACCCCCCAAACTTAACTCAAGACAAGAGTCGAGAATTAAGTTTGCAACAAGTGGTGCGACATTCCTACTTGAATTTATGAAGCACTTCTCCTTTCTTCAATATGCATTTTCTCATAAGCACAATCCACCTACAAGGCCAAAATACAAGAAAACTAAATCAAAGCAATAAATGAAAGCAATAAAACAAACAATGGGTTGCCTCACATCCAGCGCTCGATTTAACATCGTCGAGCTAGACACATTTAGGCTATTTAGCAATCGGAGAAATCAAAGACCCCATCGGGTCTCATCTTCACTTTAAACATCTCTTTAACAACCTTCTTATCCACACTTCTTGCTCCTCTACTACTTGAACTTGATTCATGGCCTCCTTTTCTTACTTTTTCAAAACCTTGAGGTTCTTTATCGATCTTCCAATCAACGTGTCGATTTCCCCCAACCTTATTCTTCTTTGGAGAACAATTTACTGCAAATTCAAGTAAAAAATTAATCATATTTTCATCTTTTAGAATCTCACTTACCACACGATCTCGATCATCTGGAAGCTTAATGGGTGGCTTCAAATGAAGATCTCCCCCTTTTAAATTATTGCTTGTCAACACCAATTCTCTTTCATTTGATCGGAGTGTAAGTTCCTTCTTATCCATATCAAGTTTTGCTTTTCCGGTTGCCAAAAACGGTCTTCCAAGAATTAATGGAATTAAAGGATCCGCTTGCTTTTCGACCAACATAAAATCCACCGGAAAAATAAAATCCTCTATTTTCACAAGCATATCCTCCACAACTCCACAGGATTTTATCATTGAGCCATCCATTATTCCAATTTCCACATTCATTTTCTTTAGCCTCTCAATGCCAAGTTTTTCAAAAATTTCCAATGGCATCACATTAATGCTTGAACCAAGATCACATATAGTATTAAAATAATCCCCCTTTCCAATTTTACAAGTAAGAACAAATTTACCGGGGTCCTCAACCTTCAATGAAGCATCAACTTGAACAATTTCAAGATCTTGCTTCAACATCACCTCTTCCTCACAATTTCTTTCACCATCAAACGAAGACAAAAATTCACAAATAATTATCTCCTCATCAAAAGTCAAATCATCATCAATGGAAACTTCCTCCTCCACTTTAGGCTCAACTTCATCACAAACTACTTCATCAACCTTCGAAACAATGTTTGTTGCTTCCACCAACCCTTTTTCCACCTTCTTTTTCATATTACACACAGTAGCATACAAACATTGTTCCTTAGGATTAGTGATATTATTTAAATATTATTATTATTGGGGGTAAGGGTAGGGTTGGGTGATAATATTTTTATTATTTAAATATTAAAATCTAAAATTAAAAAAAAATTAGAGGGCGGGTGGGTGGTGTGGGTGGGTTGGGGGTAGGGTTTGGTGATAATATTTTTATTATTTATATATTAAAATCTAAAAGTTGTAAGTCACTTTATTAAATTTTAATTTATAAAAGTGGGTTGATATTGGGTTGGTGGGGCAGTGCGGGTTGGGCCATACTTTAGTGGGTTTGAAGTGGGGCGGGTTAATTTTGGGTTGAAAAATTGGTGGGTTAAGATGGGTTGGGGCGGGTTGGCCCTGTGGGCTCAACCCATTTTGACAGCTCTAACTGCAGACCCACCTCATCTTCAGCCTCCTAAGTCCTATATAATGATCCTACTGCATCAAATATATGAGGTTTTATGTGATCAATTCTCTAATTTTCTACAAATTATTGGCAGTATACCAATATTGTTGGAACCAAACCTCACCACATGTCATGAACCCATGATGATGGCTAAGGTTAAATTTTTTATTTCTCAAACAAAAGGCCCACGACCTAATCTAAAAGGCAAAATAATTAAAATTGATATTAACTCTGCAAATACTTGTATTTGACCGTCTTACTGAAAGACTCTCGTGAAAACGGATAAAAAATGACAACATTTTTAATATAGAGTGATAATAGTGTAGTTATTATTTCAGGAACAATTCGTATTATTATAAAAAAGTGATTATAATTTTAACAAAAAGTGCAATATTTTTGATAAAAAATGATTACTATTTAAAAAATCTAAAAAGCGGTCTCACATGCTATAGTCTTACACAAGATGCATGCCCCACAATTATACATAACAATACATGCACCAAATGAAGTTGGGTGGCCTTGTCCAAACACTACTCATCTCTGTATGATTATTCCTACATAACTGAATCCAATACAATCAATGATTCTGTAGATCTGCTCTTCCATGGCTTACTCTGGCAGGATAAAAATGATTATTTTGGTCCAACATCTTCCAATTGCAAAATAGTTTCCCCAGTAGCTTTTCTTTCAATTGTTGTTTGCTTGATAGTGGCATGGAGACAAATCAGAAGACTCATTGACCAGTAGTACTTCAAACTATTCATTTATATGGGAACACTATATTACCTAGCAAATGTTAGTAAAACCACACAATATATTGAGAATTCATTTTGAGGCATGATAATCTACATGTGATGTAAAAATAAAAATAGACTAATTTGCACTTTTGCACGACAGACATTGAAATTTCTTACCACTGAATGTCATGTCGTCCAACTAGGAAAACCAACGTCTGATTCGTTGTAGCTCGGATACAGTTTCTTTCATGCTTATCCTGTCGCGAGGGGACTCTGCACAACACTTCAATCCCAACACCAATATGGATGATATACACTGTCTCATCTTATCCTGTCGTTCAACATCAAGATCAACGAGTAAGTTGGCATCTATAACCTTATTTGGTGAATGGGGAAGCAAGCTTTCAACCCAACTCTTCAAGCTCAAATACTCTCCACCAAACATATCGTCAGTTGGCCTTTTTCTAGTGAACGTTTCTTTCAACATGACACCATAACTATAGACATCGCATCTTGTCGAAACTAGCCCTTCCAAACCATACTCTGCACCAAAATAATCACAATGCATTATGAAAACATCTAGTTCGGAGATGTGATTAACATATAGATGCCATTTGAATTTAATAAAATAAAACGAATCACCTGGTGCAATGTACCCCAATGTGGCAAGAGTATTAGTTAGCACAGTACTATCCTCATCACCAAACAACTTTGCTATCCCAAAATCACTTACATGAGCAATCATGTCTTCATCCAACAACACATTACTAGGCTTCAGGTCGCAATGCACGATGGGTGTCGAATTGCCATGTTGAAGATATTCCAATGCGCATGCGACATCCATCATTATGTTCAGCCTTTGCTTGACATCCAAGCAATAGTTGTGGGAATACAACCATTTCTCAAGATTCCCCATGGGCATGTATTCAAGTATCAATGCCTTGAAATCTTCATTGTAACAACTGCTTATTACTTTTGTTAGGTTTCTATGACGAATGCTGCGTAATACTTGGCATTCGACGTCAAAACTCCTGGAAGCAGCTTCAATTTGTAGATTGAACACCTTCACAGCAATAACCCTTCCATCTCTTAGAATTCCTCTAAAAACAGAACCGAAACTCCCAATGCCTAGCAAATTACTTTCATTGAGTTGTTCGGTGGCATGTAAGATCTCATAATAGGAAATTCTTTCCGGCAGCCCCAACTCATCATCACTATTAGATGCCTTATTTTTCCTTTTCTTTCTTCTGAAGACAAAGATCAAAGAGAGAACAGTGCTAAGTACAATTATCCCAGCAACAACAGAGAGAGAAATTTCAATAATCTTTTTCCTCCTTGATCTGTGAATGGAAACTCTGCGGCAAAGTGGGACTTGGAACCTCTGAATTCCACACAATCCTTTATTAGCTTTGAAAGAGTCTGCAGTGAAGTTTCTGAAAGCACCATGGGTAGGAATTTCTCCGCTCAAAGAACTGTACGAGACGTTGAAGCATTCGAGTTGTTTAAGCTTCTCAATGGAGTTTGGAATAGGACCAGAAAGGTTATTATAAGAGAGATCTAGATACGTCAAACCGATCATGCTCCCCACAGACTCTGGAATAAAACTGTTCAAATTGTTATGTGCCAAAGACAGAGTTATCAAATTCTGCAACTTCCCGATTGTGGTTGGGATAGATTGAGACAGCTGATTGAATGATAGATCGATATGAATTGCTTGCACCAAATTAGCCATCTCTGGAGGTAACATTCCAGTTAATGAATTTTCTGATAGGTCAAGCTCCAACAAATCTCTGAGGTTCCACAAAGTTGATGGAATGGTAGAAGTCAACATGTTGGAAAGTAGATGAAGTTTTCTTAAAGAAGAGACGTTTCCAAAACATTCAGGAATTGGACCTGATAATTGATTTTGGTTTAAATATATTTCACTGATGCTGGGTAAATGACAAAGACACCCCGGAATTGAACTGCTAAGGCTGTTGCTATTTAGACGTAATCCTTGTAGATTCTTCATATGTTTTAGTGTACAAGGAATATTTCCCGATAATTCATTCTTGCCTAGATCAAGTAGCAACAAACTGCTTAAATTGCCTATATTAGTAGGAATGGTACCCTTGATTTGGCAATTGGAGGCATAGAGTTTTTGGAGAGAGGAAGATAAATTTCCAATGGAATCTGGAATAGAACCAGCCAGAGGATTATAAGAAAAGGTCAAAAGCTTTAAAAACCTGGAATTGGTCAAGGAAGTGATGAAGCTCAATTCTGCAGAAGATGATTCGATTCTTAGACTGTTGCTTTGAATATACAATGTTTGAAGGAGAGTTAGGTTCCCAAAAGAGTGAGGTACAAAACCAGACAATCTGTTTGAATAGAGTGAGAGATGTGAGAGACGAGCACAATTATAAATAGAGGTGGGTATGACTCCACTAAGATTATTAGCACCCAAATAAAGTTCTTCAAGGAGGGGTGAGCCGTAGCACATGTTGATGGGAAGATCTCCTGATAGACTATTATGATCAAGTGCAAGGATTTGAAGAGTTGAGATGTTAAACATCTCTGCTGGAGTCATTCCACTGAAGATGTTGTTACCCAGATTTAAAAACCATAGTTGGTCAAATTGTCCAATTTCTCTGGGTAAAACACCTGCAATTATTAAAATAACCAAGCATTCAAAATCGAGAGAAGTTCTTGGGAATACTATGTGCGTTATTTAATAATTTAATTGTTGGATGTATTTATCATTTGAATGTATAAATACAGGACATCCCTTATAGAAAACACCTACTCATGCCAAAATGAGCGAATCTCTCTTTATTCAAAATCACGTATCCAGCAGGGTGGATCCGGACTCATATTTGGATTACACCACTTCAATGGATGAGATCCCCATGATAAGAATAAAGCAGCGGCGAAAAGGTTAGATCGTGGAGGAGTGCTAGACTAGGGCAATCACCTAACGGCGGCATCTGCCGAGTCCAATGCACGAGAGATGATTCAGCGATTTTCACGCTGGGACTCTAGAGATTCAACTCATATTCCATCACTGGATTACCTTTCCGATTGACGAGATCCCCATTATAGGATATTTTTAAGCTCAAGGACCTTACATACCCCAGTGAGCTCCTGAACCTTGTTTTTTAATAAGACTTCGTTGATCGAAGAGACCTGAAGATCAAAGCAGAAAGTGGCAGCTTCGGCTTCCCAGAGTTCAAATTCATCGTTCTTGCCCTGGAGCTCAGTACTCAGTGTCTGCTCCCTCACCATATTTTCTTCTATTTCCTGACGAAGCAAGCCAAGTTCAGACTCAAGTGTTTCGTTGACACTTTGAAGGCTTTCGATTTCCTTTTTCTGTTCAGAATTTGCTTTGGAGAGATGGAACATGTTCTTTTCCAGATCTTCTCTTATCTGCAGTGACTTGTCAATGTCACTCTTCAACTCTGCTATTTTTTCCAAAACATTTAATAACAAATATATATAGGCTTATACATTTTGGGTTAATCCATTAATTACACACCATCTTTTATCATACGGTTGATCCATGGAGATGATTTGACTTTGTTAGTTTATGGAACTTCATTATCCACATATAGAAGGAGAATATACAGCGGTGTGTGTAATGAATTATGTAAATTAAACTTTTTAAAAATTAATATTTTAATTATATTATGAAGTTTAAAATTAAATTTTCCTTAGAAAATAATATTCCCCAATCCAAAAAAAAAACACTTGAATTTAATATCTTGATTTTACTCTTGCCTTCTTTCAATTCAATCTTTCTCTTCTTAACTTCAAATTTTTATTTTGTTAAATTTAGGATTGAATAATAAAATTTAATTTATAATTTTCTAAGTAATAAAATAATTAATTTTTATCAATTTATTATTATATTACCGTGAGAAAGGAATGAAATTATAAACAGTGAAAATATAATTCAAGAATTTTAACTACGTAAGATTTAATACTTTCAAAATGATTTTTTTAAATTAATTTTAACAATTATCAATTGAGTTAAACGAATTTTTAATACTTTTAATTTTAATTTTTTTTATTAAACGGAAAATCCATAAAAAAAAAAAGAATACGTATATAAATTCGCAAAGTTGATATACTTATTTATTTATTTTGAATTTCAACTGTGTACTTTAAACGTATGAGAATGAGTAATATATGTATTTGTATTTGCTTACGTACAAGCATATTCACTAGTGAATTGTGATATATAAAGGTTATCGATCGATGGATACTTTAATAATGCATGCACATTTGTTCATTGATAAAGTTGTTTACACAAATAAAGATTTGAATATTTGGTTGGGTGTGGGATGGGTGGGTGGTTGGATAAGAGGGTATGATTGGACGGTAATATTTTTATTATTTAAATAATAAAATCTAAAATTTGAGTGTCGGTGGGTAGGGTTAGGTGATAATATTTTTATTATTTAAATATTAAAATTTAATTTTTTTTTAAAAGAATTTTTTTGGTAGGTGGGTGGGTGGGTGGATAGGGTGATAGGGTTGGGTGATAATATTTTTATTATTTAAATATTAAAATCTAAAATTTATTTTTCAAAAAAATTTTTGGGGAGAGGGGGTGGGTAGGTGGATAGGAGGTAGAGTTGGGTGGGAAGTGATAGTAATTAGTAGTGAATTAACAAAAATGATGTAACAGATGCATTTAGTGATCTCCATAGATGCCTTCAAATGCATATAACAATCCTAGTTTCAAATTTATAATAAATTAGGACTAACTTATCCTAAAGATTAAAATGTGGCATTACCCACATTTGTCCACCGTACCATCCACTCTCTTCACACGGAATAATTAGGTTGGATAGTTAGGGATGTAAACGAATCAAATCGTTCGTGAGCTATTCGAGTCTCGGTTCGAAAAAAATTCGTTCGAGTTCGTTCGCGAAACTAAACGAACAGAGCCGAGCTCGATTTTCGAGTTCGACTATTTTTTCGAGCCGAACTCGAGCCTGGGTGTGTTTGGCTCGAAAGCTCGCGAACGTGTTCGTTTACGGGCTCGCCAATATATTCGTGAACGTGTTCGTTTATAGGCTCACGAGCATGTTCGTTTAAAGGCTCGTGAACATGTTCGATAGTAGGCTCGCGAACATGTTCAGTATTAGGCTCTCGAACATGTTCGACAGTATGCTCGAATAGTGCTCATTAATAGGCTTGAACACTATAGTCAATAGGCTCATGATTGGCGTGAAATCCACCTAGAATTTGGGCTTAAATTGCATGAATTTATGTGGATTTATTTGGCTTTAATTCAATAATTAAGTATGATTTTAATGAAAATATTATTAATTGCTTAATTAGCTTGAGAAATGTATTTTTGTTCAATTTTGCAGAAAAAGGTGATTTTGAGGCAAAAATATATTCTTGATAAGAAGAGGAAGATGTGGGAGAAAACGGTGCTCAATTCGGAGTTAAAACGAGCAAGAACGGAGCAAAATAAATTGGAATTGAGTATTGGGCTTATCTGGACACAACTGGGCCTTGGATGGAGAAAGGGCGCGCACATTTGGGCCTTCTTAAAAGGATTGGGCCGCTGCTGGGCGCCAATTGGGCCGCTGGACTGAAGAGCAATTGGGTTAATGGGCTGATGATGCCCATTTATTAAAAAAGGGAGATTAAAGGCACGGAGGCAGGGTTCTAACCGTCTTAAAGGCACGCCGCTTCACCAACTGGGCTACGTGGATATATGTGATGGAATCCGCCCAGAAAATATCTTAAACCTGTTCTGGGCGCTGATTTAAAATGTGAAAAATGAAGGCAGCCAGCCGGATTCGACCCTGTACCAGCAACGTCTAGCCGATCTTTATGTCCAGCGCTGCACCGCCATGCCAGACCATTGTTAGTGACCGGTTTTTGTCCGGTTTGCCCCTTAAACCCACATCCTGGAACCGGTGTTACCCCCAAAATTCACTAAAAATTCCAAAAATTCCATCCATGTCCCATATCTTCAAGTATCCCACATTGGAAATTCTCCAAAAAAATTCACTCACCCTATAACTATAAATAAACTCATTTGAAAGCCACCATTGAAAAATTCCTTCATCCATTAAATTCAATTAAATTGAATCATTAGATTCAATAGTTGAAGAGAGATTTTTAACTAAAGATCTCCATAGTTGAGATCCCTACCCCTTTCGGGGTGAGGGATCCATCCGTAGTTTAAATATTTTTTCTAGATTAGGATTTTATTGTGTTTCCAAGAAGATATTTTTTCTAGATTAGGATTTTATTGTTTTCCAAGAAGGTGGGGACACCAAGGAAAGGATGATCTTCATGGATGTAAAACTTCATTAGGTGAAATCTAATCCTACTTATTATCTTAATTCGCTTTGGTGGGTGATTGATGCATGATTATGTTTCTTGATTGAATTTCCAACTATGATTTGGTTTCGTTTATGGAATATGTATGCATGCTTTAATTTGGGATTAATTCCTTTGATATTAGTGTAATTGTGATTAGGTTGTGTATTGTGTATCAACATGTCTTGTTGTTGCTTTCACCTTAGTTGCTTTACATGATTATCATATGTGAGTTTTTTCCATTTATTGCATGAGGATTAATATGGGGGGAGTTTGGCCAAACCTTCCTATGTTTAGAACTACATAAATGAGCACTAGCAAGATTACTTGTAATTGAGTTAGTGAAGGGAACCAAGCCAATGTGAGCATAGTACCTAGAAAGGGAACATAGGAAAACGTCTCTGCCTACTAGAGAAAATTCTTCGTGATAATATCAATATAGTTGTATATTAATATCTGAAAGTACCTATGGGAATTGTGAGCATTGGAGACGATCTAATGATCCATTTTTACTTGCATCCTATTCATCTTGGTAAAGAGTTTAGGTGTAGGTATGATTAAGTGATCGCCCTTACCATGATTAGTTTAAAAATGGAATCAATTAATGATTGTTTGAGTGCATCGAGAACTTACCATTACATCCAAAAATATTGTAATTAGATTTATTTTCCATGTCTTTAATTTTCTTTTATTTTTCTTATCCTTCCTTTTCGATCGTCCCTAACTAATCACGATACTATACCTAAAGACCACAAATCCTAAATTCCCTTGGGTTTGATATTTTGTTGCTTGGTCGCTCGGACTATAACGACCAATTATTTCATTCTTATTATTATTACTCTTATTATTACTCCATTATTATTATTATTATTATTATTATTATTATTATTATTATTATTTAATATAACTTATTTTAAATATGGTAATTTTAGAGTATAAGAAATTTTATATAAAAAAATTTAAATTATATATATATATATAATTTATACGGGATATAAATTTATAATTTTAAAAATATAGTATACTTTAAATTAAAGAAAATTTTTAAAGTATGACAATGAAAATAATGAAATTATTAAGGTCACTTATTATTGGATACATAAAATAATGTATAATTGCTATAAACTACATGACTTAAAGCACTAATACTCATAATTACACAATTATGATTGTGATACCATAAATACCCTTATGTGTTTGCACAAATTTGGTTTGCACATTTTTTTGTTTTGTACAATTTTGTTTTTGCACATTTTGTTTGCACAATTTTTTTTGCACATTTTCTTTAATAATGTTTTTACACACTTTTTTTTTCACATTTTTTTTGCACATTTTTTTTTCACAGTATTTTTGCACAATTTTCTTGCAAAATATACTAATAAGGAATATTCTTTTTCATATCACAAAAAATCAAACCCTTTGCAAATACTTCAAAGCTATGAGTCAATGTATAAACCTCATAAACTTCACTCCCATACTTGACATGCAGTCGAGAATTGGAAATTTTAATTAACAGCAGAATCGTGAAGATTTCCAAACCTAATAATAAGGAATATTCTTTTTTATATCATAAAAAATCAAACCCTTTGCAAACACTCTGAAAGTATGAGTCAATGTATAAACCTCATAAACTTCACTCCCATACTTGACCACCAGAAATTCCATCACCTATCAGACAACATGCACAACCAAAACACACAGCCACAAGCAAATAATTTAGTAAAATTGCAAGAAAAAATAAAACCCACAAAGTAGAGTGCAATCCGCCTCTATGTCACACTCACACACTCATTTTCGTACAACAACACAACACCCTCCATCATGTGTGACAAAACAAAAGAATCACCACCTCATCTTCCTCTGCTCACACGATTCAAACTCTCTGCCATATCACTGTCTGCTCGTGTCTACACTCGCCGCGATGGCACCATCAACCGCCGTCTCTCCACCTTCTTTGACCCCAAAACGCCCGCCCCCGCGACCAAGCTCATCCACAACATCCAGGTCTCCACCTCCGAAGTCCACATCGACACCTCTCGAAGTCTGTGGTTCTTCATTTTCACCCCAGACCACACTGCCAAGTTACTGCCACTGATTCTGTACTTCCACGAGGGTGGATCAACAACTATGGCCGGATACCAAGATCTTTGACCATAATTGCAGCCATTTGCTGCAAGGGTGCCTGCAGTCGTGGCGTCAATCAACTACCGTTTAACACCCGACCACAGGCACACAAGCCCATATGAAGATGGCTATAATGCCTTGAGATTCATTGATGCGCAAACCACTGTTGTTTTACCCGCCTATACCGACACCAGTAGATGCTTCGTCGGAGGAGATAGTTCCGGAGGCAACATAGCCAATCATGTTATAGTAAGAGCACTCAACAGTGCTGAACTTTTTGTTGGGATAAACACACGAATAATCAAACAATAAACTATTCGTCTACGCAGCGGAATGATCAATTATCCCTCTCTTGTGTGAATCTAGTAGGAAACAATCCTAATAATAATATGCACGATAAAGCAAGCAATCAACAATGCACGACACAATCAATTTAACGTGGAAAACCTCCTCAATGTGAGAAGGTAAAAAACCACGGGACCGAAGCCCACCAAAAACTTCACTATGAGACAAAGTTCAAGAGTTACAATCTGCCACCACAGACGAACTACCACAAACGTATCAAGACAATTAATACTTGATAACAAACAACGAGATTAGAAAGACCTCACCAAACTACGCAAACTGACGTTCTGAGTTCGCAACTGTAGAACCCTCAGAATCCGATCTCCACCGTCCAGAATCAACCTCTATGAGTCCTGAACGTGCTGTCCAAGTTACAGCTCGATCCAACGGTTAGTTTGTGAGAAACGACCCTTTCTCCTCGACTGCGCAGAACAGAATCGCCCAGAAATCTGCTTCTGTCTTCGGCGTATTCCCGTCAACCCAAAGCTCCAAACACGATCTCCACCGTTCAGAATGTACCTCCACGAGTTCCGAACGTGCTGACAAAATTTCAGCTCGATCCGACGGTTGAAACTCCGGTTATTGCTTCTGCACTGTTCTGATGTTCTCTCCTCTTTTTGCCCTCGTTTTTGTTTTGCTCTCGGAGTTGGAGTGTTACCTTCACCCGAACACACACAGCCTATTTCTACTGCCAAGTGATGATGGGCCAGAATGTGATGATGGTGGGCTAGAATGTGATGTTGGGCCAGAATTGATTTGGGCTCTCCACATATTTGGAAACCCAACCCAACAAATCTCCCCCTTTCCGATTATGTGGAGAGACTAGCCATTCCGGCTATCACACGACATACCTCTAACTTCTCTCTAGGCAATGCCTTCGTCATCATGTCAGCACCATTATCATCTGTATGAATCTTTTCAAGTTCAAGCAACTTATCATTGATGACATCCCTCATCCAATGATATCTCACGTGAATATGCTTCGATCTTGAATGAAATGCAGCATTCTTGCTGAGATGGATAGCACTCTGACTATCACAAAATACTACATACCTCTGTTGCTTCAATCCAATCTCCTCCATAAACCTTTTGAACCATAACACCTCTTTACATGCTTCCGTTGCAGCAATGTACTCTGATTCTGTTGTGGAGAGTGCAACACACTTTTGCAATCTTGATTGCCATGACACAGCGCCACCTGCGAATGTCACTAGGTAAGCAGAAATTGACTTTCTGGTGTCCACATCTGTTCCCATATCTGAGTCTGTGTAGCCAACTAACTCGGGCTTCCCACCTCCAAAGGTGAGTCTCAAACTAGACGTACCTCGTAGATACCTCATTATCCACTTCACAGCATTCCAATGCTCCTTTCCCGGATTAGACAAATAACGGCTAACAACACCAACTGCATGAGCTATGTCAGGCCTCGTACACACCATTGCATACATCAAGCTTCCCACAGCTGAAGCATATGGGACTCTTCTCATTGCTTCCTTCTCTTCATCGGTTGAAGGACTATGATGAGCACCAAGCTTAAAATGAGTGGCAGCAGGAGAACTAACCACTTTAGCTTTGCTCATATTGAATTTCTCAAGCACTTTCTCAATATACTTCTCCTGTGACAAGTGCAGCTTCTTGTTTGCTCTATCTCGGGTGATGTTGATACCAAGGATTTTCTTTGCTGGCCCCAAATCCTTCATGTCAAAGGATTTGCTCAACTGTTTCTTCAACCTGTCAATTCTTGAAACATTCCTGCCAACAATCAATATATCATCAACATATAGCAATAATATAATAAAATCATCATCCGAGAACTTCTGAACAAACACACAATGATCAGAAATAGTCTTTTGGTAGCCTTGCTCCCCCATAACTGACTCAAATTTCTGATACCACAATCTAGGTGCTTGTTTCAAACCGTATAGACTCTTCTTCAATTTGCATACATGGTCTTCTTTTCCCTTCACCTTGAAACCTTCAGGTTGCACCATGTATATCTCTTTATCTAGCTTACCATGAAGAAAAGCGGTTTTGACATCCATCTGCTCAATCTCCAAGTCAAGACTAGCAGCCAAACCAAGCACAAAACGGATAGAAGACATTTTGACAACAGGAGAGAAAATTTCTTCAAAATCAACTCCCTCTTTCTGACTGAAACCTTTAACAACCAATCTAGCTTTGAATCGAGGCTTTGAGGTGTGTTCATCTTGTTTTAGCCTGTACACCCACTTGTTCTTCAAAGCATGCTTCCCCTTTGGTAGTTTCACCAGATCAAATGTGTCATTTTCATGCAAGGATTTCATCTCATCTTGCATTCCTTCCAACCATTCATTCCTGTGTTCTCCATGAACTGCTTCTCCATAGCATTCAGGCTCTCCCCCATCGGTCAAGAGCACATACTGATCAGGAGGATACATCCTAGAAGGTACACGAGCTCTACTGCTTCTTCTAGGTGGTTCTTGAACCTCCTGTTCTGGAACATCAGGTGGTTGCGGCTGATCGATATCCTCTTCATCATGCAAAGGATGATCGACATGCTCATCATTACCAAAATCAGGCTGATCTTGATTCTCCTCTTCAACTTCTACTTGATCTTGACCATGAGGAACAATTTCCAAGTCAATCAAGTCATCACCAGGTGTAGAAACTGAGCTATCCGTCTTCTCAATATCTCTTATAGTTTGATCCTCAACAAACACAACATCCCGACTTCTGATAAGCTTCTTCTCTACGGGATCATAAAGTCTGTAACCAAACTCATCTTGGCCATAACCAAGAAACACACACTGTCGAGTCTTCATATCCAACTTAGACCTCTCATCTTTGGGAATATGCACAAATGTCTTACATCCAAAGACCCGCAAATGATTATAGGAAACATCTTTTCCTGACCAGACTCTATCTGGAACATCAAAGTCTAAAGGAACACATGGAGTAAGATTTAAAACATGTACCACAGTACTCAGAGCCTCACCCCAAAATGATGAAGACAATCCTGCTTCTGATAGCAGACATCTTACTCTCTCGACCAATGTTCTGTTCATCCTTTCTGAAAGACCATTCAACTGAGGTGTCTTTGGAGGAGTCTTTTGATGTCGGATACCATGCTCTCTGCAATACTCATCAAAAGGACCAATGTATTCCCCTCCATTATCCGATCTGATGCATTTCAACTTCTTCCCAGTCTGTCTCTCAACTAAGGCATGAAACTGCTTGAATGCATCGAGCACCTGATCTTTCGTCTTCAACGTGTAGATCCAGGTCTTTCTTGAGTGATCATCTATAAAAGTAACAAAATATAAAGCACCACCAAGAGTTCTAGTTTTCATAGGACCACAAACATCAGAATAAATTAAATCGAGTATACCTGATGCTCTAGTAGGAGTTGAGGTCTTGAAAGCAACTCGAGTCTGCTTTCCCGCCAAACAGTGAGAGCACTTCTTTAAAGATGCATTCTTCAAGTCTGGAATGAGATTTCTCTTCTCTAAAATCTTCAATCCCTTTTCACTGATATGACTGAGTCTGCTATGCCACAACTCAACTATCCCCTCATTCTTAACTGCATTAATAGAGCCATCAAGTAACTTTGCTTGCATCAAATACAACGAAGAATGTTTTTGACCTCTAGCAACAACTAAAGAACCTCTTGTAAGCTTCCACTGACCATCGAAGAACACACTGCAGAAACCTTCATCATCAAGTCTCCCAACAGATATCAAGTTCAACCGAAGATCAGGCACGTGCTTCACATTTCTCAAAACTAGTGTAGCACCATTACTAGTCCGCAAACATACATCTCCAACGCCAATGGCTTTAGCTAAGCCATCATCACCCATCCTAACATTACCATAGTCACCTGACATGTAGGATGTGAACATCTCTCTACGAGATGTTGCATGTATGGATGCCCCACTATCAATCACCCAACTGCTTTCACCATATGCAAGATTGACCACTTCATAATCACGAAAGATAAGAAAATCACCTGTTGCAGCAGACACTCGATCATTATCTTTCGTTTCTTCATTCTTCCTTTCTTTCCCATTTTCTTTCTTGTCATCTTGCTTGGGTTTTCTGCAATACTTTGCTATGTGTCCTGGAGTTTTACAATTCCAACACTCAACCTTGCTGTATCTGTTGGATTTACTCCTCCTGCCTTTTTGCTTGCCTGTTGGACCTCTACTATTACTTCTCCCCCTCTTCTCTGTAACCAAAACCTCTGATTGCTGTGAAGGGCCCTGCGATTTTCTCCTCGTTTCCTCATTCAAAACGCTGCCCTTAACCAAATCCATTGTAATGGTACCATTGGGGGCTGAATTAGACAAAGATGTCCTGAATGTCTCCCATGAATCCGGCAATGTACCAAGAAGCCATAAGCCCTGTACTTCATCCTCAAACTTGATATTCATTTCCGACAATTGATTGATAATGCCCTGAAATGAATTCAAGTGATCCGTCATAGGAGTGCTATCTTTGAATTTCAGATTCATCAACTGCTTGATTAGAAATAACTTATTGTTCCCAGTTTTTCTAGCATACAGTTCCTCCAACTTTTTCCACAATGATCGTGCATGTGTTTCTCCACTCACATGGTTCAATACATTATCATCCACCCACTGCCTAATGTAACCACATACTTGACGATGCAATATTGCCCATTGCTCATCCGTTTTATCATTAGGCTTTTCAGTTTCAAATACAGGCAAATAATAATCTTTCACATAAAGAAGATCCTCCATCTTGCCTTTCCACACATGATAATTGGAACCATTGAGATTCACCATTCTATTAGTATTGGTTTCCATATTCACCACAAGGCACAGAGCAGAAACCCGCTCTGATACCACTTTGTTGGGATAAACACACGAATAATCAAACAATAAACTATTCGTCTACGCAGCGGAATGATCAATTATCCCTCTCTTGTGTGAATCTAGTAGGAAACAATCCTAATAATAATATGCACGATAAAGCAAGCAATCAACAATGCACGACACAATCAATTTAACGTGGAAAACCTCCTCAATGTGAGAAGGTAAAAAACCACGGGACCGAAGCCCACCAAAAACTTCACTATGAGACAAAGTTCAAGAGTTACAATCTGCCACCACAGACGAACTACCACAAACGTATCAAGACAATTAATACTTGATAACAAACAACGAGATTAGAAAGACCTCACCAAACTACGCAAACTGACGTTCTGAGTTCGCAACTGTAGAACCCTCAGAATCCGATCTCCACCGTCCAGAATCAACCTCTATGAGTCCTGAACGTGCTGTCCAAGTTACAGCTCGATCCAACGGTTAGTTTGTGAGAAACGACCCTTTCTCCTCGACTGCGCAGAACAGAATCGCCCAGAAATCTGCTTCTGTCTTCGGCGTATTCCCGTCAACCCAAAGCTCCAAACACGATCTCCACCGTTCAGAATGTACCTCCACGAGTTCCGAACGTGCTGACAAAATTTCAGCTCGATCCGACGGTTGAAACTCCGGTTATTGCTTCTGCACTGTTCTGATGTTCTCTCCTCTTTTTGCCCTCGTTTTTGTTTTGCTCTCGGAGTTGGAGTGTTACCTTCACCCGAACACACACAGCCTATTTCTACTGCCAAGTGATGATGGGCCAGAATGTGATGATGGTGGGCTAGAATGTGATGTTGGGCCAGAATTGATTTGGGCTCTCCACATATTTGGAAACCCAACCCAACACTTTTTAACAATGTCACATTCCATGAGTAGCTGGAATCACCCCGGAGAACCCCATAAAAAGAAACAGTGTTGCTCTCAGTGAGTGGGTGAGGCATGACGAGAGGGATGAGGTGAAGAGGGTGACAAATATTAGAATCCCCACTAATGTGACTGATGAGAGGTAGAAGAACCTCCCGTGGAGGTGATCCCAGAAGATGTAGTAGATTGGGGCGAAGAAGGAACAGACGATCATGATGGCTATGCTGGTGTAGTCGAGCCACCAGAAGAAGTAGTGGAACGGACGAGAATGGCATTGAAATGGAAAAACATGGAAATTTTTGGACAGCACAAACTTGTCAGTGATGCCATCATGAGGTATCTATCTATCTTCAGCTTTCCACAATTCTGAATAATAGCTATGTATGTAACATGAAATGTGTAACATGAAATTCAAATTAACACGTGATTAAATACTACATTGTAAAGGTGTTGGCACTATAAATATGGTGGGGCAGACCATATATAAGTTATCGTGATATTCTGCTTCACAATCTCTTGCAATGAGTAACATAATTTTCCAATGGAGATCTTCGTAGACTCTTCAAATCAATTTGAATATTCAACCTCAAACTTGGATTTTGAGATTATAAATATACCACGACTTTCTACACGAAACGCAGATCGATCTTACATATATACTTCATTTAGTTTCTTCAAAATTAATCTTACAACCCTACTCTCAAATAAATTGGTGATTAAATAATCAAATTACGTAATTATTTTTATTAATCCAAACCAAATTTTTCCCAAGTTCCAGTGAACAGTTTGTAGGAGAGGGGTAGTGAAATGATGCCTCAGACTTCACTAATCCTTGCTGGCCATTTCAACAAACACTACTTCACTTTATTTCAGTCCACTAGGCCAATATTTCAACAAAGACTTCACTTTAAAACCTACATCTTTAAATAATTGCATTGCTACTTAATCACATTACTTTGCTGCACTAATTAACTAATTAAACTCTAGATTTTCTAGAATACATAGCCTACGAAGCTGCATATTAATGTTCTAGTTTCAGAATACTTTATTAACGAAGATATTTAATTAGCACTTTAACTTTATTATTATACTTAATTAATTAAGGAAGGAAGGAGAGTTTAAGTTGTCTCAATTTTACAAGTATTATTATTATATTTTAAATAAAAGGAAGGAAGCTCGGAAGGATTAATATGGATGACATAATGTGAAAGTAGAGTTAGCAACAATGTTGTGTTAATCAATTCCTCCTCCCCTCTCCTCTGCTCTATATATATATCCACCCTCAGCTTCCACCATTTCACAATTAATTTATCCCTCAATTAATATATATCTTATGTTTCTTCTCCTGCTACATCTCAATATGCAAAGCAAAGACAAGCTATGGAGATATGGAGTTAAAGAAGATGAAATTTCAGAGGCAAAGCATGTGGCTTTGCATAGAGTATGGAAGAGTTATGCTCCAAGGAGGTATAATACGATAATCTGGAAATTATTACATCACAGAATGCCAACCAAAGACAAGCTATGGAGATTTGGAGTTATAGAGCAAGAAGCTGACAACAAGTGTTCATTCTCATGTGGTAAAGAGATTGAAGACTTGCAACATTTAATGGTAAGATGTAAGGTCACCAGTCAAATTTGGAGTAGAGTTTACGAGTGACTCGGTGTCGAAAATAACCAACTTATACAGCATGGGGAAATACTTGGTAATGGGGAACACATAAGAATTGCTTCGACAATTTGGATATAAACAAATTGGGAAATCTGGAATCATAGAAATAATGTCATTTTTAATGGGAAGGTCTCTAATCCAAATAAAATGATCAGCAACATCAAGGCAAAATCGAGTATTCTTCGTAACAAGAATTTTTCAGAATGGTGTAAACAGATACAAAGCTGTGTTCACAGGTATATTGGTTAAGTGAAGGAATGGATTGACTTGATGAAGCTTCCAATTTCGCCATCCAATTATGCAGAAGCCTTCACAATAGAGACAATGCAAACACCTACTTATAGAATAAACAATCAGATAATAGCAAAAGCAATTCACATGAAAATTGATTAAGTATAGAATATTTACAATGCCATTATGCCATATACACGACCAACCGTATTTTAAGTCATTGGCAAAAACGTCGTTTGATTTTATGGAGCTCGGATACAACTTCTTTCATGTCTATCCTGTTTCTAGAAGATTCGGCACAGCACTTCAGAGCCAACTCCAGTACGTATGATACGCATCGCACTACTTTGTCCAAGCATCGATTGTTGGGATATAGTAAGTTGGAATCCATAACCTCATGAGGTGCTCCTGGAAGATGGCTTTCAACCCACTTCTTTAAGCTCAAATCTCCTGCAAACATATCATCACTTGGTCTCTTTCTTGTAAACATTTCCATCAACATCACACCGTAGCTGTACACGTCACACCTTGTGGAAACCAGGCCTTCCAAGCCATATTCTACAATCACAACAGTGGCTTATATGTCATACAGAACAAATTAAACTGAAAAGTAGTGATGCAATTAATACAAAGCGAAAAGGCTTACCTGGAGCAATGTAGCCTAGAGTTGCCAAGGTGGTGGTAACTACTATGCTCTCATCTCCCAACATTTTTGCTATCCCAAAATCAGTTACATGGGCGATCATATCTTCATCTAGCAAGACATTACTAGGCTTCAAATCACAATGCACAATCGGAGTTGAATACCCATGGTGAAGATATTCCAATGCAGATGCAACATCAATCATTATATTCAACCTTTGCATCACATCCAAGCAGTAATTGTGGGAATACAACCATTTCTCAAGGTTTCCGTTGGGCATATATTCAAATATTATTGCCTTGAAATCTTCATTGGAGCAACTGCTTATGACTTTTGTCAAATTTCTGTGTCGAATATTGCGTAGCACTTCACATTCGACTTCAAAACTCCTGAAAGCAGTTTCGGTTTGCAGTTTAAAAACCTTGACAGCGATTAACTCACCATCTCTGAGAATTCCTTTGTAAACAGATCCAAAACCACCAATGCCTATCAAATTGCTTTCATTCAAATGCTCTGTTGCCTGCAGGATTTCATAATAAGATATCCTTTGAGGCAGAGCTAAAATCTGCTTATCAATTCTTGCAGCTCCCTTGTCTTTCCTTCGGTATCTTGTGAAGATAAAGATCAAAGAGACAATGGTAACAAGCCCAACCATTCCAGCAAGAATAAATAGAGCTAATTTCACCTTCTGCCACCTTGATCTATGATGGGGAACACGGCAAGGCGATACATGAAATCTCTGAACTCCACATAAAGCCCCATTACCCATGAAAGAATCCATAGTGAAGTTTTCAAAAGGACCACCGGTAGGAATTTCTCCACTCAAGGCATTGAAAGAAACATTGAAGTGGACAAGGTATTTGAGTTTCTCAATGGAATTGGGGATGGGGCCAGAAAGGTTATTGTAAGAGAAATCTAGAGATACCAAACTTATCATGCTCCCCACAGAAGTAGGTATCAAACCTTCAAGCCTGTTATGTGCAATAGACAGATCAACCAGAGTTAACAATTTTCCAATGGTGCTTGGGATGGACCCAGAAAGTTGGTTCATTGACAGATCGATATACACTGCCACCATTAAATTACCTACTTCTAGAGGGATGGTGGGATGAAACCTGAAAAACTGTTATTCCCTAGGCTCAAATCCTCCAGTCTTGATAAAACACCCAACCAAGATGGAATCTCTCGGGTGAAGTTATTAACCTCGAGATACATCACCCTGAGGCGTACAAGGAGGGAGAGTTGCTGCGGCAAACCACCACTGAAGTTATTGTACGAAAGGTCGAGTGAGACTAGGAAAGGGAGGTTCCCCAATGGTGGTGGAATGGTGCCGGAGAGGCCCATGTTGGACAGATTCAGAGCGGCGACTCTGTTGCGTCGCAAGCTGCAGGTGACGCCAATCCAACTGCAGACGGAGATGCTCGAATTCGTCCAGTTTGTGGCGATTGTGAGATGAGGGTCTCCGGTGATGTGAGATTTTAGAGACACAAGAGCCCACTCGTCGGTGAGAAGGCTAGAAGATGCAGCTTTAGAGAATAGTTGGGAAGTGATAATTAGGAGTGAATATGCAAACATGGATTTTGTGATCTCCATAGAAAATTAGGACAAAGTAATACTAAAGATTAAAATGTTTCTCAGTCTGAGAGTGAAACCACATCTAAGATACAACGTCGGTAATGACAGTGGCATTATATATCCACTCTCTTCACTCGAAATTAAAGAAGGTTGGATAGTGGCATTAACAGTAGTGCTGAAATGGAAAAACATGGAAATTTTTGGACAGCACAAACTTGTCAGTGGATGCCATCATGAGGTATCTATCTATCTATCTTCCGCTTTCCACAATTCTGAATAATCATATGGATCCACTAATAAACATGCTTAGATAACCAGTTTTCCAATATTTAAGCCTCTTCTCTTTCTGCTCTTTAATTCATTGCATCATTTGTGATTTCTGATAGTGATATTCTATAAATTGTTTCTATTTTATTTAAATAAATTGTAGGAAAATCCCTAAACAAAAAATGCAATAAATCCTAATAGCAAATAATATACCCAAATATGGCATAGCATTTAAACCGGAATAATGTGCTCTAAGCAACAAGAGTAAATAATACTCCAAGTAATAAATAAATAAATAAACACCTCTTTATCTCTCACTCAAAAGATGAACCCAAAATACCTGCAACCTTTGCTGGGTAGTGCCGATGTGAGGTTTTCCAGAAAGTCCATTCCCAACTCCATTTCAAGCCTTTTCACCAGACCAACCAACTCTGATCAGCATATAATCTTGATAGATGTAGACCATTAATGTGGATTGAATAGGGTTCTTCAATTTGGGGTTGATCGATTCTCAAACTCCTAATTAAAGATAATTGAGGGTTTTCCCTTTTAATTTCTTGTTTTAATTTTAGGTTTTCAATTTAGTTTTTATTTTTAAAAATTATTTTACATTTTAGTGGTATTTTAAGGCTTTGTTTGGATGGATGGAATTACTCCTCAAATCCATCCATCATGTTTGGATTAGGGTTGGAGAAAAATATCGAAATTTTGGTATACTGCCCTTACCATATCGAAAAATACCGATTTTATCGAAATTTTATGTATGCCGAAGTTTTTGGTAAGGTATGATACCGTATTGAAAATTTTGGTACGATAAAGGTATATAAATGATCAATACTACCGAAATACCGTAAAATATTCAATTTTTGAGTAATATGATACGATATTACCATACTACATGATATATCCAATTATAATTGATTATTTATATATTATAATTTTTAATTAAATTATATCTCTATACTATTTAATTTAAAGATTAAATCTAAAATCCTACTGTATATTTTTTCATAATTATAAATGGGTGATAAAGTTGATTGACAGTACTTCTTTTTTAATTACGTAGTATTATCCTATATAAAAATTTAAAAGTGTTGATTTTAATATAAGTTTCATATGGTTTTTGTATAGATCTCTTAGGTATTATTTATTTAATGACAAACACTTGTGTAAACCGGGTTTAGATGTATTAATTATGTAAACTCGATTACTGTTTAGTATATAAAAATTACTCTTTAGCACATAAATTGTTACTCTTCTAAATTAAAAAAATTACTCTTCAAATTCTTGTAAATCCTGATTTATCGATTACTTTTTATTACATGAAAATTTACTTTTTAGAGATATAAATTATTATTCTTCTGTATAAAAATTATTACTCTTCAAAGAGTAATTTTTTATATACTAAAAAGTAATATTAAAAAACAAGGCTTACATGTAAATCCGATTCTTATTTAATTTGGTCGTTTGTGGATTGTTGTATATTTTCCTTATTATGAATTTGTTATCTATTAGAATTTGTTTTATAGCTATCTTTCACATTTCTAGTACAGTTTTTTATTAGATTTATTGAATTTTAGGTGTATAACGACATAGCAAACTATTTAATAGGATGATACATACCGATATTTTAGGTATGATATGATATACCGAAATATTGGTAAGCATAAGGTATACTATTTTTTTATACCGAAATATCAGTATATCGAACTACGGTATACCGAAAGTTTAGGTAAGGTAACGGTATGATTTTTTATATACCGAAAATTACGGTACGGTATTTGGTATGACCAAAAATCTTCGGTATGGTCATACCGCCCACCCCTAGTTTGGAAGATGCTACTAGAAATCAACGGATTTATAAATCCAAGATTTTAAATCAATGGATTTCAAATCATGGATTTGATTTTGAATTTTTTTTATTTGTTTTTGAATGGATTTCAAATCCTTACTAAAATCGTGTCATTTGAAATACTTCCATTGTTGTGTAATTGATTATATTAATATATAAAAATATTACAAAAATTAATAAATTAATTAATATATATATATATATATATATATATATATATATATATATATATATATATATATATATTTTTTTTAACTCTACCTACCCCCTACCCACCCCCACTCCCCGTCCACCCACCCCCCTCAACCCCCCATACCCCCCCCCCCCCACTCCCAAAAAATAAATTTTCAAAATAAAATTTTTAATTTTTAATATTTGAATAATAAAAATCTTTCCACTCAGCCCTACCCCCTACCCACCCCCACCAACACCAGCCCCCACCCCAAAATTCTTTTAATAAAATTTTAGATTTGAATATTTAAATAATAAAAATATTACCATCCAACTTACCCCCTACCCACCCCCCACAACCCCAAAAATTTTTTTTTATAAAATTAATAAAATTATTACAACCCAACCTACCCCTTCCACCCACCCCCCACCCCACCCCACCCCAACCCACCCCAAAAAAATCTTAAAATAAAATTTTATATTTTATTTTTTAAATATTAAAATCTAATTTTTTTTTTTTTTAAAAAATTTGGTGGGTGGGGGTTGGTGAGTGGGAGTGGGGGTGGGGTGGGGTGGGATGGTAGGATTGGATGTTAATATTTTTATTATTTAAATTTCAAATCTAAAGTTTTGTATAAAAAAAAATGGGGTGGGGGGTGGTGTTGGGTGAGGGGGGTGGGTGGGTGGATAGGGGTAGGGCTGGGTTGTAATATTTTTATTATTCAAATATTAAAAATCTAAAATTTTATAAAAAAAAAGAATTGGGGATGGGGGTGGAAGGGGGGTGGGTAGGGGTAGATTAGGCGGTAGATTTCCTTCCAAAAAAAATATTTTTAATAAATTTTAATATTTCATATAATAAAATTTTATTATTTTTATTTAGTATATATAAAATTCTATTTTAAAAATAATTTTTGAATTATGGATTTGAAATCCTTTCAAAGATCCATAATTTATTCAAACAGTGGAATTCAAATGAATTGATTTAAAATCCAAGGAATTTAAAATCCACACATTTTCAAATCCATTGGATTTGAAATGACTCAATCCAAACACAACCTAATAATTTTTTTAATGTTAAAAAGTGACGAGGCAGCATGAGTCAATTTTTTTTAAAAATTTAAATTTAAGCTGACGTGTCAATTTTATGCTTTTCCGATCAAAATAGAGGGTTTTGTGACGGAATTTCATAATTATAATAATAATACTAAAGTGATACAAATATTTTTTGAAACAAAATTTAAAATATCAAATGGTCCGAAGAAAATAATTTTTAACTAGATACATACATCCGATTATACACAAACATTTGTCATTGGTATTTAGAATTTGAAATTTCTATACCCAACAAGTTTAGAAAAATATTTTTTTACCACTTTATAGTTTTCTACTCAAAATTAGATGAAAATACATACCAGTTCTTACTATAAATTTAGGATTTAAAACTCAACAACATTCATCTTAAAGCTCACTTTCTCATCTCGAAACTCTCTTTTCTTTTCTTTTTTAATCTTATTGATTGCTTATTTCGAAACTCATCTAACCATCTCGAAGCTCATCTTTTCTTCCATGATTGCTTTTCTCCAAATTCATTCCCTTATTTAGAAGATTAATGTTTTATCTCAAAGCTCCTTGTTTCATGTCACTCATCGTTTCATCTAGAAGCTCGTTTCTTCATCTTAGATTTTATTGTGTTATCTCAAAGCTCATTGAGATGAAGATCATTATCTTATTTGGAAGCTCATACGTCATAATTGCTTTCTAGATTTATGTCAAGAAGGTTTAATATTAGTCATTTATAAGATTATATATTTTTTCACGCTAAACCGATAAACATGAAATGCAAAACTGAAAATCCAAGTTCACCATGAATTTTGATGATACTTCAATACGTGAATACTCCATTGTGAAGTTCACACTATAAATGTGGTGGATCGCCCCATTTAGTAAAAGTTTTGGTGATATTCTGCTTCACCAATCACCATCTCTTGCAATGAGGTAGGTAATTTCCCAATGGAGATTATCGCACGATGAATTATAAATTCCTTTCTCAATGGTTCCAACATCAAATTATGGAATTTAAATCCACGATTTTAAATTAATTTATTTCAAATCATGTATTTGGAGTTGGATATTTTTTTAATTGTTTAAAAAAAATTCAAATTCTTAATAAAATGTTTTAATTTCCTCCCCACACCACGCACACTCGCCTCTTCCCCCCTCCACATTCTTAATGATGCCTCAGACTTCACTAATCCTTGCTAGGGATGTAACCAAACCAAACCGTTCGCGAACTATTCGAGTCTCGGTTTGATTAAATGTTCGTTCGAACTCGTTCGTTAACCTTAACGAGCCAAACCAAATTTGAATTTTGGGTTCGAATAGTTTATCAAACCAAACTCAAGCCTAAGGGTGTTCGGCTCGAAAGCTCGCGAACATATTCGTTTATAGGCTCGCTAATGGCTCGCAAACGCATTCGTAAATTTTATAGTTATTCTTTAAAATTATATATTATTATTTATTTATTAATATTCAATAATTAAATATTTTATATTAAACCACACAAATATGATAATAACTTAAGTGATTATTTAAATATTTAAATACTTTTTACCGCTTATTATTATATTTTGTTAGTTTGTTTATTTAATATTATGAGTAACATTAAATGTTTATAAACGAAACATTCTTTTAATATCCAGGCACAAAATTATTTAAATGTTCATGAAAATATATTAATAAACAAGTTACTTTATGTGTTCGTGAACATGTTCACGAGTCTTAACAAATAGTTTGAGTTCGAGCTCGAGTTCGATATTTTTTTTCTTGACGAGTTCGAGCTCGGGCTCGAGTTCGATAATTTCTTAAGAAACGATCCTCAAACCTAGTAGTGTTCGACTCGGCTCGATTCGATTACATCCCTAATCCTTGCCGGCCATTCAACAAAGACTTCACTTTAAAGCCTTCATCTTTAAATAATTAATTGCATGTGCTACTTAATTACATTACTTTGCTGCACTAATTAACTAATTAAACTCTATAGATTTACTATGATTAATTAACTAAGGAAGGAGAGGTTTCCCAATTACGGTGGGGTGAGTTTATGTTTTGCTTTAAAGTTGTCTCAACTTTACAAAATTGATATTAGTCATCAGTTCGAATCCCTATTCCACAGTGCTATCTTAGTGTTTCATAACTTGTTTTTTATTAAAATATTCTATGACCAATAAATTCTTATATACATGAAGATAATTTAGACATTGATTATAACATGTGGTAAGTATTTAATCGGTAAAATAAAATAAATGAAATAATATTGTGAAATAGGTAATTCCATTTTATATTTTTTAAAAATGTCGGCTATTCACACTCACGTATCACTAATTATCCACCTCACATAAATTCTTTCCCACTAAATACATCTCAAAATAGACAATTATAATCTTCTCTAAAATTTATAATAAAGGTGTTCGGTGCCAAACATAAAAGGCATGCAATTTTCAAAAGAAAGTGTTCGGCGAATTATAATCTTCTCTAAATTTTATAATAAAAGGTGTTCGGTGCCAAACATAAAAGGCTTGCAATTTTCAAAAGAAAGTGTTCGTCGCCGAACACAAAATTTTCAAAGTATAACGTCTTGTAGCCAAACAAATTATTTTATTCGACGCGGAACATATAATCATAAAATAAAATTCTAAGTATACAAGGGTTAAATATCCTATTCTTCAAGGACTACTTAATCTCAATGACTACTTAAGGTCACCAGTCAAATTTGGAAGAAGAGTTTATGAGTGGCTCGGTGTCGAAAATAACCAACTTATACAGCATGGGGAAATACTTGGTAATAGGAAACACATAAGAATTGCTTCGACAATTTGGATATAAACAAATTGGGTGATCTCTGGAATCATAGAAATAATGTCATTTTTAATGTGGAGGTCTCTAATCCAAATAAACTGATCAGCAACATCAAGGCCTGTACGTGGAATTGGTTTTCAGCAAATTAATCGAGTATTCTTCGTAACAAGAATTTTTTAGAATGGTGTAAACAGATACAAAGTTGCGTTCACATGTAAATTGATGTGGATATTACTTTCTACTTTCATATATAGATATATTGGTTAAGTGAAGGAATGGATTGACTTGATGAAGCTTCCAATTTCGCCATCCAACTATGCAGAAGCTTCCAATAGAGCCAATGCAAACACCTACTTATATAGAATAAACAATCAGATGTGATGAGAGTAATAACAAAAGCAATTAACATGAAAATTGATCAAGTAGAATATTTACAAACCGCCGCCCGTATTTTAAGTCATTGGCAAAAATGCCGTTTTATTTTATGGAGCTCTGATACAGCTTCTTTCATGTCTATCCTGCTTCTAGAAGATTCGGCACAGCACTTCAGAGCCAACTCCAGTACGGATGATACGCATCGCACTACTTTGCCCAAGCATCGATTGTTGGGATTTAGTAAGTTGGAATCCATAACCTCATGAGGTGCTCCTGGAAGATGGCTTTCAACCCACTTCTTTAAGCTCAAATCTCCTGCAAACATATCATCACTTGGTCTCTTTCTTGTAAATATTTCCATCAACATCACGCCGTAGCTGTACAAGTCACACCTTGTAGAAACCTGCCCTTCCAAACCATATTCTACAATAACAACAGTGGCTCATATGTCATACAAATTAATATGATGTTTGAGAGAACCAAATTAAACTGAAAAGTAGTGATGCAATTAATAAGAAGAGAAAATATTTACCTGGAGCAATGTAGCCTAGTGTTGCCAAGGTGGTAGTAATCATTATGCTCTCATCTCCTAACATTTTCGCAATCCCAAAATCAGTTACATGGGCGGTCATATCTTCATCTAGCAAGACATTACTAGGCTTCAAATCACAATGCGCAATCGGAGTTGAATACCCGTGGTGAAGATATTCCAATGCAGATGCAACATCAATCATTATATTCAACCTTTGCATCACATCCAAGCAGTAATTGTGGGAATACAACCATTTCTCAAGGTTTCCGTTGGGCATATATTCAAATATTATTGCCTTGAAATCTTCATTGGAGCAACTGCTTATGACTTTTGTCAAATTTCTGTGACGAATATTGCGTAGCACTTCACATTCGAGTTCAAAACTCTTGAAAGCAGTTTCTGCTTGCAGTTTAAAAACCTTGACAGCGATTAACTCACCATCTCTCAGAATTCCTTTGTAAACTGATCCAAAACTCCCAATGCCTATCAAATTGCTTTCATTCATATGCTCTGTTGCCTGCAGGATTTCATAATAAGATATTCTTTGAGGCAGAGCTAAAATCTGCTCATCAATTCCTGCAGCTCCCTTGTCTTTCCTTCGGTATCTTGTGAAGATAAAGATCAAAGAGACAATGGTAACAAGCCCAACCATTCCAGCAAGAATAAATAGAGCTAATTTCACCTTCTGCCGCCTTGATCTATGATGGGGAACACGGCAAGGCGATACATGAAATCTCTGCACTCCACATAAAACCCCATTAACCATGAAAGAATCCATAGTGAAGTTTCTAAATGGACCACCAGTAGGAATTTCCCCACTTAGGGAATTGAAAGAGACATTTAAGTGGGCAAGGTATTTGAGTTTCTCAATGGAATTCGGGATGGGGCCAGAAAGGTTATTGTAAGAGAAATCTAGAGATATCAAACTGATCATGCTCCCCACAGACGTAGGTATCAAACCATCCAGCCTGTTACGTGCAATAGACAGATTAACCAAAGTTCGTAATTTCCCAATGGTGCTTGGGATGGACCCAGAAAATTGGTTCATTGACAAATTGATATAGATTGCCGCCACTAAATTACCTACTTGTGGAGGTAATTTTCCAATCAAAGAATTGTCAGATAGGTCTAGCCTAATCAAATCTGTGAGCTGCCACAAGCTTGGGGGTATGGTTGAATTCAACCTCCCATTTTGTTTTCAGAAAGGTATAATCCTTGAACCTTATGCAGAGCTTTGACAGTCTGGGGAATGTTACCAGATAATTCATTTCCACGTAAGTCAAGTTCGATCAAAGAGCTCAAATTTCCAACATCAGCAGGAACGTTACCCCTAATTTTGGAACTATAGGCAATAAAGTGCTGCAAAGAGGAAGATAAATTCCCAATGGAATCTGGAATGACACCTCCTAGAGGATTACCAGCAATTCCGAGACGCTTTAAAGATGTGCAACTAGTTAAGGAAGTAATGAAGCTTAATTCAGAAGGAGATGATGATTCGGCCTTTAGATTGTTCTCACTCAACATAAGATACTCGAGACGTCTTAGGTTTCCGATAGATTGAGGGATAAAACCATTAAAGTTGTTAAAACCGAGTTCAAGAGTGTTGAGTGAAGAACAGTTAGAAATGGAGTGAGGTATTGGTCCAGTGAGTGAATTATTAGCCACGTAAAGTCCTTCGAGAAGTGGGGAAGCATAGCACAGATTTTTTGGCAGGGTTCCCGATAAATATGCATTGTCATCAAGTGAAAGAATTCCAAGGGTTGAGATATTAAAGAGCTCCGGGGGAATCAAACCTGTCAAGGAATTGTAATCTAAGTTTAAATACTCCAGATTGTAAAGTTGGGCGATTTCCTTTGGGATAACACCTGGAAAAGTGAATTAAAAAGATGTAGTAAGCAGTACTGGAAATACAAACTACTGAGGAATTAGCATTTTTGGTCCAACACTCTGCAAAATGGTCCCAACACTCTGCTAATTCCTCGGAAAGTACTGGTGTATAAAATAGAAAAAAAAACAAATATATAGTATATATTATTGAAGAATACCAATTAAATTGTTGTGTGCGAGAGAAAGATATCCTAGAGAGGTTATGTTTCCGATTTGTGGTGGAATTTGGCCAGTGAAGGAATTGTAAGAGAGCGAGAGCATTATAAGTTGTGAGCAGTTGGATATAGTCGATGGAATGTGGCCGCTCAACCGATTCCAAGAAAGGTAAATCCCTTGGAGAAGTGGTAGATTAGCACACATCATGTCGACGGGAAGACCCCCACTGAGTTGATTTGATGTGAAAGCAATGGCTTGGAGTGTTGATATGTTGAATATGGCAGGTGGTATGCCACCTGTCATCTGATTGTATTGTATATCCAGATATAGCAGATTGTGAAGTCCTCCCAACTCCATGGGAATTTCTCCTCGCAGAGAATTGAAAGTAAGACTAAAAATCTGCAGATTTGTCAAATTAGAGAGGGATGGTGGGATGAAACCTGAAAAGCTGTTATTCTGCAGCCTCAATTCCTCCAGTCTTGATAAAACTCCCAAAGACGATGGAATCTCTCCAATCAAGTCATTAACTTGGAGATACACCAACTTGAGGCGACGAAGGAGAGACAGGTGCTGCGGCAAAGCGCCAGTGAATAGATTATAGGAGAGGTCGAGTGAAACCAGGAAAGAGAGGTTCCCCAGTTGCGGTGGAATGGTGCCGGAGAGGCCCATGTTGGAAAGATTCAGCACGGCCACTCTGTGGTGGCGCAAGCTGCAGGTGACTCCGATCCAACTGCAAACGGAGATGCTTGAATTCATCCAGTTTGTGGCGAGTGAGAGATGAGGGTCTCCGGTGATGTGAGATTTTAGAGACACAAGAGCGGAGTGGTCGGTGAGAAGGCTGGACGATGCTGCTTTAGGGAATAATTGGGAAGTGATAATTAGGAGTGAATATGCAAATATGATGCATTTAGTGATCTCCATAGATGCATGCAAATGCATATGATCACAATCCTAGCTAGTTTCAAATTTATACTAGAATTAGGACTAAGTTATCCTAAAGATTAAATTGTTCCTCAGTATAATTTTAGTTAACATAAATTTAAGGTCTGAGAGTGAAACGACATATCGATAACGACACCCACATTCCATCCACAAAGAATGTTGTATGGTGGCATTAACAGTAGTGTTGAAATGGAAAAACATGGAAATTTTTGGACAGCACAAACTTGTCAGTGGATGCCATCATGAGGTATCTATCTTCCGCTTTCCACAACTCTGAATAATCATATGGATCCACTAATAAACATGCTTAGATAACCAGTTTTCCAATATTTAAGCCTCTTCTCTTTTTGCTCTTTAATTCATTGCATCATTTGTGATTTCTGATAGTGATATTCTATAAATTGTTTCTATTTTATTTAAATTAATTAATAGGAAAATCCCTAAACAAAAAATGCAATAAATCCTAATAGAAAATAATATACCCAAATATGGCATAGCATTTAAACCGGAATGATGTGCTCTAAGCAACAAGAGTAAATAATACTCCAAGTAATAAATAAATAAATAAACACCTCTTTATCTCTCACTCAAAAGATGAACCCAAAATACCTGCAACCTTTGCTGGGTAGTGCCGATGTGAGGTTTTCCAGAAAGTCCATTCCCAACTCCATTTTAAACCTTTTCACCAGACCACCCAACTCTGATCAGCATATAATCTTGATAGATGTAGACCATTAATGTAGATTGATTGAATTATGGTTCTTCAATTTGGGGTTGATCAATTCTCAAACTCCTAATTAAAGATAATTGGGCTTTCCCCTTTAATTTTTTTGTTTTATTTTTAGGATTTTAATTAAGTTACTCCCTTTGTTTTAAAAAAAAAAATTACTTTTTCGTCCCATATATTTTTACCAATTTTCATTTTGGACAGCTACGATATATAAACTCACTTTTTACATTTTATTCAATTAACCATTTTACATATTTTTTTACACTTTATTCATCATTCTCAACAACTTTATTTACTTTTTTATTTAAATTACTAATTTAACACTTCTTAATTTCTATTCCCGTATAAATGGGTAAAAATTTCTGGGACGAAGGGAATATTTTTTTTAAATTTATTTCATATTTTTAATGGTATTTTAAGAATTTTTTAATTTTAAAAAGTGATGTGCAGCATGAGTCAATTTTTTTTAAATTTAAATATAAGCTGACGTGTCAATTTTGTTGGTGGAATTTCAAAAGGAGTGACACATCAACTGACCTCGTCGGTTTCTTCAAATTGTAGCACAACGTGGATGGTACAAGATGATTTTCCGATCAAAATAGAGGGTTTCGTGAACAGAATTTCATAATTATAAATACAAATATATTTTTTAAAACTGAATTTTAAATATCAAATGGTTCCGAAGAAAATAATTTTTAACTAGATACATACATCCGATTATACACAAACGTTTGTCATTAGTATTTAGACCTTGAATTTCTATATATACCCAACAAAGTTTAGAAAAATATTTTTTACCCACTTTAGACGAAATGAAGTTTTCTACTCAAAATTAGATGAAAAGACATACCAGTTCTTATCATAAATTTAGGCCTTAAAACTCAAAACCTTCATCTTAAAGCTCACTTTCTCATCTCGAAACTCTTTTTTTTTAATCTCGTTGATTGCTTATTTCGAAACTCATTTAACCATCTCGAAACTCTTTTTTTTTCTTCCATGATTGCTTATATCGAAATTCATTCCCTTATTTAGAAGCTTAATGTTTCATCTCAAAGCTCCTTGTTCCATGTCGCTTATCGTCTCATCTCGAAGCTCGTTTCTTCATCTCAAATTTTATTGTGTTATTTCAAAGCTCATTGAGATGAAGATCATTATCTTATCTCGAAGCTCATATGTCATAATTGTTTTCTAGATTTTTTTCATGAAGGTTTAATAGTCATTTATAAAATTATATTTTTTCACACTATACCGATAAACATGAAATGTAAAACCAAAAATCCAAGTTGACCATGAATTTTGATGATAATTCAATACGTGAATACTCCGTTGTGAAGTATTCACACTAAAAATTTGGTGGGCCGAACTATTTAGTAAAAGTTTTGGTGATATTCTGCATCACCATCTCTTGCAATGAGGTAGGTAATTTCCCAAAAGTGAGTCTCTTGTGCGTCCGGGCACACGGATTTAGATCTGTACCCCTTTGCAATTTCTGTACCCTTTTACAATTTAAATTCTCTAACAATACATAGATTTAAATAGAATAGGGAGGGGAATGGTTGTGTTCACATGAGGACATGGATCGTGCCCCCGGTGCGCATGGGCTTTTGCCATTTCCCAATGGAGATTATACAGGATGAAGTATAAATTCCTTTCTCAAATTCTTAGTATATGTTTGATTCCAACATCAAATTATGGAATTTAAATCCACGATTTTAAATGAATTTATTTCATGTATTTGGAGTTGATATTTTTTTAATTGTTTCAAAAAAAAATTCAAATTCTTAATAAAATATTTTAATTTCCTCCCCACACCCGCCTCTTTCCCCCTCCACAATCTTAATAAATCCATTTTTGCAAGTGGAATAATAATCCTTGCCGGCTATTCAACAAAGCCTTCACCACTCAACACAAATCCCCTATTTCACTCTATATTCCATCTCCTATTCCACTCAACTCAATAAATGACACATCACCCATTTCTTACATCATTTATTTTTAAAATGGGTGATGTGTCATCTTTTCATCCCCTTGGAATAGGGGATGGAACACCCCATGGAATAGGGGATCCCAAATGTCACTTTAAAGCCTTCATCTTTAAATAATTGCATGTGCTACTTAATTACATTACTTTGCTGCACTAATTAACTAATTAAACTCTATAGATTTACTATGATTAATTAATTAAGGAAGGAGAGGTTTCCCAATTACGGCTCAACTTTACAAAATTGATAGTAGTCATCGGTTCGAATCCCTATTCCACAATTTAGCTTGGTATTTCATAACTTGTTTTTTATTAAAATATTATTAATGATCAATAAATCTTTATACACGTGGTAATAATTTAGGAATTCATCATAACATGGTAAGTATTATTTTTTTTAACAAACAAACTTCATTAAAATCACTGGAAACAGCCAATACTGATTGACAAAGAAAGTCCAGAATAATGGACCGATGTGTTTCAATCGAAACATTACATTTAGCATAGGATGCTAGGGCATGGGCAACATAGTTTTGGGAACGAGGTGTCCAAAAAACACCCGTGCAAGTTGATGTAGGGGAAAGAGTATTAACATCTTTAAGAATTTGAATACACGTAGATGAGCCATCAATATCCAACTTTGCTGCAATGATAACAGAAGCGGCATCACCAATGAGCGAGAAATCCTTGATATTTAGACATTTAGTAAGAAACACAGCTTCCCAAAGTTCTAAAAATTCAGCAGTCTCTGAACATGAAATGCCATGAAACACTTTAGCAAAATCATGAATGAACGAACCATTATCAGCCTCAACATATATCCCAACAGTGGCATTGCAGTGGCGAAGAGAGACTGCACCATCAAAAAAGACTTTTATGCCTGAAGGAGGGAGCAGATCATTTGGGTACAAGTAGTTAAGAGCTCGTTCAGGCCATTCCCTAGCTTTTTGAAAGTCTCGAAGAAGAGCTATTGCGTAAGTCACAAGAGAATGACAGTCAATGGGTTTGTTGCTGAACACCTTTTTATTTCTATACCACCATATTGCGTTGCAGATCATGGCAAAGAGCTCGAGTTCATTCTTGCTGCTAGCAAAGATAACATCTTTATGTTGGGTTTATTCGCCCAGGAAGCCGGGCCCACTCAATCCACTAGCATGATATTGTCCGCTTTGGGCCGCCCACTGGCCCGCACGGTTTTACCACTTCGAGCATCACGCCCAAAAGGCCTCATGCTAGGGATAGTCCTGATTAGCCATTTTGTAGTAGGGATGACCAATTAAAATAATTTATTGAACCATAGGGAAGTAGGTACTAGTGCTTAAGCGATCTCACGTTTCTCGTAATTTTATAGAGACGAATCATCAATAGAGTGATTGATCAAACAAGTGAATAGAAGTAATCAAAGTAAGCAAGCAAGCAATGATCAACAAACAAGATTGAATGATGAAGGGTGGTTTACCAAATTGATTAAAAGTGAGATTAACAACATTCAAAAAGTGGAAATCCTAGGATACATGCATCAAATTCATATGAGTCATGGGTATTAGAATAAGGGCCAACACTAAGTTCACCTAAACTCATTCTCGAGATGAATAGGATCTTAATCTTAATAAGCACAAATGATTGGTTCTCATTCAAATAATTCCAACTAGGTACTAAGCTTGAATTAAGAGTCCCTTCACATGATTAATCAATTTCTCAATCAAACCAACCATATGTCCTATCAAAGGGTTCTAAACTCTAAAGGATTTCTCAATCTCTTTACAATTTATAATGCACATGAAGTGTTTGATGAAATGATTCACTCAATTATCCTAAGCACATAATTGAATTCTCAATCTAATCACATATTTAGAACAACTAAACACACAAATCATCATAAACCTCAAGATCTAGAAAATCAATGATAGAAGAAAATCAATTAACCCAATCAACATATAAATTTAAATACATAGATCCCAAAATTATCCAACAACTATCATGTTGCTAATCTCACAAGGGAGATTAGCTGTTTGACTATTTTTCAATAGTACTCACGAGCAAGAATACTCGATCATTGTAGTAGTATATCCCAAGAAAAATTATCAATCCAACAAGGAGTTATGTTCGGACTAGCAAAGTACGTGAGCTCATGTTCATGTTATTTTTATAAGGATGATAAAGGTTTTGAAAGGTTGATAAAGAAATAAACAATCAAAGCAAGAAGCAAGCAAGATAGCAAATAAGAAATGACAAATAAATAAGATTAACAAGAAAAGAGAATGGGTGCTAGAGTTCAAGTAATGAAAAACATGGGATCAGAAACATCCAAGCATACTCAATTCATATTACATGCAAAAGGAATTCAACTCAATTGATGTAGATTAAGGGTGATCACGATTATATCCTAAGCTCCCTTTCAGGTTACAAAGGTTGTTGATCCACTAAAGACTCCCAAAAGCACTTAAGATCAAAGCCCAATATTAACCCCTTCCATCTAGGTACTAGTTAGATTAAACTCTCCCTTTTTGTGTACTAAGGCCAACGATGGATTGGTTCCCCTCATCGAATTTAGATATCCTTTTGGTCAAACCCAAACTCAATGTCTATTCATGCATTTCTAATACTTAAGAGGGTCGTTTTCGTCTTACTCCAAGCAATATACACATGAACATTATAATAGCACTTAATTATCATAAATCATCCATTGATCAACAATCCATTAAACCAATAATCATTCATGAATAACAAACCATGCCATCACAACATCAAATCAATTAAAGCCCATGAATAGAAACCAACATCAATTAAATCAAAAACTAATTTAATCCACATGATAATATAAATCTAATATGTTCTTCATGTCCCTAATCCCACTAGAGGGATTAGCCTAACATGATTATGGTAACGAAACACATAAATGATTCATTACACATATCCATAGTCTTAGATCCAAAAGAAAATAAAAAGAGATGTAAATCTTCCCTAGCAATTTCTTGTAGAGAATCTTCAATACTCATTGATCTTCCACTCTAGCTCTTGATATCTTGAGATCTCTCACACCCAATGGAAGAAATGAAGATTTGGTGGAGATTTGATGGAGATGATGAAGATAGATCAAGATGGATGAAGGTGGATGGAGATGGTGGTGGAAAATGGAAGAAAAGGTGTGTGATGTGTGTGTAGGAGATAGGAAATCAGATCTGATCTCTCAAAATGTTGAAATGGGGTCTATTTATACCCCATGTGGGCCTTCTAGAAGATTTCAGCAATTTTCTGCGTTTTTTACCCAGCACGAGTCGTGCGACGCAACACGGCCATAAGGTGGCCGTGTCGTGTGAGTTGATGCTCCCGCACGGCCTCTTCTTACAGGCCCGTGTCGGCTACACGGCTCGTGCGGCCGACACGACTCGTGCGACTGAACACGGCCTTAAGGTGCCCGTGTTGAATGAGTTGGTGTCGCCACACAGCCACATGCTACAGGGCCGTGTTGGCTACACGGCCCGTGTTGGTGCTGGCTCCTGTATTTCTTCACTGTTTTGGCTCGTTCTCCCTCGTTTCAACTCCGAATTGAGATCCACTTTTTTCTACGTCTTTCTTATCATATCTAGCATCCAATAAAAAGTGAAAACATTAAGTTTAAGCTCATTTACACACATTTCAATAAAAACACAAAACACCACCAAATAGTTCAAAAATACGGGAAAAGAACTACGAAAATGGACATAAAAAGACACTAAAATCTAGGTGAAAATAACGACAATCATTAGCCTACCATATTCATAAAGAAATTAACATAGACAATTAAATCCTTACAAATCATGATAAACTGTGAGGTTTAATACAAAGATTGAATGAAAACTCCCTTGATCTATCTTCAATGGTGATCTCCTTCCCTTCTTTACACTTTCCTCTCTTCTTTGATCCTTTTCCTTCACTTTGATGTAGAAATTGATGGTGGGATGATGGTAGATCCAAAGGATGATGAATGGATGAAGATGATGGTGTAAAATGGAGAGAATTATGTGTGATGTGTGTGTGGAAGCTCTGAATTTCGGATCCCCATCAAAATATTGAAGTATTGGGTATTTATACCCCTTAGGAAGCTTCTAGAAGGATTCTAATTTTTTACCAGGTTTATACACGACACGAGTCGTGTGCTGCAACACGGCCACAGGGTGGCCGTGTTGTGTGAATTGATGTCGGTGCACGGCCATTCTGGACAGACCCGTGTTGGCTACACGGTCGTGTGCTGCGACACAGCTCGTGCACCCGACACGGCCAGCCGTGTTGTTGCTGCCCTGTTTCCTTCACCGTTTTAGCTCGTTCTCCCTCGTTTCAACTCCGAATTGAGATATGCTTTTTCCTACGTCTTCCTTATCATGTCTAGCATCCATTAAAAACTAAAAATCATAGGTTCAAGCTCATTCACACACATTTCAATAAAAACACAAAACACAACCAAATAACACATAAATACGGATAAAATAATACGAAAATATACATAAAAAGACACTAAAATTTAGGTGAAAATATCACTCATCAAGTCCATCCCTCAATTATAAACCCACAACCTTCCCCATGTCTAACCGATGTGGGACTTTGGTTGACACCCAACCAACATTTCCCCCTCAAACAAAGTCCCGCAGCTAGACCATCCAGTTTGAGGTCCGAACATCCCACCAACCCCGGGTTGGGCCGATTAAGTCTGGGGCCTGGCTCTGATACCACTTGTTGGGTTTATCCGCCCAGGGAGCCGGGCCCACTCAATCCACTAGCATGATATTGTCCACTTTGGGCCGCCCACTGGCCCGCACGGTTTTACCACTCTGGGCATCACGCCCAAAAGGCCTCATGCTAGGGAGACCATCCCTCATTTATAAAACCACAGCCTTCCCCATGTCTAACCGATGTGGGACTTTGGTTGACACCCAATCAACATTTCCCCTTCAAACAAAGTCCCGCAGCTAGACCATCCAGTTTGAGGTCCGAACATCCCATCATCTGTGCGGTTAAGTCTGGGGTCTGGCTCTGATACCACTTGTTGGGTTTATACGGCCCCTAGTATAGTCAGGCCAACTCAATCCACTAGCATGATATTGTCCGCTTTGGGCCGCCCACTAGCCCGCACGGTTTTACCACTATGGGCATCACGCCCAAAAGACCTCATGCTAGGGAGAGTCCATCCCACATTTATAAACCCTCCGCCATCCCCACGTCTAATCGATGTGGGACTTTGGTTGACACCCAACCAACATTTCCCCCTCAAACAAAGTCCCGCAGCTAGACCATCCAGTTTGAGGTCCGAAAATTCCACCAACCCCGGGCTGGGCCGGTTAAGTCTAGGGTCTGGCTCTGATACCACTTGTTGGGTTTATCCGCCTATGGAGCCGAGCCCACTCAATCCACTAGCATGATATTGTCCGCCTTGGGCTGCCCACTGGCCCGCACAGTTTTACCACTTCGGGCATCACGCCCAAAAGGCCTCATGCTAGGGAGAGTCCATCCCTCATTTATAAAACTATCGCCATCCCCACTTCTAACTGATGTGGGACTTTGGTTAACACCCAACCAACATTTCTCCCTTTCCAATTATGTGGAGAGACTAGCCATTCCGGCTATCACACGACATACCTCGAGCTTCTCTCTAGGCAATGCCTTCGTCATCATGTCAGCACCATTATCATCTGTATGAATCTTTTCAAGCTCAAGCAACTTATCATTGATGACATCCCTCATCCAATGATATCTCACGTGAATATGCTTCGATCTTGAATGAAATGCAGCATTCTTGCTGAGATGGATAGCACTCTGACTATCACAAAATACTGCATACCTCTCTTGCTTCAATCCAATCTCCTCCATAAACATTTTGAACCATAACACCTCTTTGCATGCTTCCGTTGCAGCGATGTACTCTGATTCTATTGTGGAGAGTGCAAAACACTTTTGCAATCTTGATTGCCATGACACAGCGCCACCTGCGAATGTCACTAGGTAAGCAGAAATTGATTTTTTTGGTGTCCACATCAGATCCCATATCTGAATCAGTGTAGCCAACTAACTCGAGCTTCCTACCTCCAAAGGTGAGTCTCAAACTAGACGTACCTCGTAGATATCTCATTATCCACTTCACAATATTCCAATGCTCCTTTCCCGGATTAGACAAATAACGGCTAACAACACCAACTGCATGAGCTATGTCTGGCCTCGTACACACCATTGCATACATCAAGCTTCCCATAGCTGAAGCATATGGGACTCTTCTCATTGCTTCCTTCTCTTCATCGCTTGAAGGACTATGATGAGCACCAAGCTTAAAATGAGTGGCAATAGGAGAACTAACCACTTTAGCTTTGCTCATATTGAATTTCTCAAGCACTTTCTCAATATACTTCTCATGTGACAAGTGCAGCTTCTTGTTTGCTCTATCTCAGGTGATGTTAATACCAAGGATTTTCTTTGCTGGCCCCAAATCCTTCATGGCAAAGGATTTGCTCAACTGTTTCTTCAACCTGTCAATTCTTGAAACATTCCTGCCAACAATCAATATATCATCAACATACAGTAATAATATAATGAAATCATCATCCGAGAACTTCTGAACAAACACACAATGATCAAAAATAGTTTTTTGGAAGCATTGCTTCCCCATAACTGACTCAAATCTCTGATACCACTTGTTGGGTTTTGCTTGTTCACAATTCTGCATGTGTCCCCAAGTGTAGGGAATCAATTGTAGCTCCACGTGTGACCAAGTCAAAAATAATAATATCGTTCCCCAAAGATAATTATAGATCTACTATTTAATCTAATTATGACTATTCTAATTTAAGACAAATCTGGCTTTGTTTTAGAGCATTACTAAAAATAATAATGCAGCAAATAATTAAATAAGGAAAGTATTCAAGAGAGAAGATAGATAACACTAGGTAATCCAGTTAAATTGGTCAAATCAAGTCAATAGACAATCGGTTAGAATCCCTGCAGTTCTTATGAAAGCATCACTTAATTATGTTAAACCCCTTTGGTCAAGTAAACTTAACACATAAATCTGGTTCAAACCCTCAGATGCAGAAGAATGATTCCTACTCCCTTTCTAGGTACTTAAGAATTCATCCCAAATTTCCACCTAACAATCTAAGATAGAAATATTAAGTGTCCAATATTAATAATTTTAATGAATAAAGGTTATATGGTTAATTCTCATTTACCCATAACAGGTTGACAAATACCTTGACCTCCAAAACACAAGCAATAAGCATAAGCATGCAATAGGTATTGACATGCACTTGAATAAGGACAAATCATATAAGACAAAATATAAGTCTCAAATCAAAGCATTAATAAAGGAATAAGTATATTGCAGGTATCCAACCTTAAATCTAGATCATTAATTTAAACCAATTCAACCTTCAAAACCTAACACTATCCAAGAAGTACTAGCCCATGGTGTTACAAGAAACACCCATGGTTAGGTAAGAAAACAATCCCATAGGTCTATTATTCAAAATAAAGAAAGTAAGAATAAGAAAAATCCTAGTTATGGGGTGATCCTTTGTTCTTTCCTCCGTGATTCTGAACCTCCTTGTTCTCCTTTTCAAGTAAGCAATACTGATGAACTCCCCGGGATGGGTGGATGGGATGGTATGTAGGGTTGTGGAGAGTTGTGTGGAATTATGAGGAGTTATGGAATTAGGGTTTGGAACACCCCAAGGACTCATTTTATAGTACAGAATTGATCCTCCTCGAATTCTGACTTGACAGTGGGCTTTTTCACGTTAAAAATACGAACGGGCCGAAAAAACAACGAAACGAAGAAACTGGGCCTGCTGGGACACTGCACGAGTCGTGCCACATATGGCACGAGTCGTGCGGCTCATGATGGCAGCATTTCTCGGCAGCAGCTGTGCGGGGCGCGACGCGCGTGTCTCGGCGGACTTCGGCGGCTCTCGACGGGCGCGCTCGGTAGCTCTAGGTGCT
The DNA here is from genome assembly GCA_023678885.1 of Pogostemon cablin. Taxonomy (NCBI): domain Eukaryota; kingdom Viridiplantae; phylum Streptophyta; class Magnoliopsida; order Lamiales; family Lamiaceae; genus Pogostemon; species Pogostemon cablin. Next base: position 2,528,687 of record CM042973.1, read on the forward strand.
CGTGCTCGGCGGTACTTGTGGGTGCCTCTCGGCAGCTCCCGGCGGCTCGTGCTCGGCGGTCGTGCGGGCGCCTCTCGGCAGCGCTTGCGGCACGACCTACCGAGCATTTGCGGCACGATGGCTCCTCCTGGCCGGCACGAGTCGTGCCGGCTATTCTTTCTCCCGACTTTGTTCCTACTTTATTTCCGACTTCCGCTTTTACTCTTTTTACCACATTTTCCACCTGAAAACACGAAATAACACCTCACGTGCATCTGAAACACAAATTTATGCAATTCTACCACAAGATGCTCAAATACGGATATAAATCCCACAACACGGTGCTAAATCGGACTCTAAAATACACAGATTTTCACACTAATCAAACCCCCAAACTTAAGATATTGTTCATCCCCGAACAATGAAAAAGAACAAAGAAGAAGAAAATTAGTGTGTAAATCTAAGGGAAACAAGGGATATAACAACTAAGCCCTTCAAAAGATACTCATCATCAACTCCGGTCATGCACTCTCATCACATGCAATAATTCATTCATAGCATACAAGTTAAGACAACCACCACCAATTATAATGCTCCATCAACTTATTCTCACTGGAAGTATATCACTCTCACTCAAGTGTAAAAGATGTACACTTATAAGGTATGGTGTTTACGCTCACATTCAATTCAAGTGCATGCGTAACCATAAGCTTGCCAAACATCTCCAACTCTCCACCACTTAAAGTATGATTCGACAATGGGATCAAAAAGGACTTTTACTAGGATGTAACGTTGGCTCTTTGGTAAGGGTAGGAAACATATGGACAAAGTAACTCAATTAGTAGAGAATTAAAACCGTAGATCTTTTGTACTGCAGATCTTAACACTTCAAGGCTATCCAGCTTCATGCTCTTCTAATTTTCTTTTTCTCTCATTTCCTTCAAGCTTCAACATACTTTTTTCCTTTCTTTTTCTTCTTTTTTTTTTCCTTTTCTCGAGGTACCAGTTTCGGGCACTACCTCTCTTTTCTCGGGGTACCAGTTTCGGGCACTACCCCTAAGTAATTTATTTTTCAACTCATATTTTTTAGCTCATAATCACTTGTACAGCTCCAAATATTTTACTCCTTCCAAACTCCATGAAAATCAACTCACACACTTTGACAACATTTTCTCCACTAAATATAGGAATTTAAGGCTCAAATAGGATATCAAAGTGGCTATCTTCGTAGGTTGCCAAAGAAATAAAGCTTTTAGGCTCAAATGGCTAACTACGGATATATAATTATTTGGTGGGAAATTATTTGGCAAAGTGACTCATAAAAATCAAAGATGGCCTAAAATCATCTCCCATTATCTAACATAACACGCGTTCTCAAGTAAGACAAAAGACAAGTTCTAGAATACACACACAAGAACGATACTCACCAGAAAGAAATATCATGTGTTTATGTACATGATCTAAAGGCTCAAAATCTCACATGGGTTTTAACAAGTAACAGAGCACTCTTCATGGTAAGTAATATCTCACAAGTACACTTAGAACTTCATACCACAATATAACTTAAATACAATTCCATCATCAATTTCAAAAGCATATGAATTTCTGGCAAAAATCTAGAAAATAATCATATACTAAGCACACAATCAGAGACTCAAACTATAAGTACCTCTACTACTAGATACCATCCTCCACAATGCAAATCAAAAGTGCAAACTGACCAAAATTCGAAGTTTGAAAACTTACCTGAAACGTCGCACGACCTCCGCACGACTCTGAACTTAGTCGCATTTCCAGTGAATGTGTAGAGTAAGAGACTCTATAGTCGAGTAAACGCGTGACCAAGTACAAAATTTATAGTAAAGTCGTCCCAAGGGAAAAGTAAACTTTAAGTTGTATCCGGATTCTCCATTGATTTGTGTTTTGTAAGGATTATCAAGATAAGGTTTGATTTAACAACTATGATTACTCTATCAATTAACTAATGAACTAGACAAGCAACTAAAGATAACAAATATCAATCAAATCAAGTAACAAGATGAGATGGAATGAATGAAATGTATCTAAGAAGAGAGCAAGGCTAGCAACATCATGGACAAGGTCTTATGTAGACTCACACACACACATGCATTAATGACTTTCAAGTTATGATATTAAGGGCAATCACGATTGTACCCCTAACCCCTATGGCCAAGGTGATTAGGTTCTCAACTCTTTTACAAGTTTAAATTCCCTAGGATTGTCTTACTCTCAATTCCCTCATGGGTACTATGATCATAAGTTGGTTCCCCTCACTAGTTCATCACTAATGTTCTATCATAAGGTTCTAAGCACTTGGAGGGAATGACTTTCCTCCCCTCATACTAACTAAGTCACCTCATACAATCAATGATTCAATTAAACCACTACACATAATATTGGAATGACCATCCTAACACTATGCATAGAGAATTTAACCACACAAATCATGCATCAAATGAGAATAAGCATTCATGATAGAAAATATTCATAACAATCATTTCATCAAACATGTGGTGTGCAAAATCTACATAATCCCTAACCACTCATATTGCTAGCCTCACTTGAGGACTAGCCACCAATATTCATTACAAATTGACTACAATCCAATTCAAGCTCCATATGAGCAATATAATGAAGAAAGTAGCAAAATAAAAGAGATTGAGCTTCCCCTTGAAGGTAGACTCCTTCTTCCTTGATCATGCCAAATTCTTCAAACAAATCTGATTTCCTCTTCTTAGATGATGGAATGGATGGATGTATGGATGGATTTGAGGAGATCAAGTGGTTTGAATGGATGAAGTGAAGGATGGAAGAGATGGAGATGAATGTGTGTGATTTAGGTGTTTAGTGTGTGTGGAAACTGATCCCAAATGATTCCTCTCTCTAATTTGTGATCAAAACATGTATTTATACCCATGGAACCTTCTAGAACACCTGCAGCTTTTAATTTTGACGTTGGACCGGACACGACTCGTGTTGCGTAACACGGGCACGAGGTGCTCGTGTTGGACGAGTTGGTGCCTTCGCACAGCCTTCGCTTACAGGCCCGCGTTGCTGACACGGCTCGTGCTGCGCAGCTCGACTCGTGTTGCAGTACACGGGCACAGGGTGCCCGTGTTGGATGAGTTGATGCCCGCGCACGGCCATTCTGGACAGGCCCGTGCGCGGCACACGACCCGTGCTGCTCCTCTTCTTCGTTTCATCTCCCGTCTCCGTTTTTGCTCCGTTTTTTACCTGTTTCACATATATTTAAACCCATTTTCACACTTTTGTCCACCTATACACATTTCTCCAAATTAATACAAAATTCCACCAAAAGTTTTACAAATACGGATAAAAACATACGAAAATTCACCAATAAAGACACTAAAACCTAGGTGAAAATGACGACGATCAACCCCCCAAACTTAAAGTGTTGTTCGTCCTCGAACAACGAAAAATGATAAACAAGAGGAGAAATTCTCACCTAGAAAAACATCTAACGAACATAAACCACAACGCACCATAAACAATAAGGACTACAAAATCAAGTTAAGTATCCCTACATAATCAAACTTATAACATGAAAGATTAACAAGTTCAATCTTAAGCATGACAAGAGAGTAATCAAATCCCTTTCAATCCAAGCCTCTCATAGGATATCAAATTCACTCAACATTCTTTGAAGTAAGGTTTTGAACAACATTCATCAACCGGTTAGAACCGACTCACCATAGGCTTGCTCATGGACTATGTTCACAAGCCACCCTAGTTTCAATAAGTGATCAAAAAGGTCTTTATCTTAGGATGTAATATTTAGGCTCTTTGGTAAGGTAGGAAACTTTGGATAATAGTGACTATTCAAGTGTGGTTAATCGAAGAGATGATTCTTTTCTTTCAACTTCCTCACTTTCATGCTTCCTTTCTTTCTTCCTTTCATCACAAGCACTATTCATTATCATTCCTTAAATTTCTTGAGCTTCTTTTGAATGGCACATTTCTTTTCTTTGACTTTTGTATTCCTTGAGCATATATTTTTATTTTGCTCCTTTTTCACTTTTGTTGAAATTGCACTTTGCTTTTATCTTAAGCTCTTTCATCCTTTTTCTTGACTCAACCTTTCTTCCATTTACTTGCACATTTTTCCACATCTTCCCTTGTAAACCATCATCATCCTCAATTACCCACATATAGGTTATATATATAAGGCTTAAGTGGGTTTTCAAGGCTTGTAATGTGCTTATATCACAAGAAATAGGCTCAAAGTGGCTTACTAAGGATAATGTTTTTGGTAAGGAAATTTTTGGCTATGACTTCACTTAACAAGAATGGCCTAAGATCATTTCACGAATTTCAACCATTCGGGCTTCGTTCCTATAGTTCAAGAGCAAATTCTAGTTTGTCTAAGTTCAACAGGTCCTCTCATCAAGAATTAACCATGGAGGCACGGTTGAGGCTCAACTCTCACAAGCTTTTGCTTGGACCAAAAGAAACTCAATTAACCTTCATACTTCTCAAAATTGAACAAATTATGTAATCCATGTCACAATTTCAACAAGTAGAAACCATTAACATGCTTGCCATCACCTATCACAAACAATGCATCATAGCTCACATTCAAAAATATTTACACCTTCCCAAAACATGCCACCAAGCATCCCTATACAAGAATAAAAATACCAACAAAACACATGAGCAAAAGCTCACCAAACAAGAAACAAGACAACAACACCTAACATGCATGAACAAGATCATCCATCTAAAAATATCAAAGCATATCAATTCATATCCATATCAAATAAGCTCAACAAACACTCCATCCTTATTGAAAACGAAAACCTAGATTATGAAAGTAAACCTCCCACAACATAACACATGAAATAGCATCATAATCCATTACAATCCAAATCAATATCAATTCATGCCAAGCAATCTAAAAGTGATAAGATATAGAGTGAACTCCCTTAAAATAGGCATTTTTTATAATGAAAGCGTTAGCTCCAAGCTCCCTTCATGCTTCCACTATCCTTCATCCATGCTCAAATACTCAACAAACCATTAGCTCAACACTTGTAATAAAAATAGGATTATCATGCGCTCCAACACAACCAAATGCTCTCAACATTATAACCAAACTCATGAGAAAAATTTTAAAATTTACCCAATTTTACACAAAGCTCCCTCAATCAACCAATTAATCATGACATACTCAAGTGGTGAGTCACACCACACACTCTCCCCCCAAATTTAAATCGAAACATGAGTTGAGAATTAAGTTTGCAAAAAGTGGTGGGACTTACCCTTGTATGTTCCAATAATCTTCATGAAGTTACCTTGTGATGACTTATGTGCACTCCAACCTTCAAGTAAGTATGGCCACCACGCACTCTCCCCCCAAACTTAAATTAACACAAGTGTTAAATTTAAGTTCGTAAAGAGTGGTGTGACATACATCTTCATTCAAAATCTAGCACATCTCGTCTTCTTCATACATGACTTCCATCATGAGCACAATCCACCTACTTACCAAACAACAAAACAAACAAAAAGCAACATAAAATAAAACCTACTCTACTAAGCATTCAAAAGAGTTTAAGAAGAGAGGATATCCACATACACTACCTCCCTTTGAGAAGGAGATAGGTAATGTTTCACCCTATGACCATTTACCACAAACTCATTATTCGGACCCTTAAGCTTCAACGTATGTCCACTCAACACTTCAAGCACTTCATAAGGCCCCATCTATTTAGATTTAAGCTTTCCGGGAAACAACTTGAGCCTCGAATTGAATACAAGCACTTTGTCCCCGGGAGCAAACGTCTTCTCCTTGACCTTAGCATCATGCCATCTCTTCATATTTTCCTTGTAGATGATTGAGTTTTCAAAAGCTCTTCCTCTAAACTCTTCCAACTCTACTAACTTCAACAACCTTGCTTGACCACTCTCCCCTTCATCCATGTTAAGGCGTTTGATAGCCCATAATACACGGTGCTCAAGCTCCACGGGGAGGTGACAAGCTTTATCATAGACCAATTGATACGGTGACACACCAAGAATGGTCTTAAAAGCAGTTCGATAAGCCCATAAGGCGTCATCAAACTTATCCGACCAATCCTTCCTCCCTCCATTAATGGTCTTCTCCAAAACTAACTTGACTTGGCGGTTTGAGACCTCCGCCAAACCATTTGCTTGAGAGTGGTAGGGTGTAGCCACTCTATGCTTCACTCCATATTTTTTTAACAAACTCTCCATCAACTTGTTTACAAAGTGTGATCCTCCATCGCTTACTAAGGCTCGTGGCACTCCAAACCTAGCAAAAATGTTCTTCTTCAAAAACCTTTGCACAATCAAATCATCATTAGTCTTAGTGGGGATTGCCTCCACCCACTTTGACACATAATCCATGGCTAGCAAGATGTACACATATCCATTAGATGAGGGAAATGGTCCCATAAAGTCGATGCCCCATACATAAAATATTTCCACATTAATTCTTAAGGTCATGGGCATTTCATCTCTCTTACCTATTCCCCCTATCCTTTGGCATCTATCACACTTTGCAACAAACTTCTTTGCATCCTTGAACAATGTTGGCCAATAGAAGCCCGATTGTAAAACCTTAGCCCCCGTCTTTTGATGAGCAAAGTGACCTCCACACAAAGACGAGTGACAAAGTTCAAGAATTCCCATGACTTCTTCCTCGGCCACACATCTCCTTATTACTCCATCATTACAAATTTTAAACAAATACGGCTCATCCCAAAAATACTTCTTCACTTCAACATGAAACTTCTTCTCCTTATACTCATTAAGCAATGTGGGCTCGATTCCACACACAAAGAAGTTAACATAGTCGGCATACCAAGGTGGCACATTCACTATGCGAGTGCACACTTGCTTAGCTTCTACTAGCAAAATATCCTCATCCGGGAATTCATCTCCAATGGGCTTTAAATCCTCATTTGCACTTCCATTCTCCAACCTAGACAAATGGTCCGCGATCACATTCTTCACGCCTTTTTTATCCTTAATGACCACATCAAATTCCTGCAAAAGCAACACCCAACGAATTAAACGAGGTTTAGCATCTTTCTTACTCATAAGGTATTTTATAGCCGCGTGATCCGTATAGACAATCGTTTGTGTCCCAACCAAATATGGTCGGAACTTTTCAAAAGCATACACGACGGCTAAAAATTCCTTTTCCGTTGTGGTGTAGTTAACTTGGCACGAATTCAATGTCTTTGAAGCGTAATAGATTGCTCTAAACTTCTTCTCTCTCGTTTGCCCCAACACCACTCCAATGGATTGATCGCTAGCATCACAATGTAGTTCAAATTGTAAACTTCAATCCGGGGTAACGAGTATCGGAGATGAAGTGAGAGCATCCTTAAGCACCGGATACGTTTTATTTTCTTCCAAATAAGCATACTTCAAATGCTCCGGCAATTGTTTCAACTCCACCTTCTTCTTCTCTTGCACTTCCTCTTTTGGTCCTTCATCAAGTTTCTCCACTTTTGCCTCATTTGCTTCTTCATTTGTGAGTGCCCTACAAGCATTTAAACCATGCAATTCATCAATCATTTCATCATTTTCTAAACAAAAAGAAGATTTAGATTTTATAGATTCAAGCGAATAGGATTGGCTTATGATAATTTCCAACGGATCCTTAGAATGAAGGTGATACATATGATCTTCAACAATATTGTCCACATCCTCCACTCTTCCACATTCCTCCTTAGGATACCTCATAGCCTCACATAATGAAAATATGACTTCTTCTTCATTCACCCTCAAAGTGAGCTCTCCTTTTTCCACATCTATCAATGCTTTCCCCGTGGCTAGAAATGGACGCCCAAGTATCAATGGGACATTAGCATCTTCAACCATATCGAGTACCACAAAATCAACAGGAAACACAAACTTGCCAACTTTGATCAAAACATTTTCTACAATTCCCCTTGGATGTGTCAATGACCGATCGGCTAGTTGAAGTGTAACCGACGTCGGCTTAACCTCACCTATACCCAACTTCTTGAAGATTGACAACGGCATCAAGTTAATACTAGCTCCCAAATCACATAAGGCTTTGTAGTTCTCATGCTCTCCCATCTCACATGGAATAGTGAAACTCCCCGGATCTTTCAATTTAGGGGAAAGTTTCTTTTGCAAGATTGCACTACATTCCTCCGTAAGATTCACCGTTTCAAACTCTCCCAAGCTTCTTTTCTTCAACAAAATATCTTTCAAAAACTTAGCATAGTTGGGCATTTGAAGTAAGACCTCCGCAAAAGGCATATTCACATGTATCTTTTTCAACATCTCAACAAACTTGGCAAATTTTTCTTCTAATCCATTTTTCAAGCACCTTTGTGGAAACGGAATTGCAACGGGCAACTTTGGAATTCCCCATTCATCCCTTTCAAACTTTTCCTCTCTCTCTTTTCGTTTTGCTTCTCTACATCTTTCCCACTTCTTTGGAGATTTCACCTTTTCTTCTTCAAGTATGGGGGTATTTTCATCGTTTTCAACAATTTCAACTTCTTTCTCTTTCCCTTCTTCACCCAAACTTTCCATAGGCTCAAGTTCACAATCCACCCCCTCTACTTCCGTTGGTATAGAAGGCCCTTCGTATTTTGTTCCACTACGAAGTTCAATCGCCTTACATTGCTCCTTCGGATTAGTAATGGTTGTAGATGGGAACTTCCCTTGGTGATGAACATTTCCCCTTTCACTTGCCATTTGACTCACTTGAGTCTCCAAAGCTTTGAATCGATTCTCATACACCTCATCTCTTTGCTTCAAATAGTCAAACATCTTAGTCATTTTATCATCCAATGTGAACAGTGTAGACTTTCCTTCATCATTTGGAGCCTTATCTCCCGGATGAATGCCCGGAGGGAGAGTAAGTGCATTATTTTGATTCTCATACGACAAATTCTCATACCTTCGAGGTTGATTGAAATTTCCTTGAAAGTTGCTTTGTCCCCAACCTCCTTGCCTTTGTGGATATCCTCCTCCATGATTTCCAAAGTTCCCACCATAATTTCCTTGGAAGTTCCTTCCTTGCATGAAGGCAACTTCCTCAAGTGTCATCTCCGATGGGCTCCAAGTATCTTGACTTCCAAAACTAGAGGACATACCTTGTTGAGGTATGGAGGTAGGCATTTGACAACTTTGAGACGATTGACCCATACTTGGTGTAGATACACCTTGTTGAAAATTAGGAACCACTTGTTGATTCATCAAAGGCAATGATGTACTTTGCTGAGAATTTGTAAGCACTTGTTGATTCACCCCCGGTGTAAAATTTGGAGACATTTGCATGCTAGCATTCATCCTTTTTAAGATCTCCGTGATTGCCTTATCGGTCACATCTTCTTTAGGTACCTCCACCTTTTTCACTTGTTGTAAGCACACTTCTTCCATCTTAGCAATTCTCTCATTTTCATACATCCCCGGTGCACGATCCATGGGCCATTGACCCGAATTCAAAGCTATTTCCTCGCATATGGCAATTGCTCTTTCCAGAGTTTGCCCCAAAATCGAACCTCCCGATGAAGCATCAACTAGCATCCTTTCACCTCCACTCAAACCGGCATAGAAAAATCCTACTTGTTGATCTTCGGGAAATCCGTGTTGTGGACACTTCCTTAGCATTTCTTTGAATCGGTCCCAAGCCTCACTAAAAGTTTCAAGAGGCATTTGCTTAAACTGCAATATTTGACCTTTGAGATGCAACATCTTCGATGGTGGGAAATACTTACTCAAGAACTTTTGTGCCAACTCTCTCCATGTGTTGTAGGATCCCGGTGGTAAAGTATGATACCAAGCCTTAGCTCTATCTCGTAATGAAAACGAGAAAAGCTTCAATTTAATAATATCCTCACTTACCCCATTTATCTTTATCGTGTTTGCCAACTCCGTAAATTGGGCTAAGTGAGCATTTGGATCCTCCATAGTACCACCACCAAATTGGTTTGCTTGCACCATGTTGATCAATCCCGTCTTGATCTCAAAATGATTAACATTCACCGGTGGTCCCACAACATAGTTTCCATATTGAGGTTGGAAATGATCTCAGATGTTCATCCCCACTCCATTATGTCCATTGTCTCGAGGTTGATTTTGCACCACCGGAGGAGCTTGTTGGTTATCCCTTGCTTCTTGTTGTGCCAACAAGTTTTGAATGATAGCTTGCATTTGTTCGTTGTGAACTTCCATTCGTTGGTTTTGAGCTTGCATTTGTTGGTTTTGCAAGTGCATTTGTTGCATATAACCTTGTGGCACATACTCCGGATTATTGTTTCCTCCTCGAGCATTATCACCTCCTTGAAAAAGCCTCATGTTACCTTCTTCATCAACCATATTTGCATTATCCCTTATGTGTTCCATTTCTTCTTCCGTAGGGTTTAGAATTCCTCTTCTTTGTCTTCTTAAGGTAGCTTCCAATTCCAAGTTCAAAGGTTCAATAGATTGAAACCTTGAACGAGTCTGCATGTGCCTACAAGAATTTCCAAATTAGCTCTCCAAGTAACCAAGACAAGTAAACAAATACACAAATGAAAGAAATATACTTATCAAGACTAATCAACTTCAAACTCGTTACAACCACAAGTTTAACATTTCCCCGGCAAGCGGCGCCATGAACTTAGTCGCATTTCCAGTGAAATGTGTAGAGTAAGAGACTCTATCGTCGAGTAAACGCGTGACCAAGTACAAAATTTATAGTAAAGTCGTCCCAAGGGAAAAGTAAACTTTAAGTTGTATCCGGATTCTCCATTGATTTGTGTTTTGTAAGGATTATCAAGATAAGGTTTGATTTAACAACTATGATTACTCTATCAATTAACTAATGAACTAGACAAGCAACTAAAGATAACAAATATCAACCAAATCAAGTAACAAGATGAGATGGAATGAATGAAATGTATCTAAGAAGAGAGCAAGGCTAGCAACATCATGGACAAGGTCTTATGTAGACTCACACACACACATGCATTAATGACTTTCAAGTTATAATATTAAGGGCAATCACGATTGTACCCCTAACCCCTATGGCCAAGGTGATTAGGTTCTCAACTCTTTTACAAGTTTAAATTCCCTAGGATTGTCTTACTCTCAATTCCCTCATGGGTACTATGATCATAAGTTGGTTCCCCTCACTAGTTCATCACTAATGTTCTATCATAAGGTTCTAAGCACTTGGAAGGAATGGTTTTCCTCCCCTCATACTAACTAAGTCACCTCATACAATCAATGATTCAATTAAACCACTACACATAATATTGGAATGGTCATCCTAACACTATGCATAGAGAATTTAACCACACAAATCATGCATCAAATGAGAATAAGCATTCATGATAGAAAATATTCATAACAATCATTTCATCAAACATGTGGTGTGCAAAATCTACATAATCTCTAACCACTCATATTGCTAGCCTCACTTGAGGACTAGCCACCAATATTCATTACAAATTGACTACAATCCAATTCAAGCTCCATATGAGCAATATAATGAAGAAAGTAGCAAAATAAAAGAGATTGAGCTTCCCCTTGAAGGTAGACTCCTTCTTCCTTGATCATGCCAAATTCTTCAAACAAATCTGATTTCCTCTTCTTAGATGATGGAATGGATGGATGTATGGATGGATTTGAGGAGATCAAGTGGTTTGAATGGATGAAGTGAAGGATGGAAGAGATGGAGATGAATGTGTGTGATTTAGGTGTTTAGTGTGTGTGGAAACTGATCCCAAATGATTCCTCTCTCTAATTTGTGATCAAAACATGTATTTATACCCATGGAACCTTCTAGAACACGTGCAGCTTTTAATTCTGACGTTGGACCGGACACGACTCGTGTTGCGTAACACGGGCACGAGGTGCCCGTGTTGGACGAGTTGGTGCCTTTGCACGGCCTTCGCTTACAGGCCCGTGTTGCTGACACGGCTCGTGCTGCGCAGCTCGACTCGTGTTGCATTACACGGGCACAGGGTGCCCGTGTTGGATGAGTTGATGCCCGCGCATGGCCATTCTGGACAGGCCCGTGCGCGGCACACGACCCGTGCTGCTCCTCTTCTTCGTTTCATCTCACGTCTCCATTTTTGCTCCGTTTTTGACCTGTTTCACATATATTTAAACCTATTTTCACACTTTTGTCCACCTATACACATTTCTCCAAATTAATACAAAATTCCACCAAAAGTTATACAAATACGGATAAAAACATACGAAAATCCATCAATAAAGACACTAAAACCTAGGTGAAAATGACGACGGTCAGACTCGTTCCAGAATATGGCACTGGTCGTGCCACCCACCTATCGGCAGCGCCTCCGTCGGCTTTCTTCACCCGGCACGACTCGTGCCGGCATTTCTCGGCAGGTCGTGCCGCATCTCTTCGCCGTTCATGCCGCACATCCAGCTATCATGCTGGGCGGCGCGCTGACTCCTCGTAGCCATTATTTATACGGCACAACTCGTGCCATGCATTGCACGAGTCGTGCCACCCTTCAATATACGGCTGGGCACTTTTTTCGACTTTTTCACCTACTTCTTCGAGTTTTTATCCAATTCAAGCTCAAGTACACTTAATTCATCAGTAATAATATCAGGAAAACTCAGAAATTCATCCATAATTAATCACACCAAATCTAGAAAACTAAACATGACAAAACAAAACACTTGGAATAGTTGAAAAAAATTCGAACCTTCGAAATAAATTCCAAAAATTCTAATTAAAATCAACCTCCAAGCATCACACACAAGTGAAAGAAACTTACCTTGGTGCTTCAAGACATTGAGATGCACGTCCACCCCCCCAAACTTAGTTCAAACTAAGTGAGAAACTAAGTTTGTAAAAAGTGAATACCATAGGCGAAGAAGCACCTAATGAAATTTTCTACACCAAACAAAAACATTAAAGCAATAAAACACCCTGAAAGCCCCCAAAAAGCGCTAATGTTTAACGTCGGAGAGTCACGACGGAATGCAGAATATGTAGACTACTGACTAAGAGGGCGGTCTTCTTTCATCTTCACCTTCCAATACTTTCTCCCCCTCTTATCATCTACACTTACCTTCTTACCTTTCTTCGGCACCTTAGGATTAGCAGAATCTCCTTTCTCAATCTTTCTCATCTCATTCCTGTCAATCTTCCACTCAATTTCAGAATCACTCCTATCACTATCAAGATCAAGGTCAGGATAAAATTGATCACAAAATAAAGAAAGAGAGAAAGGACTTTCAAATTTGTAAGAATCCGGTGGTAAGTTAGAAGGCTTCAAATAGGCATCAACTCCTCTTCCTTTGTCTACCTCCTTCTTCTCAACCTCGACTACTATATCCTCCACCACCTTCAAAGGCGGTGGTTATCTTGCACTTGCAACCTTAAGGCTCGCAGTAGTCGGCTTAAGCTTCCTTGCTAAATCCCTGCAATCAGATTTTTGTAAGTATTCAATGTATCCATTAGAAAGCTCATCATACCTGTCATCAAAATCAGTAGAAAGAAAAGCAAGAAGTTTGCTTCGACTCTTTTCAACAGGATCCTTAGACAGGATTAAAGGCAAGCTTTCCTCCGCAGCTCCCTCTACTTCTTTGATGCTTCTACACTCTTGCATATCAGTAGGCCACTTCATAACTCTCTCAAGTGAAAAGACGACTTCTTCATCATAAACTTGCAACTTAAGTTCCCCCTTCTTCACATCAATGTTCGCTCCTGCAGTCACAAGGAACGGCCTTCCCAAAATTAGATGAACTCTGTCATCTTCGTCTTCTTCCATGTCTAGCACAATGAAGTCCACTGGAAATATGAACTTTCCAACTTTCACTAAGACATCTTCAACTACCCCCTGTGGGTAGGTCAAGGATCTATCAGCAAGCTGCAATGCTACAGATGTCGGTTTCAGCTCCCCCAAACCAAGCTTGACGAATACTGAATAAGACATCAAATTAATGCTAGCCCCCAAATCATATAAGGCTCTCTTAGCTTGTCATTTTCCAATTTCACAAGGTATGGTAAAGCTTCCCGGATCTTTCAACTTCGTAGGAAGTTTCTTTTGTATCACAGAACTACAGCTCTCTATCTTATTCACTGACTCACCTCCAGTCAAACTCCTTTTCTTAGACATGATGTCTTTCAAGAACCTTGCATAGTTGGGCATCTCTTCTAAGGCTTTTGCGAAAGGAATGTTGATATGGATTTTTTTAAATATCTCCAAAAACTTCTTGAATTTTTCATCCAATCATTTCTTAAAGAATTGCTGTGGAAACGGAATTGGATTCTTTGTCTTTGGAATCCCCCAAATATCCCTCTCAAACTCCTCTCCTTTTTCTTTTTCGGTTCTTTCTGCCTTAGCTTTTGCCACTTTTTCAACTTAACTTCAGGTTCATTCAACTTTTTTGTAGTTTCAGGCACCTGGGAATCATACTGGACGAGTTCAGCAGCACGAGGATCGAGACAAATTTCCGAATTTTTCTCAGAAAGGGCGCACGAGTCATGCCGGCGTCGTCTGACCCATGCCGCAACATGTTCACGCCACCATCGGCTGCTGATTGGCCCCTGCACGAGTTGTGCGGTAGTTTTCCTTGCCTATCGGATGGCGTGACACGTCTGGATGACCGATTTCAGGGCTGCACGAGTCATGCCTATCTAGGCACAAGTCGTGCGGCGTATAATCTCCGACGTGCTCATACTCGTCTGATTTTTCGACCTCCGTTTCAACTTCAGATCGTTCCGATGGCATTGTTGGACCTTTGTACTGTGTTCCACTCCTCAAGGTGATAGCCATAACTTGCTCCTTTAGGTTCGTCACCGTTTGGGATGGAAACTTACTTTGTTGCTCTAGTCTCCCTACTGCAGCATGTAATTGTCCAAGAGCAATATCCGTCTCTTTCTGCTTCCTTTCAAATTGCTCATTAGTAGATATCATCAGCTTGACCATCAAGTTTAACTGCTCCCCTTGCTGTTCTATCTTATCTCCCTGTTTCTTCAACAACATCGTTAACTCATCATCCATGGGTGCTTTTCCTTCAGCTGGTTTATGTGCTGGATCAAATCCTGGAGGCGGTCCAACTGCATTATTTGGGTTAGCATAAGACAGATTATCATTCCTTCTTTGGTTGTTAAAGTTGGAATTTCCTTGGTAATTCCCTTGCTGATTACTAGGCCTGAAATTCTGTCTATTTCTGTAATCCCCTTGAAAATTCTGACCCATAGCATAATTAGCTTCCTCCATATGATCTTCATCCTTACCAGCTTCTTCTCCTCTGCTTCCTAGTCCGAGACGATCCATTTTCTTATGCAGCTCAATGAGTTGACTCTTTAACTCTGACAGCTCACTACTGTTGACCTGAACTTCCACTTTCGCCACTTTATCAAAAGCGACTCCATCTGATCTCTCCATAGGCCAATCGTATGTGTTAGATGCCATCTCCTCAAAGATCTCTTCTGCTTCATCTGCTAACTTTTTAAAGACCGATCCACCAGCTGTTGCGTCAACCAAAACTCTTGATTCACTTCTTAGGCCTTGATAGAAGAAGCCTAAGTAAGTGTCTTTTGTAAATCCATGCTGTGGACTACAACGCACAGGTCCTTGAACCTTTCCCACGCTTCATAGAAATTTTCCAAGGCTCATTGTTTAAATTGTGTTATCTTTTGCTTCACCTTAAAGCTCTTAGAAGGAGGGAAGTACTTGTTCAAGAACTTATCTGCCAACTGCTCCCATGTAGTACAACATCCCGCAGGAAGGTTGTTGTACCACTCTTTGGCTTTCCCCGTTAGTGAGAATGGGAAAAGCCTAATTCTGATAGCATCCTCTGGGACATTCCTATGCTTCTGCGTTCTTGCATACTCATCAAATAATTGCAGATGCTCACTAGGACTTTCCAAAGGATTACCACTGAACTGCTCTGCTTGTACCATCCGGATCAGTCCAAACGGTAGCTCAAAATTCTCCGCAGTGATTGCGGGTCCATTCAATCCAGCATTCGCGGTATGCTTCAGCTTATACTGGTCCCTCATGGGAGTTGGAACCTGTTCGTCAGCCATCTCCACCGTCTCAATCACTTCACCTTCCTCCTCTTCTGAAGAATAATAAGTATCCGACTCCGAGCTAGGAATAGGTGTGGCTGGATTCTTTCTCTTATTTCTGTTCAGTCTGACAAGCGCTTCAAGTTCCAGGTTGAGTGGTTCAATTTGAAGTCCACTTGACCTAGTTATCATACACCTGTTCTCACGCAGCTAATCAGAATAGTTTGGATGCAACTAAAAATAAAAATAAAAGCAATTAAAGTTTAACGTCCTAGAATCAAAATAAATCACAAAAATAATTAAATAAATAAATCTAAAAATTATCCCCAGCAGCGGTGCCATTTGCTTATTCACAATTCTGCATGTGTCCCCAAGGTAGGGAATCAATTGTAGCTCCACGTGTGACCAAGTCAAAAATAATAATATCGTTCCCCAAAGATAATTATAGATCTACTATTTAATCTAATTATGACTATTCTAATCTAAGACAAATCTGGCTTAGTTTTAGAGAATTACTAAAAATAATAATGCAGCAAATAATTAAATAAGGAAAGTATTCAAGAGAGAAGATAGATAGCACTAGGTAATCCAGTTAAATTGGTCAAATCAAGTCACTAGACAATCGGTTAGAATCCCTGCAGTTCTTATGAAAACATCACTTAATTATGTTAAACCCCTTTGGTCTAGTAAACTTAACACATAAATCTGGTTCAAACCCTCAAATGCAGAAGAATGATTCCTACTCCCTTTCTAGGTACTTAAGAATTCATCCCAAATTTTCACCTAACAATCTAAGATAGAAATATTAAGTGTCCAATATTAATAATTCTAATGAATAAAGGTTATATGGTTAAGCCCCCTTTACCCATAACAGGTTGACAAATACCTTGACCTCCAAAACACAAGCAATAAGCATAAGCATGCAATAGGTATTGACATGCACTTGAATAAGGACAAATCATATTGGACAAAATATAAGTCTCAAATCAAAGCATTAATAAAGGAATAAGTATATTGCTGGTATCCAACCTTAAATCTAGATCATTAATTTAAACCAATTCAACCTTCAAAACCTAGCACTATCCAATAAGTACTAGCCCATGGTGTTACAAGCAACACCCATGGTTAGGTAAGAAAATAATCATATATGTCTATTATTCAAAATAAAGAAAGTAAGAATAAGAAAAACCCTAGTTATGGTGTGATCCTTTGTTCTTTCCTCCGTGATTCTGAACCTCCTTGTTCTCCTTCTCAAGTAAGCAATACTGATGAACTCCCCGGGATGGGTGGATGGGATGGTATGTAGGGTTGTGGAGAGTTGTGTGGAATTATGAGGAGTTATGGAATTAGGGTTTGGAACACCCCAATGACTCCTTTTATAGTACAGAACTGATCCTCCTCGAATTCTGACTTGACAGTGGGCTTTTTCACGTTAAAAATACGAACGGGCCGAAAAAATAATGAAACGACGAAACTGGGCCTGCTGGGACACTGCACGAGTCGTGCCACATATGGCACGAGTCGTGCGGCTCATGATGGCAGCATTTCTCGGCAGCAGCTGTGCGGGGCGCGACGTGCGTGTCTCGGCAGACTTCGGCGGCTCTCGGCGGGCGTGCTCGGTAGCTCTCAGCGCTCGTGCTCGGCGGTGCTTGCGGGCGCCTCTCGGCAGCTCCCGGCGGCTCGTGCTCGGCGGGCGTGCGGGAGCCTCTCGGCAGCGCTTGAGGCACGACCTGCCGAGCATTTGCGGCACGATGGCTCTTCCTGACCGGCACGAGTCGTGTCGGCTCTTCTTTCTCCCAATTTTGTTTCGACTTCGTTTTCGACTTCCGCTTTTACTCTTTTTACCTCATTTTCCACCCGAAAACACGAAATAACACCTCACTTGCATCTGAAATACAAATTTATGCAATTCTACCACAAGATGCTCAAATAAGGATATAAATCCCACAACACGGTGCTAAATCAGACTCTGAAATACGCAGATTTTTACACTAATCAGGTTTATCCGCCCAGGGAGCCGGGCCTATTCAATCCACTAGCATGATATTGTCCGCTTTGGGCCACCCACTGGCCCGCACGGTTTTACCACTCTGGGGCATCACGCCCAAAAGGCCTCATACTAGGGAAAGTCCATCCCACATTTATAAACCCTCCGCCATCCCCACGTCTAACCGATGTGGGACTTTGGTTGATACTCAACCAATATTTCCCCCTCAAACAAAGTCCCGCAACTAGACCATCCAGTTTGAGGTCCGAACATCCCACCAACCCCGGGCTGGGCCGGTTAAGTCTGGGCCTGGCTCTGATACCACTTGTTGGGTTTATCCGCCGCCCAGGGAGCCGGGCCCACTCCATCCACTAGCATGATATTGTCTGCTTTGGGCCGCCCACTGGCCCGCACGGTTTTACCACTTTGGGCATCACGCCCAAAATGCCTCATGCTAGGGAGAGTCCATCCCTCAATTATAAACCCACAGCCTTCTCCATGTCTAAAGGATGTGGGACTTTAGTTGACACCCAACTAACACTTTAAACCAAATATGACAAAGAGGTTGCTTGTAAAGGGTGATAAGATGGCTGAGGCCTGCAAGATACCAACTAAGAGAAATAATATTTAATACGTAGAATATGATAGATGAAACAATAATGTGAAATAAGTGATCCCATTTTATATTTTTAAAAAATGCCGGCTATTCACACTCACGTATTTTATATTTGCATCCCAAATACTAATTATGCACCTCACATAAATTCAATTCATTTTTTTCCCACTAAATACATTTCAAAATAGACAATTATAACATTCTCTAAATTTTATTGTAAGTGGGTTCGCAAATGGGATAACTTATCCTACAATGGTGTTTCATCTGCTATTTCACAAATTAAATGCTTGCCACGTGTCATAATCAATTCCCAAAATTCAAGGGTTTAATGGTCATTTGTAGGGTATAGTTTTTTTATATTGTGAAACATCACTAAAACATGGAATGTGGAATATGGAATTCAACTTGGGGTGTTCGGTACCAAACATAAAAGGCATGCAAATTTTCAAAATAAAGTGTTCGTCACCGAACAAAGAGGTCGTGCAATATTTTCAAAGTATAGCATTCGGTAGTAGAACAAATTATTTTATTCAACATCAAACATAAAATCATAAATATTTTTCTAAGTATACAAGGGTTAATTTATACTATTCTTCAAGGACTACTTAATCTCAATATATTTTGGAGAATGTAGAGGTTCCCAAGGACTACTTAATCTCAATATATTTTGGAGAATGTAGAGGATCTTGAGATGTTAATAGTCGTGTCCTTTTCAAAAAAACCTAATGTAAAAGTAGAGTAGGCAATAATGTTGTGTTAATAAATTTCTCCTTCCCTTACCTCTCTTCTCTCAAATGAGATCACCTATTGCACAATAGTGTTTCATCTCATATTCAACAAATTAAATGTGTGTTACGTGTCATAATCAAAATTCAAAATTCAATACATACCCCAAGGGTTTAATGGTCATTTGCAGGGTATAATTTTTTTTATATTGTGAAACACTAATGAAATATCAATTGTGAATTAGGGAATTCAACTTGCTATTCTCTACTCTATATGTATATCCACCCCTCCATCATGTCACAAATTCTATTAATAGAAACATTTTTTTTTAAAAATAAAAAGTAAAATAAGAGTGCATTCTTTCTAAAGATCAATAAACAAACTCACCAAAAGGTTCAATTAAACTCGACCATTTCTTTAGTCAACAAATACCCTTTTCCATGAGTTGAAATTAAAGCATTTGTTTCACACCAAAATGTGCTATTGCGAGCTTGTGATCATTAAACAGGGATCAAGCTGAGAGATTAATAAAGAAATTGAAGAAAGAGAAACTAGTTAGTTCCCACAGTATATAATTACATTTCTAAGGATGTATTTAAATTGAAAAAATTATCATTTTTAAGATTTTCATTTAAACTTAAAAATTTAATGTGAAATATATATTATTTTGAGTTGAAATTGATACATGAAATGATTCTTAAATATAGATTCCTGATATTTTATTATTTTAGCAAATTTTAATATAAATACCTACAACTCTCTTTTTTTTTTAAATCATATTTCCAAATTTCTAAATTTGTTAATATTTTTTTATTATCTTTAAAATATAAAATGATAATTTTTTTTAATACTTCCTCGGTTCCACCTTTATATGCACGCGTAATTTCTTTTTCATGAATATTAGAAAAATAACTTTGTAAATTTATAATATTGATCTTTTGAGGGCATTTCAATATTTTTAGTTAATTAATATATATATTCTAGTGTTAAAATAGATAATAATTTTGTCATTAAAGTATAATAATTTTGAAATTGTGATATTAATTGAGTGACATTTATTTTCTTGTGTTATAAATGTATGTTTGAGATGGATAATAAATGAGGGTTTGAAGTTTGAACAAAGATATGAGATTAAAGGAATATCATTTTTCCAAATTGTAAGATGTTTATGTTATTGTTCAACCTTTTTTTATTTTTTTAAATTTTCTATTCTTTCCTATATATTTTATTAATGCAAGATTTCTATTTTTTATGATATTTTTTTTTTAATTTTCGATTTCCTTGAAATCGTTTATATTATGATTTTTTTGTCATATGTGATGTTAAATTTTCAATTTTATTTTAATTACTGCCACATCTAAGCCCAATTTCTGAAGCCCACTTATTACAGGCCCACAACCCATCACTTCCAACCCAAAACCGAATTTTACATTTGGGATAATATTAATTTTGGTCCTTTAGGATATGCTAAATCCATTTTTAGTCCTCAAATTTGGTAATTTTTTAAAAGTGGTTCTTTTTTGTCCGTTTATAGTCCTTTTAGTCCACTTTTGGTCCTTTTAATCCACTTTTGGTCCTTATTTTGCACATCCTAGAGGACCAAAAGTGGACCTAAATGACCAAAAAGGATTACTTTTGAAAATTTTCCAAACTTAAGAACTAAAAATAGATTTCGCATATCCTGAAGGACCAAAATTGATATTTTCCCTTTACATTTTTGTAACAGCCCATTAACAAATTTCGTTATCAAAGAAGGCAAGACTTCGTAATTACAGCAAACAATGAGGTCTTTTCCCCAAGTTTCTTCTACAAACAAAGAAAAGAGAAAAAAAGGAGAAGAGCTGTAATCACATGGGATGCTGTTTGGTTGATGGGTCCCAGCATCCCTACCACCCCACACACAACCCACCCACCCCCACCACGCCTCTCCTCTTTTTCTCTTTCTCGCTCTATCTTTGTGGTTTTCTTTTCCTTTCTTCTACCGACAATTATGAGGTCTGAATCATAATCAGGAAAAATGATACCCAGATTGCCGTGTTGAAAATTAGTTGAAATTTCTTTGAAAAATTCTCCTTCTTCGTTTTTCTCCCCTTTGATTTCTTGCAGGGATTTCTCTGCCATGGCAGATGATAAGGTAAGTTTTTTGCTAGCGATACCTTCTCTTTCCATTGATTCTGGGGAATTTGTGTTCATATTGCGAGAAAATTGTCCGATCTACCTTTATTTTTACCGATCAGCAGATTTTGGTATGGATTTATCATCTTATGTAGACTTTTGGTTGTCGAGATTACTGTGGATGATGTCTCTTCCTTGGTGGTGTCTGTTTCTTAAATTTTATTTTTGCTTAAATATTTTCTTGTTCATTTTGGACGAGTTATGTGAATGGATGTCATCGAAATTGTAAAATAAATTGTGACAAAGTTCTTCTTCATATTTTTCTACTTTAACAGAGTCAATATTTTAGTGTTTGGGGTAGATCGATGTATTTTTCGTTACAACTCATCTGGGTATATGTTCTTGTTTTGAATTCCATAGATTTTTCTTTATTTCCTCTAATTTTCCGTTGATCTGAAGTGAATTAGTATTACACTTGCGATGCTAATTGTGATACTTGATTTTATTTACTTGTATATGCTTACAAGCTCTCTATTTCCGATTTCCATTGATAGATGAAATAGCTATGATTACATTGATACTTTTGTACTTGACAATATTCAGTGTATTTTCTTATGAGTTTAATTTTACTTTCTTTAGGAGATGTCTGCTCCTGTAATGGATGGTAATGGTGCTGTCACTGGCCACATAATTTCAACAACCATTGGGGGCAAGAATGGGGAGCCTAAGCAGGTAAACCTCCGGTTTCTTTTTTCTTTTTTGGTGGGGTTGCTCTTACTGACTATTTATAGCACTCTCATTTTCCTGTTAAGTTCATTTTTGAGCTTATAAATTCTCGGGCTGGACTTGTAAGCTAATAACTGCAATTTATAATTGAACCAAGTTAATATTCCTCAATTTTGGATTGAATTTGGATTGTTTGGAACTAAATGAACTTAGGCTATGTAGAAACTTCTTGAGCATCTTTTGATACAGTTCTTAAAATCTAGTTAGCTTCAGTATCCTAGCCTGTGGGATATAGAATAGAACTTTGAAGAGGTTTTGGTGGAGGGGATGCATGGGAGAGGGAGGTCATGTCTTTTATTCTCCAGTAAGGAGAAAAGTTTAAGGGTGTCTTTCTCTTTTTTTTTTTTTTTCCGCACATTTACTCATTTCATGTTCCCTTATTATGCAGACGGTCAGTTATATGGCAGAGCGAGTTGTAGGTACTGGTTCATTTGGAATTGTGTTCCAGGTACTTGTATACTATGTTTTGTGGGTGCTATTTTCATGTTCATCATTTCTATTTTCCAATAAAATGTTTTCTATATGCCTTTGTACTCAGGCAAAATGCATTGAAACTAGAGAGACCGTGGCTATAAAAAAGGTTTTGCAAGACAGAAGATACAAAAACCGTGAATTGCAGTTGATGCGGACTATGGATCATCCTAACATTGTTTCCTTAAAACATTGTTTCTTTTCAACTACAAGTCAAAATGAGCTATTTCTAAATTTAGTAATGGAGTATGTTCCAGAAAGCATGTATAGTATTCTGAAGCGTTATAGTGACTCCAACCAGAAAATGCCACTCATCTATGTGAAACTTTATACTTATCAGGTAAGTGGCGTATTTTACAATGAGCATTGTTAAACATGAATTTTTTCGTTTCTATAAGATTTAGGATGTTTTCTGCAGATTTTCAGAGGATTGGCTTACATGCATTCTGTTGTTGGAGTGTGTCACAGAGACCTCAAGCCTCAAAATGTTTTGGTAGGCAGGATAAAGTTTAAGTCTGAAAATTTAATTGAAAGACTTGTCTTTTCTTAATGTAGCTTTCTTTCTTTGTAGGTTGATCCTGTTACACATCAAGTTAAGATATGTGATTTTGGAAGTGCAAAAGTATTAGTAAGTGATTCTTTGTCTATTGCTCTGTGCTCTTATAAGGCCTCTTTCTTTGTCAGTTGATTGTGTGAAGTTCTTTTTTCTTCCGCTAGTTCATATTCCATCTCTTGCTTCTAGTCTCTTCTGATAACATAAATTTAAATTATAATAGGTGAGAGGTGAAGCGAACATATCATACATCTGCTCTAGATTTTATCGGGCTCCTGAACTTATATTTGGTGCAACTGAATACACTTCTTCAATTGATATCTGGTCAGCTGGTTGTGTCCTTGCGGAGCTTCTTTTGGGCCAAGTGAGTACTTATGAATTCTGCTATTGCTGAAGTACTTACTTGTTTTACTTATATGTGGTTATTCTTCTGACCTTGTTTTATTTATTGTGCAATGCAGCCTTTGTTTCCAGGGGAAAATGCTGTTGGCCAGCTTGTGGAAATCATCAAGGTAAATTCGGTAATTGTTTCTACAAGTGTTGTAATTCTCAGAGGTTTTGCTTACCTTTAAATGTTTATCCTCTAGGTGCTGGGGACTCCAACAAGGGAGGAAATTCGGTGTATGAATCCAAACTACAATGATTTTAGGTTTCCACAAATAAAGGCGCACCCTTGGCACAAGGTATACATTCCTTGTATAAGGTTTTGTATATTTCTTGAAGGAGCTTAATTATTGTGTGTCCATACTTTCCTGTTGAACCATGCACTGATACTTCCAATACTGACCTTGCGTTTTATCAAATACTACGGATCTGCCAAAAGTTATATAAGCATCTAGAAAACACATTTAATTTGGCAAATGATTCAAAAGAAGTGATAGTTAAGCAACAACATTTAGGTAATGCAGGCAGAGGTCTAGAGAACTTCAAGCTTCATGCTTCGACTATTAATTGTGAAGGCAAGCTTCAAGACTGAGGTGAAATAAGTAACATCTTTTCTGCCTGTTGGCCCATTGTTGTAATTAAATGAAGACTGGATAGTCAGTGATCTCTTTACTTGATGCTTTGTGTGTCCAAGTTTCTGAGTTGTGAGCTTCATAGCAATGGCTGCAATAAAAAATGTTAAGTTAGCCTGCCTTAGCAAAGGGTGATGAGGTGTGTTGCGTTGGATTGGTGTGATGGAGAAGTTTTTGCACATCCAACAGGAATTAAATGGGTGACTAAACTTATAGAGGATAGTAACTCTATGGCCTTTACAAACTCTGGTGTAAGGAATTCTATGCAAGAGTTATTACTCTGTTGAGTATTTATGTCTTGAGATTCTAACTCCCATATCTCGGACTTACATCACCATGCACTTCCTCCAAGCTCAAGATAGAAGGAAAAGACTTTTCCTAGGACATTGTAGAAAAGGAAGGAAAGTGAATGAAGAGGAAAATAATCTTCTTATGCCTTTAAAGTCTGTGGGTCGCAACCTTATCATGACATGCATATGTGTTTTTTCCTGCCTCATTTGTGCATTGATAGCTTGTGTATCTACTGACCCACATGCTGTGTTGTGTTCTACTTTTCTAAAGTGTGTTTAAGGATTGTAAAGCAGGAAGTGTTCATGTGTTATCCTTTTAAATTGACTTCTCGGTGCCCATGCTCACAGGTGTTTCACAAACGAATGCCGCCAGAAGCAATAGATCTTGCTTCCAGGTTGCTGCAATACTCTCCAAATCTCCGTTGCACTGCGGTAAGTTTCTTTCACTTTCTTTTTCATGATATACTTGGGAACTTTTGTTTGGTTAAGGTTGTACAAACTATTTTCTCTTGATTCTTTTTCATAAATTATTATATCTTTGTATAATAATATTTTGCAGCTTGAAGCATGTGCGCATCCTTTTTTTGATGAGCTTCGAGAAACTAATGCTCGATTGCCAAATGGCCGCCCATTCCCACCTCTATTTAACTTCAAACAAGAGGTGTGTTAATTACTCTTTTTTTGTATGTTCAATGAAAAAATCTTTTCGATGAATCAAGCTGAACCTAAGAATGAAGACATGTGAGTAGTTGAGGCATTGCATGTAACCCCACCCCCCAATCCTAAATTAATTTTGTGCTTTTGTGGCTATAGTTGTCTGGCGCCTCTCCAGATCTCATCAACAAGCTGATACCAGATCATGTGAAAAGACAAATGGGGTTCCAGTTTTTCCAATCGTATGAGGGCATGACGTGAAATATGATAGCAGTGAGAAATATTAGTAAAGTAATGAGTAAAAGAGCCCAAACAGGTTCTAAATCACCTCTAATTGAGGGATAGCCGGATGAGACGGCGTCCTCTGAGCTACGAGGCTTAGAAACAGAAGGATGGGCAAGCAACTGTTGTATTTTCTTTTCGTACAAAATCGCCCGCTCGTCTGTGATCAGCCGCATACTTGGAAAGGGGATGATCCTTCTTTTTGTGTATATGTGTTTGGTTACTTAGAAGAAAGCAATGCAACAGGCAAAGATATCGAGTGTATTAATAGATATTTTGTCCCAAGGGAGAGCAACCAGAACCAAAATGGCGGGTTCGGTTTGGTTCGTCCTTTTCTTTTTCTCCTTTTTTCCCCTTCCATTATGTTTCTGTTCTACTTGTTGTAGCTGCCCTTTACATGTTGTGAAAGAAAATTTGTTGCTTATGATGCAAAGTAATCTATTCTACTTGTTTGCTTTCATGTTAGAATTTAGTTACATCTTGCAGAAATCATAT
This sequence comes from Pogostemon cablin, assembly GCA_023678885.1. Lineage (NCBI taxonomy): Eukaryota > Viridiplantae > Streptophyta > Magnoliopsida > Lamiales > Lamiaceae > Pogostemon > Pogostemon cablin. The sequence goes on from CM042973.1 coordinate 2,554,696, forward strand.
GTTATAGATTTAATTTTGTTTTTCAATATGCATATTTATATGTTTAAATGTGAATTCAAAAAAAAAAAAGTGAATTAAAAGAGTGATATATAATTCAGTTTTCCCAATGAGTGAATTTGAAAGTCCAACCACTCATTGAACCACCTGTCCGCCACCTCCACCTCCACCTCGTGTACCGGTGTGGCAACCGCCAGCTGGCAGCTACACCATGCGACGCTGTTTAGGCCAACTTTTTTCTGGTTGCCCCCTTTCTGATTTCATTACACCTACGTAGGTGAAGGTGATTATCAATATTTCATAGAATTTTATTTTTTTCATACTTTTATAACATGGAAGGTGTCTAGTTTAAATTTTGTCAATAGATTTTTCTATAAACTATTTTTTTTTAATTTTAAAATAATGGATATTAATTTTATGTGAAAAGGTATTTAATTAAATCAACAAAATATTACCTTTTGAGAACTGAGTTAGGGTTATTTGGGTGTACGGGTGTACAACTGCACATGAACTTTTACCAATAAAAAATTATTATCATTAAATTTAAGATATAAGCTTTTTTTTTTTGTTGAAACTCTAGATCATAAAATTTATAAAACTACTATTAATAATTAAAAGATTGCAATTTGCAAATCAAATTAAATTTAGCATTCACGTAATTGCGTTACAGAAAACGTGTGATTTTGCATGTTTACGATGATCATAAATAAATGGTAGTAAACCAAAGCAGAGCGACAGCACGAACAATTATTGTGCCAGCAAGGAGTACGCATTTCTAAGCCGCGCAAAATTCTTCTAATTTGATTTTGAATTGCGATTGTTTGATCCGACGGTGGGATGTGATTGGTGCAGTGGAGTGGTGGGTGTGCCCTACCGCATTCAATAATATTCCATCCTGTTTTGGCGTCAAAGACAGGGGAACAATCGCCACACTTCCCAAATCTCAAGGGCAATGCTAAGTTTTTCTCTCTAATAATTTAATAATCTTTGAATTTTTCTTTTTTCCGATGAATTTTTTATTTAATAATTGTTCGTGTGACTCGAGGTTTTTCTTCCCATTGGACTGATGTATAAAATAATGTTTCCATTTAAATAAACAAATATAGTATTAATCAATTAATATTGTTCTTTAATTGTTGCTCATTGGGCATAAATTATTTTAGGTTATCTTCGTTTTCGAATTTTAAATTCAGATTTTGGTTTTCCAAAACCCACGTCCAAATTTTAAAAACCTTCCCTATATATACCTACTACATTCTCTCTCTTCAATTAATACATTTTCTCTCTTTATGTCTCCTCTCTCATTTAAATTTTTAAATAAATTAATACATTAATTTGACATAAAGTTAAAACCTACCCAAAACAAACATAGAACACACTATTCATGGTTTTCAAATCACACATAATCCTAAACCAAACATCACCTTATTGAAAATAAGAGATTTTTTTTTTTGACTAATTTTTCTTTCCAAAATTTATATATAGTGCACTTTTATTGAGTGTAATGATTATGGCACGTTGACAGCACTGTTATGTGTGTAGTGCAAATCACATTTGGAAGTTGTAATGAAATTCAATCTGTTTGTCCCAAAAAGTTCAAAGAAGCTGTCTTTAAATTCATGATGATATGATGACAATGAATGCATGCAGACAAAATACATAAAGGGAGAAATGTCAATCAACCCAGTCTTCAAACTGTTTTAAACCCCTGAAATATGCAATCAAGAATAGTTATGAATTCACTATCAGAAAAAGAGTTTGGAATGGATGAATATGAACATTAAAAACTGTTTTTAATTTGTATTCATATGTTTTTTAATGAGTTTTCATTTATAGATTATTGTGTCGACATGAAATTTACTCATTAGTACATGTTTTTAATTGAGATTATGATTTCAATGATGTTAAATGGATAAAAATAGTTGTATAATGTCTTTTGAAGAGGGTGAAACAGTACGATTAATGAAAATCCCAAGATCAATTTTTTTAATAACCTTGATACCTGTAATATTATCAATAATATGTTTGTTTGCATAAATAAATTTAGTAGTAGAAGAAGCCAAGAAATTTGATCTTTAAAGTTTAAACCATTTTTTTTTCAATTTCAATCTTTATTTTATATTAACACTCTGAGTGTGAACAGTTTGCATGTTGGGTGTTGTGTTGTGGCAGAGCCCTGCAGCAAGGGGAAATGAGGAAAATGAGTTATCTAATTTCCAATTCTTCTCCTTTCTTCTTCAACCAACCAAACCCTTCATCCTTCTCATATCAAGATTTTATAGTCAGAATAATAGCATTTTAGCTGCAAGATTAATTTCCTAGAGATCTAATGAGAAAATTAGGGGTAATTTTCTCACTCTTCATCTTCCAAGTGACTAATGTTGGCTGTACTTTTAGCCTTCTTTCTCCAAAGGGTGTTAACTTTGAAGGTCAGCTTCACATTCCATCATTACATTGTATCTGTGTGTGTGTGTTTTCTTAATAATTTGTCTTCTTTTTTTTCCCCCTATTTGACCCTTGAAGATTTAACATGGTTTATTGAAACAGTTGCTGCTCTGATGTCTGTAAAGAGAGAGATGAGAGATGAAATGCATGTTCTTGATGGATGGGATATTAATTCTGTTGACCCTTGTACTTGGAACATGATTAATTGCTCCCCAGAAGGCCTTGTCATTTCCTTGTGAGATTTTCCTGAGGCTATTTCTCTGTTTTATCTTTATAAATTTAATATCAATATTGCATTTTCCCTTATTAATCTATCTTCATTTTCCTTAATTTCTGTTAGAGAAATGCCTAGTATGGGATTATCTGGCACTCTATCACCAAGCATTGGGAATTTGACCCATCTTCGGACAATGTACGTTTACACCCCATTCAGCTAGGGTTTATCATATGATTGGCTCCATGTTTTCTGTCGAATGTTGTCGTAGTATGTTTATGCTCTGAGAATCTTGATAACATATTGGATGATTTTTAGAAATTTTAGGGAATATACTGTTGGATTGCTTTCTACTTCACTGGTTGTTGATGGATTGATCATTTTAACAAAGATTTCAAGATTATGTATGCGAAAATGTTAAAACTACCCTGACCTGTTATTCACAGGTTATTACAGAATAATAAGTTGTCTGGAGTTGTTCCCACTGAGATTGGAAAGCTTTCTGAATTACAAACGCTTGATCTTTCCAGCAATCAGTTTGATGGTGAAATCCCGAGTTCTTTCGGCCACTTAACGCGGCTTAGTTACTTGTAAGGACTGTCGATTTCATTTATTCAAGTGTAGTGCTCCCAGTTACAAATTACACTCAAGTTCACTATGAATTTACAGGAAACTTAGCAGAAACAAATTATCCGGACAAATTCCAAAAGATGTAGCTTCTCTTGCAGGTCTTTCTGTCTTGTATGTTTCATAACCTGAACCCCGAGTATTTGTATGTATGAGGTTACTGAATGGATGTTGATAAATAGAATCGCGCATTTGCAGGGACTTATCCTTTAATAACCTAAGTGGTTCCATCCCTAAGATACTTGCTAACGACTACAGGTGAGATTCTTAGAGCAGATTTTCAGTTGTTTCATCTGTTTCCTCTTGCATATATGGTTACATTTGGATGTAAGAAATCTACACAGCGTAATAAGTGTTGTGTTAAGTCCTCAATTGCTAGATGATAAAGTGAACCGACGTTTCAGATAATGCAAGCTAACCACTGTGATTTCACTAATGACAAAAATGATGAGTTATTTGTGATGAATTTTGAAGGTTACTGAGTATTCTGATTCGGGTATTTCATTTACTCCTTTTCTTTTTTCGTTCCAGTGTTGCGGGGAACGCCTTCTTATGCTCGACCGACTCACAAATATGCATGGCTGTTCCTCGACCGATGAATGGTATCACATAGTTCCGTTTTCATCTGTTCGACTGAAATGTTACAGTTTATCCTGTGTTCGCTGACCTTCGTCTGTCCTTTCAGAAACAAGTTCGTTCACAAAAGTTAGCCATCATCATCATTTGGTGGTAGCTGTCATAATTGTAGTCAGTTGCACTGTTGTCATTTCTATCCTACTGCTCTTATGTTGGGTGCATTACTACAGAACACGTGTTCTAGTTACATCATACGGTACCTCCAAATTGTTGTCATGTTTCTATCATTAGTACTTCATTCAAAGATGATAAATGGTAACGAAACTAACGAAATTTAATTTGCAGTGCAGCAAGATTTTGAGTTTGATATAGGACATATAAAAAGATTTTCGTTGCGTGAGTTACAAGTAGCAACGAACAACTTCAACCCGAAGAACATTCTTGGACAAGGAGGCTTTGGAGTTGTCTACAAAGGTGTACTTCCAAATAAGACAATTATAGCAGTCAAGAGATTGAAAGACCCAAGTTTCACCGGTGAAGTGCAGTTTCAGACTGAAGTCGAGATGATAGGATTGGCTTTGCATCGAAACCTTTTACGTTTGTATGGCTTCTGCATGACCCCTGAGGAAAAGCTACTCGTTTATCCTTATATGCCCAATGGAAGTGTTGCAGATCGCTTGAGAGGTCAATCTCCTTCTCTGGTTTATTGCCATTTCTTATATGAGCTTTGTTCTTACGTTTATTCTGCTATTTTTCGACAGATCCTAGTCAAGAGAATCCTTCGTTGGACTGGAACAAACGAATGTGGATTGCACTAGGAGCGTCTCGTGGCCTTCTCTACTTGCACGAACAATGCAACCCGAAAATAATTCATAGGGACGTGAAAGCTGCAAACATCTTGCTTGATGAAAGTTTTGAAGCAGTCGTTGGAGATTTTGGCCTAGCAAAGCTCTTAGATCCTAGAGATTCACATGTAACCACTGCAGTCCGGGGTACTGTAGGCCACATTGCACCCGAGTATCTCTCGACTGGCCAATCATCAGAGAAAACCGACGTCTTTGGATTTGGCATTCTGCTTTTAGAACTCATAACCGGGCACAAGGCCTTGGATGCTGCCAATGGCCAGGTTCAAAAAGGAATGATCCTCGACTGGGTAAGTCCACGTCTCGTTTCACCCATGACAAACAGGCAGAACTTTCTAAAACACTGTTGTAACCTCAGCTTTCTTTGTTGGAATCACACAGGTTAGGACACTATGTGGGGAGAAGAGGCTGGAAGTGCTTGTGGATAAGAATCTGAAGGGATGCTTCAACTCGGACGAGCTAGAAAAGACGGTCAATCTGGCTCTACAATGCACGCAGTCGAATCCAGATCTCCGCCCCAAAATGTCTCAGGTCTTGAAGGTCTTGGAGCAGATAAACGGGCATACGGAGCATCCAGAAACGCAGGGCGGGGTGGACCTATGTCAAGGTCGAACGTTCAGTTTTTCGTTGAATTTTAATGAAGCTTGTGAGGAATCTTCGTTTGTTATTGAAGCTATAGAACTTTCAGGCCCCAGATAATGCTACTTAGAAGTGTAGAAGTAGCTTCTCAATCATAATCTGGAATGATTTTTCAGATACTTTTCAGTTTAATCCAAGTGTATATAAATTATGTACATTTTATTTAAAGATCGTTCTGTTGTAGAAAAGCTGTTTGAATGTGTGTTTAAGACAGTCCATTTTCTTTCATTTCTTGATTTTGTATAAAAAAAGGTTCAATCTAAATTGATGATTGAATTGGTTTTATTGAAGATTAATTAGATTGGTTTGACTGCTATTGATTAAACTAGATTAAAAGAGTTTCGTCATAATCAACTTCTTTTTCTGGCTCTCACAATTCTGGTTATAAACAGTATCAATTATTTGATTCTATACTTTTTAAATTTAAAAGAAAGATTTTATCCAGAGAAACGATTCACATTTGCTTTGTAATATAGTTGTTTGAGTTTGTTTCACTACTAAAATTTCATTGATAGCTTATTTGATCTGCATTTGTAAGATTAAAGTTCAGTTCCAATTTAAGTACGTTAAGCTGTTTAAGCCATGCTTTTAGTCAAATTATATTTAATTAAAAAAATGTTATGATTAGAAAATGTTTGGTTCCTACTATAGTATTTATATAGTATATTGATTTTAGGGGTATTTTGGTAGATTACACGATATAAAACAATTAATTATCACATTTATATTAAAATGTTATACTTCTTAATCTACACGCTTAATCTAGGCGCATGCAATTAAATTAAAGTAAATTAAATATATATATATATATATATATATATATATATATATATATATATATATATATATATATATATCACCGGCACCTTAAAAAATTATATTATTTAATCTCCGCGCACAAAATGTGAATGTAACTATTAGGCCATCTCCAGCAGTCGCACTATTCTAGTACACACCACACACTAATTTAGTGTAAAATATACGTAACTACTCCAATGGTTTTACACCAAATTTTACACCACAAGGAATATTCTTAGAATATTCCTTTATTTATTCTTTTAATTTTAACTTTATTTTATATCAATGTTTTAATTTAATAAATTATTATAATAATGGATATCTATTATTAAAAATAATTTATAAATTACCTATAATTTTTAATTTTTTTAAAATTTTAAAATGTTAAATTAAAAAATTAAATATAACAAGTAAATTTAGATTTAATGATACAAACATAGATAACAATATAAAAATACAACATGACACATTAAAAATATATTTCAAACACGGATTAAAATCATCAACAACTTCCTAACTCTCTGAATTAGAAAATTCATCCCACAAATGATCAATCAATGCATTACGAAGGGCATAGTGTGTATCTTTGTCTTTGATTTGTCTGTCTGTAACGAGCAAGAAATGCCTGGAAATCAAAGTTGTCGTTACCCACAGTCTCTATATTTGAATCTGGTGCCTCCATTGCAGCTTCAATTGGGCTCTCAAGATCTCTTTCATCCTCAATTATCATGTTATGCATAATTATGCATGCACTCATTATATTATGTAAATCTTCTTTGCTCCAAAAACGAGCCGGATTTGCCACAATTGCAAATCGACTTTGAAGGACACCAAAAGCATGTTCCACATCCTTCCTGCATGCTTCTTGTTTCATAGCAAAATATCTCTTTTTTGCTGAGCGATCAATCGAAAGTCGTGTGCGAAAAATTCGAGTGACTTCTGCAAAATTCAAAGGGTGTATTGACCAAATCGAGATCCAAAATCCAAGTGGAGCTTCTGAGGATGATATAGTGAGCTATTCTAAAAATTTTTATTAGAATTCTATTCTAGGAATCACCTTTATATTTTCTTTCTTACTTGATGTTGTTTATTTTTTAAAACATAGTATCTTTTTTCATTATGCAGTATAACATGGTAAGAAAATTATTTTCACAAGAAACTGGTAAAGCATTCCCGTTTGGCCATGTATGGCATATCTCCAAAAGAATGAGGTCGTTTTCTGCTGGTAATTCGCGAAGGTCTATTCCAGAATCGATTGATGAGCTCGGTTCCCCAGATCAATCGAGTCCTCAACTATCTTCATTTTCTATTAATTTAAGTGATGAAAATGCTAGTGGTGGTTCTTCATCATCACAGAGGCCTGATGGTGTGAAGAAAACCAAAATGAAAAGAAAGAAAAATGAAGAGTTCTCTATTTATTTCAACACAATTACTGAAAGACAACGTCAAAATTCAAGAGATGATGAAGGCCTCAGTTTCTCAAAGGGGTCGTGATATTGAGCTCCGAAGGGAAAGAGTTGAAGCACAAAAACAAATGGCTGAATCACAAGACAACTAGCAGAAGCAACAAAAATGGCAGAGGAAAATAAGATTTTGACGATGGATTTAGAAACTATTTCAGATCCACGTCGACGTGAATACTTTCGAAGAGAACAAGAAAGAATTTTGCAGGAAAAGAACATAGAAACTCAACATCAAGCAAGCACCTTTAATATGTTTGGTGGGTTTTTTCAAGATCTTGGAGGTTCCGGAAGTAATCTTGGTAATTATTAAAAGTATTGTTTGTCTAATTTTTAATTAATATGCTTTTATCTAATTTAATTTAATGTATTTTTGTAATTTATGATTTTAATGTTTTATTTATGTAAATGTTTCTTTATTAATTATTTTTTATTGATAAAATATTACATAACATAAAATATTTTATTAATTAAATAATAATAAAATTATTTGAATTTTAATAATTAAAGTAATGTAATTAAGTTAATAAATATGTTAATTAAATAATAAAGATGTTTGAGATAAGATATTTGAAAATAAAAAAAAAAATAATTAAGGGAAGAAATTAATAGAAAAAAGGGGATGAAGATAAAAAAAAAAAGTGGCTTGAATGAATAGTATCACACCAGATGTGGTGTGAACTGTTCATGAAATCTATTTTAGTGTAGGATTTGGTGTACCGCTGGAGCCTTCCCATGACACTACAATAGTGTGTGGTGTATCCGCTGGAGGTGCTCTTAGAGCATCCACTTCCCTGAGGTGAGTTTACATCCATTCTCTCTCTTCCATCTCATTTTACACTCTTTTATATTAAGTCCAACTACTACTCACATCTATATTTAGTTTAAATCATTATTAAAAAAACACTTTTAATTTTTGATACTATTAAATAATTATTTTAAATTCCATATATCTATCATTATTATTATTATTATTTTATTAAAATAATGTAAATGAACTCAGTTTTATTGCAGTGAACTAGCCAGTGAATTGAGTTTAAATCCATAAGTCCACATTGATTTGAGTTTAAATATTTTGAGTTTAAACTCAAAATTTTACATTCAATGTGGATGCTCTTAGGATCGAACAAAAGGAAGTACAAAAGTTTCAAAATAGTTCCTCTATTCCACTTAAAGGCCTTCATTTTATTATATTGAGTTTCTTCTTTAAAGTTCTTATTTTTTACTTTTAATAAAATGGCTCCACATATAATCTATAACTCACTACTAATATAATTATACATTACAATAATAAAATAATAATACTCCTTGATGTAAGTGAGAAAACAAATGACTACTTATGAATAAGATGGAAGGAGTATTAATTAATGGAGTCTAATCAATTTAAATTGAAGAGTGAAAAATCAAAAGTGTAAACAGTGGTACTGTGGTATGAGTCTAGGAAATTTGAAAATTAACAAGGCGGGGTTAGCAACCAACACGCCAATCAATTCAAGGAACTTCAAAATTAGCAGGCGGTAGCAATGGCGATATGAAATTCAACCCTAAACAGAATACCCCTCCCCCTTCTTACTTCTCCTATGTCGCTGAGCTGTTGAGAACTGGAAGCCGGTAGCCCACTGCGTCGCGGCCACAGGGATAGAATTGGAACCCATCTCCTGCCAGATTCAACTCTTCATCCCCAGTAAGCTACATTCTACCCTAATTTCCCCAATTTTTTCATGACATTACCATTCTGAAACTTGAATTCATAATTGAGTAATTTAATTTTTCGTTTAGGTCAGTTTTTTGTTTTAAATTAATGCTTTATTTTAAAGCTTTCCTCTTTCGTTCCATTTTGGTCTTAAGTATCTGTTTCTTTTGCCCTAATTTTTCATTGAAGAGTAAAACACTTCAATGGCTAAACGAAGAGGCAGAAAACCTGCTAAAAAACCAGTCCAACAGGAAAGCAATTCCGATGAAGATAAAATCCCGTCCGACAATGAAGAAGAAGCATTTAATGACAATGAAGGTATTAGCATCCCTGATAAAATGTACAGCGTGTTTTGCTTATTTTTGTGCATGTCATTTTCTATGTGTCCAAACTGTGGAAAAGAAGAACAGAGTTGAATATCAGAAGAGCCTTTGAAATCATTATTAAGATATTCATCTATTAGTCTAACTGCAAAACATTTCTAAAGTTTCTTTTAATGGTCTGGCTTACTTGTTATGTTTACATTTGCAGTACCTTTTGGAGTTGATCCATACCTTTAAACCGAAGTGTTGTGTAGTTTGCTCTTCAAATTATGAATAGGCGTTTTGTTATTTTTGTTATCCTAAATTTGTTGCATGCATATTTGAGTTTATCATGAGTAAATTTTTTAGTGATTGCATATATATGACGAATAAATACTTTTGATATAATAACACAAAGACATAGGAATTTTTCAAATTGCTCCATTTTATTGTTTTAAGTTGAAATTCATGTACCTTCAGATGAATAGATTCAAGAAATATATTACTTGCTCTTTGAATAGGTATGATGTGATCCTTTTATTTGTATACCCTAGCAAATGGCCACAAAACTTTTTTCTTCTTTTAAAGCATTTGTGGTTATCCATATTGTCATGAACTCAATGTTTCTGAACCAGTTCAATCTCGAAGTACTGCAATCAGGGCTCTTCGGGATGTGGAAGTAGAACAACTCCTGACTATGATACGATTTCTTCGTTCCTACTTGAGCAAGGATCAGTTGGAAGTTCCTGTAAATCAATTTTTTAAGGAAAACCTTCCAAACCTATGCATCGTGGAGACAGGGAGTGATGGTCAGCATGAAGTGAAATGGAAAGACAGAGACGTGAATTTATCTCTTCTGAACTGTGCTGATGAAAGAACATTACATGCGTCTCTTCTACATCGATTGTCAGTGGCTTATCCTGATTTCAATGCTGGAATTCCTTTGGGTGGCTTTGAATTTTCAAATGAATCAGGTATCTGAAAATCTTCTTTTGTATTGTCACAATCTTACTCAATGCTCTTAAATTAATTGCCATTTATTCATTTTGTGGCAGTGAAAACAACACTCCTTGGTGCTGATAAACTACAGATCAGGAGTCTTGTATGTCCTTCAAGGCTTCAACTATGTTTAATTGTCCAAAGTTACTCAGTCTATTGTTACTTAAGCATGCTTCTAAAACTGCTCCTATAATGTTGAAAATTTTCTTCCCAAGTCTTCTCGATAAGAACTGAAATAAGCCCTTTGTTACAGTGTTACTGTATGTCGTCTGTGATACTTGCGTTTTCAGTTCTCATTCCCTTCATATATTTTTCAGGTGTTTGAGGAGCCTTCTGATTCCAAGATGTTAGAGCCAAAGGATGGCCTGCAGACTCCAAATGTATGTGGTTTCTTAGTTGGTAATTATTAGATAATGCTAAAAAAAATGTTAATCTTGAGTCAATTAAAAAATAAAATATTCTACGTTAATACGATGGCGACAGATGTTGTGAACTCTCCACGTCCCGGAGTAGTATTCACCTTTTTTCTTTTGCATGTGGAATAAGAAAAATGCAATATTTTTGGGGTATTTTGTCTTTTTAGTTTTTGGGTAATAATTAACGTGTAAAGGGCATTGTATGTGCGTTAGGAGGGGATGCCATTTTTAAAATTTAAAATGTATCAAGAAGTTAGTTTTGTTGTGTTTATTGTCATTTTTTAAATTTGAAAGGTGTTATGGGACAGGACGAACAAGAAAAATGTGAGAACATTCATGGGACGGAGGGAGCATTGTTTTTATCATTGAAGTTTTTGAGATTTAGCAGTCCTTTCACTGTATGTAAGCTATAGATAAAGTTGTTAGTGAGGTGACTTTTTATTTGGTTGATCACTGGAACTTAACATCCCCTTTGTTTTCCTTCGGAGGACCTTTATGAGCTTAACTGGAGAAGTTAGACATATGAGGTCATTTACCCTTAAAAACAGTTTCTGCTCGTTGAAAAATAAGTAGTTCTTGGCTACCTCTGTTTTCTATCTTCTTAGTTTGTCTCTTGCTGGAATTGCTTTTACAGGCTAATAACAGTAGATTATCTTTTGGGATTACCCCGAAATCTCTGAGGCATCCAAGGTGTGGTGAGATGCTTCTATCCGTACATGGCTCACCGCTGGGTGTTTTCAAGGAAGATAACATGGAAACTATAAAAGGTGCGTTTTCGTACGTTTCTGATTATTTCAAAACATTCAAATGCTTGACATAATGTCTTGAAAGCGACTATGGATATATTTTGAGCTACCAGAAATCATTGATATATTAATGACAGCTATTTGTTGGTAGTAAGACAATCTTTATCTTAAAATCCTCTTGATCATTATAGAGATGGAAGATGGGTGAATTAATGGTGAGAGAGACAGATACATTATTCTAAGGATGATGCTTCTGGTGGCTTAAACTACATTCATGCCACTCCAATGCACATATGGAATGTCTTAATCATCCCCTTACCTTTCCGTTTCGTTCTTTTGTTGCTTATGTGAACAATTCCATGTCGCTCTTGCTTATCTTATATCATTCACATCATGTTAGATCCTTAGTCTGTGTTTTAGTCTCGTATTTTACTTTACAGTTTAACAATGTCTCTATGCTATACATCAGTAGAATAATGCAATATGAGATTGAATTATGACATGAAGCGAATGAGGACAATTTATTTATGTCAGCATTCATTTTAATTGGCATTGTTTGGCTGACCATAACACATCAAATCATCTGTATCACAACTTTTGTATTCTTCGATAACAAATAAGTTAATGTAACAATGAAATTCAATCAGTGATTTATCCCCTAGCTTTTATTTAGGATAATTTAACAAAAATAGTGTATTAAATTGTTGAATTTGAGTTGATAAAATAAAAATTAGTAGCTAATAATTTAGATATTTTGTGATATTAAGAGGGAGTAGTATTATCTCGGTTGATATTAGAAATATGCAGATAGTGGAGAAACAGGCAAAGTATATGGTGTTGAAAATTCTTACAGTAGAACATGAGACCGAAATTCTAAGAATGGGAACACAGGACTGAATATCTTGGTGATAAGACTCAGATATTCACCAAAATAATAATAATAATAAATAAAAAATTGGTAGCCATTATTTTGGACCGAATATAAATAAGGTAAATAAATTTGGCCTCACAGTGTGTGTCCATGTGATACGAAAATGGCATCATTGAATAAAAATTTCCCTTTAAGTTTGACATTTCTCACCTTAAAAAAAAAAAATTAATACTTAATTTAATAATTTCAAATATAGATTTGGATTGAAGTTATCACATTTTTTTTCATAGATTTCTCCAAATTGGATTGTTTCTGGTAAAGGCATTGTAGACCAGCTTGCTATAAACCGAGTGCAATTAAGAGTAAATAGCCATTACTCTGAGGGAGACCGTCTGCCCTAGCTATTTGAGCAGGGCACCTGGTCTGGTTGCCAGGCTCCGACAGCTCCGGCGAGTTGTCCGTTCCCCCTTCTGATATGCCTAACAAACAACCCCGGCTCAAGGAGCTGGGTTCCCCTTGACTGCCTCTCGACCCTAGCATCCTCTACGTGCCAATTACCAATACCCACCTTGTTGGGATAAACACACGAATAATCAAATAATAAACTATTCGTCTACGCAGCGGAATGATCAATTATCCCTCTCTTGTGTGAATCTAGCAGGAAACAATCCTAATAATAATATGCACGATAAAGCAAGCAATCAACAATGCACGACACAATCAATTTAACGTGGAAAACCTCCTCAATGTGAGAAGGTAAAAAACCACGGGACCGAAGCCCACCAAAAACTTCACTATGAGACAAAGTTCAAGAGTTACAATCTGCCACCACAGACGAACTACCACAAACGTATCAAGACAATTAATACTTGATAACAAACAACGAGATTAGAAAGACCTCACCAAACTACGCAAACTGACGTTCTGAGTTCGCAACTGTAGAACCCTCAGAATCCGATCTCCACCGTCCAGAATCAACCTCTATGAGTCCTGAACGTGCTGTCCAAGTTACAGCTCGATCCAACGGTTAGTTTGTGAGAAACGACCCTTTCTCCTCGACTGCGCAGAACAGAATCGCCCAGAAATCTGCTTCTGTCTTCGGCGTATTCCCGTCAACCCAAAGCTCCAAACACGATCTCCACCGTTCAGAATGTACCTCCACGAGTTCCGAACGTGCTGACAAAATTTCAGCTCGATCCGACGGTTGAAACTCCGGTTATTGCTTCTGCACTGTTCTGATGTTCTCTCCTCTTTTTGCCCTCGTTTTTGTTTTGCTCTCGGAGTTGGAGTGTTACCTTCACCCGAACACACACAGCCTATTTCTACTGCCAAGTGATGATGGGCCAGAATGTGATGATGGTGGGCTAGAATGTGATGTTGGGCCAGAATTGATTTGGGCTCTCCACATATTTGGAAACCCAACCCAACAAATCTCCCCCTTTCCGATTATGTGGAGAGACTAGCCATTCCGGCTATCACACGACATACCTCTAACTTCTCTCTAGGCAATGCCTTCGTCATCATGTCAGCACCATTATCATCTGTATGAATCTTTTCAAGTTCAAGCAACTTATCATTGATGACATCCCTCATCCAATGATATCTCACGTGAATATGCTTCGATCTTGAATGAAATGCAGCATTCTTGCTGAGATGGATAGCACTCTGACTATCACAAAATACTACATACCTCTGTTGCTTCAATCCAATCTCCTCCATAAACCTTTTGAACCATAACACCTCTTTACATGCTTCCGTTGCAGCAATGTACTCTGATTCTGTTGTGGAGAGTGCAACACACTTTTGCAATCTTGATTGCCATGACACAGCGCCACCTGCGAATGTCACTAGGTAAGCAGAAATTGACTTTCTGGTGTCCACATCTGTTCCCATATCTGAGTCTGTGTAGCCAACTAACTCGGGCTTCCCACCTCCAAAGGTGAGTCTCAAACTAGACGTACCTCGTAGATACCTCATTATCCACTTCACAGCATTCCAATGCTCCTTTCCCGGATTAGACAAATAACGGCTAACAACACCAACTGCATGAGCTATGTCAGGCCTCGTACACACCATTGCATACATCAAGCTTCCCACAGCTGAAGCATATGGGACTCTTCTCATTGCTTCCTTCTCTTCATCGGTTGAAGGACTATGATGAGCACCAAGCTTAAAATGAGTGGCAGCAGGAGAACTAACCACTTTAGCTTTGCTCATATTGAATTTCTCAAGCACTTTCTCAATATACTTCTCCTGTGACAAGTGCAGCTTCTTGTTTGCTCTATCTCGGGTGATGTTGATACCAAGGATTTTCTTTGCTGGCCCCAAATCCTTCATGTCAAAGGATTTGCTCAACTGTTTCTTCAACCTGTCAATTCTTGAAACATTCCTGCCAACAATCAATATATCATCAACATATAGCAATAATATAATAAAATCATCATCCGAGAACTTCTGAACAAACACACAATGATCAGAAATAGTCTTTTGGTAGCCTTGCTCCCCCATAACTGACTCAAATTTCTGATACCACAATCTAGGTGCTTGTTTCAAACCGTATAGACTCTTCTTCAATTTGCATACATGGTCTTCTTTTCCCTTCACCTTGAAACCTTCAGGTTGCACCATGTATATCTCTTTATCTAGCTTACCATGAAGAAAAGCGGTTTTGACATCCATCTGCTCAATCTCCAAGTCAAGACTAGCAGCCAAACCAAGCACAAAACGGATAGAAGACATTTTGACAACCGGAGAGAAAATTTCTTCAAAATCAACTCCCTCTTTCTGACTGAAACCTTTAACAACCAATCTAGCTTTGAATCGAGGCTTTGAGGTGTGTTCATCTTGTTTTAGCCTGTACACCCACTTGTTCTTCAAAGCATGCTTCCCCTTTGGTAGTTTCACCAGATCAAATGTGTCATTTTCATGCAAGGATTTCATCTCATCTTGCATTCCTTCCAACCATTCATTCCTGTGTTCTCCATGAACTGCTTCTCCATAGCATTCAGGCTCTCCCCCATCGGTCAAGAGCACATACTGATCAGGAGGATACATCCTAGAAGGTACACGAGCTCTACTGCTTCTTCTAGGTGGTTCTTGAACCTCCTGTTCTGGAACATCAGGTGGTTGCGGCTGATCGATATCCTCTTCATCATGCAAAGGATGATCGACATGCTCATCATTACCAAAATCAGGCTGATCTTGATTCTCCTCTTCAACTTCTACTTGATCTTGACCATGAGGAACAATTTCCAAGTCAATCAAGTCATCACCAGGTGTAGAAACTGAGCTATCCGTCTTCTCAATATCTCTTATAGTTTGATCCTCAACAAACACAACATCCCGACTTCTGATAAGCTTCTTCTCTACGGGATCATAAAGTCTGTAACCAAACTCATCTTGGCCATAACCAAGAAACACACACTGTCGAGTCTTCATATCCAACTTAGACCTCTCATCTTTGGGAATATGCACAAATGTCTTACATCCAAAGACCCGCAAATGATTATAGGAAACATCTTTTCCTGACCAGACTCTATCTGGAACATCAAAGTCTAAAGGAACACATGGAGTAAGATTTAAAACATGTACCACAGTACTCAGAGCCTCACCCCAAAATGATGAAGACAATCCTGCTTCTGATAGCAGACATCTTACTCTCTCGACCAATGTTCTGTTCATCCTTTCTGAAAGACCATTCAACTGAGGTGTCTTTGGAGGAGTCTTTTGATGTCGGATACCATGCTCTCTGCAATACTCATCAAAAGGACCAATGTATTCCCCTCCATTATCCGATCTGATGCATTTCAACTTCTTCCCAGTCTGTCTCTCAACTAAGGCATGAAACTGCTTGAATGCATCGAGCACCTGATCTTTCGTCTTCAACGTGTAGATCCAGGTCTTTCTTGAGTGATCATCTATAAAAGTAACAAAATATAAAGCACCACCAAGAGTTCTAGTTTTCATAGGACCACAAACATCAGAATAAATTAAATCGAGTATACCTGATGCTCTAGTAGGAGTTGAGGTCTTGAAAGCAACTCGAGTTTGCTTTCCCGCCAAACAGTGAGAGCACTTCCTTAAAGATGCATTCTTCAAGTCTGGAATGAGATTTCTCTTCTCTAAAATCTTCAATCCCTTTTCACTGATATGACTGAGTCTGCTGTGCCACAACTCAACTATCCCCTCATTCTTAACTGCATTAATAGAGCCATCAAGTAACTTTGCTTGCATCAAGTACAATGAGGAGTGTTTTTGACCTCTAGCAACAACTAAAGAACCTCTTGTAAGCTTCCACTGACCATCGAAGAACACACTGCAGAAACCTTCATCATCAAGTCTCCCAACAGATATCAAGTTCAACCGAAGATCAGGCACGTGCTTCACATTTCTCAAAACTAGTGTAGCACCATTACTAGTCCGCAAACATACATCTCCAACGCCAATGGCTTTAGCTAAGCCATCATCACCCATCCTAACATTACCATAGTCACCTGACATGTAGGATGTGAACATCTCTCTACGAGATGTTGCATGTATGGATGCCCCACTATCAATCACCCAACTGCTTTCACCATATGCAAGATTGACCACTTCATAATCACGAAAGATAAGAAAATCACCTGTTGCAGCAGACACTCGATCATTATCTTTCGTTTCTTCATTCTTCCTTTCTTTCCCATTTTCTTTCTTGTCATCTTGCTTGGGTTTTCTGCAATACTTTGCTATGTGTCCTGGAGTTTTACAATTCCAACACTCAACCTTGCTGTATCTGTTGGATTTACTCCTCCTGCCTTTTTGCTTGCCTGTTGGACCTCTACTATTACTTCTCCCCCTCTTCTCTGTAACCAAAACCTCTGATTGCTGTGAAGGGCCCTGCGATTTTCTCCTCGTTTCCTCATTCAAAACGCTGCCCTTAACCAAATCCATTGTAATGGTACCATTGGGGGCTGAATTAGACAAAGATGTCCTGAATGTCTCCCATGAATCCGGCAATGTACCAAGAAGCCATAAGCCCTGTACTTCATCCTCAAACTTGATATTCATTTCCGACAATTGATTGATAATGCCCTGAAATGAATTCAAGTGATCCGTCATAGGAGTGCTATCTTTGAATTTCAGATTCATCAACTGCTTGATTAGAAATAACTTATTGTTCCCAGTTTTTCTAGCATACAGTTCCTCCAACTTTTTCCACAATGATCGTGCATGTGTTTCTCCACTCACATGGTTCAATACATTATCATCCACCCACTGCCTAATGTAACCACATACTTGACGATGCAATATTGCCCATTGCTCATCCGTTTTATCATTAGGCTTTTTAGTTTCAAATACAGGCAAATAATAATCTTTCACATAAAGAAGATCCTCCATCTTGCCTTTCCACACATGATAATTAGAACCATTGAGATTCACCATTCTATTAGTATTGGTTTCCATATTCACCACAAGGCACAGAGCAGAAACCTCGCTCTGATACCACTTTGTTGGGATAAACACACGAATAATCAAATAATAAACTATTCGTCTACGCAGCGGAATGATCAATTATCCCTCTCTTGTGTGAATCTAGCAGGAAACAATCCTAATAATAATATGCACGATAAAGCAAGCAATCAACAATGCACGACACAATCAATTTAACGTGGAAAACCTCCTCAATGTGAGAAGGTAAAAAACCACGGGACCGAAGCCCACCAAAAACTTCACTATGAGACAAAGTTCAAGAGTTACAATCTGCCACCACAGACGAACTACCACAAACGTATCAAGACAATTAATACTTGATAACAAACAACGAGATTAGAAAGACCTCACCAAACTACGCAAACTGACGTTCTGAGTTCGCAACTGTAGAACCCTCAGAATCCGATCTCCACCGTCCAGAATCAACCTCTATGAGTCCTGAACGTGCTGTCCAAGTTACAGCTCGATCCAACGGTTAGTTTGTGAGAAACGACCCTTTCTCCTCGACTGCGCAGAACAGAATCGCCCAGAAATCTGCTTCTGTCTTCGGCGTATTCCCGTCAACCCAAAGCTCCAAACACGATCTCCACCGTTCAGAATGTACCTCCACGAGTTCCGAACGTGCTGACAAAATTTCAGCTCGATCCGACGGTTGAAACTCCGGTTATTGCTTCTGCACTGTTCTGATGTTCTCTCCTCTTTTTGCCCTCGTTTTTGTTTTGCTCTCGGAGTTGGAGTGTTACCTTCACCCGAACACACACAGCCTATTTCTACTGCCAAGTGATGATGGGCCAGAATGTGATGATGGTGGGCTAGAATGTGATGTTGGGCCAGAATTGATTTGGGCTCTCCACATATTTGGAAACCCAACCCAACACACCTAATCATTTCGAACATGGCAAAGTTTCTTGTACACTCGGATATACATAAATCAAAATAAAATTATGCTACTTCCTCCGTCCCACGTATTTTTACCCACTTTCCATTTTGGGGTGTCCCACGTATTTTTACCCATTCCAATTTTGGCAAAAATACATAATATTTTATTACCTACTTTTTACAATCCCAACAACTTTAATTACTTTTTTACACTTTATTCATCATTTCCAATAACTTTATTCACTTTTTCTTTTTAAATTACTAATTTATCCCTACTTTCTCTTACATTATATATTAAAAAAATAAAACATCTTAATCTCCGTACCCGTACAAACGGGTAAAAATACCCGGGACGGAGGGAGTATTATAATTTATGGTTTAAGACTTATTTTTTACTTATAAGTTTATTGCATTTTTTCTTTAGGGTGTTATGGTTTATTCATTAAAGTTAAATTGATCGTTGTGAAAGTATGAAGATGTGATATTACTGTTTCATTCATTTGGTTTATGACTTGTTCTCATTTTTAAAGTTTGTTACATTTTTCTTCTTGTGTTGACATAAATTCAATAAAACTTAAATGGATTTTGACTTAATATGTAATAATAATAATAACACCTCATTTGCAATCAACCTCAAAAAATGTTAAAATCCCAAATACCTTTTGACAAATAAGAGCATTAGTGTCTTTTTCGAGAGTTGAAAAAATAATTATGCTATTAATATTAAATTTGAAAAATAGATTTAAAACTTTAAGAATAAACAACAAATTAGAACCAAAAGAATATTGAAATTACAATTATATACTCTAAAGATTAATATATTAAAAATTAAATGTAAAGATAAAATGTATTGAGTGAAATAGGAAGTACATAATGTGCATAAAGAGTCATTTAATTCAACAAGACTACAAAAATCATTTATCCTTGTATTATCCTTTCATACTATTGTAGATGTACATAAGTTAATGTACAACAAGTGTAAAGAATCATTAGAGTGAAAAAATCCTCAAAAGTTATTTCTCTTTGTATTATACTACTTTCAAGCCATTGCAGACAAGTCATATGCCATGTTTCTATTTGGACTGCATTCCTGTCTGTCTAATTGAGAGAGGGATGTGTACAACTGGCTAACACTAGATCATATGTGCATCTTCTAATTTCCATCACAAATAGTTAAATCATTGAATGCACAAAATCCAAAACATAGACTATGTAGGTCCATAGTTGATTTTAGACATAGTTATAGAAAATTTTAAGTTCTACTATAGTACAAATAACCTTTCTATTTTTCTCTCAAGCATTTATCCTCAGCCAAGTGCCTATTACTGCATATACGTATATTTGAGTATTAAATTTAGAGAGGTCAAGCGGGTTGATAATAATTCATCTCGCCAAATTATATTTAGAGATGATGAATGGCTAATCCTAGCTAATCAAGACCGTGGACTAAATGACTAATAATGAAGACCACGGACCAGAAACGATGTCATGAGTGTAAGCATGAGAAGCTATTGTCGAAGGTGAAAGAAATTAAGAACAGTTTAGAGTTGAATAGTTTGGAAAATTAATAGAGTAAAAAAGAAAGAATAGTTAACTCGAAATTATAAATGGACGTTCCTAAATTAAGGGATAAGTACTAATAGGTACACACTTTTAACCTAAATTACTATTAGATACATGAAATTTAAATAATTACTCTCAACTACAAAATATTAAAGTAAAATATCAAATATAACCTTATACTCAATACACTTTTAAACCAACAACCCTATCCCACACCCACCCACCGGAGTTGACTTGCCGTTGACCGGCGTTGACCGGCGAAATTGTGCAAAACAATTATGCAAAATCAAATTGTGCAAAATAATTGTGCAAATATATAGGGGATCGTCCGTTGACCGGTGTTGACCGGCCGTTGACCGGCATTGACCGGCGAAATTGTGCAAAATAATTATGCAAAATCAAATTGTGCAAAACAATTGTGCAAATATATAGGGGACCGACCGTTGGCTGTTGACCGGTGTTGACCACCGTTGACCGGCGAAATTGTACAAAACAATTATGCAAATATATAGGGTATTTATGATATCACAATCATAATTGTGTAGTTATGAGTAATAGTGCTTTGAGTCATGTAGTTAATAGTAATTATGCATTATTTGATGTACCTCCTAGTAAGTGACCCAATAATTAACTATGTTTTTTAATTTACTTTTGATTTCTTGTATCGAAGATATTATACCTTGAGTATGCCTTGTACCCTTTTTTATAAAAGCAAATTTTCCCGAACCAAAAAAAAAAAAGAAAAAACTAATCCTAATCCTCAAAAGCCTCGAGCTAATCAAACCATTGACGAACTACGAAATAGGAAATAGTTGTTAGTTCCTCATTCTAAATCCTTCTTCACTAACGTACTTTGGCATAGAGTTGGTTATAAAGTCTATGGCCTTAGGATCAGCCTGTTTAACCTTTAAAAAAAAAGGTGAGGATTGCTATTTTTCAGCCCGTTTTAAATCAGGATTTTTTTGACCTGAACCTATTAACTTGTGGACTAAACGGGCTAGCCTGTAAGCTAATCGAATTGACCTATGACGAACCTTTTTTTTTTTTTTTCAATCTATACCATTATATGTTATTCCCCTCCTCCTTGTCAATTACTCAATTCGTCCCACTAAAATGTTCGCGTTTTTTTATTTTCGCCCGTCCCAATATAAAGTGTGTATTTCTTTTTTTTTGGTAAAAGGGACATACACAAATTAATTAATTCTCTCTCTTTGGGCCCACCTATCACACTAATACACCTACCCACTTTACATTTAAATATCATTTTTTTCACCTCAATACACATTAAAATATTATATCCCTTAATCTACATTGAAAAAGCAAACGTCCACATTTCAATGGAACGGAGGGAATATCCAGTTAAGATTAGGTTCACCATTTAAAAATTCTAATGAGTTAGGGCTCATCCGTTTAAAATATCTACTTTGACATGCTAAAATTATCTACCCTCTAAAATAACGAAGTGACAACAATTAAAGTAGTGTAGAGGATTATTTTGAATACATGCTACGTGAGGCGAAAATCAAGTGTGCTAGGAAGTGTGGCAGTATCCACACACTTATAATAACAGTTATACTATGATTCTTTTTTTATAAAAAAGGTAAATTACCAAAAAACCCTCAAGGTTTGTCCAAATTACCAAATAAATTCCGTGATTTGAAAAATTGCTAATTACCCCCTTTAACAAATATTTTTTTTTAAAAAAAATGAAATTTAAAAATACAATGTTAAATATATGGGTGTTGATGTCATTTTTATCCTTCTTTTTTTTAAGAAAAAATGTATTTTTATTAATGTTCAAATAAAAAACAAGTTAAAGGGGTAATTGATAATTTTTCAAACCACGGAGTTTATTTGGTAGTTTGGACAAACCTCGAGGGGGGTTTTTGGTAATTTAACCTATAAAAAAAATCTGATTTTGGATTTTAAAATATATACCAAGTTTATCAAAATCACTACTATATATATCTATAAAAAGTATTAACCTTAAAACACTCATTTTTTTATATATTCTCTTACCTTAATTAATAATCATATTTTCCATTTCTGTTATCTCTCACATTAATTTACACATATCATTACACAATTTTAGCATTGATTTGACATAAAATTAAAACTTACTTTATAAAATTTATTAAAAAACTCAAAATAAAAATAACTACTAATATATCTCGATGCCCACACACAATTATAATACAACTACTCACTATACATTAAATTAAAATATTACTCCCCCGTCCGTTCGATTTTAAAGTGTTCGTTTGCCTTTTGCACGTGAATTAAAGAATATTATTATTATTATTATTATTATTATTATACATAAAGTGAATAATTGTATTAGAAGAAAATAGTGAGTCATATTATATAATTTTTTTTATTAAATAGGAAATGAATACATTTGAACCTTTGTCCAAATATATATTTGATGGAGCCACCCTTCTTTTTTTTTTAATTGTTTTCATAGGGTGTAAATAGGACGGCAAGATATAATGAAAAAGAAATAAAAGAGAGGGGAAGGGCCCAGTTTTGCAGGCGAGATTTTGGCGTCATGATATTCCTTCGACAGTGAAACAGAGAAATTCTTCATCCACAATCGGACAATCCCTGGCCGTACCGTAATGGAAAGGACATAGTCCGTCATCCCCTTCCCATTTGCATATGCATATACCCCCACCATATACGCTTAATTTATTAGCCATGAATTATTTTTTGTATTTATATACCTACAAGTAGATATACACATACACAGGGGGTGGGTGAGAGAGATGAAGTCAACTGTCAACTGCCGGTGCTGAAGAAGTAGTATATGATGGCGATTTTGTGACCCAATTTCTGAAAACCCTTCTCAGATGCACATGTTCCTCACCCCTCTCCTCACTCTAATTTATTGCTTCTAATGGACTTTAATCACCTCCACCCTGTTTTGACCTACCCATTTTTCATTCAATTCTTCGAGTAAATTAGCTGTTAATTGTTCGTGTGCGTATGTGCGGTTACAAATTGCTGGAAATTTCTGGCTTTTAGTTTTTCTGTTGAAAGAGCCAATGGATCAGGAATTGGGGGGATTGAGTGCTGCCGATAATTCGAGGAACACTGAAACTGCAATTTCTATAGGGGCAAATGAAATTGCTGCAACGAATGCAAAGTCAAATGGTTCGTCCCAGAAAGCCGGTGTGATGGAAGAAGAGGGAGTGAAATTGGAGAAAAAAGATAGATGTTCATCTCATGTTATTGATATAAACTGTAACAGTTTCTTGGATAATCAGAAAGTATGCAGAATATGCCATTTGAATGCAAAAGAAAGTGGTAATAATTCAGCTGAGTTGTTGGAGCTTGGTTGTGGATGTAAAGGGGAGTTGGGAGTTGCCCATTTACATTGTGCTGAATCCTGGTTTAAGATGAGGGGTAATAGGTAACTTTCTTCATTGAAATCTTCTGATTTATATTTGTGTGTATGTGTGATTGTTTGGCTGATTGGGAGTTGTTTTGTTCTGTTGTGTTTATTATGCCAAATTTTGTTAATTTTTGATGAATTTTGTCTATGCATCTCTTTGACTAGTTTATAAGTTTTAACAAGAGAACTTTCTCACTAATTAGTGTGATGGGAGTGTCATTGAGTCAATGTGGATGGTTTTGTTTCGCCCTAAGAAGAAAGATTGAGACTTTGAGTATACTTTCATTGTATTTATCCAAGTTTTTGATTTGTGAGTTTGAATCCTCTGCTATAAACTGACACTGCAAGAAAATAGGTTTTTAGGGGATGAAAATTGACTCGACACTACAAGAATGTTTCATCACCTCTTGAGGTCCTAACATTCTTCAGTTGCAGAGGGTATTATTGATCCACGGTTATAGATTTCTTGCGTGAATTTTCTCTGTACTACAGGAGGTATGAAGATCCATGATTCTTGTGCAGAAAAGTTCTTCTCAATTGAAGTTTGACTGATTTGTTCTCTTTGATCTGGTAATTTGTGGTGATTCTGTGAGTTGTCCTGATAAACACATAGGTTGTCTTTGGTTGTAAGACTTCGAAGATGAATTTGAAATCGACAGTAATAATTTCATTGGTGGTGTTTGGATTCAAGGAATTGGATAATGTATTTGAAATCACTGTGGACTATTTTATATATTGATTCAAATTGGATTCGAATTTAGCTCATTTCAAATCCCTCAAAGCAAACGTAACCTTAATGTCAACAGGCAGTTGCCTTACATTGGTCACCATCTGTTGCTTTATTGTTTCTCAAAGGACAAGAGGACTTGTTTTACGATTTTCAAGTTTGCGTGGCTCTACGTTCAACTGCATTTTAATCTTTTGCTAAATCCATCATCTAATTTATTTTCATGTTTTATGGTTTAGGGAGGCAAATATATATATATATTTTTGCTTCTTTCCTCAACCATTAACTATTCTATTAAATCCAGATTATTCTGGAATTTGTATTCAAACCTGTTCATATAATGTTGGTAGATAATGGACGGTACATTATCTGTTCATTCCTCTGGTTGATTTATGAACGTCTCTCTTGATCAATCTGCTTCAATGCAGTGTTCTTCCTCTTCGACCCAAAACATTTATAAAACTAATCTTGTTTGTCAATTATGTAATATATATGCCTCGAATCGTGCTTGCAGATTGTGTGAAATATGCGGTGAGATAGCAAAGAACGTCGCAGGTACTGGTGATATCGGATTCATGGAAGAGTGGAGCGAGACTCCTTCGGGGGAGACGGGTGCAAGCTCATCGGATGGAAGCAGAAGGTGCTTGCGCGGACAGCCATTGTGTAATTTCTTAATGGCATGTCTGGTAATAGCATTCGTTCTTCCATGGTTTTTCCGTGTAAATATGTTTTAAATAAATCACTAAATACACCAAGAAGATCATTGTTATACTCCTCTTGTTCTGAAAAATCCCTTTTCGATAGCTTGAAATCCTCTTTTCCCCCTTTTTGTAGTGAAGTAGTTTCTAGTCTTCATTTCATGAAAGAATGTTGTATCATTGACTATATGTACATGTGTCAAGTGTTCTCCTTTGGATGTCCATTATATATATACACTATTTTTTGGTCAAATTGGTGAAATACGATTAGAGGAGTGTCCAACTGTGAAATTGTATTTTAGGAGTAGAATATATGAATTACTCATTGGGAACTGTTTATACCAAATCAAGGTATTATGAGTAGTTTTGCAAAAACATGTGCACCTATTTTTAGTGTCATTATAAAGTAGAAGTATTACTAATAGATACTCTGCTGTCTAAATATTGTCATTTGATGGTACATTATGAAGTATTCATTTTCTTTTATAGAAATATAGTACTCACACTATTAACACAACTAAAATATGAGACAAACTCTATATATATAACTACTCTACTCACTGTACTTTAAATAATACTGCATTCGTGTCATGCAAAAGGCTGCTTTTACATTTTGTATGTAGATTAATGAGATTATTATTTAATGTGTAATGAGTACTTGTATTAGTGGGTATGTGAGATTTATATTTTAGTTGTATAAATGAATGTGCGCGAGTTTCATAAAGGGAACTCTTTGGTGAAACACCAAAAAAAAAAAAGAAAAAAAAAAGGACAATTTAAAAATGACGGAGGGAGAATACTCTTCTAACAAAACATAAATAAATACTCTTTGAATCACGCACAAAAAGTTAATAAACACATTCAAAGGATTCGTTAATATAAATTCGTGGAGTGTGAACTGAACTAAATTAGTCAATAATTGTTACTAATTTATGGTACAGTACATGGTGGTATTTTATCATTTTATTCGTACACTCTGGTGTACCGATTTCTCTCTTTAAAAAAAAAAGAACCCTCACTCGCTGTGGTATTATTCCCTAAGTAAATAAATATTAAATAAGAAATTTATCATCAAATCCGTTGTAGTCTAGTTGGTTAGGATACTCGGCTCTCACCCGAGAGACCCGGGTTCAAGTCCCGGCAACGGAAATCTTTTTTTAATTTTCCAATTACACCCCTATAGCTATATGCATTTAATTTAATTAATAATAATAGTAATTATTACTATTATTTATATGTGGAAATGACAAAAAGTGGCCACTATTGGTTAAGTGTAATTTTAAGTGGACACATATGTTATACACAATTTTTTCTAGCCACTTTTAAAAGAATGGGTCAAAATGGCCTTGAGGGGGACCCACTTTTCACAATGTCTAAAGAATGAGATTCGACACTTTTTGACTAAAAGTACCAAACGTACAGTAAAGGAATCGGATTCCTCTTTATTTCTGAATAAAGTGTGGAAGTACAACTACCACTACCTAGTACTCCTATGTAGGCATGTGATCCCTCATATCCATACAAAAGAAATGAGGTAATATAATGTGGAAATTGGGGTGGTGGTCCAACATTTATAAAACAATTTTGTACTAATTATTTTAGAGGTTGAGCATTTGGGAGATCATTCGGGAGCAAATTTATAGTATTTTTAAAAAGGTGTGAGATTCTGGGAACCAGCTGTACAAGGTATGTTTAAACTTGTTTTAACAGTTATGAATGCCTTAATTTTATAGTTTTGAATGCCCTAATTTTATAATTTTGACATGCCTCATGAGTGTATTCTAATTATTCAACGTTTTTATAATAGAATAGAAAAAATTGTATGCCGAGTATAATAATTTTTAACATCCAAAAGTTTTTCTCTCTTAAATCTTCACCAGTCATGTTAGATCGTATTTTTTAAGTAATGTTCTCAAAAATTTGTTAAACACTGGTGAGTAGGCCGAACAGGGTGAAGGGCAGTAGGACGAATAGAACCACCGCTGGCCGAATAGCCCAAAAATTCTCTTAATTTCAGAAACTTAGTAGGCCGAATAGAACAACATCTGTAGGCCGAATAGACAAACTTTGTGGGCCGAATAGAAAAACTAGGTGGGCCGAATAGAACAACCACTGGCCGAATAGCCCAAAAATTCTCTTAATTTCAGAAACTTTGTAGGCCGAATAGAACAACATTTGTAGGCCGAATAGACAAACTCTGTGGGCCGAATAGAAAGACGTAGGCCGAATAGAAGAATTAAAATTTCCACGAATTTTTCAAATTTAAAAAATATGTAGGCCGAATAGAACAATTTTAGTAGGCCGAATAGAAGAACCTTTTGGGCCGAATAGAGGAAACATTGGCCGAATAGAAGAAAAAAATACAGAGACTTTTTAAGGTGTGTCAAGGTAGGCTCAATTTTGAAAACAGTGTAGGGCTGGATACATTAATTTGTTGACCGAATAGAATACAATATGAGTACAAATTTTTTAATGTAATAATGTTGCAACTAATTTTCTAATGTTTTAATGTTGACGTCATTAAACTATTCTTGAAAAAATGTGCAGATGAGTTATAAAAAAGCTGGGATGTGTTGGGGTGGAGCTTGGGAAGGGTTGCAATACATAGGTGGAGTGGTGAACTGGTTATTCTTGCCAGAGGATAGTCTGTGTTATAGTAGTTTGCTAAAAGAAATTCATGACGTAGTACAAGCTGATTTGGGGCACTGGGGTTATGTAGTTCATTCTCTAGTTGATTACGATGGCCGTTTGTCTAAATATAAGATAAAGAATGATGCACGTGTTGCAGAAGTGTTCAACTGTGTTGATGTAGGAATGGTGTATGTGACACTCCGTCCTATCGCGGGTGCAGGGAGTAGTATGGTTTCAGGGATAGGTTATGATGACCGAAGTGGTGGTACGAGCAATGACCCACGTACGAGGGCACATTCTAGTGGGAGGCCTGATTTTGATTTGAATGTGGAGTGTAGTTCGGACTCAGAGATGCAGTGTTCTGGTTTTAGAGAATGTCTAGATGTTGAAGCCGACGCTGTTGTTCGTGAGGGTGAGGATGATGTAGATGGTTGTAATGATGATGATGACCCAGGGAATAGGACTGTCGAAGAAGGGGGTCACATACAGCAGGATACTATTCAGTCTTCTAGCGAAAGCGATGATGGTGCTGAGGAGAGAAGACGCCAAATGTATGAAGAAATCTGTGATTACATACGTCAGAGAGACGGCCCTAGCTTTCTTGAACCGATTAATCATGACTTGCCCCGTCCTGAAATGCAGCCAGAAGAGCTGCGTAGTACACGGCCCAACACCCGTCCTTGGCTGATTCCAGGTATGGACACTATGTTTATTTATAATAGAAATAGAACTAAAGTATATTTTTATGTGAAACTAATGCACCTGCCACGTTCATAGGCATTCCGGATGAATCAAACAGAGTAGATCAGTTGACTGGCCCTGAGTTTGATGCGTCTGGTGTTCTTCAAAAGAATAGTGTATTTGCTACAAAAGAGAAGTTGCAGATAGCCGTCGGAATGTATAACTTGCGGCACGGAGTGGAGACCCATGTCCAAAGATCGAGCACGACCAGGTATAACGTTGAATGTAAACTGAAGGGTCAAACAGGGTGTCCATTTAAGATGCACGCAAGAATGAGCTATGGGTTGTGGGGAGTGGTTAAATTCGTCGAACATCATGGTTGTTTAAATGATCCAGACAGGTCTACTCCTACACAAGTGTCATCCAAAGTAATCGGTCAATATTTTGCTGCTAGGCAGTTTGATAAGGTTACTGGCCTCCGACCCCAGGCGATGAGAGACGAGATAAGGACTGATTTTGGGTTCAACATCAGCTACAATATAGCGTTAAAGGCGAAACACTATATTATTGGACACACGTACGGGGATTACGACAACTCTTATGAAATGCTCCCTGCGTATATGTATCAGTTGGAATACGCAAATCCCGGTACGCACACCCGAATCTCTGTTGATGAAGATGACCGGTTAAGGTTTATATTTTATGCAATTGGAGCATCGAGATGGGGGTTTCTAGAGTCTGGTCGTCCAGTCATTGTCATAGACGACACTCATACGAAGGGGAGGCACCGAGGAATTGTGTTTGTCGCAGTCACGCATGATCCAAACCATCAGATATTTCCACTCGCCTTAGGCACTGGCGATGTTGAGAGCAACATTTCATGGACGTGGTTTCTAGAGAGGTTACGAGAGGCATACGGATGTCCACGAGATCTATTGATAGTTTCTGACGGTCATTCCAGTATTACACGTGCTATTTCTACTGTATATCCTGATGCCCATCACGGTCTATGCGGCTACCATTTAAAGCACAGATTGGCCAGCTTTGGAAAGAACGTTTTGTATACATTTCAGCGTGCGATGGATGCATACCTATCGACAGATTTTGATAAGTTAGTCTGCCAACATCAACAACTTTTGTAATATTACATTCAACAACGAGCCGGTACAACTATTTTGTATTAATGATCCCCATTCCTAACTTGTTAGTGCATCAGCTTATTGCAATGTGGTACCCGGTCGCAGGAGTTAATGGAATTGGTTTTGTCGTGGGGATATGAGAAATGATCAAGGGTGCATTGTCCTGTCAGTAGGTACGAGTTTATGAACTCAAATGCAGCTGAGTCGTACAACAACGCCATCCTTTGGGCGCGGCAGCTACCTATATGCACAATGCTAGAGATTTGTCGCACAATCACTGAGAGGTGGTTTTACGAACGTCGAACTGAAGCTGAGCAATGGAGTACCATCATATGCCAGCGTCTCCATGACGAATTAGTGGATCTTTCTCATGCAGCCCAAAAGCTTAATATTTCCATGCTCATTGGAAATAAGTTTGCAATCAAGGACGGTGATAATATATTCACTGTTGACTTGAACGATAGTACCTGCACATGTGAGAAGTTCCAGAAGGACCTTATTCTGTGTATTCATGCGATGAAGGCAATCGAGTACGCATACACTAAACCTACTTACTTGAATTGATCTCCTGATTATGTGTTTCTTATACTATATGTTCTACAGCGCTTGTAGGTTGCCAGCAAGTACCTACGTGTCTCCAGTTTACCATCGCACCAGTGTAGTAAATATGTGGCGTGGTCCAGTGTTGCCTGTTCCCCACTACACTCAGTGGGACACACCTGAAGGAGTCCTGTCACAGCGTGTGAAACCCCTTCTGCCACGCAGACAGGCCGGTCGACCACGAATGTCTCGCATAAGGTCAGGGATTGAGTCGTCAAGGAGACGTCACAGAGAACATGTGTGCTCCAGATGTCGACAGCCAGGTCACAATCGACTAAATTGTACTGGAGCTTCATCGTCGCATGACGATCCACCTCCTCCTGTGACAGATGCCCCTAATCCCCGTATACGTAGGCCAAAAAAATGTGGAAAATGTGGTGAAATTGGGCATACTCGTCTACATTGTCCTTCTTAAATCTAGTGTATACATTATAATTACAAATTCGAAATTTAGAGCTGTGAAAACATTGCCACTTCCATTTCAACTCGAAATTACAAAGTCCTACTTGGTTCATTTAAATAAATTTATACACAAAAATGAATGTCTATACGAATTTCATCACGTTTGATTGGTTCTAAACTAAGTATAAGTTCATGCTCTGGCAATAATGGTACCAGCCTGAAAGATTAGGAAAGCAACTTGCTTACGGAAACGCAAGATGTGATCGGAGGTGTTCCAGTTAAAGTCCCTCGCTAATATTTCCTCTACGGTCCTGAGACAGGCTGGTCCGCAACTGGAATCGTCATCTTATCTGAAACAAACGTCTCTGCGAGCTGGTGTCAACTGAAAAGTGTACGGAACCCCTTCGGACTCAATCTCGTGCATCAGATCTGGCATGACACGTCTGAAAGGTAGAGTCTCCATCATCCGGTGCTCCCTCATGTCGGGCTCGTCATCCCATCTATGCCAGAACGAGTCAAAACAGTAGAAGGACATAGTCTTTGTAATCAATGCACACAGGTAGTAGTGCGCTGTCGTGTGGACTATGAACAATATCTGCCAAAAGTAAATTAAAAGGAATGCATATATTAGATGTATACCACTAGGTCAAAGTAGGAGTTAGTATTTTGTAAATATATCAAGGGTTAGTATAAAATACCACGTCACAATCTAACCATGGCCTCGACCCCCTCCATACTGGCAATCGTCCTTGGGATTACGCACGAAGATCTGTCAACAAGTCATCACTTATGCTGGCAAATGTCGTTTTGTCATCTTTGAACTGGCTCGTGTGCTCCTTCCAAACGGATTGAACTCGGACCTTACACGATAATTCAAAAATATTAGTCTCAAAAGATGAAGTACTAAATTCTATTCAATCCATTGTAATATGCTCATTTACTTACAGAGAATTGCATGTCCATAATGCAGTAGGTGCCAACATCCTGATGAACGTGTACGCCGATGTCAGATGGTCGCTCTGATAATAATCGGAGGTATGCATCCAGGTGCTGAAACATATAGAAATTTATTAATAAAAATGTGAAATAATTAATCATTCGTAGTTATTAAGTACACACATGCGTGCTATATGATATTACCTGGTCGGAAAACCAAGCACTGGGGTCCTCCATCTCAGTGAAAAAGTCACTGCAAACTCCATAACCGAGACCTACGTTGATCCTGAATTCAACAATTCATTAACAACATTCTAAAGTGTTTAAAGTAATATATGAAAACTTGTAAATAAAATATGTTACATAGCACTTACAGATCACTGCTTTTCAGAAATCGCCGAAACATTTGCCACTGGCGTTCTCGTTCAGTCGTTGTGAATGGAGATTGTAATGCTGCAGTTGGATTTCTTGGCCGCTTAGCACGCATCATACCATCTTAAGCAACGCCGGGTGTGGGGGCCATCGGACTGACATGCTCCACCGGGCTAGACGGGGAACGTCTAACCCCTGACCTCGCGCCGGATGGCTCAGCTTTAGACAACCGGGTCCGGGACAGATCAGCTCGAAGGCGCCTGATCTCTCCCGTAAGCGCCTGTCAAAACAAATGTGCTGTTTGACGCTCAGACACAATCTGACAAGCAAGCAGGTGTAACAACTCATCCTGCTGATCCAACCGACGAAAGACCCTTTCTTTGAAATTTTGATCATATCCGTGGTCTTCATGATCATCTCCGTAGGCGTCACCTATCCCACTATCATGCCACACTGGGGGCTCATCCACTCCAGCGTCATGGTGCTGTTGTCCGTCATGCTCATTTACAAAGCGAGCATGCCAACTATGATGCATCGGGTCATAAGAACTAGGCTCAGCGTACCTCGTCTCCCCTGAAGCGTGTCCACTGTGCTCAGGGCTATGAGTATAGGGAGGTCGGTAAGAATGCTGATCCCAATTTGACGTCCAAGCTGCAGGATCATCCGTACGCTGGCCCTGCCACCGATCATCAACGTCCACACCCAAATAGTACTGACGATCCCATGGATTACTAGTGGGATCCTGAGCGGTCTGCTGCTCAAGATGTGAGTACTCAGGCCTCCGGACGACCTTTCGTCTTGGGTTAGAATATGACTTGGTGTACAGCCTCATGATCAACCCCTCCAAAGGATCATCCTCTACGCCAATCCAATACCCCTTTGTACGCTCAGTAGCGAGAACACGCGGAAAATCCAACACAACAAGATCCTGATAAAAAAAAATACAATATATTTAGATAGAGTATCACTGATTTGTCTTCACCTAAATGGATTAAATAATATAATTATACCCGATTAAATAGATTCCTATCGACCCTCTTCACTTTACGAAATACCCATCGAAGGCAAAGTGGCCTTAGATCCACCCTAACGTCAGGGACATGGCCATACCACGCAGCAAGGGCAGGTAGACGCTCGTACGCCCAAACCTGTCACCCGTAAAGCACTTATGTTAGATAATTAATGTTGCTGAAATTTATAATACACTATAATTTTATGCAATCTACTAAAACACGTACCTGGAGCGCAAATGTGCACCCGTAAAAGTGGTATCTGTACTTATCAGGGTTTGCTTTAGCTGGAAGTTTGGTCAAAATGTTGTCCATAAAGTGAAGCAGCGTCATATAACTGACCTGCCCCCAAGGGAACAAATCCCATCTCTGTTCGTCCTCTACTAACTCCCAGACCCAATTGTCTACACCCACCTTAGTCACATCCAACCCAAGGATAAAATAGTACACCAACAGCACCTTCGCAGTTTTAACCGCGTCCTCGGGGCTAACATGTCTAAAACTTCTGCCTTCAAAGTCACTAGCAATCTGACTGACTAATGGTCTCTCGCCCTGACCATAATACCTATCATAAACCCTATCAATCGGGATCTGATACGATAAATTCGGATCGAACCCGAGTCTATCCCGAAAGCAGAGTCCCATTATCCTTATGAACTCTACCCTGCTAAATATAAGACACTCGTTACCAACCTGAAAATATCTAGCAGTAAGATCGTCCCCACTAAATGTAATCTCCCGCGTCATGAGACTGTGGAGATGAGCATTCGCGTTCCAATCATCGTTGAGATCCCAGTAATGACCAAAGCATGATCTCCTAAACATCTCCTCCGCATTACCCCCAACCCTAGTTAACTGTGTACGAATTATTTCCATCACAGCTCCTGGTTTGCAGTAATTATGTATACTGCAGTTCTGGCCCTGCATAGATTGACGCTTCCACTCACCCTGCACAAATAAAATTTTTGCTAGATAAGACAGAAAGTCATAATTACGGACAAAATAAGTATAAGTTCATTGCAGCCACTGACCAAACATTTGCACACTCAAACATTTGTTCTATTCGGCCTACAGTTCCTTCTATTCGGCCTACAAATTGTTCTATTCGGCCTACCCAAATTGCTCTATTCGGCCTACCAAATTTGCTCTAACCAGCCAACCATTTCCAAAATAATTCAAAACTCATAAACATTGCTCTATTCGGCCTACACTTGTTTTATTCGGCCTACACATTTGTTCTATTCGGCCTACAAAAACCTATAATCGGCCAACCAAAATTTCAGACGAATTTAAAAAATGATCCTACCCTTTGCTCTATTCGGTCCACACTTGTTCTATTCGGCCTAAAGATTTATTTTATTCGGCCTACTAAAACCTCTATTTGCCCTATCAAAATTTAAAAGAATGTCAAAAAGTAATTACTCCCACACTTTGCTCTATTCGGCCTATACTTATTCTATTCGGCCTAAATATTTGTTCTATTCGGCCTACATATTTGTTCTATTCGGCCTACTAAAAACCTCTATTCTGCCAACCAAAATTTTAAAAAATAACGAAATAATTACTCCTGCACTTTGCTCTATTCGGCCTACACTTGTTCTATTCGGCCTACAAAAAGTTCAAAAAAAAAAATTTTTTAACACCCCACTGCGGTCCTACATCCTACATGTGATGTATACACAATTAACTCACATTTAACACATTACATTTCCAAACAACATGTACGAAACATTATACAAAATTAATTCACATTTTACACATATGAACAAAACCACAAAAAATGTAGTGGAAATATCCTCAAAAAAATTCCTAAAAATCATTATACACAAATTTAGAGATGCCAATAACACTGCTTATATACATACCTGAAAATTTGCCATTTCCAATGTGTAATGCACCGTGGGAGACCGCAAATGGAGAAGAGACTGGCACGTTTGTAAATGGAAACCCAGAATTTTACTGTGCTTGACACTGGGACGAAAGGAGAGAAGAAGAGAGAGGAAGTTGGACGAAAGATGAGAGAGAAAGAAAGACAGAAAGAAAGAAAGAAAAAAGGTGAAAATGGATTTAATGTTGTACCCCACCAACCCACATCCAAAATCTTAAATTCAAAATTTAAAAACTTTAAATGTGGTCCACCCTCCCCCCATTTACTGCAGTTAAAACTGACATGATGATGGCCCCATTATTTTCGTCCTTTACCTGACAGTTATGGGGGTAATTTGGGAAGTCCACTTAAAAGTGGCTAGTAAAAATTGGTTTTAAGAGACGTGGCTATTTTAAATTGTACTTTGTCAATAGTGTCCATTAAAAAATCGGATCACATATCTATTTATATTATCTTTTTGCATTTTCTAAAATTAAATGATGACCCAGTGTAACTTGTACGATGCTGGTGGTCACAATCAAATGTCACCTGCAGGGGATTACACACTGTTTTTTTTTTTGAAAGGTTTCTTGGTAGATGATGATAATGTTTTTTTTTTGTCTATAATATTTTGTCATTTACAATGATAAACGCATATTAATGTCCCTCTCAAGAAGTTTTAAAGACTACCACTCTATTCTAAAATATATTTTCTTAACATGACGAGTTGCCTAGTTAGAATTTTAAGGTGGAAAATATAAGACTAAAATCACATTAATAATGTTATAAGAATTTACAATAAATGTTTTATATTAAACTCTATAACGATAGAATAAGCTGAAATAACAACAATGCTAAAAATATTACATGAACCATACACTAAAAAAAACATTTTTTACAAACTAAATATCACACTTTCATTGTTATATTGAGATACTAATTGATTAACAACAAAATTTTTTAATAATTTTTCATTGCTAATTAAGTGATGATTTATAAATTTTTACCAACAAAAATTCAATTTCGTTAATAATTTATTGCTAATAATTCAGGTAGCAATTTATATAATGATTTCATTGATAATATGTGGGTAAATAATAACAGATTTTATTCTCTATGTAAAAAAATAAAAATTGAAAATCAATTGACAATCCGTTGCTAATGTAGTTTGTTGGTAGTCTTATGATATTTACCAACGAAAATTAATCTATTGATAAAATAAATTTGTAATTAGCATTTATTTAAAAGTATATTATAATAAAATATGACATGAACTACTGATGAAATTACAAATACACTAAAAGTTAATATTAAATTTGAAAATAATGATTAAATCATACGAGAAAAAAATGAGTGAGGCTCCTGTGTGCCCTCCGTGCGCCTTTACAATTTCAATGCCCCTTTACAATTCAAACCCCTAGCAATACACAGGTTTAAATATGATTGGAGGAGAGGGCTGTGTTCACATGGGGACACGAGCATCTTTCCGTGTCTCCGGGTGCACAGGAGCTTTTGCCGAAAAAAATTACGTGGGAGTGTTATACTGATCAATACTCATGTAGTATAATTTTGTCTGACCCACATGAAACATTAAAAATGTAGCTAATCTTTCGACTCTTGATTCTAAAAGTTCAAACTTCCCAATTAGCATTAACTATTTAAAAATTATTGGTATATATAATAGACCAATATTCACGAGTATAATTATCTACCAAAATCATTGACGTAAAACTGATCAGTCCCATGTATACACATCCACGTACAAGTACATTGTACAATACACGCTTCGAAGTTAATTACTACAATTAATGTATTTACTCGATCAACATTCTCTTTTTAATTAATTTCTTGAATTAACTAATTTGTTCTTGACTGCAGGTATATAAAGGACCAGAAAATGCAGAGTTCAATAAAATAATAAAATTTGTTTTTTTTTTTAAAGAAATTGTCCACTGAAAATAATGAGTTTGGTAATTGGTCTCAATCGAGGTTCAATCTTATTATCCAAAACGGAGAACTGGGAAAATAATGGATCACGTTGGAAGTGGGTTCTACCCCTCGCATCCAAGGTACGTATATATATAAATGTCAAAAAAAAAAAAAAAAAAAAGCAAACCGAATTAATCAAGTTATTAATTTTCTATTTATTTATAATAATTTATTTTTTCTTGAAAGTTTTAAGTTTTGTATTTTTTATGCTAGAAAGGTTAGAAAGACTACTAAGAAGAGGATTTAATTAGTGTCTAGTGTATTTAATAATGTCAGTGCATATATATATATATATATATATTATGTAATTCAAATAAGTAGTGTATGTATACTTAAATAATTAGAAGAATATTATATTCATAATTTACTACTGTGGAGTATATGATATTGCATCTAAGACTTTCTGGTGATTAATGCAGGTTGGAAAGGGTTTATCAAAGGATAGCAAAGCCCAACTATTAGCTACCAAACATTGGCTAGAAGCTGTACGTACGTATATTCTGTACATTGAATTCTGCATTTTCCATTTTGTTGCATAAATAAATAATTAAGGTATGTAAATAGTAAAATATATGTTTTACTGCAAATCGATCCACTTCACCGTTATGGTGAAAATCTGAAGATGTATTATGATCTCTGGCTCAATAGTCACAGCTCGCAATCATTCTTTTTCTGGTAATTAATGAATCCCATTGATTCACAAATCTTAATGTACTTGTAATTAATAGTTCCATCTAAAATGTATAAATTTTGTTATAAAACTAAAATTAACTTCCAGGCTAGATTTTGGTGATGGCAAGAATGTTGATCACATGAAGTGCCCGAGAACTCAGTTGCAACGACTGCGAATTCGATATCTTGGACCTGTGAGCAAGATCAATATCACATAAATCAAGATTTAATTAATTTAATTTCATGCATGGATTTTTTTCACTACTTTCTTGCAGAAAGAGAGGGAGGAGTATGAAGTAGTTATAGAAAATGGGAGGTTTATTCACAAGCAAAATGGGGGGTTTTTGAACACCCCTATTGGGCAGAAATGGATTTATGTCCTTAGTACCTCAAGAAGGGTTTTTGTAGGGATTAAGGATAAAGGGGTTTTTCAGCACTCCAGTTTCCTGTCTGGGGCCACAGTCGTCTCCGCCGGAAGACTAGTCGTCTCAGACGGAACCCTTCAGGTGAGACGATCGATCAAATTTATTAGTCAAGTTCATTCACCAATCGAATCAATTTTCGTCTAATTATTTTGTCGATCTTTGCAAGGCTATATGGGCATACAGTGGACATTATTGTCCAACAGAAGAAAGCTTCAACAGATTACTTCGATTTCTCAAAGAAAAACAAGTTGATCTACAGGACGTCAAGGTTATGATGCATTCAAAATTTTTATTTAAAAACACTAGTAATTTTTAAATTATTAGTATAATTTCATGTTAATTTTGTTGACTTTTAAATTTTTATGAACAGAAGTGTATTTATTAATTCATTATTTAATTTTGTTGGATACGTATTTTTGGCAGTTGTGTTCAGTGGATGAAGACGTTATACCTACTCCTGCGTCCAAATCAGACACCACACAAACCAATATTACTGTTCCTCTAGTTAATTAATTATATTTGTGTTTTCTTATTCCCATAATCTCATGAAGTTTGCATGTATACAGAGTTCAATTTGCCTTCTCAAATTAATTTCCAGGCGATAAAAATTAGTACACTCATTCCGTTGATCAGTATATATAGTAAACCTAGCTTGATAGTCATATATTCTTAATATATGGGATCAAATTGAAATGACTAGAACTACAAGATAACACTATGGATTCTTTAAAGTTTAACACAATTAAGTGAAGTAATAATAAGAGAAAATATCAAAATTCATCCTACGACCGATTTCAATTTTAGTTATTTTTTATTTGCAATTCTTAATTTTGATCTATTTTGTCTAAATTTAGTCATTTTATCAAATTTAGTCCAAATCTTCTCCAAATTTACAAAAAGGGACCAATGTTGAGAATTACAAATAAAAAAAAAAAATTGGAATCAGTCATACTTAAAGGACCATAGTTTCCCTAATAATATTTGTAACGTATAAAAAAAACTATGTAAGGACATATCTTTATATTATTATTATCTTAATACATTTAATTGACAATTTTTAAATGATGAGGTGGCATAGCTACAATGGCTTGGTGATGACATGTAAATTTTAGATTAATTTGATTTTATTTAGTTTTTTATTATAGTTAATTTCATTAATGTGTTGACATTTATTTTAAAATTTTCCTTTTTTTTATTGAGCTGATAAACGTTATTTTCTTTTCATGAATTATATATAACTACATATGTAGTTAAGGCTAATTTTTATCTATTTAAATTTAATACTATTTATTGAAATTTAATAGCATTAATTGTTGTATATATATAAATATAGGAAAAAAATATGATGCACATTTCATGTTTCATTCCACATCTTCACTCTCAATCTTTATAGATTATAATAATCTTACACTCCTTCTTTATAGATCACTATTATAATTTTCTATATTTTATTTTGTTTCTAATATTTATTTATGTAGTGATATAATACTATTACATATTTTAAAAGAATTACTTTTATATACCTCATCAGATAATCTCCACATTTTTTTAGTATATTTTTATTATTACATATAAGTTGAAATTATATAGATGTTTTTTCTTTTTCATATGAAAGCATTTTTTTTAATTTTATAAATTAATGAAGATCTTTTCTTTAATTGTCATTTAAAATATTTAATAATTATTGATATATTGTAACATAGTAACGTTTAATTTTTATGTGTATACATATTAAAATTAAATAGAAGGTATAAGCACACTCTCATGTTTTATTTCCCATCTCCTCCCTCTCTTTAAGATCACTATACCAATTTTTATTTTAGTTTGTTTTTTAATATTTATATGCTTCATTTGATCATTTCCACATATTTTTATATATTTTTATAATTAGTAAAATATGTGTTGTAGTTATAAATATTAGTCTTTTAACTCAATTTGTTGGTTTTAAAACTTTCTTTATTAGAAAAAAGATCTTTATATTATAATTTTTGTGTACTTATTTTTTATATTAATTAATAGTGATTAATGTACTTTATTCTTATTTTTTTAAATTCTTAAATTGATTTTTAATATCTTTTGTTATATATTATTTTTATATTAATTAATAGTGATTAATGTTTAATATATTAATTTTTATTTACAAATCATCATTTATAGTAATTTTCTTTTATATATTTGTGCTTATGTATAGTTGTATTAAAGTTACTTACATATTAAATTAGTGTTATATTTTTAATTTAATTGTATATATTAAATTGAGTAAAGTTGTATTATATATACAATAGAGTAAGATTGTATTATATCTATAATTGTATTTATTTATACTTATCAACAATTATTTTCCCTAAAATAATTTGTTGCAATCGAGTTGGATTTTCTTACTCAAAGAATTGTACTTGAAAGTGATTATTGCCATTTTTTTTTCTTTTTTCAATTTAAGAATATATTTTAGAGTCTTAAAAGGAAATTTCACCTTTAAAATAATCAATCAACTAGGACAAATGGCGATCACAAGTTGATTGAATTTTTTAAAATTAGAAATTATGGTAGCAATTTATTCCATTATAATATAATGATTACCATTTTAAATATCAAACATTTAATATGCTTACATTCGACCAACTACGCCGAAGGAAGAAATTTAAATTTTTTAATAAAATATGATATATGATCAACAAAAAAAATTATTATTTGAATTAACTATTTTATAAATAATTTATAAATAAAAAAAATGATGGTATTCTTAATCTAAAAGTATATATAATAAATGACAAAAGCTCTTGTGCACCCGGGCGCACGTAACACTTTCCATGCGCCTTTAGAAATTTGTGCTAAATTGTATACCTTTTAGTATACAGATGTGTACCCTTTATTTTCTAAAGAAAAATCTGGGCGCACGAACAACACTCCGTGGGCCTTTAGAATTTTGTGTTAAATTGTATACCCTTTAGTATAAAAATGTGTACCCTTTATTTTCTAAAGAAAAAAAAATATTAATGAAAAGTGTATACCCTTTAGAACAAAATTGTGTACCTTTTAGTAATTAAAGTGTATACCCTTTAGAACAAATTAATGTACCCTTACCCATAATACAAAATTTCTAAAGGCTCACGGAATGTGTTCCGTGCGCCCGGGTTCACGCAAGCCTCACTCATAATAAATAAAAGATAAATTACACGGTCTCACAAGATTTTATTTTTTAAATATAAAAATTTATTTGAAATTCAGGAACATAAACATTTAAAACTGGAGCATATAATTTTCTAGATATAATAAATGATAATCATAAAATTATATAAGTAATAATAGTTTTAACGTATCTTATTTTTTTTATTTCTTAATTTTCCTATGTAATATTTTCGATTTAGTATTTTATTTGAATCAATTACGTAGTAATTAGATCAGTGTTCATTTTTATTAGAGTTAATATTAGGTGTACTGGGTGCAAAGTGCACAATATGTATATAATTTTTTAGGGAGAATTACTACTAGGTACACAAAAAAATCCAAAATTACTATAAGATACAAACATACAAAAGTATTACTACTAGGTACAAAAATATATAGTGATATTCCAATATTACCCCTATTAATGTGCTGCACATAAATATTGTGTGCAGCAAAAGTTCATGTGCAGCAAAGTGTGTGCAGCAAAAAAAGTGTGTGCAGGAAAAAAAAAGTGTGTGCAGCAAAAAAATGTGGTGGTCCGGCGGCGGCGGTCCGGCAGCTTTTCCGGCGGCGGCAGTTTTTCCGGCGACCAGTTTTTTTTTTTTTTCTTTTTTTTTTTTGGACGAACAGTTTTTCCGGCGACCGGCTGCCGGAGCTCCGCCGGCGGCGGCGGCGGCAGCTTTCCGGCGACCATTTTTTTTTTTTTTTTTTTCTGACGAACAGATTTTCCGGCGACCGCCCGCCGGATCTCCGCCGGCGGCGGCGGCGGCCCGGCAGCGGCAGCGGTGGTCCGGTGGTGGGTGGAGGTTGGGGTTAGTGTTTTAAAGGTATATGGGTTTAGGGGTATATTTGGTATTTTACTTTAATATTTTGTATTAAATAATAATTATTTTAAATCAATGTATCTAGTAGTAATTAGGGGTACAAAGTGTGTACCTATCAGTAATTATTTCAATTTTTTATTTTATTTTGTATATATTTTTATTTTATTTTGTATATGTATTTCTTAATAATTGTATACTTTTTTCACATTTAGTTTTTACACATTTAACCTGCATATGTGTATAACTTTTTATTCAATATTGTATACATGTTTTTTAATGGTTGTATATTTTTTTACACTTAATTTTTCATTAAAAAAAACTAACAATTAAATTGTAGTATATTTTTGTTCATAATTGCATGTATTTTTATTCATATTTTATACGTTTTTTTAAAATGGGTGTACCGTATCTTAGGGTGTACCCGGTGCATACTATAATTAACTTTATAATTAATCTCAATTACTATATTTAACTTTTTATAATTAAATCTTTTAATCAAATAATAAACATTTTTTTATTTTTTTTTAATTTTTATTAACATTGAACTCTAATTAATATTTCTTTGTAAATTCCATATTTTTTATTTAACTAATTTAAAATTTTCATTAATTCATAAACTAATCAGCATTAAATTAATTTTAATAATTAATTATTTAGAATTATGGTATATAGTATTTTTTTATTGAATATTAATTCACATTTTTACTTTGATATTTTACTTTATTAATTTTCAAAATTAAATTATAGACAATTTAATGATCATAAGATTTAATAATTTATTAACATATATATCTAAATTTTATATGACTATTATGTATGTGACCTTGAAAGCATTCTTATAGTGTTTTTTTAGTTAGTTATTTAATTTTCAATAGAGAAACATGTCGGTATTATTTAATTATAAAAATAATGTTAAGTTATGTCACTCGAGTTATTGAAGAATTTATCAACACCAACTCTATTAGTTAATCTCCCAATCCCGTAATAATTATTACATTTACTTTCGAGTATATATTAAAATTGTATCGTCTTATTTAGCAAATGATTTATTTATAATAAATTGATTTTAATTTTAGAGTTTTGGCCCGTGAACTTGAATTTGTTATGAGTTACGTTGTGTGTGTCAACTTTTTTATTGTTCTATATTTACTTTTAATTGTGTGTTTTATACTTGGCAATAATTTCTATGTGGAATTGATTAAGTATTTTCCTCTATAAAACCTTATTAGCCTTTATGTGTTGATAATATAGTGGGCTTTGAGTTTTATCATAGCGTACATTAATTAATTGTAAAAATTAACATCATGTAGTTAACTTTATTATCTCTTTTATTTACTTTTGTGTATGATGATTTTAATTTTTTTTAATCTTTCATTGAAATAAATCCTTAAGAGTTTATGATTTTTTAATCTCTCATATTTCGCAACAATATGTAATTATCTTACTTTTATAAATTAATTATTTTTTGTCATTTCAATAAGAAACACAATTTCAAATTTTAAGTCATGACAATATCCAATTTCTAATTATGTCCACATAACACTATTATCATCACATATTTTTCAGTAATATGACTAATTTTGCAATGTGGATTTCTCATCAAAGCTTGAGTAAATCAACAATGAAAACACTTTGTAAAATTATGTGTTTTATCTCAAACAACAAAAATATAATTTTGATTTAAATTTAATTTTTTAATCATGTTATTATTTTTATTAAATAATATCAATCCATTAAAATAAATAAATAATTCTAATTTAGAATGGAGTTTTTCACTAACGAATTGAGAGTTTACTTACTTTATTATGATCAAGCCAAATATAAGGGTTGACGATTGAAAATAACTAAATGTATAGTATAATATAAAGCTTATAAAAAAAGTTACATAAAAAGTTACATATAATATAATTTATGAAAATTAATAAATTAATTAAATTTTAAACATAAATTTTCATAAAATAAAATTATAATACAAATTTAATATTAAAAGATAATTAATCATCCCGTGCATCGCACGGGCTCTATACTAGTTATACATCTAAATGAGAGTTTTCTAATGCCTATGTGTCATCACTCTCCTTCTTCTATGATGACATGGAATTATTAGATTAAACTGAATTATTTTTTCAAACCTTCCATATTTAATCTTTTATTATTTTTGTTTAATTTTAATTTAATTTTATTTGTGTCATAACTGCATGTTATTATTACAAAATTATGTTTTCTTTTTCCATTTATAACCCATTTGATCTCTTGCACTCACAAGTTTCTCTCCTCAATTCTTCATTAAACAAACATTTCACTCTTGCTAATTTGAACATTATTCATACTCTAAGAGTGAATTGGATCATAATTTGAATTTTTTTAATGTAATTTTATTTAATGATATTTGATCCACTAATTTTCTATCTAATCATTTGAGATTTCATGAGATTAGATCTGTTCGTAATTTAATCATTTTGAGAGTATGTTTGCCTCAATGCACTAGGTGTATTTTGAGAATTGCGTATATTTAATTGTTCATCTATTATATATTTATGTTTGTGAATTGATTTT
Source organism: Pogostemon cablin (assembly GCA_023678885.1). Classification (NCBI taxonomy): domain Eukaryota; kingdom Viridiplantae; phylum Streptophyta; class Magnoliopsida; order Lamiales; family Lamiaceae; genus Pogostemon; species Pogostemon cablin. Next base: position 2,599,344 of record CM042973.1, read on the forward strand.
TTTTCTTATAATTGTTTAAATTTTTTGTATTTGCATGATATTGATGAAGTAGTTGTGTGAAGCGATTGAAGATTTGAAGTAGTACTACCTCCGTCCCATAAAGAAGTTCACAGTTACTGTAGATACGGAATTTAAGAAAAAATTACTTTTTGGGGGTAGTTTGGTATTTTTAGATAATAAATAAATTATAAAGTAAGTTTTGTGAGTTGTATATGGGTGTCAATTTTGAAATTAAAGTGTATTGTGGGGTTATTGATTTGTGTGTATTTCCTTATTTGGGGATATGAACTTGTTTATGGGACGGATAAAAATAGAAAGTGTGAAGTTGTTTATGGGACGGAGGGAGTATTCATTAGTCGTAGGTAATAGGAACTTACTACCGATCCACCATCCAAATTCCAAAGGTTTGAATTTGGACTAATTTTAATTTTAACATATATTTTAATGTTTGTCCTTTATTTTTTTTAATTATTATATTTATAAAATTTTTATTATCATGATTATTATTCCCTCAGTCCCATGACAATGGTAGTTTTTGCTTTTTGGCACGTGGATTATAGAATATTATTATTTAATGTGTAGCGGGTAGTTGTATTAGTGGGAGTATGGGCCCCATGTTTCAATTGTATGAAAGGGATGAGTGGGCCCCCAGGGCATAGCTCAAGTGGTAGAGGGGAGGGTGGAAAGGTCTTCCAACTGAGCTTGGTTGCTGCAGGGTGGGGGTTCGAATCCTGCCTTTGGCATGGATTTGGCCCATTGCAAGCACAAGTTTAACAGTGAGCCCTCTCTATAAGCCACTTGAGGCACATCCTGCGATTTACCTCCTCCACCAATCCTCAGGGCAGGGGCGGTGGGGGCCCCTAATGGTGGGGTACACCATTTAAAGGGATGAGTGGGTCCCATGTGTGTAAAAAAGGAAAGAGGACCCTTTGGGTTTTGACGACCAAAATGGAAAAAAGAGACCCTTGCTGTGAGATGGTGGGAGTATATGTTTATTCTTTTATGTGACCGTTTCTTAATTCTTAATTAATTTATTTATATAAATGACTGATTTGAAGAGATATTGCTATTTAAATTTAATGCTGAATTTATTGTAATTTAATGGTATTTAACTTAATTTTTGTATGTATATATATGAGATAAAAATGCACTTTAATATTTCATTTCTCATCTCTCCCTATAACTCACTATTCTCTTCTTCCCATTTTTCTTTTTAATTTCGTTTTTAACATAGTAATATAATTTATGCAAATTTGTTTCATAATATTCGATCCCCCAATTATCTCAATGTAAAATAGTTTGCACTTGTTTGAGAATCAAAAATTTTCTCATATTAATTTTTATTTTTAATTTTCAGGTTTCATGAGATTAGATGTGCACACGATCCACCATTTGAGATTCATGAGATTAGACGTACTCATAATTTGATCATTTTGATTCAATACACCATGTATATGTTGAAAATTACTTACATTTAAATCGTTGTTCTAATTTTTTTCCCCAATGTTTAGTAGTCAATATTAATGTTTGTGAATAAATTTTTTTCTCTCTTTATTGTCTAAAATTTATTCCCTGTTTTATATTTTGTGAAAATAGATCTACTTTTTTTTTCATTATTTATTTTCTACATTCCAATAATTAATTTACAATCTTCATTGAAGATTCAAAGAAGGGTTTGCATACGGATCCCACTATAAAAATTGAGCTTCGAGCCATCTTGACATCGTACGCGACTTTGAGTATGCATGATGTATATCAATAAGATATTGAACTAAGAATTTTGTATAATTTTTATTTTTTTGTTCATATTTTATTCTTCATTGATTGAATGTGCATTGATTTTATTATTGAGCTTCATTTAAATCAATATTTTAAATAGGTTGGTTATAACCATTGTTTCAAATCGGTAATTTGTCTATACTTAATTATTGATTTTATTTATTTATTTTATTCCTTTAAATTATTTTTTATTATTGAATGTTAATTGTTAATGATCAATTCTCTATCTTTGATTGTGCAATTTATATATTTCTATCATTATTAATTAAAAAAAAAATCTAATAATTTTGGTTTGGATTAACTTGAGGATCAAAAAGTAATAATAATAAATCAATAAATAAAATGATATTTTAACTAATTATATGGTCATTACTATTAATTCATGATTAATCAATTAATTAAGTACCTTCAAAATAATAAAGGAAGAATTTGCAAGTTGATAAAACCCGGCGGTCTTATTTTCCATCTCCAAGGAAAAACACTCCGATCTTCTATCAGAAAAATTCCCAATTCTCCTTTCGGTGCTTCAACTCTTACATAAAGTTCTTGCATTTATAATTATTATAAAAATTGTACACGTATTAATTTCTATCATCAATCTCAATTAAAAATGACAATTAATTTTATTAAATACTTTTAGATGGTTTGATTCAAATTTTAAGTCATGATCAATTACTATTTAACTATTTATTTTAAAAATAGGTTAAGTGGTTAATTTGAATCATATTTATTTAATTCTTAACAAAGCTATACCATGCTGACTTAAAGATTTTAATTTATTATTTATAATCAATTAATTACAAGATAATTTGAACGGTTTTCTTTCAAAGTAAATTATTTTAACACCGATGATACTTTAATTTAAATTTTAAAAAACATTGTTATTTTTAATCATTAATTATTATATGAGATAATTTATATTTAATAAATAATTTATTAAATATTAATCCATATTTTTCTAAAAATAGTTTATATAACTTAATTTCAAATTCTACCAATGTCTTATTATATTTAGTTTAATTATTATTTTATTAAAAATTTTAATTGTAAAATTAAAAACTTCAATCATCAATATTGTAGTATTAGATTTTTAGAGGGGTTAGAATATAATTTTAACTCATTATTATTTTCTACTTAATAATTTATTAAATTAGCTTAAGTTGTTAATTTTAAGTATATTTTATTTTCATTTTAATATTAAGCTATTTTTAATTATACAAATAATATATTTTAATTTATTATTAACCAATTTAATCTTAAATGGCCTATTTCACAATTCATTCTCGCTGACTTGATATGTCTCTCTTTTTTTTGATGACATGATGCCAGGAGAATAATTTCAACTTTTTTATATTTACTATTATTCTTTCCTTATTTAAACTGCATGCATATATTTTTTCTAAAAAATGGAGTATTACTCTATCCTTCTAATAATTTTGAGTGTATATTAGGTGCACCCGGGTGCATCATTGCACCCATATTTGTATAATTTTTTATTCTATTTTGTATACATGTTATTCTCTTTTGTATACGTGTTTTGTAATAATTGTATACTTTTTTCACATTAAGTTTTTCATTAAAAAAACAAACATTTATATGTGTATAACTTTTTATTTAATAGTGTACATATATGTATTTTAATAATTGTATAATTTTTTTACACTCAATTTTTCATTAAAAAAATTAACAATTAAATTGTATACATTTTTACTTATAATTGTATATGTTTTTACTTATATTTGTATGTGGGTGCACACGAAGCTTCGTGTGCACCCGGGTGCACACTATATTTAGCCAATAATTTTTGCTCACTTTCTTTACAATTTACAAAGAAAGTGTGAAAAATTAAATTATTAGTAGGACATTGGAGTAATATTTATAGAAAAACAAAGTAATCAATCAATTGTCAATCTATAGATTAAATTAACTATTTTTGGATTCAATTTATCTTAAATTATTTTATTTTATTTTTCTATTTTTATAAATAAATTGTAGATTAGTACAATGAGATAATTTTGTAAAATCATATCTAATGAATAATTTAAGTAAATGATTGGTCGTTATAGTCGAGGCGACCAAACAACAAAAATATCGAACCCAAGGGAATTTAGGATTCATGGCCTTTAGGTATAGCATCGTGATTAGTTAGGGACGATCGAAAAGGAGGTTTATAAATAAAAGAAAATAAAATGCTAGGAAAAGTAAATCTAATTACAATATTTTTGGATTTTCAATGTCATGGTAGTCTTCATGATACACTCATATAATCAATCATCCAACATCTTTAATTGTTTTCCATTTTTAAGTAAATCATGGTAAAGGCGATCACTATTTCCACCTATCCCCAATGGCCATGGTGAATAGGATGTAGATTGTTTTCACAACCCCTAAAAAGCTCCTAGGATCGATCCTACTTACAATTCCCTTCAAGGTACTATGCTCGTATGGATGGAGTTCCCTTCACTAGTTTAATCCTCGGGCACAAGTGATCTCACTAGTGTTCATTTACGTTGTTCTAAACATAAGGACTCCTTGGCTAGGCTCCCCTTATATTAAACCCACATGTAATAAATGGAAAGAACTCACATATGATAATCATGCAAAGCAACTAGGGGTAAAGCAACGACAAAACATGTCGATACACAATACACAACCTAATCACTATACACTAATACCAAAGACATAAATCCCATATTATTACAAGCATGCTAATCTCATAAATGAAACCTAATCAAAGCCGAAAAATTCAATCAAGACATTTTCATAAATTAATAAATAATCATGCATTCAATAAACCACCAAAAACATAGAAAATAGAAAGATGATAAATAGGACTAGATTACACCTTAATGAAGTTTTACAATCATGAAGATCATCTCCTCCTTGGTGTCTCCACCTTCTTGGAAAGCAAATAAAATCCTAAACTAGAAAAACATTAAAAACTAATATAGAAAAACATAAAAAAAAGGATCCCTCCCCTTAAGGGGGAGGGATCTCACCTATGGAGATCTCTCTTGGGTGAAGAGTGGTGTCTCCAAAAATAAAGAAAAATGGAAATGGAGAGTTTTGGAGTTGGAGAATGGTGGAATATGGGAGTTGTAGGCTCCAAAGATGAGAAGGGGGGTATTTATATGTGTGGAGGATCAAAGGAAATTAGGGCACAATTGAGTCATGGGCTTGGATGGAGAAAAATGGGCTTAAGTGGATAAATGGGCCTTTTTTGGATAAAATTCGGTTCCAGAAAAATAGAATAAATAATATATCCGTAAGACTTTGTCACATGAACCGGTTGTAGCCCAGTGGTTGGAGGCGCCCTTACGCGTCCATGAGATCTCGGGTTCGAATCCCATCATCACCGCTTTTTTAAAATTAATTTCGAATCAGACTTTAACGGTTTAATAGTATTTCCGTACGGTTCATAACAAAAACCCGATTGTGTCCAAGCGGTTCAAGGCGCGCGCATGAAGCCGTGAGGTCGCTGGTTCGATTCCACACCAGCGCAAATTCATTTTTTTTTTAAAAATTAAAGAGAGGTTGCTGGCCCATCCTTGCACAGGCCCATCAAGCTGGCTGCTGGCCCATCTTCAGCGAGCCCATCAGCACGCATCTTGCGTCAAAAGCAGGGTGACGTGGCAATTCTTAAAAATTCGATCGAGTTTTCAAAAACTCGATCGAGTTTCTCATACAGTGTCATTCCCCTGTTCCCTGCATACGACAACACTTTAGCAGCCATAAATAGACAATACTTTCAGGAGTTGTCTTTTTCTTCATTTCTGTACACTCAGAAAAAAATGTTGTCGTAGCCCTCTTCAAAATTTGTGGTCTTTTCAATCGCAATCCTTTTTTTCTCGTTTTCATCCCGATTTAATTCACGTTTCTTCCATCGCCCTTTCAAGCTCAAAACACATATTTTTCCTACAAAATAAACAAGAATACCTCTCTCCAAATAATCAAGCAATTAATAATAATTTCAATAAAATCATGCTTAATTATTAAATTAAATTCAAATAAATCCACATAAATTTATGCATTTAAGCCCATAATTCTAGGTGAATTTCACACCGATCAGTAAATAATTGATTAAATTTTGTAACCATATCACATTTATCAAATGGTGTTAATTTAAATAAATCGCTATTTATTTAAAATAAAATTTATAAGGTACAGTGGTAAATATTTATAGTAATAATGTAAATATTTCTTAAATATGTATTAAAATAAATAAATTGAAATCTTTAATTGAGCAATTGAAAATAATGAATGATGAAAACTATTACACATAATTCATTGGTCACCATTAATAGTGATGAATAATTATTTAAATATTAAATTTATATAATTAAAGATATCTAAGTAATGGAATTTAATTCAATTTAATTTAGACAAATAAAGATTATATTCAATGTTAATAAAATATATATTGTGATATTATTATTATTATTATTATTATTATTATTATTATTATTATTATTATTATTATTATTATTATTATTATTATTAAAGGGTCACTCACTATTAGCTACAAAAAAAAATGCATAATTGCTATTAACTACATGACTCAAAGCACTATTACTCATAACTACACAATTATGACTGTAGTACCATAAATACCCCTATATATTTGCACAATTGTTTTGCACAATTTGATTCTGCATAATTGTTTTGCACAATTTCACGGTCAACAGTGGTCAACGCCGGTCAACAGCCGGTCAACGGTGGTCAACGCCGGTCAACGGCCGGTCCCCTATATATTTGCATAATTGTTTTGCACAATTTGATTCTGCACAATTGTTTTGCACAATTTCGCCGGTCAACGCAGGGTCAATGGCCGGTCAACAGCCGATCAACGGTGGTCAACGCCGGTCAACGGTCGGTCCCCTATATATTTGCACAATTGTTTTGCACAATTTGATTTTGCATAATTATTTTGCACAATTTCGCCGGTCAACGCCGGGTCAATGGCCGATCCCCTATATATTTGCACAATTGTTTTGCACAATTTTGCGGTCAACGCGGTCAACGGCCGGTCAACGCCGGTCAACTCCGGTGGGTGGGTGTGGAGTAGGGTTGTTGGTTTAAAAGTGTATTGAGTATAAGGTTATATTTGGTATTTTACTTTAATATTATGTAGTTGAGAGTAATTATTTAAATTCCATGTATCTAATAGTAAATATGCTTAAAAGTGTGTATCTGAGAGTAATAAACCCATTATTAAACGATAAACAATCTTAAATTTTTATGAAAAAATTAATTAATGATAGCTAATAAATATTAATTATTATAAAAAAATGGAATATAACAAATCAGTGTATTAACCAATATTTAATAACAATACTTTATTTCTTTAAAAAATAAATGTAAACATTCGAACAACACGTGGGGATACGATTATAGGATTCATACTCTAAACTTCACAATCAAAGTAAAATGTCTAAGCCATTATACCATCTTTTATATATATATATACTTTCGTCCAAAAAAACTCTTCACACTTTTTTTTTAATTTATTTTGAGGTGTGAATTGTGTTATGAAACGGATAATGGTAAGAAGTGTGAAGAGTTTTTTTTGGACGAAAGGAATAGTATATATATATATATATATATATTTTAAGTATACTATAGCAGAAACTTTTCTGTCTACATGTCGTCTCCAGAGCGCTCCATTATAACGTGTAATTTTCTCATTTTTTTGAATTTTTAAATTATTATTTTTTTATATTTTTCTTATTTACTAATCATTAACTTCCTTATTTAATATTTTCTTTTTAAAATAATGTATTTTCTTATTTTATTTATTAATCTTAAATAGGCAATAAATTTAAAAAATTATTTATAGAAATTAAGAACAAAATATTAATTAAAAATAAAAGTTATGTTTACTATATATAAAATATAAATTAAAAATATATTTATCTTTTGTTACATGTGCACCTCATTAATTTATCATAAAATAAATTCCTTTTTTTTATTTTGATTGATGACTAATTAAATTTTAAATATCTTTTATTTATTTATTTTGGTATAATTATTTAATTACAAAATCTTTTATTGTAAATAAATTAATAAGAATAGATTTAAATTATATACAAAGGAAAAAAAAGAATATTTCATATAATATTATCTCCAGTGGCGGACCCAGGATTCTTGATGGGGGGGTGAAAAAAAGTTATATTTTCCTCTGCCTATGTATAACGTGTGTAATAGAATGTAACAACAATATATGAGTAGATCTATCTGGTGTTGAAATGTGGGTAGACAGAAGGAAAAAATAAAGGACTAGGTGAAGTAACCCCGCTGAAGAGGCTCGATCCCTAGACCTCTCCTTAGACTGAGAGCGCTCAAACCACTAGGCCATACAATAATTTACAAAAATTTACTACATATATAGTAAATATTGTAAAAGTTGAGGGGGCCACGTAACCCCCTATTCCCCAATGTAGGTCCGCCTTTGATTATCTCACACCCCACCTATAAATAAGCCTTTTAGGTTATTCATTCCAAACACACACATTCGATTTTTCAAGAGGAATATAAGCTTTCTTCAAGTTCCTCTAGATAATTGATTTATAAAAAGTATAAAATTTTATTTTGATGGAACGAGATTCGATTCACTTCTAAATAATTGAATCTCATTCACCTCTAAAGAATCAATAATTCAAGTATTCTTCAAGAATCAATTCAAGTATTCTTTAAGATGAATAAGAGAATTGATTCAAGTATTCTTAAAGAAGAATAAGATAATCGATCGATTCAAGTATTCTTGAATCATTCAAATATTTTTGGAATCGGTTTACCTCTTCAAGTATATATAATTTCAAGTATACTTTAAGAAGAGGAATAAGAGGATCGATTCAAGTATTTTTTTAAATCGATTTATCTTTTCAAGTAGATAATTGATTCAAGTATATATTCTTTAAGATGATTAAGAAGTTAAAAAACTGATTCATGTAGATCATTCATATTATTTTAGCAAGACGAGTGAGTAATAAATATTTCTCAATTACTATATTATTATGTTATAAGGTATTATTTAAAAAAAAATACAAGTCAAACTTTTCTGCAGAGCGTTCCATTATGACGTGTAATTTTCTCATTTTTTTGAATTTTTAAATTATTTTTTTATATTTTCCATATTTACTTATCATTAACTTCCTTATTTAATATTTTCTTTTTAAAATAATGTATTTTCTTATTTTATTTATTAATCTTAATTAGGCAATAAATTTAAAAAATTATTTATAGAAATTAAGAACAAAATATTAATAAAAATAAAAGTTATGTTTATTTGAGATAATAATAAATAAAAATAAACATGTACATAATTTAAGAAAAAAAAAATTAAATTAAAAATATATATATAAATATAAATTAAAAATATATTTATTTTTTGTTACATGTACACCTCATTAATTTATCATAAAATAATTCATTTTTTTTTATTTTGATTGATGACTAATTAAATTTTGAATATCTTTTATTTATTTATTTTGGTATCATTATTTAATTACAAAATCTTTTATTGTAAATAAATTAATAAGAATAAATTTAAATTATATAAAAAGGAAAAAAAGAATATTCCATATAATATTCTCTCACACCCCACCTATAAATAAGTCTTTTTGGTTATTCATTCCAAACACACACATTCAATTTTTCAAGAAGAATATAAGCTTTCTTTAAGTTCCTCTAGATAATAGATTGATTTATAAAAAGTATAAAATTTTATTTAGATGGAGCGAGATTCGATTAACTTCTAAATAATTGAATCTCATTCACCTCTAAAGAATCAATATTCAAGTATTCTTCAAGAATCGATTCAAGTATTTTTCAAGAGGAATAAGATAATCGATCGATTCAAGTATTCTTGAATCATTCAAGTATTTTTGGAATTCAAGAGGAATAAGAGGTTCGATTCAAGTATTCTTGAATCATTCAAGTATTTTTTAAATCGGTTTACATCTTCAAGTATATATAATGTCAAGTATATTTAAGAGGAGGAATAAGAGGATCGATTCAAGTATTTTTTAAATCGATTTATCTCTTCAAGTAGATAATCAATTCAAGTATATATTCTTTAAGATGAATAAGAGGTTAAAAAATTGATTCATGTAGATCATTAAGATGGGGGAGTAATAAATAGTTCTTAATTATATTATTATGTTATAAGGTAATATTTTTTAAAAAAAATACAAGTCAATATTCTTTCAAAAAATTAGAATATATGTACATAGGAGTATATATTAACTATACACATGATTTAATTGTATGTCACATTATTAAAAGTTAAAAGTTATAATTTATTACAAATTCTTTATATTGAGGAAAGTAGTTGCCTAACTTAAAAAAAATCTTCCTAATTAATGTTGAATTGTTATATGACATATATTATTTAATTATAAAAATAAAATGAAAGTAATAATTAAATGATCCCGTGTAGTATGCGGGTTTCATACTAGTATATATATATATATATATATATATATATATATATATATATATATATATATATATATATATATATATATATATATATATATATATATATATATATATATATTAATTACTACAATACTTAAAAGTCTAACAAAGTTTTTCAGAAATAATATTTTTTTTCTTAAACAAACATGAAATAGTAAATGTGAAGGTCACTCAGGACCGAGTGAGTATTATTTTTCAAAATCACAAGGGGGTCCAAGTGCCCACCTTGTTCGCAATAGTAAATGTAACGGCAAAATATTAATTGAGACTTGAACCGGTTTAAATGATATGCAAATATAAATAGTACTCTCTCCGTTCCGGGCAAGAGATATATTTTCTTTTTGTATATAGATTAATGAGTATTATTATTTTTTGTAAAGTAGGTAGGTGTATTAGAGAGATGTGATGGATAGTGGTGGGCCATTTTTTACTAAAAAGGAAAAATGTTGCAATTTGAATGGGACGCCCAATATAGTAAAATGATGTTATTTGGGCGGGACGAAGGGAGTACTTTCTTCATCCTAGTTTTAACTTCACACTTTCTGTTTTGTTCGGTCCGAATTTCAACTTATACTCCACCTATTAGAAAAAGACACCTAACAAATATTCCACTTGCATACTTTAATTTTAAAGTAGTCAACTTTTTTAACGCATATAATACTCTTTCCATCCATTCTTAATGTATTCCTTTTATTATTTTGGATCGTCCACTTTAAATGTTTCAATTTCTTTTTTTAAACATATGTGATTCGTACACGTCATTAAGACAATTAAATTATGAAACTAATACCCCTAATACAACTAACCACTATACATAAAATAATAATAATATTTAATTCACATGAAAAACAAATAGATACATCGAATTAAAATACAAAATTTACTCAAAAATTAAGCTAAAAAACTTTTATTAATATCAGTAAAATAGCAAACGTTGACTTTTATTGATAATCCTTCAATAGAACTGACATAGAAGATAGTACTCTACACAGACAAGCAACATGAGGTGTACGTTATTTAAAATTCGATTTCTGAATCTGACTGTAGTATAACGGCTATAGGACTCCTAACAGAGTGTTTCTGCGAACTCCATTTCAAGAAACCTTGAACAGTTGAGCTATTCACATACGACGCCGTTCGGGTGAACGTCACCCGATACTGCAACTTCTGCTTCACCTCTGAGAACTCAAGCTTAGTGGGCTCCACAACAACATCTACACCAGATGGTGAGCTGATTTCGACGCCGTAAGACGAGTTGGGATCGCCCACATTCGTCACTGTCCTTGTGTAACTCTGTGCAGTGGATTGATTTACGAAATTGAGAGCAAATGAAGGGTAGTTGAGTTGGGCCTCTGGTATGGTTGATTCCTCTGAGCAATTAACCCTGCGCTGTAGAAAGAACCCCACTTCTCTATTTGTGAAGTTTAAGCCACAGAGATAGGGAATGTAATCTTTGGGCTGGATGTCATAGACCAGTCCTGGATCATTCGCCCTCGATGGATTCACGTGGCCCGACCCGGTGGCGAACACGCTCGCGGGTCGGGACGTTTCGTCCTCGATGGGGTTTTTTGCAAGATTCACAACGTCCGCAGTTGTCATGATTGCAGACTTTATTGCTGCCGGAGACCAGTCAGGGTGCGTGCTTTTGAGCAGCGCCGCGACGCCACTAAGATGAGGGCAAGACATTGAAGTACCGGAGAGTATATTGAATGTGGATTTTGCGTTGGTGTTGTTTTCGACAGAGGTAGGCCAGGCTGCAAGAATGTTTAAACCAGGGCCTAGAATGTCCGGTTTAAGAATACCCGGACTAACAAAGTTGGGACCCCTGGAAGAAAATTCTGAAACCACTGGAGCACGATCATAGCCAATAACAGTTCCTTCAAAGCTAATGGTGGCCATTGGTGTTGTCGTGGAATTGATGTAAGCTTTGATCTTTAATCCGTCTGCATAAGTGACGCGTGTCATCGGAAGGACGTGAGCTTCTGTAGAAATAGTGTTTCCGTATAAATCAAAACTCAACAGAATCATGGCGGCGCCACCACCATTCTTAACTGCTTGTCCTTTCTCTACTCTGGTAGCAAATCCACCTAATTCGCAAACAACAATCTTCCCTCGGATGTCAGTCTGGTTCAATGATGAGTCGAGGCAGTAGGGTGCATCGGGATCGCTGGTATTCAACATCCCTGCATACACCAGCGGCATAAGTTTCTGCTCGAAATTGGTCGGCTGTGAAGCTGATTCGCCGGACAATCTTAGTTTGTTTCCTAGTACTGCTGTCGCACTTAATTTCCTGTCTATTGAACTTGCACCCACAGTGAGTATCCAGGGTGCCCCGTTAGTGACGCTGTAGTCGAACGGACCTCCATTTCCAGCAGAGCAGCTAACTACGATACCTCTCTCCATTGCACTAAAAGCACCAAGTGCGATCAGATCTTGAAACAAGTTGTCTGCAGATACTTCCAGAGATATTGAAAGCACATCCACTCCATCCTCAATAGCAGCGTCCATCCCAGCAAGTATGTTGCTCTCCAAGCAACATACGTTGTAAATGGCGAGGTGCGCCAATGGGGCAACGCCAGAGGCCGTTCCTCTGGCGTTGCCAAAGAAATTAGCGCCCTTCACAAAGTTCCCAGCAGCAGTGCTGGCTGTGTGAGTGCCATGGCCAGAGACACCAAGAGGAACCTCCTCCGAACCGAAGCGCCTCGCCCCAATTATTTTGTTGTTGCAACTGGTGTGGTTGAGCTGACACTTGCCCTTCCACTTGGCCGGGGGAGGCGGCATTCCTTCGTCGCTGAACGAAGGGTGTTCGGGCGCCACTCCCGTGTCCAGCACACCAATGATCACACCTTTTCCGTAGTTGGAGTCTTTCCACAAACCTGTGTTCTGATTCAACCCCAAGAAGTTGGGTGAATGGGTGGTATGCAGGGTAACTTCCTTCTCCGGACGTGCTGATATGAACCCCTTCTTCGTCTCCATCAGCTTCGCCTCGTCCGGCGATAGCCTCGCCGCAAAGCCTTTGAAGACGTTGCTGTAGGAGTAAACGATTCGAGACTCTTGGTCGTCTGAGCTTGCAATGGTGTCTGGGAGGAATGTTTGGTACCAGCTGCGTAAATCTTCAGATTCTAGTTGTGCATCAGGTCCCTCAACAAGAACAATATACGTTTCTAAGATACTCTTTTTATGAGTATTAGTTGATAGTGTAGGCCATGTAGTGATGAACAATATACAAAAGATTGTTGTGTATGATATGAAAGCCATCTATAACCGTTGCCGTAGTGATTAGTGAGGATTACCCAACTTCTTATAGTAATGCAAATTAAGGGCATTTACAATAACATCCTTGCAGTCAACTGGAAGTCAACTAAAGTTTAAATTTCCAAAGTTAAAGTCATCACTCATCACTCATCACTCATCACTCATCACTTTAATTACTTTTCTTTTCACTTTTGTCTTAATTTATAATTTTCTAGTAGAATAATATTGACTCATCAGTCATCATTAATTAGATTTGGTATTTTTTGTGGAATCGTTAATCAATAGGACCCTCCATGTCAATATTAGTAAACATTAGAAAAGATATCATTGATTAGATTTGGTATTTTTTGTGGAATCGTTAATCAATAGGACCCTCCATGTGAAGAATATTAGTAAACATTAGAAAAGATGCTCTCCATACGCCGTTAATATTAATATTTAATATAAAGTGGATAGTTGTATTAGTGTTGTGCGTGGGTCCTACATGAAATAATTAATTATTTTTTATGGGCTCAACTTGATAAAAAAGAAAATGTAAACCTTAACTTGAAATAATTCAAAATAAAGTGTAAACCTTAACGCAGGACGAAGACACATACTCCCTCCATTCATTTTTTCTATTTTTGGCCTCCCAAATTAAAGCAAGTGTCACAACATCAAAAAAATTCAAATATGTCATAGTGAAAATTGAGAAGGATAAGCAACAACAAAAAAACATCTATTTTCTTTATGTTTTATTTATGGATTGTTTATATTTTCACGGCTCAAATATGGACGAGTGCATAACAACAACAAAAAAGACCGTTGCATAGCTTCTGCAATATTACATCCAATTAAGTTCAATCAATATGAAATCTATAATTGCAAGGAAAATATGGGCGAGTGTTCTCGATTTTAATTTAAAAATAATTATTAATATATATTTCATCTTATATTATCATGGTTTAAAGATGCGTGTAAATCTATAAATATTATGAAAGGTGAATATCCGTAGATATTTTGTGCATTAATTATATAAATATTTTTACATGAATTATGAAAAATATTGTAAAAAATTTCAAAAAATCTCAAAATTATTATATATTTTGTATTTATTTATATTATTTCTCTTATTTATATTAATTCATTTATGATTAATTTTAAAAAATTCCTTTAAAAAGGCTCACAATATTTGCATCAATAATCTTCCAAATTTTATTTTCTAATCGTAATAAATTAACATTATTAAATAGAAATCAACTCTGAAGTTATCATACTAAAAATTAAGATTAAAAATTGATAAACAACTCCAAACCAATCGTTTTGATTTTACTTTGATTACTAATAGCTATGTTCAATTATTAAATAATTTATGGTACGATTTATAAAAATTGATTATGAAATTAAATGCTTGGTTATCAAATCAAATAAATAAGTTTTAAACTTAGTCAACTTTAATGTTTAACACGTAAATTATTTTAATATTTTTATATCATGTAAAGTAATAAATTAATTGAGATTGAGAACGCATATTAAATTAATATAATTCTAAATTTAATTAAAAGTTTAATTAATGCATACCAAAATATTTAATTTACTTATTAATTATAGATAAATTCAGAAAATTAAAACACCAATTTACTCATTTAACTAACACAATTTGCATTTAATTAAAATTCTTTAACATTAATAAATATTCAATATCATTAATTTAATTTGAATTGGCGTAGATTTTGGAATATGAAAATATATATAATTATCATTAATATTATTATCTTATTTATGGTTAAATCTTATTTATGGTTAGGGTTTAATAGCGCATAATTAAATGCATAATCATCTATGTATTAATATTGTTTTTCAATCGTTTATTATAGTAATTTAAAGATATCTATGATAGATTTTTGGAATATGAAAATATATATAATTATCATTAATATTATTCTCTTATTTATGGTTATGGTTTAATAGCACATAATTAAATCAATGATCTTTTCTTGATGACATGTCTTGGTGGGGTCTCTTGAGCTCTTTCTATTTTTACATTATTATTATTACTATTATTATTATTATTATTATTATTATTATTATTATTATTATTATTATTATTATTATTATTATTATTATTATTATTATTATTATTATTATTATTATTTCCTAATTTAAAATTTTACTTTCTTTTATTTTTCGATTGATTATTTCCTTCCCAATTGAAATTTAATTTCTCCATCTCTCTTCCTCTCTTTCATATTGAACATAAGTTTTCTCTCTCTACTATTTTCCTACCTTGAAAATCAGAATTTGAAAATTAATATTTTTATTTAGAAGAGTAATAATTCATCTAACTAAAAAGTAATTTTTCGTGCACTAGAAATTAATTGTTATTTAAGTTGAATGTGTGATCTTGCTTTATATAAATTAAAATTATTTCATAGTAGTATTATTTTGTTAAATAACTTGAAATTGCATCGCATGCTCTTAATACTAACAATTGAGCTAACTAATTTTAAAGTATGTGTTACTGTTAAACCATATATAACTATTAAAGATTGAAAATAAGTAGAAACAATTGTATTGTTGTACATGAAAACATCATACTTCATCAATGTTATAGAATCGTTGATGTTTACTTTTCCATATTATTTAAGAAAATATATTATTTAGCTAATTTTATTTACTTCGAGATATTTTAGTTTTTAAGTACTAATAAATAAAATGTAAATTAATGTTTTGTGCATAAGATGAGAGTGATAATTTTGAAATTAAGTATGTATTGTTTTTCTAATTTTTTTAGGATGTAAAAATTTTTGTAGGACAAAAAAATTATGATAAAAATGTGAAGGATTCGATGAGAAGGAGGAATTATATAATAAAATTGACCATATATAAAATTAGTAAATAAATTAAAATTAAAATATAAATTTTCATAAAATAAAATTATATTTAAAATTTAGAATTTATTACTACCCAATGCATATTATAAGCTAATATTACTAATAGATACGAATAATATTTTTTAGAGTGAGGCTTGCGTGCGTCCGGGCGCATGGGAACACATTCCGTGCGCCTTTATAAATTTAGTATTATGGGTAATGGTATATTGCTTTGGTCTAAAGAGTATACACTTTAATTACTAAAATGTACACCATTTTGTCCCAAAGGGTATACACTTTTCATTAATATTTTTTTTCTTTAGAAAATAAAGGGTACACTTTTTTATATTAAATGATATATAATTTAACACAAAATTCTAAAGGCGCACGGAGTGTTGTTCATGCGCTCAGATACGCACAATAATTTTCTTTAGAAAATAAAGGGTACACATCTGTATACTAAAGGATATACAATTTAACACAAAATTCCAAAGGCGCACTGAATGTGGTCCGTGCGCCTGGGTGTACAGGAGTTTTTGCCTATTTTTTATTACTACCCACTACAAAATTGTTTAATAAAAAATCACACTTACCCTTTTCAAGATTAATTACTACTTTTTCTCTCTTCTCTCTATCACGGTATAATAATTATTACCTTCTCTCCCCTCCCACTATCCCTACATATTTCCTTCTATCTTTTCCCTACTCTCGCTCGCTTCTTTGGTAACTATAATTTCTTAAACATTCAAATGACTTTATTCCTCAGGCTGTAATCTCTTTGATGCCAATAGAGTCATCAGATGGGGAGTTGCTGATCACGATCACTTGATGAACAGAGTGATTAACTTATTGGATTCTACAGCAACTCTGCAAGAATTGTTTCAGTCCACTCATTCATCATATATTGTTGTCGTTTGTTTCTTAGATTTTCTAGTAATTCTAATTTGGCTAGAATAATAAATTGTTCGTTGTTTAATCTATTTACCATTTAAGGAATATCTTGAACACAACATATAGGATTTATAAACATTAGTGATGCTGTTAGTCATAGAAATTCTGAAAATTGCGATGTATTCAGAGATATTTTATAATGCAATATTAAGAATGTATTCAATATATTTTAGATTCATTCATTGAAATATTTTTGTATTCAAAATCAGTAAATATTCAGAATATTTAATGTTCAATAACGATGTATTCAAAAATGAGGATTTAACTCACATAAATCAATGTCTTTTCAATGTGTAAATGAAAGAAAAATTATTAACTCTGAACACAAATATCCTGAATACCAGACATATGAATTCCTCAATATAAATATCCTGAATACAACGAATTCTAGAATATAAATATCCTGGATACCAATACTCCCTTCATCCCATCCTAATGGTTACATATTTCCTTTTTGGGCGTTCCATCCTAATGGTTATATTTTCCTTTTTAGCATATGAGACCCACAAAAATTAATTACTTCTCTCTCCATGGCCCACACACCACACAAATACACCTACATACTTTACAATAAAATATTATTTCTCTCACCTCAATACACATTAAAATACTATATTCATTAATAAAATACTATATTCATTAATTCACGTGTAAAAAATAAACGTAACTATAAGGACGGGATGAGGGAGTATATAAATTTCTGAACACATTTAACATGAAGGAGAGTATCCACGAGATTTCAATTCCTTAGGAATTCTTTCAAATTTAGATTGAGAAATTTTAGGATTTTGTTAATTGCATTAAACTATCACCGGTTTTTAAGGAGTAAATCATGGGATAATTTTTTTAATATAATATAAAAATCCTACACATTTAAATTATTTTTTAACACAATTAAAATAAGGGTAAGAATGATATTTCACTCATTAATAATATATTGATTAATAATATTTTTAAAATAATGTATCTATCAGTAATAACGTTTATAGAATGTACCTAATAGTAAGGCACCCTATAATTTAACATTTAAATATTAGATCAATTAATTAATCCTATGCATCGTACGAGCTCAACACAGATTCAATAATTTATTTTTTTCTTTATATGAACAAAAATGATGAGATGACTTTGAAAATATATACTCCCTTCGTCTCATAATAAACTTCACCGTTACAGTAGACACAGAGTTTAAGAAAAGTGATTTTTTTACCAACTTTATTGATTTTTGGAGGGTAATACAGTATTTTTAGGTAATAAATAAATTATAAAGTATATTATGTGTATTAGGTGAGAGTGGTAAATTTGTAATTAAGATGTACTTTTTGAGGTGGGGTATTAATGTGATATTTACTTTTTGGATAGTGAAATTTAATGCAGAACAAACAAAAATGGAAAGTGTGAAGTATTATGGGGCGGATGTGGTATATTCAAGTTGTAATTAATTTTATAAGAGAAAAAAATATCACTTGGGCGAGGTTTAGTAGACAAATCGGATTTGGTACATGATGAAAAAAGAATGTGTGATGTGTCAAACGTTTAGATGATTTGAATAGTATTTATTTGCAAGATTGTGAGAACATTGGTGTGGATGAGTTTGAAAAGTGACTCTTACAAGGTGTAAAAAAAATGGTAATTCTGCAATGGATGATGATGCAGTTATCTAAATAATACAAGTATACTTAAACAATTAGAATAAGATTTTTAATATAATCATATTTATTTCAATTTTTATTTTTGTTTGAATGGATGAGTGTATTTTATGGTAAAAATGTAAACTTTTAATACATTATATTTTATTCTCAATAAATATTAATAATTGAATAAAATCTACTTTTATGATAAAAAAATATTTTTAGTTGTTATAAAAAAAGATTTAAATTTATTTATTTATTGACAAATCTATTCACTTTATATACTAAACACAATTTTGATTATATCTTGCTATTAAATCGAAATAATTTTATTTTTCTTAATTATATTATAGTTAAATCAATGTGAATAAGTTGATCATTGTGAGTACAAATGCATTTTTTATTAGTATGTTATTAATGTCGGACCAAATATCAACGTAAACATAAGTTACAAGAATTGTATAATACTCCCTCCGGCCAATGCAAAGGTAATTGTTTGCTTTTTATGCATAGATTAAGAAGTATTATTATATCTGTAGTGGGTAGTTTTATTAGAGGGAAGCGGTGGGCCATGTGATGCTAAAAAAAGAATATGAATACCTTTGAATTCGACGCCCAAAATGATAAGATACATTTGCATTGGCCAGAGGAAGTATAAAATTTTTGAAAATTTAATAAATTACATTTAAATTTTAAAATGTAAATTTATAAAAATTAGTATTATAAGTATAATAAAATTAAGTAATTAACTATACATAAAATTAAGAGTCACACTGCAGTGCATCAGTGCACCTTAATAATTTAAACCGTTAGATCAGTTTTTTATTTAATCCTAACCATTAAATAAAATAAAATAAAATAATTAAAAAAAATATCATAACTATCCACTACACCCTAATTTTTACCCTGTAACTTGTCAAGTGCACTGATACAAGGGTACATCCCAGAATAACCCTAAAATTAATAACTAAATTAAAATTTTAAATATAAAATTTCACATAATAAAAAATAAATTTAATATTAATTGAGTATTAGATTATTTATCGATACGGTGCATCGCATGTGCTCAATAGTAGTCGGTAATTACAAGAAAGTGTGAAATGTTAATAGATAGGCCAGTTAGGCTGCTCGTCCACATGAGGTTTTTCCTGTAGTACTAATATTCACAGCCACGAGTAGAAGTGTATATGGATTAATACATTAATTCTTGCAGAAACACATGATTTGCATTAAATATGGATTAATACATTAATTCTTGCAGAAACACATGATTTGCATTAATTATTCTGAACCATCTATGGACATCATTAAGAATTACTATTACATGATTTGCGCGATATTTATGCTCCTCAGTATCATACCTAATTATAAAGCTGAAGGAATATATCCAGTGATGAATCAGCTCTCGTGTCTCTAAAATCACACTCATCTCACAGTTGCAACAAACTGGACGAATTCTTCGTCTTGAGTTCAATTCTCTGCAAGGAGTGATTCCAAGAGAGTTGGGAGGACTAAAAAGCTTGCAGATGCTGAATATGGAATACAATCAGCTGACAGGTGGCATACCAACTGCCATATTCAACATAACAACACTCCAACTCATGGGTTTCACATCGAATGAACTGATAGGCAGTTTTCCCACTGACATGTGTGATAATCTTCCACTTCTCAAAGGGATTTACCTTTCTTTGAATAGGCTGAGTGGCCAGATTCCATCAACTATATCCAACTGCTCACACCTTGAAGACCTATCACTGTCTCACAATTCCTTCACTGGTAACTTTCCACCACAAATCGGAAACTTACACTCTCTTCAAGAGCTTTATCTCAGAAACAATAGTTTAGAAGGTAATTAATATTGTTCAATTTTTTCCCATTTATTCAATCACGTTTTTTACTAATATAATTTGTCACAATCGTTAGGTAGCAGAAAATGTATTTCCAAAATTTGATAGCTAGTCTACATTCATTTTAATTCTGAACGTAGAATTAAGAGTTAAATTCATTTTTTGCCCTATAACTAAGCAAAACTTCGATTTTTGCCCTAAAAAAGATAAGTGGTTCAATTTTACCCTGTAACTAACGAAAAATTTCAATTTTTGCCCGATTTTCGCCGGAATCCGCCACGTTATGCTTCAATTTAGGGATTTCCGGCTGGTCAATCCGACATGGCAATTTTGACTTTTTTTACACTAGAGTTAAATCATTTTTTGCCCTGTAACTAATCAAAACTTCGATTTTTGCCCTAAAAAAGATAAGTGGTTCAATTTTGCCCTATAACTAATGAATTATTTCAATTTTTGCCCAATTACATGACCTTCTCTTATTTTTTTAATTTAATCACGAATTTCTATTTTTATCACAAATTTTAATTTTTATTCTTTTAAATTAATTTTTTTTGTGTTTTAGTTTAATTACAAATTCTTTTATTAATAAAATATATGGCTATCTTAATTAATAAATAATAATATAAAATATTAAATATTTAAAATAAAATAAATCAATTAAATATATTAAATATTAAAACTTATAAAAAAAAATTTCCTACAAAAAAAAATGGGAGTGATAGTTATTACGTATATTTTCGAAGAAAAAAAATGATGTGTCGATCAACTAACAAAAATTAAATATGAATATAAGAAAAAAATTTTAAAAAAATTATTTTCAACAAAAATGGGATGAGAGTAATTTATTACGCATTTATGAATCTTTTATATTATATATAGTTTATGGGTTATAATTTAAACATTATTATATTTTAAATATTATTATGTTTTAAATTTTGAATATATTAAATGTGTATTGGTTTTTATTCATAGGCAAAACTTGTGTGCACCCGGGTATACGGAGCACACACCGTGCTCCTTTATAATTTTGTGTTAAATTGTATACCCTTTAGTATAAAGATGTGTACCCTCTAAAGAAAAATAAAAATATTAATGAAAAGTGTATACCCTTTACAACAAAATGGTGTACCCTTATAAATTAAAGTGTATACTCTTTAGAACAAAACAATGTACGTTTACCAATAATACTAAATTCTAAAGGCGCATGGTGTGCCCGAGGGCACATTAGGAATATATTTTTAATTTTCTCAATTTATTTATTAAAAGGTTAATTACAATAAAATACATGACCTTTACTAATTTTCTCAATTTAATCACAAACTATTTTATTTAAAAAAATACATGGCTTTTTCGTTTTATGTCAATTTAATCACAAACTTTTCTTTTATATCATTTAAATATATGACTTTAATTTATTTTCTTAATTTAATACACGATTTTTATCCAATTAAATATATGTTTCTTTTTCACAATTTGATCGCATTAATACATTATCTTTTATTAATTAAATATATTCCTAATGTGCCCCGGGCACACCGTGCGCCTTTAAAATTTAGTATTATGGGTAAGGGTATATTGTTTTGTTCTAAAGGGTGTACACTTTAATTTATAATAGTACCCATTTTGTTATAAAGAGTATACACTTTTCATTAATATTTTTTATTTTTCTTTAAAAAATAAAGGATACACATATTTATATTAAAGGGTTAACACAAAATTATAAAGGCGCACGGTGTGTGCCCATGTGCTCGGGTGGACACACGTTTTTACCTATGAATAAAAACCAATACACATTTAACATATTCAAAATTCAAAATATAATAATATTTAAAATATACGTAATAACTATTACTCCCATTTATTTTTTTGTAGGAATTTTTTTTAAAATAAATTTTAATATTTAATATATTTAATTAATTTATTTTATTTTAAATATTTAATATTTTATACTCCCTCCGTCCCATAGTTATGTTCACCGTTACTGTAGATACGGAGTTTAAGAAAAGTTGCTTTTTGACCAACTTTATTGACTTTTTAGGGGTATTATGGTATTTTTAGGTAATAAATAAATTATAAAGTAAGTTATGTGTGTTAGGTGTGAGTGATATTTTTGAAATTAAGATAACTTTTGAGGTTGTTGGTTAATGTGAACTTTCCATTTTTGGGTGGTGAACATAAGTGTGGGACGGACGAAAACGGAAAGTGTGAACATAAGTATGGGACGGAGGGAGTATTATTATTTATTAATTAAGATAGTCATATATTTTATTAATAGAAGAATTTTTAATTAAACTAAAACACAAAAAAATAATTTAAAATAATAAAAATTAAAATTCGTGATAAAAATAGAAATTCGCGATTCAATTAATAAAAAAAAGAGAAGGTCATGCAATTGGGCAAAAATTGAAATAATTCGTTAGTTATAGGGCAAAATTGAACCACTTATCTTTTTTAGGGCAAAAATCGAAGTTTTGATTAGTTACAGGGCAAAAAATGATTTAACTCTAGTGTAAAAAAAAGTCAAAATTGCCACGTCGGATTGACCAGCCGGAAACCCCCAAATTAAGCATGACGTGGCGGATTTCGGCGAAATTTGTATTTTCCGGCGAAAATCGGGCAAAAATTGAAATTTTTCGTTACTTACAGGACAAAATTGAACCACTTAATCTTTTTTAGGGCAAAAATTGAAGTTTTGCTTAGTTATAGGGCAAAAAATGAATTTAACTCTAGAATTAATATAGAATCACCCCTCAGGGGGCATACCACCTGCTATATTCAACATATCAACCATGAAAGGCATAGAAGTCGCAGAGAATCGTCAACTGAGTGGCAGTCTACCTGTTGACATGATGTGTGCTAATCTTCCACTTCTCGAAATGATTCACCTTTCTATGAATCAATTTAGCGGCCAGATTCCATCAACTATATCCTGTTAGAGTGATTTGATTAAATATTAAACGATTCAACTCTCTATCAACTTAAGATTTTAGATGAGGTGTCGTTTAACATGGTATCAGAGCCCATGGTTAACAAAGGTCCAGGGTTCGAATCTCACCGCCACCCATTTATGAGAAAAATTGCACATGCAACGCCTGCATGTGAGGGGGCGTGTTAGGGTTATTTGATTTAAAACTTTGATTAAATATTAAACGATTCAACTCTCTATCAGCTTAAGCTTTTAGATGAGGTGATCGTTTAACATATCCAACTGCTCACACCTTCAAATTCTCTCGCTGTCTCACAACTTGTTCACTGCCCACATCCTACCAGAAATCGAAAACTTAAACTCTCTTGCAGGGCTATATCTCGGAAACAATAGTTTACAAGGTAATATTGTTCATCTTATGAATGTAAACAATCGAACCTCACTTTTGATCACACGTTTACTCTCTATTGATTGAAGCTTATGATCACACACTCTTATGAATGAACTAATGAATCTAAGAACAACAAAGCAAGTATAGTGGTTCGGCTGTAAAGCCTACGTCCACTCTCAAAGACGTTTGAATCTTATTGATGATGAATTACAACTCTAAGGAAGAAGATGAATCTTATGATCTTATAAACTGATCTCTCATGCATGCTCACGTTTTTTATGAATGGTGATCAGCTGCATGCCTTAGTCTGTTAGTTGGTTACAACAAACTAACTCCTCCAGCTCTCCTTTCCTTTCCAACTGATCATCTTCTCAACCGTTTGATCATGCATGCAATACAACGTTCATCCTTGTGCCAGCTCATCAATCCTCACCTTATGATTGATCAACTAGCTTCACCAATCTCCTCCTTACACGTATGAGCCACTTATCACACACACAAATCTGCTATGCATGCATGTGTCTATATTTCTTAACAATTCTCCACCTTATAGACACTGCACTACCTCAACAAGATTCAAAACATCCCACCCTGCTGTTTTAAGGGTACAGCCAACCCCATCTTCTTTTATTGCATACCGAACAAGGTCTTACACAACTCAAACTTGAGAGTTGGCAATGCCTTGGTCAATGCATCAGCTGGATTCTCTGCAGTGTTGATTTTCTTCACTACAACAACCCCCTTTTCAACTATATCCCTTATGAAGTAAAGCCTTACATCAATGTGCTTTGTTCTCTCATGATACCCCTGATGTTTGGATAGATGGAGAGCACTTTGATTACCACAAAACACTTCTAAAGCTTCTTGATGAATCCCAAATTCCTTTAAGATTCCTGTCAACCAAATCCCTTCTTTGACAGCTTCTGTGAGTGCCACATATTCAGCCTCTGTGATTGATAATGCTACCACATGTTGATGTGTTGCTTTCCAATTAATAGCAGTACCAAACATGTTAAACACATAGCCTGTCAAAGACTTTCTTGTATCAAGATTTGCAGCATAGTCTGCATCAACATATCCTACAATAGCTTGATTCCAATTTGTACTTCTCTGAAACTTTAAACCCACTGACACTGATCCTTTAATGTACTTCAAAACCCATTTCACTGATTCCCAATGCAGTAGTCCTGGTTTACTCATGAACCTGCTGATCAGACTCATTACATATGCTAAGTCTGGTCTACAGCACACCATTGAGTACATCAAACTTCCAACAGCATTTGCATATGGTATTCTGTCCATAATTGCCCTTTCTTCATCTGTCTTTGGACTATCTTGTAAAGACAGTCTCAAACCTTGTTTCACTGGTACTGAAACTGATGTACACTGATCCATATTGTATCTCTTAAGTACTTTGACTAGATAAGACTCTTGATGCAAGCTCAAACTCCCAACTGACCTGTTTCTTAATATTTGCATCCCAAGTATAACACTTGCTTCTCCAAGATCTTTCATCTCAAATTCCTTTCTTAGTACTTCCTTTACTGCATTTATCCCTGTGATATTACCACATGCAATCAGAATATCATCTACATATAGCAATAGGTAGGTGAAATTCCCTTCTTCATTCTTTATATAAACACAACTGTCATGCATGCTCCTTTCAAAACCATTTGATGTTATGTATTCATCAAACCTCAAGTACCACTGCCTAGGACTTTGTTTAAGTCCATACAAAGACTTGACTAACTTGCATGCCTTGTTTACTGATCTGTCAACCTCCACACCTTCAGGCACTTGCATGTATATATCTTCTTCAAGATTCCCATGTAAGAAAGCAGTAGTAACATCCATCTGATGCAATTCAAGGTCAAACTGAGTCACTATAGCAAGTAAGATCCTAATAGAACAATGCTTCACAACTGGGGAGAAGATCTCATTATAATCAACACCCTCCTTCTGTGAAAAACCTCTTGCAACTAGTCTTGCTTTGTATCTAAAACCACCTTCTTTACTTGTTACTGGTTTTCTTTTGAATAACCATTTACATCCAACAAGCTTCTGATATGTTGGTTTATCAACAAGTATCCATGTATTGTTCTTCTTCAAAGATAGTAACTCATCTTCCATAGCAACTAACCACTTATCACTCTCAGTACTGGAAATTGCTTCAGAGTATGATCTAGGCTCATACATTTCAATGTCTGTTGCTACATACAGTGCATAGGATACAACATCAGCCTCTATATATCTGACAGGAGCTCTTATCTGCCTCCTCAATCTATCCCTTACTAACTGATAGCTACTTAGTGTTCTTCTTTCAGCTGATGTTTGACCCTCTTCTGATGTTGGTGTGTTCTGACTCCTTACTTGTTGTTTCTTATCTATTCCAAGCTCCACCTCAAGCTCAACATTATCTGTATCAGAAACTACACCAGCTGTCCTTTCAATTAAAGACATCTTTTTCTCATTGAAGCTCACATCTCTGCTAATAAGAAACTTATTAGCTTCATAACACCACAACTTATAACCTTTTGTTTCTTTTGGATATCCAACAAGCACACACTTGATGGACCTTGGATCCAACTTATCCTGTTTCTGATGTGCATAGTCCTGACAGCCTATAACCCTGAGGTGATCATAACTAGGAAGCTTTCCAGACCATACTTCCTCAGGAGTTTTAAACTTGATTGCTGCTGATGGGCACATATTAATGAGATAAGCTGCTGTAGATACAAGCTCACCCCAAAACCCCTTAGAGAATCCTCCACTGGTCAGCAAGCACCTTACCCTTTCAAGCAATGTTTGGTTCATTCTCTCTGCAACTCCATTTTGTTGAGGTGTACCAGGAACTGTTCTGTGCCTCTTGATTCCTTTCTCTTGACAGTAATTGTTGAACTCTTGTGATACAAATTCTAGTCCATTGTCTGTCCTCAAACACTTAAGCTTACACTCTGTCTGATTTTCAACTTCAGTAAGCCATATCTTGAATGCTGCCAATGCCTCATCTTTTGATTTCAAGATCCTTATCCACAACTTTCTAGAGTAATCATCAATGAAAGATATAAAATATCTTCCACCTCCCATAGTTGTTATCTTGGATGGCCCCCACAGGTCTGAGTGAATATACTCCAATCTTGACTTAGTGTTGTGCTCTGCAGTACCAAACTTGCTTCTCTTTAACTTTCCAAGTATGCAAGCCTCACACTGATCTAACATAACTGATGAGCTAAGATTCAGCAGACCTTGTCTAGCTAATTCTTGTAGCCCCCTTTGACTTACATGAGCAAGTCTTCCATGCCATAGTATTGCATCATCCTTTTCTTGTAATACATTGATCTGTCCAGTTATGACAGATCCCTCAAGGAAATACAGATCATTTTTCTTGATTCCTCTTATAACTACTGTACTTCCTTTTAAGACAGTGAGAACTCCATTCTTAAGCCTGCTTTCATACCCTAATGTATCAAACATACCTAGAGATATCAAATTTCTCCTTAAGCTAGGCACATATCTCACTTTATTTAGTAGTTTAACAGATCCATCAAACATTTTCAACTTAATGGAACCTATACCTTCAATATTACATGCTTGATCATTTCCTAAAAGGACTGATCCCTCATTACATTCAGTCAACTCACTGAACCATTCTTTAATGGATGTCATATGGAAAGTACATCCAGAATCTAACACCCACTCATCTGAAATAGAATCAGATACCACAGACAATGCCTCAATAACATCATTCTTAGGTTGAATGTCAGTTACCTGATTTGCATGGTTCTTTTGATTACCAACTTTTTCTGCAATTTTCTTGGCCACCATGGCCTTCCATTTGAAGCATTGTTTCTTGTAGTGTCCAGGTTTATTGCAATGGAAACAATTATTGTTATCTTCATCTGCTGGAACACTTTGAGTCTTATCAAGTTTCTTCTTGTTAGAACTGATCTTCTTGTTGTTATTGTTATTACTCCAGTTTCCCTGCTTCTTGGCAACCAATACTTCTCCACTAATCTGAACATCTGGATTCTTGTGTAGTACCTTTGCTCTCAGGGCAAGTTGTACTTGATCCAGTGTAATTGTCTCATTATTTCCAAACAGCAATGTATCTCTTAATCCTTCAAATGATGAAGGAAGGGCTGAAAGCAGAATCACAGCCTTATCTTCTGTATGCAGAGCTACATCTATGTTCTCTAGCTCATCAATTATCCTATTAAACTCATCTAACTGTCCAAGAATTGGCTTCTCTTCTGTAATCTTGAATGAATACAACTTCTGTTTCTTATACAATCTATTAGCAAGAGTTTTAACCATGTAAAGTTGTTCTAACCTTTGCCAAATCCCTCTGGCTGTGGTTTCTTTTGCGATCTCCCTTAAGGCCTTGTCTCCTAAACACAATATGATTGCACTTCTTGCTTTAGATTGTTGATCTTGATCGGCTGCAGCTGCAACTGCATCAACTTCCACTGCTTGATTCTCAGGCAATGGTTTAATAGCATCTGAAAGACCTTGTTGAATGAGAATGGCCTCCATCTTCATCCTCCACAAACTGAAATCTGACTTTTCTGTAAACTTCTCCACATCGAACTTTGTTGTCACCATGGTGATCTCCTTCTGATCTCCTTCTTCAATCAGATGGCAGCAGCTCCCTTTCCCACAGACGGCGCCACTTCTTATGAATGTAAACAATCGAACCTCACTTTTGATCACACGTTTACTCTCTATTGATTGAAGCTTATGATCACACACTCTTATGAATGAACTAATGAATCTAAGAACAACAAAGCAAGTATAGTGGTTCGGCTGTAAAGCCTACGTCCACTCTCAAAGACGTTTGAATCTTATTGATGATGAATTACAACTCTAAGGAAGAAGATGAATCTTATGATCTTATAAACTGATCTCTCATGCATGCTCACGTTTTTGATGAATGGTGATTAGCTGCATGCCTTAGTCTGTTAGTTGGTTACAACAAACTAACTCCTCCAGCTCTCCTTTCCTTTCCAACTGATCATCTTCTCAACCGTTTGATCATGCATGCAATACAACGTTCATCCTTGTGCCAGCTCATCAATCCTCACCTTATGATTGATCAACTAGCTTCACCAATCTCCTCCTTACACGTATGAGCCACTTATCACACACACAAATCTGCTATGCATGCATGTGTCTATATTTCTTAACCGTTAAATTTTATTCCATTAATTTTAACTGATTAGGCAGATTTCCGGTATTTATAAATGCTAACCTGGATTTTAAGTGATCATCTGTTATTCAATCAATTTGGATAGCTAGTCTGCATGCATTATAAGTCTGAATGTAGAATTAATCACCTCTCAGGGGGCATACCACCTGCGTTATTCAACATGTCAACCTTGA
This sequence comes from Pogostemon cablin, assembly GCA_023678885.1. NCBI lineage: Eukaryota > Viridiplantae > Streptophyta > Magnoliopsida > Lamiales > Lamiaceae > Pogostemon > Pogostemon cablin. The sequence goes on from CM042973.1 coordinate 2,628,833, forward strand.
TAGGCATAGAATTCACACACAATAATCAACTGAGTGGCAATCTTCCCGTGGACATGTGTGCTAATCTTCCACTTCTCCAAGGGATTTACCTTTCTCAAAATCGGTTTAGCGGCCACATTCCATCATCTATATCCAACTGCTCAAACCTTCAATTTCTCTCGTTGTTTGATAACTCCTTCACTGGCCACATTCCACCACAAATCGGATACTTAAACTCTCTACAAGAGCTTTCTCTCGGAGACAACAGTTTTATAGGTATTCTTCAAATTTTGGATTCTGCTTTATATTGTAATTTTTCTATTATATAGTTTTCCACTGCTTACTCCATCTTCTCAATTCAGTCTTGCTAGGTGTAATCCCAAATGAATTTTGCCGACTTTACAATTTGGAGATTTTAAGTTTGCAATCCAATTCCTTGACAGGTTTAATTCCATGGGAGCTCTTTAATATATCAACCCTTAAGAGTTTTTTCTATCTTCAACAATGCTTTATCGGGAGCCCTGCCAACAAATCTGTGCTGTGCTTCGCCGCTTCTTCAAGAGCTCTTACTGTCTAATAATTCACTCACTGGACCAATAGCTCACTCCATTTCCAGCAGAAACTTGACCTCGGTTCTAACAACTTCAATGGTTTTATTCCTCAATCTCTCGGAAACCTTAAACTCCTTGACTTCATTCAATTCTATAGGAACAATCTAAGGGCTGAACTATCATCTTCATCAGAGTTGAGCTTCATTACTTCCTTAACTAATTGTACATCTTTAAAGTTTCTGGGAGTTGTGGATAACCCTCTAAGTGGTGTCATTTCAGCTTCCATTGGGGATTTACCCTCCTCATTGCAAAAAATTACTGCCAACAGGTGCAAAATTAGGGGTAACATTCCAGCTGATGTTGGAAATTTTGTTGGAATATAATTTGAATAGTCTGCTGCTTATCCAAGAGTTAATTTTAGTTCATGCATTCAAAATATCTTTAATGTATTCAAAGTGTCTTTAAAGATCCATCATTATTAGGATAGTTTGAATGGTGTTAAGTTTGTATTATAAATACCCATGTAAGTCTGCTGTTTATGAAATATAAGAAAAACAAGAGTTCTCCACCAAAAATAGTCCTCTTCCTAACAAAGTGGTATCAAGAGCTACGGCAAGAGTGAGTGAGTGTGTGAAAAATGGCAAACAATGGAATGTCATCTTTCCAATTTCCTCGTCTTACAAGAGAGAACTATGAGAAATGGTGTCTTCGATTGAAAGCATTGCTCGGCGCCCAAGATGTGTGGGATATCGTAGAGAAAGGCTACGATAAGCCGGCAAATGAAGCAACATTACCCCAAGCGGAGAAGGAGGCTTTGGCAAAGACAAAGAAAAGGGATCAACAAGCACTCACTCTCATCCATCAATGTTTGGATGATTCTATATTTGAAAAGGTGGCGGACGCAACTACATCAAAGCAAGCTTGGGAGATTTTGCAAAAATCTTTCCAAGGAGTTGATAAAGTGAAGAAAGTCAGGCTTCAATCACTAAGGAGTGATTTCGAAGCAATGAAGATGAATAATTCCGAATCGGTTTCGGAATATTGTTCAAGGGTGAAGGCAAATGTGAATCAATCAAGAGGCTATGGAGAAAAAATTGAAGATGGTCGAGTGGTGGAGAAGATACTTCGTTCTCTAACTCCGAAATTCGATTATGTTGTGTGTGTCATTGAAGAAACAAAAGATCTTGAAGCAATTACGATAGAAGAGTTGGAGGGTTCCTTACATGCCCAAGAGGAGAAAATGAAGAGAAGGCAAGAAGAACCAAATGAGCAGGTTCTTAAAACTAAAGCAACTTTAAAAAATGAAGAAGGAGACAAACAATTTTTTCGAGGAAGAGGACGTGGAAATGGACGAGGAAGAGGACGTGGAAGACAAGGACGTGGACAAGAAAGAAGCAGTGGTGAAAGTTCCACAAATGATGAGCGGAATCCTTCATATTTTAGAGGCCGCGGAAGGAGTCGAGGAAGAGGTCGTGGAAATTTTCAAGGATCAAATGATAGGACGTATGACAAGTCTAAAGTTGAATGCTTTCAATGTCACAGGCTTGGTCATTATTCATGGGAGTGTCGAGATGCTGCAAATAATTATGAGAGGGCCAATCTTGTTAATGATAATAAAGAAGTTGAAGAATCCACCTTGCTACTTACCGTGAGAAAGGAAAAAAATGAAGTGGACAGTTCATGGTATTTGGATAATGGTGCGAGCAATCATATGTGCGGGTACAAAGAAAAATTTATGGAGATCAACGACAAGGTGAAAGGTAGTGTTTCTTTTGGAGACTCTTCGAAAATCCACATCGAAGGAAAAGGTACAATTCTCATTTCTTCAAAGGATGGTGGCCATAAATTGATTTCTGATGTTTATTATGTTCCTAAACTAAGAAGTAATATTCTTAGTCTTGGACAATTTGTTGAGAATGGGTATGAAGTATTGATGAAGGATAATTATCTTTGGCTTAAAGATAGAAATAATAATTTGATTGCAAAGGTGGGCATGTCAAAGAATCGGATGTTCAAATTGAATATCCAAACTGTTGAAGCAAGTTGTTTGAAGGTTAATGTGCAAGACGTGGCATGGTGTTGGCACATGAGATTTGGGCACTTGAACTTCGGTTCATTAAAAGCTATGGGAGAGAAGATGATGGTGAAGGGGATGCCTACAATTGATAATCCAAATCACTTGTATGAAGCATGTCTTCTTGGCAAACATGCAAGGAAAAGCTTTCCAAAGGCAGCGACATCAAGAGCCTCCAAACCACTTGAATTGGTGCATACGGATATTTGTGGGCCTATCAATCCACAGTCGTTTGGTAAGAGTAAATATTTTATACTCTTCATTGATGATTATAGCAGAAAAACATGGGTTTATTTTCTCCAACAGAAATCAGAAGCTTTCACCACATTCAAAAAATTCAAGATGCTTGTTGAGAAGGAAAGTGGCTATTATATTAAAGCGTTGAAGTCTGATCGGGGAGGCGAGTTCACCTCAAAGGAGTTCAATGATTTTTGTGCAGCACATGGAATTCGCCGTCCTCTCACTGTTCCTAGAACACCTCAGCAAAATGGCGTGGCGGAGAGGAAAAATAGATCAATTCTTAACATGGCAAGGTGTATGTTAAAAGCAAAAAATATGCCGAAGGAGTTCTGGGCTGAAGCTGTTTCTTGTGCGGTGTATTTGTCGAATCGCTCTCCAACGGTGAATGTGAAAGATCAAACACCACAAGAAGCATGGAATGGAAATAAGCCAAGTGTCCATCATTTGCGGGTTTTTGGAAGCATCGCTTATGCTCAAGTTCCACAACAAGAACGATCAAAGCTAGATGATCGGAGTGCCAAGTATGTTTTTGTTGGGTATGATTATCAATCTAAAGGGTACAGGTTGTATAATCCAAAGAATGGAAAGGTGGTGGTGAGCCGTGATGTTGAATTTGAAGAAGGAGCAGCTTGGAATTGGGATGGACAACAAGATAGCTCATATAATTTTCTTCCATACTTTGATGATGATCAAGTATCGGAGAATGTTGAAACTAATCTTGAGCCTCAGTCTCCAGCTCAAGATGTTGAAGGCTCAAATAAAAGACCGCCGACGATGAGATCGCTTGCCGAAATATATGAAAGAACTGAAGAGATTACTCTTAATAATGATGAACTCTATTGTCTTTTTGCAGATAGTGAGCCATTAAATTTTCAAGAAGTTGTGCAAGATAAGAAGTGGAGAGAAGCCATGGATGAAGAAATTAAATCCATTGAAAAGAATGATACATGGGAATTAACTTCTCTTCCTACAGGCCATGAATCCATTGGAGTGAAATGGATTTACAAAGTGAAAAGAAATGCAAAAGGAGAGGTGGAGAAATACAAGGCGAGACTTGTGGTGAAAGGCTATAAGCAAAAACATGGAGTCGATTATGATGAAGTTTTTGCTCCAGTTGCGCGGATGGAAACTATTCGTTTGTTGATTTCTCTTGCTGCTCAAAAGAAATGGAAGATTTACCAAATGGATGTGAAGACGGCATTTTTGAATGGATATCTTAAAGAAGAGGTGTATGTGGATCAACCATTGGGCTACATTGCTGAAGGGAATGAAAAGAAGGTGTTGAAACTCAAGAAGTCGTTGTACGGATTGAAACAAGCCCCACGAGCGTGGAATAGCCGCATCAACCAATATTTTCAAGATCGCGGGTTTGTTCATTGCTTGAACGAGCATGCCTTATACTCTAAGTTTCATGAGAATGGAGATGTTATGTTTGTTTGTCTTTACGTTGATGATCTCATTTTCACCGGCAACAATCCAAATTTATTTGATGAATTTAGAAGGAGCATGTCGGCTGAATTCGAGATGACGGATTTGGGGCTCATGACATATTATTTGGGTTTGGAAGTAAAGCAAATGGAGGAAGGAATATTTATTTCTCAAACAGGTTATGCTAAGGAAGTGTTGAAAAGGTTCAAGATGATTGATTGCAATCATGTGAACACACCCATGGAAGCTGGAATGAAGTTGTCCAGGTTTGAGGATGGAGAAAAGGTGGATCCTACTCTCTATAAAAGTCTTGTGGGAAGTTTGAGATATCTCACGAGTACAAGGCCCGACATACTTTATGCGGTTGGAGTGATAAGTCGTTACATGGAAACTCCCACATCTACCCACATGAGTGTTGCGAAAAGGATTCTTCGTTATCTTAAAGGTACGCCGATTTTGGAGTGTTCTATTCCTCATCTAATGATCTTCGGTTGAATGGGTTTTGTGATAGTGATTTTGCGGGTGATATTGATGATAGAAAGAGCACTACGGGTTATGTATTTTTCTTGGGTGATTGTGCTATTTCTTGGTGTTCAAAGAAGCAATCGGTTGTCACGTTGTCAACATGTGAATCGGAATATGTTGCTGCAAGCTCAAGCACATGCCATGCTTTATGGTTGAGGAAGCTATTAAAGGAAATTCATTTGCCACAAGAGGAAGCTACTGAAATTTGCATTGATAATAAATCTGCACAAGCACTTGCAAAAAATCCGATCTTTCATGATCGAAGCAAACATATTGATACGAGATATCATTTCATTCGGGAATGCATTGCCAACAAAGAAGTGGAGCTAAAGTATGTGAAGACTCAAGATCAAATTGCTGATATTTTCACCAAGCCGTTGAAGTTTGAAGATTTTCAAAGGTTGAGAACTATGCTTGGAGTAAGAAAGGAAGTTTCAAATTAGGAGGGAGTGTTGGAATATAATTTGAATAGTCTGCTGCTTATCCAAGAGTTAATTTTAGTTCATGCATTCAAAATATCTTTAATGTATTCAAAGTGTCTTTCAAGATCCATCATTATTAGGATAGTTTGAATGGTGTTAAGTTTGTATTATAAATACCAATGTAAGTCTGCTGTTTATGAAATATAAGAAAAACAAGAGTTCTCCACCAAAAATAGTCCTCTTCCTAACAAATTTGACCTCTTTGATCGTACTTGACTTGCAAGGAAATGAATTATTTGGAAACATTCCCCAGACTGTCAAAGCTCTGCAGAAGGTTCAAGGATTACTTCTTACTGAAAACAAATAGGAGGTAATAATTTATTAGCTCCAATTCCGGAATGTTTTGGAAATATCACAACTTTAAGGGAACTTGATCTAAGTTCCAACATGATGACTTCAACCATACCCTCGATCTTGTGGCAACTCACAGATTTGATGGAGCTAGACCTATCTAACAATTCTTTGATTGGAAAATTACCTCCGGAACTAGGTAATTTAGTGGCAGCTGTCTATATCGATCTGTCAATGAACAAATTTTCTGGGTCCATCCCAAGCAACATTGGGAAATTGCAAACCTTGATTGATCTGTACATAGCACTTAACAGGCTGGAAGGTTTCATACCTACATCTGTGGGGAGCATGATCAGTTTGGTATCTTTAGACTTGTCTTACAATAACTTGTCTGGCCCCATCCCAAAGTCCCTAGAGACACTTAAATACCTCGTCCACTTCAATGTCTCTTTCAATGCCTTAAAGTGGAGAAATTCCTTCTGGTGGAATGCGAAGTGCTACGCAACATTCGTCACAAAATCTTGACAAAAGTCATAAGTAGTTGCTCCAATAAAGATTTCAAGGCTATTGTTTTTGAATATATGCCCAATGGTTGTATTCCCACAAGTACTGCTTGGATGTGATGCAAAGATTGAATATAATGATTGATGTTGCCTCGGCATTGGAATATCTTCACCACGGGTATTCAACTCCGATTGTGCATTGTGATTTGAAGCCTAGCAATGTCCTGCTAGATGAAGATATGATTGCCCATGTAACTGATTTTGGGATCGCGAAAATGTTAGGCAATGAGGAGAGCACAGTGCTTACCAAAACCTTAGCAACACTAGGCTACATTGCTCCAGGTCAATATCTTTACTTTCTGTTAATTTTATTTGTGTGACATGCTGACTGATGTTGTGATTGCAGAATATGGTTTGGAAGGGCAGGTGTCTACAAGATGTGATGTGTACAGTTATGGTGTGATGTTGATGGAGATGTTTACAAGAAAGAGACCAAGTGATGATATGTTCGAGGGAGATTTGAGCTTAAAGAAGTGGGTTGAAAGCTTTTTTCCAGGGTCACTACACGAGGTCATAGATTCCAACTTACTAAGTCCCAACGATCCACACTTGGAGAAGGTAGTGCGATGCATATCGTCAGTCCTGGAGTTGGATTTGAGGTGCTCTGCAGAATCTTCTAGAAACAGGAACAACATGACAGAAGCTTTAACGGAGCTTCTAAAGATCAAATGGAAGTTCTGCCAATCTATGAGACGGTAAAAACAGCTTTATGGCCATTGGCCAGCCCTGTTATGAATATTCTATGGGTAATATTTAGTTACTTAAAACTATGAATCAACGTGAAAGCGTATGTTAATAGTGTTAAAGGTCTTTGACGTGCCAAATAACAAAGGCAGCTTACAAGTAACAACAAATTAGGAGATGCCAAGAAACAATGCCAAATCTACCTGGGTTGGACAGTTGTTAGGGTAACATCGTTGTAAGAATACTTAGTTTGAGAGGATTCCTGCGTTATTTGAATCCCTAGAAATGCAGGTTGCTTAGGTTTGGGGAGGCCTACAATGTCAGCAGTAAGCATGGATGCCAGTGTGGAGATATCAGGTCTGTCTGCAGCCGTTTCTTGCACACACAACAGACCTACATTTGCATATCTCCTCATCTCACTTTCATTTCTAGCCTCATATGCACTTGGGTCCATCAAATTTACTATATTACCCTCGTTCCACAATTTCCAGGCCTGCACACGAAAACAAGATCATTTCCATAAGCTCACTTAATGTTGAAATATCAAATGCCAATTTTTAATTGGATTAAAAATCAGATCACATCTTACATATGGTATTAAGAACAGGTTCTGATCTTCAACATGAGTACTAGCATTCCTCCTTCCACTCAAAATCTCGAATATAACAACTCCGAAGCTATACACATCCGACTTCTCTGAGAATATCCCATGTAGAGCATATTCCGGAGCCATATAGCCACTGCACGCAACAATTAACTCATGAGAACCTTGCATATTATCACATGATGGAAAAATTTTGATTAAGGAAAAACATATGTGCTCACTATGTCCCCACAACCCTTGTTGTGTTGGCCTGATTGCCATTGCCACCAAATATCCGAGCCATACCAAAATCTGAGATTTTAGGGTTAAGCTCCTCATCCAACAAAATATTACTAGGCTTTAGATCTCTATGTATGATCCTCATCCTTGAATCCCTGTGAAGATAAACAAGTCCGCGACAAACCCCATGTATTATGTTTAATCGTGTTCGCCAATCAAGAAGCCCTTGTTTATGTGAATCTGACCAGTGTTAAGCAATTTCAAACATCATATGCTGAGTCAAAACAGAGTTCATAAAAGATATGAGAAAGATAAACAGGATTTACCAAAGAGAAAAGAATCCAAGCTTCCATTTGGCATGTATTCGTAAACTAGCATTTTTTCTTCACTCTCAACGCAGCAACCAACAAGTCTTACAAGATTGCGATGTTGGAGCCTCGAGATCACCTTTACCTCATTCGTGAACTCCTCCACACCTTGGTTGGAGGATCTTGCCAGCCTCTTTATAGCAATTTCTACTCCATTTGCTAATTTTCCCTGCATGCAAAACCAGCTATTCTTTATTGTTATTTTTAATACAATTAATTTTCAGAACATGTTTTGATGAATAGATGAATACTTTGTACACTAGACCAAAACCACCCTGTCCAAGCTTATGGGTCAAGGAAAAATTCTCTGTTGCATTACAGAGCATCTGAAATTGGAGTAGTGGCAATTCTTCAAGTTTGGCTCCAAATGAGGTATCGTTTTCTAACCCAATCAGCTCATCTTTTTCCTTAGTTGCTGCATTAAAATGCAAAGCATGAACATAAGAAAAAGTATGAATATACATATTCATGTTATAGCTCAAAGGGTGTAGTATAAACCTCTGTACTTAAATGATAACTTCCACAGAAAGTAGGCGCATACGAGGATGATCACAGATCCTATAACGACTGTTGTAGAGATTATTGCTTTATGGTCTTTCCCATTGCCTTCTAAATTTCAAGAAAGAAAATAATAGACTCAGTGAGAAATGTGAAGAGAGAAAGTATTCAATGACAGATATTGGAAGATGAGTTACCAAGCTCAGAATATGTCAATCGTATGTAAAGATCAGAACCCTTGTTGGAGAAGTGGTGCACATCAGTTAAGGTTTCAGCCCAGTGCATACACCCAATGCCCGACGTATACGAATAAGCTATACATGAACAATTACTCAAGCACTCGATTTCACAATCTGCTTCCCTATTAGAAGGGCTCCATATGCCGCCATCAGGCAGTTTTACTCTCTCCATCTTAAAAAATCCATCCTGTTTTCCATCATGACATTGTAGGCTGGTTTTTCTTGTGCAACCTCCGCTCCAGTTTCCTGCCTTCCACTCCTCGTCTCTCTTTGGCGAAAATCCTCGAAAGCAAGTGCATATAGGCCTTTTCTGAGGATCACAGCTTCCAAAAGGACCACACTTGCCATAGAAATCACACTCATTTCCGCCCGACGACCACGTTGCTTCCCACTCACCTTTCTCCTCAGACCACACCCTCTCCATCAAATTCCCTGATGCATTAAAGAATATATACAATAAATCCGAATTCAGAAGGGTAAAGGTGACATAAACAGATCCAGACGAATTAGTGACAACGTCAACTCCTTGCTTGAAGACAGAACTCATGATGGGTATGCCAGTAAATATCTGACGATTCCAGGGGCCACTCCGCCAATATGGCTGCCCATCTTTCCATATAAAAATCTCTGGAACACTTCGAGGTTCTATGGTGGCAGTGAAATTTCCAGGTGCTGGATCAGAGCTGCTTCGCCATGATGTCAGCATGTTCTTCTCACCCCTATTTGAATCTGTAAGAATTTTCATCTTCTGTAGAAAAGAATCCGAAGCATGCTGGAAACTCTCCCAAATATACCTATTATTGGAGTTATCTTGCAACACTAGATTCCCTGTATCCAGGAGCAGAGCACTAGAGTTTGGAACAGAGGTAGAAAGATTAGTCGACCATACTGTGTCGTTTAGTCCATCCAGTATTACGAGGTTGCCGGACGATGAAATCTGGAATGTTCCGGCAGAATCATTGAGAGGGTTGTTCCTATTGGCTACCCACACTACAGTCATCACTGGGAGGTTGTACATCACGCCGAGATAAAAGCGAGTGCTGTCCGGTGGACTGAAAAACCCGAGTTTGAATTTCGAATCGGCGGAGATGAGAGTTTGAGGATAGTGAAGAGATTGATTGACTGTCAGGGTATCATCTGCGGCTGTCTTAAGTCCAAAAAATATGAGCAGAAGGACAGGAAATGCAGAGGGTGAAGAGAGTGTATGATTGATGAACCCCATCAATTATCTTTGGTTTCTCTACGACTGATTCTTGGCTTGGTTTATGAGAGGGACTCTTCTTCATGTCAAATATGTGTGTATTTTTGTCGGCGTTGGATGTCCTGTTACACTTTGGTATTATATCTCTTGTTACACGCGTTAGATGAGTGACACGTGTGCAGAGAGAATAATTTCATCCTTTCCCCTTAGAGTTGATTGTTAGGGTATATATTAGTCTATTCTACGTGTCAATCATCCAACGGCTTGTAACAGGACATGTAACACCAAATGTAACAGTAATCTCAACCTTTCCCCTTAGGGTTGATTGTTAGGGTATAATTAGTCTATCTTACGTGTCAATCATCCAACAGCTTGTAACAGGAGATGTAACACCAAATGTAACAGAAGATACGAATCAAGGTAAAATTTTGGGATAATACAACGTGGACATCTCTTATTAGCTAGTTTGATGAAGACCCCAACACTGACCAAGACAATTCCAATTGCATTTTCCGTGCATACCAATTTAAAGGGTTCCAAGAGTGGGGTCTCTTGGATAAGACCGGAAACAATTTTAGAATTTTGGAATTAGTTATCAATTTTTAGTAAAAATAATGGGGGTATCATTTTTCTTTAAATTTATCGCTCTTTATTTATTTACTTAATTGTATATTACTTTTTATTTGAGTTAATTGCATTAAAATATATAACATGTTCCTCTTTTTTCAATTTAATCACAATTTTTTTTTCATGAAAAAAAATGCATAACCTTCTGTTTTTTCTCAATTTAATCACGAATTTTCTTTTTATCAATTAAATACGTGATCTTTTATATATTTTTTCAATTGAATCATAAATTTATTTATTTTAGTTAAGTATACATAATTTTTATATTTTGTCATTTAATCTAAATTCTTACTTAAATAAAAAAAATCTATTAAACAATTTTTACGAAATTTTATTAATAATAACTTTTAAAGATTAATAAAAAAATAAACTACTAAAAAATTAGATTTTACGATGACTACCTATATATATTAAAATATTAATATATATAGGTAATTTTTTAAACTGTACGAACTCTTAATAATTATCCATTCAATATTAATTTTTTTATTTATTACTTGTCGTATTATTTAAAAAAGATAATTAATTAAATTTGAGGCAAATTACGTGAATTTTTATGAATTATTTTACCATTTATTTAATATTTAAAATTTAATATATATTTTTAAATTATTTAATGTGTAAAAGATTATAAGGAAAAATTTATGATTAAATTAAAAAATAGAAAAAAAATCATGTATTTAATTGATAAAAAGAAAATTTGTGATTAAATTGATGAAAAATAAGAAAGTTATGTATTTTTTTGACAATAATTGTGATTATATTGAGAATTGAGAAAAAGGTCACGTATTTTAATGTAATTATACCCCTTTTTATTAAAAATTTATCACTTTTTATCCATCCTGGATATCTTTTATAAAACAACCTTATACAAGTCTTTGCCTTAAGAATGATATGATTAACCTTTCTACCATAATAAGCTTTCAAATGAGGCGGTTTGGTTTTCCTTTGACATTTTGATGTAATATTTCCAATGTCACATGCATCTTTGACAAAAATAAGGTTTAAAATATTAATATTGGTAAAAAAAAATTATCGGTATCTCAAATTACGGATATATCGATGGATATATCGAATATCGATATTGATATCGGTAAAAATTAAAAAAATCACAAAAATTAAAAAAAAAAGATAAAATTATTTATTTAACTTTGCAATACTCCCTCCGTCCCGTTTCAAACTTTATGTTTGCTTTTTGCGCGTAGATTAAGTAATGCAGTATTTTAATGTGTAGTGAGGTGAAAGAAATAATATTTTAATGTAAAGTGGGTAGGTGTATTAGTGTGAAGTGTGGGGTTATGGAGAGAGAAAAAGTTAATTTGTGTGGGTCCCATCTACCAAAAAGGAAAATATAAAGATTAAAATGAGACGCCCAAATTGGAAATATGTAAAGATTGAAATGGGACGGAGGGAGTTTATTTTAACAAATTTTAATATATAAGTACAATTTAAAATCTCAATAAAACTCATAACATATGATAAGTAAATCAATTACTCCCTCCGTCCCAAAAACAAGTTCCGAGTTACTGTAGATACGGAGTTTAAGAAAAAATTACTTTTTTGCTTTACTTTTAGGAGTAATTTGGTATTTTAAGGTAATAAATAAATTATAAAGTAAGTTATGTGAGTTGTAAAGGGGTAACAATTTTGAAATTAATGTGTGTTGCGAGGTTATTGATTTGTGTGTATTTCCTTATTTGGGGGTGTGAACTTGTTTATGGGACTGACAAAAAATAGAAAGTGTAATTTGTTTATGGGACGGAGGGAGTATAACATAATTTAAATAGTCTAAAGTCATACAATACTTAATACGCCCTTCATCCCATAATTGTTGTCGTAGTTATTGTAGACACGGAGTTTAAGAAAAGTTGATTTTTGACCAACTTTATTGACTTTTTTAGGGGTATTGTGTTTATTTTTAAGTAATATATAAAGTATGTTATGTGTGTGAGGTGGGAGTGATATTTTTTATATAGAGATAACTTTTGAGGTTGTTGGTTGATGTGAAATTTTAATTTTTAGAGTGCAACAGTTATTGTTGGACGGACGGACGAAAACGAAAAGTAAGATAGTTATTATGGGACGGAGGGAGTAACTAATACCAAAATAATGATTCGATTACTCTCAACATTATGTACTTTTATTCTCAACATTATGTGAGAAATAAAATACTCCCTCTGTTCCGATTTGATTGAATGTACCAATAATTGTATTTTTAATCAAAAAATATATATATATTATCACACTATATACATGAAACTCCTCATTTACTTAGTCTTTAATAATTTTAATGAAAATGATAATAAAAGATAATTAATTATAAAATACAAAACAATCTTAATAATTTCATACAAGTGTTCTTCTATTTTTTATTTTATTTATTTTTAAAATTGAACAAATTAATGAAAAAATTGTATTTAGTTGGTAAAAGTAAAATAAAAAATTATTAAAAAAAATCTGGATAATTTTTTGATATTTTCGATATATCCTCGATATTTTTATAGATATTTTCTCGATATATCTCGACATCTGAAAAAAATTGAATTATGACAAACCGATATCGATATTGTTATCGATATTTTCCGATATATTCTCGATATCAAAAAAAAAATATTTTTCCCCAATATCGATATCGGTACTCTCCAAATACTAATATATCGTGAAAATATCATGGATATTTTCGAAAATTTTAAACCTTGATAAAAATAGTAGAAAGAAGAAATTACACCTTAAAAAATAAAATATAACAATGATTGAATTCCCTTATATCTCTTACAAGTCAATATAAAGAGTACGGAAGGTAATACATAAAAATATTACGGAATGTCTCAAGCTTAGACGAGGTGCTTATTTAAACAAGGGAAATTTAGGAATCTTCAAATTCTTCAAGAGAAAGAAAACAACTCCAACTCTACTTAGAATAGTCGTCTCATTCAATTCAAAAGACATTTTCCGACTAGTTATCTCAGACGGGACCCATCAAATTTATTACTCAAGTTCAAACACGAACCCAATGAATTTTCGTCCTAACTAGCTAATCCGCAAATTAAGTTAAAGATTAAAATATGCATTTTTTTTTTATATCGGATAAAGTTAATTGTTAGTACAGTTAGTAATTAGTACACCAAGTCTTCATACACCCTTATTTCTCCAAGTCTCCTTATAACTCCCCCCTATTTATTTCCAATGGGAATCGAACATGAATCTTTCTTTTTTTTTAACATAAAGTAATAACAATACTCTCTCCATCTCAATTGATTCTTCACTAGATTCGAAGTTTAAAAATACTCTTTCTATTCCGGAGAGTTATTCATGTTTACTGTTATTTAAAAATAGTAGTTTTTTTAACAATACAAGAATTTATATGAAAACTCAAAAAATCAAAAAAAAAAAAATCACAGACGAGAAAATAGCCATGTATTAAAATTTTACAATCATATAAAAATTTCTCAGTCCCAATCCAAATACTAGCAAACATTTTTGATTAATTTACATTTTTCTCGAAACTCTCAAAATAAATAAAAATAAATAAAGAATACAAGAAAAGAATTTTAAAAAATCAAACACAAAGATTATAGTATACTTGATTGTGATATTTGACATTAAAACAAGAATCTCCTTAAATAGCATTAAGGAACCCTCCACGCTACTAGAAAAATAGTCTTTCATGACATTGATAAATGTCATATTAGAATGATTATCAATACACTTAATATATTATGACATTCTTAAGGAATGCCATCTATTCTAATGTAGCAATAGGCCTTTCATGACATTGATAAATGTCATATTAGAATGATTATCAATACACTTAACCTGTTACCTGTTATGACATTCTTAAGGAATGTCATCTATTCTAATGTAGCAATAGATCTACCATGTATTAATATATTTATAAGTGTCATGATAAGGTAATTTAGACTACATTAATTAATCATTAAATTCTTAATTAAAAATTGGTAAATGTCATATTAGAATGATTATTAATACACTTAAACTATTATGACATTCTTAAGGAATGTCATCTATTCTAATGTAGCAATAGATCTACCATCTATTAATACATTTATAAGTGTCATGATAAGGTAATTTAGACTACATTAATTAATCATTAAATTTTTAATTAAAAAATATTTTAAAAAATCCTAAAATTTCAAAAATAAAAATTTTGCAGCCACAATTAAGACTCGAACCAAGTCTCGTGACTTTTGTAGAGCATTTAAATGAATTACTGACCAATGAACTAAAAATAATTTTCGTTAAATTTTGCATAAATATAATATACATATAATCTTTTGATTTTTAAATATTTAATAAATTTTTAGTAATAACTAAAATTAATTTATATTATATAAATTTTATTATTTCTATTAAACTTTATTATTACAATTTATATTTAGCAATAAAATTTAGACATTTTTAAATATCCAGTATTTTATTATTTCTATTAAATATTATTATTATAATTTAATTTTAGCACTAAAATTTAGATTAAATATCCCGTACATAATCAAAATTATTATTTATTAATATGTATCATATAAATTAATTTAAAATTTTATGATATATAAAAAATAATTATAATTTTTAGGACTATTATTTAGTTAATTATGAATTTATACTCATTTTCATAATATTTTATTTTTTAATATTTTTATACATATATTTTAATTTTTAATTATTTATTTGTTCATTTCTACTTTTAATTTTTTATTTATATTATACGGACATTGAATTGGATTTTAATAAAAAAAATGATATATTTTTATTTTAATTAAATATGAAGTAATCTAATTTTATTATTAATTTTTTACATTTAAATATATACAATAATTAAAGTATAAATATATTAAATATTAATTATAATTAACAAAAGAATAAAAAGCTATCGTGACACTATATTTAGTGTCTTAATAGAATTATATTAATACATTTATTAAATAGTGTATTAATAGATATTTAATAGTATAGTTATAGATTTGATGTATTGATAGAATAGTTGTAAATACATTTTATAAAAATTGTATTAAAATTAATGTAGTAATAGGCCATTTTTGTAGCAGTGTCCACTTTTGTTCTCTATCCGATGTGGGACAAAAAGATCCACTTCTTCTACTTTGACAAAATCAATATTTTTAAGCAAAAGTTATACACAATTAATTATTGGTGAAAATGGTGTTGTGATTTATTTCATGTATAATTTATTTTCAAGTTAAATTCATTTTTCGTCTCATAACTATAACAAATTTTGCGTTCAGTCCCAAATAAGTTAAATATTTCAATTTAATCCCATAACTTTTTAATTTCATCAATTTCAAACCAATTTTGACCTGAAATCCAAATTTCCACCGGAATCCACGTGCATAGGAAACGTGGCACTCCAAATTAAAATAATTTCAATCACACTGGTTTTTCTTTACGGGGCATGAAGTGAGGGGGATTTTCCTATCGCTTTTGCAGCGGGACGACGGCGAGGATGGGTGAAACTTTGGGGGGGCCGCACCTGCCGGGGAGGACTTCTTTAATCACATTGATATAGAATAGCTGCCATTGTTGTGTTAGAAATTATTTTTAATTTACTAATTTAATTAATTAATGGTGATGTGGCGAGCTGATTTTAATTTGGAATGCCACCTATGATATGTATGCCGGAATCCCCTAATTTGATGACCTTTTCCGGTGAAAATTGAATTTTTAGTCAAAATTGGGTTGGGAATTGATGAAATCAAGAAGTTATGGGACTAAATTGAAAATATTAATTTATTTGGGATTGAAAGCAAAATTTGATATAGTTGTGGGACGGAAAATGAATTTAACTCATTTATTTCCTCCCTCCCACCCAAAGGGTCCATATTTTTCATTTTGGGTGTCCTACTCAAAGAGTCAATTTTCCTTTATTACACACCTGAGACCCGCACACACCCACTAATATAATTAAAATATGGGGTTCACACTCCCATTAATACAACTACTCACTACACATTAAATAATAATACTCCTTAATCCACGTGCAAAATCTAAATACAATTCTTTGAATGGGATGGAGGGAATATATTATAAATGAAAAATATGATAATATTTACATGAAAATGTAATAACTAATTAAAAAATGTAAAATAATTCCATCTTAAAATTAACTCACCCAAGATTCTCCCTTTAAAATATAGTCTAATGATTTCAAATTTATCCTAAAATTTTGGTGTGACGCATAAAAAATACTAGTAATATTTATAATTTCCAAACAAATCCAATTAAATACAATTAGATGAGTAAGATTCAATCCAAAGAAATAATAGTATTTTAATTGAATTAAATTTGTTTTTAGAGTAACAAGGGGAGTTTGAATTTATTCTGAACACTATTAAACGTGAAATTTCAAATAAATAAAAATAGCAAATACATTAATAAAATAAAACAACAAATAAAATTAAACCCTCCCGTTCACATGAGGTTTATCCAATAGTATTAATTCTGGGCTAATATTCACAGCCACAGTTGCCATTAGTGTATGTGGATTACAATCATTACATTCTTGCATAAACACGTGATTTGCATTAATCTATGGACATCATTAAGAATTACTATACCATGATTTGTGCGATTATACTCCGCAGAATTATAAAGCTGAAGGAATATCCACTGATGAATCAGCTCTTGTGTCTCTAAAATCTCACATCACCGGAGACCCTCATCGCACACTCGCAACTAACTGGACCACAGCTCCGTCTGCAGTTGGATTGGCGTCACCTGCAGCTCCCGCCACCGCAGAGTCACCGCTCTGAATCTCTCCGACATGGGCCTCTCCGGCACCATTCCACCGCAAATGGGGAACCTCTCCTTCCTAGTCTCACTCGACCTTTCCTATAATCATTTCACTGGTGCTTTGCCGCAGCAACTGTCTCTCCTTGGTCGCCTCAAGTTCATGTATCTCCAAGTTAACGACTTGATCGGAGAGATCCCATCGTCGTATCTCAAGGGATTTACCTTTCTTTGAATCGGTTGAGCGGCCAGATTCCATCAACTATATCCAACTGCTCACTACTTGAAGATATCTCGCTGTCTTACAATTCCTTCGCTGGCCAAATTCCACCACAAATCGGAAACTTAAACTCTCTTCAACTCCTTTATCTCGGAAACAATAGTTTAAAAGGTGAAATGGCCCTTCAATTGTATTTTTAACAGATTAGACGGACTTCCAGGATCTATATATAACATGCCAACGGATATGAAGTTAGATTTTATGTAACCAAATTTTGATACGAGTGAGGCTCTTATGCCCCTTTGCAATTTAAACTCCTATCAATACATTGGTTTAAATATAATTTGGAAGGGAGGGGTTATGTTCACATGGGGATACGGCGTGTCTCCGGGGGCGCAGGAGCTTTTTGCCTTTTGATATATAGCTAGTCTGCATTCATGTGAATTCTAAATGAGAATTAATACAGAGTTAATCACCTTTCAGGGGACATACCACCTGCCATATTCAACATATCAACTTTGAAAGCCATTGATTTGGTATTAAATCATCTGAGTGGCAGTCTTCCCGTGGACATGTGTGCTAATCTTCCTCTTCTTCAACAGATTAACCTTTCTCAGAATCGGCTGAGCGGCCACATTCCATTAACTATATCCAACTGCTCACGCCTTCAAATTCTCACGCTGTTTGTCAACTCCTTCACTGGCCACATTCCACCACAAATCGGAAACTTAAACTCTCTTGCACATCTTTATCTCGGTGACAATTATTTAAAAGGTATATTTTTCAAGTTTTGGTTTTTACTTTTTACTTTAATACTGCTAAAATTATACTTCCTCCGTACTCTGTCCCAAGTTCTGAGGGTCAAATGCATTTGTGTACGTAGATTAAAGAGTGTTATTGTTTAATGTGTAGTGAACAAGTGAAAATTTTGAATTACCTTTCTACCATTCCACCTAATTAATCCATTAATTGTAGTTGAATATTTTTGTCTTTTGAAAATATAAAATATTGTTACGAAGTGTTAGTAGTGGGTCCCTTACATTCCTAAAATAGAAATGACTCCCTTTAAGTGAGACGACACCAATGGTAAAATTGCCCCCTTAGCCTGAGACGGAGGGAGTGTATATTTATAATTTTTTTATTATAAAGTTATCAAAATTCTGTTTGGTGAATTTTAAATCTTTTTAATTTATATTACCTTACAAAATTGGTGTACATGCCTCAACATCAGAATATCGATATATTTGAGTATTTTATTTATAATAAAATTGGTTTTTTAATTCACTCTTGACAGGTGTTATCCCAAAGGAATTTGGCCAACTTTATAAACTGCAGATTTTAAATTTGCAATCTAATTCCTTGAGAGGTTTAATTTAAGCAGAGCTCTTTAATATCTCAACCCTGCAATCTCTAGCACTTGTTAGCAACAATCTCCTGGGTACCCTGCCAACGAATTTGTGCTACACTTCCCTACTTCTTCAAGTGCTTGTCCTGGGGTAATAATTCACTCACTGGACCAATACCTCACTCCATTTCTAACTGTTCTTGAATCAACACTCTTGACCTCGGTCTTAACAACTTTAACGGTTTTATCCCTCAATCTCTTGGAAACCTAGTATCTTCTTTTGGGTTCTTCCGAATTGAGCTTCATTACTTCCTTATCTGGTTGCACATCTTTAAAGAGACTCGACATTCAGCAAAATCCTCTAGGTGGTATCATTCCAGCATCCGTTGGGAATTTATCTTCCACCTTACAACAACTGTTCGCCTCCAGTTGCAACATTACAGGTCGAATTCCTGCTAATATTGGAAATGTAACCAACTTGGTCCTTCTTTCGTTAGATGACAATGACTTATCTGACAGCATTCCCCTGGCTTTCAAAGCTCTGCAAAACCTCCAGGGATTATTTTTTGAGTACAGCAACATGGGGGGGTTCTATTCTTCATCTGTGTCAATTACCCCGTTTGAGTTTGTTAGTTTTGAGCAGTAATCGTTTCTCAAGTCCAATTCCAGAATGTTTTGGAAATATCACATCTTTAAGGGAACTTCATCTACAATCCAACCTACTGACTTCAACCATACCCTCAAGCTTGTGGCATCTCACAGATTTGTTAAAGCTAGACCTATCTGACAGTTCTTTGAATGGAACTTTACCTCCGGAAGTAGGTAATTTAGTGGCAGCAATCTATATCAATCTGTCAATGAACCAATTTTCTGGGTCCATCCCAAGCAATATTGGGAAATTGCAAAGGTTGATGAATTTGTCTGTTGCACATAACAGTTTGGAAGGTTTCATACCTACGTCTGTGGGGAACATGTTCGAGTTAAATATTTGTTTGGTCCCGTATCTTTTTTCTTTTTAATTTTAGTCCCAAAAAAGATATTTGTTTATAATTAGTCCCATAACTTTTATTTTTCTTTAATTTTGGTCCAATTTTCGCCAAATTTGCCACCTGTTTCCGAAATTGACAAGTGATGCTGACATGACGAGTCCAACCAGCCAAATATTGATGAAGCTTAAGAAGACGAAGAAGGATAACACCAAAAATTGCAAAATGTTTATGTATGGGGTGACTATAAACGTTTTTGCAATCTTTGGTGTTGTCTTCATTCTTCTTCTTAAGTTTCATCAATCTTTGGTTGGTTGAGAAATAATTGGACTAGCCACGTCAGCATCGCTCGTCGGTTTCCGGCAACAAGTGGCAAATCCGATAAAAATTGGACCAAAAATAAAGAAAAATAAAAGTTATGGGACTAATTATAAACAAATATCATTTTTGGGACTAAAATTAAAAAGAAAAAAAGTTACGGGACCAAACAAATAATTAACTCAACATGTTCAGTTTGATGTCTCTAGATTTGTCTTACAATAACCTTACAGGCCCCATTCCAAACTCCCTGGAGACACTTAATGACCTCGTCTACTTCAATGTCTCTTTCAATGCCTTAAGTGGAGAAATTCCTTCTGGTGGTCCTTTTAGAAACCTCACTATGGATTCTTTCATATCTAATGGGGCTTTATGTGGAGTTCAGAGGTTTCATGTACCTCCTTGTCGTATTCCCCATCATAGACCAAGGTGGCGGAAGGTGAAATTAGCTCTATTTATTCTTGCTGGAATTGTTGGGCTTATCGCCATCGTCTCTTTGACCTTTATCTTCACAAGATACAGAAGTAAAAACAAGGGAGCTGCAAGAATTGATGAGCTAGCTCTGACTCAAAGAATATCTTATTATGAAATCCTGCAGGCAACAGAGCATTTGAATGAAAGCAATTTGATAGGCATTGGAGTTTCGGTTCTGTTTACAAAGGAATTCTCAAAGATGGTAGGGTTATTGCCTTGAAGGTTTTTAAACTGCAAAACGAAACTTCTTTCAGGAGTTTTGAAGTCGAATGCGAAGTGCTTCGCAACATTCGTCATATAAACTTGACAGAAGTCATAACTAGTTGCTCCAATGAAGATTTCAAGGCGATTGTCTTAGACCTTGGAAAATGGTTGTATTCCCACAATTACTGCTTGGATGTGATGCAAAGGTTAAATATTATGATTGATGTTGCATCTGTGTTGGAATATCTTCACCACGGGTATTCAACTCCGATTGTGCATTGTGATTTGAAGCCCAGCAATGTCCTGCCAGATGAAGATATGATCGCCCATGTAACCGATTTTGGGATTGCAAAAATGTTAGGCGACGAGGAGAGCACAGTGCTTACCAGAACCTTGGGAACACTAGGCTACATTGCTCCAGGTCAATCTTTTTACTTTGTATTTATGGCATACCTTGAATGCCAGTTTAATTTTATTTGTGTTAAGATTGTAGAATATGGTTTGGAAGGGCAGGTGTCTACAAGGTGCGATGTATACAGTTACGGTGTGATGTTGATGGAGATGTTTACGAGAAAGAGACCAAGTGATGATATGTTCGAGGGAGATTGAAAGCTTTTTTCCAGGGTCACTACACGAGGTCATAGATTCCAACTTACTAAGTCCCAACTATCGACACTTGGACAAGGTAGTGCGATGCATATCGTCAGTCCTGGAGTTGGCTTTGAGGTGCTCTGCAGAATCTTCTAGAAACAGGATCAACATGAAGGAAGCTGTGTCAGAGCTGAAGAAGATCAAACGGCAATTCAGCATACCTACGAGACGTTAAACTATGACTATTCAATGGGTGTTTTCATCCCCAAGTTATTGTGAGTCCTCTACTAATTACTCGGATGGGGGAAGATTATTTGTATTCACGTGTTTAATTTATGTGCTATTTATATGGGCAAAAGCTCTGCGCCCCGGGGACACGGGGGACACAAATCTTGTTCCCATGTGAACACAACTCTTCTTCTCTCTATTCTATTTAAACATATGTATTGCTAGGGAATTTAAATCGTAAAGGGGCACGGAAATTGAAAATGAACACGAATCTAAATCCGTGTGACCGGCGCATAAGAGACCCACTCATTTATATGATTAGCTTTGCATTGCTTTGATTTGAGAAACTATTTAACAAATTTGTATCCAAAAAAAAACCTAAACGAGTGGGAAATAACAGTTTCAGAATCTAAGAATGTTAATGGGCCAATAAAAAGGATCCCTGAAACAGCGGATACACACTCCACTTCACATATAAGCCCATAAGTTACACATTTTTTTTTTTGACAGACCCATAAGTTACACATTAATACGCCTTCTTTCCGCCCTCACCCACTCAGCCCAATTCAGCCAATTTAGATTTCAGAATCCAAATGAAATAGAGAAATTAACTTTAAAAAAAGAAAACCAACAAATACATTTACATTGATATTTAGCAGCAAATTACTAAATACTTAACTAAATTTGAATCTTAGCAACGACTTATATTGGTATTACCAACAATCATAATTTTCACAATAAATTTTCAGAAATCAGTTGCATATGTTGAACTGGTGTGATGATTTTGGTTATAAATATATTATGTGAGAAAAAAAAATACATTCAGATTTTTATAATAATGATTTTTATGTTAATTAGTATTTGAATTATAAGTTATGTAAGGTGGGTCGTGTCACATACTCTTTCCATCCCGCACAAACACTTACAATTGCTTTTGCATGAAGATTGAGAAATATAATATTTTTAATGTGCAGTGAGATGAAAGATATATAATATTTTAATCTATCGTAAGTAGTTGCATTTGTATTGTGTGTGACCCTATAAAACTATATTAATTATTTTGTAGGGTCTCATTTACTATAACAAGAAGGGCGGCACTATTGCCACCTGAAACTTTACTAAGGGCACCCGAATCTCAAAAAATTGATGGTAAAATTCCTATTAAATCCTCACTCCTAAAATTACATCAACATTAGTGCTAAGCACACCCAAATATATTACTAAGCCCACCCAAACCCATTCCTCCCACACGCCCACACGATCTGCGCATAGAATTCATCACGGTGGTTTTGATTTTGGTGACCAGTTTGATCGGCGTTTGTCTGTTGCTTCTTATGCAATTAATTATGACTCTCAGCCCGGAGCGTAGCCCATTCACTGTCGTGAATGCTTTCGGCATAACTCCATGCACCAATACAGTAGACAACACATGCAACAACCAAAATCATTATCCCTACCATGCAATTCTAAGTACGATCATCTATTACAAAAGTTCTAACTTGAATGAATAACTTAGAGACATATTTAATTAATAGTTACAATAGGAAAAACTGCCCACTTCATTGGATTCAGATGAAACTTAGTAAAGTCTCCAACTCCCCACTTTTGAAAATAAGTGATTGTAAGTTCTTTATTTATGATTTTTCTTAATAATTTTTAAAGAGCAGTTAATCACTCAAAATATGTTAAATTATAAAAATATATAGCTCTTGAATATAATAGATTGAGTGGATAGGTTAAATCAAGATGACAAAAGCTCTTGCACCTACGGGGACACACCGTGCCCCATGGGAACACAACTCTTCCCCTCCATATTCTATTTAACCTATATATTGCTAGGAGTTCAAATTGCAAAGGAGCGCCGTGTTCCCGGAGCACAAGAGCCTCACTCAAATAAGATTAGTGTTTCAATTTCCTATTTCATCTAATATTTTTCTTTTAATAGATGACATGTAGATTTTTAGGTGGCTTATTCTAACGTCATACATACGGTCACAACTACGTCATTCTCCAGATTCAATTCCATTTAAGTGTATGCACCCACCAAATTCGTAGATAATTATTTAAACATGAACCTTATTTCTCTAATGGCAAGCAAGGATTAGATAAGTGTACTGCAATCAAACTAAATTCCTCCACTCTTCTCTTGCCACACGGCCCACACCTTCACCACACAAAAAATAACTAAATAATTACAAGATTATTATTTTTTTGTTGGGCCTCGTGATTATATTTTTGGGCCTATCGGGTGATTGGGCTGGCTATGCTTGATGGACCTAATTCTCATGTGGGCCCAAGAGCCTATAATAAGATGATCATGTATAAATTAGTGTTGTGTGAAGCCATATTTATACTGGCATTACATTACAGCTTAGAGAAACAGCTGATATATATGCATTTGCATCTGCTCATGGCTTTGGAGATCACTAAATGCATCATATTTGCGTATTCACTCCTAATTATCACTTCCCAATTATTCTCTAAAGCTGCATCTTCCAGCCTTCTCACCGACCACTCAGCTCTCCTATCTATAAAATCTCATATCACCGGAGACCCTCTGTTGTGTATAGATCATGCATGCATACATACATGTTTAGGGTGATGATTAAGAAAGTAATCAGCATGATCAACGGTTGTGATCATGCTATTTACAGTAAGTGGGAACCATTGGATGAAGACTTGATGCATGTAGCTGGATGGTGGTTCTAAGAAAGGAATCTAAGTTTGTTGAGTTAGTTAGTAGTTGCATAACAACTGATCCAGCTGGCTTCAACATGTGAGAAGCAAGATTGGAGATGATGCTCAATATAAGCAGCAAGATGGGTTGAAAGGTGATGCTGCGTAAGGAAGAGTCGTAGGATCAGAAGTAGTGCTGAGCTGATGGATTGATGACATGGAAATCAGTTGTAACTGAATGGAACAGATCACAAGGAAGTTTGCTGATGTATTCTGAAACACACCGGTGTGGTATAAGAGGAACACACACACGGCAGAATGATTATCATCTTCATCAGTTAGGTTTAGAAGTTCAGGGTTTTCTTAGAAGTTTAATTCATCATCTTCTCCCAGAAGTTGTAACCTGTATCCCATCATATTAGTGATCTCTCTCCTTAAGAAGTGGATGTAGATCTTTAAGATCGAACCACTATACATCCTTGTCTCCTTTCTTCGGTTTGATTTCTTTTTGTTTGATTCAATACGTGAGAGAGAGGGAGAGAAAGATATTGTGTGCAAGTTTGTTCAAAGGATATCTCAACTTTGCATGCATTCATAAGAATTGGCGCCATCTGTGGGAAGCCAAGAAGAAGAAGAAGATTCAGTGGAGAAGAAGATCAAATGATTACTACTAAGTTTGATATTGAAAAGTTCTCAGAGAAGGCAGGCTTCAGTCTGTGTCAGATGAAGATGGAGGCCATATTGGTTCAACAAGGACTATCAGAAGCAATCAAACTACTTCCTGATAATCAAGCCGCAGCAGTTGATGCTGTTGCTCTTGCAGCAGATCAAGAATAACAAACTAAGGCTAGAAGTGCACTTATCCTGTGTCTTGGAGATAAAGCCCTGAGGGAAATTTCAAAGGAAGCTACAGTAAGAGGAGTTTGGAAGAAATTTGAGGAGCTGTACATGGTTAAAAGCTTGGCCAACCATTTATACATGAAGCAGAAACTATACTCTTTCAAGGTATCAGAAGATAAGTCAATAATTGGTCAATTAGATGAGTTTAATAAGATCATTGATGATTTAAAAAATATTGATGTGGCTCTGTCAACTGAAGACAAAGCTGTCATGCTCATGTCAGCACTTCCAAAGTCCTTTGAAGGTTTAAGAGATACACTTTTATTTGCTAATGCTGAATCAATCTCTCTTGAGCAAGTCTTGTTAGCAGTTAAGGCAAAGGTACTTCACAAGAATCCAGAACAACAAGCAACTGCAGAAGGTTTAGTAGCAAAGAAACAGAATCAGTGGAGCAAGAATAATAAGAATAATAAGAGTAGCAATATTGATAAGAGGAAGCCAGAAAAGAATTATAGTAATCCATCAGATGAAGAAGAAAACAAGAACTGCTTTCACTGCAATAAGCCTGGACATTTCAAGAAACAATGTTTCAAATGGAAAGTAATGGTGACAAAGAAGATAGCTGAAAAGGGAGGAAATAAGAGGTCTCATGCAAATCAGGTAACAACTAATCAAGTTGGTTCAGATTCTGATTTCATTGAAGGAATGACAGTTTGTTCTAGTTCAGTATCAGAAGAGTGGGTTATGGATTCAGGATGTACATTTCATATGACTTCTAGAAAAGATTGGTTTACTGAATTAAGATCACAAGATGAAGGATCAGTAATGCTGGGTGATGATCACATCTGTAAGATTGTAGGAATAGGTTCTGTCAAACTTAAAATGTTTGATGGGAAAATCAGATTGTTGACAAATGTCAGATATGTACCAAGTTTGAGAAAAAATCTAATATCTCTTGAAATGTTAGTTTCTCAAGGTTATGAGTGCCATTTGAAGGGAGAAACACTTACTATCATAAAAGGAAAGTCAGTAGTTGTTAAAAGTTTTAAGAGGTCTGATCTGTACTTCTTAGATGGTTTTGTTGTGACTGGACAGATTAATGCAACTAAGGATGATAGTAGTGTTAATATTTGGCATGGAAGGCTTGGTCATATAAGAGAAAGAGGCTTGCAAGAACTTGCAAGACAGTAGCTGCTTGAGATCAGTTCAACTTGCAAGTTAGATCAGTGTGAAGCTTGTATATTAGGCAAGTCAAAGAGGTTTTAATTTGTGCAGCTGAGCATAATACCAAAGCTAGATTAGAATATATTCATTCTGATCTTTGGGGACCTTCTAAGACCTCAACAATAGGGGGTGGAAAATACTTCATATCATTCATTGATGATTATTCAAGAAAGGTATGGATAAGAATTTTAAAGACAAAGGATGAAGCATTATCAGTTTTTAAAGTTTGGTTGACAGAAACAGAACTGCAGACTGGAAACAAGGTTAAGTGTTTAAGGACAGAATGGGCTTGAGTTTGTATCACATGAATTCAACAAGTTTTGTCAAGAAATGGGTATTAAGAGGCACAAAACAGTACCAGGTACACCACAGCAGAATGGAGTGGCTGAAAGAATGAATCAGACACTTCTTGCAAGAGTTAGATGCATGATGAGTAGTGGAGGCTTCTCAAAAGGTTTCTGGGGTGAGTTAGTGTTAACAGCAGCATATTTGATCAACTTGTCACCATGCACATCACTTAAATTTAAACCACCTGGACAAGTATGGACTGGAAGGATACCAGATTATAGTCATTTAAGGGTGATAGGTTATCAGGTGTATTCACATCAAAAGCAAGACAGCTGGATCCTAGAACTGTTAAGTGTGTGCTTGTAGGTTATCCTAAAGAAGTAAAAGTGTACAGGCTATAGTGTTATGAGATTAACAAGTTCATTGTTAGTAGGGATGTAACATTTAATGAAGACAAGATGCCTTTATTAGAGAGAGGTGCTGATAAGGTCATTACTACAGATAAGTGTGAGTTTGAGGTGGAGCATGATGGTAAAACAGTAGTACAGCACATTCAGGATCAGAGAAGTAATGATGTACATGAAGAAGATGCTGCAGAGGAAAGAGCTGAATCATCTAGTTCAAATGAAAGAAGGACTCTTAGCAGCTATCAACTAGTTTGGGATAGTTTGAGAAGGCAGATCAGAACACCTATTAGATATATAGAGGCAGACACTGTGTCATATGCTCTCTATGTAGCATCAGACATTGATATCTATGAGCCAAGAACATATTCAGAGGCAATATCAGGTAAGGAGAGTATGCAGTGGTTAGATGATATGGAAGAAGAGCTGCAATCATTAAAAAGGAATAACACTTGGATGATTGTTGACAAGCCTGCCAATCAGAAGCTTGTAGGTCGTAAGTGGATATATAAGAAGAAACCAGTGACAAGTAAGGAAGGAGGAATCAGATATAAGGCAAAGCTTGTAGCAAGAGGTTTTCATAGCAAGAAGGTATTGATTATAATGAAATCTTCTCACCAATAGTCAAACATTGCTCAATAAGGATCTTGTTGTCATTAGTTACTCAGTTGGATTTGGAATTGCATCAGATGGATGTAACAACAGCTTTCTTACATGGAAATTTAGAGAAAAAGATTTACATGAAGATTCCTGAAGGTGTTAGTTTGAAATGTGCAGACTCAAAGGCTTGTCTGTTACTTAAATCATTGTATGGACTGAAGCAAAGCCCAAGACAGTGGTATCTCAGGTTTGATGATTACATTACATCAAATGGTTTTGTCAGAAGCATGTATGATAGCTGTGTGTACATAAGATGTAAGGAAGGATGCTATACTTATCTACTACTTTATGTAGATGATATATTGATAGCATGCAAGGATATGATAGGAATTAATACAGTAAAAGATACTTTGAGGAAGGAGTTTGACATGAAAGATCTAGGTGAAGCAAGAATGATACTTGGTATGCAAATTGAAAGGGACAGATCAGCTGGTCAGTTAAGATTGTTTCAAGAGTCATACTTGGATAAGGTTCTGAAGAGGTATAATATGAATCTCTGTAAGGATGTTTCAATACCAGTTAAGCAAGGTTTAAATCTGTCATCACTTCAAGGTCCTCAAACAGATAAGGAGAAGACAGAAATGAGCAATATACCATATGCAAGTGCAGTTGGTAGTTTGATGTATGTAATAGTGTGTTGTAGGCCAGACTTGGCTTATGTTATGAGTATGATCAGTAGGTTTATGTGCAATCCTGGTCTTGTACATTGGGATGCAGTGAAGTGGGCACTGAGATACATCAAAGGAACTATATCAGTTGGATTGAAATTTCAGAAATAAGGTACTTGGGTCAAAGCTGTTGTTGGTTATGTGGATGCTGATTATGCAGCTAATCTTGATACAAGAAAGTCAATAACAGGTTATGTGTTTAATTTGTTTGGTACAGCAATAAGTTGGAAGGCTACACATCAACACATAGTAGCACTCTCAACCACTGAGGCTGAGTTTGTTGCTCTCACAGAAGCAATCAAAGAAGGTGTTTGGTTGATTGGTATTTTGGGAGAGTTTGGTGTTCAGCAAGATGCTATTGAAGTATATTGTGACAACTAGAGTGATGTACATCTCTCAAAACACCAAGGGTATCATGAGAGGACTAAACACATTGATGTAAGACTTTACTTCATAAGAGATTTGATAGAAGAGAAGTTAGTGGCTGTCAAGAAGATAAAACAGCAGACAATCCAGCTGATGCATTCACTAAGGCTCTACCAGTTCAGAAATATGAATTGTGTCAGAGTCTTATTGGTCGTCAATAAAAGGAGGAAAGGAAGGTGTGCTTCAGCCTATAATTGCAGCAAGGTGGAGAGGTTTGATCACTTATGATGATGCATGGTCTAAGGTGGAGATTTGTTGTGTATAGATCATGCATGCATACGAATGAATGGTGTAGATCAGCAACATACATGTTTAGGGTGATGATTAAGAAAGTAATCATCATGATCAACGGTTGTGATCATGCTATTTACAGTAAGTGGGAACCATTGGATGAAGATTTGATGCATGCAGCTGGATGGTGGTTCTAAGAAAGGAATCTAAGTTTGTTGAGTTAGTTAGTAGTTGCATAACAACTGATCCAGCTGGCTTCAACATGTGAGAAGCAAGATTGGAGATGATGCTCAATATAAGCAGCAAGATGGGTTGAAAGGTGATGCTGCATAAGGAAGAGCCGTAGGATCAGAAGTAGTGCTGAGCTGATGGATTGATGACATGGAAATCAGTTGTAACTGAATGGAACAGATCACAAGGAAGTTTGCTGATGTATTCTGAAACACACCGGTGTGGTATAAGAGGAACACACACAGCAGAATGATTATCATCTTCATCAGTTAGGTTTAGAAGTGTAGTGTTTTCTTAGAAGTTTAATTCATCATCTTCTCCAAGAAGTTGTAACTTGTATCCCATCATATTAGTGATCTCTCTCCTTAAGAAGTGGATGTAGATCTTTAAGATCGAACCACTATATATCCTTGTCTCCTTTCTTCGGTTTGATTTCTTTTTGTTTGATTCAATATGTGAGAGAGAGGGAGAGAAAGATATTGTGTGCAAGTTTGTTCAAAGGATAGCTCAACTTTGCATGCATTCATAAGACCCTCATCTCACACTCGCAACTTACTGGACCAACTCCACCACCTCCGTCTGCAGCTGGATTGGCGTCACCTGCAGCTTGCGCCACCGCAGAGTGGCCGCTCTGAATCTGTCCAACATGGGACTCTCCGGCACCATTCCACCGCAACTGGGGAACCTCTCCTTCCTAGTCTCACTCGACCTTTCCCACAATCTCTTCGGTGGCGCTTTGCCGCAACAACTCTCTCTCCTTTGCTGCCTCAAGCTCATGCATCTCCGATTTAATAACTTCACCGGAGAGATTCCGTCGTCGTTGGGATTTTTATCAAGACTAGAGGATCTGAGGCTACAGAATA
Organism: Pogostemon cablin; assembly: GCA_023678885.1. Taxonomy (NCBI): domain Eukaryota; kingdom Viridiplantae; phylum Streptophyta; class Magnoliopsida; order Lamiales; family Lamiaceae; genus Pogostemon; species Pogostemon cablin. The sequence continues at coordinate 2,659,042 of CM042973.1, forward strand.
ACAGCTTCTCAGGTTCCATCCCACCATCCCTCTCTAATTTGACTAATCTGCAGATTCTTAGTCTTGCTCACAATTCTCTGCAAGGAGAAATTCCCAAAGAGCTGGGAGGACTTTACAGTCTGCAAATTGTGAGTTCAGAAGGCAATCAGCTGACAGGTGGCATACCATTTGCCATGTTCAGTATATCTACACTCCAAGTCATGGCTTTCACATCAAAACTAACATGTGTGCTAATCTTCCACTTCTCAAAGGGATGTATCTTTCTCACAATCGGTTGAATGGCCAGATTCCATCAACTATATCCAACTGCTCACAGCTTGAAACTCTCTCTCTGTCTTACAATTCCCTCACTGGCCACATTCCACAACAAATCGGAGACTTGAAGTCTCTTGGAAATTTTTATCTTGGAAACAACAGTTTAAAAGGTGGCATACCATCTGCCTTATTCAACATATCAACACTCAAAGTCATAGCTCTTGCATTCAATGAGCTGAGTGGCAGTCTTCCTGACGACATGTGTGCTAAACTCCCACTTCTCGAGTAATTATCCTTTCTGAGAATCGGTTGAGCGGCCAGATTCCATCAACTATATCCAACTGTTCACTACTCCAACATTTCTCACTCTCATACAATTCCTTCACTGGCAACATTCCATCCACTATATCTAACACCTCACAACTTCAAGTTATGTCACTCTCTTACAATTCCTTCCACGGGCAGATTCCACCAGAAATCGGAAACTTAAACTCTCTTCAAGAGCTCTATCTTGGATTCAACAATTTTAGTGGTATTCTTCAAATTTTGCTTTTCAATTTATGCATAAATTATACATTTGAATTTTTTTTATTAAATTTACACAAAAAATGGCAGGTGTAGTACCAAAAGAGGTTGGGAAACTTTCAATGATAAAGATCTTGAGTCTCTCTGGCAATATTTTAACAGGTTTCCATTATAAGTATATATATATAAATAATAATTGCCTAATCCATATTTTTTCCTCTGCTTACTCCATCTTCTTCACTCTTCCCAGGTGTTTTACCAAAGGAAATTGGCCAACTTTACAATCTGGAATCTCTAGACTTAGATTCCAATTCCTTGACAGGTTTAATTCCACCAGAGCTCTTTAACATCTCAACCCTGCTATATCTTACAGCTCTTGACAACACTCTATCGGGTGCCCTGCCTACCAATCTGTGCTACGCTTCGCCACTTCTTGAAGAGCTTTTCTTGGCTTATAATTCACTCACTGGACCAATACCTCTCTCAATTTCCAACTGTTCTTCACTCAAGTTTCTTGAACTCGGTTCTAACAACTTTAATGGTTTTATTCCTCAATCTCTCGGAAACTTAAGACACCTCCAGTATCTTCAGTTGTCAGAAAATAATCTTATAGCTGAGTTGTCATCTTGTTCAGAATTGAGCTTCATTACTTCCTTGACTAATTGCACTTCTTTAACTTTTCTCGGCGTTGCTCTTAATCCTCTTGCCTGTGTCATTCCACCTTCCATTGGGAATTTATCTTCCACATTGCTGTACTTTATCGCCCATAACTGCAAAATTTGGGGTCAACTTTATGCTGATGTAGGAAATTTGAGAAATTTGATCAAACTTGAATTACATGGAAATGAGTTATCTGGAAACATTCCCCCAACTATCAAAGGTTTGCAAAAGGTTCAAGTATTATGCCTACATGAACAATAAAATAGAAGGTTCTGTTCCTGATGTTGGGTTTATCTGGCCCAGGGAGCCGGGCTCACTAAATCCACTAGCATGATATTGTCCGCTTTGGGCCGCCCACTGGCCCGCACGGTTTTACCACTCTGAGCATCACACTCAAAAGGCCTCATGCTAGGGAGAGTCTCTCTCACACTTATAAACCTCCGCCATCCCCACTTCTAACCAATGTGGGACTTTCGTTGACACCCAACCAACATTTCCCCCTCAAACAAAGTCCTGCAGCTAGACCATCCAGTTTGAGGTCCGAACATCCCACCAACCCCGGGCTGGGCCGGTTAAGTCTGGGGCCTGGCTCTGATACCACTTGTTGGGTTTATCCGCCCAGCGGAGCCGGGCCCACTCAATCCACTAGCATGATATTGTCCACTTTGGACCGCCCACTGGCCCGCACGGTTTTACCACTCTGGGTATCACACCCAAAAGGCCTCATTCAAAACGCTGCCCTTAACCAAATCCATTGTAATGGTACCATTGGGGGCTGAATTAGACAAAGATGTCCTGAATGTCTCCCATGAATTCGGCAATGTACCAAGAAGCCATATGCCCTGTACTTCATCCTCAAACTTGATATTCATTTCCGACAATTGATTAATAATGCCCTGAAATGAATTCAAGTGATCCGTCATAGGAGTGCTATCTTTGAATTTCAGATTCATCAACTGCTTGATTAGAAATAACTTGTTGTTCCCAGTTTTTCTAGCATACAATTCCTCCAACTTTTTCCACAATATTCGTGCATGTGTTTCTCCACTAACATGGTTCAATACATTATCATCCACCCACTGCCTAATGTAACCACATACTTGACGATGCAATATATTCCATTGATCATCTGTTTTATCATTAGGCTTTTTAGTTTCAAATACAGGCAGATAATAATCTTTCACATAAAGAAGATCCTCCATCTTGCCTTTCCACACATGATAATTAGAACCATTGAGATTCACCATTCTATTAGTATTGGTTTCCATATTCACCACAAGGCACAGAGCAGAAACCCGCTCTGATACCACTTTGTTGGGATAAACACACGAATAATTCAATAATAAACTATTCGTTTACACAGCGGAATGATCAATTATCTCACTCTTGTGTGAATCTAGCAGGAAACAATCCTAATAATAATATGATGCACGATAAAGCAAGCAATCAACAACGCACAACACAAGCAATTTAACGTGGAAAAACTCCTCAATGTGAGAAGGTAAAAAACCACGGGACCGAAGCCCACCAAACACTTCACTATGAGACAAAAAATCCAAGAGTTACAATCTGCCACCACAGACGAACTACCACAAACGTATCAAGACAATCAATACTTGATAACAAACAACGAGATTAGAAAGACCTCACCAAACTACGCAAATTGACGTTCTGATTTCGCAACTTTAGAACCCTCAGAATCCGATCTCCACCGTCCAAAATCAACCTCTGTGAGTCCTGAACGTACTGTCCAAATTACAGCTCGATCCAACGGTTAGTTTGTGAGAAAAAGCTCTTTCCCCTCGACTGCGCAGAACAAAATCGTCCAGAAAATCTGCTTCTGTTTTCGGCGAATTCCCGTCAACCCAAAGCTTCAAACACGATCTCCACTGTTCATAATATACCTCAACAAGTTCCGAACGTGCTGACCAAAATTTGGCTCGATCCGACGGTTGAAACTCCGGTTATTACCTCTGCAATATCACTGCGCTGGATTTTCTCTCAAAAACATGAATTGTGTTTTTCCCTCTTTTTCTTCTCTCTTCCGTCAATGACTTACGGGACAAGATAAAACCAAGTATCGGGCCTACTTGGGCTTATCCACCTTGTTGGATATTGGGCACTTCACATATTTGGAAACCCAACCCAACAAATCTCCCCCTTTCCGATTATGTGGAGAGACTAGTCATTCCGGCTATCACACGACATACCTCGAGCTTTTCTCTAGGCAATGCCTTCGTCATCATGTCAGCACCATTATCATCTGTATGAATCTTTTCAAGCTCAAGCAACTTATCATTGATGACATCCCTCATCCAATGATATCTCACATGAATATGCTTCGATCTTGAATGAAATGCAGCATTCTTGCTGAGATGGATAGCACTCTGACTATCACAAAATACTACATACCTCTGTTGCTTCAATCCAATCTCCTCCATAAACCTTTTGAACCATAACACCTCTTTACATGCTTCCGTTGCAGCAATGTACTCTGATTCTGTTGTGGAGAGTGCAACACACTTTTGCAATCTTGATTGCCATGGCACAGCGCCACCTGCGAATGTCACTAGGTAAGCAGAAATTGACTTTCTGGTGTCCACATCAGATCCCATATCTGAATCGGTATAGCCAACTAACTCGGGCTTTCCACCTCCAAAGGTGAGTCTCAAACTAGACGTACCTCGTAGATACCTCATTATCCACTTCACAGTATTCCAATGCTCCTTTCCCGGATTAGACAAATAACGGCTAACAACACCAACTGCATGAACTATGTTAGGCCTCGTACACACCATTGCATACATCAAGCTTCCCACAGCTGAAGCATATGGGACTCTTCTCATTGCTTCCTTCTCTTCATCGGTTGAAGGACTATGATGAGCACCAAGCTTAAAATGAGTGGCAATAGGAGAACTAACCACTTTAGCTTTGCTCATATTGAATTTCTCAAGCATTTTCTCAATATACTTCTCCTGTGACAAGTGCAGCTTCTTGTTTGCTCTATCTCGGGTGATGTTGATACTAAGGATTTTCTTTGCTGGCCCCAAATCCTTCATGGCAAAGGATTTGCTCAACTGTTTCTTCAATCTGTCAATTCTTGAAACATTCCTGCCAACAATCAATATATCATCAACATACAACAATAATATAATGAAATCATCGTCCGAGAACTTCTGAACAAACACACAATGATCAAAAATAGTCTTCTGGTAGCCTTGCTCTCCCATAACTGACTCAAATTTCTGATACCACAATCTAGGTGCTTGCTTCAGACCGTAGAGATTTTTCTTCAGTTTGCATACATGGTCTTCTTTTCCCTTCACCTTGAAACCTTCAGGTTGCACCATGTAAATCTCTTTATCTAGCTCACCATGAAGAAAAGCAGTTTTGACATCCATCTGCTCAATCTCCAAGTCAAGACTAGCAGCCAAACCAAGCACAAAACGGATAGGAGACATTTTGACAACCGGAGAGAAAATTTCTTCAAAACCAACTCCCTCTTTCTGATTGAAACCTTTAACAACCAATCTAGCTTTGAATCGAGGCTTTGAGGTGTGCTCATCTTGTTTTATCCTGTACACCCACTTGTTCTTCAAAGCATGCTTCCCCTTTGGTAGTTTCACAAGATCAAATGTGTCATTTTCATGCAAGGACTTCATCTTATCTTGCATTCCTTCCAACCATTCATTCCCGTGTTCTCCACGAACTGCTTCTCCATAGCATTCAGGCTCTCCCCCGTCAGTCAAGAGCACATACTGATCAGGAGGATACATCCTAGAAGGTACACGAGCTCTACTACTTCTTCTAGGTGGTTCTTGAACCTTCTGTTCTGGAACATCAGGTGATTGCGGCTGATCGATATCCTCTTCATCATGCAAAGGATGATCGACATGCTCATCATTACCGAAATCAGGCTGATCCTGATTCTCCTCTTCAGCTTCTACTTGACCTTGACTGTGAGGAACAATTTCCAAGTCAATCAAGTCATCACCAGGTGTAGAAACTGAGCTATCCGTCTTCTCAATGTCTCTTATAGTTTGATCCTCAACAAACACAACATCCCGACTTCTGACAAGCTTCTTCCCCAAGGGATCATAAAGTCTGTAACCAAACTCATCTTGGCCATAACCAAGAAACACACACTGTCGAGTCTTCATATCCAACTTAGACCTCTCATCTTTGGGAATATGCACAAATGTCTTACATCCAAAGACCCGCAAATGATTATAGGAAACATCTTTTCTTGACCAGACTCTATCTGGAAGATCAAAGTCTAAAGGAACACACGGAGTAAGATTTAAAACATGTACAACAGTACTCAGAGCCTCACCCCAAAATGATGAAGACAATCCTGCTTCTGATAGCAGACATCTTACTCTCTCGACCAATGTTCTGGTCATCCTTTCTGCAAGACCATTCAACTGAGGAGTCTTTTGATGTCGGATACCTTGCTCTCTGAAATACTCAACAAAAGGACCAATGTATTCCCCTCCATTATCCGATCTGATGCATTTCAACTTCTTCCCAATCTGTCTCTCAACTAAGGCATGAAACTGCTTGAATGCATCGAGCACCTGATCTTTCGTCTTCAACGTGTAGATCCAGGTCTTTCTTGAGTGATCATCTATAAAAGTAACAAAATATAAAGCACCACCAAGAGTTCTTGTTTTCATAGGACCACAAACATCAGAATAAATTAAATCGAGTATACCTGATTCTCTGGTAGGAGTTGAGGTCTTGAAAGCAACTCGAGTTTGCTTTCCCGCCAAACAGTGAGAGCACTTCCTTAAAGATGCATTCTTCAAGTCTGGAATGAGATTTCTCTTCTCTAAAATCTTCAATCCCTTTTCACTGATATGACTGAGTCTGCAGTGCCACAACTCAACTATCCCCTCATTCTTAACTGCATTAATAGAGCCATCAAGTAACTTTGCTTGCATCAAATACAATGAGGAGTGTTTTTGACCTCTAGCAACAACTAAAGAACCTCTTGTAAGCTTCCACTGACCATCGAAGAACACACTGCAGAAACCTTCATCATCAAGTCTCCCAACAGATATTAAGTTCAATCGAAGATCAGGCACGTGCTTCACATTTCTCAAAACTAGTGTAGCACCATTACTAGTCCGCAAACATACATCTCCAACGCCAATGGCTTTAGTTAAGTCATTATCACCCATCCTAACATTACCATAGTCACCTGACATGTAGGATGTGAACATCTCTCTACGAGATGTGGCATGTATGGATGCCCCACTATCAATCACCCAACTGCTTTCACGACATGCAAGATTGACAACTTCATAATCACGGAAGATATGGAAATCACCTGTTGCAGCAGACACTCGATCATTATCTTTCGTTTCTTCATTCTTTCTTTCTTTCCCATTTTCTTTCTTGTCATCTTGCTTGGGTTTTCTGCAATACTTTGTTATGTGTCCTAGAGTTTTACAATTCCAACACTCAACCTTGCTATGTCTGTTGGATTTACTCCTCCTGCCTTTTTGTTTGCCTGTTGGACCTCTACTATTTCTTCTCCCCCTCTTATCTGTAACCAAAACCTCTGATTGCTGTAAAGGGCCATTTATAAACCCTTCGCCTTCCCCATGTCTAACCGATGTGGGACTTTGGTTGACACCCAACCAACATTTCCCCCTTAAACAAAGTCCTGCAGCTAGACCATCCAGTTCGAGGTCCGAACATCCCACCAACCCCGGGCTGGGCCGGTTAAGTCTGGGGCCTGGCTCTGATACCACTTGTTGGGTTTATCCGGCCTAGCGGAGCCGGGCCCACTCAATCCACTAGCATGATATTGTCCGCTTTGGGCCGCCCACTGGCCCGCACGGTTTTACCACTCTGAGCATCACACTCAAAAGGCCTCATGCTAGGGAGAGTCTCTCTCACACTTATAAACCCTCCGCCATCCCCACTTCTAACCGATGTGGGACTTTGGTTGACACCCAACCAACACCTGAGAGTGTGCGTCAATTACACAGCCTGAGTTCACTAGATTTAAGTCATAATCACTTATCAGGCCCAATTCCAGAATGTATTGGAAATATTACATCTTTAAGAGAACTTTATCTAAGTTCCAATCTACTGACTTCAACCATACCCTCAAGCTTGTGGCACCTCATAGATTTGATAATGCTAGACCTATCCGAAAATTCTTTGATTGGAAAGTTACCTCCGGAAGTAGGTAATTTTGTGGCAGCAATCTATATCAATCCGTCAATGAACCAATTATCTGGGACCATCCCAAGCACCATTGGGGATTACAAAATTTGATTAATTTTTCAATTGCACATAACATGCTGGAAGGTTTGATACCTATGTCTGTGGGGAGCATGATCAGTTTGGTATCTCTGGATTTATTTTACAATAACTTGTCCGGCCCCATCCCAAAGTCCATTGAGACGCTAAAATACCTCGTCTACTTCAATGTCTCTTTCAATACCTTAAGTGGAGAAATTCCTTCTGGTGGACCATATGGAAACTTCACTATGGACTCTTTCATGGCTAATGGGACTTTGTGTGGAGTTCAGAGATTTCACGTCCCTCTTTGCCATTTTCTTTCCCATCACAGACCAAGGTGGAAGAAGCTGAAATTTGCTCTACTTATTCTTGCTGGGATTCTTGGGCTTATTACCATCCTCTGTTTTACCTTTATCTTCACAAGATACGGAAAGAAAGCGCAGGGAGCTGCAAGAAGTGATGAGCAGATTTTGATAATGCCTCAGAGGATATATGTGAGTGTTGTATGGTGTATGTCACACCCCAATTTTCATAAATAAAGAAATTCACTTTTTATTTCACAAATAGAGCATTAAATAGGGCATGATAAAAATACTTTAATTTTTTATTAACTAAATAAATAAGTATCCAAGACAAAAGATTTATAATAGGGGACAAGTCCCATAAGTTTCAAACAACCTTTAAATAATTAATTAATGCATTCAAAAAAAAAAAAAATAAGGTTTAGGTTTTATAAGTTTCTGTAAAAATTTTAAAGTAATAAAGCATCAAATTCAACCTTCCTAGTCATATTAACACTATAAAGCGAACATGGTTATATTCTGCTTGAAAGCCTCTAAATCAGATATGGCAGATGCTTTACTAGGTCCTCAATTCTCCAGTAAAAGAGTTGTACACCCAAAGCAATCAACTACCAGTACCCAGTACTTTGTCCAATGCATCAGTATATAACACTAGTTATCAAGTACGAAGAAATGAATGTACAGACACTGCAATAGTAAGTAGAAGTTTTAGTGGACTATTTCAAATTCTCATCCTACCAAAAACAAAAAAAAAATCTACTATCAATAACCATTCCAACATGCCATTGTATTATTTCAACAAACTTCAATTTATGAAATTGTTTTCAACACGTAAAAAAAAAAACAATGAATTCTAATGTGACTTCTCCATGCTCATATGAAAATAAAAATAAATAAAAAAACATAAATTTCAACTTATATGAATTTTATTATTTCTCCTCTTGCCAACGCTCCCCGCTCGTACGCTACCGCCACGCTAACCTGAAAGGGGGGGATAAATTGGGGTGAGCAACCACAAGCTCAGTGAAGATTTTATCATACTTATACATGTCAATTAATCCATGTGCAATAATCAATTTCACTTACAATACAATCTTTTCATGTCAATAATCCTGTCATGTCAAATAAGGCACCTTTCGGCCCATTATTCATATAAGACGATATCGATTCGTTGGTAAGGCACCCCTTCACGGCCCTTACCCATGCTATAATATGTCACTTATTTACAGCCCATACCCATGTAATAGTAAGACACCATTACAGCCCTTACCCGTGTAATACATTCCATTCACATATTCCAAGTAATTTCAACTATCACATACGAAATAATGTAACACATATAGGATGAGAGAATCCCCACCTTAAATCTCTTACGAAGTTTAAACACGTACTAAACGTCGTGCTCCGACTCTTCTTCGAAGCCTAATAATTAAATAAGTAATGCGAAATTAATCTGACGTTCATGGATACAAAGTTAAATTAAACTATATAATATTTAATTAAAAATAGTAGAAATTGATTCATATTTGGAGGAAACACAAGATTTTGAATCAAAGTAATTGAAATAAAGTGTGTAAAAATTCAAAGATAGAATAATTTCGTAAAAGTGAAGGAAGGAATTTTAAGGAATGAATAATTAGAAACAATCATGACAAGGAGCCAGAAAGAACTTGAGATTATTGAATTGTTACCTCTTCCCTTCTTGGTTACGGCGATGGAATTATTTTGGGTGTGAAGGAAGAAAGGGGGTTTACTAAGCATATATATATATATATACCTGTGAAAGCAAGCCTTAGAAGGAGTAGATTGATTTGAAAAAGGAGCAGATTGATTTGAAAGAGATTTCATAATTTCTCCAATTACAAGAGCTAATTTAGGATTGATTGTAGGAAAAATATTCTTTGAAGATTAGAAAATATGATTTGATCTTTGTATGAAGAGGAGATCTTCTAAAATAAGGAAATTTTGTGAATTTAATTTCTCACCTCTAATTCACGCGGTTTGGGAATAAGATTGGGTTTTCTAGAAAAAGGGCTAAAATATAAAATGAAATAAGTTATTTAAAAAAATTTCATGGGTGTTACAGTGTAAACCTTATTCAATCATAGTTAAGTGTTGATATGGAGTTTGTAGATGTCTTAGTTTGAGTATGGATATGATACATGGAAGAAATGGATGTATCAGTGGGTTAAATACTCAAAATGACAGCAATATGGTACAACCGGTGTATGCATGGAGCAGGGTCTGTTCGTGAGGGTTTTTGGATGGCTAAACGGATGAGTTAGGAGCAGTTGAGCAAATGGCTAGAAATCTTGACACATCAGCTGTTAGTTGGAAGTAGTTTCACTCAATTTGGTAACCGTTTAACAGTCCAACTGATGGCTCAAATATGCCTACTCAGATTAGTTCCATAAGTTCCAGTGTGCTGTATATTAGTATATAAGCTGTACTTTACAGCTTTATTCACTTGTAATCTCCTCCACAATCATGTAGCAATAAAGAAGCTCTCTCCCGTGGACGTAGGAGTTTCATCTCCGAACCACGTAAATCGTGTCTCGTCTCAATTTCTTTCTTCTATTCGTAATGTGTGTTCTTGTGCATATGTAGAGTGTGTAGTCTTTCTTGTGTGAGTTTTCTGCCAATTTCACGACAATATCATATTATGAAATCTTGCAAGCAACAGAGCATTTTAATGAAAGCAATATGATAGGCACTGGGAGTTTTGGTTCTGTTTACAAAGGAATTCTCAGAGATGGTAATCTTATGGCTGTGAAGGTTTTTAAACTGCAACCGGAAACTGCTTTCAGGAGTTTTGAAGTCGAATGCGAAGTGCTACGCAACATTCGTCATAGAAATTTGACAAAAGTCATAAGCAGTTGCTCCAATGAAGATTTCAGGGCGGTTGTCTTAGAATACATGCCCAATGGAAACCTTGAAAAATGGTTGTATTCCCACAATAACTGCTTGGATGTTATGCAAAGGTTGAATATTATGATTGATGTTGCATCTGCATTGGAATATCTTCACCATGGGTATTCAACTCTGATTGTGCATTGTGATTTGAAGCCCAGCAATGTCCTGCTAGACAAAGATATGATTGCCCATGTAACTGATTTTGGGATTGCTAAAATGTTAGGCGACGAGGAGAGCACTGTGATTACCAAAACCTTGGCAACGCTAGGCTACATTGTTCCAGGACACTATTCTTACTTTCTATTTATTGTACACTTATTGTCATGTGTTCATATATATTGGCATGACATGCTATATATTGTTGCATGTGATTCTAGAATATGGTCTAGAAGGCCAGGTTTCGACAAGGTGCAATGTGTACAGTTACGGTGTGATGTTGATGTAAATGTTTACAAGAAAGAGGCCAAGTGATGATATGTTTGGTGGAGATTTGAGCTTAAAGAAGTGGGTTGAAAGCTTAGTTCCAGGATCATCACATGAGATCATTGATTCCTACTTACTAAATCCAGAGAACCAACGGTTGGACAAAGTGGTGAAATGCGTATCATCGGTGCTGGAGTTGGCTTTGAAGTGCTGTGCAGAAATTTCTAGAAACAGGATAGACATGAAAGAAGCTCTGTCGGAGCTGCAGAAAATCAAACTTCAATTTTGCCCATAAGACTATAAACACAGTGGTATGGCCCTGTTAAAACACCTCATTCTGCCAATGTTTAATAGTGTGTAGGAGGAATTTGATTAGTAAGATGGGCCATAGCTTGGCCAAGGAGAATAGCTAGAATTGCTCCTAAATAAACATATGACTCGTCCCACAAGAGAATGGCGTGAGTACTTATTTTGTCAAATTTAGATTCAAATAGAGACTTCATTTAGAAAATATCTCACTTTGCAACTACTGTTCTGTTTTTTTTTTTTTTTTTTTAAATCTATTTTAAAAATGGGTGACGGTGAGTTATCTAAATCTTTAACAATCTTTAATACTTAATCAAGCTTTTATTCTTTAGATATTGACCACCAACTACTCGAAGATTACAAAGTAAACCAAACACACCACAATAGCTCTGCCTCTATCCTCCAGCTGTCCATTGGCCTTTAAACTGATCAGTGAGCTGTTAAATTGATCCAAAACCTCTTGCATTAATCAAGAAACGTATCATACGACGGTTCCATACCATGCAACGTGTTCAACACCAAGGTATACAGGCATATGCTTCAACACTCACAAATCCAATTGAATAAACTTTTGAGATCAATCTTGAAAACAGCTTGAACTACAATCAATATATGATAATTAACCTTAAATATATTTTTCCTGGATACAATATTGATACAGAACCCCTAGCTCCAATTCCATTGTGCCACCATCTCTGCACTCCAGATGATCGGCTGCAGAACAGTTTGCCTAATTGTTTCTCAACTCTTCCATCTTAATAAACTTGATCAAGGAAAATATCAATTTTGTCTTTTCACTATAGTAGAATAAAATTTTAATCCTATAATTTTTTACTTTAACTTTAGCCATTTTGTAAAAAAATTTAACTATTTGCAAATCAATTTTTGCAAAATGACTAAAATTGAAAGAAAAGTAAGATTATAACTTAAATGACTAAAATTATTGGGGTAATTGTGGGGTGCAACTTATTGTAATTATACATTCTTTTAGTTTTTTTTTTTTTAAATAATTTAAATCTAAAGGTGAAATTCAATTTGCTTAAAATCTAAATATTTAAATTTTACAGGTGCACAGGATAAAAATCATTAACCCAAACATGATCACAACGAATTCATTTTCAAGATGTACCCAACAGGGGCAGGCCAATTCAAATTACTGTATAATAAGCCAAATTTGGATGTAATTAATTATTTAAAAGCAGAGGACTTTAAAGTGAAGTCCTAGTTTTAGTGGTGGGCAAGAACTAGTGGACTGAAATCAATGTTCTACTTCAGCAGTAAAAAGCATACATGAGTATTGAGTTATGCCTTTCTTTATCCTCTCTAAATAATTGTTTGGATCTTTTAGTATTTTATTTTATTTATATATATGTTCAATTTTTCGGAATACACGAATATTTAAATTCACTTTTTATTTGATGGTTTTTACATTGAAATAGTAGTTGATATCAGAAATTTAAATTTATTGTTTTTATAAAATATTTTTTTAATATATATATTTTAGTATGTTCAGGCTTTTAAAATAATTTTCATATTAGTATTTTATTATGGCAAAACATGTGTTGTTTCAACTCTTCAGAAATATAAATTATTATTTTTTTAAATAAAAAATTACTCTTCAAATTATTGTAAATTTTAATTTATCAATTACTCTTTAGTGAATAAAAAATTACTCTTTGAAGAAATGAACTATTACTTTTTGGAAAAAAAATATTATTCTTCAAAAATAAATTTTTATATACTAATATTGTCTTCAAAAATAAATTTTATATACTAATTGATTTTGAAAAAATAAGGTTCGTGAATACTAAATTGAATTAGAGTGATTTTTTAAGGGGACAAGCAAGGAATACACAAGGGAGTAAGAGACCGTTCAAATTGAATAATTGGGCGCAATTCCGATGTTTATTTTTTATTTAATTATTATGTTAAATGAGTATGATGAGGGTCCGATTTCATTAGTCAAACAGCCTCATACAAGCATACAAGTCTCCTCCTAATTATTAATCTCACACATCACTATTCACCTCTTACCATACATAAAAACACAACCCAAACATATTTTATATATCACTATTCATTTAATTTTTGAAATTCAGATTTTCAAACCCCACGTAAATCGAAAAAAAACATAGTAGAGTTTAGGGGTAGGAAATAATGTCTTTTAAATATAAATAAAAAAAATATAAAAGAGAAAACCACAGAACGGTGGGGACAGTAGTTGTTCTCAAACTTTATTTTCTATTTTCTCTTCTTTTCCTCTCTTTTTTTTCTCATTTTCTTTTCCTTTTATTATTATATATCTATATATAATTATGAATTTTTTAGTCATGCTACACCCTCTGTACCATGAATACAAGTACGTATTTTGGTGGCACAAAGTTTAAAAAATTAACTTTTTATTGTAATGATACAAGAAAGAGAGGGGTATTCTGGGTATGTGTAAGAAGAAATATTTTTGTAATATTATAGTATTGTAAGATTATTAATATTGTAAATTGGAGTTAAAATGATTTTTGGTCCCGTAACTATATTGAATTTTTGATTTTGTCCCAAAAAAGATAAGATTTTAAATTTCGTCCCGTAATTCTTGAAATTGGCCAATTTTGGTCTCAAAGTCGCCGGAAGCCCATTTTCAGGCCTGGAATTTGCATGTGCAATGACAGCTGAATCCTATGTGGCAATTTAGATTAGCATGGGCCAATCAAAAATACACATCACCCTCTACCACAAAATTAATTCTATTTTCCATTTCCACTTTATATATAAAATTTAAATTAAATGGATAATTAATAAAACAAATAAATAATAATACTGAAATATTTAATATATCATTTGAATCAATTACTGAACACAAAATACAAATTAAAAATAAGAAAAAGAAACGAGATGCATCTCACTAAACCTTAAAATTGTCGACCCCAAATTTTCCCCATTGAAGAACCCTTTCACCGCTATCACCTGGCACTCGAGTTCCAATATGTACTCCGCCATCTCTTCGAACAGATCCTCCAACGGCAGCCTTTCGTCGCCGGGAACTATCTTCTGGAGGGACGATATCCTCTTCTCCACCTCGCCTCTCTCATCCGCCAATTCTTCATCGGCGCCGTCGTCCTTGGAGATCTTCCTCACGCGCGTTCGCCTCCTCCGGCTCCTGCTCTGCCCTACGACGCGGAAATCGACGGCCTGACCATGATTTGGCTCAATTCGGACGGCTTCTTCTGATTCGTCGCCGTTTCATCGGAATCCAGTGCGAAGGAATCACTGCTGGAGCAGTCCATGAATGAGAGAGAGAGAGATGAAGAATGGATTGAAGGAGTGAAGTGGGGTTAAATTATTGGGGGAGGAAGCAAAAGAATAAGAACTAGTCTAATGAATTATTCGAGCCCGTTTTCTATCGTCATCGATTGATTGTGGTCGGGAATAAGAACTAGGTTCTTCAATGGGGAAAATTTGGGGTCGAAAATTTTAAGGTTTAGCAAGATGCATCTCGTTTCTTTTTCTTATTTCTAATTTGTATTTTGTGTTCAGCAATTGATTCAAATGATATATTAAATGTTCCAGTATTATTATTTATTTATTTTATTAATTATCCATTTAATTTAAATTTTATATATGATGTGGAAATAGAAAATAGAATTAATTTTTGTGATAGAGGGTTATGTGCATTTTTTATTGGCCCATGTTAATCTGAATTGCCACATAGGACTCAGCTGCCGATGCACATGCAAATTCCGGGCCTGAAAATGGGCTTCCGGCGACTTTGGGACCAAAATTGGCCAATTCCAAGAGTTATGAGACGAAATTTAAAATCTTATCTTTTTTGGGACAGAATCAAAAATTCAATATAGTTACGGGACCATAAATGATTTTAACTCTGTAAATTGTTTCTAACTTTAGGATGTGCAAGTATTCTTGGAATAGACCAAAGTAGAAAGTGTGTAAATATATTTGGAAGGGAAGAGTATCTTTTTTAAATTTTCCTTTTGTATTTCATTTTTCGTTTAATATTTGAAAATAATTAAACCATTACTATATTTTAATGGTTAGTTATACAATATTTTCTTACAATTTTTCTTTCTAGTCTTTTTTTTTTTTTCATTTACTATTCGATATTCGTAATGTAACTGAGTTATGATTATTGTTTTTTTCTTTTAAAATCTTTTTTCAACGAGGTGTATTTTTATTGTGAGTTTACACCATATTTTCTCTTTACAGCTAATTCGCTGGAAGGACAAAATTGATGAAAATTTGATTTTTCTGGATAAATCACAATTCCGACAATTAAAAAGGTAATAGAGCATAAAGAGATGAAACTTATAAATCCATTTCGTAAAGTTGATAGAACCATGATATAAAGTTGACGTAGATTTGAAAAGTAATCTTAGGCTAGATTTTTTTTTGTCTATATTCTATATATAAATAATTGTGAGTTAAAAGTTTTTTTTCATAATTTTTTAGAATTTTAAATTTTATTCAAAAAAATATTTGTATTGATTCTGTCCCATATATAATTATGAGTTTTATTTCGATTTTGTCCAATTTTCGCCGTCAGTCACGTTTTCGGCGATAATAGAGGATTCCGGCAAAAATTGAGCAAAAATTGAAATGAAAATCATAATTATAGGACAAAATCTATAGAAATATTTTTTTGGGACAAAATTTAAAGTTTTAAAAAGTTATGGGCGGCCGCGAATATTCACCTATCACAAACCTTAATCACCACAAATGAATTAAGAATATAGTGGATATATATAAGAATTAATCCAGTTTTGTGTTGAATTATAGCTTTCAGAAACACGTAGATGAATATAATATAAACGCATTTGTAGCATTAGATTAATCTATTCATGGAGATCACTAAATACAGGTATCCCATGATATTTGCATATTCACTTCTAATTATGACATCCCTATTATTCCCTATCATACCTTATAAAGCTGTAGCTGAAGGAATATCCACCGATGAGTCGACTCTTGTGTCTCTAAAATCTCACATCACCGGAGATCCTCATCGCACACTCTCAACTAACTGGACCAACTCCGTTTGCACCGGTAGTTGGATCGGCGTCACCTGCGGCTCCCTCCACCACAGAGTCACCAAGCTGAATCTGTCCGGCATGGACCTCTCCGGCACCATTCCACCGCAACTGGGGAACCTCTCCTTCCTAGTCTCACTCGACCTTTCCCACAATCTCTTCAGTGGTGCTTTGCCGCAGCAACTGTCTCTCCTTGGTCGCCTCAAGTTCATGTATCTTGAGGTTAATAACTTCACCGGAGAGATCCCATCGTCGTTTGGTCTTTTAACAAAACTCCAGCATTTGTGGCTACAGAATAACAGCTTATCAGGTTTCATCCCACCATCCCTCTCTAATTTGACAAATCTGTACACTCTTCGTCTTAATTCAAATCGAAATTGTCAGGTGGCATACCATCTGCCATATTCAACATATCAACACTCCAAATCATGGATTTCACGTATAATTACCAACTGAGTGGAAGTCTTCCCACTGACATGTGTGCTAATATTCCACTTCTCCGAGGGATCTACCTTTCTTACAACAGGTTGAGCGGGCAGATTCCATCAACTATATCCAACTGCTCACACCTTCAAAAGCTCTCGCTGTCTTTCAATTCCTTCACTGGCCACATTCCACCACAAATCGGAAACTTAAACTCTATTAGAGTCCTTTATCTCGGATACAATAATTTACAAGGTAATTAATATTCTTCAATTTATTTAATTTTCTGTGACAAATCTCCTGTAACATCTGAACATAGAATTAATACAGAATTAATCACCTCTCAGGTGGCATACCACCTGCCATGTTCAACATCTCAACTTTGGAAGTCATTGGTTTCCAAAGGAATGATCAACTGAGTGGCAGTCTTCCCGTGGACATGTGTGCTAATCTTCCTCTTCTTCAACTGATTAATCTCTCTCACAATCGGTTTAGCGGCCACATTCCTTCAACTATATCCAACTGCTCACTGCTTCAAAACATAAATCTCGAATACAACAATTTAAACGGTATTTTTGTTCTTTACTTTTATTTTTAATACATAAAATTACTAATCTATAAAGTTTTCCAGATTTTGTTTGGTGAATTTTAGATTTTTTAAGTAAATTTTAAATTTCCTTACAATCCTTGACATGAAATAAACAAAGAACAAAATTGGGATGTAAGAAAATCGATCATTTTGTTTTATTCAAAACGAATTAATAAGCCTCATTTGTTTGTTCTATTATACTCTGAACACCCTTCAAAAATTGTAAAAGTTTCATAATAAATAAAAGGATTGAATAATATTATGATTTCTTTCATGGGGTGGGGTCGTACCTAAAGAGATTGGGCATCTTTCATTTGTTATTCATTATAAGTATATACTATTTCCACGGCTTACTCCTTCTCAATTCACTCTTGCCAGGTGTTATCCCAAAGGAAATTGGCCAACTTTACAATCTGGAGATTTTAATATTGGATTCCAATTCCTTGAGGGGTTTAATTCCAGCGGAGCTCTTTAATATCTCAACCCTTAGAATTCTCTCACTTTTTGACAACACTCTCTCCAATTCCCTGCCAACAAATCTGTGCCAGACTTCTCCACTTCTTGAAGAGCTTTACCTGGCTAATAATTCACTCACTGGACCAATATCTCACTCCATTTCCAACTGTTCTTTACTCAACATTCTTGAACTCGGTTCTAACAACTTTAATGGTTTTGTGCCTCATTCTCTCGGAAACCTAAGACGCCTCGAGTATCTTCAATTGAGTGGGAACAGTCTAAAAGCCGAATCATCATCTTCTTCTCAATTCATGACCTTCATTACTTCCTTAACTAGTTGCACATCTTTAAAATTTCTCGGAATTGCTGAGAATCCTCTCGGCGGTGTCATTCCAGCTTCCATTGGGAATTTATCTTCCTCATTGCAATATTTGGACGCCTTCACCTGCAAAATTAAGGGTAACATTCCTGCTGAAATCGGAAATTTAACCAATTTGATCAAACTTTCTTTACAGGGAAATGAGTTCTATGGAAACATTCCCCCCACTGTCAAGGGTCTGCAGAAACTTCAAGTATTATACTTACATGAAAACAAAATAGAAGGTTCTATTCCAGAGTGTCTCTGTCAATTACACAGGCTGAGTATATTGTATTTAGGGAATAATCATTTATCAGGTCCCATTCCAGAATGTTTTGGAAATATCACATCGTTAAGAGAACTTCATCTACGTTCCAACCTACTCACTTCAACCATACCTTCAAGCCTGTGGCACCTCACTGATTTGTTAAAGCTAGACCTATCTGACAATTCTTTGACTGGAAAATTACCTCCAGAAGTAGGTAATTTAGTGGCAGCAATCTCTATCAATCTGTCAATGAACCAAATTTCTGGGTCCATCCCAACCACCATTGGGATTTTGCAAACCTTGATAAAGCTGTCAATTGCACATAACAAGCTGGAAGGTTTGATACCTACGTCCGTGGGGAGCATGATCAGTTTGATAACTCTAGATTTCTCTTACAATAACCTGTATGGCCCCATCCCAAACTCCATTGAGACACTCAAATACCTCGTCCACTTCAATGTCTCTTTCAATGCCTTAAGTGGAGAAATTCCTTCTGGTGGTCCTTTTAGAAACTTCACTATGGAGTCTTTCATGTCTAATGGGGCTTTATGTGGAGTTAAGAGGTTTCATGTACCTCCTTGCCGTATTCCCCATCATAGACCAAAGTGGCAGAAGGTGAAATTAGCTCTACTTATTATTGCTGGGATGGTCGGACTTATCACCATCGTCTCTTTGACCTTTATCTTCACCAGATACAGAAGGAAAGACAACGGAGGTGCAGGAATTGATGAGCAGATTTTAGCCCTGCCTCAAAGAATATCTTATTATGAAATCCTGCAGGCAACAGAGCATTTGAATGAAAGCAATTTGATAGGCATTGGGAGTTTTGGTTCTGTTTTTAAAGGAATTCTCAGAGATGGTAAGGTTATTGCTGTGAAGGTTTTTAAACTGCAAACCGAAACTTCTTTCAGGAGTTTCGAAGTTGAATGTGAAGTGCTGCGGAACATTCGTCACAGAAACTTGACAAAAGTGATAAGCAGTTGCTCCAATGAAGATTTCAAGGCTATTGTTTTTGAATATATGCCCAATGGAAACCTTGAGAAATGGTTGTATTCCCACAATTATTGTTTGGATGTGATGCAAAGGTTGAATATAATGATTGATGTGGCCTCAGCATTGGAATATCTTCACCACGGGTATTCAACTCCGATTGTGCATTGTGATTTGAAGCCTAGCAATGTG
Organism: Pogostemon cablin; assembly: GCA_023678885.1. Lineage (NCBI taxonomy): Eukaryota > Viridiplantae > Streptophyta > Magnoliopsida > Lamiales > Lamiaceae > Pogostemon > Pogostemon cablin. The sequence goes on from CM042973.1 coordinate 2,678,999, forward strand.
TTGCTAGATGAAGATATGATCGCCCATGTAACCGATTTTGGGATCGCAAAAATGTTGGGCGACGAGGAGAGCACAGTGCTTACCAGAACCTTGGGAACACTAGGCTACATTGCTCCAGGTCAATCTTTTTACTTTCTATTTATGGCATACCTTGCATGACAGTTTAATTTTATTTATAATTAAGACTTGCTAATTACTAGTGTTGTGATTGTAGAATATGGTTTGGAAGGGCAGGTGTCTACAAGGTGTGATGTGTATAGTTACGGTGTGATGTTGATGGAAATGTTTACAAGAAAGAGACCAAGTGATGATATGTTTGAGGGAGATTTGAGCTTAAAGAAATGGGTTGAAAGTCTTCTTCCAGGGTCACCACATGAGGTAATAGATTCAAACTTACTGAGTCCCAACGATCGACACTTGGACAAAGTAGTTCGATGCATATCATCAGTCCTGGAGTTGGCTTTGAGGTGCTCTGCAGAATCTTCTAGAAACAGGATCAACATGACAGAAGCCGTATCAGAGCTGCAGAAGATTAAACGGCTATTTTTCAAAATGAGACTTCAAACACAGCGGTATGGCAACATTGGCAGATCCATGATCAGAAGCTAATATGAAGGCTTCTACTTACTCAAGTATGTCATTTAAAATATTATTTTGTGTGTTAATTTTCAGTCTTTAGCAAAACCTGCTCTATATAATAAATCAATTAAATCCTAAACCTCATAATTGGTTGTGATCAACATGTTTTCTTTAAATCCATAATACTTGTAAGTGCAGATAAGTGAATCAATTTCAATGTCAATTTTAGTCCTCTTTATGTTGTACTCCTCTGTCACACTAAAGGTGTAACATTTTTTTTGGATACGGAGATTAAAGGAGTATGAAGTGGATAGGTGTACTAGTGGTGTGGAGTGTGTGTGGGGCCCTATATGAATAGATTAATTATTTTTGGTGGGTCTTATATTCTTAAAAATGAAATGTGACAACTCCTGTGGGACAATCCAAAAAGAAAAATGTCACAACTGCTGTGGGACGGAGGGAGTAATTTTTTATATTGGGTAAAAGACCAAAAGGAAGTTACCAGTTGTGGGAAGAAAATTCATCCCATCCAAAAACTTGATAAATTTTTATTCAAATACTTGTAAATTTTTCAGAATTTAATTCTCAATAACATTGGATACTATAGGATAAAGATAAACAACCAGCCATCGAATTTTTTTATTTTTTTATTTTTCACTTTTCTATAAGATACCTCTTCTCAAAAACAAATTCATACTTACTACTTCATTTGTCCCATAATACGCAATCCAATAACTTCATAATTCACCTTAACTTTAAACTTATCATTCATTTATAACTCACATAACTTACTTTATAATTTATTTATTAACTAAAAATATCTATTCTAAGGGCAAGTTAAAAAATCAACATTTCTCGAGCTTCATATCTACAGTAACTAAATTAAAAATCAATTTAATCCCGTACTTTTTAAATTTGCATTAATTTAATTAAATTTTATCTAGAAATTTATTTTTAGAAATTACTGTTAATCTTATAATATAATTGTATGTAACTCTCATGATTTGTGCACTATTTTATACCTAAAATCAAATTTTACCATTATAGTCAATGTATTTTTCAAGAGTATAATCTTTTTTTTTCCTTTTTTCAATCATAATTAAGGACACTCCCTTGTGAGACAGGTATGTGTAAAATGGGTCGGTCCATTATAAAATATAATCATTATATAAGTAAAGTATGCTTATTGGTTGTTAAACAATGTTTATAATGAATCACATATACTATAAAACTCTAAAATCATAATTTAATACATTATTCAATGTACTTAAGAAAACATACTTTAAATACCAACAAACATATTTTATCTATATAACAATATAATAATAAGTTAACGCTTTCTTGTAATCCGTCTCACACGAAATAGTCTCACAAGACACTTTGTCCGTTATTAAATACTAGGTTGGATGTGAAATCATTTTACACTAGTCTCTTATGTTTAATTAGGAGTTATTTAACTGGTTTAATATATGTTACCAAAATTTAAGTCGTGAAATATTTTGAGAAATAGACAAAGATGATTCAAAGCCCATAAATTATTTATAGTGTTCCATTCTTTATAGAAAACGTTATCACAATCACAGTCTGGCCCAATTCATTTTAATATATAAAATTTTGGAATGTTGGGCTGTTACTTTTACTTATAGTCCAGAATCACAAAATAATAACTATTAATGGATGGCCCAAGTGAGTTATCCATATGGACTCCCAGCCCATACTAACGGTTCGACGAGAGCATTGGCCATCTAAATTAAGTAATTAATTATATAATAAAAAATATACTCTCTCCGTCCGCCCAAAGGGTGCATTTTACTTTTTAGAAGTTGATAAAGGAATATTATTATTTAATGTGTAGTGGGTAGTTATATTAGTGGGTGTTTTTTGTTCTTTTTTCTTCTAAGAGTGACTCTGGTACTATAGAACATATAAAAAATTACTCTTTATATAAAGATGAATTATTACTCTTTTAAATAAAAATATATTAATATTCTTTGCTTTCAGGTGCACGCGTGCTCCCATATACTATGGATTAAATTTTTATGAGTAGGTCTACTGTGCACTAAGTGCACCTTAAAAACATAACCCGTTTTTTAAAACAGGTCAGACATAAAAGATAAAAAATCCAATTAAAGTCATTCATTCTCACGCTCATCCACTCCTCTCTCTCTCTTCTCCCTGCGTCCCCTTTCTCTTCTCTCCTTCTTCTCTCTCAATCTTCTCTTTTCTAAATATTTTCTGTTCTCTCTCTTCTCCCCTGCGTCCCTCTTTCTTCTCTCCCTCTTCTTTCATAATCTGCTTTCTCCTCTAAATGATTTTCTTCGTCGATCTCTCTTAATGTCAAATCAGATCTAGTGGGAAAAGAAGATCCACTGGTGATTCGAATTTGAACAGATCTGACGAGCAGCGTGGCAGCCATTCATCCTCCAACTTGGCATCGATGACTCTGTCTTAATGTTGAATCAGATTTGATAGAGAAAGCAAATCCGATGGTGGTTCAACTTCGAACAGATCTGACGAGCGGCGGTGGCATCCATTCATCCTCCAACGTAGTGGTTGTTTCCGGCAAGCTCATTGCAGATCAATGTTGAGAAAGAAGCTGGAAAATTCCAATCTCGCTTTTAAGTGTGTAATGTTAAACTGTATTACTTTTTTCATAATACTGTATTACTTATTATAAATTAATGTATATGTGTTAAAGTGGTGGATACAAAAGAAAGAATAATCAAAGGAAAACATTTGCTGGAAATTAACGTTGAAAAATGATGAATTTGTTTATTACGTTTCAGATCTTCTATCCCTCTGTCGCTTCAAATTTTCGTTATCAGGAATTGTATTTTTTGTAATTCTTTATAATTCAATAGTGTATAAGTTTTTCTTAATAAGTGTATTATATTTTTTATTATTTTAGTACTTTTAGTTTTATACATTACTTTAATACAATTATAAATACAATCATATACAGTAATATCGTTATTCTAAAAGTCAATTAATATCAATTTGAATTGAATAAAAAATTTTAAAATTAATTCAAAAAATATTTAAATATTAAGAGAGAATATCTGAAAAAATTAGAAGAGGGAGAACATACAGAAATAAAAAGCGAGAGAAAATTAGGGGAGGAAGAGGAAAGACATGAAAAAAAAGGAAGGGAATGAAAAAAAGAAATGTATAAAATATGGGTCAAAATTAATTATATATGATGGGTCAAATGGATATGGGTTATTTGTTATACCTTAAAAACTGGTGCACAATAGTATTTGTCAATTTTTATTCAATATATTTCTTAATAAATGTATAATTTTTTTTTATTTTCAGTTTGTCATTAAAAAAGTTAATACAAATTCCGCTAAAAATTCTCTAATAAAATGTAAAATTTCTTATTAATTAATGTATATGTGTATATTCATTAATTAAATCATTAATGTATTATAACTCTTAATATGAATGCATAATGTATACGTGTTTATTCATTAATGTATTATAACTCTTAATGAATGCACAAATTTGAATTCTTACAGTCTGATGCATAAGAAAATTTACCATAAAAAATTATTATTTTTCAAATTTTGCTTTCCAACAATATAAAAAATCAAGTATCCCAAAAATAATCTATAGTCGAAAATGTCATTCCTTGTAAACTAGTGGGCAATCACCTAATTAAATCCATTTCTATTTTTTATAAGTAACCCTAAAAGGATTTTACATTAATTCAAATATAACTTAATATCCAATATTGATTGAGCAAGATTCCAAAGACAATCTGATAATAGTTCAAAAAAGTTTAAATGTGACAACAGTCAAATCTATTATTCTTCCATTGAGCAGTGCAAAGCATGCATGAGAGAGAGAGAGGGTGGAGGGGATGAAATAGAAATATGAGAGGGAGGAGTAGACAGAAAGTGAGGCAAAAAGGAGAGCCCCTCCCCTTGTTAGTAACACTTACTAAACAACAAAATCTTGCAAGAGTGATTTAAGAAGGTATGTAACTGCTAAATTCCAAAATTCTTACCTCTTTTTCTGCCATTATTCTTCTCAACAAATTATTTATTCATTTATTATTATTCAATGGATGTGTCATTTCAATCTGCCATTCACAACGACTGCTATTGGTTTTGTGCATCCCATTTATCCTTAATATACTGCTTTTGGGTGGTATTTTTGTAAATAGTTATAAAAAAAAGTATTGAATGAACAAAAATAAAATTGTGAAATTTTGTTGAATGAGTGTTAATATTATAAGCTGCAATATTCATTTAAATTAATTTTTCAATATTAATATGAAGACGTGCAATGTTTATTTAAATTTATTATGCAATATTTAATTAGGTCACTTTAATACGTAGCTCTTTCACGTGTGGTTTAATAACCAGGAGCACGCAGAATGATATAGTATATTACCACACCCTCAGTTACATATTTTTTCATCATTTTCACTTTCATCCATCCAAAAAAAATTCAATTTTCTAAAACACTATAACTAAAAATTTAAAATAATTAATCTCTCTCCTTCACTTCACAAGATGTCATTCTATTTCTATCCAACGCATTTAATATATTTTATAGTTTATCCTTAAGTTTAACTACTTATAAATAATAAATAAAAAGTGCAAATAAAATTGGGACATATAACGGATTTTAATTCTTGACCAATCATTTCAACTCGTCTTTTTTGCGTTTCGAGGTTAAAATGTCATTACACCATCAGGTCCATCACATTTGATCAGTTTTATAATGTGTGTTTTTCAACATTTTACTGACAAGAAACCTTTTCAACCAAAAAAATAAAATAATATGGAAGGCATCTATTTGATTTTTCATAGTGAATTAAGGAGTATTATTATTATATGTAAAGTGGGTAGTTATATTAGAGAGAAGTGGTGGGTCATATTGTGTATTTTTTTACTAAATAGGAGAAATGGATACATTTGAAGCGGACGCCAAAAATAGTAAAATGGATACCTTAACAGCGGACGGAGGGAGTATATATATATATATATATATATATATATATATATATATATATATATATATATATATATTTTTTTTTTTTTTTTTTTTTTTTGAAGGTCATGAATTGTCAAATCTCTTTCTTTATATATATATATATATATATATATATATATATATATATATATATATATAAAGAAAGAGATTTGACAATTCATGACCTTCAAGAAAAAAATAATAATAAAAAGAAAATGTATTCTATTTTAATCAATTTAATGTGTGTGGATATAAATATCTTCTGACCAAATAGAGTTGACATGTCGGTTTGGGTGTCGATCACTGACAACTCAATCGACATCCATTGGGACAAGTATCGGTTCCAGTCAATCCCCCCCAACAGCCCGACCGACACCTGTCAGTCCGTCAGGCCAGGTGTCGGTTCCAATCGGTCCCTCACCGACAACTCGATCGACATACGTCGATCCACCAACAAGCCGACCGACATGCGTCGGTCCAAGTATCGGTGGCTGTCGGTCCCCCACCGACAAGCCGACCGACATCAGGCCGTCCCCCATCGACATGCGTCGGTCATGTTGCATGTCGGTCCACCAACGAACAGACCAACATGCATCGGTCCGAGTGTTGATGGTTGTCGGTCCTTCATCAACGAGCCAACCAATATTAATTGGTCTTGTTGTCAGTAGTTTTCGATCCCCACCAAGATGCGCCAATTCATGTATCAATGGTTGTCGGTTTAGATGAGTAGGATGGGGGATAATTTTTTAATTTCAAGAGCATTTTAGTTCAAAATTCTAAATTTGGCTAAAATTGATTACAAGTTATCTAATTGTTGACCAAGATGAAAAATGAGTAAATTATTTATTCGAAAAAAAATAAATAAATAAAACATCCAATAGTATATTATTACATCAACTTGTGTTCAACATTATACTTCACGTGATCTTTTCATTATAATTTATAATACCAACTTATTTTGTCTTTTCATTATAGTTTATATTAATAATCCCTCCGTGTTCTAAGAACAAGTTTTCACAATTTTTATTTTGGATGATTTTGAATTAAACCATGGGGCGGCTGTTTGCAACCTCGAAATTACATAACGTACCCCAAAAATATTTAAATTGACATAATTATCCTTATAAAATTTATGTATGTTCGGTTGCAACAACCGAACAATAATCTATATTATCTGTTCGGTTGCAGCAACCGAACAAAACAAAGAATTCACTTATCTTATCCGTTCGGTTGCTGCAACCGAACAGATTGCAACAATCGAAGAGAATAATATCTGTTCGGTTGTAGCAATCGAACAAAACAAGATTTGTGATTTTTTTTATATCTTTAAACAAAGATGTTGATTTCTCTATTAGTAAGCAAATTTATTTAAAGATCCATGATGTTTAATAGATATCCAGCACTAACAAAGGTTTAATAGGAGGATGTTTGGCTACTCTGTGCTGCTTTGCCTCTTGGATGAGTGTTTCTGATGAAGCGTTTGGTTGATTAATAAAGAGAATCATAATATTTTGCATTTCGCTTCAACACAGACCATCACTATTTATTTTATCATGTTTCAGTTTCATCTATTTTATAATTTGTGTATTTGCGCCTAATAAATGAAGACCAGTGGTTTGTAAATGGATGTCCATGAAACTTAAAAAAAAAACACGAATGTTATTTTGTATGATTGTTGCAATTGAATAGATAAGATAAGTGAATTCTTTGTTCTGCAATCTGTTTGGTTGCAGCAACCGAACAAATATGATAAGTGAATTATTTGTTCTGTTCGGTTGCTGCAACCGAACAGATAACATAGATTATTGTTCGGTTGTTGCAACTGAACATACATAAGTTTTATAAGGATAGTTTTGTCAATTTAAATATTTTTGGAGTACGTTAAGTAATTTTGGGGTGCAAATAGTCGTCCCCTTAAACCATTTCATATAGAGATTATTTTATACTCGTAATTAATTATTACTCCCTCCGTCTCTCGCAGAAAGATACGTGTTTCTTTTATAATTTACAAAGGATGCGCATACCTTTCTGCGGGAGGGAGATAATATTTTTTATTAAAAATATTATTATTTTTCTTTTGAATGTTCTCACTTTATTTATACTATAAATTATTTATGAAATAGTTCACTGTATCATTATCACTTTTCATTAATATTATCAATTTTCATATGTGTCACAAAAATTATTTTGTGATACGATTTTACACAAGTATTTGCCTTTTTATTTTGGTCTTACGCACTTTATTTTTAAAAAATCAATCATACATACCACACCTAACATGCTTTATCATTTATTCAAATATAAAAAATTTAAAAAAAAAAAAAACAACAACAACAACATAATACCTTCAAAAGTTATACTCCCTTCATTCCGGTAAGTATTAGTATTACACACTTTTCTTTTACTAAAAGTGGTAAAAGATACACTATTATAATACTTGCTTTTTACACACAGCCAAACATAATATCCATTTTTTCACACGTCTCAAAAACTTTACACAATTTTTTGTTAAATTAACTAAAATATTTCTTATTTTTCTTACTTATACATAAAAAATACAAACTTTTTCTTTAACTATGCAAATACAACTACGTGAAATATATTATAGAATGGAAGAAGTATTTTTTCTTAATATATGTGCCCAATTAACAGAAATTTTTTTTTCAACATGGAGAGTATCATTTTTAACTCAATTATACTCCCTCCGACCCATTGATAAGTGTTTTATTTATTTTTTTCACATGAATTAAGAAATACTACTATAATAATTTTATGTGTAGTGAATTGAGGACGCACTATTTCAATATGTAATAAGTAATTATATTAATACTGAATATGAATCCATGTATACTGGCCGGTTAAGTATAATTATTTTGTGGGTCACAACAATTAAAAGAAAATTAGTATTTTGTATTTAAACAGAGCAAATAGGTAAAATTGTATCAAGGAAAGGGGACGGAGGAATTATTTTTAATAATAATAATAATAATAATAAAAATAATAATAATAATAATAATAATGAAAAACACACATCTCTGACAATTATGGATGAATTATTATACTAATAATAATGAAAAACACACATCTCTGACAAATAATGTGAATAAATAATTCATCCATAATTGTACCAATATTCTCAATAATTCATAAATCAGAAGAATGATAGGTGTGACTCAGATGAATATTCGCTTTATTTACGATGAAAAAAGGTTAAAGTCTTAACTCAACAAATTTTTACTTTATTGTATATAGTTTTTTTTTAATTCTTTTTTAAGCACATTGTAAATAGTCTTAAATAGATAAAAGTATATATTTTGTGTAAGATTATCCTATGTATTGGATAGTTAAGGTGAATAAAACTAAAGTGATTGTAATTTTAATATAAAATTATATTCTATTAAAATTTTTTAATACTACCTTCGGCTACTTACAAGGTATCAATTTCACTATTCCTGGCGTCCGCTTCAAAGGTATTAATTTCCTCTACTTAGTAAAAAAAGTACACAATATGACCCACCATTTCTTTCTAATACAACTACCCACTTTACCTATAATAATAATACTCCTTAATCCACATGCAAAAAACAAATAAAGACCTTAGAATTGCCCACGTGAAAACAGTAAATGGTTACCTTGTAAGTGGCCGGAGGGAGTAATATTTATCTATTTCCCTTAAAGAATATCATAAATAATTTATAGAATGGATATATTTTTATAAAAATGATAAATGATTAAAAAATTAATACCACTCTAACAAAACCGTTCGTGCATGAGAATTGAGAATTCCTCGAAAGCTTTTGTCCAAATAAAATACTACTATGTACTATAATAAACTTCACATTTTTCATTTTCGTATGTTCCATATTAAACTCCACCACTCAAAAAATAAAATATTACATTAATTCTCACCCCTAAAAGTTTATATTAATTATAAATTTATCACTCCCACCTAACACACAACATACTTTATAATTTATTTATTACCTAAAAATACTACATTACCCTCCAAAGGTCAATAAAATTGATAAAAAACTAATTTTTCTTAAACTCCATGTCTAAAGTGAAATGTATTATGGAACAAAGGGACTATTTTTTTTTTTTAAATTCATACTACACCTTTAATAATATTTCACAATTCACAATTTTAGCTCAACTTGTTTTCCGAAAATTATTAGAACTGTCGAAATAGAGAGCACATGTTCATGATCACGTGATGACGTCATTTGGGTTTTTTTCAATTTAAAGACTGACGTGTCAAATTATTTCTGTCCCAAAATTTTTTACTTTCATCGTAATTCACAAATTTTCATTTATTTGAAAATTATGCCAAATATATAGGAGTAATTAAACAAGAAGGTACGTAGAGCTCATTTGCCACTCGCATGGAATATTAGACTCTCAATTGCAAGAGCATTCTAGCTTTTATTTCTTTATACATTCGTGAAAGTTGGGACCGCAACGGGTTATTCTCATGTATCATATTTTGTATATAGGGATGGCAATGGGCCGGTGGGGCCGGGTACCTAGATGGCCCGTCCCGTCCCGTGCCCGCTACAAGTGGGCTATTGAGGATCTATGCTCCGCCCCTATACGGGGCTGTCCGCCTAGCTTTTTTTTTAAAATTATTTTTTGATAAATTATAATACATGCAAATAGAAAATTTTAAATTAAATAATTAAACTTTATTTTTATTTTAAATTTTTTTTATTACATTATATATTTAATGATATATATAATATTTTAATAAAGTCTTTTATAATAGTTACATATAATTACCATATATGATTTATTTTATTTAAATTAAATAAAAATATATGTATAATATTTAATATATATCAATAAATTATATTATATAATAAATATAATAAATATTTTAAATAAAAAATTAATATTTATTATGGGGAGGGACGGGGCGAGGGTAGGACCCTGACCCGGACTGGCCCGTCACGTTCGAATCAAACAAAAACAACATTCATTCATTCACAGTCATAGACGGAGCCAGACACTGGCCCCCAAGGGAAATTACTTCTTTATATATAGTACTAGTACGAAACCCGCATAACACGTTACGCGGGATTATTAAAATATTATTTTTAAAACATATTAATGAAATTGAAAAATATTAAAAGTTATAATTTATATTAATAAAAGACAAAGACTTGCGTGAGACCGTCTCACATAAGGGCTTATGTGAAACGGTGAGAAAGTGATAACTTTTATATAGGAAAGTGATAGTAAACTAATGAAATGTGATAATACTATTTCATGAACAGTTTATAGTATAAATAAAAAGTGATACCATTTTATAGCCAAAGTGATAATGTTTTATAGCGAGAATGATAACTATTTTAAAAAGTGAAAAATGACCTCATTTGAGATGGTCTCACGCAAGACCTAACCTTAATAAAAATATCTAACTTTATTGGTAGAATAAGGATTATAATAAGGCAAAAATTTGTGTGTTCTCGGGACATGTTGTGCACCCATATCTTTAATATAATTTTGTATATATATCTCATTTATATAAAAAGAAATTAATAGTACTTTGTAATGGGAAAGATCAAAATGACAAAACGAATATTTAAAATAATAATGAATTATCTCATGCATTCGAATACACGCGTACACCCATCTATATTAATTTTATTCAATACTAATGTATATATGTATTTCTTAATATTTATTAAGAACCCTAAACCCTAAACTCTAAAACCATAAACCCTAAATTTAGGGTTTAGGGTTTTAGAGTTTAGGGTATATACATTTGTATATATTTTTTTATATTCAGTAATTTATTAAAAAATTAAGTAAAAATCTGGAAAAAAATTATTAACAAACTTTATAAATTCAAAACGGTGAGAATAAAGATCTCCGTGTGAACACAACTCTCCTTTAGTATATAGTATATATATATATATATATTTTTCTCTAATTTTTTTATATGTCTTTTTCTTTTTTTCATCTCTTGCTATTTTTTTTTACTATCAAATTTTAAATTTACAATCATCCATTTTTTCATTCTACTCTATTGCTATTTTTTTATATGTATATTTATCTCTAATTTTTTATATGTATCTTTTTCTATATATCACGTATCGTATTGCTATTTTTTTTAACTATCAATCTTTAAAATATGTATCTTTATCGATTTTTAAAATATATATCTTTTTCTCTATCATACTATCAATCTTTAAAATATGTATCTTTTTCTTTATCATATATGATTGATAAAAAAAAATTTATCTTTTATTTTATTAATTTCACCATGATATCTATCGATCTTTAAAATTTGCAATTTTTTCTTAATTATCATTGCAATATTTTGTTTACATTTTCTAATTCTATATGAGAATTTCAAATAACTACTTTTCTAATGCTATATGAGAATTTCAAATAACTATAAATTGATGAAGAGGGGTTGATGATGAAGAAACTCCTAGTCTTATAATAAGAGATCTCCCAATGATCAATTGACGAAGCGACCACCAAATCTACGAAATAAATCGATGATGATCATTAAGTAGTGTCGGCTCCTCCACTATTGCCGCCGACACCAATATAAATCGACGACTTCGAGAGATCATTAAGTATTGCCGGCTCCTCCACATTGCCGTCGGCCCCCATATTTAGTCCGCAATCGACATGGGCAACCATATTCACAAACCTACCTTGAGACTCAATAATACTTTGCCCATGACCACTTATATATAGTCAAGTATCAATCTTCTTGTAGAAGTTTTGTACATGTCTTCTTGTGGAAGTCTTGCACAATCTTCTTTTGGAAGTTTTGCAATTGTCTTCTTTTGGAAGTCTTGCACCTATATTAATAAATTAAAAATCACAATAAAATAAATTAAATTATTTTGGTGGTTTACTAAATAGTTTCTTGGCCTTGTATATTTCTTAAATTATATTATATTGGTAATATGGATGTCAAATTGAAGATCATGAGAAGACGATTAATTTGATATAAATCTTTATTTGGACATTTTTTATTTTTTTCCATCTATATTTTAAAAAATTTAGTATTTTAATGTGTAGTGTGTAGATTTTAATTGCTATATTTTTATTTTTTTTCCTTAACCTTACTAAAGGAGAACTATAAATCTTTATTTGGACGTTCAAAATAATAAATGTAAACCTTACTATACAAGTACATGACACTCAGGATTCTACTATCATATTAATCTACTCCCTCAGTCCGTTTAAAAAATTGTCTTTTTTTCATTTTAGGCGTACACCCCCAAAATCTTTATTTGGACATTTTTTATTTTTTTCCATCTATATTTTAAAAAATTTAGTATTTTAATGTGTAGTGTGTAGATTTTAATTGCTATATTTTTATTTTTTTTTCCTTAACCTTACTAAAGGAGAACTATAAATCTTTATTTGGACGTTCAAAATAATAAATGTAAACCTTACTATACAAGTACATGACACTCAGGATTCTACTATCATATTAATCTACTCCCTCAGTCCGTTTAAAAAATTGTCTTTTTTTCATTTTAGGCGTACACCCCCAAAAAGTTCATTTTTCTTTTTTACAAACATGTGATCCACATACATACTAATACAATTAAAATATGGGATACACACTCCCACTAATACAACTACCCTTACAAATTAAATAATAATATTCCTTAATTTACATATAAAAAAGTAAAGTGCCCTCTTTTAATCGCACGGAGTGAGTATTAGATTGCACATAATATATATATATATATATAAAAGAGTACATTTTTATACCCATGATATTATAGTACATTTGTCCAAGTTACATGTAACATACACAGAAATGATGAAACATCATATTTGTAATTCTAAATCGGAGCAATACCACAGGGTGCATCTGTATGACCCTAAAATATCAAACCAAGAATCCACCCAAGAAGATCATCAGAACGGCAGCGTTTTATACTGTCAGAGCATGTGATATATTTACAGAGATTACACTGCTAACAATGTTTTCAAAAGACAAAATTAAAACCAGTCATGTAAGGACACAACCACAGGTAAGTGCTCGTGATTCTTAATTTTGCATTTTGGATTTTTTTTTTAAAATAAAAATAAAAAATCTTTCTATTTAAATATCCTTTCTACTAATATTTACTTTTAAAAAAAATTGTTCTTTACCTACAGAACATTTAAATATTCAATTAATAAAAACCTTAATTTAATTGTTAAACTAGATTACCAACTAATTAACAATAAAAAACTGTTGGTAAGTATTCAATTGTAAAGTATAGTTGGTAAACTTTATCCATAAAAATTAAATTTCTTTGGTAATATGTTATTAATAATTCAGTTGATAATTTATGTAATAATTACATTATTACGTTCGTAAATACTAAAAAATAAATGTCATTTTTGTTGACAATTAATTTTTAATATATTATCAACATATTGAATTTTGTTTGTAAATTACTAAATTATATCACTAAAAAGGAGTTTTTTATTATTATTATTATTATTATTTTAGATTGGATTAGAAATATCATTTAACCCAATACTTATGTATTTACTTGAAATTTAAAAATAAAGAAAAGTGAAGTAAGAGTCTCATTAATTTGCCGTTTTATACGTTTTCTAAAAGTTCCATTTTCCTTTTTAGATACTCCAGATATCCACACACATCATTAAAATATGGGATTTACACCCTATTAATACAACTATCCACTACACATTAAATAATAATAATACTCATTAATTCACGTAAAAAAACAAATGTCATGAGCGGATGAAGGGAGTATAATCTTTGCAATACTGTAAAATACTAGTATCTTACAAATATTGGTACTCTTTTGGTATATTTACATTAATTGAAACAAGAGTATTAATTAGAGTTTGTAAAAGTGCAAATAATAACACCAGAACGTAGACTACCTAGTGTTAGTGTATTCTAATAAAAGTAAAAATAATTACAGTCTCTCCCCTCTCTCTCCATGTATAATTCAGAATGTGTGCAGTAATTTGGCATATAGCCATTAGGTTCGTACCATTTGAATAGAAACATTACTGCAAAATCTCAAATTGCAAACTCCAAATTAAGGAGAGAACCCTAGGAAGAAAAGTTTCTCTCCTAACCCTGAATTCTTCTGCAGTTTGATGCTTTTGGGGCCTGCATTTGGTCTCTTCTGCTCTATCTATACAGCTATATTTCAGCTTAACAATATTCACAATATTCTTTATTTTATTTTAATTTATATATATATATATATATATATATATATATATATATAATTATCTGTTCAACAGTCCAATTATTTGAGATGAAAAGTATCCTATGTGATTCCAATTGCAGGGCTCGAAATTTCGTTGTTCAATCAGTTTGGGATGGTGACACCCGATTGAATATTTGAGACTTGAATTCATCTTCGAAATTTTCACATAATTAATTTAAAGGAAAATTTTATTGTTTCAAGAAAATAGTATACTCCCTCCGTCCCATTCAAAGAGGGTCTTTTTTCCATTTTGGTCGTCTCACCCAAAGGGTCCCCTTTCTTTTTTTAAATACATGGGACCCACACATCCCCTCTAATACAATTAAAATATGAGGCTCACACTCCCACTAATGCAACTACACACTATACATTAAATAATAATACTCCTTAATCTATGTTTGACTATTTTTTAATCACGAACAAGAATACTCGATCGTTGTAGAAGTATATCCCAAGAAATAAAATTATCGAACCACAAAGGAGTTAGGTTTGGATTAGTACAATACGTGAGCTCATGTTTATGTCACTTTTGTAAGGATGATCGGAGGTTTTGAGTTTGATGTTATCAACTAAAGCAAGAAGCAAGCGAATAAAATAGCAACTAAAAGAAATGACAAGTAATAAGATAACGAGAAAAGATAATAGTTGCTAAAGTTCAAGTATGGGAAAACATGGGATTAAAAACATCCAAGCACATTCAATTCATATTATCATGCTGTAACAACAAATATTGTATTTATAATAAAATAAACACAGGAGAATTACAATGATAATCCAGATGGATTAAACTTGATGATTAAGGAAACAATCTCTATCAATCCTCTGATTCTTCTCTCGAACCAATTTGGACTTTGACTTTGACTTGTGTTGACTTGTGTATTGAGTCGGATCTTCAGTTGAAGCTTGTCCGAACTCGGATTTAGGATTTTATAACGTTAATCTAGAGGCGTCAAGCCTTTGTTTGGATTAAACATACTTGATCCAAAGAACACTCGATCTGGGGGGCTTAGCACCTTAATCCCGGGTCGTATGCTATTCTTTGCGCGAAGAACACCGAAGAACTCAGTTTATGAAGAACGCTTGATTTGGGGGGCTCCGCACCTTAATCCCGAATCGTTTGACGTTCTTGACTTGAAGATGCTTGAAGATCTCAAGGGAGCACTGCTCGTGTTCTTGATCTCTTCAGAGCGTTTATGTCTTCAAGTATTTGAGTGTGTCCTTGGAATGAATGGAGGAGGACTCCTTATATAGGTGAAGGATGAGGATACTCCATAAATATCTCGCAATCTGATTGGTCCATGACAGATTTGGCCTGGTTATGCGGGCTTGGGCCGTTCCAAATATATCACAGCTTAATTGGTCATTGCTTAATTTGACCTAATTCTGGAACCTTCCATGCTTTACTTAACTTAGGGGTCAAGCTTTACTTAATTTAAACCCTACTTAATTTGTTGGGTATTAAATTAATTATCAATTATTTATTAATCTATTTTAGGAATTAATTTATTAAATCCCCAAAATAAAATATAATAAATTAAAATTGATATTTAATCAATAAAATCCACGTGTCGCCATTTGATTGGACCGTGAATTTTAATTGCTTACAAATGCCCCCTTGCGATTTGTTCACGGACAGTATGTCTTGATGTGAAGGAATCGCAAAAGATTTGTTTCTTATTCACCAAGATTTCATGCACCTTACCCAAAATTATCAAAGTTATTTGTAGTAAAGAATCTCCTACAATTTTGTAGAGCTTGCGCACCTCACAATAATCTCCATAATTATCCATGAGTCCATAATAGCTTCTATAATTATTCACAAATAATTTTCATAATTATCCATGAGTCCATAATTATCCATGAATCCACTACTATATAATGGTACTTCATGAACTCAATTTTTTATCAAAGCTATCCAACAAACAAGATATTCACTTCAATCCGTGGTTCTTCCTTCTCTTATTTGAATTTTTTCTTTTTCTTTTCAAAGTGTAGCATAAAGTGTCTCTAAAATTTTTTTTTTTTCTTCTTCAGCATCGGTCCAAGAAGCTATCAAGACAAAATACTCAATCAAAACACATCATCCAAAGAATTCAATTTACAAGTGTAAGCTTTCAATTCCTTAATTTGCTCTTTTTTGAACTGTTTATTCGTCTTGTTTGCTTGTTGCTCCTGCCTTCGACCAAGAACTTAGTAACATGCTTGTCCTCGCCCCTCTTTCTCGTCTGAGAAAAATCTACGGCGAGCCTCGTCCTTGCTATTCTTTCTCTTCTGAGAAATCGATAGCGAGCCTTGTCCTCGCCCCTCTTTCTCATTGGAGAAAATCTACGGCGAGCCTCATCCTTGCTATTCTTTCTCTTCTGAGAAATCGATAGCGAGCCTTGTCCTCGCCCCTCTTTCTCATTGGAGAAAATCTACGGCGAGCCTCATCCTTGCTATTCTTTCTCTTCTGAGAAATCAATAGCGAGCCTCGATGTATGTTTCGCCACCATGTTATTGTTCCGTGTTGCCGAAAGTTGAAGACTGAGCCGGTAGCATGTAGTATTGCTGATGTGCTCTCCAGTGGGAAGATGACGATGTGGTTGCAGCAGCGAATTCGTCGATGGCTTACGAATAGTGGGTAACCGCATGTAGAGATGGACCTTGGCAGCATGGGTTGGCTGCGATTGCTAATGACATCCATGTCGATCGGGGTGGTGGGCTTCGGAATTGAAAATTGGTGACAGGTAACACTTGGCACCTGCTTCCGGCGACTGCTCGTTGTGGAACTGGCGTCTGCCCGCCACGGACCTCGACGACTGATGGCTGGCAGCGGGCTTCGGCGAGTGGTGACAACGACGCACACGGGCGACGGCTGTTCGCTGCGCCTGGTGACTGTTTGCAGCGGCGACAAGCTCGGGCTTCGGTGAGTGGAGGCAACGACGCACACGGGCGATGGCTGTTCGCTGCGCCTGGTGACTGTTTGCAGCGGCGACAAGCTCGGGCTTCGGTGAGTGGAGGCAACGACGCATACGGGTGATGACCGTTTGCTGCGCCTGGTGACCGTTTGCAGCTTTCGGCGACCAGCTCGCTGGTGCGGGCTTCGGCAAGTGGTGGCAGTTCGCACGTTTCCAACGACGGCTGCTCGATGAAGGAAGGCTACTTCGCGGAGGGGAGGCTGCCTGATCGATGAAACGAACACCACCCAAGGCAGGATCGTGCTTGGCAGCGGCGCTCCGTGGTGGTACGATCGTGAAGACGTCTGCTTGCGGGCCTCGGCGAGTGGCGTACGGAGCAGGTGGGTTTGACTGTGCGCGATGGTGTGTGTTCCCAGCAACAGCAACGCATGATTCTGAATCGAGAGATTGGCGGCTGTCGGGCGCATGGGTGGCGTGTGATCCTGGCGACAGTGGCGCACGACTCTCAATCGGGGGTCGCGAATGTCGTGCGCTGTCGGCTTCTGGGCGAGCGATCGAAGGGCGACAGATCCGATTGCTTAGGCGATGGAGAACTTTCGGCAAGCTTCGATCGACGACGAACAGCGAACCTATTGGCTGGGTCACAATTTTTTTCTTCTGGATATTGTCTCTCGCGGCATGAAGAAATCTGTAGAAGTGAAAATTCGTGGAGGAGAATTAATCAACCACCATCAATTTTGACTTCCTAGCCAATTTTGACTCCTTTGGCCCAATTGATTTAATCACTTTGGGCTTGCCAACTTGGGCTTCCTTCAATTACATGCTAAAGAACCACTTGGGCCCTATTATAAATTTATTTGTGCTCATATTTCCTCTATTCTTCTGCAGCCATTCTGGGCTTTTGAATTAGTTATTCTTGGGCTTCACATAATTTGGGCATGCATGAGTTATTTTATTTGTCCACTTTGGCATCTAGGGCTTTACATGGTTTGGATATACATGAATTATTTTAATTGACTACTTTAACATCTTGGGCTTCTTCCTTCATGGATTTAAAACTTTGAATTTTGCTAACTAATTGATCTCATAAATTTATTCCGAGCTCCTTTAATTGTTAAAATTCATAAACTTAAATTATTTCCAAGCCCTACTATTGCTTTCTAACATTCCTTTCACTCACTTTTCAGCCACACTAAACTTCAGAATGGTTAAGTTCAAGAGTCATATAACAGATTCCAAGGAGCGTCAGTTGCTGATTCTTGATACGCAACGTCCACTATCAGACATAGTAACTCGTCTTCCAATCGAAAGGCCTCTCATAGGCCAACCTATAGAGAAATTAGCTCAAGAGGCTAACGCTTTCAATCTAACAACTTGGACCAGAGACAAGAAATTGGACGAAACTGGAGTTGTAGTTTTGAGATCGGCTCACCATGCAAAGGAGAAGCTAAAAACTGGTCCTTTACCCACACTAGGGCGCCAAATAATCGAGGGTAATGCAGCATGGGGCAAATCAATGAATTTTCTCGGGGAATTTCATTACATCCCAGGGTATTGGGAATGGACTGAGGCGGTTTTAAGCAGATATCGCTCTAGACTTGAGAAAATAATGCTTTATGACCCTATCTTTGCTTCTCTATTCACATATGAATGCAATCATGAGATCATCAAAGCTTTTTGCGAGGCGTGGTGCCCTACCACAAATACCTTACTTACTTCCTTTGGAGAAATGTCGATTTCTCTATGGGATTTGTATAACTGGGTAGGATTGCCGCTAGCTGGTCACATATATGAAGAAGTTGTGCCCGACAAGAAAGAACTTTTGAATGAGCGTGACGCCACTGGATTACGTATCCCACCTAGTTGTCAACACTTATTACATGCCTATCACAGACTCCGTAGTCGTGATGGTACTGACCTTATTTCACTTTCTCAATGGGTGAGCTTTTGGTGTCGTAGACCTAAGAAACACAAGCAGCCCCCTCCACGTGTAGCAAGTGAAAGAAAAACACGCCTCAAGAGTACGCACAATCCCAAGGGTATCCTTGACGACTGCAAGAAATGGACTTCCATAGAAACGGACCCCTTCAAAATGCTTCATATTGATGCTAAAGAACAAGAGGAAACGTATCTAGCTGCCCACTTAGCCTGCTGGCTTTGCTCTTTTGTACTTCCTAATGACGAAGTAGACATGATAAGTCCTGGTACCTTCAAGGTAGCAAGTTTGATGGCTACAGGAAAATCAATTTGCCTTGCTGTTCCAGTTTTGACAAGCATATACCGAGGTATGAACAAAATTTCTAATGAACTTAGACCCTCTGAAGTAAAGTCAACATTTCCTGTGCACTTCGTTTATACTTGGCTGGCTCATTACTTTCAAACTCATTACCTGAACCCTCATGGATCAAAAGTACCCTCAATGGTGACCTACTCAGGCGAAAATGGAGCAAAATCCTTTAGTTCAGTTGGTGCTCGTAAAAAGATTCAAAACGGAAACAAAACTTTCTTGTCTTGCAACGTCCTTCCAACAACAGATCCCATATGGTATACTGACCATGACAAAGCATCTTGGCGTGATTGGGCCTACTTTATTGCTATTCGTACCAATTATCTTACCTTGCGACAGAATGGAGGCTTTCTTATTGAACCCTACAACCCACATCGATTTAGTCGTCAATTCGGCTTTTACCAAGATACTCCAGGAAGAATGCAAAACAGACATTCGAGAGACCACCTTAGAACAAGGACTTCAATATTGGAGGCAATGCACTTTGCGTAATTCTCAATCTACAGCAACTTTCCCATGCGCACCTTCAGAATTTAAAAACTTTTGCTCCCCAGAATACGAACAGTGGCTATCTCAAATTCATGGCACCTACCTCTTGGATAATGTGTTGAAGCTGGCTGATGCTGTTCTTAACCGGGATATGGAAGAAGAAGTTGACATCATCAATAATACAGATAATGCAAAAGCTGATGAGGAGGTTGTACCGCTAGAGATCCCGCCCCTTCGAAAGGTAATTGTAGGGAGGTCTAATGAAGCCAGAAAGAGAAAGAACGGTCTCTCACATTCAAATGAGAGCACAACCGACCACAACCCGAAGCGGATCAAGAAAGCCAAATCTCCGATACTTACCCCGACAACTAAGGCTAAGGTTTTAGTCCCTTCTAATCATAATTCATATACATCCATTCTTGCACATATTTTCTTACCATCTCTTTTACTCTTTTTTTTTGTAGTGCATGCATGATGTATTTGGTTCTGATTACGATGACTTGGATGAAGAAGGATCAACCTCTGTTGCAGCCCCTGAAATCTTAATTGACGATGACCTTTCGGATCACATTTCTCCTATCATAAATGAATCTCCCCCATTAATTTCTGCGGCCCAAGCTCCAGACATTACAGAATTTGTCTTTGATAAAGAGATTATGGATGCTAGGAAACTAGTTAACCTGGCAGTGTGGAAACGCTTTCAAGAAAAACTAAGAAGAACCCCTGTCAACGCATTATCTTCTGTGAGGAATGAGGGGCTTAAGATGGTGGACACCTTCAAAAGCGCTCAAGGAATTGACGGATCCGCTCTAGAACAATCATTCAATTTACTACTCTCTAAAGCCGATGCGTATGACACCATGAAAATAAAACTTGCTGATGGGATAACCAAGAAAGACATTGAAAAGCGTCTAACTGATGCAAAGAAGCGCGCCCATGAATACAAAGACCAAGAGGCTACAGAGACCAAGCAACTGCAAGAATCTGAAACTAAGTTGAAGCAGATTGAAACGAAGATCGAGACTCTGCTGAAGGAGAAGGAAACCATGTCACAAACAGCTGAACGTCTCCGCCAATCTATTCAAAGCGCAAAGCTTGGAGCTCAAACTGCTGCAAGGAATATTAGTGTACTGAAGAAAACACCGATCTTAGAAGATTCCATCACTGACGAATTGAAGAGCGCCACGCAAGCTTTGACAGACGCTCGAGAGGAGCTATCCACTATGGATATTTTTCATTAATTTCTTTTGAAACCAATTCACCTTAATACCCCCATTTTGTTTTGCTCACTTAATGATATTATCAATAAAGTGCTTGTTATCCATCATTAGCTCCTTAATTTGCATCACTATGTCTGATACTTACTCACTGTTTTACATACTTCAACTTATTGCTTTGCTTCACAAACTTGATGTGAACAAACCGAAACATGACTGAACTTAACAAAATGCTAAGCTGCCTACGTACCTCTTTGAAGAGGATCAAGTCATAACGTAGTTCAAAGGGACACGATTTGGTTTTGAATGGGGGGTGCCGTACACAGTTTAAACTCATGCGGACCAGGAGTGGCTATTCTTTAACCACTTTAGACAAAGTAGGATATTTAATGCTTTAACCACTTAAAATATCTGAGTGGGGTGAATTAATAGTTTAACCACATATAATTACCTTCGGTGGGTGTCGTGCACAGTTTATACTCATGCGGACCAGAAGTTCGTCGTACACAGTTTATACTCATGCGGACCAGGAGTAACATGCAGTTTAGGCTCGTGCGTCAAGGAGCGTTGTACATGTATTTGTTTTACGCGTAGTAGCGTTTCAAGAACTTCCCATTTATAGGGCCAATGTTCACGCCATCCTCTGAGATCAACTTGTACGCGCCACTTGTGTAGGCTTCCTTCACAACATGAGGGCCATCCCACTTGGGTAGAAACTTATTTCCAACGCGATGGGTGACTACTATAGGTCTTCTTACAGCAAGCACCAAATCACCAACTTGAAAAGAACGTACCCTCACTTTCTTGTTGTATGTTCTAGAAAGGCGAGATTGGTAACACTCAAGTCTTTGTTGTGCTTCCAACCTCTTTTCATCTAACGCTTCCAACTCTTGAAGACGTAATTTTGCATTTTCTTCCTCGGTGAGGCCTTCTTGTATGGCTATCCTCAAAGAAGGAATTTGCTTTTCAAGAGGCACAACAGCCTCAACACCATACACCAAGGAATACGGAGTGGCTTGAGTAGGTGTTCTATAGGTGGTGCGGTATGCCCATAAAGCTTCATTTATTCTTTCATGCCAATCTCTTTTTGACTTGGACACCACCTTCTTTAACAAACTACACAACGTCTTATTGAAAGCTTCGGCAAGACCATTAGCAGCTGCGTTATACATGGAAGATTTCTTTTGTTTGAAATCAAACTTCTCACATAGCTTATCAATCCAACTGTTGCTAAACTGCTTTCTATTATCAGTGATGATATAGCGCGGGACACCATATCTATAAATGATATTGATCCGAATGAAATCAGCAACATTTTCTTTCTTTACTTCCCTCAGAGGCACAGCTTCAGCCCACTTTGAAAAGTAATCTGTTGCAGCAAGAATGTAGAGATGACCACCAGAAGACTTTGTAAGTGGCCCTACCACATCTAAACCCCAAGCATCAAAAGGCCATGAAGCGACTATCGGATGCAAAGGCTCCGGAGGTTGATGAATCAAATTTCCATGGAACTGACAAGCTTGACATCTTTGTGCGTAATCCATGCAATCCTTCACCATGGTTGGCCAATAGTAGCCCATCCTTTTAATTCTGAAATGTAGCTTTGGTCCGGATTGATGAGCACCGCAAATTCCGGAGTGAGCCTCCTCCATTGCTTGAATAGTTTCTTCCTTACCCAAGCATCTCAAGAAAATTCCATCGAATGATTTTCTTTAAAGTGTACCCTTAAAGTAGATGAACCGAGGTGCTCGACGCCGAATATCAACCCTTTGTCGTGGATCGTTAGGCAACTTATCATATTTCAAATAATCCACAAGTGGTTGGCGCCAATCTTCTTCTTCAATTTCGAAAACCTCCACCACATGATTTTTAACTTCTTCATAATCATCATCTTCAAAGATTGGTGGTACAACCCAAATTCTACACACCGGTATTTGAATTTGCATTTCTGGCATAGCTATAGTTGATGCTAACTTAGCGAGGGCGTCAGCTTGCTTATTCTCTCTTCTAGACAGATGCTTAATATCAACATCACTGAGATAACCCATAAGCTTTTGAGCATACTTGTAATAGGGGAACAACTCAGGCTTCTTCACTTCATACACTCCAAGGAGTTGATTTATTACCAATAGCGAATCACCATACACTCTAAGGTGTAGTTGTTTTATATCGACGGCCATTTCCAAACCAAGTATGAGTGCTTGATACTCAGCCACATTGTTAGAGCAATTTTCTGTTAAGGAAAATGAGAAAGGTAGAACTTCACCACTGGATGTTACAAACACGACTCCCACACCAGCTCCCTCTCTATGAGATGCTCCATCGAAATACATCTTCCAAGGAGAAACTATGTCCACAGTGAAAGCATCTTCATCGGGGAGTTCATCAGATAGTTTCCATTCAGCAGGCATTGGATGATCAGCTAGAAAATCTGCCAACACTTGTCCTTTTACGGCCTTTTGAGGAACGTACACGATCTCAAACTGTTGAAGTTGGAGATACCATCTTGCAAGCCGATCAGAGAGTACTGGTTTTGACATGACAAATTTTAGTGAGTTGGCTTTCGAAACTAGCCGAACTGTGTGAGCTTGAAAATAATGTTTCAATTTCTGAATTATGAAGATAAGGGATAAGCAGATCTTCTCAATGGGTGAATACTTCAACTCATTTGGAGTCATGGTTCTACTTAGATAATATAGAGCTCTTTCTTTACCATCATCATTTTCTTGTGCAAGTAAAGCTCCCACAGAACGCTCTTGAGCAGCTAGATAAAGGACTAATGGACGTCCCGGTATTGGAGCACTCAACACTGGTGCCTTCATCAAGTATTCTTTAATGCTGTTGAAAGCGTTATTGCAAGCTTCATCCCATTCGAATATGCTGTCTTTCTTCATAAGATGACTAAATGGTTGGCATCGACCAGCTAAGTTTGATATGAATCTCCTTAAGTATGCCAACTTTCCTTGCAGACTTTTGAGTTCATGTATGTTCCGAGGCACATGCATTTTCATGATTGCGTCAATCTTTGCTTTCTCAATCTCAATCCCTCGACGGCGAACAACAAACCCCAGAAATTTCCCGGATGAAACTCCTAATGCACACTTGAGCGGATTCATCTTGAGTTGATGCTCTCTTAATCGTTCAAACACTCGCCTTAGATCATGAAAATGATCTTTCTTTTCCTTTGATTTCACCACAATATCATCAACATAGCATTCAACAATCTTATGAAGCATGTCATCAAATATATTTTGCATGGCTCGCTGATAAGTGGCACCAGCATTCTTTAAGCCAAATGGCATAACATTATAGCAATATATCCCTTTCGGAGTACGAAAGGCTGTCTTCTCTTGATCCTCAGGAGCCAAACCAATTTGATTGTAGCCAAATGACCCATCCATAAATGAAAGGACCTCATGCCCCGTTTTTGCATCAATCATGAGTTCAGTAATTGGTAATGGAAAGTCATCTTTCGGACATGCCATATTCAAATCTCGGAAATCAACACATACTCTGAGTTGCCTATTTTTCTTTCTTACCGGCACGATATTGGAAATCCAAGTAGGATATTTGACTTCTCGGATCTTGCCTGTTTCAAGAAGCTTATTAATCTCGTCCTCAATCAAAGGAATCAACTCTGGTCGAAATCGACGCTGCATTTGTTTAACCGGCCGAGTTCCCTTTTTAATGGACAAGTGGTGCACTGCGATTTTTGGATCTAAGCCTGGCATTTCCTTATGCGACCATGCAAAGACATCTCTGAATTCTCGCAAAAGGCTGACATACTTTGTTTCTTCCTCAACATTTAGCAGAGCATTTATGTAGGTAGGACGTGGGTCATTTTCATCACCTAAGTTAATTTCTTTCAACTCATCAACAGTGGCTTTCACTCCTTCTTCAAATTGTGGAGGGGCATCTTCAGCATCTACTTCTTCCATTTGAGAATCTTCCACAGCAGTAATATGATTGGTGGAAGCTACACTTTCTCTATCATTATTACTATCATCTTTGGTAAAGACGATTCTTCGCACCTTAGCTTTCAATACTCTTCCACTTGAGATAGTCAAGATATTTTGTCGCTTGATACGAGATGGATTTTGACTCCGGAGTTTTCGGAGGTTAAGGGACTTGACATGATTTTGCCTCCTACACTTCCCTTTACAGGGTCCAAGCCTTTCGAAGACACTCCCAAGCCTTTCAAAAACAGTTATTCTCTTGACTTCCCTACTACTTGCGTCAAACATATCCTCCGTGGATAAAGCTTCTCCCTCGGTGATATAATTTGTACTCGCTCTTCTAATTGCAATGCGGACTGGCTTTTGAGGGACATATCCCAAACCTGGCTTAGCCTTCTTGATAGTGTGACCACTATTTTTTAACATTTTCTGAGTAACATTGAGCCCCTGTCCTGGTGGGTTGATAGTTTCTTGACACACCTTGCTCGCCATCGCTTTTTCCCTTGGTTCATAACCAGCCTTCATAAGGAGTTTATAAGCTTGTGGACTATACGACTTGATTATTTCGGCTTCAAACACTTCACCGTGTTCGGTCTTTGGTCCTTCAATAGGACGTGTGAATCCTTTGAGTGGTAGAGAAGAAAGTTTACTAGCATCAATTTTTGTTAAAGGCAACGTTAACTCTTCCGAGGTCTCAAGCCCTTTGCCTTTGCTCTCCTTGAGAGTGGCAGATGATGTACTACCTTCCTCATTCTTTATTTGTTTACTGCCCCCATTATCTTGTACTGAGGCTTCTTCACGCTTTACTTCCTTTGTACTCTTGAAGAAATATTTAGCATCGGCAAAGTAAGCTTCAGCTTCAGTAAATGGCTTGTCGTCACCGAATACTCTTTTCACGTTGTCACCTTCACTATATTTGAAGCACTGGTGTAATGTAGAAGGAATCACGCCATTCTCATGTAGCCATGGACGCCCCAAAAGCATGTTGTAGGAAGTTTTTGCATCAATAACATGGAAAAGGACTGTGGATTTCATCTCATCAATTAGCAAATCAAGAACTATTGTGCCGAGAGTCCTTTGCCCCTCATGGTTGAACCCTTGGATCATCAATCGACTATGGTTGAGTTCATCCATTGGTATTTCTATCTTCTTCAACATTCTCAAGGACAAAATGTTCACTGCCGAACCTCCATCAATAAGTATGCGATTTACTCGCATCCCTTTAGTGTAACCAGTCACAAATAGAGGTCGATTATGAGATTGCATACCCAACAACATATCTTCATCCGTGAAGGTCACCTTCATGGAGTAAGCTTTACCCTTAGTTTCAAGTTGTTCGCTTTCATTGTCCTCATTCACGACATGACATGAGCCTTCATTATGACTTTCTTTTACAGAAGTGAAGTTTATGCCTGCTTCATCTTCTAACACGATTTTCCCTTCCTTAGCTAGTTGCATGATCTTTTCCTTAAGAACGAAACAATCATGAATTGGATGACTCACCAACCTATGATACTTGCAGTATTTTGGGTCATTAGTTCGACCGGCTTCTTCTGGACGTTTCATCTCAGGAAGGTCAAGGAGCTTATTTTTCATCAGATCATCAAATATGCCAGAAAGGTCTGAGTTCAGAAATGGATACTCCTTTTCTTGCATCTCTTTCAGAGTTAACCTTCTTTGCCCCCACTCTTGGGCAACTTGCTTCCCTTTATCTTTCTTATCATTTTCATTCTTTCGAACCTTGACCGTCATAATATTTGTGGCCATTGACTCTTTGTTGGAACTTTTAGCATAGGACTTGCTCCCCCTTTTGAAATCTTGTTTATCTTTAGACTTGTAGGAGTCCGACATCGGTGAATGTTTGATTCCACTAGCAGCCATACTTAATTCCATGTCATGGGCCCTAGTAGCCAACTCTTCGAAAGTCTTAGGTTGAATTCCTTTGAGTATATAAAGGAGATTCCATTCCATTCCTTGGATACACATCTCAATGGCAGACTCTCCGGATAATCGGTCCTTGCAATTTAAACTCAAATTTCTCCATCGATTGATATAATCAATCACAGGTTCTTCCTTCAATTGACGAGTATTAGTTAACTCAGTCATGCTAACAGTTCTCCTTGTGCTGTAGAAACGATTAAGGAACTCATGTTCCATTTGTGTCCAACTATCAATGGATTCAGCTTGCAAGTCGATATACCAATCAAATGCATTTCCTTTGAGAGAGCGAACGAACTGCCTTATCATATGGTCTCCATAAGTACCAGCGTCATGGCAGGTCTCAATAAAGTGTGCTATATGCTGCCTCGGGTTTCCCTTGCCATCAAACTGTTGGAACTTGGGAGGCTGGTAGCCAGCTGGCAACTTCAAGTTGTCCACTCTTTTCGTGTATGGCTTGACATAAGTAACAGTAGGCTTGGAATTCTCCTCAAACCTTTCTTTTATTGTTCCAAGTATAATATCCTTGAGTTGATCTACTTGGAGCATTCCATCAGCTGAAAGTGGCAACGTTCCTTGGGTTTGCTCCTTTTCAATAGTCTGGCGCCTTGTGACCTCTTCTACTTCACTATCGTCCATGACTCCTTTTCCGTTTGCATGGCTAGTCTCCGCGATGTCTCTTTTCATCAATTGGGAGATCTTTGTGTCTTGCGCTTCTATGTGTTTCGTGAGCCCCTCGATAGCTTTCATCATGTTTGCTAATTGTTCCTCAACAGTCGTGGCGCCTGCCATTATTACTGGAGCTGCAACGGAGTCAGATGAAGAGTTTGAAGATGCAGAATCTTCATCACTATCATCTTTCATAGGTAGTTGTTTTCTCGAAGCCTCCTCAACCGAAGGGTTGGATCCAGATGAGGCTTCCGAACGAGCTTTTTCTGACATGCTCCTCGTAACAACAGCAACATATTCAGTTAATGACTCCGAGAGCTTAGAAGCAGCAGTCCTACCTACAGTAATCCTGACAGGAGTCATATCGTACTTTCAAACTTGTAGAGAGAAGAGATGAGAGGTAGAGACGGTCCCACTGGGCGTGCCAAAATTTGTAACAACAAATATTGTATTTATAATAAAATAAACACAGGAGAATTACAATGATAATCCAGATGGATTAAACTTGATGATTAAGGAAACAATCTCTATCAATCCTCTGATTCGTCTCTCGAACCAATTTGGACTTTGACTTTGACTTGTGTTGACTTGTGTATTGAGTCGGATCTTCAGTTGAAGCTTGTCCGAACTCGGATTTAGGATTTTATAACGTTAATCTAGAGGCGTCAAGCCTTTGTTTGGATTAAACATACTTGATCCAAAGAACACTCGATCTGGGGGGCTTAGCACCTTAATCCCGGGTCGTATGCAGTTCTTGGCGCGAAGAACACCGAAGAACTCAGTTTATGAAGAACGCTTGATTTGGGGGGCTCCGCACCTTAATCCCGAATCGTTTGACGTTCTTGACTTGAAGATGCTTGAAGATCTCAAGGGAGCACTGCTCGTGTTCTTGATCTCTTCAGAGCGTTTATGTCTTCAAGTATTTGAGTGTGTCCTTGGAATGAATGGAGGAGGACTCCTTATATAGGTGAAGGATGAGGATACTCCATAAATATCTCGCAATCTGATTGGTCCATGACAGATTTGGCCTGGTTATGCGGGCTTGGGCCATTCCAAATATATCACAGCTTAATTGGTCATTGCTTAATTTGACCTAATTCTGGAACCTTCCATGCTTTACTTAACTTAGGGGTCAAGCTTTACTTAATTTAAACCCTACTTAATTTGTTGGGTATTAAATTAATTATCAATTATTTATTAATCTATTTTAGGAATTAATTTATTAAATCCCCCAAAATAAAATATAATAAATTAAAATTGATATTTAATCAATAAAATCCACGTGTCGCCATTTGATTGGACCGTGAATTTTAATTGCTTACACATGCAAAGGGAATTCAACTCAATTGATGTAGATTAAGGGTGATCACGATTATATCCTAAGCTCCCTTTCGGGTTACAAAGGTTGTTGATCTACTTGAAACTCCCAAAAGCACTTAAGATCAAAGCCCAACATTAGCCTCTTCCATCTAGGTACTAATTAATTCCTAATTCTCCCTTCAAAGGTACTAATTAAGATTAACTCTCCCTTTTTGTGTACTAAAGCTAATGAATGGATTGGTTTCCCTCATCGAATTCAAATATCCTTTCGATCAAACCCAAACTCGATGTCTATTCATACCTTTCTAATACTTAATAGGGTCGTTTCCGTCTCACTCCAAATAATATACACATGAATATTATAATAGCACTTAATTATCATAAATCATCCATTGATCAACAATCCATTAAACCAATAATTATTCATGAATAACAAACCATGCCATCACAACATCAAAACAATTAAAGCCCATGAATAGAAACCAACATCAATTTAGTTAAAAACCAATTTAATCCACATAATAATATAAACCTAATGTGTTCTTCATATTCCTAATCCCACTAGAGGGATTAGCCTAACATGATAATGGTAACAAAACACATAAATGATCCATTACACATACCCATAGGTTTAAATCCAAATGAAAAACAAAAGAGATGTAAATCTTCCCTAGCAAATCCTTGTAGAGAATCTTCAATACTCATTGATCTCCACCTCTAGCTCTTGAATTCTTGAGGGCTTTAACACCCAAATGGAAGGGATGAAGAATGGATGAAGATGGTGGTGAAAAATAGAAGAAATGGTGTGTGATCTAGGTATAGAAATGAAACCCTTATGTGGAATATCCAATCTCTTCTCAAATGTTGAACTTGAGGCTATTTATACCCTCTCCAAGTTGGGCCACGAATTTAATATCAAATGGGCTTTTTACACACACTTACACACATTGGCAGGTGAAAATCTGGATTTTTGGCCCAAAAAGACCTTACTCGAGTTGGCCTTCCCAACTCGAGTTAGCAACACGAGTCGAGTTTCTTGTAATATAACTCGAGCTAACATAGCTCGACTCATTTTGGCTACTCGTGCACTCGCCTGTTCGGTCTTGTTACGAGGCTCTGAAACTGAAAATCCTTCGGAAAGTAGCTCGACTCGAGTTGGCAACTCGAGTTAGCTCACTGTATAATTTTTGTTCATTCCCCTGCTCCTAGCTCGACTTGAGTTGCAAGTCGAGTTGGACCTTGCAACTCGAGTAAACTCTCTGGACGATTCTTGGACCTTAACTCGACCTTCTCCCAACTCGAGTTGCAAGTCGAGTTGGACCATGCAACTCGAGTTGGGTCTCTGGACAATTCTGGATATTTTTCAGACCCAACACTGGTCGTGTTGGCAACTCGAGTTGCACCTTGCAACTCGAGTTGGGTCCCGACAGCCCTGTTTCTTGCCTTTTTCAGCTCCCGTTCCATTTTTAATCCATTTTCACCTATTTTAAATATGTGTAAGCTCATTCACACACATTTCCAAGAAAACACATAACACAACCAAATAATACATAAAATACGGATAAAATAATACGAAAAGACATACAAAAAGACACTAAAATTTAAGTGAAAATAGCAACAATCAAACACCCCAAACTTAAAGTGTTGCTCGTCCCCGAGCAACAAAAATGACAAACCAAGAGGAGAAATTTTCACCTAGAAAAAGACTTAAGCGAACATAAGCAATAACACATCTATAGCGATAATAACTACAAACTATGCTAAGTCATCCTACAACATTAAAATCATAACATGAGGAATTAACAAGTTCAATCACAAGAAAATAAAGTGTTATATAGTCCCTTTTTAGTCCAAGCCTTACATATGTTATCAATTTCGCTCAACACTCTATGACGTATGGTTAAGCAACACTCATCAACCGATTGGCTTGACTCGCTATAAGCTTGCTCGTGGACTACATTCACAAACCTCCAAAGTTTCAATTAATGATAAAAAAGGTCTTTAATTAAGGATGTAATGATAGGCTCTTGGTAAGGTAGGAAGTATATGGATAAGAATGACTAATCATGTATAAGTAATCGAAGAGATGGCCAATTTTCTCAACTTCTTCACTTTCCTTTCTTCCTTTCTTATCTTTACAATCTCAAGTACTATTCGTTAACTTTCCTTGGATTGAGCTTCTTTTGATACATGCTTCCTTTTTTTTAATTTTGTTTACTTGAGAATTTTGATGTTGTTTTACTCTTTCTCTTGCTTTGAGGTTGCATGTGCATTCTTGTTGTTGCTCTTTTCATCCTTTTTCTTGTTTTTTTACCATGTCCTTTTCTTCTTTTGTTAATCAATCAATCCTTTCTAACTACCATCTCCTCAATCACCCACACAAAGGTATATATAAGCTTGAGTTGGTAATTAAGGCTGGTAATGTGCTAAATTCACAAGAAATAGGCTTATAGGCTCAAAGTGGTTGACTAGGGATGATGTTCAAGGTAGGAACATATATGGTACTAACTTCAAATAACAAGGATGGTCTTAGATCATATCATTAATCTCCACTAATCGGGTTCGTTCCTATAATCCTTGAGCAAGTTCTAACTTATCAAACACAACCGATCCACTCATGAAGAAATACCATGTATGCACGGTTGAGGCTCAAATGCTCACAAGCTTATGCTTGGACCTTAAGGACTTATTACACCACATTCATCTCAAAATTGAACAAGTTAAGTAAAACATGTCACAATTTGAAAGTGTAAAAATTCTTAATCATAATTTGTCATCACTTATCACAACAACATGTCATTACTCACATTCGAAAATGGCTCATGACATCCCTAAAATAAACAACCAAACATCCCAAGACAAAATTAAAGATACACACAAAACATAAAAATAAGGATTCAACAAACAAGACACAACAAAAACACATAACATGCAAAAATACAATTTACATCCATCCATATCCAATAAAACATACATTTATATCATCCATGACCAATTAAGCTCACAAACATCCCCAACTTAGATTGAAAATGAAATCCTAAATTACGAAAGTAACCTCCCACAAACATAACACATGAAGTAGCATGCTAATCCAACACAATTCAAATTAATTCATGTCAAGCAATTAAAAGTGATAAGGTGTAGAGTACTCCCTCAATAGGCATTTGGTAGTGGAAAACGTAAGCTCCGAGCTCCATTCATGCTTCCAATACCCTTCATTCATGCTCAAAGACTCAACAAACACCATTAGCTCAACAATTTCATTCAAAATTATGGATTATCATGCACTTCAACACAACCAATCGGACCAAAATCCTACCCAAACTCATGAGAAAAATTTTAAAATTGACCCAATTTTACAAGAATCATAATTCAAGTGGTGAGTCACACCACACACTCTCCCCCCAAACTTAAATCAAAACAAGAGTTGAGAATTAAGTTTGCAAAAAGTGATGGAACTTACCCTTGTAATTTCCATCAATGATCTTTTTGTAGAGAAGCATATGCATCCTAACGGATCAAGTTATCGCCACCATGCACTAGCCCCCCCAAACTTAACTCGAGACAAGAGTTGAGAATTAAGTTTGCAATAAGTAGTGTGATATCCATACTCGAATCTATGAAGCGCTTTTCTTTTCTTCAATATGCATTTTTCTCCATTAGCACAATCCACCTACAAGGCCAAAATTACAAAACCATAATCTTTATTGAAAACACTAAATAAAGCAATAAAGATAATAATGGGTTGTCTCCCATTAAGCGCTGAGTTTAACATCTTCAAGGTAGACGGAGAGCGAGATTATCTTTCAAACAAAGTATCTACAAAGGGAGTCTCCCTTTGTGATTGATCCACATAGTGCTTCACTCTATGTCCATTGACCAAGAACTCTCCCCTGTTCTCGTCCATAACTTTTAAAGCTTCCCCATCAAGAACTTCTTTCACCACATAGGGCCCTCTCCATTTGGAATTCAACTTGCTTGGGAAAAGTCTTAGTCGAGAATTGAATATCAATACTTGTTCTCCCTTTTCAAAGCTTTTCTTCCTCAAACGAGCATCATGCCACCTCTTAGTTTTCTCCTTAAAAATCCTTGAATTTTCATAAGCATTTTCTCTAAATTCCTCAAGCTCATTCAATTGCAAGAATTTTGTCTTCTTCGAAGCTTTCATGTCAAAATTCAATTTCTTAATTGCCCAATAAGCCTTGTGCTCTAGCTCCATGGGAAGATGGCAAGATTTGCCATAGACAATTTGAAACGGAGACATGCCAAGAGTGGTCTTGAATGCGGTTCGAAAGGCACACAATGCATCATCAAGTTTATTAGACCAATCTTTTCTACTTACACTCACTATTTTCTCCAAGACTTGCTTGATTTGTCGGTTAGAAATCTCAGCTTGACCATTCGTTTGGGGGTGATATGGAGTAGACGCTCGATGCTTCACTCCATAAGTCTTGAGAATGTTCTCCATGAGCTTATTTATAAAGTGACTACCCCCATCACTTACCAACACTCTAGGAACTCCAAACCTCGTGAAGATATGCTTCTTTAGAAATCCCATTATCACCCTAGCATCATTTGTTCTTGAAGGTATAGCCTCAACCCACTTCGAGACATAGTCGACCGCCAATAAGATGTATAAAAATCCATTAGATTGAGGAAACGGTCTCATAAAATCGATGCCCCACACATCAAATATCTCAACTTCTTGAAAGCTCTTAAGGGGCATCTCATCCCACTTGGAGATTCCCCCCATCCTTTGACACCGATCACAACCCTCTACAAATTTTTTACAACTCTTGAACAATGAAGGCCAATACAACCCCGATTGTAAGACTTTGCAGCGGTCTTTTGGGCTCCAAAATGGCCTCCACTAGGTGAAGAGTGGCAAAACTCCAATACACTACTATATTCTTCCTCGGGCACACATCTTCTTACAAGAGAATCATTACATATCTTGTACAAGAAAAGATCATCCCACAAGTAGCTTTTAACATCATGAAAGAACTTCTTGGATTGATACTTATTAAGCTCATAAGGCTTCCTTCCACTAGCCAAGTAGTTCACATAGTCCGCATACCACGGGCTTCCTTTTTGCTCTACTAAAACCTCAATTTGATAGCAATCACACCTCAAAATTTCTTCATCGGGAAAAACCTCCTTGATTAACTCATAAATACTTTCACAATGCTCCCTCGACTCTAGTCTTGAAAGATGATCGGCTACCACATTCTCCGTGCCCTTCTTTTCTCTTACTTCAATGTCAAATTCTTGAAGAAGTAACACCCATCTTATCACCCTTAGCTTTGCATCCTTCTTCGCCATAAGATACTTGATGGCGGAATGGTCGGTATATACAATAGTCTTCGTTCCTACCAAATAGGGACGAAACTTATCAAATGCATATACCACCGCCAAGAACTCTTTTTCGGTAGTAGTGTAGTTCCATTGAGCCGCATCAAATGTCTTGCTTGCATAGTAAGTGGCTCGAAATCTTTTCTCTCTTAATTTCCCCAAAACTACTCCAAAAGCTACATCACTTGCATCATACATCAATATAAATGGCTCCTTCCAATCGGGGGTGATCAAGATGGGCGATGAAATAAAGCTTCCTTTAGAACCTGAAAAACATTTAGACAATTTTCATCAAACTTAAATGGAACATCTTTTTCAAGAAGATGAGAGAGAGTTTAGAAAATGTAGAAAAATCCTTAATGAACCGACGATAGGACCCGGCATGACCAAGGAACGATCGTACTCCCTTCTCATTTGTTGGTGGTGGAAGTTTCTCTATAGCAACAACTTTAGCTCGGTCCACTTGCAATCCCTTTGAAGAGATGTGATGTCCAAGTACAATGCCATCATTTACCATGAAGTGGCACTTCTCCCAATTCAACACTAAATTTGTGTCTTGACATCGCTTCAACACAATAGCAATATTAGACAAATAAATATCAAAAGAAGAATCAAATACCGAAAAGTTATCCATGAAAACTTTCATGATATTCTCAATCAAACCTTCAAAGATTGCCATCATACACCTTTGAAAGGTGGCCGGTGTATTGCAAAGTCCAAATGGCAATCTTCGAAAAGTAAATATTCCATAAGGACAAGTGAAAGCGGTATTTTCTTGGTCTTCGGGTGCTATGAGAATTTGGTTATACCTGGAATACCCATCAAGAAAGCAATAAAACTCATACCCGGCCAACCTATCCAACATTTGGTCCAAGAAAGGTAAGGAAAAGTGGTCTTTACGTGTGTTCTCATTAAATTTCTTATAATCAACACACATACGCCACTCCGACACTGTCCTAGTGGCTATGGTCTCATTTTTCTCGGTTTTCACTATAGTCATACCCCCTTTCTTAGATACTACATGCAACGGACTCACATAGGGGCTATCACTAATAGGAAAGATCATATCGGAGTCTAACCAGTTAAGAGCCTCTTTTTTTTACCACTTCTTACATGATAGAATTTAGTCTTCTTTGGTTTTGAACACAAGCTTTCCCTTCATCCTCAAGCCTTATCTTATGTATGAAAATAGTTGGACTAATCCCCTTCAAATCATCAATACACTAACCAATAGCCGACTTATGCTCTTCAATGACATTAAGCAATAAATCAAGTTGACTAGAGGTTAAAGAAGAGGATATAATTACCGGGTATGTCTCATTTTCACCAAGGTAGGCATAGGCAAGATGATCGGGTAGAGGCTTCAACTCCCCCTTCTTTTCTTTTTTCTCTTCTTGATTGAGTGGATCTCTAAGTGGTAAGAACTTTTCATTTCCCCTCGCGATAGCGGCTGCAACTTCTTGAGCTTCACTACAATCACCTAGATCAAGCAAATAATTAATCTATTCATCATTTAAATCAAGAGAAGTATTAGAAATATTAGAAAGAGATAGAGAATTGCTCAAGCAAAGTTCAAGTGGATCCTTGGTTACAATAGAAGGCCAACTTTTCTCGACACTTAACTTTACAATATCCACACTTTTACACTCTTCATCATTCATTGGATATTGCATGGCCTTATGTAGAGAGAATACCACCTCCTCATCATTAACTCTCAACTTCAATTCTCCTTTGTAGACATCAATAAGAGCTCTCCCGGTAGCAAGAAATGGCCTCTCAAGAACCAATGGTATATTTTCATCTTCCTCCATATTTAGAACAACAAAGTCCACCGAAAAGATGAATTTATCCACCTTAACCAACACGTCTTCAATTACCCCTTTTGGATGTGTCATAGATCTATCCGCCAATTGAAGAGTGATGGAAGTTGGCTTTACTTCACCTAACCTAAGCTTCTTGAATATAGAAAGAGGCATTAGATTAATGGTTGTACCGAGATCACAAAGAGCCTTGTTCTTTTTGTTCTTTCCAATTTCACATGGTATAGTGAAACTACCCAGATCCTTCAATTTTTGAGGAAGTTTCCATTGTAAAATGGCACTACACTCTTTGATTAGATTAATCGTTTCATTTTCCACAAGACTTCTTTTCTTTCCCATGATATCCTTCAAGAAACGAGCATAATGAGGCATTTGCTCCAAAGCATCGGTGAAAGGGATATTGATTGAATCTTCTTGAAGATTTCAAGAAATTTTTTGAACCTCTCATCTAAACCCTTCTTCAAGAACCTTTGATGAAAAAGAATTGGTACTTGAGTCTTGGGTATCCCCCAACTATCTCTTTCAACTTCAACTTCCTTTTCTCTTAACTCCTTTGCCTTCTTCCATTTTGGAATTCTCTCTATCTTCTCTTCATATTTCTTTTGCTCAACAACTTCTTTTTTCTTGTTACTTCCTCCACTTCAATCTCCTTTTGCACCAACCCTTCTTCAACCATTCGTTCCACTTCCCTTTCCATAACAACACTATCCTCTTTAGGCATAGGAGGTTCCTCATACTCTTTTCCACTCTTAAGAGTGATAGCTTTGCAATCTTCTTTAGGATTAGTTACCGTGGTAGATGAGAATTTTCCTTGTTGATGTTGAGATCCCACGGAAGAAGCTATTTGTCCCATTTGATATTCAAAAGCTCTCATCCTATTGTCGGATTTCTTTTCATTTTCCTCCATTCTAGCCACAATCTTGGCATCTCTTCTTTCCATGTAAGCCCTTGTATCTTTCATGAATGCTAGCAATGTCTCTTCCAATGATGATTTACCTTCTCTATTGGGAGGCTTAGCACTCGGATCCAATCCTTGAGGAAGTGCCACGGCGGCTTGAGTATTGGAGTAAGAAAGATTTTCATGCTTCCTCGGAGCTTGATAATTTCCTCCACTAGATTGATTAAAATTATTCCCCCGAGCTTGCCCTTGATATCCTCCTTGAAAATTACCTTGGTTAAAAGGATAATTACCTTGGAAATTCCCTTGATGTTGGAAATTCCCTTGGTAATTTCTCATATCTAAATAGGCAACATCCTCTATACCTTGCATAACATTGCTCTCATCATTCAAGTTAGCACTTGTGCTTCCCCCTTGACTTACTCCTTGAGTGATCAAATTCAATTTCTTTGTTAAAGCATGGATGCCCTTATTAAATTCTTTCATTCCTTCACTTTGAAACACATCACTCTTCACTTTATCAACACTCTCCACTTGAGCCACCTTTCTGAATGCATAAACTCCCATTACTCTCTCGGAAGGCCATTGATAAGCATTCATTGTAATATCTTCAAAAATTTTCATAGCCTTCATAGCATCCACTCAGAATATAGACCCTCCGGATAAGGCATCTACATGCATTCGATTTTGTTGACTCAACCCTTGATAAAAGAAAGCCACTTGTTGATTCTCATGAAAATCATATTGAGGACACTTTCGTAGCATCTCTTTGTAGCATTCCCATGCTTCATAAAAACTCTCATCCGGAAGTTGCCTAAATTGAGTGATAAGGCTTTTTATTTGGAGAGTCTTCAAATGAGGAAAGTACTTGTTTAGGAACCTTTGCTCAAGATCTTCCCTTGTATTACAACTTCCCAACGGAATTGTATTCTACCATGCTTTAGCCTTGTCCCTTAGAGAAAAAGAGAATAATCTCATCCGAATAGCATCATTCGACACTCCATTCATTTTGACGATATTCGCAACTTCCAAGAAAGTAGCTAGATGAGTGTTCGGGGTCTTCAAGAGGACCTCCCCCAAACTGATTTGCTTTGACCATGTTGATCAATCCGGACTTGATTTTAAAATTATTGGCTTGAAACGGAGAAACCATATTGTGCACGGCTCTCTGTTGGAAGTAATCCTGAATTGCTCTAGGCCTTTGCAAATCTTATTGTTGGAGTATGCTTTGAGCCTCTTGATTTGCAAGCAATTGCATGTAGTCTTGATTTTGAGCAATAAAATTCCTAAACATCTCCGCTTGATTCTCTTGCACTCCTTCTTGTACCCCCCTTTGATCTTGTAATGGATCTTGGGGTGGGTTATGATTGACATTATCTCCATGTTGATTCTCCATATTTTCCTTTTTAGCTTTTCGTCTCTCTCGTTTCCTTTGTCGTACGGTCTTTTCTATCTCCAAATTCAAAAGAATAATCGATTGATTTTCCTTTGATCTTGTGATCATAAAACATCTACAAAAATTCAAAGAGTGAGACCACAAACAAAAATAGGAAATAAAATAAAATAAAAAGTATCCTTATCAAGAACAACTAAAACAATAATACAGTATTCCACTAATCCGTTAAACTCCCCTTTGGCAATGGCGCCAATTTCTTGTTTGACTATTTTTTAATCACGAGCAAGAATACTCGATCGTTGTAGAAGTATATCCCAAGAAATAAAATTATCGAACCACAAAGGAGTTATATTTGGATTAGAACAATACGTGAGCTCATGTTTATGTCACTTTTGTAAGGATGATCGGGGGTTTTGAGTTTGATGTTATCAACTAAAGCAAGTAGCAAGCGAATAAAATAGCAACTAAGAGAAATGACAAGTAATAAGATAAGAGAAAAAAGAATAGGTGCTAAAGTTCAAGTATGGAAAAACATGAGATTAGAAACATCCAAGCACTTTCAATTCATATTATCATGCAAAGGGAATTCAACTCAATTGATGTAGATTAAGGGTGATCACGATTATATCCTAAGCTCCCTTTCGGGTTACAAAGGTTGTTGATCCACTTGAGACTCCCAAAAGCACTTAAGATCAAAGCCCAACATTAACCTCTTCCATTTAGGTACTTGATTAGAGCTATTTTCACCTACATTTTAGTGTCTTTTTATATGTGTTTTCGTATTATTTCATCCGTATTTTATGTGTTATTTGGTTGTGTTTTGTGTTTTTATTGAAATGTGTGTGAATGAGCTTAAACTTAAGATTTTCACTTTTTATTTGATGCTAAACATGATAAGGAAGATGTAGGAAAAAGCAGATCTCAATTCGGAGTTGAAACGAGGAAGAACGAGCCGAAAGAGTGAAAGAGGAGAAGAAGCTGCACAACACGGCCGGCCGTGTGCAGGAAAACGGGTCGTGTCTTGAACACGCCTCGAGTTCCGCACACGGGCCTGTGCATGAGGCCGTGTGATGTCGCCAGAAACACCAACTCGGCCACCCCTGTGGCCGAGCGCAGAGCACGGGTCGAGCACAGAACACGGGCCGTGTACCGCGCACGGCCCTGTCCTAGAAGCCGTGTGCGGACACCAGATTACACAACACGGCCACCCCTGTGGCCGTGTGCAGAGCTCGAGCCGTGTAGGTGTAATTCCTGCTAAAAAATCAGAATATTCTAGAAGGCCCACATGGGGTATAAATAAACCCCATTTCAACATTTTTCAGAGGAGATCCGAAATCCTATCATCTACACACACATCACACACCTTTCCTCCCATTTTCCACCACCATCTAGATCCATCTTCATCCATCTTCATCCATCTTCATCCACCCATCAATTCTTCCATTTTTGGTGCTAAAGACTTCAAATCAAGAGCTAGAGGTGGAGATCAAGAAGAATAGAAGATTCTCTTCAAGAAATTGATAGGGAAGAATCCATTCATTTTGTATTTCTTTAGATCTAAGACTATGGGTATTTGTAATGAATCATTTATTTGTTTTATTACTTTTATCATGTTAGGCTAATCCCTCTAGTGGGATTAGGAATATGAAGAGCATATTAGATTTATATTATCATGTGGATTAAATTGGTTTTTGATTTAATTGATGTTGATTTCTATTCATGGAGTTTAATTGTCTTGATGTTGTGATGGCATGGTTTGTTATTCATGAATGTTTATTGGTTTAATGGATTGTTGATCAATGGATTATTTGTGGTAATTAAATGCTACCATGATTTTCATGTATGTATTGCTTGGAGTGAGACGGAAACGACCCTCTATAGTATTAGGAAGGCATGAATAGACATTGAGTTTGGGTTTGACCGAAAGGATATTTGAATTCAATGAGGGGAACCAATCCATTCGTTGGCCTTAGTACACAAAAAGGGAGAGTTTAATCTAACTAGTACCTAGATGGAATGGGTTAATGTTGGGCTTTGATCTTAAGTGCTTTTGGGAGTCTAAAATGGATCAACAACCTTTGTAACCCGAAAGGGAGCTTAGGATACAATCGTGATCACCCTTAGTCTACATCAATTGAGTTGAATTCCGTTTGCATGATAATATGAATCGAGTGTGCTTGGATGTTTCTAATCCCATGTTTTTCCATACTTGAACTTTAGCACCCATTTTCTTTACTTGTCATTTATCTTATTTGCTATCTTATTTACTTGCTACTTGTTTTTGTTGTTAATCAATCTCAAAACCCCCCGATCATCTTTACAAAAACGACATGAACATGAGCTCACGTATTTGCTAGTCCGAAAATAACTCCTTATTGGATTGATAATTTTTCTTGGGATATACTACTACAACGATCGAGTATTCTTGCTCGTGAGTGCTATACAAATAGGCAAACAAGAAAATGGCGCCGTTGCCAAAGGGGAGTTTGACGGACTAGTCGAGTACTGTGTTATTGTTTTAGTTGTTCTTGATAAGGATTCTTTTTATTTTCTTTTATTTATTATTTGTGTTTGTGGTCTCATTCTTTGACTTTTCGTAGGTGTTTTATGATCACAAGATCAAAGGGAAATCAATCGATCATTCATTTGAATTTGGAGATTGAAAGGACCGCACGACAAAGGAAACGAGAGAGGCGTAAAGCTAGAAAAGAAAAAAATATGGAGAATCAACGGGGAGACAATGTTAATTATGACCCACCCCAAGATCCTTTACAAGATCAAAGGGGGGTACAAGAAGGAGTGCAAGAGAATCAAGCGGAGATAATGAGGAATTTTTTTGCTCAAAATCAAGAGTATATGCAATTGCTTGCAAATCAAGAAGCTCAAAGGATATTTCAACAACAAGAGTTGCCAAGGCCTAGAGCAATTCGGGATTACTTCCAACCGAGGGCCGTGCACAATATGGTTCCTCCGGTTCAAGCTAATGATTATGAAATCAAGACCGGATTGATCAACATGGTTAAAGCAAATCAGTTTGGGGGAGGTCCTCTTGAAGACCCGAACACTCATCTATCTATTTTCTTGGAGGTTGCAAATACCGTCAAGATGAAGGGAGTGTCGGAGGATGCTATTCGAATGAGGTTGTTCTCTTTTTCTTTAAGAGACAAGGCTAAAGCATGGTACAATACAATTCCTTTGGGAAGTTGTAATACATGGGAAGATCTTGAGCAATGGTTCCTAAAAAAGTATTTCCCTCCTTCAAAGACGCTCCAATTGAAAAGCCTTATCACTCAATTTAGGCAACTTCCGGATGAAAATTTTTATGAAGCATGGGAACGCTACAAAGAGATGCTCCGAAAGTGTCCTCAACACGATTTTCATGAGAATCAACAAGTGGCTTTCTTTTACCAAGGGTTGAATCAACAAAATCGGATGCATGTAGATGCCTCATCCGGAGGGTCTATATTTGGAGTGGATGCTATGAAAGCCATGGATATTTTTGAAGACATTACGATGAATGCTTATCAATGGCCTTCCGAGCGAGTAATGGGAGGTTATGCCTTTGGAAAAGTAGCTCAAGTGGAGAGTGTGAACAAAGTGAAGAGTGATGTGTTTCAAAATGAAGGAATGAAAGAATTCAATGAGAGCATTCAAGCTTTAACAAAGCAATTGAATTTGATCACTCAAGGAGTAAGCCAAGGGGGGAGCACAAGTGCTATTGTGAATGATGAGAGCCATGTTATGCAAAGTATAGAGGATGTTGCCTACTTAGATAGGAGAAATTACCAAGGAAATTTTCAACGTCAAGGGAATTTTCAAGGTAATTATCCTTCTAATCAAGGTAATTTTCAAGGAGGATATCAAGGACAAGCTCGGGGAAGCAATTTCAATCAATCAAGTGGAAATTATCAAGCTCCGAGGAAGCATGAAAATCTTTCTTACTCTAATCCTCAAGCCGCCGTGTCATATCCTCCGGGATTCGATCCGAGTGCTAAACCACCAAATGGAGAGGGGAAAGCATCGGTGGAAGAGACATTGCTAACATTCATGAAAAAGATGGAGGCTAGAACGGAGGAAAATGAGAAGAAATCCGACAATAGGATGAGAGCTTTTGAGTATCAAATGGGTCAAATTGCTTCTTCCGTGGGATCTCAACACCAACAAGGAAAGTTTCCATCTACCATGGTAACTAATCCTAAAGAAGATTGCAAAGCTATCACTCTTAGAAGTGGAAAAGAGTATGAGGAACCTCCTATGCCTAAAGAAGATAGTATTGTCATTGAAAGGGAAGTGGAAAGCAAGGTGGAAGAAGGGTTGGTGCAAGAAGAAATTGAAATAGAGGAAGACGAGCAAGTTATGGAAGCAAATGAAGAGGACTTGAAGAGTGAAATGAGCATTCCTAAATCCTTAAACTCTTTAAGTTGCAATGATTTTCTTGACATTGTTTCTATTGACTTTGTCTTACCTCTTGATACCTCACAAATTCTTAGGGACAAAAGAGAGTTGGAAGAAAATTTGGGGATATTCGTTGAAAGGATGAATAAGTGGTTTGCTAGAATGGAGAGGACAATGGAATGTCATGCAAGGATAGTTGGCAATTTCAAGCTCAATCTTAAGAGTGCCAACGAGGCCATTGCTTGCCACAAGTACTTAATAGATGAAGAAGCGCAAAGATTAAAGTATGGTGGCAAGGACGACCGTTATCCATGGCCATTCCGATGAGTTTGAAATTTTCCGTCTAGCTTGAAGACGTTAAACTTAGCGCTCGATGGGAGGCACCCCATCACTATCTTTATTGTTTTGTTTTGATGTTTTGTATTTTGGACTTGTAGGTTGATTGTGCTCATGGAGAAAAATGCACATTGAAGAAAAGAGAAATGCTTCATGGATTCAAGTTGATATGTCCAACACTTGTTGCAAACTTAATTCGTGACTCTT
This sequence comes from Pogostemon cablin, assembly GCA_023678885.1. Taxonomy (NCBI): domain Eukaryota; kingdom Viridiplantae; phylum Streptophyta; class Magnoliopsida; order Lamiales; family Lamiaceae; genus Pogostemon; species Pogostemon cablin. The sequence goes on from CM042973.1 coordinate 2,722,959, forward strand.
GTCTCGAGTTAAGTTTGGGGGGTGCTAGTGCGTGGTGGATATAACTTGAGTCGTGTGGATGCGGTTACTTCTCTACAAGAAGATCATCAATGGAAACTACAAGGGTAAGTCTCACCACTTTTTGCAAACTTAAGTCTCAACTCTTGTTTCGATTTAAGTTTGGGGGGAGAGTGTGTGGTGTGACTCACCACTTGAGTATGATTCTTGTAAAATTGGACAAATTTTAAAATTTTTCTCATGAGTTTGGTTTGATTTTGGCATGATTGGTGGTGTTGAAGTGCATGATAGTCCATATTCATAATGAAATTGTTGAACTAATGGTGTTTGTTGAGTGTTTGAGCATGAATGAGAGGTATTGGAAGCAAGATGGAGCTTGGAGCTAACGTTTTCCTTACCAAATGCCTATTGAGGGAGTACTCTACACCTTATCATTTTATTACTTGAAATGAATTGATTTTGATTTGGATTGATGTGACTAGCATGATACTTCATTTGTTATGTTTATGGGAGGTTTACTTTCGTAACTTAGGATTTCCTTTTAAATAAAGGTTGGGATGAATGTGTGTTTAATTTTCTTATGGATGATGGTATTTTGTGTTTTTGCATGTTTTGTGTTTTTGTTGTATCTTGTTTGTTGAGTCCTTATTTGTATGTTATGTGATTTTCATTCTTGTCTTGGGATGTTTGGTGGTTTGTTTAGGGATGTCGTGAGTCATTTTTGAATGTGAGTGATGATAAGTTGTGGTGATAAGTGATGACAAATTATGATTAAGAATCTCTACACTTTCAAATTGTGACATGTTTTACTTAACTTGTTCAATTTTGAGATGAATGTGGTGTAATAAGTTCCTTAAGGTCCGAGCACAAGCTTGTGAGCATTTGAGCCTCAACCATGCATACATGGTATTTCTTCATGAGTGGATCGGTTGTGTTTGATAAGTTAGAACTTGCTCAAGGACTATAGGAACGAGCCCGATTAGTGGAGATTGGTGAAATGATCTAAGGCCACCCTTGTTATTATAGTCATTGCCATATATGTTCCCTACCATGAACATCATCCTTAGTTAACCACTTTGAGCCTATAAGCTTATTTCTTGTGAATTTAGCACATTACAAGCCTTAATTACCCATTCAAGCTTATATATACCTTTGTGTGGGTGATTGAGGAGATGGTAGCTAGAAAGGATTGATTGATTAGCAAAAGAAGAAAAAGGAATGGTAAACAAGCAAGAAAAAGGATGAAAAGAGCAAAAATAAGAAATGGACATGCAACCTCAAAGCAAGAGAAAGAGTAAAACAACATCAAAATGCTCAAGTAAACAAAATTCAAAGATAGGAAGCATGCATCAAAAGAAATTCAATCCAAGGAAAGTTAATGAATAATGCTTGAGATTGTAAAGATAAGCAAGGAAGAAAAGAAAGTGAAGAAGTTGAGGAAATTGGCCATCTCTTTGATTACTTACACATGATTAGTCACTCTTATCCATATACTTCCTACCCTACCAAAGAGCCTATCATTACATCCAAATTAAAGACCTTTTTGATCATTAATTGAAACTTTGGTGGTTTGTGAATATAGTCCGTGAGCAAGCTTATAACGAGTCGAGCCAATCGATTAATGAGTGTGATTTACCCTATTTCAAAAGAGTGTTGAGAGACATTAAGATCCATTGTGAGGCTTGGACTTAAAAGGGACTATATTACACTATTACTCTCTTTTGATTGAACTTGTTAATTTCTCATGTCATGATTTTAATGTTGTAGGATGACTTAGCATAGTTTGTAGTTATTATTGCTAACGATGTGTTATTGCTTATGTTCGTTTAGTCTTTTTCTAGGTGAAAATTTCTCCTTTTGGTTTGTCATTTTCGTTGCTCGGGGACGAGCAACACCTTAAGTTTGGGGGGTTGATTAGAGCTATTTTCACCTACATTTTAGTGTCTTTTTATATGTGTTTTCGTATTATTTCATCCGTATTTTATGTGTTATTTGGTTGTGTTTTGTGTTTTTATTGAAATGTGTGTGAATGAGCTTAAACTTAAGATTTTCACTTTTTATTTGATGCTAAACATGATAAGGAAGATGTAGGAAAAAGCAGATCTCAATTCGGAGTTGAAACGAGGAAGAACGAGCCGAAAGAGTGAAAGAGGAGAAGAAGCTGCACAACACGGCCGGCCGTGTACAGGAACACGGGTCGTGTCTTGAACACGCCTCGAGTTCCGCACACGGGCCTGTGCATGAGGCCGTGTGATGTCGCCAGAAACACCAACTCGGCCACCCCTGTGGCCGAGCGCAGAGCACGGGTCGAGCACAGAACACGGGCCGTGTACCGCGCACGGCCCTGTCCTAGAAGCCGTGTGCGGACACCAGATTACACAACACGGCCACCCCTGTGGCCGTGTGCAGAGCTCGAGCCGTGTAGGTGTAATTCCTGCTAAAAAATCAGAATCTTCTAGAAGGCCCACATGGGGTATAAATAAACCCCATTTCAACATTTTTCAGAGGAGATCCGAAATCATATCATCTACACACACATCACACACCTTTCCTCCCATTTTCCACCACCATCTAGATCCATCTTCATCCATCTTCATCCACCCATCAATTCTTCCATTTTTGGTGCTAAAGACTTCAAATCAAGAGCTAGAGGTGGAGATCAAGAAGAATAGAAGATTCTCTTCAAGAAATTGATAGGGAAGAATCCATTCATTTTGTATTTCTTTAGATCTAAGACTATGGGTATTTGTAATGAATCATTTATTTGTTTTATTACTTTTATCATGTTAGGCTAATCCCTCTAGTGGGATTAGGAATATGAAGAGCATATTAGATTTATATTATCATGTGGATTAAATTGGTTTTTGATTTAATTGATGTTGATTTCTATTCATGGAGTTTAATTGTCTTGATGTTGTGATGGCATGGTTTGTTATTCATGAATGTTTATTGGTTTAATGGATTGTTGATCAATGGATTATTTGTGGTAATTAAATGCTACCATGATTTTCATGTATGTATTGCTTGGAGTGAGACGGAAACGACCCTCTATAGTATTAGGAAGGCATGAATAGACATTGAGTTTGGGTTTGACCGAAAGGATATTTGAATTCAATGAGGGGAACCAATCCATTCGTTGGTCTTAGTACACAAAAAGGGAGAGTTTAATCTAACTAGTACCTAGATGGAATGGGTTAATGTTGGGCTTTGATCTTAAGTGCTTTTGGGAGTCTAAAATGGATCAACAACCTTTGTAACCCGAAAGGGAGCTTAGGATACAATCGTGATCACCCTTAGTCTACATCAATTGAGTTGAATTCCGTTTGCATGATAATATGAATCGAGTGTGCTTGGATGTTTCTAATCCCATGTTTTTCCATACTTGAACTTTAGCACCCATTTTCTTTACTTGTCATTTATCTTATTTGCTATCTTATTTACTTGCTACTTGTTTTTGTTGTTAATCAATCTCAAAACCCCCCGATCATCTTTACAAAAACGACATGAACATGAGCTCACGTATTTGCTAGTCCGAAAATAACTCCTTATTGGATTGATAATTTTTCTTGGGATATACTACTACAACGATCGAGTATTCTTGCTCGTTAGTGCTATACAAATAGGCAAACAGTACTAATTAATTCCCAATTCTCCCTTCAAAGATACTAATTAAGATTAACTCTCCCTTTTTTGTACTAAAGCTAACGAATTGATTGGTTCCCCTAATCGAATTCAAATATCCTTTCGGTCAGATCCAAAATCGATGTCTATTCATGCCTTTCTAATACTTAAGAGGGTCGTTTCCGTCTCACTCCAAGCAATATACACATGAACATTATAATAGTACTTAATTATCATAAATCATCCATTGATCAACAATCCAATAAACCAATAATTATTCATGAATAACAAACCATGCCATCACAACATCAAAACAATAAAGCCCATGAATAGAAACCAACATCAATTAAGTCAAAAACTAATTTAATCCACATAATAATATAAACCTAATGTGCTCTTCATATTCCTAATCCCACTAGAGGGATTAGCCTAACATGATAATGGTAACAAAACACATGAATGATCCATTACACATACCCATAGTTTTAAATCCAAATGAAAAACAAAAGAGATGTAAATCTTCCCTAGCAAATCCTTGTAGAGAATCTTCAACACTCATTGATCTCCACCTCTAGCTCTTGAATTCTTGAGGGCTTTAACACCCAAATGGAAGGGATGAAGAATGGATGAAGATGGTGGTGAAAAATGAAAGAAATGGTGTATGATCTAGGTGTAGAAATGAAACCCTTGTGTGGAATATCCAATCTCTTCTCAAATATTGAACTTGAGGCTATTTATACCCTCTTCAAGTTGGGCCACGAATTTAATATCAAATGGGCTTTTTACACACACTTACACACATTGACAGATAAAAATCTAGATTTTTGGCCCAAAATGACCTTACTCGAGTTGGTCTTCCCAACTCGAGTTAGCAACACGAGTCGAGTTGCTTGTAATAATATAGCTCGACTCGTGTTGGCTACTCATGCACTCGCCTGTTTGGTCGTGTTGCGAGGCTCTGAACTGAAAATCCTTCGGAAGGTAGTTCGACTCGAGCTGGCAACTCGAGTTGCACCTTGCAACTCGAGTTAGCTAACTGTACAATTTTTGTTCATTCCCCTGCTCCTAGCTCGACCGAGTTGCAAGTCGAGTTGGACCTTGCAACTCGAGTAAGCTCTCTGGACGATTCTTGGACCTTAACTCGACCTTCTCCCAACTCGAGTTGCAAGTCGAGTTGGACCATGCAACTCGAGTTGGGTCTCTGGACAATTCTGGATATTTTTCAGACCCAACAATGGTCGTGTTGGCAACTCGAGTTGCACTTTGCAACTCGAGTTGGGTCCCGGCAGCCCCGTTTCTTGCTCTTTTCAGCTCCCGTTCTGTTTTTAATCCATTTTCACCTGTTTTAAATATGTTTAAGCTCATTCACATACATTTCCAAGAAAACACATAATAAAACCAAATAATACATAAAATACGGATAAAATAATACGAAAAGACATACAAAAATACACTAAAATTTAGGTGAAAATAGCGACAATTAATCTACGTGCAAAAAAGCAAAATCTCTCTTACACCGGGATGAGGGAGTATGCATTTGATCCTCAAAATTGGAATTTAAGATGGTGTTTGATTTATAAAGCATAGACCCCGAGTGATTAAAATTGGAAAAGAAAAAGAAATCAAAATAAATTACTCATTTCATTTCGGGTATTTATGTCCATTTGTACACGCATATTTTAAGAAATGTTGTTTTTTAAATATATAATGTAAGAAAAAGTAGGGGTAAATTGGTAATTTAAATAAATAAATAAATAAAATTGTTGTAAATGATGAATAAAGTGTAAAAAAGTAAATAAATTTGTTTAGATTGATATATAAAATGTAAAAAGTAAGTAAGATTTATAGTGTATTTTTATTATTAATGAACATGTATAAATATTTGTAACATCTAAAAAATGTGCAAATAGAGTAATAGGAATAGAGTTTTAATTACTGATTGAGTTTGTGTATCTGGAGTTATTGTTACACTTATGGAATGTTTGTTCACTTTAGTTTGTAGATGTGATAAGCAAGAAATGAAAATTAAATACCCTTAATTCTATGTAAGTTTCATGAGATAATATAATTCATCTTCCCTCAATATTGTGTTTCATTGAGCCTCTTTTTACTAACGAGCTTAAATGAAAATTAAGCCTACGTAAATACAATTAGTATATATGTTTTCCAATCTTTAACAAATTTTTAAAGTTCAATAAGTGTTATCAACTCAATATTAACCAAATACTCACCTAATGTATTATTATCTTTTTGTAGACAAAATTTTATGTGAGATTGTAATTATATAAGATGAGTTGTGAGATAAGTTGACAGATTGTTAAAATATCATTATTATATGGATAACGTATGCTTATTGATAGTTATAGTATTTTTTTAAAGTATGAAGAATAATTAATAAAAGTATCCTTTCAGGGTGTTATATAGTATGATTCACTACAAACATATTTTAACTACCAATAAATATATTTTACTTATATAATAAATATATTTTTACAATGAATCGACCTGTCTCATAATCCGTCTCATATATACCTCTCTCACAATTCCTCTTTGTATAGTATTTTTTAAAGAATGATATGTAAGAAAATAAATTATGTTAAATCCTACTAATTAAATAAAAACACAAACTCTAAAGACAAACATTTTCTCTTTCTCTTGATCCAGATTTTCTGCATAATTAATTTGGTGTATTAATCTCGTGTAATATAGCACTGGACAGATGGTATGTAAGAAAGACAACGATTTTAAACTTATAATAATAATAATAATAATAATAATAATAATAATAATAATAATAATAATAATAATAATAATAATAATAATAATAATAATAATAATAATAATAATAATAATAATAATAATAATAATAATAATAATAATAAGGGTCAATAAATATGAAGTACAAAACGTATTTAGATATTACTAATTCATACATTCGGTATAGAAAATTACGCACAGAATTTAATTTTATTTTTTCCATGTTACCCATACTTACTGAACATCAGTGTGCATCGTGTGAAGCAAATTAAAAAAAAATCACGATTACGTATTTATATGTATATACATCACTGTGCACTCATTTGAAATAAATAATTTTTAGGGAAAAAAATGAATAAACTATTTATATGAATATACATCAGTTTTATGTGAGATAAATAATTGTCGAAGATATAGTCATTGAATATCAACCTTAATTTGTAAAAACGTGTGCACAATGTACTTAATCAATCTGAATTTTGATTAATTAATCAAAAACTTATCACAAAATGAAGAATGAAGTCACAATTAGAAGAACGATGACGAATTTGTACATTGGCTGCATTTAGAGAGAGAAATAATAGAAAGTGACCGCAGAGAGAATTGGTAAAATGATTTTTTCCTAAATTATTTCTTTCAAAATCTATACATCAGCATGCATTTTAGAAATGGGAATAAAAAAAGTGACTACAAAAAGAATTAGGAAAACGATTTTTTCTTAAATTATTTCTTTCAAAATTTGTACATCAACGTGCATTTAGAGAGATGAATAAAATAATTTTTTCCTAAATTCCCTCTCCTAAAATCTTGAGTGATAAGTATAATAATAGTGTACATCTGTGTATAATAATAGTGTACATCGGTGTTCAACGAAATTATTGTTCTGTATAAACATTGAATGTTAAACGTTGTGAACAAGGATAATGTTGGGAGAAAAAAAATCATTATGTATCCCGCAGTAATTATATTAGATTAATGTATTTATTAATAATTATGTTGTAAATACAACGTACCTATAATTAATAAACCCTAATAATAATAATAATAACAATAATAATAATAATAATACATATAATTCACAAGTATTTGCCTTATTTAACTTTTTAAAAAGTACACATGTTGTGATTATAGAGAATTTCTACCATAAATTTATATGTGTAAGCATCTCATTGGTTAAGCATTAATTAATTAGTTTCCATTTTATTTGTTTAGTATCCTACATTTCATACTTTCTATGATTTATAAGGAGTATTTTTATATTATTTAAAAACTTAAAATTTTATTATTCTTTTTATTAATTGTTGTTTTGTTTTGATGTTTTTAATTAATTAATTATTTTTAGTCACCCTTGAATTGTAAAAAATATATAATGATATTATAATTAAATGTAGGTTTCGATTATTTTAATTTTTATATATTATTTTAAATTTTATTATTAATCAAATTTTCATTACAAGAGGTCATTTGATGATTATTTTAACTTATATACTCCCTCCATCATATTTTAATATTTACATATTTTCAATTTGGACGTCCCATTTCAATCTTTATATTTCTCTTTTTGGTAGATGTGACACATACAAATTAATTTTTTCTCTCTTCATAACCCCACACTCACACTAATACACCTACCCACTTTATATTAAAATATTATTTTTCTCACCTCACTACACATTAAAATATTATATTCATTAATCTACGTGCAAAAAACAAACGTAAAGTTTGAAACGGAACGGAAGGAGTACATTATTTTAAAATTTTGTTGTATATTATATTAAAAGGTGCATTACATAAATGATATAATTTTTTTTTGTGTATTTTTTAAAATATGTGATATTATTTAAGAAGGTGTTCTATATATAGTATTTTGATTAAAATTGGATTATAAGATAATTTTTTTATAGTGTATTTTAAATCACATTATTAATTCTAAGAGTAGAAGAAATATAGTACGTAAAAATTTTAATTATTCTCTAAAAAACATAAAATATTGATTATAATTTTTAGTTTAGTATATTTCATTCAATATGTACAATCTATAAGTGTACATTTAAATATAAATATATTTTATATCTATTAAATAAAATATTAAAATAAAATTTTAACTCCGCACATGCACCTATATATATGTATTAATTTTTATTCAATATTGTACTCCCTCCGGCCACTTACAAGGTAATCGTTTGCTGTTTGCACGTGGACAATTCTAAGATATTTATTTGTTTTTTGCACGTGGATTAAGGGGTATTATTAATATAGGTAAAGTGTGTAGTTGTATTAGAGAGAAGTGGTGGGTCATATTGTGTACTTTCTTTACTAAATAGAGGAAATTGATACCTTTGAAGCGGACGCCAGGAATAATGAAATGAATACCTTGTAAGTGGCCGAAGGTAGTATATGTTTTTCTTAATTATATTCGGTTTTACATTCAAAAAGTTAATAGAAAATTCTCTATTAAAGTGTATATGTTTTTGTTCATTAGTATATTTTAATTCATGAATATATATACATTTCGAATGTAGGTACACCGTACATTCGGGTGCACAAAATAATTTGCTTTAATATATTATTACATTTATATTTATTAATTCAAAATAAAATTTCTCTAACACCACGTAAAAAGCGGGTACTATACTAGTAATAATAATAAATGCAAGGATTGGATTTCCTTCTTAATTTTAACTCTTACTTATCTTTCTTCTTCCATGAAACATGATCTAACACAAAATCAGTTGTAATAGTTAGATTTGAACTTTTAGGTAGCTGGCATTAAGTGATTGACCGTACCCAAATAGCATAAATGTGGAAATGTTACCCCTTTGAAAGCTTACTAATTTAGACGATTTATCCAATTTCAAAATTCAAATAAGGTCATCTCTCCATTCTTATTATATTTCGCACTTTATATTTTCATTTTTCCCCTTAGTTACCCAAAATATCGCAACTATATTTTAGTCTCATGTTTATGGTATTTTTACATACTTCCTATTTATATTTTAAGTTATCTCGATTGTTTATTTACACATTCTATTAATATTAAAATATTAAACAACTAATCTACCTTTTATACTTCACTCATCAATTTCAATAATTTTATTTATTTTTCTCTTTAAATAATTCAACTTACCTCTATTGTTTGTTATATTATACACTTAATTTTTGTTTTCCTTATACTTAATTTTTGTTTGAGTGCTATTAAATACACACCACATTTTATTGAATACACACCCTTTACTAAATACACACCCTTTTTTATTTTTTATTTCTTAATTTTATTGTATATGCATTCTCTCAAATTCCAAAATTATCATTTTAAAATTAAAATAATATACCCCATATAAAATCCTTAATACAGGTCTGAAGAAATGATCGCCGCTTTAATATGGTTGAAGAAATACTCGCCAGTCGCCGGTGTATTTTCTGCCACAGTCACAACCATCGTTTCTATCCTCCTTCATGGCTAAACCTTGAAGAATCTCTTTTCAATGCATGATTTAGTTTTAAATTATTTTTTCTACTCAATGAAATTTATTATTGTAATGCACAAAAAATAAAGTAAAAGTAAAATTTTTACAGGCTAGGGAATTAAAAGAGAAAAAAAACTCCAACCGGTGAATCGTGAATCATAGCGTAGCTAGTAGGTCTATCCTCAAGCACACAATCTTGGGTGTCTTCGCCGTTCCACGTGGCTTCCTTCAAATCTGTATTTGTATTTTTTTTCTATCCCTTTAGTAAGATTCATCGACAACGTCGTCACCTTGAAGATCCAAAAATAGAGATTCAGCTTCAGGATCGAAATAACACACGTGAAGCCAGAATTCGTGAAACCACGGCGAGGACCGAATAGGTACCACCACTCATCGGAGAAGTCTTCCAATATGCCGACATAACAAATTCAGCGCGTTTTGGCTGAGCGCTGAAGTCGCCAATATTGCACATATTCTCAAATTTCAATCTGAGTGAAGATATTAGCTATTTTCAGTACTTTCAATTTGAAATAATAATTAGTTACAAATTGAAGAGTAAATATGTTTTTCTAAGATTCTACAAACAAATTGAGTTTTCATAATCTCAATTAATCAAACACCTGAAATCCATGGAAGACTACCACTAAACTTTTAATTTTAAAACCTTTATTTCGTTGAAAATTTCGCCGGATTCATATCACAGCGGCAGATTCATATCCACAACGGCCGGTATAAAAGTGGGAGGTTAATGAAGAAGAATGAGAATTATTAATATTAAGTTAATAAATAGGATGGTGTATAAAATATTAATTAATTCTAAAAATGGAGGGTGTGTATTTAATGAATTAAGGTTAATTAAGACTTTTAAAAAATATACTCCCTCCGTCCCACACCAATGCTTGCGCTTCCTTTGTAATTTACAAAGGAAGCGTAAGCATTGGTGTGGGACGGAGGGAGTATATTTTAATTATATCATAACAGAGTGTGTATTTAATAAAAATGGGTGTGTATTTAGTCTACTTTTTTTTCCCTAATCTAAGTGTGTGAAAAAAATATCCGAAATGGAGGAATACATTATATATTCTTAAAAAGCTATTACTCTACCATCCGACTGGAGTTAATCTTTAGCACAATTGAGGAATACTCTTTTAGGGACGATTACTCTTTATGCAAATATTAATATTAATAGAGTAATCTTAAATATTTTAAGGAGTATTTATTAATATTTTAAAGAAAGTACCCATCTAAAAATAATACACTATATATCCCCTTCTATGTAACATTACTTATTTTTTAATTTACATACCACGGACGCGTGCATAAATGGAAGAGTGAGTAATTGCTACTGCTCATCTCCAAAGTCTGAATACATTGTACGATGAATAGAGAAAAAAATAGCATTCACTTTTCACTTTTATTCTTTTACTAATTTATGAACATGTTTTTAAAAAATAAAAAATTAACACGCTACTTTTCATATTCACCACGGGTACTCCTATTTTCTATTTTAATTTATCACATTTTCAAAAGTGGAAACGAAGTTAAATAATTTCCCTTTTAATACTATTTTTAAAATATCATCTAAGCTAATATACATATTTCGTACCCTATTTATTACAAATACCCTTAAAAAGTATATTATCTATTCCATTTCAAAGGTGGTAATTACAATATACATATTTCGTACCCTATTATATATACATCAAAATACCCTTAAAAAGTATATTCTCTCTGTCCATTTCAAAGGTGGTAATTTTTTTCCGTTGATTAAAGACTATTACTATTTTATGTGTAATGTACATGTAATTCTATTAAGGGAGGATTACTACTAGGTACACAAAAAAATCCTAAATTACTATGAGATACAAACATACAAAAGTATTACTACTAGGTACAAAAATATATAGTGATATTCCAATATTACCCCTATTAATGTGCTGCACATAAATATTGTGTGCAGCAAAAGTTCATGTGCAGCAAAGTGTGTGCAGCAAAATAAGTGTGTGCAGGAAAAAAAAAGTGTGTGCAGCAAAAAAATGTGGTGGTCCGGCGGCGGCGGTCCGGCAGTTTTTCCGGCGACCAATTTTTTTTTTTTTCTTTTTTTTTTTTGGACGAACAGTTTTTCCGGCGACCGGCTGCCGGAGCTCCGGCGGCGGCGGCGTGACAGCTTTCCGGCGACCAGTTTTTTTTTTTTTTTTTTTTTTTTTTTTTTTTTTTTTTTTTTTTTTTTTTTTTTCTGACGAACAGATTTTCCGGCGACCGGCCGCCGGAGCTCCGCCGGCGTTGGGGTTAGTGTTTTAAAGGTATATGGGTTTAGGGGTATATTTGGTATTTTACTTTAATATTTTGTATTAAATAATAATTATTTTAAATCAATGTATCTAGTAGTAATTAGGGGTACAAAGTGTGTACCTATCAGTAATTATTTCTTGTATTAATAGTAAGCAGTGAGTAATATGTGAAATCCTCTTACTGAAAAAGAAAAATGAATACCTCTAAAGTGAACAACAAAACTGATAAAATTGAGACCTTTGAGGTGGAGGAGAGATTTTATTAATCTTCGTGCTCAAAGAACATGTGGATACTTTTCTGAAATTGAGATAGTATTATATTTTCTCTAGATTAAAATTTTTAAAAAATAATTTTTTTTTCACAATGATTAACAAAATATGATATTTTAATGGGTAATATGTAAGTTTTAGTTTTTCGTGTGACACTATTTAAAAATATTAGTTGTTTTGTGTGAGACTCATTTACAAAAAAAAAAAAAAAAAACTCCATCCGCCAGAAAAATATGCATTTTGTCATTTTGAGACACCAAACTCATTACATATTAAATAGTAATACATCTTAATCAACGTATAAAAAGTAAATGTCCATATATCATGCGAACGGAGGAAGTATATCTTTTAGTGAGATGAGAAAGCATTAACTAAAGTAATATTTTTTCATCCTACAAAATCCTTCATACTTTACTTATTTGTCTGTCTACAACCGGCTTCATGCTCCAAAACAAAGGAAATTAATGATTTTGGATGTTTTGTTATACTTGGTGTAACATCTCCTATTACATGCGTTAGATGAGTGACACGTGTGCAAGGAAAAAAATTTCAACCATTGCCCCTAGGGTTTAAGCTTTCCTTTAAGGGTATACTCCCTCCGTCCCATTTCAAACTTTACGTTTGTTTTTTACTTGTAGATTAAGGAATATAGTATTTTAATGTGTAGTGAGGTGAGAGAAATAATATTTTAATGTGGAGTTGTTAGGTGTATTAGTGTGATGTGTGAACTCATGGAGAGATAAATAATTAATATTGTGGGTCCCATTTACTAAAAAGGGAAATGTAAAAATTGAAATAGGAAGCTCAAATTAGAAATATGTAAAGATTGAAATGGGACGGAAGGAGTATGTTTTATTATATCATACGTGTCAATCATCCAACAGTACGCAACATGATATGAAACACCAAAATGTAACAAAAGAACCGAAAATTAATTTCTCAATCAATCAAAGGTGGGTGAAAGTTACAGTGAGTGGGATAGCTAGTGTAGATAATTATGCTCGATTAAAAAAAAACAGGTATTGCATTTCTTATGTACATCCATTCTTTAGATGGGTTCACCCCATTTTTTACTTTATTATATTGAATTGTTTACATTTAGTGTTGGTTTTCATAAATTTAGTTAGATGTGTAGCAATGATGATACATTGATTAGTAGTAATAAGGAAAGTAGTTTGAAAATTTATTAGGCATAATAATGAAAGAATGAGGACAAAGTGAATGTCAGGAGATATCTAAACATTCCGTGACCCCTAACACCCCATCATTCATTCATTCCATCAACCTTTTTCATTCTCTATAAAAACCATCCTCCCAATGCCATTCCACTGCACCACAAACAGAGTAACAAATCAAAAGATGACAGCCAAAATGCAAAGGAGAATAGCACTAAGGAGAAAGCTCCACATCTTGAGAACTCTCACCAAATCTAAATCTGTACTGACCTTATATATATTTTCTTGATCATCGTTCTCTTCACTTTCTTGAATTTTTTAATGTTGTAATAATTATTCAATCATTTTCTTGCTGGTTTTTGTGATTAAGGTGGAAAAGAGCTCCATTATCATGGATGCCTTTCTTTACATCTACAAGTTGAAGCTCCAAGTTGAAGCCATCAAGAGAGAGTATCAGTACCTCATTAACCATATCCAGGTACACCCCACCTCCACCCCCCCCCCCCCCTCCACCTCCCTCTCTCTCTCTCTTCTCTTATGTTTGGTAGCTTTTAATAAAGCAGGAGGTGAAAGTGGAGAAGATTGGGACAGGATATCTAATGGTGGTGGTGACTTGCAAGAAAGGTGAAGAAATTCTTGTGTCTATTCTAGAAACTTTTGAGAAGATGAATGTGAATGTTCTGCAAGCTAGGGTTTCTTGCAAACACTTCTTTGGGATGGAAGCCATTGTTGAGGACAATGTTGATGCTGCAGCTTTGAGTGAAGCTATTCTTGAGGTTATCCAAAAGAAAACCCAAGTGTGATTTTTTTTTATTTATTTAAATATTAGTTATAATATTTTTATTATTAGTTAATTGGGTAGCTAGTACTCCCTCAACTTGTGATGTTTTCTTGAAAGATTGTGAAGGCCACTTTCATTTTTGGAGTGAAGAAGGTGAGAAAGTGACCTTGGCTGGTGTAAGAGAACAAGAATGACATGGAAAAAAAATATAATATTTGTATTACTTTTTATCTTCCCAAAAAAGCTCATATGAACTAGACATTTGTTGCATGGAAATTTTTGAGTAGTTTATATTTTACTTATATATTATCATGTGACATATTTAATCCTTTTAAATGATTTGTCTAGAAAGAGTTTCGTGTTAGACAATAGTTGGCGCATGAAGGATATAATCTATGCCTCTTCATCCCGCTATATTTCAAATTTTTTAATTTCTTGTCAAAAGGATTTTCAGTAGATAAAGTATCACAATGTAGAACATAAAGTATGACAAAATATCATTTAAAAAAAAAAAAACCACTAATTGTGAGGATACTAAATGCAAACAAGTTATACTCAACTCCCACAAGTACTGTCAATTTGGGCTATTGGGGTGGTTCAGCTCATAACCCATCACAACCCATCCTTTAGTTGATCCAAATGGGTTGGGTCATCTACGGGTTGGGTAACCACGGGTTAGGCCCGTCACGGGTCGGGCCACCTATGGGTTGGGTCAATTTTGGGTCGGGTTATTGCGGGTCGGACCTTTCTTTTTTTTTTTTTTTTTTTTTTTTTTTAACGCGCTATTTTGCCAACTAAACTAACAGGTACAACACTAATAGTACATGTTAAATGAATATCTTCTTTAAAAAAAGATCTTAAAATAATATAAAAAACATCATTAAATATTCAATCAAGTAATTAATATTATATCTCATATTTAATACCATATCACTCCTTATATGAAAACAAAATCTTAACAAGATAATAAATTCTGAATTACAGAAAGATGAGCACTTCACATGCATATCTATCAAGATTTGACTGTAAAAGTTACTGTGAACCACCACTGATCCTTCTCAGACTTCACAATAGTTCATCTCACTTTTAACATCATGACCATGCACCTAAAACAGATTTCAGTGCATCAATCCATTTGAATCCTTGTAGTATCATACATATGGCTTATCTTCATTCATCTTCCATTATATCATCATCTTGTTCATCATCACTACTCTCCAAAGGATTAGATGCTTCACCTGATTCACCTTTTTTTTATTTTTGCACAATCTTCATCTATAATGACATAAAAACGATAATTATATTTATTAGTACTTCAATATGTAACTTAAATAGATGTAATAAAATATAACTCACCATTAGAGACAAACCCATGCAGCCAATTACGGGTACAAATAAGTGCTTGAAAATTTTCCGGAATCATAGAACTTCTATACTTTGTGAGCACATGAGCACCAATCGAAAAGCTCGACTCTGAGGCGACAGTAGTAATAGGAATGGCCAAAATATCACACTCCATCAAAGCAAGATCTAGTAGACGACTTTTCTGACCCTTCCAAAACTCCAACACATCCAAATTTTGAAATTGAGTATAGTCAAGCTTCGGTTCCTCTAGATATAAATCTAACTGAGATTTTTCAGCTTTTGTTAGAACTTGACTCTCATATGCAGCCATTTCCTACATTCATTGAAACCATAAATTAAAAAAGTTATGTATATACATATAACTTGCAAATAATGAGTGCTGAAAAAAGAAGAAAAAATTACTCACATAAAAAATATGTTGGCTCTTAGCTGTAATCCCTTGATTTTCATAGGAAGCACATAGAGGAGATGATTTGGACGGTAACACCACTAGACTTGACATGGTAGCATTGTTATAGCATTCAAAGAGTGTATATAACTTGCTTTTAACAAGTGCCATCTTTTCTTGACATTTACTAGCGTCACTTTCTACCTTCGAATAAAAATACTCTAACATTCCAAATTTGAATCGAGGGTCAAGTATTGCTCCAAATGAAAGAACAGTGTTGTATTCGCCCCAATATTTATCAAATTTCTTGAACATGTCCTTGCACATGCCACTAAGATTTGGATCTTTATTTGACAAATTTTCCTTCAACAAACATTCAATTCTCCACACTTGCATAAAGTACAAATTTGACGTGGGATAAGAAGAACCAGAAAACAAGTTGGTGATTAATGAGTGATATTTTTACCTAGATTTTAGTGTCTTTTTATATGTGTTTTCGTATATTGTTATCCGTATTTATGTGTTATTTGGTTGTGTTTTGTGTTTTTATGTAAATATATGTGAATGAGCTTAAAAGTATGATTTTTAGGTAAAAATGGATCCTAAACGTGATAAGGAAGATGTAGGAAAAAGCAGATCTCAATTCGGAGTTGAAACGAGGGAGAATGAGTCAAATCAAGCAAAATGCTGAAAAAACGCACGTCCAACTTGTGTAATATTTCTGTACTCTTGTGGAGCTCAAAACTAGAAGTGTAATATATGGTTGGAAATCCATAGAAAATAGGATTATTTTGGTATGATAAACACTTCAATTGGAGCCGAAACGAGAAAGTTATGATTAAAATGGTGACGTCGCGCAAGCTGTTCCTACTCAGCACGGTTGTGCTACTTTGCATGACTTGTTACACCCACAAATATTGGAAGTTTTGTCAGATCTTTATATGGATAGAAAGACAAAGAAAAGAGGATCACATGAGCGCAAGAATTACTCAAATCAGAGATCGGATGTGGAAGTTATGCGCGAAACGGTGAGACTGCGCAGCCCGTGTTACGCAACACGACCCGTGTTACGCAACACGGCCCTGTAAGCCCTGGCCGTTTTCTGACATAAAAAACGCCTACACGGCCACCCTGTGGTCGTGTTGCAGTACACGAGTCGTGTTGCTGCAGCATCAGATACACATCAGAATCCTTCTAGAAGCCTCCCAAGGGGTATAAATACCCAACACTTCAATATTTTGAGATCAGATCCGAAATCCACTCTTCCACACACACCTCACACACCTTTTCCTCTATTTTTCACCTTCACCTTCATCCATTCTTCATCCTTTAGATCTACCATTATCCAACCATCAAATCCTTCATCCAAGTAGCTAGAGAAGCAAGGAAGAGAGGTGAATTGCAATGGGAAGAAGAAGATCACCATTGGAGACATCCAAGGGAGTTTTCATCTACACTTTGTATTGAAACCTATTATTTATCATGTTTTGTAAGGATTTTAATGTCTATGTTGGATTCCTTGTGACCATGAGAGGCTAATCTCCCTTGTGAGATTAGCAATATGAATTGTGTTGGATAATTTTGGGGATTTGTGTATTTGAATTCATATGTTGATTGGATCTATGATTTTCTATCATTGATTATTAATTGCTTGATTTGTATTGATGATTTGTATGTTTAGTTGTTCTAAATATGTGATTAGATTGAGAAATCAATGATATGCTTAGGATAATTGAGTGAATCATTTCATCAAACACCTCATGTGCATTATAAATTGTGAAGAGATTGAGAAATCCTTCATAGTTTAGAACCCTTTGGTAGGACATTCGATTAGTTTGATCGAGAGATTGATTAATTGTGTGAAGGGACTCTCATTTAAGCTTAGTACCTAGTTGGAATTGTTTAAGTGAGAACCAATCCATTGAGCTATTTGATATCCATATCCTATTCATTCCGAGAGGGAGTTTAGGTGATCTTAGTGTTGGCCCTTAGTCTTCAATCCATGACACATATGAATTTGATACATGATACCTAGATTTTCCATGCTTTAAGTATTGCTAGTCTCATCTCTATCTACTTGGCTCATTCATCCATCTCCCATTTATCTATCCATTTATTTTATTGTAATTTCTTGATTATCTTCCCTTCTTGATCATCTCTATAAAACTATGACAAATACGAGATCGCTTAAACTCTAGTACCTTCCTCCCTGTGGTTCGATAATTTCTTTAATTGGTTATGCCCACTATATTATGGCTAATCAAATGGCGCCATTGCCGGGAAAGCAACGGTTGCTAGTGGTTTAACGAAGGAGTGTTTCGATTGGTATTAATAGAGATATTTTTATTGCTTTTTATTATTTGTTTTGAAAAATTTTTGATCTCACTTTTTCGTTTTGATAGGTACGTGAAACTACCTTGAGAGAAGAGGAAGGGGGATCAAAGCCAAAAATAGCAAGTTGGAAGAAGAATTGTAGTAAGCCTTGAGATGAGCATTCAAATGGATGGTTGGAACAAATTCACAAATATCTTTGATGATCAAAGTTATAGGGTTCCACCTCCACAATCAAGAGGCTACATGAATGAGAGCAACTATGGGTACAACTTCCAAATGAATCAAGATAGCTCTCAATACTACAATCAAGGAAGAAATGGAGAATGGCAACAAGCTTACAATGCAAATACATTCCATCCGTATCAAACATACACTTATTCTCCACCAAATCCCAACACCAACACTTCTCATCCGTTCCAAAACTACGCCTTACTTGAATTATATACCCAAGTTACTTTGGAAGTGACAAGACAAATAAGGATGATGAATCAAGGTGCTTATGGTCAAGTCTTGTCTAGTTCAAGTTTGGGGGGTGCTCAAAATATGCAAGGTGTGTCGATTCCTAGTCCTATGGAGCAAGAAGAGTGGAGGATGCCTACGCATCAAGTAGGAGATGTTTCTTTCATGGGAGTGGATGATTTCCAAGGAAATTTTCAACATAACTATGAAGGAAGTTTTCATGGGAATTGTCCACCAATGCAAGGATGGAATTTTGACAACCAAGAGGGAGGAGACTTTCAACAAGTCGAAGAAGAAAAATCGTCTGTAGACGTCTTGATTGAAATGATGATAGCAAACCTTGAGGAGAGCAAGAAAAGAGATGAAGCTAGTCTTGAGGAGAGAAAGAAAAGAGATGAAGCTAGATTTGAGGAGAGCAAGAAAAGAGATGAAGAGAGGTTTGAAGCCTTAGAGCATCAAGTGAGCCAAATTATAAGTGCTTTGACCAATTTTCAACAAGTTGAAGACCTTGAAGGAGAAAGTAAGGTTGAAGAAGAGCTAGAGGAAAAAAGAATTTGGGAGGTGTAGAATCAAAAGAGGTATTCGAAGAGCCTGTTGAAGCACATGATGTTGAAGAGAAGGAACAAAGTCAAGAAGCAAATGATGATGACTTGAAGAGTGAAATGAGCATTTCTAAACCTTTAAACTCTTTAAGTTGATTTGAATTTGATAATACTGTTTACATTGACTTTGTCTTACCCATTGATTTTTCTCATATCCTTAGAAACAAAAGAGAACTCGAAGAGATGTTGGGGGTCTATTTGGTAAGGAGGAATAAGTGGTTTTCAAGAATGGAGAGGGAAATTGAGTGTAAGCTCAAGAGAGTCGAATTTTTGAAGCCATGCTCAAAGGATGCAACTGAGGTCGTCACTTGCCACAAATGCCTAATAGAGGAAGAAGCACAACGGTTAAAATTCGATGGCAAGGACGAAAGATATCCGTGGCCATTCCGATGAGTTCTCCATATCCCGTCCGGCTTGAAGACGTTAAACTTAGCGCTAGATGGGAGGCAACCCATCATTACCTTTTATTGCTTTATTTAATGCTTTCAATAAGGTTGATGGATTTGTTTGTTTGCATTTTTGGCATGTAGATTGATTGTGTTCATGAGGAGAATGTGTATTGGAGAAACGATAAGTGCTTGATTTGAAGTGTGAAAGTAAGTCACACCACTTTTTGCAAACTTATCTTGAAACTCTTGTTTCAATTTAAGTTTGGGGGGATATGGCGTGGTGTGGCATACTTTGTTTTGAAGGCATATACTTTTCGTATTTTTGGGCTAATTTTAAAATTTTTCTCATGAGTATTGTTTTGATTTTGGTATGATTGGTTGTGTTGAAGTGCATGTGAATCCATATTTTTAATGAAATTGTTGAACTAATGGTGTTGTATGAGTTTTGAGTATGAATGAAGGGTATTGGAAGCACAAATGGAGCTTGAAGTTAATGCTTTCCTTACCAAATGACTATTGAGGGAGTACTCTACACCTTATCACTTCTAGTTGCTTGACATATTTTGATGTGAATTGATGTGATTAGCATGCTACTTCATTTGTTATGTTTGGGAGGTTTCCTTTTCAATCAAGGTTGGGATGAATGTGAGCTTAAATGTTATGGATGATGTAGAATGTGTGCTTTATTGTTTAATGATGGTGATTTTTATTTTTGCATGTTATGTGTTTTTGTTTTGTTTCTTGTTTGTTGAGTCTTTATTTTATGTTTTGTGTGTTTTCTTATTTTTGTCTTGGTATGTTTGGTGGTTTGTTTAGGGAGGTTGTGAGTCATTTTTGAATATGAGTGATGATATGTTGTGGTAATAAGTGATAACAAGTTATGATTAAGAATCTCTACACTTTCAAATTGTGACATGTTTTATTTAACTTGTTCAATTTTGAGATGAATGTGGTGTAATAAGTTTCTTAAGGTTCAATGCATAAGCTTGTGAGCATTTGAGCCTCAACCGTGCATACATGGTTTTTCCTTCATGAGTGGATCGATTGAGTTTGATAAGCTAGAACTTGCTCAAGGACTACAGGAACGAGCCCGATTTGTGGAGATTAGTGAAATGATCTAAGGCCATCCTTGTTATTATAGTCATTGCCAAATATTTTCATACCATGAACATTATCCTTAGTTAACCATTTTGAGCCTTTAAGCCTATTTCTTGTGAATTTAGCACATTACAAGCCATGATTACCCACGTAAGCCTTTTATATATACCTTTGTGTGGGTGATTGAGAAGATGGTAGTTAGAAAAGATTGATGAGATGGTAAAAGAAGGAAAAGAAATGGTAAACAAGAAAGAGAGAAAAATGATGAAAAGAGCTCAAGAAAGAATGAACATGCAACCTCAAAACAAGAAAATGAGCAAAGCAACAACAATATGCTCAAGTATTTAAAAGTTTAAAGAAGGAAACATGCATCATAAGAAGCTCAATCCAAAGGAGAAAGTTGATGATTAGTGCCTGTGAACATTAAAGACAAGAAAGGAAGAAAGAAAAGTGGAGAAGTTGGAGAAATTGGCCATCTCTTTGATTACTTACACTTGATTAGTCACTCTTACCTATATTCTTCCTACCCTACCAAAGAGCCTATCATTACATCCTTAATAAAAGACCTTTTTGATCACTAATGGAAACTTTGGTGGGTTGTGAATGTAGTCTGCGAGCAAGCTTATAGCGAGTCAAGCCAATCGATTGATGAGTGTTGATTAACCCTACTTCAAAGAGTGTTGAGTGAAATTGATAAACTTATGTGAGGCTTAGACTAAAAGGGACTATATTGCACCTTATTCTCTTTTGATTGAACTTGTTAATTTCTCATATCATAAATCTAATGTTGTAGGATAGCTTAGCATAATTTGTAATTCTTGTTGCTAATGATGTGTTATTACTTGTGTTCGTTTAGTTTTTTTTACTAGGTGAAAATCACTCTCCTTGGTTTATCATTTTCGTTGTGCGGGGACGCACAACACTTTAAGTTTGGGGGTGTAATGAGTGATATTTTCACCTAGATTTTAGTGTCGTTTTATATGTGTTTTCGTATATTGTTATCCGTATTTATGTGTTATTTGGTTGTGTTTTGTGTCTTTATGTAAATGTGTGTGAATGAGCTTAAACGTATGATTTTTAGGTAAAAATGGATCCTAAACGTGATAAGGAAGATGTAGGAAAAAGAAGATCTCAATTCGGAGTTGAAACGAGGGAGAATGAGTCAAATCAAGCAAAATGCTGAAAAAACGCACGTCCAACTTGTGTAATTTTTCTGTACTCTTGTGGAGCTCAAAACTAGAAGTGTAATATATGGTTGGAAAGCCATAGAAAATAGGATTATTTTGGTATGAGAAACACTTCAATTGGAGCCGAAACGAGAAAGTTATGATTAAAATGGTGACGTCGCGCAAGCTGTTCCTACTCAGCACGGTTGTGCTACATTGCATGACTTGTTACACCCTCAAATATTGGAAGTTTTGTCAGATCTTTATATGGATAGAAAGACAAAGAAAAGAGGATCACATGAGCGCAAGAATTACTCAAATCAGAGATCGGATGTGGAAGTTATGCGCGAAACGGTGAGACTGCGCAGCCCGTGTTACGCAACACGACCCGTGTTACGCAACACGACCCGTGTTACGCAACACGGCCCTGTAAGCCCTGGCCGTTTTCTGACATCAAAAACGCCTACACGGCCACCCTGTGATCATGTTGCAGTACACGAGTCGTGTTGCTGTAGCATCAGAAACACATCAGAATCCTTCTAGAAGCCTCCCAAGGGGTATAAATACCCAACACTTCAATATTTTGAGATCAGATCCGAAATCCACTCTTCCACACACACCTCACACACCTTTTCCTCCATTTTTCACCTTCACCTTCATCCATTCTTCATCCTTTGGATCTACCTTTATCCAACCATCAAATCCTTCATCCAAGTAGCTAGAGAAGCAAGGAAGAGAGGTGAATTGCAACGGGAAGAAGAAGATCACCATTGGAGACATCCAAGGGAGTTTTCATCTACACTTTGTATTGAAACCTATTGTTTATCATGTTTTGTAAGGATTTTAATGTCTATTTTGGATTCCTTGTGACCATGAGAGGCTAATCTCCCTTGTGAGATTAGCAATATGAATTATGTTGGATAATTTTGGGGATTTGTGTATTTGAATTCATATGTTGATTGGATCTATGATTTTCTATCATTGATTATTAATTGCTTGATTTGTATTGATGATTTGTGTATTTAGTTATTCTAAATATGTGATTAGATTGAGAAATCAATGATATACTTAGGATAATTGAGTGAATCATTTCATCAAACACCTCATGTGCATTATAAATTGTGAAGAGATTGAGAAATCCTTCATAGTTTAGAACCCTTTGGTAGGACATTCGATTAGTTTGATCGAGAGATTGATTAATTGTGTGAAGGGACTCTCATTTAAGCTTAGTACCTAGTTGGAATTGTTTAAGTGAGAACCAATCCATTGAGCTATTTGATATCCATATCCTATTCATTCCGAGAGGGAGTTTAGGTGATCTTAGTGTTGTCCCTTAGTCTTCAATCCATGACACATATGAATTTGATACATGATACCTAGATTTTCCATGCTTTAAGTATTGCTAGTCTCATCTCTATCTACTTGGCTCATTCATCCATCTCTCATTTATCTATCCATTTATTTTATTGTAATTTCTTGATTATCTTCCCTTCTTGATCATCTCTATAAAACTATGACAAATACGAGATCGCTTAAACTCTAGTACCTTCCTCCCTGTGGTTCGATAATTTCTTTAATTGGTCATGCCCACTATATTATGGCTAATCAGTGATTACATAAAATGGCTCAAGAAACTCACATAACTTCTCTTCGATTATCCACTCGTCACTTGAAAGACTATATGCATAGTTCTTATCGAACAAGTGGAATGAATTAAAAGCCTTTTTGTATTTGAGAGCACTAACTAGAATCAAATAAGTTGAATTCCAAAGAGTGCAAACATCCAATCTTAAACCAATTCTAGTGTCAATATTAGGAATTGATTTTACACACTCTTCAAATTTTGTCATTCTACCTTCGGAACTTTTCACGTACTTTACAGACTCTCTAATCTTGTTCAAAGCTTTATCACCAAACTTTATGCCTTCCTGAACGATTAGATTTAGTACATGAGCAGTACATCTAATATGAAAAAACTCTCCATCACAAATCAAACCACCGTGCATTGTAAGTCGGTCTTTCAAAATCTTTTGCATAGCGTCGTTGCTAGAGGCATTATCTAATGTTAAAGAAAAAACTTTTTTATCAATTTCCCGTTCTTTCAAAAACTCCAAAACTTTTGCAGCCAACTCACGTCCAGAGTGTGGAGGGGAAAAGTGATCAAAGTTCAATATCTTACTATTGAGTTTCCAATTATCATCAACAAAATGACACGTTAAGCATATATATCCCTCGCCTGTGCATGCAGTCCATACATCAGATGTCAAACAAACTCTATGATGGATATTAGCCAAAACTTTCTGAAGCTTAACCTTTTCCTTCAAATATAACTTAGTTATATCAGAAACAAGCGTGGTCCTAGATATGCATGAAAGACTAGGATTGATGTATTTGAGGAAAGCTCTAATTCCATCATATTCAACAAAAGAAAATGACAAATCATGCTTAATGACTGCAGCTGCTAACAATTCACGTGCAATTTTGGGCTTCATCTTTTTATATTTTCCATCAATGACTCTCTGTCCTACTTCATCAAGGTTCAATTATGGGCATTTAAAAATATGACGCCTTAATGTAGAAGTTCCATACCTTCCACCCCCAGTTTTATATTCTTTCCCACAAGCTTTGCATTTAGAAATTGCTCTAGGACCAACTCCTACCTTATAAAAGTAAACCCAAACCTCTGAAAATTCTTTACTCTTTTTCTTACTCCTACTTTGTCCAGTATTACTCTCACTTTGTCCAATAGATTCCATATTTTTTTCTTTAAACCTGCAAAGCACAAATAATTTAACTCTGTTAATTACAAGAAAATTAGTAGTTGGATCTATGAATATTTATTTGAAAAGGAAAATGACATTACGCAAGCTAAACAGGGCATCAATAAAAATATTATTTTATCTGCACCATTTAGAAATTCAGGTTATTCTGCAAAAGACAGTTGTTTCATGCTCTTCTCAATCCATATTGATCAATAAAGTCTCTTTTTTTTTTTTTAAATCAGACAGATTCTATAGGGGTTAACATGTATAGATATCCATATGAAGTCAGATTTTAACTTAACTGAAGTCTTCTTGAACTTAAAATCTCTAAGTTCATCAAGTCTCTTTGTAAAAAAACCAGCAAGATAAGCGTCAATGGTATAAAATTTAATCCCAAATTATACACTGCGTTTTAACACTACTCCTAGTGTATGTTTTTATTTTTCCAAATGATAGTATTTTCATATCATAGTATTATCCTATGGGCAAAAGAATAACATAACCAAAAGATCTAATACAAAGCAAACTTATCTTTGCTTACCCATACCATTACTATATAATATCTAATAACATTACAATGTCCTCTAAAATCAATAAAATTAATTAAAATGAAGCATTGTTTAGAAGCATCGTCAGTAATAATTAAAGAAAAGATGAAAACGGATGGGGGTTATGAAGACATCAAGTAAGACATTCTTGATCACAAATTATTACATGAAAGATTTGATGATTGCCACTAACTCATGGTGGAGACAATGTATTATAACCTTTACTTCATTCTATCCATATACAGTATTCTCTTAATATTAATTCTGTATAATTTTTACTATCATTAGTCATTACTTCATAACCTTTATCTTTGGTAATTAACAACAAGATCAGAAGACCTTTTCTCATACATCCTATCCCATTATAGAAAAGCAGTACTTCTTAACCTTTATCTAATGGATGTCATGTCATTACATTGAAATTAAAGCCCTAAAAAATTCACAACTTGTATTAGACATTTTATCAAACACTATATGTGCATATATAGTTACTTGGTCATAAATGCAAAAACTCAAAACGCATATCGCTCAAACATAATAAATTGTCAATCAACAGCCATAAATTGAAAGCAGCATACAACGGATTTAAAAGACGAACAATTCATAATTCACAAACATGATAAAAATCAGTTACCAGTTTCTTAGAGTCGACACCCATCTGGAAATGAATCTTCAATTCGTCAATGGAGTGGCAGTCGATCACTTGTCCCTCATGTTATAATGTAAACCTTTGCGGGCAGCATCGAGATATCAAAATCAATTGTTGGGTAGAGACTAGAGACTAGAGAGAAATCAAACAGATTTGGTTGAGAGAGAGAGGGGTAAGGGGAGAGAGAAGAGGGTAGAGAGAAGTCGACGAATCGTACAGGTTTTGAGAGAGAGAGAGAGGGTTACGAGGAGAGAGAAGACAAGTTGAAATCGATGAGTGTCCTATATTGAATTTTTTTTTAAATTAATTTTTCTAATATTTTTAAAATTTAATGTATAATAAAAGGGGATGATGTTGGGTTGGTGGGGCGGTTTGGGTTAGCCCGCAACCCACTATAGCCCACACTTTGATGGGTTTGAGTGGGGCGGGTTATTTTTGGGGCGGGCTTTTTTGGGGCGGGTCAATTTTGGGTTAAATAATTATTGGGTTTTATTGGGTTGGGTCGGGTTGGCCCAATGGGCTCAACCCATTTTGACAGTACTAACTCCCACAACCCCTGGTACAAGATTTATTATTATGAATTTCTCAGTTTTATAATTCTCAATTATCCACACTTAATGCAACCTCTAATTATCATATAGCTTAAGATGTTTTTAATATATGCGCCTAATAACATACATGATTGGATATATAAAATTTAAATTAATCGATACTAAATGTAATTGCTATATATATAGTACATTAGATCGCACTCTCCAGTTCCATGGAAACTTTCACGCTTTTTTTATTTATTTGTTCCACACAATATACTTCATACTCCAAATAAGAAAATAACTAACACTTATCTAATAAATTCAAAAATTATTTTAATTTCAAAATTGTCATTCATTTTTAACATTCATAACATTATTTATACTTTATTTATTACCTAAAAATACTAAAATACACCTTAAAGTCAATAAAATTGATAAAAATAATTATTCTTTTTAGAGTGAGGCTCCTGTGCACCCAGGCACATTCCGTGCGCCTTTTCA
Organism: Pogostemon cablin; assembly: GCA_023678885.1. NCBI lineage: Eukaryota > Viridiplantae > Streptophyta > Magnoliopsida > Lamiales > Lamiaceae > Pogostemon > Pogostemon cablin. Next base: position 2,750,112 of record CM042973.1, read on the forward strand.
ATTTTTATGCCCCTTTATAATTTAAATCCTTAGCAATACATAGGTTTAAATAGAATTGGAGGGGGAGAGTTGTGTTCACATGGGGACACGGAGTATCCCTCCGTGTCCCGAAGGCGCAGGAGCTTTTACCTTTGTTTGGCGGATACGGTCATCATCGTCGTCCGTGTTCGTCGTCTACGCCGGAGAAGGTGGTCGAGGGAAGAACTCCACAGTACTCAGATTTTCATTGATCTCACACAAGAATTCAAATCCACATTCTACCCGTAAGGGTCACAAATGGGTGATTAAATGGGATCGGGTGTAAGGCTATGGGCCACATTCCAATGAATTGGAATGGGCCCAATACTTAGGAAAGAAGACCATCATTTGGGCCAAAGGCCCAAAGGGCCCAACAATCTCCACCTTGGCCCAAATCATCCACCCTTGTGTATAACTAAATGGGAATTCATCATCGCACTTTTCCTGGACACCTGCAAAATGAGAGACACAAAGTCAAATGCAAGATCCAGAAATTTTGACACAAAGCCAAGGTATCACAAAAGATACACAAATCTAAGCCGGAGCAAAGATCAATGACACACATTCACAAAATGTTTAAAAATATCCCAAGGACAAAATAAACGGAGCACACAAGCTCAAGAGTGGACACAACATCCACGGAAAAGAACTGCATACAACATGCTTCAATCAAGAGAGTCAAAATTTAAAGTCCTCATGCAAGACCTAAATTTTTCAACAGATAAGCATTTAGTACCCATATCAGCAGGATTAAACTCAGATGCAATCTTTTCCAGATTAACAATATATTTTTCCACAATATCACGAATGAAATGATACCTAACATCTATATGCTTGGTTCTATCATGGAAAACAGGATTTTTACACAACTGAATCGCAGACATACTATCAGAAAACACAGTGGCACATTTGTCAAGAAAACCTATTTCATTTAGAAGGCCTTGCAGCCAAATAGCTTCCTTTAAAGCATCAGTAATAGCCACGTATTCAGATTCAGTTGTAGATAAAGCAATCACATGCTGTAACTGAGACTTCCAACTTATGCAAGAGCCACATAAAGTAAACACATAAGAAGTTGTAGATTTCCTATTATCCTTATCATTTGCATAATTGGAATCAACATAGCCAACAAGGCTCATACCATTTGCAGATTTGGAAAAGCGCAAACTTACCTCCATGGAGCCCTTGAGGTATCTCAAGAGCCATTTCAAAGCCTCCCAATGAGGCGCACCTGGATTAGCCATATACCTACTCAAGCAACTAACAGAATATGTAATATCTGGTCTAGTGCTAACCATAAGATACATAACAGACCCAATGGCATTGGAATAAGGAACCTTTTCCATTTCAGCAATTTTAGAATCAGTCTTTGGAGACTGATCCTTACTTAACACAAAGTGAGCAGCAAGAGGCACATTCACAGTTTTAGCAGACATAATAGAGAATTTACTCAAAATCTTTTCAACATATGAAATCTGATTAAGCAAGAGAACATGGTTCTTCCTATCTCTATCAATGTTCATTCCAAGAATCCTTTTAGCATCTCCAAGATCTTTCATATCAAAATTATCACATAGACTCTTTTGAACAAGCTCAACATATTCAAGATCAGAGCTAACAATTAGCATATCATCCACATATATGAGCAGAAAAACAGGAACAGAAGTATCAATCTTGAAGTAAAGGCAATTATCATGCAAGCTTCTCTTAAACTTCAACGATGGCATGCATTGATCAAACTTCTTATTCCACTGTCTAGGAGATTGTTTCAAGCCATACAAGGATTTCTTCAAATAATATACATGATAAGGATTTTTGGGGTCCACAAAACCCTCAGGTTGTTTCATGAAAATCTTTTTGTCCAAATCACCATTAAGAAAAGCCGTTTTGACATCCATTTGCTTCAATTCCCAATCAAAATGAGCAACTAATGCAAGCCTTATACGAATAGTGGTGAATTTAACAACAGGAGCAAAGATTTCATTATAATCAACCCCTTCCTTTTGAGTAAAACCTTTTGCTACCAATCTAGCTTTAAATCTAACATTTTCAGGCTCATGTTTCACTTTGAAAAGCCACTTGCAATCAACAACAGAGCAATGAGCAGGTTTTGGAACCAGAGTCCAAGTATGATTAACATGCAACGATTTTATTTCATCTTTCATAGCATTTAACCATTTCACAGAATTGTCAGATTTTAAAGCCTCTTGATAGGTCTTAGGTTCAATATCAACATTTTCAAACGCATTGAAAGCATGAGTATCAATATGAAAATCATCATATCTAGCAGGTGGCCTAATATTCCTTCTAGGTCTATCCCTAGGCAACACATAGTCATCATCTTCAGGAATATCATGCACATTTTCATCATTGATAACAGGTTCATTGGCAACAAGTTCTTGATCAACAACAGTGTCAGGCAAGTTTTCAACATCAGATAACAAAGGAGACAACTCCACCTCACTCGAAGAAGTGGTAGGATCATGTAAAGGCACAACATCAGGCAAAGGAGCAGATAAGTAAGGAAATTCAGATTCATTGAAGATCACATCCCTACTAATCACGATTTTGAAACCAGGTTCAGAGATATCCCACAGCCTATAACCTTTAATACCCTCAGGATAACCAAGAAAAACACATTTTCTACTCCTAGGATCCAATTTGTCATGTTTCTGACGCACAAACGCAGCACAGCCAAATACACGTAGCACAGAATAATCAATACTTTTACCAAAGAACACATAGTCAGGGCACTTACCCTTCAAAGGCACAGAGGGGGATTTGTTTATTAAAAATGCAGCGGTAATAAGCGCCTCACCCCAAAACTTTTTAGAAAGTCCAGAAGACACCAACATGCTCCTCACCCTTTCTAACAAAGTCCTATTCATCCTCTCAGCAACCCCATTCTGTTGGGGAGTGTAAGGAGCAGACTTATGTCTCACAATTCCAGATTTGACACATAAATCATCCATGGCATTATTGCAAAATTCCAATCCATTATCAGTTCTAAGATACTTAATCTTTTTACCCATTTGATTTTCAATCAAAGTTTTCCAATTTTTGAACTTTTTAAAAACATCAGATTTGTTTTTAAGCAGAATCACCCATATTTTTCTTGAAAAATCATCAATAATGGACAGAAAATACACATTGCCATCTTGAGTTGGCTCACTAGAAGGCCCCCACACATCAGCATGCAGGTACTCAAGTATATCACTACACGAAGAAGTCTTAGGGTATGGGGAAATAGGAAATTTCACCTTCGCATGTTTGCCTTGCATAAGAATCACAGAAAGGAATGCATGTAAGCTTATCATTACCAAAAGAACCAGCTTTATGCAATATTTCAAGACCTTTTCCACTCATGTGACCTAACCTACCATGCCAAATATTTGTTTTATCTTCTTTAACCGCGTTAGCAGACATAACAACAGATTTAGCACAACAAACATACAGGTTATTCTTTTTTTCAGCATTAAAGATGGGCACAGAACCCTTTACAATAGACATGCAACCCTTTTCACATCTACCCTCAAGCCCCTCATCTTCAAGTGCAGCACAAGAAATCAAGTTGTTACACAAATCAGGCACATGTCGCACGTTTTTCAAAGTGAACACAGAATCATCTTCAAAACGCAAGCAAATGTCACCAACACCAAGCACATCACATCTTCTTTCATTAGCCATAGACACAGATCCATGAGAAACATTTTTATATGAAGAGAAAAGATGTTTAAAAGGTGTCATATGAAATGTGCAACCGGAATCCACAAGCCATTCACTATCACACAGAGATGAATGCACAGAATTCACACAATTATCAGAAATAGCAAACACATCACCATAATTCACAGATTCAGAGGCAACATTAGCATGATCATTAGAATTATTCCTCTTAGGATGAGGACACTTGTTTGCAAAATGTCCCCTTTCATGGCAATTAAAGCATTTCTTTTTTTTCTTGTCCCCATTCTGATTATTCTGGGATTTCACATCAGAATTTTTGTCCTTGTTCTTATTGTTGTTCTTGTTCCTATTACGATTGTTAGGTTTCCCCTTAACATGCATAACCTCCCCAGAATTCTTAACACTCCCATTTTGTTTTAAATCATGCTCTTTGCTTTTTAAGGAATTCACCACAATATCAAGAGTAACGTCATCACGACCATACTTTATAGCAGACTTGACATCATTGTAAGAATCAGGTATAGCATTTAAAAGCACAATAGGAGTGTATTCATCAATATGTTTGTCACCAGTCAGCTTAATATCTTGAATCAACTTCGTGAACACATCCAAATTTTCTTCAACATCTTTGTTTAAATCAAGTTTAAAACGAAAGAATTTTTCCAGAAGAAACATTTTACTAGGCAAAGATGTTTCAGTGTACAGCTTATCCAACATTTCCCATAAAACTTTTGCGGACTCATGCACACCAACTTTTCTAAGCACAGGATCAGAAAGATTCAAGATAATCGCAGATAAAGCAAGCTCATTCATCTCAGCCTTTTTAGCAGGTGTATTATCCTTATCATACGAGTGATCTACAGCTTTGAATACCCTTTGTTGAATGAGTATGCACTTCATTTTCTATTTTCAGATACTGAAGTCTCGCTTACCAACAAACGGTGCTTGTCCAAACGAAGACGAAGCCATGGGTATTTAAATTTGAGTAGGACACACTTTGAATGGAGACAATATAGAATTACAGAGCAACAATCTATCACACACCAAGTGAGAAATATTGGGGTTAGTGAAGGCACAATCTGAAAAAAAATTCGGAAAAAGAACTATCCGAAAAAAATAACAAAGCCAAATCTGAAATTTTTCCGAAACAATATAAAAGGAGAAGAGGAGAGACACTTCCCTTTCTCAAAATGGACACTCCAATCTGACCGGAACCCTAGCGTCGGTGGTCAACTCCGGCGGTCAACTCCGGCGGTCAGCGTGGATAGCAGCTCCGGCGGTCAACTCCGGACGGCGGCGGTTGTCACAGGTCGCGGCAGCCGGTGATGTCTGGTCAGCAGCTGGCGGTGTCCGACAGCTCCAGCGGTGGACGGTCAGAGGAGGCGGGCGGCTGGTAGCGGCGCGCTTCAGAACCGCGGTGGAGTTCGGAGTCGCGATTTCGGCCGGAGGGTGCTGAGCGCGGACGGACCTGGCAGAGGCGGCGATCGACGCAATCCTCTTCCTGTCGCGTTCCCAGCAACTCCTCAGCGACGGCTAGGAGCGACGACTGGAACTGGAAGAGCGGCGGCACGGCGGCACGATCTGGACCAGCGACGGAACCCTAGCGGCGGCGGCGGTCGATCCAACCAGATCCAGCGGCGGACGGCGCGTTCGAGCGGTGAGCTGCTGGCGACAGGCTGAGCAGGTCCGGCGACCTTCGAGCGGCGGCTTCGACCGGTGAGCAAGCGAGCAGATCCAGCAGCGGCGGTCGGAACAGGGCTGGAAGCGGCAGCGCTGGTTAGATCCGAGAGGTGGCGAGCAGATCGGCAACGCGGTGGCTCCGATCGGACAGATCGCGACCAGATCGCAATTCCGGCGATGAAATCCAGCGGCGGCCGGACGGCGGCGATCTCCCACCGGCGGCTGACGGTCAGCAGCTTCGGGAGACGGACGGACGAAACCCGCTCTGATACCACTGTTAGGCGGATACGGTCGTCATCGTCGTCCGTGTTCGTCGTCTACGCCGGAGAAGGTGGTCGAGGGAAGAACTCCACAGTGCTCAGATTCCCGTTGAACTCACACAAGAATTCAAATCCACGTTCTACCCGTAAGGGTCACAAATGGGTGATTAAATGGGATCGGGTGTAAGGCTATAGGCCACATTCCAATTAATTGGAATGGGCCCAATACTTAGAAAAGAAGACCATCATTTGGGCCAAAGGCCCAAAGGGCCCAACAGCCTTCTTTTGAGTGAAAAAATGTGATCAACGAAACAATAAATATGGATCAGTGTGACGGATGTGATTATTATGGTTACAGAATAATGACGTTAGTAAATCTTACATGGGCCGATTAAAAGATGACGTCCGGAGATAAGTGGGCAGGGCCGCTATGTCTAAAAACCATACACTTTATATTTAATGGGCCCATTTAGTGGAATACATTTCGGGTGTAGTGGAGTGGTTGAAAATGTACTGGCCCAGTTTGTGGCTCACAAACCCGTCACGTGTGTGCATATATATTGTTGGTTTTCTATTAAAATTTTTTGGACTTCATGAGGATGATAATCTAAATTAGGTGCGTATTGTTAGATTGATAAAATATTAAATGATTTTATTTTCTATCTATTTAAGTTTTTTAAGTATTGTTAGATTGATAAAATATTAAATGATTTTATTTTCTATATATTTAAGTTTTTTAAGTTTTTAGATAAGGGAGTCGCTATATAACTTGTTTGACATCATATGATTTAGGATTCATATTTCACCGCTATATATATACTCGACTCGTTTCAGATAAATTAATTTGTCTGCAATAGTTATAACTTTTTATTAAAGTCTCTTATTTCTTTATTGATTCGTCCCATATAATTTTTCACTTTTTAAAAAAATGTCATTATAATTTGACACTAAAAAGTACACATTAATTTAAAAAGTATCATCTCTTCTTTCAAAATAACATACTTTATATTTTTATTACCTAAAAATACAAAATTATCCCTAAAAGTCAATAAAATTAATTTTTTTTTTTAAATTCTCTTTATATCAGTGGTACAGTAAAGGTGGCCAATCTTCAGAGACAGAGGAAGTATCATTTTCTTATTAAAAATAATAGTATAACTTTTTATTTATATTACAAATTGTTTACTAAATAATTCACTTTATCGCTATTACTTTTTATTAATTAATTCATGTATCATTCTTTGTTAAAATAATATCACTTTTTACTCCTCCTACAAAAGTATTTCCGTGAAATGTGTAACACAAATATTTTCCTGAATAAAATTATTGAGATGTAAAAGAATTCAACTTTTGCAACATCAAAAAAAATAAAAAATAATGTAATAATCCTTAATGGTCTTTGACTTCGAACTCCAATTGGGGAAACAGGAGCTAGAAAACCATAATTGACAAATACCTTTAGTCCTGAGCTTCTGCAGACGCATTTTTGTGTGCTAAAATTAAGAAAAAATAAAATTTAAGTGTATAACATAATTGGGCCACACATAATCACCTTAGTTATGCAGTATTGGTATCTACTCAATTGACTCATATCATTAATATTATAGCCCATGGACTTTACACTTTAATTGGATCACTTAATTAAGTTCATAAAATAATTAAATAGCTAATATAATTGCATTATAATATATTACCCACAATTAGATTATAATGAAAATTAAAAATTTCCAACAATCTCCCACTTAGGCTATATATTTCTCAAAGCAATTATATCAAAAGTCCTTAATTGCACAACTTTATGCTATTCCTCTTCAGGCTATACTTAAGTGAATTCACAATGAATTCAAAGTCATCAAATTTATTCTGCAGAAAACTGATTAACCAAATTAAAGTGTCTTGAAAACTTTAAAGAACAATAACTCCCATTAAACCAATGTATTCTAAAACCATATAATACTTACATGAGTAGCTAGCTCAAATACAGGGCATTGAATACATAAGTGGCAAATCCCCATTTGGAGTCTATCATAATATGATCTACTAAAATTTTATCTACACAAAACACTTTCTTTAACAACCAAGAATTCTATGTCAATATGCTTGACTTATAGTACTCTTGTCGTTAGTAATTTACTGCGAACTAACTGTCACAATAAACTTTATGTGACAAAACTTCACAACCTTTATTTCATGTTTGAATGCCCCTTAGTTTGCTACTAATTCGGTTGTCATAGTTAAGGAGCTACAAGTGTTTGTTTAACACTTTTACTTGTATAGCTTTCCAGACCAACAGAAGATATAGCCTGAAGTGGATCTTATACTGTATTGGCATACAACAAACTCAGAATCAGAATTCCTTATGATCTCTAACAAATCTGATCCCTGATGTGCAAGCATGTTATCCTTAGTTCTCTGTAAATACTTCATAAAGATCCATTTCTAGAGTTACTTAGGTATCTACTAAATATACCAATAACAGAAGGCAAATTAGGTCTTGTACAGACCTCATCATACAACAACTTCCAACAATCAAAACATATAGAATATTTCTAAATTTCTGAAATCTTTAGTTTAACTTTAGGGCACCTTATTGAGACTGCACTTGTCTCCCTTAGTTTAACTTAAACCTTCTCCCACTAAATCACATAACCATCTACACTTGTCTCAAATCCAAATGAGACAATTATTTCATGATGATGATTGTGATTTCTTTATGGGAAAACTTGCTTGAATGCATAGATGGATTTCTTTATAATTCTTAAACTTAAGATCGTATCATCAGTGTTGCTATCAAAGAACTTTATCTTTACATTCATCAATTACAATTCAAAATCATAGTGTGTTACTAATGCCACAATTTGTCTTAAAAGAGTCTTTCTTAGAAACTAGATAGAATGTCTCTTATAACAATGCATTATTTCTCTTTTGAGTATAATCCTTTTCCAATAAGCGAACCTGATCATCTTGTATTGATTTAAACTCATAACTTGTAGTATTAACCCACTTGCGAGTATTTGGACATTGCATGGCTTAATGAACATTAATGGAATATTCTACCATTAATTACATAGTGTCCTCATTATTTAAGAGAAAAATTAAATAATAATCCGAATTGTGTTTCTCCCAACTCTAGTGGTTTCCTTAGTGACATTATTTCTTGAGATTGTTGAATTTATTATTCCTTAAATATTATTGACATTGTCATATCATTATTGTGGATTTGCACCATTCTTAAAATTATAAGTGGGAGTCAAAATAGACTCCCCCTTAAAGATAATGTCTCTAATATTATTCTTCCCCAAATCAACATTCTCAAAGAATACCGTATTACCCGTCTCAAATATCATCCGATTAATTGGATAATAAAGTTTTACCTTTATTCATAATCAATAAAGGAGCTTGAATTTATTTGAATTCAATTTTCTTTAGTAGATCCCAATGATCTAGCCTTAGTTAAACATCACCATGTGAAACTCAAAGAGTTTTCACAATTACTTTGGTTGGATCTTTGTTGAAATCATAAGCTGCAATCTTTAGTATTTTTCCAATTAGTAACCATATATTGTGGAGTACTATTTTTGTCTTTTAACTACACCACAATACCATTCATGCTAAGTAATCTTAATGTGGTATATTATAAAATAATTCTACAAGCCTTTAGGAGTATATAAAAGATTGTACTTTAGTTGTCTTTAGCAGCTTTCTTAATGAGTTTTCTTATATTGCCCTTATACTTTATTGAGACAAAATTTTCTTGAAGCCTTCTAGTCTCATCTTTATTGTTGAAGTTCTCATAGGTTAAACTTAATTAGTAGACTTTTTAATTGTACAGAGAATAATAGCAAAATAATTTATCATGCTCACATTAAACTTTATAATCTTTCAAATTTTAAATAGTTTAGAATCATCTTGTGGAATCAAGCACATCATTAGCATTAAGTCCAATGACAACAATACTAACATGTAATTGAAACCCTCTACGTAGTAGTCAAATACTGACAATAAAACTGTCAAGCAATAGTCTTCTGTTGGGCCGACTTATTACTCACATGTTAAACAAATAATTGTCATGTATTCACCACCACATGTACTTGTGTATTTCGGGCCAAATATTAATCTACCTTTGGGCCGATCAATACCCGCATGAAGATACACTCGCACAATATTATTAATTAGGGACCCATCACAAGACACTTTGTGCAACATTAACCTCGTCTATAGACAAAAATTAACTGCAAGGATAATCTTGGTGTAATAATCAAGTATTGATAATAAGTTCTGTCAAACAAAAGTTTATCTATGGACCGACAAATGTTCACATGAACAATTTAAATAATTATCATATACTTATTATCACATGTGTGTTATTATTCTATCAAATTGTGCCTACCTATGGGCCGAACACAGAACACATAAATAATTCCACACTCATATATAAAATTTCAATAAAGTCGCACTACACACACAGAGGCTGCTTTGGCAACATGATACTTTGATTGACTAGACTGAAAAATTACTAGACCAATTAAATAAACATTTTAAAAATAAATATTACATTTAATTGAACGACATAAAAAATATCTCCCCAATATATTTTAATTAAATTCCAAAAAAGCAAATAGAAATGTGGGATGATTCACCTATAATTAAATATATTGAAAGATTTCTTTAACTTGAATAGAGATTTCGAATTCAAATTTAGAATAAACTAATTTAGATAAATATCCCTTTATCAATATTTCAAAATATACTAACAAATGTCAGTAATCACAATAATTATGCACGACTAAGCAATTATTCAAAATTTAAATCCACATTCTTGACGCCACATAATTATAAGAATATCACAATGCAGTATTCAAATTCATTAGTCATGATAATTGTAGACGTGGCATTACCAACAATGAAAATATTTATTAATATAAATTAATATTAATATTATTCTTAATATATTCCCAAATTTTTTAATTGGAATAAGGTTCTGCTATATGCCACCATGACACCATTAATCAACATAATATTGAAATTAATCCAATTAGCAAAACTATCCATTGATTGCTGCTAACCGTATGGAATATAACACAAATTGGCGCATATATACTGATATAGCATCATGAGTACCAACTTGATTCGTAAAATAATATTAATTAATCAAGCTAAAATGTCAATTAACTTATTTAAATTAATAAATAAATGCAAATGCAATACAATATTCTCCAAATTAATGTGATGTTGTAATTTATAATTCAATCATACTAAAATTAAACTTTCCACAAAATATACATGATACATAAGTAATGTGAACGGTAATATGGCTGTGAATGGTAATGTGGGATAGTGATTAATGCCTTTCTTTTAATTATGATGAAAATTTATAAAAGGCAAGTAATGATGATTTGATTTTCGAAGATTGACACCTCATTACAAAAATCAATTGTAGTCATATTACTGGTGACATGATCCACATTTATGTGGCTTACTGAAAAAACTATCCAAATATGCATAAACTTAATTGCTGTGAGGTAAGTGGTAACCTATTAATTTCAATTTTCATCCTTTATCAAACACAATATGCATCATCCTTCGCATATTGTTTAAAAATATATATATCACTTTCCAAAAAAATTGGAGGACTTAATATTTGCTTGGCATGATTGGTCACCGTGTATACCGAATAAAAAAAATTGATTTGATACCCATAAGCAAATTCAATCCAAAATAAGAATCTCAGTTACCCATTAAACTCATTAAACAAATTAATGAAACTATTGCTCCAAAAATTTAATTTAAAATTAAATGCTCAAATTGAACTGTAAACCAATCAATTCAAAAAAAATGGGCATAATATGACAACAGGATCCTTCAATATCAATTATTAAATTAACAATATTAAGCAACATGATGATTAAATAAAGTCACAAATGAGTATTTCAATATGTATATTCTTCAATTCCACTACTGGCGCAAGCCATTGATGTGTATTTTTCATGTTCCACAATTTTGCTGAATCAATTCAACACAAACTTAAAACTTAAAGAAAATGTCCAAATGAATGTACGCATACTCAGCATATATAAATTCGTGGATTTTTATAATTTGCCTAAACGAATCTAGTGCACTATATAGCACTCAAAATAATTCAAGGGTTCACAGTAAACCGAAACTAAAGTCTATGAACCATCGTGCAAAAGATTCAAACACAAATATTTGAATCTTAACATCTTTACAAATATCAGATAATCATATATAGGGTGACTCTAATACCACTTGTAGGAAATACATCCTTAAAATCTTAACCCTATTATGATAAATTGAGATCAAACTTTTATGATAAACTGAGATCAAACTTTAATGCGGAAGCGTACCTTAATCTAGAGTTAGACGGAACACGATTGATAGGTATTATGGCCTTCCTCAACTAAGAGTTAGGCGGAACACGATTGATAGGTATTATGACCTTCCTCAACTAAGTCTCCTTATTCCTTATGGGGACCGTAGTAATCTCTCCATTGGAGAAGAGAGAACTATGTGCGGCTTAGTGTACGATTGATAGGTATTATGTCCTTCCTCAACTAAGAGTTAGGCGGAACACGATTGATAGGTATTATGACCTTCCTCAACTAAGTCTCCTTATTCCTTATGGGGACCGTAGTAATCTCTCCATTGGAGAAGAGAGAACTATGTGCGGCTTAGTGTGTTATGGGGACCGTAGTAATCCCTCCCAATGGGGAGAAGAGAGAACTATGTGCGGCTTAGTGTGTTGGGACCATAATCAGTGAGCCTTTATATACTACACAACTGGGTCACCCATAAACACCTTAGTTATATAGTATTGGGTATCTACTCAATTGACCCATATCATTATTATTATAGCCTATGGACTTTACACTTTAATTGGATCACTTAATTAAATCCTTAGTTATGTAATATTGGGTACCTACTCAATTGGCCCATATCATTATTATTATAGCCCATGGACTTTACACTTTAATTGGATCACTTAATGAAGTCCATAAAATAATTAAATAGTTAATATAATTGCATTATAATATATTTGCCCACAATTAGATTATAATAGAAATTAAAAATTCCCAACAATTTTATAATATTATGGTATCGTGAAGGTATTTATATTGTATCGATTGTTATTTTTATAAGTATGCATAAATTTTGAAATAAATTAAAATAAAAAATGTGAAACGGGATGTCATACAATGGGAATCTCTGGAGTTTAGCCCAGTGTGAAAAAATGAGAGCCCATTAAATATAATTTCTGTTTTAATTTTATTATAGGATATGTGCCCAATTCAAAAGGAGCCCACTGGACCACTCTGTACAGTTTGTTGGTCTTCGGACCCAGCTTCGCCATCAATTGTAGACAGATACATGATATACTTCCTCCATTCCAAATTCAACTTCACATTTATTGTAGATACGAAATTAAAAAAAATCACTTTTTGAGTTACTTTTGGGGGTAGTATAGTATTTTTGGATGATAGTAAATGATAAAGTATGTTACATATATTAAAAATGTGATAGCAAATTTAAAACTAAAGTATGTTAGAGTAATAATTAGTTAGTTTCATTTTCCTTTTATGGAAGTGTGAAGTTGAATTTGGGACGGAACAAAACGGAAAGTATGAAGTTGAAGTTGGAACGGAGGGAATATATTAGTAACATTAAATAATTATCTCGATTCAGCTAATTACTTCATACTTTTTCTTTTGATCCGTACCAATATTTATTCATATTCTTAAAAATAAAAACAATAAATTTTAATAATATCTGCTATTTACACAATTTTACATACTGTACATTTTTTTATAAAATTATTTAAATGCTCACCTTTTACATACTTCCTCATTCCGATTCTAAGGTATTTATTTGCTTTTTGCACGTGTCCGATTTTATGGTATCCATTTATTTTTTGCATGTGGATTAAGGGGTATTATTATTATAGGTAAAGTGGGTAGTTGTATTAGAGGGAAGTGGTGGGCCATATTGTGTATTTTTTTATTAAATAGGGGAAATAAATACCTTTGAAACGGACGTCAAAAATAGTAAAAGGGATACCTTAGAAGCGGACATAGGAAGTAAAATTCTAAGGCTTTACACACCTTTGTACCTAAAAATATTTTTTTCATAAACTCCACACAAAAATACATATATAATTTCATGGGAGGAGAGAGTAAATTAATACTATTTTTAAATTATAAATGAAAAACATATAAAAGATGCAGTGATATAGAATATTAAAACCCAATAAATTTAAAAACAAATGATTCACTTATCTTCATATCGTGCATTAAATGAGAAAATGACATCTTATTAGTAGTGGATCAATCATTTGATACATAGGTCCAATAGATGTACCTCCACTATAAGAGATCTTGAATAGATTATTGATAACTTGTTGAAAAAAGGTCATGAAATACTTTAATATTTATTCCATTCTTTCAACTAAGACGATAGACACACGACATCATTCGCTATTTTCATACATAATTTTTTGTGTTATATGTATTATGTAATCTATATGTATGAGAGAAAATAAATTCAATAATTATTCATAGGGTTTATACTTTCTTTTTTAAGATATAATTTTTCTCTCTATTTTTACGTGTTAATTCATTCAACAGTGTGATAGAGGAAATAGCATACCAAAATGGTACGGAGAACCCAAACCGAAGTATAAGTTTATAATGTAATTCTCCATCACCTCAAATAACGGGGTAAATCATTTTATTACTATATATTTTGCTTTTACCTCTTAAGCTGCCACTACAATTGTTACTATCTCCGTCCACCTTTCAAATATCAATTTATCACTTTTGGCATCTCATGAAATACTCATTCCGACCCGGTCAAAAATTATTTTATATATAGTGGGTAGTTGTATTAGTAGTGAGTGAAGAGTCAAATGTGGGTTTTTTTACTAAAAAGGAAAAATAAACATTTAGATGAGACACTCAATATAGTAAAATGAGAACATTTCGATAAGGTGTGGAGAATATTTATTTTATCATTTTAAGCGTTCACTAAAAAGGTACTCATTTATTTTTTTGAAAGAAGAGAGACCCATATATACAACTAATTAATACTCTAAAATGTTTTATACAAAATTATAGCTTATCTTAGTCCTTTACATTAAAAAAAAAATTACTCCGACATTAGAACGTATTTATGTCTTTTTTATACGAGCACAAAGATTAATTTTTTTAATATATAATGTAAGAAAAAGTGTGGTAATTTTATAATTTAAAGAAAAAACATAAATAAAGCTATTGGAAATAAGGAGTAAAAATATAAAAAAAAATAATTAAAATTATTGAAATTGATGAATAAAGTGTAAAAAACATGTAAGATGTATAAAGCAATTTTGCTATTAATGAAACTTGTATAAATACCTAGTACACCTCATGATATAAAAAATGTATTCCCTCCGTCCCAAGAATACATTCGCCCTTTCCATTTTGGTCCGTCCCAATAATACATTCACCCCCTAAAAATGGAAACAATACACAATATCAATAACCTTAAAATACTACAATATTACAAAAATGACACCTTCTTTTTACACACAATTTAGTCAAAGTCAACTATATCATACACTTTAATCTACTCAATTACCCAAAATACCCCTTCTCTTTCTTACATCACACCACCAAAAAGTTACTTTTCTTAAACTCCGTGCCCAAGAATACGAGAATGTATTCTTGGGACGGAGGGAGTACATAAATAAGTAGAGCGAATGTATAAAATATTTCGTAAAAATACGAGTACAACATAACTACCTACCCCATAAAAATGACAATTTTCCTTGATTCAAGTAGAAAAAAGATACAAGGGAGTATCTCAAAAAGACATGTGACCACCTATTTCAATCTAATTTGAGTTTCATCTTACTATATTTTATTTTTTAAATGAATAATACATTTAGTTGTGAGTGGCAAGATTAACTTCACATACTTTAAAATTTATTTTTATGATAGAAAAAATAATTCAGACCCTGAATTATTAATTTATTTTTTTTCAAGTCTTGAATTAAAAAAATTCATAATTATTTTAATATTATAATATACGGATAAAACATGAATTAAGAAATACTATATGATCCAATCTCAATTTCAATTAAAAACAGTGTAGCGATTGCAAATGACAAAATCCAAATGTAGGATGTAGGATTATGCTTCCCACGTCCATTCTATGATTGCATAAAGCCAGCAGTGCACGTCTTTATCATCCTACTCTATACACACACATCAACACATAAATACACGCACATACGGATCATCTCACAATACGGTATCTTGTCTGTCATTTCACTGTCAAATACCCCACCAAATTTTCTCGCTCTTTCAACTGCGTTATATTTCATTGCGACATTTCATCATTAACTTGCTCTGCACTTTTTCGACCTTAACATATTCCCGAAACATAGAAAAATGTCCATCTCTGAAACCTCATCTTCATCACCCGACCACCACCCTCTCTCTCTCCCTCCCCAGAGAATTCAACTCGTGTCCAAATCTGTATCCGAGAAGCTTCTGTCCAAATTCTACGACGTGTCGGAATTCAACTTCGATTACACGCAGAGTGGACTCTGGTCTCCCCCTGTTCAAAGAAGCGTGTTTCTCAATTCCCCCGGAGAGATTTCCACGCAACGCGACATGGCTTTGAAGCTTAAAAGCGCGCTTGAATTGCATTCCAGAAGAAGATCTCGTCTCTCCTTTAATGTACGTATATATAAACAAATATTTATTTATTTGTTTATTTATTTTTATGATTTTTTTAATTTTTGCTTACATTATTCACGCAGGGTTGCTTGTGTTCTCCAAAGAGATTCTGACAGAGATGAAATTTGAGGCTTGGAAATTAATGCCATAGTTGTAATTGTATAAAAAAATTCAGGTTTTTTACCCTTTTCATTTATTTATTACTATTAGTTTTATTTCCCATTTTATTTGTCAAATGCTAGTGAAGATTTGCTGATTAATAGAAATACAAATATTGCAAAATGTATATTGTTCTGCCAAATATTATTAGTTAATTTTTTTTTTGTAACTAATTATTTCTCAGTGACCCCAAAATATAAATATTTTTTCTTTTCTTTTTCAATATATGAAATCTATAAAATAAAGTTTAAATAGATAGAAATGAATAGAATAATTTCTACATACGGAGAATGTATTCTTTATTGCATGAGTCTATATTTACAAGAATATTTTTGTTATGAGTTGTTAGTTCAATAATGTTGCTCATGATTTAATCTCTTTTATTTTTTCATATGATAATACAAAACAAAATTACAATTATAAATACGTAATCTTGATAGGGAAATTAACTTGTAGCACAATTCCTATTGCTGTTAAAAGTAGAAATTATTATGCTATTATTACAATAAGTTCCAATATTAAGGATCACAAGTCTAAATTAATACTCCATCCATCCCACACTTATGTTCACACTTTCCGTTTTCGTCCGTCTCACACTTATCTTCACCACCCAAAAAAGAAAACTTCACATTAACCAACAACCTCAAAAGTTATCTTAATTTCAAAAATATCACTCTCAGCTAACACACATAACATACTTTATAATTTATTTATTACCTAAAAATACCACAATACCCCTAAAAAGTCAATAAAGTTGATCAAAAAATAACTTTTCTTAAACTACGTATCTACAGTGTCGGTGAACTTAACTATGAAACGGACGAAGTATTATTAAAAATTTATAAAATGAGTCAAAGAAATTTCGAAAGTTTCTATTAGGTAGGTGAAACACTACTGTTTATACTGTCCAATCAGGGAGAGTCCTGAAATTTTAATTATGTGACGAGACATAACGAAGAATGCAAATAATAATTAATGTAGAATTTAAATTATATGGGTTAGAAAATAAAATTTTGAACTTTATAATTTCAATTCTGATTTGGTACGAGGTCATATTAATACATACATTGGGACTTCCTGTTTCAATGTTTCTATCCTTTCCTAATTCCATTAATAGACACTGCAATTTAATATCATAAATTTGTCTTTCAAAAGATTATACAACATATCTTTTAATAAATATTTATTGTTGGATATAATTCATCCAATAAAATAGAGTATAATAATACAAATATACAATCTCCCGACAATTTAAGAGTACCGTACAATATGCGGAGCCAACGACCAATAATAATTCAATAATGCCTACTCAACTACAACCGCTACCTAAATACCAATTGTCAAATTATTTCATACTACTCCCTATGTCACTGTCTCGTTTCAATATTTACATTAATTTTTTGCACGTTGATTAAAGAGTATAATATTTTAATAGATAGTGAGTGAAAAGATATAATATTTAATATAAAGTAGGTAAGTGTATTAGTGTTGGATATATGGGCCATGGTGATATATTAATTGTTTTAGGTGGGTCCCATATTCCAAAAAATGAAAC
Source organism: Pogostemon cablin (assembly GCA_023678885.1). Lineage (NCBI taxonomy): Eukaryota > Viridiplantae > Streptophyta > Magnoliopsida > Lamiales > Lamiaceae > Pogostemon > Pogostemon cablin. The sequence continues at coordinate 2,768,207 of CM042973.1, forward strand.
GTAAACATTTAAATGAGACGCTCAAAATAGAAATATGTAAATATTGAAATGTAATGGAGGGAGTATATCACATTGCACCACAGTGATTTACTCACTCCTGCCAAAAAAAATAAAAAATAAAATAATACTCCCTCCCTCCCGGACTTAAGTTCACCGGTACTGTAGATACGGAGTTTAAGAAAAGTTACTTTTTGACCAACTTTATTGACTTTTTAGGGGTATTGTGGTATTTTTAGGTAATAAATAAATTATAAAGTATGTTATGTGTGTTAAGTAAGAGTGATATTTTGAAATTAAGATAATTTTTGAGGTTGTTGGTTGATGTGAAGTTTTCTTTTTTGGCTGGTGAATATAAGTGTGGGACGGAGGGAGTATTTCGCATAAAAAATGCAAGAAAATATAGTTCTTTGTATGTATACAGTAAGAAAAAATAAGGTACTTAATAAAATAATAAATTTATTGGAATATAAATAAAAAATAAATATTAATGTTGGAATGTACACAAAAAGTAAGTATCAAAATGTATTTTTACAATTTTTTTAATTATAATTATCATTGGTACATAACGAAATTTTAAAACAAAGTTCAAAGAACAATGAAATTAAAAAAAAATGATAAGAACAACAATAATAAGTTAGAGTAATATATCACTAATAATGAAATAGTAAATAATATAATTTCAACTTAAAGAAAAAAAATGTAAAATAAAAAATTGTAATTTGAAATGTTAAAAAAATTATAAAAATAAAACACAAACACTTATATAAACCGGGTTTACATATGTATTTCAAATCATGTTACTCTTTAGTACATAAAAAGTTGCTCTTTAGACACATAAATTGTTAGTCTTCTAATTTAAAAAAAATATTACTCTTCAAATTTTTATAAACCCTAATTTATCGATTACTTTTTAGTACATGAAAAATTATTTTTTTAGACATGAATTATTATTCTTTTATAGTATAAAAATTATTACTCTTCAAAGAGTAATTTTTTATATAATGAAAAGTAATTTTAAAAAATAGAGTTTACATATAAACTCTGTTTACATGAGACTCACATAAAATAAAAGTACATGAATAAATGGAAGAGAAAAGAAAAATAAATATTATCTCATACTAGTAGTTAATTGGGGAGAGAATAAAAAATTAATATAAATAAAAAATAATTAAATAGATTCAAAATGAAAAAGGAAAAAAATCAAATAAATAAAAAAAAAACACAGGAGGGGGAGGAAAACCTACTAAGGCCAACATTGTCTCATTGTCATACTTCTATGTAATACTCTCTCCTTCCTCAAAATCATTGTATCATGAATATCGAGAAAATATTACTTTTTGATTAACTTTATTAATTTTTGGGATAACTTAGTATTTTTAGATAATAATTAAAATATAAAGTATGTTATGTGTGGAAAGAAGGAATGATATTTTTGAAATAATATTGTATATTTTTGAAGTTTTAGAATAGAAAGATGTTTCATTTTTTTGCTATGAACGATTATGTGTAACGAATGAGAAAATAGTAAACAATCTTTAGGCACGGAGGGTGTATGTTTGATTAATATTTTCCAAGGTAGCATGTGCCCCCAATCCTATACTAGCTCTGCTTATGATGATTGGTATTATTGAATTTGTAAATAAAGTGTAATAGGGAGATTAGTTGTTTTGAACTTTTTTTACTATTTTAAAAATCTGAATTTTTTTTAGACGAATGAAAATGAAAAAAATGATTTTTTTTTTTTAAAATCGATGGATGGAGTATACCTTAATCTACACATAAAAGGAAAACATATACTGAGAAAAATATATTAACAAATTCTTGTGAGAATTAATCTCCTTGGGGAATGATTTTCGAGGAAAATATTTGTATGAATCGGGTTCACACGTAAACTTATTTTAAATATTATTTTTTATTACATGAAAAATTAATATTTATAGAGATAAATTATTACTTTTCTAAATGAAAAATATTACTCTTTAAAAATGTTTACAACCTGATTTATCGATTATTCTTTAGTACATGAAAATTACTCCTCTCTTGTCATTCTAATGATTACACATTTCTAATTTGGGTGTCTCATCCAATGATTACATTTCTCTTTTGGTATATGTGACCCACACAAATCAATCAAAATATCTCAATGGGACACACCTATAACACTAATACAACTACCCAATATACATTAATTATTATTTCTCTTACCTCAATACACATTAAAATAAAATATTTCTCAATCTTCGTACAAAAAGCAAAGTAACTAGGGATGTAATCGAACCGAGCCGAACCGAATACTACTAGGTTTGAGGATCGTTTGTTAAGGCGAACTCGACAAGAAAAAAATTGAACTCGAGCTCGAACTCAAACTGTTTGTTAAGGCTCACGAACGTGTTCACGAACACATAAAGTAACTTGTTAATGGATATTTTTTCATGAACATTTAAATAATTTTGTACTTGATATTAAAAGAATGTTTCGTTTATAAACATTTAATGTTATTCATAATATTAAATAAACAAACTAACAAAATATAATAATAAACGGTGAAAAAATATTTAAATAATCACTTAAGTTATTATCATATTTATGTGGTTTAATACAAAATATTTAATTATTGAATATAAATAAATAAATAATAATGTATAATACTAAAGAATAATTATAAAATTTACGAACGCGTTTGCGAGCCATTAACGAGCCCATAAACGAATATGTTTGCGAGCTTTCGAGTCGAACACTCTTAGGCTTAAGTTTGGTTTGATATACTATTCGAACTCAAAATTCAAGTTTGGTTTGGCTCGTTAAGGTTAACGAATGAGTTCGAACGAACATTTTATGAAACCGAAACTCAAATAGTTCGCGAACAATTTGGTTTGCTTACATCCCTAAAAGTAACTACTAAGACGAGACGGATGGATGGAGTACTCTGTGATAAACTAATACTACTCTTCAAATAGTAATTTTTTATGTAATTTTGTAAAAATAGAATTACCTGTGAACTTGTTTAACGCTAAACTCATTACTATTTAAGATATCAAATATTATTTTTTAAAATACTTATAATTACTCTACGGTTCACTAACATAGTAATATTACTCTCTACAATGAGGAGTGACTAATCCTCAATTATACTAAAGAGTAATTAACCACAATTCCACCTAATTTTTGTGTTGGATTAATGGTCAATATTGACCAAACTTTTCAACTCGAATGATTATTGTGCTTGTAATCAAACTTTTCAGTTCAAATGATTTCTCCAAAAGATGCTCGACAAAGAGCAAATCGTGGATTATCAATTTGATTAACTTAAAGCTTATTTCTTGCAATCAGAAAATAAGTTCAACTAAATTATAAGAAAGAATCCAAAACTGGAAAATGGATGAAAGTGAGAACAATTTGCATTAAATCAAATGTACAAACTTAAAGATGTGGTATTCTGAAATGCAGCAGAATTTGTGTATGGCATTGCAGAAACCAGAAAAATGGAATAATAATACAGATCAGTACTGCTCTGCTCCATCAACATATATATACGTATAATGTACGTATGTTCAAATTTGAACCACTCAAACCCACCCACCCACCCCATCTCAGAAACTGTATCAAAATTGTCATAAAATTCAAACTTTGGCAGGCTTTCAGTAGTCAGTATTAATTCTTGGTTGCGGCGCTGCCTGCAAAATTTGGCAGTCTCTTTTGTATTTTCAGACCAACAAATTTTCTTGTCGGGTCACCAGATTTATTTCGACCCGGTTGTTGGTATATCATGGTCCGAAAAGATCCATTGCAGTTAGGGATGTTAAACGGGATGGACCTGAACCTACAGGGCCAGATCTATAGGGCTACGGGCTAAACGGGCCACGGGTTAAGCGGTTCATGTTAAACGGGTCGTCATTTATGCGAACCTAACCCTAACCCTAGCGGGCCTCGGGCTAAACGGGCCACTAACGGGTCAGTGAATAAAAAAATAAATAAATAGTATTAATTTAATTTGAAACATAATTAAACATTAAAAATACATCAAATGTTGTTCTAACATTAATAATGAACTATAAATTTATAAGTTTATACGTAAAAAATAAAAAAGAATTTTAGAATTCCAAATACGTTAATATTATTAATGAATTAAGATAGTTTATTTTCAATATTACTTTTTAAAATGTCTCACAAACTTTATTCTTAAATTATTTTATTTTAAAATGGCAAACCAGCAAAAATATAGTAAGTTAGAGAGTATTAAATTACTATTAGATATAATTATCAATAGAAATTATTTATTAACATAAAAAATTATTATTAATTTTAATAATTTAAGTATATTATTAATTAATTTTTTATTATAAAAAATTTAATCGGACTGAACGGGCCAGCCCTATTAACCTACGGGCTAGCCCTATAGGGCCACGGGCTAATCGGTTCAGGCCAAAAAGGACCTGATTTAAATGGGTCACTACTTATACAAACCTAAACCTACATTTTTTCGGGTTAAATGGGCCGGACCTACGATCCCGGACCATATTAACATCTCTAATTGCAGTTGGTTCCATAATGGTCAATCGCTCCAACGTTTCACCGTTCCTATCTTTAGGATAGTTGATGGATATATGCTCAATTAATGAAGAGCAATACTCCAATTCATAATCCACTATTTGATGGGTCGACCATAACTATGGACCTTATGGTGGAAAGGAGTGTAAAAGAGTCGGATTGAACATTTGAACTTTTCACATATTGACTGATGAGCATCGTTTTTTAAACAGAATACGGGCTCAAGCTCGTTTAAAATTTTAAAAATCCGATCTTGGCTCAAGCTCGTTTATTAAAGTTTGATTTTATTCACATACACAGTTTATAAACATGTCCGTGAATACCTATATAACAAAAGGATATATGCTCAATTATAAAAGGCAATATTCGATATTCCAATTTGTAATCCACTAATTAATGGCTCCATCAATGACTTTGTGGTAGGGTTGTAAATGAATCAAATAATTCGAATTCGATTCGGCATTCAAATTCGAATATTAGTATTCGAATTCAAAAAATTTGAATTCGAATAAATATTTTAATTCAAATAATATTCGAATCAAATATGATTTATAAGATATTCGATTCGAATATTCGTGAATATATTCGAATATTAATATATAATATATATTAATTGTATATTATTAATATTAAATAATTATATATTTATATATATTAAATATAATATTTTTTTATAAATATAAATAAATATGTATATTATCTAATTTATTACTATCTTAAAATAAAGAGGAAAAAAAATACTCCCTCCGTCCCGGAAAAGTTTGCGTCCCTTTTCGGCACAGAGATTAAGAAAGTGATAACTTTTAGGGGTATAATGGTATTTTTATGCAATAAATAAATGATAAAGTATGTTAGGTAGAGATGATTTTTTTGTAAATAAAGTGTATGAAGAAGGATGATTGTTTTTTACTTTTTGCTTTTTTTGAAATGTGCAAACTTTTGTAGGACAGCCCAAAATGGAAAGTGTGACATCTGAAAGGAGACGGAGGGAGTATTATTTAAAAAAAATGAATTTACAATTTCGAATCGAATTCGAATTCAAATATTCAATTTCAAATGTTCAAATTTGAATATTTGAATATATTCGAATAGTTCGTTTATTACTTTCGAATCGAATACGAATCCGATTTCGAATTCGATTATAATCGAATTCGAATTCGAATATTCGAATATTTAATTAAATACCATTCAAATACCTTAGTATTCGATTCGATTCGTTTACAACCCTACTTTGTGGTGTGCCCTGTGTTTGCTTATTTTTGTAGCACTCACGAGCAAGAATACTCGATCGTTGTAGTAGTATATCCCAAGAAAAATTATCAATCCACAAAGGAGTTATGTTCGGACTAGCAAAATACGTGAGCTCATGTTCATGTTGTTTTTGTAAAGATGATCGGGGGTTATGAGATGATTTACCACTTAAACAAGTAGCAAGTAAATAAAAATAGCGAATAAGAGAAATGACAAGTAAAGATGAATAACAAGTAAAGGAAATTGGTGCTAAAGTTCAAGTATGAAAAACATGGGATTAGAAACATCCAAGCACACTCGATTCATATTATCATGCAAAAGGAATTCAACTCAATTGATGTAGATTAAGGGTGATCACGATTGTATCCTAAGCTCCCTTTCGGGTTACAAAGGTTGTTGATCCATTTTACACTCCCAAAAGCACTTAAGATCAAAGCCCAACATTAACCCCTTCCATCTAGGTACTAGTTAGATTAAACTCTCCCTTTTTGTGTAATAAGGCCAACGAATGGATTGGTTTCCTTCATTGAATTCAAATATCCTTTCGGTCAAACCCAAACTCAATGTCTATTCATGCCTTCCTAATACTATAGAGGGTCGTTTCCGTCTCACTCCAAGCAATACATACATGAACATCATGATAGCATTTAATTACCACAAATAATCCATTGATCAACAATCCATTAAACCAATAAACATTCATGAATAACAAACCATGCCATCACAACATCAAGATAATTAAACTCCATGAATAGAAATCAACATCAATTAAATCAAAAACTAATTTAATCCTCATGATAATATAAATCTAATATGCTCTTCATGCTCCTAATCCCACTAGAGGGATTAGCCTAACATGATAAGGGTAACAAAACAAATAAATGATTCATTACAAATACCCATAGTCTTAGATCTAAAGAAATACAAAATGAATGGATTCTTCCCTATCAATTTCTTGAAGAGAATCTTCTATTCTTCTTGATCTCCACCTCTAGCTCTTGATTTTGAAGTCTTTAGCACCAAAATGGAAGATTTGATGGGTGGATGAAGATGAAGGTGGAAAATGGAAGAAATGGTGTGTGAGGTGTGTGTAGAAGGGTTGGAAATTGGATCTCCCTGCAATTGTTGAATAAAGGGGTATTTATACCCCTATGGAGGCTTCTAGAAGGATCTGGAAATTTCAACAGGAAAATACACGACACGAGTCGTGCTCTGCAACACGGCCACGAGGTGGCCGTCTTGTGTCTTCTGATGCTGCCGCACGGCCTCTCCTTACAGGGTCGTGTTACGCAACACGGCTCGTGTGCTGCAACACGAGTCGTGTGTTGTAACACGGGCACAGGGTGGTTGTGTTGGCTCTTCTGATGTTGGCATACGGCCACTTCTTACAGGGCCGTGTTGGCTACACGGCCCGTGTTGATGCTGGCTCCTGTATTTCTTCACTGTTTTGGCTCGTTCTCCCTCGTTTCAACTCCGAATTGAGATCCGCTTTTTCCTACATATTTCTTATCATGTTTAGCATCAAATAAAAAGTGAAAATCTTAAGTTTAAGCTCATTCACACACATTTCAATAAAAACACAAAATACCACCAATTAATACACAAATACGGATAAAATAATACGAAAAACACATATAAAAAGACACTAAAATCTAGGTGAAAATAGCTCTAATCAACCCCCCAAACTTAAGGTGTTGCTCGTCCCCGAGCAACGAAAATGACAAACCAAAAGGAGAAATTTTCACCTAGAAAAAGACTAAACGAACATAAGCAATAACAAATCGTTAGCAATAATAACAACAAACTATGCTAAGTCATCCTACAACATTAAAATCATGACATGAGAAATTAACAAGTTCAATCAAAAGAGAATAAAGTGTAATATAGTTCCTATAAGTCCAAGTATCACAATGGATATTGATGTCTCTCAACACTCTTTTGAAATAGGGTAAATCACACTCATTAATCAATTGGCTTGACTCGCTATAAGCTTGCTCGCGGACTATATTCACAAACCACCAAAGTTTCAATTAATGATCAAAAAGGTCTTTAATTAGGATGTAATGATAGGCTCTTTGGTATGGTAGGGAAGATATGGATAATAGTGACTCAACAAGTGTAAGTAATCAAAGAGATGGCCAATTTCCTCAATTTCTCCACTTTTCTTTCTTCCTTTCTTATCTTTACAATCTCAAGCACTATTCATTAACTTTCCTTGGATTGAGCTTCTTTTGATGCATGCTTCCTATCTTTAAATTTTGTTTACTTGAGCATTTTGATGTTGCTTTACTCTTTCTCTTGCTTTGAGGTTGCATGTCCATTTCTTACTTTTGCTCTTTTCATCATTTTTCTTGCTTGTTTACCATTCCCTTTTCTTCTTATGCTAATCAATCAATCCTTTCTAGCTACCATCTCCTCAATCACCCACACAAAGGTATATATAAGCTTGAATGGGTAACTAAGGCTTGTAATGTGCTAAATTCACAAGAAATAGGCTTATAGGCTCAAAATGATTAACTAAGGATGATGTTCATGGTAGGGAACATATATGGCAATGACTGTAATAACAAGGATGACCTTAGATCATTTCACCAATCTCCACTAATCGGGCTCGTTCCTATAGTCCTTGAGCAAGTTCTAACTTATCAAACACAACCGATCCACTCATGAAGAAATACCATGTATGCATGGTTGAGGCTCAAATGCTCACAAGCTTGTACTCGGACCTTAATGAACTTATTACACCACATTCATCTCAAAATTGAACAAGTTAAGTAAAACATGTCACAATTTGAAAGTGTAGAGATTCTTAATCATAATTTGTCATCACTTATCACCACAACCTATCATCACTCACGTTCAAAAATGACTCACGACATCCCTAAACAAACCACCAAACATCCCAAGGCAAGAATGAAAATACACACAACATACAAAAAAGGACTCAACAAACAAGACACAACAAAAACACAAAACATGCAAAAACACAAAATACCATCATCCATAAGAAAATTAAGCACACATTCATCCCAACCTTTATTGAAAAGGAAATCCTAAGTTACGAAAGTAAACCTCCCACAAACATAACAAATGAAGTAGCATGCTAGTCACAACAATCCAAATCAAACTCAATTCATTTCAAGTAGTAAAATGATAAGGTGTAGAGTACTCCCCCGATAGGCATTTGGTAAGGAAAGCGTTAGCTTCAAGCTCCATCATGCTTCCAATACCTCTCATTCATGCTCAAACACTCAACAAACACCATTATTTCAACAATTTCATTATAAATATGGACTTTCATGCACTTCAACACCACCAATCATACCAAAATCAACCCAAACTCATGAGAAAAATTTTAAAATTTGTCCAATTTTACAAGAATCATACTCAAGTGGTGAGTCACACCACACACTCTCCCCCCAAACTTAAATCGAAACAAGAGTTGAGACTTAAGTTTGCAAAAAGTGGCGAGACTTACCCTTGTAGTTTCCATTGATGATCTTCTTGTTGAGAACCATACGCATCCAAACGACTCAAGCTATGTCCACCACGCACTAGCACCCCCCAAACTTAACTCGAGACAAGAGTCACGAATTAAGTTTGCAACAAATGGTGGAACATGTCAACTTGAATCCATGAAGCATTTCTCTTTTCTTCAATGAGCATTTTTCTCCATGAGCACAATCAACCTACAAGGCCAAAACAAACAAGCAACAAAAGATAAAAAGAATGGGTTGCCTCCCATTTAGCGCTAAGTTTAACGTCTTCAAGCCGGACGAATTTAAGCTCTTAACAGTCGGAAAAATCCAAGACCCCATCGGGCCTCATCTTCACTTTAAACATCTCTTTAACAACCTTTTTATCCACACTTCGTGCTCCTTTAACACTTGAGCTCACTTCGTTTCCTCTTTTCCTCACATTCTTAAATCCCGGAGGCCCTTTATCAATCTTCAAATCAACATGTGGATCTCTCCCAAGCGTATTTCTTTTTGAAGAAACATTTCCTGCAATTTCAAGCATAAAGTTAGTTAATTCTTCATCTTTTAAAATCGCACTTACCACTTCATCTCGAATATCCGGAGGCTTAATGGGTGGCTTCAAATGAAGATTTTCTCCTTTTAAATTCTTGCTTGATAACACCAATTCTCTTTCATGTGATCGGAGTGTGAGTTCCTTCTTATCCATGTCAAATTTTGCTTTTGCGGTTGCCAAAAACGGCCTTCCAAAAATTAATGGGATTAAAGGATCCGCTTGCTTCTCAACTATCATAAAATCCCCCGGAAATACAAAATTCTCTATTCTCACAAGCATATCCTCCACAACTCCATGGGGCTTTATCATTGAACCATCCATTATTCCGATTTCCACATCCGTTTCCTTTAACCTCCCAATGCCAAGTTTTTCAAAAATCTCCAAAGGCATTACATTAATGCTTGAACCAAGATCACATATAGCATTAAAATGTTCCCCCTTTCCAATTGTACAAGTAAGAATGAATTTACCGGGGTCTTCTACCTTCAATGAAGCATCAACCTCAACAATGTCATGATCTTGTTTCAACATTATCTCTCCATCACACGCACTTTCATCCTCCAACAAAAACAAGAATTCATCAATTATCGTCTCTTCATCCAAAGACAACTCTTCATCAATGATAATCTTCTCCTCAATTTTTGACACCACTTCATCACAAACTACTTCTTCAACCTTAGAAACAATATTTGTTGTTTCCACCAACCCTTTCTCCACCTTACTTTCCATGTTGCACACGGTAACATACAAACATTGCTCCTTAGGATTAGTTACCGTAGTAGAGGGGAGCTTTCCTTGTTGGTGTTGAGATCCAACGGAGGAAGCAATTTGTCCCATTTGATGTTCAAAAGCTCTCATCCTATTGTCGGACTTCTTCTCATTTTCCTCCATTCTAGCCTCCATCTTTTTCATGAATGCTAGCAATGTCTCTTCCACCGATGCTTTACCCTCTCCATTCGATGGTTTGGCACTTGGATCGAATCCCGGAGGAAATGACACGGCGGCTTGAGGATTAGAGTAAGAAAGATTTTCATGCTTCCTTGGAGCTTGATAATTTCCACTAGATTGATTGAAATTGCTTCCCCGTGCTTGTCCTTGATATCCTCCTTGAAAGTTACCTTGGTTAGAAGGATAATTATCTTGGAAATTCCCTTGGTAATTTCTCCTATCTAAGTAGGCAACATCCTCTATACTTTGTATAACATGGCTCTCATCATTCACAATAGCACTTGTGCTACCCCCTTGACTTACTCCTTGAGTGATCAAATTCAATTGCTTTGTTAAAGCTTGAATGCTCTCATTGAATTCTTTCATTCCTTCATTCTTAAACACATCACTTTTCACCTTGTTCACACTCTCCACTAGAGCAACCTTTCCGTATGCATAACCTCCCAAAATTCTCTCGGATGGCCATTGATAAGCATTCATTGCAATATCTTCAAAAATTTTCATAGCTTTCATCACATCCACTCCGAATATAGATCTTCCTGATGAGTCATCTACATGCATCCGATGTTGTTGGCTCAATCCTTGATAGAAGAAAGCCACTTGTTGATTCTCATGAAAGTCATGTTGAGGGCACTTTCTTAGCATCTCCTTGTAGCATTCCCATGCTTCATAAAAGCTTTCATCCGGAAGTTGCTTAAACTGAGTGATAAGGCTCTTCAATTGGAGTGTCTTTGAAGGAGGAAAGTATTTATTTAGGAACCTTTGCTCAAGATCTTCCCATGTGTTACAACTTCCCAAAGGAATTGTATTGTACCATGCTTTAGCCTTGTCTCTTAAAGAAAAAGAGAACAACCTCATTCGAATAGCATCCTCCGACACTCCCTTCATCTTGACGGTATTTGCAACCTCCAAGAAAGTAGATAGATGAGTGTTCGGGTCTTCAAGAGGACCTCCCCCAAACTGATTTGCTTTGACCATGTTGATCAATCCGGTCTTAATTTCATAATCATTGGCTTGAACTGGCGGAACCATATTATGCACGGCTCTCGGTTGGAAGTAATCCCGAATTGCTCTAGGCCTTGGCAACTCTTGTTGTTGGAGTATCCTTTGAGCTTCTTGATTGGCAAGCACTTGCATATACTCTTGGTTTTGAGCAATGAAGTTTCTAAACATCTCCATTTGGTCCTCTTGCACTCCTTCTTGTACCCCCCTTTGATCTTGTAATGGATCTTGGGGTAAATTATGATTGACATGATCTCCATGTTGATTTTCCATCTTTTCTTTTCTCGCTTTACGCCTCTCTCGCTTCCTTTGTCGTGCGGTCCTTTCAATCTCCAAATTCAAAGGAATGATCGATTGATTTCCCTTTGATCTTGTGATCATAAAACACCTACGAAAATTCAAAGAGTGAGACCACAAACAACAATAATAAACAAAGTAAAAATAAAATAAAAAGTATCTTTATCAAGAACAACTAAAATAATAACACAGTACTAGACTAGTTCGTCAAACTCCCCTTTGGCAACGGCGCCATTTTCTTGTTTGCTTATTTTTGTAGCACTCACGAGCAAGAATACTCGATCGTTGTAGTAGTATATTCCAAGAAAAATTATCAATCCACAAAGGAGTTATGTTCGGACTAGCAAAATACGTGAGCTCATGTTCATGTTGTTTTTGTAAAGATGATCGGGGGTTATGAGATGATTTACCACTTAAACAAGTAGCAAGTAAATAAAAATAGCGAATAAGAGAAATGACAAGTAAAGATGAATAACAAGTAAAGGAAATTGGTGCTAAAGTTCAAGTATGAAAAATATGGGATTAGAAACATCCAAGCACACTCGATTCATATTATCATGCAAAAGGAATTCAACTCAATTGATGTAGATTAAGGGTGATCACGATTGTATCCTAAGCTCCCTTTCGGGTTACAAAGGTTGTTGATCCATTTTACACTCCCAAAAGCACTTAAGATCAAAGCCCAACATTAACCCCTTCCATCTAGGTACTAGTTAGATTAAACTCTCCCTTTTTGTGTACTAAGGCCAACGAATGGATTGGTTTCCTTCATTGAATTCAAATATCCTTTCGGTCAAACCCAAACTCAATGTCTATTCATGCCTTCCTAATACTATAGAGGGTCGTTTCCGTCTCACTCCAAGCAATACATACATGAACATCATGATAGCATTTAATTACCACAAATAATCCATTGATCAACAATCCATTAAACCAATAAACATTCATGAATAACAAACCATGCCATCACAACATCAAGATAATTAAACTCCATGAATAGAAATCAACATCAATTAAATCAAAAACTAATTTAATCCTCATGATAATATAAATCTAATATGCTCTTCATGCTCCTAATCCCACTAGAGGGATTAGCCTAACATGATAAGGGTAACAAAACAAATAAATGATTCATTACAAATACCCATAGTCTTAGATCTAAAGAAATACAAAATGAATGGATTCTTCCCTATCAATTTCTTGAAGAGAATCTTCTATTCTTCTTGATCTCCACCTCTAGCTCTTGATTTTGAAGTCTTTAGCACCAAAATGGAAGATTTGATGGGTGGATGAAGATGAAGGTGGAAAATGGAAGAAATGGTGTGTGAGGTGTGTGTAGAAGGGTTGGAAATTGGATCTCCCTGCAATTGTTGAATAAAGGGGTATTTATACCCCTATGGAGGCTTCTAGAAGGATCTGGAAATTTCAACAGGAAAATACACGACACGAGTCGTGCTCTGCAACACGGCCACGAGGTGGCCGTGTTGTGTCTTCTGATGCTACCGCACGGCCTCTCCTTACAGGGCCGTGTTACGCAACACGGCTCGTGTGCTGCAACACGAGTCGTGTGTTGTAACACGGGCACAGGGTGGTTGTGTTGGCTCTTCTGATGTTGGCACACGGCCACTTCTTACAGGGCCGTGTTGGCTACACGGCCCGTGTTGATGCTGGCTCCTGTATTTCTTCACTGTTTTGGCTCGTTCTCCCTCGTTTCAACTCCGAATTGAGATCCGCTTTTTCCTACATATTTCTTATCATGTTTAGCATCAAATAAAAAGTGAAAATCTTAAGTTTAAGCTCATTCACACACATTTCAATAAAAACACAAAACACCACCAATTAATACACAAATACGGATAAAATAATACGAAAAACACATATAAAAAGACACTAAAATCTAGGTGAAAATAGCTCTAATCACCCTGCTTGTCTGACCACTTTTTTTTAGGGTGATTTGCTAAAGAACCCATTCAGATTTAATAAATTTCTTTTGTGCTCATATTTTAAAGGTAAGTTTAAAAATAATGAAAAATCCTTAACTCGATATCTACAAATATTAATTTTTTAAAAAATTATTATCAAATCGAGTTTTTTACTTGACTTGAAACATATACTTTGACTCGATTGTGATTTAACGAGAGTTCGTTGAAAAATTAATCCACTGCCAATAAATAATGAGAGTTCATTGAAAAATTAATATGAATTGCTTCATTAAATGTTGGCAGCAGTAGTCGATTGACTCCAAATCCATTTGATAAAATATATGCAACTAGCTAGGAATCTCACATAAACAAAAAGAAAAGACAAATGAAAAGTTTGGTTAATTTAAAAAAGATGGATTTCATAATATTAGCTTGTAGCTGAAATCTGGTTGTTGAGGGAAGAAATATGAGATGAGAGGGGATGGCTTTTGAGGCCTTGTGTTGTCCTCGCCGGACTTCAAAAGTCATCTCGTATTTCACTTGTATCCCCACGCACTCTGACATCTGCACAAACTGGAGTGGAGTCGACGCCGAAACTTGTCCGATTCTTGCAAGATTTCAAAGATGGGAGATTTGGAAGGTGAGATTAGGGAGGCGGCACGTGAGCTGGAGGATGTGGTTGATTCCCATGTTTCTGATCTGATTCTTGGATCTGAAAACAGGGTTCTATTGCTGGACTTGCAGGGGGTAAGACATGATTTTGATGAGTTTATAGAAAAGATGAAAAAAATAGAGAGGGTATACAACCCATGGTTTTATGAAGAGCAAGAGATAGATCATATCTTTGGATCAACATCTGATGGACATGTGATCACCAGGGCAAGATTTGTGAGTTGGTTTGCAGACAAAGCAGCTTCAGTATTCATGGGAGTGAAGGAGTACATCCAAGATTTACAGAATTATCAGTTGTGGCCTGAAGATGATGATGGAAAGGAATATGCTCTTCTGTTAACAAGTGATTTTAATGAAAATGAAGATGATGAGAAGGATAATGATTTCCATGTGAGAGTAAAAGATGGGCTTACAAGATGGTGGATGGACAGAGTGTGCTCTATCTCTGCAATGGATGAAGAGTACATTCAAGAGATAGAGCAACCCTTAGCAGAAGTAGATGAAGTTGGTGTAAACATGGTGGGATTAGTAGATCTATTTTGCAAGATAAGAAATGAATTTCTTCAAGGATTGTATCCATACTGTTGGGCCCTTTTGGGTTATGGCCCAAATGATGGTCTTCTTTCCTAAGTATTGGGCTCATTCCAATTAATTGGAAGAGGGCCCATAGCCTTACACTTTTGATCCCATTTAATCACCCATTTGTGACCCTAACGGGTAGAATGTGGATTTGAATTCTTGTGTGAGTTCAACGGGAATCTGAGCACTGTGGAGTTCATCCCTCGACTACCTTCTCCGGTGTAGACGACGAACACGAACGACGATGACGACCGCATCCGCCTAACAGTACGTTCTACTCAGCAGCTTCGGGAGACGGACGGACGACGAAACCCGCTCTGATACCACTGTATTTTTTCCGTTCAAAGTGTGTTCTGCTCAACTTTAAATACCCATGGCTTCGTCTTTGATTAGAGCTATTTTCACCTATATTTTAGTGTCTTTTTATATGTATTTTCGTATTATTTTATCCGTATTTTATATGTTATTTGGTTGTGTTTTGTATTCTTGTTGAAATGTGTGTGAATGAACTTAAACGTAAGATTTTCACTTTTTATTGGATGCTAAACATGATAAGGAAGGTGTAGGAAAAAGCGGATCTCAATTCGGAGTTGAAACGAGGGAGAACGAGCCAAAATAGTGAAGAAATGCAGGAGCCAGCACCAACACGGGCCGTGTAGCCAACACGGCCCTGTAAGAGTTGGCCGTGTGGCGACATCTAGTCATTCAACACGGGCAACTTCCGATCGTGTCCAGTCGCACGAGTCGAGTCGGGAGCACGAGCCGTGTCGCCAACACGGCCCTGTAAGAAGGTGGTCGTGTGGCGACATCAGAAGATCCAACACGACCACACATGTACCCGTGTTACAACACACGACTCGTGTTGCAGCACACGAGCCGTGTTGCGTAACACGGCCCTGTAAGGCGAGGCCGTGCGGGAGCATCAGAAGACACAACACGGCCACCTCGTGGCCGTGTTGCAGAGCACGACTCGTGCCGGGTATTTTCCTGCAGAAATTTCCAGATCCTTCTAGAAGCCTCCAAAGGGGTATAAATACCCCTTTATTCAACAATTGGCAGAGAATCCGAAAATCCTATCATCTACACACACCTCACACACCATTTCTTCCATTTCCCACCATCATCTTCATCCACCTTCATCCATTTTGATCCATCTTCATCATCTCCATTAATTCTCCATCAAAACTTCATCCCTTCCATTGGGTGTGAGAGATCTTAAGGAATCAAGAGCTAGAGGTGGAGATCAAGAAGAATAGAAGATTCTCTTCAAGAAATTGATAGGGAAGAATCCATTTATTTTGTATTTCTTTAGATCTTAGACTATGGATAATTGTAATGAATCATTTAATTGTTTTGTTACTTTTATCATGTTAGGCTAATCCCTCTAGTGGGATTAGGAATATGAAGAGCATATTAGATTTATATTATCATGTGGATTAAATTGGTTTTTGATTTAATTGATGTTGATTTCTATTCATGAAGTTTAATTGTCTTGATATTGTGATGGCATGGTTTGTTATTCATGAATGTTTATTGGTTTAATGGATTGTTGATCAATGGATTATTTGTGGTAATTAAATGCTATTATGATGTTCATGTATGTATTGCTTGGAGTGAGACGGAAACGACCCTCTATAGTATTAGGAAGGCATGATTAGACATTGAGTTTGGGTTTGACCGAAAGGATATTTGAATTCAATGAGGGGAACCAATCCATTCGTTGGCCTTAGTACACAAAAAGGGAGAGTTTAATCTAACTAGTACCTAGATGGAAGGGGTTAATGTTGGGCTTTGATCTTAAGTGCTTTTGGGAGTCTAAAATGGATCAACAACCTTTGTAACCCGAAAGGGAGCTTAGGATACAATCGTGATCACCCTTAGTCTACATCAATTGAGTTGAATTCCGTTTGCATGATAATATGAATCGAGTGTGCTTGGATGTTTCTAATCCCATGTTTTTTCCATACTTGAACTTAAGCACCCATTTTCTTTACTTGTCATTTATCTTATTTGCTATCTTATTTACTTGCTTCTTGTTTTAGTTGTTATCCAATCTCAAAACCCCCGATCATCTTTACAAAAACAACAATGAACATGAGCTCACGTATTTTGCTAGTACGAAAATAACTCCTTATTGGATTGATAATTTTTTTTGGGATATACTACTACAACGATCGAGTATTCTTGCTCGTGAGTGCTATAAAATTAGGCAAACAAGAAAATGGCGCCGTTGCCAAAGGGGAGTTTGACGGATTAGTCGAGTACTGTGTTATTGTTTTAGTTGTTCTTGATAAGGATTCTTTTTATTTTCTTTTATTTATTATTTGTGTTTGTGGTCTCACTCTTGGCCTTTTCGTAGGTGTTTTATGATCACAAGATCAAAGGGAAATCAATCGATCATTCCTTTGAATTTGGAGATTGAAAGGACCGCACGACAAAGGAAGCGAGAGAGGCGTAAAGCTAGAAAAGAAAAAAATATGGAGAATCAACGGGGAGACAATGTTAATTATGACCCACCCCAAGATCCTTTACAAGATCAAAGGGGGGTACAAGAAGGAGTGCAAGAGAATCAAGCGGAGATAATGAGGAATGTCTTTGCTCAAAATCAAGAGTATATGCAATTGCTTGCCAATCAAGAAGCTCAAAGGATATTTCAACAACAAGAGTTGCCAAGGCCTAGAGCAATTCGGGATTACTTCCAACCGAGAGCCGTACACAACATGGTTCCTCCGGTTCAAGCCAACAATTTAGAAATCAAGACCGGATTGATCAACATGGTCAAAGAAAATCAGTTTGGGGGAGGTCCTCTTGAGGATCCAAACATGCATCTAGCTAGTTTCTTGGAGGTTGCAAATACCATTAAGATGAATGGAGTATCGGAAGATGCTATTCGGATGAGGTTGTTCTCTTTCTCTTTAAGAGACAAGGCTAAGGCATGGTATAATGCAATTCCTTTGGGAAGTTGTAACACATGGGAAGATCTTGAGCAAAGGTTCCTAAACAAATACTTTCCTCCTTCAAAGACACTCCAATTGAAGAGCCTTATCACTCAGTTTAAGCAACTTCCGGATGAAAGCTTTTATGAGGCATGGGAACGCTACAAAGAGATGCTAAGAAAGTGCCCTCAACATGATTTTCATGAGAATCAACAAGTGGCTTTCTTCTATCAAGGGTTGAGCCAACAACATCGGATGCATGTAGATGCCTCATCCGGAGGATCTATATTTGGAGTGGATGCAATGAAAGCTATGGAAATTTTTGAAGATATTGCAATGAATGCTTATCAATGGCCGTCCGAGAGGATATTGGGAGGTTATGCATACGGAAAGGTGGCTCAAGTGGAAAGTGTGCATAAAGTGAAGAACGATGTGTTTCAAGGCCAAGGCATGAAAGAATTTAATGAAAGCATCAATGCTTTAACTAAGCAATTGAATTTGATCACTCAAGGAGTGAGTCAAGGGGGAAGCACAAGTGCTACTGTGAATGATGAGAGCCATGTTACGCAAAATGTAGAGGATGTTGCCTATTTAGATGGGAGAAATTACCAAGGAAATTTTCAACGTCAAGGGAATTTTCAAGGTAACTATCCTTCTAACCAAGGTAATTATCAAGGAGGATATCAAGGGCAAGCTCGGGTGAGTAATTTCAATCAATCAAGTGGAGGTTATCAAGTGCCAAGGAAGCATGAAAATTTCTCTTACTCTAATCCTCAAGCCGCCGTGTCATTTCCTCCGGGATTCGATCCAAGTGCCAAACCATCGAATGGAGAGGGTAAAGCATCGGTGGAAGAGACATTGCTAGCATTTATGAAAAAGATGGAGGCTAGAATGGAGGAAAATGAGAAGAAGTCCGACAATAGGATGAGAGCTTTTGAACATCAAATGGGACAAATTGCTTCCTCCGTTGGATCTCAGCACCAACAAGGAAAGTTTTCCTCTACCACGGTAACTAATCCTAAGGAGCAATGTTTGTATGTTACCGTGTGCAACATGGAAAGTAAGGTGGAGAACGGGTTGGTGGAAACAACAAACATTGTTTCTAAGGTTGAAGAAGTAGTTTGTGATGAAGTGGTGTCAAAAATGGAGGAGGAGATTATCATTGATGAAGAGTTGTCTTTGGATGACGAGAAGATAATTGATGAATTCTTGTTTTTGTTGGATGAGGAAAGTAAGTGTGATGAAGAGATGATGTTGAAACAAGATCATGACATTGTTGAAGTTGATGCATCATTAAAGGTGGAAGACCCCGGTAAATTCGTTCTTACTTGTAAAATTGGAAATGGGGAACACTTTAATGCTATATGTGATCTTGGTTCAAGCATTAATGTAATGCCTTTGGAGATTTTTGAAAAACTTGGCATTGGGAGGTTAAAGGAAACGGATGTGGAAATCGGAATAATGGATGGTTCAATGATAAAGCCCCATGGAGTTGTGGAGGATATGCTTGTGCAAATAGAGGATTTTGTATTTCCGGTGGATTTTATGATAGTTGAGAAGCAAGCGGATCCTTGGATTCCATTAATTTTTGGAAGGCCATTTTTGGCAACCGCAAAAGCAAAATTTGACATGGATAGGAAGGAACTCACACTCCGATCAAATGAAAGAGAATTGGTGTTATCAAGCAAGAATGAAAAAGGGGAAAATCTTCATGTGAAGCCACCCATTAAGCCTCCGGATATTCGAGATGAAGTGGTAAGTGCAATTTTAAAAGATGAAGAATTAACTAACTTTATGCTTGAAATTGCAGGAAATTTTTCTTCAAAAAGAAATACGCTTGGGGGAGATCCACATGTTGATTTGAAGATTGATAAAGGGCCTCCGGAATTTAGGAATGTGAGAAAAAGAGGAAACGAAGTGAGCTCAAGTGTTAAAGGAGCACGAAGTGTGGATAAAAAGGTTGCTAAGGAGATGTTTAAAGTGAAGATGCGGCCCGATGGGGTCTTGGATTTCTCCGACTGTTAAGAGCTTACATTCGTCCGGCTTGAAGACGTTAAACTTAGCGCTAAATGGGAGGCAACCCATTCTTTTTGTTTTTGTTGTTTGTTTGTTTTGGCCTTGTAGGTTGATTGTGCTCATGGAGAAAAATGCACATTGAAGAAAAGAGAAATGCTTCATGGATTCAAGTTGATATGTTCCAACATTTGTTGCAAACTTAACTCGTGACTCGTGTCTCGAGTTAAGTTTGGGGGGTGATAGTGCGTGGTGGACATCGCTTGAGTCGTGTGGATGCAGTTACTTCTCAACAAGAAGATCATCAATGGAAACTACAAGGGTAAGTCTCACCACTTTTTGCAAACTTAAGTCTTCACTCTTGTTTCGATTTAAGTTTGGGGGGAGAGTGTGTGGTGTGACTCACCACTTGAGTATGATTCTTGTAAAATTTGGGTAAATTTTAAAATTTTTCTCTCATGAGTATTGGTTTGATTTTGGCATGATTGGTGGTGTTGAAGTGCATGATAGTCCATATTTATAATGAAATTGTTGAAATAATGGTGTTTGTTGAGTGCTTGAGCATGAATGAGAGGTATTGGAAGCAAGATGGAGCTTGGAGCTAACGCTTTCCTTACCAAATGCCTATTGAGGGAGTACTCTACACCTTATCATTTTATTACTTGAAATGAATTGATTTTGATTGTTGTGACTAGCATGATACTTCATTTGTTATGTTTATGGGAGGTTTACTTTCGTAAACTAGGATTTCCTTTTCAATAAAGGTTGGGATGAATGTGTGCTTAAGTTTCTTATGGATGATGGTATTTTGTGTTTTTGCATGTTTTGTATTTTTGTTGTGTCTTGTTTGTTGAGTCCTTATTTGTATGTTGTGTGTATTTTCATTCTTGTCTTGGGATGTTTGGTGGTTTGTTTAGGGATGTCGTGAGTCATTTTTGAATGTGAGTGATGATAGATTGTGGTGATAAGTGATGACAAACTATGATTAAGAATCTCTACACTTTCAAATTGTGACATGTTTTACTTAACTTGTTCAATTTTGAGATGAATGTGGTGTAATAAGTTCCTTAGGGTCCGAGCACAAGCTTGTGAGCATTTGAGCCTCAACCATGCATACATGGTATTTCTTCATGAGTGGATCGGTTGTGTTTGATAAGTTAGAACTTGCTCAAGGACTATAGGAACGAGCCCGATTAGTGGAGAGTGGTGAAATGATCTAAGGCCATCCTTGTTATTATAGTCATTGCCATATATGTTCCCTACCATGAACATCATCCTTAGTTAACCATTTTGAGCCTATAAGCCTATTTCTTGTGAATTTAGCACATTACAAGCCTTAATGACCTAGTCAAAGCTTATATATACCTTTGTGTGGGTGATTGAGGAGATGGTAGCTAGAAAGGATTGATTGATTACCAAAAGAAGAAAAGGACATGGTAAACAAGCAAGAAAAAGGATGAAAAGAGCAAAACAAGAATGGACATGCAACCTCAAAGTAAGAAAAGAGTAAAACAACATCAAAATGCTTAGGTAAACAAAATTCAAAGATAGGAAGCATGCATCAAAAGAAGCTCGATCCAAGGAAAGTAAATGAATAGTGCTTTAGATTGTAAAGATAAGAAAGGAAGAAAGAAAAGTGGAGAAGTTGAGGAAGTTGATCATCTCTTCGATTACTTACACTTGTTAGTCACTCTTATCCATATACTTCCTACCATACCAAAGAGCCTATCATTACATCCTAATTAAAGACCTTTTTGATCATTAATTGAAACTTTGGTGGTTTGTGAATATAGTCCGCGAGCAAGCTTATAGCGAGTGGAGCCAATCGATTAATGAGTGTGATTTACCCTATTTCAAAAGAGTGTTGAGAGACATCAATATCCATTGTGAGGCTTGGACTTAAAAGGAACTATATTACACTTTATTCTCTTTTGATTGAACTTGTTAATTTCTCATGTCATGATTTTAATGTTGTAGGATGACTTAGCATAGGTTGTTGTTATTAGTGCTAACGATGTGTTATTGCTTATATTCGTTTAGTCTTTTCTAGGTGAAAATTTCTCCTTTTGATTTGTCATTTTCGTTGCTCGGGGACGAGCAACACCTTAAGTTTGGGGGGTTGATTAGAGCTATTTTCACCTATATTTTAGTGTCTTTTTATATGTATTTTCGTATTATTTTATCCGTATTTTATATGTTATTTGGTTGTGTTTTGTATTCTTGTTGAAATGTGTGTGAATGAACTTAAACGTAAGATTTTCACTTTTTATTGGATGCTAAACATGATAAGGAAGGTGTAGGAAAAAGCGGATCTCAATTCGGAGTTGAAACGAGGGAGAACGAGCCAAAATAGTGAAGAAATGCAGGAGCCAGCACCAACACGGGCCGTGTAGCCAACACGGCCCTGTAAGAGTTGGCCGTGTGGCGACATCTAGTCATTCAACACGGGCAACTTCCGATCGTGTCCAGTCGCACGAGTCGAGTCGGGAGCACGAGCCGTGTCGCCAACACGGCCCTGTAAGAAGGTGGCCGTGTGGCGACATCAGAAGATCCAACACGACCACACATGTACCCGTGTTACAACACACGACTCGTGTTGCAGCACACGAGCCGTGTTGCGTTACACGGCCCTGTAAGGCGAGGCCGTGCGGGAGCATCAGAAGACACAACACGGCCACCTCGTGGCCGTGTTGCAGAGCACGACTCGTGCCGGGTATTTTCCTGCAGAAATTTCCAGATCCTTCTAGAAGCCTCCAAAGGGGTATAAATACCCCTTTATTCAACAATTGGCAGAGAATCCGAAAATCCTATCATCTACACACACCTCACACACCATTTCTTCCATTTCCCACCATCATCTTCATCCACCTTCATCCATTTTGATCCATCTTCATCATCTCCATTAATTCTCCATCAAAACTTCATCCCTTCCATTGGGTGTGAGAGATCTTAAGGAATCAAGAGCTAGAGGTGGAGATCAAGAAGAATAGAAGATTCTCTTCAAGAAATTGATAGGGAAGAATCCATTTATTTTGTATTTCTTTAGATCTTAGACTATGGATAATTGTAATGAATCATTTAATTGTTTTGTTACTTTTATCATGTTAGGCTAATCCCTCTAGTGGGATTAGGAATATGATGAGCATATTAGATTTATATTATCATGTGGATTAAATTGGTTTTTGATTTAATTGATGTTGATTTCTATTCATGAAGTTTAATTGTCTTGATATTGTGATGGCATGGTTTGTTATTCATGAATGTTTATTGGTTTAATGGATTGTTGATCAATGGATTATTTGTGGTAATTAAATGCTATTATGATGTTCATGTATGTATTGCTTGGAGTGAGACGGAAACGACCCTCTATAGTATTAGGAAGGCATGATTAGACATTGAGTTTGGGTTTGACCGAAAGGATATTTGAATTCAATGAGGGGAACCAATCCATTCGTTGGCCTTAGTACACAAAAAGGGAGAGTTTAATCTAACTAGTACCTAGATGGAAGGGGTTAATGTTGGGCTTTGATCTTAAGTGCTTTTGGGAGTCTAAAATGGATCAACAACCTTTGTAACCCGAAAGGGAGCTTAGGATACAATCGTGATCACCCTTAGTCTACATCAATTGAGTTGAATTCCGTTTGCATGATAATATGAATCGAGTGTGCTTGGATGTTTCTAATCCCATGTTTTTTCCATACTTGAACTTAAGCACCCATTTTCTTTACTTGTCATTTATCTTATTTGCTATCTTATTTACTTGCTTCTTGTTTTAGTTGTTATCCAATCTCAAAACCCCCGATCATCTTTACAAAAACAACAATGAACATGAGCTCACGTATTTTGCTAGTACGAAAATAACTCCTTATTGGATTGATAATTTTTCTTGGGATATACTACTACAACGATCGAGTATTCTTGCTCGTGAGTGCTATAAAATTAGGCAAACAGTCTTCGTTTGGACAAGCACCGTTTGATGGTAAGCGAGACTTCAGTATCTGAAAACAGAAAATAAAGTGCATACTCATTCAACAAAGGGTATTCAAAGTTGTAGATCACTCGTATGATAAGGATGATACACCTGCTAAAAAGGCTGAGATGAATGAGCTTGCTTTGTCTGCGATTATCTTGAATCTTTCTGATCCTGTGCTTAGAAAAGTTGGTGTGCATGAGTCCGCAAAAGTTTTGTGGGAAACGTTGGATAAGCTGTACACTGAAACATCTTTGCCTAGTAAAATGTTTCTTCTAGAAAAATTCTTTCGTTTTAAACATGATTTAAACAAAGATGTTGAAGAAATTTTGGATGTGTTCACGAAGTTGATTCAAGATATTAAGCTAACTGGTGACAAGCATATTGATAAATACACTCCTATTGTGCTTTTAAATGCTATACCTGATTCTTACAATGATGTCAAGTCTGCTATAAAGTATGGTCGTGATGACGTTACTCTTGATATTGTGGTGAATGCCTTAAAAAGCAAAGAGCATAATTTAAAACAAAATGGGGGTGTTAAGAATTCTGGGGAGGTTATGCATGTTAAGGGGAAACCTAACAATCGTAACAAGAACAAGAACAAGAATAAGAACAAGGATAAAAATTCTGATGTGAAACCCCAGAATAATCAGAATGGTGACAAGAAAAAGAAGAAATGCTTTAATTGCCATGAAAAGGGACATTTTGCAAACAAGTGTCCTCATCCTAAGAGGAATAATTCTAATGATCATGCTAATGTTGCCTCTGAATCTGTGAATTATGGTGATGTGTTTGCTATTTCTGATAGTTGTGTGAATTCTGTGCATTCATCTCTGTGTGATAGTGAATGGCTTGTGGATTCCGGTTGCACATTTCATATGACACCTTTTAAACATCTTTTCTCTTCATATAAAAATATTTCTCATGGATCTGTGTCTATGGCTAATGAAAAAAGATGTGATGTGCTTGGTGTTGGTGACATTTGCTTGCGTTTTGAAGATGATTCTATGTTCACTTTGAAAAACGTGCGACATGTGCCTGATTTGTGTAACAACTTGATTTCTTGTGCTGCACTTGAAGATGAGGGGCTTGAGGGTAAGTGGGGAAAGGGTTGCATGTCTATTGTAAAGGGTTCTGTGCCCATCTTTAATGCTGAAAAAAGGAATAACCTGTATGTTTGTTGTGCTAAATCTGTTGTTATGTCTGCTAACGCGGTTAAAGAGGATAAAACAAATATTTGGCATGGAAGGTTAGGTCACATGAGTGGAAAATGTCTTGAAATATTGCATAAAGCTGGTTCTTTTGGTAATGATAAGCTTACATGCATTTCTTTTTGTGATTCTTGTGTCCAAGGCAAACATGCGAAGGTGAAATTCCCTGTTTCCCCGTTCCCTAAAACTTCTTCGTGTAGTGATATACTTGAGTACCTGCATGCTGATGTGTGGGGGCCTTCTAGTGAGCCAACTCAAGGTGGCAATGTGTATTTTCTGTCTATTATTGATGATTTTTCAAGAAAAGTGTGGGTGATTTTGCTTAAAAACAAATCTGATATTTTTGAAAAGTTCAAAAATTGGAAAACTTTGATTGAAAATCAAATGGGTAAAAGGATTAAGTATCTTAGAACTGATAATGGATTGGAATTTTGCAATAATGCCATGGATGATTTATGTGTCAAATCTGGAATTGTGAGACATAAGTCTGCTCCTTACACTCCCCAACAGAATGGGGTTGCTGAGAGGATGAATAGGACTTTGTTAGAAAGAGTGAGGAGCATGTTGGTGTCTTCTGGACTTTCTAAAAAGTTTTGGGGTGAGGCGCTTATTATCGCAGCATTTTTAATAAACAAATCCCCCTCTGTGCCTTTAAAGGGTAAGTGCCCTGACTATGTGTTTTTTGGTAAAAGTATTGATTATTCTGTGCTACGTGTATTTGGCTGTGCTGCGTTTGTGCGTCAGAAACATGACAAATTGGATCCTAGGAGTAGAAAATATGTTTTTCTTGGTTATCCTGAGGGTGTTAAAGGTTATAGGCTGTGGGATTTTTCTGAATCGGGTTTCAAAATTGTGATTAGTAGGGATGTGATCTTTAATGAATCTGAATTTCCTTGCTTATCTGCTCCTTTGCCTGATGTTGTGCCTTTACATGATCCTACCATTTCTTCGAGTGAGGTGGAGTTGTCTCCTTTGTTATCTGATGTTGAAAACTTTCCTGACACTGTTGTTGATCAAGAACTTGTTGCCAATGAACCTGCTATCAATGATGAAAATGTGCATGATATTCCTGAAGATGATGACTATGTGTTGCCTAGGGATAGACCTAGAAGGAATATTAGGCCACCTGCTAGGTATGATGATTTTCATATTGATACTCATGCTTGTAATGCGTTTGAAAGTGTCGATAATGAACCTAAGACCTATCAAGAGGCTTTAAAATCTGACAACTCTGTGAAATGGTTAAATGCTATGAAAGATGAAATGAAATCATTGCATGTTAATCATACTTGGACTCTGGTTCCAAAACCTGCTCATTGATCTGTTGTTGATTGCAAGTGGCTTTTCAAAGTGAAATATGAGCCTGAAAATGTTAGATTTAAAGTTAGATTGGTAGTAAAAGATTTTACTCAAAAGGAAGGGGTTGATTATAATGAAATCTTTGCTCATGTTGTTAAATTTGCCACTGTTCGTATTATGCTTGCATTAGTTGCTCATTTTGATTGGGAATTGAAGCAAATGGATGTCAAAACGGCTTTTCTTAATGGTGATTTTGACAAAAAGATTTTCATGAAACAACCTGAGGGTTTTGTGGACCCCAAAAATCCTGATCATGTGTATTTTTTGAAGAAATCCTTGTATGGCTTGAAACAATCTCCTAGACAGTGGAATAAGAAGTTTGATCAATGCATGACATCATTGAAGTTTAAGAGAAGCTTGCATGATAATTGTCTTTACTTAAAGATTGATACTTGTGTTCCTATTTTTCTGCTCATATATGTGGATGATATGCTAATTGTTAGCCCTGATCTTGAATATGTTGAGCTTGTTCAAAAGAGTCTATGTGATAATTTTGATATGAAAGATCTTGGAGATGCTAAAAGGATTCTTGGTATGAACATTGATAGAGATAGGAAGAACAATGTTCTCTTGCTTAATCAGATTTCATATGTTGAAAAGATTTTGAGTAAATTCTCTATGATGTCTGCTAAAACTGTGAATGTGCCTCTTGCTGCTCACTTTGTGTTAAGTAAGGATCAGTCTCCAAAGACTGATTCTGAAATTACTGAAATGGAAAAGGTTTCTTATTCCAATGCCATTGGGTCTGTTATGTATCTTATGGTTAGCACTAGACCAGATATTGCATATTCTGTTAGTTGCTTGAGTAGGTATATGGCTAATCCAGGTGTGCCTCATTGGGAGACTTTGAAATGGCTCTTGAGATACCTCAAGGCTCCATGGAGGTAAGTTTGCGCTTTTTCAAATCTGCAAATGGTGTGATCCTTGTTGGCTATGTTGATTCCAATTATGCAAATGATAGGGATAATAGGAAGTCTGCAACTTCTTATGTGTTTACTTTGTGTGGCTCTTGCATAAGTTGAAAGTCTCAGTTACAGCATGTGGTTACTTTATCTACAACTGAATCTGAATACGTGGCTATTACTGATGTTTTAAAGGAAGCTATTTGGCTGCAAGGCCTTTTGAATGAAATAGGGTTTCTTGACAAATGTTCCACTGTGTTTTCTGATAGTATGTCTACAATTCAGTTGTGTAAAAATCTTGTTTTCCATGATAGAACCAAGCATATAGATGTTAGGTATCATTTCATTCGTGATATTGTGGAAAAAGGTATTGTTAACCTGGAAAAGATTGCATCTGAGTTTAATCCTGCTGATATGGGTACTAAATGTTTATCTGTTGAAAAATTTAGGTCTTGCATGAGGACTTTAAATTTCGACTCTCTTGATTGAAGCATGTTGTATGCAGTTCTTTTCCGTGGATGTTGTGTCCACTCTTGAGCTTGTGTGCTCCGTTTATTTTGTCCTTGGGATATTTTAAACATTTTGTGACTGTGTGTCCGTGATCTTTGCTCCGGCTTAGATTTGTGTATCTTTTGTGATACCTTGGCTTTGTGTCAAATTTCTGGATCTTGCATTTGACTTTGTGTCTTTCGTTTTGCAGGTGTCCGGGAAAAAGTGCGATGATGAATTCCCATTTAGTTATACACAAGGGTGGATGATTTGGGTCAAGGTGGAGATTGTTGGGCCCTTTTGGGTTATGGCCCAAATGATGGTCTTCTTTCCTAAGTATTGGGCCCATTCCAATTAATTGAAAGAGGCCCATAGCCTTACACTTTTGATCCCATTTAATCACTCTTGTGACCCTAACGGGTAGAATGTGGATTTGAATTCTTGTGTGAGTTCAACGGGAATCTGAGCACTGTGGAGTTCATCCCTCGACCACGTTCTCCGGCGTAGAAGACGAACACGGACGACGATGACGACTGCATCCGCCTAACACATACAGCTATGCTGTTATCACTGGTATGGCAGGCATTGGCAAAACAGCTCTTGCAAAGAACATCCTTAAAGACCCATTAATCATTAGCAAGTTTCAACATTGTGTGTTTGTGAGGGTTGGCCAAAAATATCAGGAAGAGCAAGTTATACAGGCCATTGCAGCCCAACTGACTGCTGAAATGCTGCTCATAGAAGATGGAGATCAAGAAGATGTATTTGAGTTTGTGTACAAAACTTTACAGAATGGGAAATACCTCATTGTGTTGGATGATGTATGGGATAAAGATCTCTTTCTCGACTTCATCGATCGTCTTCCTTACAACGAAGGAAGTTGGGTTCTGCTGACAACAAGGATTGATGATTTGTATGAATATGGATTTACTACTTTCCAAGTGCCATTCTTGAGCTTGGATGAAAGTTGGGATCTTCTTCGTCGGAATATATTTGGTGAAGATCAATTGTGCCCTCCACAGCTTGTGAAAGCTGGAATGAAGATTGCTGAAAATTGCGAAGGCCTTCCTCTTTTGATCCTCACCGTTGCCCGCCTCCTCTTTGAAGCCGACAACATGTTGCCGGAGTACTGGAACAACGTAGCAGCAAACAAAACAAATTCCATTTTCGTAGCTGCATATGAACTAATGTTGGATGTAGTACGTCCAAGCTTACCTCAACACTTAAAAACATGTTTTCTTTACATGGGAGCTTTCCCTCAAAACGCTACTGTCCGAATTTCCAAGCTCATCAACTTATGGAGTGCAGAGGGATTTCTTGATCTTCCAGACACAGAGTTACAGCTTCAAGTGGGGAAGTATTTCGACAAACTCGTGTCCGAAAATAATGTTGCTTTGGGGTGTGAGAGAGGCAAATATGGATCCGATCTTAGAGCTTGTAGTCTGCATTCTGTGTTTTGGTATCTATGCAAACGAGTTGGATGGGACGAGGAGTTTCTCCATGTCTTGAATGTTTACGCGGATGCTGCGGTGGATGGTATGGCGAGCAGGCGTCGTCTTTCCATCTATAACAACATCCTCTTTAGTATTAAAGACGTGCGCGACTCAATAGCATCCGTGTCAGCCATGCGTTGTCTCCTCTGTACAGGACCATATCATGAATATCAAGTACCTCTTTGTTATGGTTTAAGGTTGCTGAAGGTGCTAGACGCTCTTACAATCCGTTTCTACGAGTTCCCTACGGAGGTAGTGAAGCTAGTTCAGTTGAGGTTCCTTGCCCTCACTTGCAATGGGAGCCTCCATCCTTCCATAGCCAGACTTTGGAACCTTCAATGCTTGATTGTGAATCAACATCAGAGAATGATCAACACTAGTGTGTCTCATTACGTACCGGTCGAAATATGGGAGTTGCAAGAATTGGAGTATCTACAAATCATGGGAAGAAACTTACCAGAACCTCCACATGGAGTAGTGTTGAGAAACCTCGTAACGCTCTTAGACGTGGGCGCTCACTCGTGCAACGAATGTGTTCTTTCGAGTATCCCTAACCTATTCAAGTTAAGGGTTCAAATAGAATCCATGCCTGGTGCTGCTCAACTACTCCAAGGCTGCATGTTCTTTGATGATATTACTCATCTCAAAGAATTAAGGTCTCTTCATTGTGTCGTCATGAATCCTTCACTGCTCGTCGCCCTGTCTCTTTCGTCTTTCGCATTTGTTAAGAAATTAACTCTGAGTGGCCTCGGATATGCCTGGAAAGAGATGAGCAAGCTTGCTATGTCACCACATCTTAAAGTGTTGAGAATCAAGAATTATGCCTTTCGAGGGGAATTGTGGGAAGTGTACCAAAGGGATTTCCTCAGTCTTTGGGAACTCTCTATTGAAGATAGTGATCTTGTGAAGTGGAGTGGTAAACAAACTTTCCGATATCTTTCTT
Organism: Pogostemon cablin; assembly: GCA_023678885.1. Lineage (NCBI taxonomy): Eukaryota > Viridiplantae > Streptophyta > Magnoliopsida > Lamiales > Lamiaceae > Pogostemon > Pogostemon cablin. The sequence continues at coordinate 2,798,777 of CM042973.1, forward strand.
TTCTCACCATCAAAAACTGCTACAAATTACAGCACTTCCCTGATATGCCTCAGATATATGAGATGAGGGTAGTTGATTGCCATCCTTTGGCTAAGACTCGTGCACAACTTATGGTTGCCACCAATTGCAAGTTTTACGTCGAATCATCGTTTATGGCGTCTTAACGCACCCCAAAATAACTATGTATACAGTTGATATCCCGCACTGGGTGCACGAAGTTAATTTCTATGTACCTAATATATGGAGTATTATTCAGGAATGTATATGTGTCTGTGAATGAACATATAACTTTTTTATATTCAACTAAAAAAAACTAATAGAAAATTTGCTAAAGAACACTAAAATTCACTAGCAAATTGTATACCTTTTTATCAATAAATGACTTCCAAATAAGATCAACAACAATTTTTTTACTTCCAATTAAGTTTGGCTGCTTCAAAATATCAATACTAAAGCAGAACAAGTTTAAACTACAGCACAAAAGAAATCTACACAAGGAGAACAGAATACAGCGACAATATCAAACCGACTTAGATGTAAAATTCTACACTTTTTTTTGGCTACTTCTCGAGCTCCTTACCAGAATACCCATCGAACTTGGTCACCATCTCTGCAAACTTAACAGCAATGCGGGAGGTGTGACAGTCCAGCACCGGAGCATAACCATTTCCACTATGGCCAGGGTGGTCCATGATGATAACTTGTGAAGTGAAGTTAGAAGCTTCCTTAGCTGGATCATCCTTGGGGTTGGAGGCAACGTAACCACACTTGAGATCCTTAACAGCAGTAGAAGCTATAGTCTTATATCTTTTGAAACCCTAATTGATAAAAAAAATATTTCAAGCCCCGAATTAGTAATTAAACTGTTTTTTAGGCGTTAAATTGTAAAAAATTTAAAGAAAAAATAATAAAGCACTTGTAAGTGAAAAACATCAAGAATAATCAGAATGGATAACACTTGGGCATAAGCTACTGATCCATGGGTCTGGAATGCATCACAAAAGCAGAAACAAATATACCTTTTATGGGCTTCAGTTCAGTAACTTGCATGAAACTAGACAAGTCACCACCAGATTCTTGAACAAGTATTCAGAAGTAAAAAATAAATGAATCTTCCACCACGAATTTGGATCCTGCTGATGCATGTCAATGTGAAGTCCCATGTTCTCTTACTTTCATAACTGTTAACTGCATCCACATATAGAATTATCAGTGCTTCTTAGTCTTTTTAGACAAACACTTGTAGTGCATCATAGAATTCAGACAAATTAGCAGCACAACCAAGTGAATTCTTCATTTTCTTTTTGCTAGTTGAAAATAATTGTTAAATTATGGATTCAAAGACTGGGCAAGCTATGGACGAAAGCTCACCAATTCTAAAGGAAAAGCAATAAAAGTTGTCCTCAAATTAAACAAATGACGCAGAAAGCATAAATCATAAAAAAAGAATCAAAATAAATCTACATGATCATTATTGTGCTATATTCATTCATTGCTGAATTGTTTTATGATATGGACATGGAAAAACTTAAGAGGACAACAAACATCTTCTAATTATTTATTCCAACTTTGCTGTTTAAACATGTTTACCTGCATCAACATCAAAAGTTTGTATTATGAGCACAATCATCCAGTTCATACTCTAGCTTCCTATACGTATGGGCATCAACAAGATTCTTCTGTCGCAATTGCTCCAAGAACTTCAAAGCATCTTCAGCTCCCTTTTGTCGTGATATTTCGTCCAAGACAGTGTGATATGTAATGAAGTCAGATAAACTTTGGTTCTCAGCCATCTCCCACAAGAACTTTACAGCTTCATCAACCTTTCCCTCAAGTGCCAAAGAGTTCACAAGCGAGTTATAAGATTTACTGCTAGGAATGAACCCATGTTTCTTCATCCTATCACAAAGCTCTCTAGCATTTTTTGTTCGGCCTTGTGCACACAGCCCATGTATCAAATAATCATATGAAAATGAATTGGGCTGGCAATTATAGACCGTGTCCATTTGGTGAAATATTCTAAGGGCATCACTGATATGAAGCGAAAGCACATATCCTTTGATCATACAGTTTAAACAAAATAAATCAGGCTCAATCCCATCATCAACCATTTGCTTGAATAAACATCTTATAGTCTCCATGAACAAGTGATTAATATACGAATTCTTTCCCCGACTCAGAAGTGCAGCAAATAGTATGTTATAAGTTTTTAATGATGGCCTGCAATCCAATTTCCTACAATCATGCATGTGCTTATATATATTCACTGCTCTAACCAATTTTCTAGCTTCAGTAAAATAATAAATCATGGAATTATATAGAGCCTCGGAACCAATAGAAGGTATAGCTAGCACCTGATTCACAACATAATCCATCTCCTCGTACATTTTCGCAGCACCAAGCTTCTTAATTGTGATGTGATATGTGACCACGTTGTGCTTAAACCTGTGCTGTTGTGATGCCCAATTGAAAAGCTCAAAACACAATAAGGGATCATCTTGCAGGGCGATGACATCGTGAAGCTCTTCAGGGGTGAATCTAGGCGGAAGCTGAGATATAATTCTTTGAAAAAGTGCTTCATTAAGAACAGGTTTCATCGCCGCTTTAGCTCTTTTGTTAATTCTCCTTCTAAGGGATCTTGAGATTGGCCCTCTATATGTTCTTGAACAATAATGTCTGCAAAGGGTTGGATTCCCAGCATCCTTACCGAGATAAGGAAAGGGGAACAAAGTAGGGGATTTGGAAGAAGATACCGAATCTGAGTGATTATGGAGTGAGAATAGTGAAGAAATGTAACTTCGGGAACCATTAATTAGACAGAAAACAACTTGGAAAGGAGTGATTTTGGAGTGAGAACGTCGAAAATGAAATTGATTTCTGTGCAGGGTGAACATTTTTAGAATGAGTATGGATTCAGATTTGGTGATAAGAGTGGTGAAGTATAGTTTGGTACAGTCGGAATAGAGCTTGCAAGGTGGTTGTGGTGGCGAATTGGTTGAAGCTGGCAAGGAGTAGAAGAAATTCACCGTAGAAAAGGTGTTTGATAAAATGACCCAACGAGCAGGTGTGATGAACGCCTGTACTGTAAATGTAAGATTTCAGATAAACTAGGGCATTTGCTTTCATGTTGGATCTAGGACTCGCATATTAAACAAAAGCCATAATCGAAAACATGCCAATAGGTTACAACACCTTAAGTATTCTACCATCAAATCAGTTAGAAAAGTAGATCTAAATATTCTATAACTGAAATCTTTTACTCCAAACAACTACGTTCGCAAAATATAAGCAAAGAATCTAAAACTAGAAAAGTCAGGTTAGAAAATAAAGCTCCACACTCAATATCAGAGTATATTTTAGAATGTTGACAAAGTATATACCTAACACCAGCTTACTCAATCTACTCTCAAGAGAATATTACCTAACTCAGTGTAGAAGCTGCACTGGTTATCTAAGCAAGTGCAATTCAAGAATCGGGCGCAGTAATAGGGGTAGGGCATTTAAGGAAACTGTGCGGCACTCAAAATTTGTGGGTGAAGCAATTAATCAAACAGCTTGTGTGTAGTGCCCATTGTCCTTTCTAAACATTCAAATCACATCAGCAGCAAAAAGGTAAAGACAAAAAGAAGTTCAGATCCAAATAAGTATTCTTAAGCAGTTCTTTCGATAAGGCTATAAGCACAACAGAATGAAGAGGAATTGTTATCATTTAAAATCCCGGTTCTTATTGAAGAGAAGGAACAATAAAAACCTAAATATTCATATCCCTGCTCAAACAAGATATCCTATAGTTCATAACTTTTCTTTATATAGTAATTTAAGGTCAGCTCTGTAGAGAGAGTAATGTCAGTTCTAAATTAATTTAAGGTAATTGCTGGCGGCAGCTTCTGTATTTTTAAAAGAAGTCATTCCGGTATCATTACTGCACAGGGGAAAATTAAAGAGGAGCTTTCATGAAGCCAATAAGGAGGTAGCAGCTGAGGAAGCTTAAAATGTCATTTGCTTTGCTAAGTGTTAGTAATTATGCTGTCAAAAAAAAGAATTACGTTTTCTGAAGAATGAGCAACAACACACAGCAATAGAAGAGGCAACACAATTCCCAAGCAATCAAGTAAAGCATTTACACATTTCTTGTCAGCATTTGTCATTCAAGTACACAAAAGAATATATTCAATCTATAATGTCCATGTAAATATCCGGAGCTAGAAATTGAGTGCAGTAGCATGCTTTTCTTCAGTGCTCAGGTGCTGTGTAATTTAAATTACTTTTTTCTACTCACAATTATCCGGTAGAGAACAATAACAGCTACGTAATTTCCCTCTAAAGCATTTTATCAAATACATGGCGAGCAATACCAATCCAAATAACATGAAGAAATAACCTACATAGTATATCTCAAACACTAAATTAAGAATAGCTGAGGGACTACAAGTCTACACTGCCAATACCTCAAGTTCGAAGGGGATGTGGGTCGAAGAAGGACGCGTGAGTGGGAAACGCTGAGATACCGCCGAGCGTGATGTGTGTAAGGATTACGATGTACATACTGTAATGGAATAGTAGAAAATAATTTATTTTTTAATTTTGATGCCCAGGCCCAAACCCGTAATTGGGCTTTAATCCCAGCAGTGGGATGTAGGCGCCCCTCCAGGCCCAATTATGTTAGCAAATTAGTCGATGCACATAAAAATATCTCCTAGAAATATATACTTTATTTAAATAAAATAAAATAAAAATAAGTGGTAAAAAGGTAAAAGGGAATCCAAATCAAAATATGACTGATAACATATTTCGAATGCATGCATGATAGTTTGTAAATTTAGGTTAATTCTGGTCCATTAATAACCCATTACATGATTTAGTTTACGAGATTATTTTTGAAAAAATAACATTTGTGCTGATCAGTAATCATAGTTATATGATATTCATTTTTGAATGAATGGAAGATAAAAATTCTAATGAGATAATGTAATATATCATTGGGATAAAGAATAAACTATAAACAATAAAGGTAAATAATAAAAATAAATCTTCATATGTTCAAAATGGTGATCAATTGAATTCAAAATCACATCTGTATCTGTATAAGTTTAAACTGATCAATTTAATTTTGAATAAACTTAAGATAATACAACCTATTTTTTGTGACAATAAAACTTCAATAATAGCAATTAAAATCATACCATGAACTAACTTCCAGGCCAATCTGCATATTATATTGAATATTCTATATTTATATATATGTTGTCACTTTATTTAATTTAGTAAAATAATGATTTTTTTACCTATTTGTTAAGAACCAAATGAGGAAAAATCTTTTACTTTTAAATAAATAAAGTAACCAAAAGAAAATGATGGAAGTAGTTTATTGGAGATGAAGCAAGAGGGAAACAGTTCCAATAAAATTAAAATGTGGGTTTCATTATACAAATTGCAGAAAACATCCCAGAATGTCAGCTTTGTATGCTTATGTACGCCATCTAATAACTTGAAACCATTCAAAGAAAAGAGTCATAAAAAAATAAAACGTATAAAAGATTCAATGCCATATCCAAAATATTTCTTGGTGCGACAAGAAAGATCAGAAACTATGAAGGATTAAATAAGATGCAATTCAAATTATCTAATCTATACCAAGTAATTCTGATTTCTCACATAAAAAACTCAATAAATTTTCCAAAGAAGAAGAAAAACAGCTCTTCATTGCTGCATAAAACTTTATGGAAAAATCTAGCTAAACCTTTTAAGTAAATATAAAGATTTTATTATTTTCAACTCTTACACTGAGTAAATAGCAGCAGATGTCAGAAAACTTCATACTCAAGAAAATGAGACAAAGTTTACACCAAATTCCAGTCCCAACAAATTGTTCTCACAAAATATAAATAATACGTTAGCAAGAGACAACCCCTTGACTTATCTGGCTAACTACAATTAGTAAAGTAAAAGTAATAATTAATGAGAAAATTCCACATGAAGAATCTATTAAAAAGGAATACAAAAACTAACCTGTGTCATATGGCAGCGCTGCAGCAGGGGCAGGGGGAAATTTTGGGATGACTGTAACTGCGAATGTGCTAAGGAGTGTTTGGAAACTTCTGTACAAACAAAGGGGGAAAAATAAGGGTTTCTTGAGCTACGCAATCGACGTCAGAGGGGAAATAACTAATTAGAATTCTTATCTAAAAATTGGGAATTTTGAAAGACGGAGGAAATGGCAAGGCAGTAAATTCATCAAAGTTGTCTTATCTTTGGCTTATTACATAATTCTCACCAATTTACCATGGGCTAGCACCCATAAAGTAACCACAAAGTTTGCAATAGCCAATAAGGCCTTAAAATTTCAATAGATGTTACAAAATCTCTTTGAGAAATTTATTTAGAAATACTCCGGTTTTTCTAAATTGCTTTCTTGTTAATTACTACACCAAAGTTTGACTTTATCACACTTTAATTTAATATGGGATAAGACAACAGAAGTTACAAAGATTTTATAAATGCATGAAATTGGCAACATAGTCAAACACCAACATATGAACATAATAGAGCAAGCACACAACAAATGTAAAAATTAAATCTTGTTTGGAAAGATACATATAAGTGAGGCTGGAAAAACAATTTACCTCACAAATAAGTGAGCCTCGTATTCCTGCACATATCATCTTAATTCTAGCCTACTTTGGTTGAAAAGGCTGTTATTTTAATTTTTTAATGAAGCAATAACAGAAGTTGACTCCACAACAATTAAATTTTAAGAAACTATTAGCCTCTTCATCTAATCTTGAGAATTTTATGGGCTTTGTTTTGCATATGACAGAAAAAGCACATATTAATGAGTGGATCTTTTTACTCTACTTCCTACTTATAAATTTGATTGTTTATTATGTTTCACCTCTAATCTATGCAGTCGTATTCCACCTACAGAACAGTCTTAGAACTAACTACTTGAATATTAACAACAGCCCAAAGTCCACACTCTACACCATCAAATTAGCAAGTGGAATACACCATATCAGAACATCTTCGCAAGAAAGGGGAAATGGTAAAATTTAAAGGAACTCAATTTCTAAATTCGATTAAAAACAATTAATGAGGTGTTCATCGGACACATATTTGGGCGTTTTGAATCCCTCTAAAGCATTTTATCAAATACATGGTGATCAAGACCAATCGAAATAGTATCCGAAGAAAAAATCCCAATTAACACTAACTCGCATTTCAATTATCCAATACAAGAAGCATTGACATATAATGACACGTGAAAGTAAAAGGACAATGACACGTGAAAGATGGGGGGGAAAACGCAATGACATATAAGAAGCATTGATTTCATCAGACATTGATCCAAACGGTACAGTCATCGATTCGAAGCAGAACCTCAGGTTTGCATATAGAGTGCAATTCAGAAGGAAACTATCCTACAAATTAAAATGCAAATACGAATCAGCGCACACAACGCATACGCATACGAGAAACGATTGAGGAAAGACATACATACCTTTTAACAGAAATTGGGAAGAAGAGAGATAGAAAGATGCAACATTTCTGTAGGATTTCAGTTGCAAGTTGAGAAAACGCCGGAGAGGAGAAGTGTTAGGCCGTATGAGAGAAATATTGCAGAGCAAAGTCACATTAAGGAAGTATACTCCAATAAAAGTTGAAATGTTAGTGGATCCGCTGAGTATTTTTTATTTTGATTGCCCAGGCCCATACTGCCATACAATTTTCTACCTTCTTAAATTGGGCCTATATTTGACCTTGTAAAGCCCAATTAATAGAGAATTTGCATATACGCCCCTAAACATGCGCGCATTTCATTTATAGCTCACATCCAGGCCTAACCCAATTGTGTCTGCAAATTTCCCAGGGCACATAAAAATATATTTTAAAAAAATTTATGTCACATTGTTTCACGGAAAGATTTATCTGAGATGGATATGAAGTGAATGAAAAGTACTGCTCAATGAAAAGTTATAATGGTGTATTGAATTATTTCATGAATAATTTATAATATAAAAAAATGATAACATTTTTTAAGAAAAGTTATAACATTTTTAATAAAAAATAATAATTAGAAAAATATAAAATAATTTTATGGTGAAACGGTCTATAAGAGTGCCCATTATGTATATTGAATAAAAGTAAAAAGGATCCAAATCAAAATTCAACTGATAACATATATAGTAGTGTTTAGATGTAAGGTATGAAATATGAACTATGAAGTATGTGTGCATGATATCTTAAATATACTATTTTGGAGTTTATCTCCTTCGTGTCGTCTTTTCTATAAAACACATTTTACGTGTCAATTTTTCATGTTTTTTATTTATTTATTATTAATCTTATGATAGTTTTGAGGTTGGGTCTGGATCTTGTGTTACATTTTGGTATGACATCTCTTGTGACACTCCGTTGGATAAGTGACACATAAGAGAGAGAATGGAAACTATACCCTAAGTCAACCAGTCAACCCTTGGGGCAAGGGATTGAATTTAACCACCCCCGACACGTGTCATTCTATAAGCAACTGTTACAGGAGATGTCACACCAATGTGTCACAGAACATCCCGTGCCAATTTTGAGAACTTTGAATATTTGAAGGACTTTTTTTTTGCAAATTATCATATTTTTAATGTTTATTTATCATGATTGGTGCTATTTTTATTTATTGTGTTTAATATTTTTATATGAATAATAAATACAATTTATATTATTAATTACTCAATTTCTTAAATATCAATAATTTACTTTACATAAATATTACTTCGATCATATGTTTAAATTTATGAAAGTAAATAAGGCTAATTTTATATTAGTTTGCTAAAGAAATATGTGAGGTAAGAAATTTAAATTTGTAAATTAATTATTTCTATATTTTTGAATTCTATAAAGTATTATTTATTCCAATATTTTTCATGTAGTTAGCATCACCGCTATCACTTTTTTTATTATTTAAAGTATTATTTTTTATTAAAATATTTTCAATTTTAATTTGTTTTAACAAAAAAAATTATATGAGACGATCTCACATAAATTGTTGCCCATAATAAATTTGAAGATGAATAATAATTTTTTATCAAAATAATAATTCTAGAAAGAATAATAATATATCAATTAAAAGAATAACATTTAATTTATCATGTGGTAAGTTCTCAAAACAGTTTGTTTTATGAAAATTATTTAATTATTATAAAATTTATTAATTAATTTTATTATATTATCATGTGATCAAAATTATTATTATTATTAAACAATATATATATATATATATATATATATATATATATATATATATATATATATATATATATATATATATATATATATATATATATATTCATATTTTTTAAAAAAAAATTATTTATTTAAATTTAAAAATAAATCATGTTAATTTAATTTAAAATTGATGTAATTTCCCGTGCAATGCACGTATTGTTAATTTGCAAGTTTAGGTTAGTCCATTAACCCATTACATGATTTAATAATATATAGGAAAAATAAAATTATTCGTTCACTAACTTACACTCATTTTGAAATTGGTCCATTCATTTTCTTAATTTTGAAATCTGTCCATTAAGTTCATGAAACTCAATTTTTTTGTCCATCAACCTGCTATAGTTGGTAACTTGATGACGTGGCATTTATTTTTATAATTTTTTTATTTTTGTGCTACAAATAAAATAGACTGATGTGGCATTTTTCTTTAGACTGATGTGGCATTAAAAGATGAGAAACTGTGATTCTCAAATTTCTAAAATTCCCCAAATCAAAGAACATAAAGTTAAATATTCAAATCCATACATTTCAAACAAATTGTAAGAATTGTAAACAACAACCAAAACAATCTGTGCATTTCAAAGGCAAGAATTTCAAACAGCAAGTTGCTTTTGATGGGATGATTGGTTATCTTCATTGAAACACAAATGGAGTAATTTAGAGGTGGGTTGATCTGAAATTTGAGCTTCAGATCACAGGCGCCTTCACACACTAGAAGCCCTCCTCCATCGATAAATGCTGCTTCAGTCCGTATCATCACAATTCACCGCAAGAAAAAGAAGCAGCCGACACACACCGCCGCCGCTGACTCTATTCAGGTAACCTTATCCAACCGCCGAGAGTTTCAATGCTCGCCGTAGTCATTGTCGCTCAGATCTGTTGCTGCCCTTCACAGATCTACTCCAGCCATCGAGATTTTCAATGCTCGCCGGAGTCATTGCCGCTCAAATCTGTAGTGCCCTCGCCGAAGACATTTCAAGAATATCGAGGTGGCTGTCGATGGGGCCACAGAAGGTGACGGCGGTGATCTTTCGAAACGAATGACGAGTACCCTAGCGCCGGCGTTGTTCTCGGCCAAGTCCTTGGCCATGCTGATGATGGTGCCGCCGGCGAAGTAGCCATGTCGGTACATCATGAAGCGCTTGACGGAGGGGCGGAGGCCCAGAAGCTTGGTGAACTGGTGGTCGGCGTCGGGCATGTCGACGCCACTGGTGGTGCAGACAACGTGGATGATCTTGGATTTCAAATGAAAAAGAGAACAATTTTATGTGTTGTTTTAATGCCACATAGACCATTTCATAAAAAAAAGGAAAAATAAATGCCACATCATTATTATCAGGTGAGTTACCCGCTGTAGCAGGTTGATGGATGAAAAAATTGATTTTCATAAACTTAATGGACTGATTTCAAAATTTAGAAAATGAATGGACCAATTTCAAAATGAGTGTAAATTAGTGGATGAATAATTTCATTTTCCCTAATATATATACCATTACGAGATTTTTATTTTAAAAAATATAATATTTGTGAGCATCAACTACATTGATTATAGTTCTACATATATAACATTCATTTCCGAATGAATGGAGGGTAAAAATTCTAATGAGATAATGTAGGAAGCCCTGGGGTATTAAAGAATAAACTATGAACAACAATGGCAAAAATAATAAAATTACATCTTTGTAAGTTCAAAATGATGATCGATTTAATTGGAAATCACATCTTCATACATTTAAAATGATCAATTTAATTTTTTATAAATGGATGATAAAGTATACATTTCTTATCACGATAAAATTATAATCATATGTATTTAAATCATACCATGAAACCATGCATTCAGGGTATGATTATTAAACTTCAGTTATATCATCCACATATTACATTCCATATATTTGTTGTTACTTTGGTTACACCTTGAAATAAATGTAGAGAGTATGAATTTGGAGTGATGGTGTTGTTATATGATGTAATAAAGAGATATAAGCTTGAAATAGAAGTAATATTTAGAAAAGCATAGTTTGGGTTGGGCAAGAGGAAAAATTGTCTGGTGATAGACACCAAATCTTGGAACATGGGGACTGGTCCCGGTGTACGTTTTCTTCCCGGCAACAATATCCCCTTTCACGCCGACAATTCACCCAATTTCATATTTTTGCACACCGCTTTTATTTATAAATTAAATCTTCATAAGTTCATCACTCTACATACATTCATTTCATACATGATAAAATATTTATACATACAATGTGAAAAACCTAATTCCTACATGAACCAAACCCATAAAATTTGAAATGGTCGGTTTCGTTTGCACGTGTGATGATACGAGAACGACTGACAAGTGTCGTGTAATCCGGTGAGAGCACGGAATATTCTGTTACATTTTGATCTTACATCTCTTATTACATGTACTATTACGTACGTATTAAGTGATACATACGTGGAGGAAAATCTAAGCATTTTTTTAGATTGATATTTTTCTTTTAGGGTTTAGATTTTATCTCTCTCTAAGGTGTGTTATATATTCATGCAACGATTTGCAACAAACAAAAATTTATGTGAGATCGTCTCACAAAAATTATTCCGTGAGATGGATTGAGACAGATAAGAACTGATAACCTGTATAATGAAAAATTGGTCAATTAATGAAAAGTGATAGTAAATTGATAAAAAAGTGATACCGTGATGTGAACTATTTCATGAACAATTTATAATTTAAAAGAAAAGTGATAACATTTTAAAATAAAAGTGATAATATCTCTAATAAAAAGTGATAAATAATTACAAAAGTTTAAAATCATTAACTATTTCATGAACAATTTATAATTTAAAAAAAAATATTAACGTTTTAAAAAAATGTGATAATATTTTTAATAAAAAATGATAAATAATTACAAAAGTTTAAAATAGTTTCACCCTGAAATGGTATCACGCAATTTTCAAATTTCCCCCTTTGTAACAAAAAATCCGAATCGATCCTGGATTTAAAAATTTAGTCACGGTAGATCAAATCCTAAAAATGATACATAATAAATTTTGAAAATAAGATCATAAGTTGAATTAAATAAATAAAGAAATAAATAGATAAAATATGATTTAATAATGGATCAAATCATTCCATTTGCGACTCATTTCATAATAGACTGTGTGGCTTATCTTTATAATTATAAAAATTTTGTTAATGTGGAATGATTTAGTAAAAAATTGCGTGAACCTTTGTAAATAAAAGATGGAGGAGCTATATTGCAACGTCAATTAGTTTATCTTTCGAACTAATTTATTTTTATATTAAATTAGGTGAAATGCACTTTCGGTCCCATTGGAGTATCTCAGTTGCATTTTCAGTCCCGAACTTTTTTTCTGGTCCCAAAAGTTGCATTTTTGGTCATATCCCATTAGATATGGACGGAATCCGTTAGCAATTGCAATTTTAGTCCCAGAACCATACCCGATCAAAAGTAAAAAAAATTGCCCCAATCAGATCGGAGTCGGCTCGGTTCACTTCGATTTCGAATTCCGTTGCCATCCCTATGCAGAAAAAATGGAAGGTTACATACGGGCAGTAGCCCAAGATTATTTATTTATTGAATGGAAATATTTATTACACACTCATACTTAGAGTATTTCTCTCTCTAGAAGGTTTCTCTCTAGAGACGCCTCCCGTATGCTCCTTCCTTCTCTAGATTTTGGTTCTCCTGGTGCTTAATCCGATTATTCTTTGGATTATCCACTATCGGATTACTGTTTGTTCCTTATTTGGTTATCCTTAATCAAATTTGATTTCTTAAATCCATTTCTTTTGGTCGTATGCTTGCACGTCGGCTTGGTTCCCCCCTTTGGGGTTTCGCCCTTTGGGCGTGTTTCTACCCAGTTTTGGTAGCCGGTGGTCGAGTTGGCCGTCGATTTTTGTAGGTTGGATACAGTTTTCGGAGGCGCTTTGATTTCTCCCTGTGGCGGCGCATCTAGGGTTCGCGAATTCGAGTGTATTACGGCAACGTTTCTATTTTTGGAGGTGGAGTTCAGTGGGTTGCTGTGACGCGCCTCTTGGTTTGCGGTCAGTGGTCGCGCACCTAAGAGTTGCGGTCAGAGGCGGAGTACAGTAGGGTTTGGTGGCGACGCGATTTTTTTCCTCCGACTCGGTCTCGCCTTCTCCCTTTGGAGTCTGTCGGTGCCGAGTCCTGCCTATCTTCTCCGGCCACTAGCTTCTAAGTGTTGTTGGTCGCGGTCAGCGGCGGTGCTATCTAGGGCTTTGAGTGGCGACACTGCTCCAGCTTGGAACTACTGCTCCGTTCCCGAGTTCGGTGTCTGTGGCGGCAATTTCTGTCAGGCGGTGCTTATTGGGTCTGTTGCGGCTACTCCAATTCAGGGCGTGTTCCTGATCCTCTTCTCGACTGGTTCAGCTGTGCTCTCTCCTTTTCTTTGGACTGTTTTTTTCGTTTCTCTTCTTCTCTTCTTTCCTGTTTCTATCTGCGTGTCTTCTTCTCTTTTTTTTCTTGCTGTTGAGTCGGGTCTTTCGTCCTCGTTTGTCCTGTGTTCTCCCTCCTTTTCTGTCTTCTCCTGTTGTTGGTGTCCTATTGCTGGTTATGCTATTCCTTTCTTGTTGATGGTCGTCGCTGCTCTGTTGTCTTGTTTGCTTAGTTGCATTTCCTGTTGTTCTGTCCATGTTACCTTTGTGCTTGTTTTCTCTTATTTTGCCTATTCCCTTTATTGTTCTGTTTTGCTTTAGCTTGCTTGGTTGGTTTTGGTTTCCTGTGTCTGGTCCTTTGTCTAGGTTTGTCTTGCGGTTGGTCCTGTCCTTTTCTGCTCTTGTCTTGTTTCCAGTGTGTGTTATCTGTGCTGGTGTCTGCCCTGTTGCGTTTGTGTGCTGTATACTTGTTTGTCCAGTGTTACTCTTCGGCCTTGTGTGTGTGGCTTGTTGTTCGCTGTGTGTGTAGGTTTAGTTTATCTGTGTTGGTTCTTGTAGTGTTTGTGTATGTTGCGTGTGCTGGTTGCTTGGCCTACTGTGCTAGTATTCCCTAGTTTACTTGGTTTCTTTCTGTCGTTCTTGCCTCTCTTCCTGTCTTTTTAGGTTGCTTTTGTGTTTTGTGTGGATTTTGTTCCTTGCGTTGGTGCTGTCTTTTTCTTGTTGTGTTTTCCTTGTTCCCCTTTGCGTGCCTCTTTTGTGGTTCTTGCTTCAGGTTGCTGTGATTTCTCTTCTTGTGCTTTCTTTGCTGTGTTCCCCCTTCTTCGGTTGTTGTTGTTTCTTCCTTCCACCCCCTATTTCGTTGCTGCTGTGGTTTGTGTTTATGCTGTAGGTACTAATGGAAAAGAAGAAATCTCACTCACCTCGGATTAGGAAAAAACAGCCTGTTCATGTCCATCCGGTTCACCGTGGGAAGAATAAAGCTGTAATTTCTGGTTCCTTGGAGGCTGATTCGTCTAGAACTTTAGGTGATTTTGATTCTTCCTCGGATGAGGAGACTAATCGGGGTAGTTCTGTGTTCTGCCCATCTGCTGCTAGTGCTGATTTGCCTCAAATTCAGACTACCCTCAATCATTCTAAGGCACAAACTAGCTGCCAGGAGGACCTCTTACTCGGTTCACTACCGGAGAACCTTGACATCACTATTCCAAAGATGCCTCACACCACTTTGATGAGGGTTCTTCTAGTAGTCAGATCGTCCCTGATAAAGATGTTGTAAATGGAGTATCTTATGCTGCCGTTGATGCTACACAGAATGTCCTCACAGGCCACAAAGGTGCCCCTAAAGCCAATGGTCATAATGCCCCCTGAGATAAGATCCAAAATGCAGCTAGCCTATTTAAAAACTGCAAAGACTTGTTAGAGGATTGCAAGTTGGATCTCTTTCCAGCTTTCGATGGGCCAGTAGTTCTCACCAATGAGGACGTCTATAATATTAAAGATGAATGGAGATTCTCGCTCATTGGTGGGTTTGCGGATAAATTTTTAGGGCTCAAGGCCATCAGAGCTTATGTTGAAACTTGGCGAGTTCCGTGTAGGATTTTCCCCCACGATGATGCTTGGGTGATCATCAAATTCACCAAGCAAGAAGATATGGAGAAAATTCTGTTTGGAGGCCCTTGTAATAACAAATTTTGTATTTATAATAAAATAAACACAAAAGAATTACAATGATAATCCAGACGGATTGAACTTGAAAATTAAGGAAACAATCTCTATCTATCCTCTGATTCTTCTCTCGAACCAATTTGGCTTTGACTTTGACTTGTTGACTTTGACTTTGACTGCGTTGACCGCGTTGACTGTGTGTTTTGAGTCGGATCTTCAGTTGAAGCTTGTCCGAACTCGGATTTGGATCTTATTACGTTAATCCAGAGGCGTCGAGCCTTTATTTGGATTAAACGTACTTGATCCGAAGAACACTCGATCTGGGGGGCTTAGCACCTTAATCCCGGGTCGTATGTTGTTCTTGGCGCGAAGAACACCGAAGAACTCAGTATATGAAGAACGCTTGATTTGGGGGGCTCCGCACCTTAATCCCGAATCGTTTGCCGTTCTTGACTTGAAGATGCTTGAAGATCTCAAGGGAGCGCTGCTCGTGTTCTTGATCTCTTCAGAGCGTTTATGTCTTCAAGTATTTTAGTGTGTGTGGAGTGAATGAAGGATGGCTCCTTATATAGGTGAGGAATGAGCATGCCCCATAAATATCTTGCAATCTGATTGGTCTATGACAGATTTGGCCTGGTTCTGCGGGCTTGGGCCGTTCCAAATATATCACAGCTTGATTGGTCATTGCTTAATTTGACCTGATTCTGGAACCTTTCATGCTTTACTTAACTTAGGGGTCAAGTTTTACTTAATTTAAACCCTACTTAATTTATTGGGTATTAAATTAATTATCAATTATTTATTAATCTATTTTAGGAATTAATTTATTGTTCTTGGCGCGAAGAACACCGAAGAACTCAGTATATGAAGAACGCTTGATTTGGGGGGCTCCGCACCTTAATCCCGAATCGTTTGCCGTTCTTGACTTGAAGATGCTTGAAGATCTCAAGGGAGCGCTGCTCGTGTTCTTGATCTCTTCAGAGCGTTTATGTCTTCAAGTATTTTAGTGTGTGTGGAGTGAATGAAGGAGGGCTCCTTATATAGGTGAGGAATGAGCATGCCCCATAAATATCTTGCAATCTGATTGGTCTATGACAGATTTGGCCTGGTTCTGCGGGCTTGGGCCGTTCCAAATATATCACAGCTTGATTGGTCATTGCTTAATTTGACCTGATTCTGGAACCTTCCATGCTTTACTTAACTTAGGGGTCAAGTTTTACTTAATTTAAACCCTACTTAATTTATTGGGTATTAAATTAATTATCAATTATTTATTAATCTATTTTAGGAATTAATTTATTAAATCCCCAAAATAAAATATAATAAATTAAAATTGATATTTAATCAATAAAATCCACGTGTCGCCCTTTGATTGGACCGTGAATTTTAATTGCTTACAGCCCTCACTTTGTTTTCGCCAAACTGTTCATGCTGTAAAAACTGCCTAAATTTTTTAATTTTAGGAGTCTTAATTGGACGGTTCCGGTGTGGGTGAAACTTCCGGGCTGCCTCTTGATTGTTGGCACTTTAATTCACTTGAAAAAATTTGCTCTCGCCTTGGTAAGCCCCTTTGCACTGACAGAAACACAAAGGAACTAAAGAAAATATCTTTTCCTAGAATCTTGGTGGAGGTGGACGCTTCTAAGGAACTCCCAAGCAATATACTCATCACGCTGCTGAACAATATTACACTCGAGCAGCCCCTCATCTTCGAGCAAAATCCTAAATTTTGTAAGTTATGCTCTCGATTTGGTCATCTTTCTACTAACTGCCCTTCCCCACCTTCTGCACCTAAAAGGCAGGCCCCTTTGAACCCTAAGGAGGGTGGTGAGCAAGTAGACCAAGCTGCAAAGCAACAAACAGGTACCTCTGCCCCACAGGTCCTTAAAGGTAACAACGTTGAATTTCATGTGATGGACAAGAACAAAGGTACTTTTGTGAAAAACTCTCTTTCTGCGAATCTTGCAGGTTCCAGATTTGCTATTCTTGATGCTGATGATCCTAGTTCTTCTATTAATCCTGCATCAAAAAATGATATGGTTGGAAATGGGCTGATTGCCTCTGATTTACATAATAATGGGCCTGTGGCTAGCTTTGTTAATACTGGTATTGTTGATATCTCTGTTTCCTATGACAAATGTGGTATTGGTGTTTCTGGTATTGTTCCCAATGAGGGTTTGGGTTCATCTGGTTTGCACAATAGTGCTTCTGAGTCTTTGAGAATTGGGGACATTAACTTGGTGAGTGGTGGTTTATCTGTGCCTTACATCCCGTCTGCTCCTAATATTCCTTCTGACTCGACTCCTATTGAAAAGGAGTTTACTTTGGTGACTTCTAAAAATAATAGGAAGTCTAACCCCAAAGTTCCTGGAGTGGTCCAAGGTTCTAAAAACCTTCCTTCCACTTCTTCTGCCTTCCCTACGGCTAGGATCCCCTACATTCCTCCAAATACTAGGCCCCCTTTTGCCGATAGTTGTCTCTTTCTCTTTGTTCTCCAATGCGTTTTGCATCTTGGAATATCAGAGGTTGTAATAAACCTCTCAAGCTTAAAGGTGTGTCTAGTTTTCAAAAAAATCATAACCTAGACATTGTTGGTATCTTAGAATCTAAACTAAAGCCTCCTAAGTTGGACCTAATGATGAGGAATTATTTCCCCTCTTGGAATCAAGTGAACAACTTCGATTCTTTTAGTGGTGGGCGTATTCTTTTAATATCTCTTTTGTTTATGGCTTATATACGGTTGTTAACCGTAGGGCCCTTTGGAATTCTCTTCTCCATTTTGGCTACCCTTTCTCGAGTCCTTGGATTGTGCTTGGTGATTTCAATTGCATCAAAAATCCTGAGAAAAAATGGGCCTATGATCTTAAGGATTTTCAGAATTTGTGCCTTTCTCTGGGTCTATCTGATGTCCAGTCCTCTGATTGTTTTTTCACTTGGAATAATAATAGTACTTGGTGTAAGCTTGATAGGGTACTCGTTAACCCTAGTTGGCAATCTAATGGCTTCCAATGTACTATTATTTTTTCCCCTGCAGGTTGTCTTTCTGATCATTCGCCTACTATTGTGTTCTTATTCTCCCAATCGCGTTCCACCCAGAAACCGTTCAAATTTTTTAACATGTGGACCCTTCATCCTGATTACCGTTCTGTAGTATCATTTGCTTGGGATTCTTACTTCAGTGGTACTTCTCAATATGTTCTCTGTCATAAATTAAAGGTGTTGAAGTCTAGCCTTAAAACTTTGAACTGTCAACATTTCTCCCACATTTCTTCGAGGTCTAAAGCAGCGATTGATGAGCTGACGTATAATCAGTTGCTTCTTGACCGTAATCCTTCGGATCTGATCTTGTCTGAGCAAGTTAAACATCTTCGTGCCAAAGCTCTTTTTATCTCTGATGCTGAAAGAAATTTTTTGGCCCAAAAAGCTAAGTGCGACTTTCTCACTTTGAATGATAAGAACTCCAAATTCTTCCATAGCATTATTAAGAGAAATGCTTCTAGGAACTATATTGCTTCTATTATTGGAAGTAATGGTTTGCCCACTACTTCTCCTGACCAAGTTGCTAATGAATTTGAGATTTTCTATACCAACTTGTTTGGCATGGATACCCCGAGAAACCCTATTGATTCTCGTGTGTTTGATGGGGTCCTTCTTTATCCCGTGAACTTGCATTTGACCTCACTAAACCCATTCTCCCTTGTGAGATTAAAGATGCTATCTTCTCTATTAGTGAGGATAAGGCTCCTGGCCCTGATGTCTATTCTGCGGGGTTCTTTAAAAACTCTTGGCATACTGTGGGCGACCTTGTCACCGAGGCTGTTTCTGAATTCTTCCAAAATGGTTTGATCCTAAAACAACTAAATCATACAATTATCTCTCTTGTGCCCAAATCTAATCATGCAGCTTCTGTCTCTGACTTTAGGCCCATTGCTTGTTATAATGTTGTTTATAAAGCCATCACCAAGATCATTTCTAACCGGCTTGCTCATATTCTCCCTATCCTTATTGATAAAGCCCAAGCAGCCTTTGTTAGTGGTAGGAATATCACTGATAACATTTTTCTTGCTCAAGAGTTAATGCGGGGATATGCTAGATCGCGCACCTCTCCTAGATGCACTATCAAAGTTGACCTTCAAAAAGCCTACGATAATAGTGTCTTGTGCCTTCCTTGCTGATGTCCTCCAGGGTTTTGGTTTTTCCCCTTTCTTTATCTCTTGGATCATGCAATGTGTTTCCACCCCTTCATTCTCTATTTCTGTGAATGGTTCTTGGAAGGGTTTTTTGCTGGTAAGAGAGGCCTCAGACAGGGTGACCCGATGTCCCCTTCTCTCTTTATTCTTTGCATAGAGTACCTGTCGAGGTTACTGAGATCCAAAACTTCTAACTCTGATTTCAATTTTCATCCCAAATGTGCTGATCTTGGTATTTCTCACCTGGTATTTGCGGATAATCTTATGCTTTTTGCTCGTGGTGATCCCACTTCTGTCAAGATTCTTGTTGATTGCCTTGAATCCTTCAAATGCACCTCTTGCCTCGGTATCAACCCCCATAAATCTTGTATTTTTATGGCTGGTATCAATGTAATAGACATGGATGATATTCGTGGTCTTCAGAACTTTCCTGTTGGTTCTCTCCCTGTCCGTTATCTGGGTGTCCCTTTGGCTTCTCAAAAGCTTAATGTTGTCCACTATGCCCTGCTCTTTGAGCGCATATCGAACTATATCAACTCTTGGTCTTCTAACACTCTAACTTATGCAGGTAAAATTGAGCTTATCCGCTCAGTCTTCCAAGGTGTGGAGTGTTACTGGCTTCAAATCTTTCCCCTCCCCGGTGCTGTAATTGACCATATTCATAAGCTTTGTAGAGCTTTTTTGTGGGGAGGGAAAAGACCACTTGTTAGTTGGGCTGATATTTGTAAGCCCTATGAGGAAGGGGGATTGGGTATTCGGGATATTAAAGCATGAAATAATGCTCTTTTATCTCGTATCCTGTGGAACCTTCACCTTAAATCGGATTCCCTATGGATTCATTGGGTTCATCATTATTACATTAAAAATTATACTATTTGGGATTGGAAACCTAACTTGAGAGATTCCCCCCTCCTCAAACGGGCTATTGATATTAGGGATGATCTCTTTGTGAAGCTTGGTAATATGAGTAATATCATTGATAAGTTTTCGGAGTGGAGTACTCCGAAGGGCCTTGATACTTCTGCTGTCTATGATATTTTCAGGTTGAAAGGCGAAAAGAATGTTTGGAAGAATATGATTTGGAAAAATTATATTCCTCCAAAATTCTCCTTCATCACATGGTTGGTCATTCTTGGGAGGCTCCAAACCAGAGATAACTTATCATTTTTGGATATTAACAAGGTATGTCCTTTGTGTGGTTGTGTTAATGAATCCTCACAGCACCTCTTCTTTCATTGCAGGTCTACTGTTGCTATTTGGTTCAAGATTCGAGCTTGGTTTGGTATGGGTAGATCCATGTCTACTATCTTAAGTGCCATCAAATGGTTGAAGAAAGAACCTGCTGTTGGGGTCGTGATGGTGCGCGCTCATCAGCTTGCTCTTATCTCCACTATATACCAAATCTGGAGGGCTAGGAATGTATTGATCTTTGATGCTGTGGCGTTTGATGTTGATACAATTGTTGGGAATATTCAATCAACGATTTACAAGATACTCTATCGGATCTATCCTGTGGATTTCATCAAGTTCTAGTATTGAGCTTGTATTAGCTTGTCTTGCCCAGTGTATTTTGTTTGCATTGTTGTTAGACCGGGGTATGCCCTGTCTATTTGTTATTTTGGTAGTTCTCTCGCCATCCTGGTATGGTTGGAGAATTTTTGGTTGTATTGTTCTTTACTCTCGCCATCTTGTATGGTTAGAGTTTTATTCATGCCTCTTTCTCTGATGTTGGTGCTCTTTTTCCTACTTATGGTTTTTCCCCGTTGGGGGGGGGGGGTTCATAATTAGGTTTTAATGAGGCCAACGAGGTATGAATTTATAGGGAGCTACGCCTTTCCCTTCTACCATATGTCCTTCAGTGGTAGTTTTGAGGTCCTGTTTAAACCTCATTTGCCCTTCTTTGTGCACCATTCTTTCTAGATGGTGTTTGTATCGCTGTTTTGTTGTAATTGTTACGTTTATTTATATATTATTTACCTTTACCCAAAAAAAAAGAGGAGAAGATTCCTCTAGCTACCTATGGTAGCTGAAATAGAAACACTCATACAAGAAAGAAAATGAAACTAATACAATATTTATTCAGAGAGAAAATAGAGGGGAATGGTCGATGCCTTCTGCTTCCTTCAAACTCTTATTTATAGAGGCTTTCGGATTTGAATTCGAATTTCAAAGCCTCTTAATTCATTGTGACGTCACTGCTTACGTCACCATATTTGCGTCAGTACTTACATCACCTGCATCGGATGTCAACTTTAGCAGCTGGCTTGGTCCCCTTTGCCTTGGATGCCTTCTTGTGGGCCACCTTTCCTATTGGTCACATGCGCCTTACCCTTTCAGAAAAAGTCATCTGGCTCTTGCTTTTTTTAAGAGTCATTTGTCTTTCTTGGTGCCTGAAGATTCTCCCGGCTCTTGGGTATTCTGAAGAGATTTTACCCTCTTCTTTCCACGTGTCTCCTTTGCTGGAGGGGGTTCAGCAATTCTCGTTCTTCCTATGCCTAGTCTTACTCCTTTTCCAAATTTTGGTTCCGTTTGGAAAGAGCAGCTTGAGCATATCTTGTTTGTCTATTGCCCAAAGTGAGCCATGTTACAGTATTTCCGATGAGTTTGTTTACTCACTAGTATCTTGCTTTAGATTTGAGAGGCTTTGTCATTTGGTTCACGATAAGTTGCCAAATGTTTAAATATTGTGGACGATTATTTATTGTATGAATAAGAAAGTTGTTTGTTGTATACCTAATTCTTATTATTATCATATAAAAATTGAAAAATAAGAATTCATTATTCTTTATTACTATCTAGATATATAGATGTAGTTATGTCACATTATCCACTGTTTTAATATTAATAAATTGATACTGACAAAAATCTATTAGTATATTAATGAAAATAAATTGACAAATATTTAGATCATATATTACTAATTCAACACTATTAAATATTCAAAAATAAATAAATAAATATATATATAATTAAATTGTTTAGTATTATGCATTAAATATACTAATTAAATTATGGAATTAGCATTTAAAATGATATTATAATACATGTGATCAATAAATTTATGGAATTAGCATTTAAAATGATATTATAATACATGAGATCAATAAATTTATATTACAATTGAAATAGGGCGTAAATAATAATAATAATTATTATTATTATTTTTATTATTATTATTATTATTATTATTATTATTATTATTATTATTATTATTATTATTATTATTAAGGCGAACATGTCAACATGTAACTAAAAACCATTATAATTAATTCGATCTTTTATTAGATGTTTGAAACCAGCCTGGAAAATGTAGTTTTTTAGAATCTCAGTTATTTTGGTTTGAAGCCCCGTTTAATTCAACCATAAATTACAATTATTACACATTAAATCATGCTTTTTCAATTTCAATATATATAGTATATAAAATTATTTTTTCACCTTGCAAAATTAGATGCTCTAAACAGTAGTCTTGCTCTAAACAGTAGTCTCTTTTTCGGTGCTTTAATTTATTAAAATTTAATATAATCCTATATATAGAGAGTTAAGAATTTTATACATATATATTTTTTTAAACAGCAGAGTGAGTACAAGGGGTACTCAGTCCTTACAACGTAGAAAAATGATTTTTCGAGCAAGCAAGATACAACTCAACTAATAAAAAACGATCACCTGCTCGTGAGACAAATAATTGATTGGAAATCCAATCATTCACACAATAGTGCGTTCTAAACTCACCTTTAATTTTTATCCACTTCCAAGTTCTAAATACGTATTGCTCAAAAACATTCTTCACATGCCTTGTAGATCCTTCAAAGACAACTCCATTTCGTCATTTCTATACACTCCACACCACACCTATCCACATAGCATTCCAGTTTGCAGCTTTAACATCCTTTGGTTTATATCCGGTGTGCATTTTAAAGTTTAAAATAGGAGCAATGTTACCTGCCGAATAGATCCTAAACCAGTTTCTAATTCAATTTTAATACAAAAATACAATTAACGATTTTTTTAATTATTTATTTTAAAATAATCATATGTATATAGAGTTGATGATTTCATTAACTTCTAATTTAATTTCATTTATTTAATGAATAAATACCATTAAAGATTATTCATAGATTTGGAGATGTGATATTTGAGTTAAAATTACTTAAATAAACAATATTAAAGATATATACTCATAAATTTGGAGGAGTGATATATACTCGATTTCACGTAAAATCGATTTTAATATTAAGTATAAACTATTAATATATATAGTAGCAATTGAGGTATGTTTGTCTTATTTGAGAAGGTAGTTGACTATTTTTTTAAAATATATATCTTTAATTTAATTATCTTTTGTTATTAATAAAAAAAATACATTGGAAGGTAATTAAATGGGACCATATATGACATGGGTGTATGGTACGCATGTTATGTATCCTGTATGTTTATTCCCCTTCATTTATTCCTTCCCTTCACGACTTATAATGAAGACAAATCAGACATGTAAATATATTTACATTGCCAAATATATTTACACAACAACAAAATATCATAATTAATTAACTGAACTCATATTTATATTTGCGATTATATATGAATTATTTATTTATTTTTTTAATGAAAGTTACAAACTTTTTATTAGAATAATCTAAAATAATGCCCATCAACACCTATTAAATTATCAAAATATTTAGAAACGTATATAAATTATGGGTTATTCTGTGGTGCACCCGAGCCGGTGCACCTAGAGTATATAAATATTTAATTTTATTTATTTTTTTATAAAATATAATGTATCCACGTATTATGCGGGAATATATATATATATATATATATAAAATCACTAGCTAGCCAGTATATCTATCACTATGCTACATATATTACATAAAAATTAAACCATATAAACTGCATTGCAAGAATCAATTAAAGAACAATGTGAAGCATGCGCATAAATACATAATTTCCGGGAAAAAAATTTAATAAAAAAAAAGTTGTAGATAATATTATAAACAAATTAGCTTTTCTTAATTTGCACCCCACAATTTGACAAACATGCATGTGGTGTGACATAAAGGAAAACAGTGACAAAACTACACAAAGAGCAGTTTAATTAAATTAAAGCATGGTAATTATATTATTTGTTTAATTTGATATTGATAAGGTTTGGATTACGGCAGCATTACCAACAACCAGCATCAAGAGAAAATTTTCATTATAAACTCAGCTTTTCAAGGATTTATTTTTTGTTATATTATTATTTTTACTGTTGTTATTATTATTTTAATTATTTTCGGTTAATAGACAAAGGGACAAGAAACCGTTTCTTAAACTAATTATTTCTCTAGCAACAGATAAGGTCAAAATTGCAAATCAAAATATTTATTTTCCAAAATAAATACTCCTTTTACTTTGTAAAATTTGACAAAGGGAAGTGAATTTTTTTGTACAAGAGTAGTAATAGAACAATTCTGGTAGGAGCCCATCATTTTTTCTTAATTAATTTGATATGTTAGTACTCTTCATTTATCATAATTTAATAAAGTGATTATCACTTTTCATTGACTAAATATTAGTACATTTTATTAAAGATATTACTCATTTCGTCCCACAAAAATTTGCATGTCTCTTTTGGCATGAAGATTAAGAAAAGTTATAATATTTAGGGGTATTATGATATTTTTTTGTAATAAATAAATGATAAAGTATGTTAGGTAAGAGTGATTTTTTTTTAAATAAAGTGTATGGGAAAGGGTGATTGTGTTTGACTTTTTGTTTTTTTAGCAATATGCAAACTTTTTTGGGATAATCCAAAATAGAAAGTTTGTCATCTGGGACGAAGGGAGTTTATATTATCACTTTCCCTTCTCTCGAAATTCATTTCTTGAGATAATTTCACACAACCTTCTACCACTAAAATAATGTGTATATTTCATCGTCGACGGATTGGATTAGGTCTTTGATCGAGTCGACTTAATTTAAATGAAGTTGAGAATTGAGATGAGCAATTAATACAATAATATTTATTTTATCATATATACATTGGATTGTGCCCAACTTAGATTCTTGGATGACATAATTAATTAAAACCAAATTAATTGTAAACAAAGCCACACATAGTATTTATATTGAAAGAACAAGTCAATCAAATATTATATATTTTTTTAATAATTATTGGTACTAATAATTTTAAGAAATTAATAAATATCAGGCCGGTCGATCATAAAGCTTTAATTAAATTAACAAGTTCAAAATGAATTAAATAAATTAAACTCTAAGAAAACATGCCTCGAGGGAATGACAGAAGTTGAAAATTAGCAAAATGGACATAGCCATGTGATTGTGCACCATTGAATTTTGTAAATATAATTTGTGGATCCCAAAAGAGGAAGGAAAAATATAGAGTAACTATTTGTTGGTCGCTTGTAGGACCATTTGTTTTGACTTTAAATTAAAATAAATCAAAAATACAAATATAGAATACGATCAGTTACTTATAAGTATGTATTGAGAATTCCGATAAATATTGTTTAAATCATAAATATTTTTCTAGAGTTTGTAGGTAATAATAAGAGTATAAACACATAAAGCATGCCTTAATTATATTCCGACTCGGCAACTCAATCATGAGTTGAGACACTATAATTCAATATTGAGTGAGGTACATATTAAATATAGTAAATTCAGTTATGAAATAGGATTCATATGAAGATCAATACAAACGTACTATTTTTTTTTTTTAATTTTCAGAACTAATTACAATTATCTATTAAAGCTAGGAAATTTCTGTATTTTTATAAATATCAACTTTTTTTTTACATCATTTAAAATGTTGATACTTTTCATTTATATTATTCAAGAAATAATTCACTGCTCCACAATATTTTTTTATTAATTTGAGTATCACTTCTTTTACGTATTAAGTAATTTTATCTTATACCCATAAGATATTATCACACAATTAAGTCTTTGTAGTATAAAAATTATGGAAGAGTTTGGTTCATTAAAATTATTATGTGGGCTAATAAAATTTGAAAATGTCATAAATAATAAATGAGCATGAGACTCTTCATGACAAAGTTTCTTATGAGACAGATTATTTGTGAGACGGATTAACTCATCACTAAAGTATATTTATTTTATAGATAAAGTATGTTTAATGGTTGTTAAAGTATGTTTTCTAAAAATTGCTAGATTATGCATTAAAATATGATTTTAGCGTGTTATAATATGATTTGTTATTAACATACTTTAACTACAAATAAACATACTTTATCTATACAATAAACATACTTGTGGTGGATCGACCCGTCTCACACCCGTCTTATAAATAATCCGTCTCACAAGAGAATGTCTCACTCTTCACTAGTTTCATGAGATATTATAACCCACAATCTTCCTTAACTTGTAATTCATCGGATCCTTTACTTTTAATTTACGGGTTTAGACGTAAACTAACTTCACTTAATTAAAATTAATATGTAAACTCTCTTATTTTTAATAAAATTTTAACACTCATAAATTATAATTAACTTAATATTGAGCAAACACTCCCTAATAACACTATTTAATGGAATCCATGACTTACTGTATAGCGGCGGCGAACTATCTAATTTTGTGGTTATTCTATAGAAAATGATCAACCATGTTTTAGTTTATTACTATATATACGCTAATTTTAAAAAAATGAATAATCATAGTTGGTAATATGGTGTTAATTTTTAATAGAGGCAGTTTATAGGACATTAAATCAGCTATGATGGCGTAGTAGTAGGTAAGATGGTTTTGTTAATCTAAGTCATTAATATATAATTAGTACGGTCGGCTCGTCTAGGCAGCTTCAATTCTCCTATTAGTCCTTCATATCTCACTTTCTCTATTTTTTTTTTTAAGTATTATAATGATACTATACAGTATTCAATACAATAACGATATGAACCAACAATGTAGCTACAGTCAATTACAATGGAATTTCTGATTTTAAAGAAATCAAATATCTGTTTGTTCTTCTTTTTTAAAATAAAAAACCACCGAACTAAATGTAATAACATAAAATAAAATAAAAGTTAAGGGTGTATAAATGCATGAAATTAGTAATAGAAATTGGCCGGCAGTTTAGCTCATTCCCCCACCTAATAAGTTCCACGCGGCTTTGGCAACACATTCCCAATTCCCAATACATGTGAAATCCATATTGATGACATTGCAAATTATATATTTATAATCATTTTTATGTAACCAAATAATATATAGATTATAAATATAAATAAAAAAAATAAAATCAAATTTGAATCAATAAATGTGGAATCAGTTTCAGTTTAATTCAAATGGTGATTGAAATTATATATAGGCTACGGGATTTCTTTGTAGTTTAGAAAGAAAGTGGTTATAATAAATTAATAAAAGGAAAAGAGTATAATACAATTAAGCATATAAATTAGTAAAACGGAAAGAGTATTATACGATTGAGACAACCGAAGGTAAATCATTGAAAAGCTCCCCCATCCACCATACTTGATCAATAAGAATATACTACCTCCGTCACATGATTATATTAATGCTATTACACATTGCACATTAATTAATATTATTCTCTTATTTCATTATACATTAAAATATTACTCCTTCCGTCCCACTCAAATTGTCTCTTTTTCCATTTTGGGCGTTCCACCCAAAGAGTTCTCTTTCCTTTTTAATACACATGGGTCTCATACACGCTCTCTAATACAATTAAAATATGGGGCCCACACTCATATTAATACAATTACCCACTACACATTAAATAATAATACTCCTTAATCTACGTGCAAAAACAAAATGCACCATTTGAGCGGGACGGAGGAAGTATACTCCTTAATATACGTGAAAAGCAAATGTGTACCTTGTTTTGGGACCAAGAGAGTATTATACTAGACCAAAAAAATTTGTGAGACGAATTGGAACATGTATTAAAGAATATATAATTGTTATATAAATAAAGTATATTTAATGATAGTAAAAGCATATTTTCTAAAATATAATGAATAATTTAAAATATAATCTTAGAATGTTGTAATATGATTTATAATAAACATAACTTTAAGAGTGAGTTTGGTGTAAACCGAATTTATATGTAAACATATTTTTTAAAATTACTCTTTAATACATAAAAATTACTCTTTGAAGAGTAATCATTTTTATACAAAAGATAAATAATTTATCTCTCTAAAGAGTAATTTTCATATACCAATGAATAATCGATAAATAAGGGTCTACAAGAATTTGAAGAGTAATTTTTTTAATTTAGAAGAATAACGGTTTATGTATCTAAAGAGTAATTTTTCATGTGCTAAACAATATGAAAATAGGATTACGTGCAAACTCAATTTACATAAGTGTTAGTTTAACTTTAACTACTAATAAGCATATTATTCCTTATATAATAAATATACTTAATAATAGGTCTACCTGTCTTATAAGAGAATTGCTGTCACGCTAATTAACATTTGATAAAATAATTTTTTCAATTTTATAATTTAATTAATCATAAATAATATTTATTCTTTCACAAGATAATATTATGTTGTGAATTGATGTAAGAATATCTTAACACTCAATGAATTCTCATACGATCTCACTCACGGATTGATCAAAGAAGAAAAGAAAATAATAAATACAATCGTTTTACAATCGTTTACAGTGGTTCGACAAATTGCCTACATCCACTCGTAAGGGATAAAAAGATCTTATTGATGAAGATGACAATAATGATAAAAAATAAACTTAGATCTCATACAAACACTAATCTTGAGAATATATGGATGACATATGAACTATCGTATCTTATCTTATATAAGCTCTTTAACTTGTAAAACAAGCAGCCACGAGTAACTTGCTTTGCAAGTTACTCTCCAATATCCAAGCCCACTTTTATAAATGATTACGGAGACCCATTCTTACATCACACTCGATCATAGCTCTTGTATGTTGATCCAACAATCTTCATCATACACGTATGCACTGCTGACTTAACGTACGCAAGTAAAATTATGCGAGCATCATATTTTAATATAAGCATTATGAGAGAGAATTATGTTTTTATCTATTATCGATTTCATGTTAAAATTAATTTCTTAATCCGTCTTTCATATACTACCCAAAATTTTATTACCTTTCTTATAAGGCAAAAACTTGTATGAAATGGTTAGAAGATAATATATTTTATAAATAATTTATATAATATAAATGAAAAGTAATAATATTTTATAGCGAAAGAAAAAAAAATGTAGATAGATATATTCACGTGTATGAGAGAAGTTCAAATTTGACCTGGCTCAACTACTTGAGCGCCAAGGTCCTCTCTCTCCCAAACACTCACGCGTTCCTCTTTCTTCTACATTTTCCACTCCTTTTCTCTCTCTCCCCCCCCCCCCCCCCCCCCCCCACCCTGTATATATTACTTACTCTTCCCCCACCCTTAAATTACTCTCCATTAATCACTCTCTCTCCACCACCATAATTCTCTCTCTCTCCCACAACACTTTCTAAACATCCATGGCCCCAAAATCTCTACTAATATTTTTCCTCCTCGGACTCTCCTTCTCCGCCGTAATCTCCTCCGTGAACGGCCGGAAACTCCTGATGAACGTCCGGCGGAACAACTTTCCGGCGCTGGACGACAGCTTGTTCCTGGCGGCGCTTCCCAAAGGCCACGTACCGGCTTCCACTCCGAGCAAGAAGGGCCACGCCAACACCATTGATGAAAAGCTCATCGCCCGCCACCTCGCCGCCGTCGACCGGATTCTCCGGTCAGTTCCGAGTCCCGGAGTCGGCCACTAGCATATAATTAATTACTCTTCTCTCCATTTTTTTTTTTTACTTTTTGACAATTTTGAATTCTTTTGTTTATTATCAAGTTCATAGTTTTCAGAGTTATAGGTTAGAAATTTGTACACATGGATGTATATAGCAAATCGACGGTATACAGTAGTCAAATAAAAAAATTGTGTTATGTATTTTTATTTTTTGATTAAATACTGGGATAAAAAAATTTATAATTCTGATCCCACGGAAATATACACTTTTATTTCACACAAGTTTGTGCCTCAATTTTTTGTTATTTATTTATTTTTTTGTGTGTATAATTTTAATTTAGATAAAATTTAGTTGGTAGAATATATGTGGGGTGTTCATATTTGTTCCTGAAAATAGTATGAGATGAGCTTAAGTGTCAGTTCAGGAGGAAAAGATTGATAAATCGCTAACGACTTTTTGCCATGTCTTTGTTGTCGGTAGCTTTTGTAAAGTGCGACTTTGATCCTAACTATTTATTAGTGCATTTTAAGGGCCACAACACCCATAACATTACGCCTTATTTGTTGGTGGAAATTTGCTTTTCCAATTCTAGTGGATTCAAATTCTCTTTAATGGATAAATTCCACATAAATCATGATAATTAAGAAAATGAAAGTTTTTTTTTCTTTTACTTTCAATTTATCTTTTTCTTTTTTTATGTTGGTTTTGATTTGTACGGAAATAAAAATAAATTTGACTGCAAAACTAATTTAAAAGAATTCAATAAAATATGAAATGATGGTGAAATAGGGAAAAAAAAAATCCAAAGAGTGTTTCTGAAATTTAGTAAATATGACATGAGCATGTCTCGTGTGACTATTTTTGGTGATGATACTAATTTAGTATTTTTTTTAAAGAATGTTATTGTTTTTAATCTATTCTATTTATTGATCATGAAATATGTTAATTAAACAGTTTTTTATTTTTCATAAATTAAATATATCACTTTTTTCTTTATATACAAATGTTAAGTATTATTTTTTATCCATCAAAAAATGTGACACTTTAAAACGTTTAACAAATGTTACGTTATTTACAGATCTACATATATACTCCATATAATTAAACTCTTGAAATTGGGATTAGCTTTGAATTCAATTGTACTCAATCGATCCATGGCCATCGGTCAAAATTGTACCAAATAGATTAAAAGGTAAATTGACAACTAAAATAATTAATTAAAATATTTTGTGCATTTAGCTAGGCTACAAACATAAAATATTATAATCATGGATTTTGACTCACTCACTGACCACCACAAAATCTATAATCAATTATTAGTTTCCAATCTAGTAGTTATTTATTCTTTGTGTTCAATATATAGTCTACGAAAAAAATATAAAAACAAATATACATTTTCTTGTGCGATTATGGCGCGAGCCATGTGAGATCATAAAAATTTATCGATTAATCAGAATAATTTAAAAAAAAAAGAGTACTAATTAAATTTACATTTATCTTACACACTTGCATCATTTTGGTTCACATTTTCATCCGAACTTTAATACATTATCTTTTGTATTACATTAATGTTTCATGTAAACGTTTATAAAAATGGAGAAAATTACTAAATCATAAGTAATTTAAGAAAAATATTAAAATAGGAGTAATAATACTTAATTAAATAAAAATAGCTTAAGAGATGTCTATGCATCAACTTATATTAAAGAATTTCGCCAACTTAAGTTAGAGAGATAGCTACCTTGATGAAATGTCAATCAATGAATAGAAGAATAATAAATAAAACAAAATCAAATATTTAAGTGATGCGATTAGTAATTTATGATAGTAGGGAATGGTGGCCAATCAAGTCTTTATGGTAATTAAATAAGATAGGGAAAATTAAGTGATAATTAAACAGAATGGTTGGTCTATTTGTTGAAGGTGGTCGACCCCGGTCATCACGTAGTGTAGTAATTAATTATCCAATTTCAAAATAGAAAAAAAAAATCCGATTGAAATACATATAGCTCGTGCTCGTATATTAAGAATCAGACCTTTTTTTTTATCATTTTTTTAAATCAATAATCCATATTTATTAATCACTAAGAATTTTTTATTACACATTGTTATTATATCTCTTGTAACAAGATTGTTGGATAGGTAGTTTGAGAATTATATATAGAAACTGCACTCTAAAAAAAGGCATAATTGTAGTGCTAATTAGAGTTTAAACTATAAATCACATGTCACTTGTTTAATGAGGTCAAAAAAAATGTAATAACCTCAAATTAGGATCTTGTTGGGTTACCGAAAGTAAAACTCGAACTGTGTAATATCATTGTTATTTACTGGTTGAATTATTAACGGAATTATTCTAAAATTATACATTTTCTAGGATCTCACACATGCTCCATCATTTATCATTAATACAATTATTATTCATTTTATAAAATATAATATTAATTTAATTACCTGAATGAACAATTAAATATTTTCATATGATAGATTGAAGTAGTATCAGTTCTTGAAGCAATATGGGTGTGAATAATATAAATCAAAGATTTATAGAAAAATAAAATAAAATTCATATGAAGATTTAAAGATCCAAGGCGGCTTCCACTGAAATCCACGCCTACTTAATTAGAATAGTGTTGTTGAATAGATATGAAAATTAAATACATATGGACGTTGACTTCTCATTAATTAGGACACACGTCTTAATGTATATGAAGTAGATTGATATCTATGCAGAGTGAAAAATGGGCATAAGCTACAAGATAGTACTTCCTCCGTACCGGAAAACTTTTCACCTTTACTATTCCACGTTGTTTAAGAAAAGTTGCACTTTTTGACCAATTTTATTGATTTTGGAGGGTATTGTAGTATTTTTAGATAATAAAAAAGTATAAAGTAATGATATGTGTGTGAAAAATGAGTGACAAATATGAAATTAAAATAACTTTTGAGGTTGTTGGATAAAGTGGTGTTTCCATTTTTGGGGGTGAAAGGTTTTGTGGGACAAACAAACAAGGAAAGTGAGAAAAGTATTATGAGACGGAGTGAGTAGTACATAAGTGGTACCACTTTATTCCAAAACCTCTAAATTTTATTTAGAAATCATATCATTCGGTACAACTCAAAAATCTAAAGAATTCATATAAGGAAATAAACTACTTGAAAAAAATATAATAAAAATCAAACTAAAACGAGTTACTAAGACAATTGGTTGATGTTTTCCATTAGATGTGTACTCGAAAACTTTGCTCCATCAAATGGCTGTGCATTCCTATGTTCCTACACTTTCGTTACACATGAGGTAACGGCTAAAATTCTAGATTTTCCCTCATTTAATGTGCATCTATTTTTATGTATCGATCCATTTGAACTCAACTTGAATAGTTTGAACTCTTCTTTCCCATCTCAATCAATCTCTCACTTGCTTCCACACAGGGACACTTAAAGAACAGATACCGACTAATTTTTAAGTTAGTGATGTTGAAACCGCACCATCTATCTCCATCTTGATCCCACTAAAGAATTATAACAATAAAATGGTTTGGTACTGTAAGTTTGTTTATTTCACTGATTGAGAATATATACAAGTGCAATGTATAATTGAGCCTAGATATATATGGAAGAACAATATTTACATTTAAAAGAATTAAATCCTCTACTAATTACAAATTAAATATTTGCTATGATGGCGCTGCATTCTGAGTGTAACTTTACAAAATTTCTGTCCTTTGATGTAGTTGCATCATTATCTCTATTACCACATCCTATCTTTTGTGAGCAAACCACCTCTAACTGTCAACCACAGCCAAAAACTATGCTTCCTAGCCCCATAAATGGGGCTAGGCAAAAGAATAGACCTCCCATCATACTGAATTGGTGGATAGAGAAGTCTATATAATTTAGCAATAGTAAGTGTATTCTCATCAACATAACCTTGTAGCATATTCTCTATTCTTCCTTGTTCTCTTATTTTCTCTACAATCCTCTTCACATCATGCCTGATGTATTATCAAATGCTAATTTAATCTTAACTGTTCGATTTTTGTTATCTTTATATATAGTCTAATTCTAATCTTTTCACTCATCGATTATTAATTATTAACGTTATACTCAAAATTTAAATAATATCATAAATTCATAATTGCTGACATTTTTTCAAATAAATAAAATATATACTTCTATTCGAATGTATACAAATTAATGGAGTAATAATATGTAATAGTAATATTTAGTCAAACAAGTTAATGGAGTAGTTAATAAATATTTTGAACAAAGACTAAATTAGTTATTAAAACACGTTATATTTACAACATACCCCTTGTTCTGGCACACTTACTAAATAGGAGTATAAGAAAAGATATATTTTAATTTTATTGATTTTTAGAAAATAGTCATTTCATATATAATAAATAAATTATAAAGTATATTATATGTGTTAGGTGGATGTGGTAAATTTGAAATTAAAATCCCATATTTTGAGGTTATAAGTTAGTATGAATTTTTTTTTTAAATATCATATTTATTGTGGGACGAACGAAAACGAAAAATGTGACATTTGTATCGATGTCAATAGCGGCCAACTTCATTAAACATCAAAGTAAAACGAATTTCATAGACATAATTTTTAGTTTATTTTATTTTAAGAATGGATAAATTGTCGATCTGAAACTAACATTTCTGAAATTAATTTCCCATTCGAACCAAATTTTATAAAATAGTAGAAATCATTGACCACTCCCTAAGTCCTAACAAAGATTATGTGACGGTGGATTGAACCAAAAAATATATATAATTGGATCCACATTATGAATGATTGGCTCCAGTAGTGAACCATTTATACATAGATACAAATAAGTAAATGATTATATATGTATATACATTTTTTTACTAGGATACTAGGACGTTCGTTTAAGAAATAAAAAATAAAAAAATTACAGTTTCAAATTAGGTTCCAAATGTTGCATTTTTTGACCTACTAGTAAGATTTTTGTCTCCCTCCTAACCGTATAAATGTTCTCATTTGCATGAATTAAGTAGTATTATTTTTTTTTTTTGTGGTGAATAATTGTATATATCAATAGTGAGTGAGTCAAATGTGATGCTTTTTTACTAAAAATGAATATCTCTAAGTTGAATGCCAAAAATAATAAAATGAAAAACATTTGCATTTGTAAATCTTAATTCTGATGTTCTACACACAAATATGAAAATAACTTATTATAGAACATCATAAGATTGAAACGGGAAGACTTCGTCATTCCCTCAAAACTATCCATTAAACTTATAACACGCTCTTGACAATAACTCGATAACCCTATCACAGCTACTTGTCACGTTTGAATCTAACTCTAGTTTTGGCTTATCCCTAGGACTTTCAGTTACAAAACTTTCTCGAATAAGTTAGAAGAAAAACTAAAAGTTCTCTCTCCACCCAGAATAGTGAGAAGAACTAAACAAAAATGAAAGACTCTCAAACTAAAAATTACACTCACTTTTCGAAAGTGATACTCTCAAACTCTCATTGTTCATCCCTTTATAGTATATGTGCGCTAGCTCTGTCAATCTTCATTTAATCAAATTAATCTACAATCTTCTCCCAATCCTTCCCGAGTTAAGACCTTATCAATTACTCAATAAGCTTCTAATCAAACTTGATCTTCTTTCTTTGTTTATACAATCAGATCTCAATCAAATTCACCTTGTTCATACAATCAAGTCCTGCAAAAAAAAATAAGGCACCATACCATATATACAAATATGTGATCATGACAGAAATAAAAATGACAATTAGTCAAGCTAACAACATTGACATGAAAATGTAATATTTTTATGTCCTATAATACAATTAAGGGGTTTTGGAGAAAATAAAATACAAATTTTTGTATCAATTTAAAACTATGAAATTTTCTTTAAATACTTAAGTTTTAATTTAATATTCATCAAAAATTAAATAATATGATTAAAAACAAAAAAAAATATTTATCCATTACATCTTATTTTAAATCTATTTAGATTTAAAATAGAACTATATGATATATTCCAAAAAATATCTCCACACAATTAGTTCATAAAACATTTCATATTTACTATTCCACATTATTTTAATATATAGGTTAAAAAAGATATTATGTATATTTAATAAAAATGAAAATTTTTATTAGGTAGGAAATAGAATGTGAAATTGGCGCAAGTGCACGTGATCATATCTTTTGCATCCTTTTCTTGGAAATATCATTCACGTGCCTCTTGGATTAAATTCAACTCGCTAATCTACTAGTTATTAATTTCGATTTGTTCTTTAGTTGGTAGAATGTCGCACTTCTTTCCACCTTTGACTTGCTAACTGCTTACTTTGGTAATGAGAATATTCGTCGATTTAACTTTTTAAATTCATATTTATTCGAACTAATCCTAATTGCAAAACAATATTAATCTTACTACTCAATTTTATACTACTATTTATCATGTAGCCGAATGCTGATACACGTTACAACATTACAGCTTTCACTTATTTTGTTTTATTAAACTGATTAAACGTGAAATGGACTAGTAGCTAATTTTGATTAGTGGGTGTCATTAATTTGGACAATATTTCTGATGGATTATATTAATTTAATTTAATTTAAATTGAGGATGTTGCTATCATTAACACGTTGGTTGTGTGACCCAAATTCAACTATCCTCACAAGTTAGGTGGTTTCATTTTCTTAAAATCCCAAGAAAGAATATCATTCAAGATTTGTTTTATTACAAATTGATGATTCAAAAGTCAACACTGTTTATTTGAAAAATAACTCTTAGAACACACTTTCTCTCTCATCGTGGAGTATAGAGAAACACACTACTGTTAGCTGGCTTCCTGGTAAAAGTTATGGAGCCTAACAAAATGGTCAGTGATTGAATATATAATGGTTTAAAATTAAAATATAGGGAGTCAATTGAACGATTTGATCATGATAAGCTTTTTTCAGTGTGCATAAAATCATATTTTAATGTGTGAAATCGTTTCTTAGTGAAATTATTTTATTTTTTAATTAATTATTAATTTTCATTAAAAAATATTATTACTTTTAATTAAGAAATAGTACTTATTATCACTATACTCCAAATTATTTATAACAATTCATAAGTTGGGCCACAACTCTAATGCCATCTTAAAGAACCACATCCTCTAAGCTTAAACTAATTGAGATATGTGTGATCTAATATAACCACATCTCCAATACAGCACTTAATTCTTCAAAATAAAGAATTATGTTCTCTATTGTAAAATCTTCTCCAACGACATACTCTTAAATATAGTCAATTTTTTTATTTTCTTTTTCATGTTCATTTTGTAATATTAATGAATTAGCATGCTAAGACTTTTATAATGTATGCATTATTAAGTAAAAATAAATAAACTAATTAAATAGGAGTTTGCGTTGTATATAAAGGAATTCTTGAAAAGAAATCGTCTACTTTTTAATCCATATATAAAAATACACAAAGCATATATTGTTAAGTTTATATTATTATTATTATATACAGATTTTAAATTTTGTTTAAATAAATGGTTTAAACTTAAACAAATTTTAAAAAACTGTAAATTACATAATTGAAATAAGGTGACGGGTATTCATACCCCCAAAATTACTAAACTTACCTCAAATACTAAATAAACCCCAATAAAATTAATAATATATATACATATTACTAAACATACCCTAATTTTATTCTAACATTCATAAGAAATTCAAGATTTAGACATCACTCACAAGATATTCAAACTGTAAACAGCACTCACAACCTCCCCTGGTACTAACATCTAGCGAAGGAAGAACAACATTGGAAGAAACGCCTTCATTTTATGTAAAATTCGATGAAAACATATGTCTAGGAAATGCCTTTCATTTTTCTTAATTTCAACTATAGAAGGTTTTAGTTTCTTTTGAAATTAAAGAAATTAACCAATGCTTTGAATTTTAGTTTCTGTACAATGAATTGGATAATTGGTGTAATTTTGATTGAATTTTCGTTGAATTAGATGGAATTCCATGCGTTTTTTCTGGAAATAAGTGAGATCTGTGCAATTACTGTGCTGGTTAAGATAAAGTTTAGTTATGTCCGACTATAGCGAGGAACCGACATCCGAATGAAGCGTGTTTGTTCTTCTTGTTATTGTAATATCATCTGTTGCTTCACTGACACTTTTTACATTTGGTTGTAAAAGCACGGCTCGGATTCTCTGCGCCATTTTGGTGCATTATCTTCTATGTCACATGTTATATGATTGACACGTAAAATGGGGAAACAAATCCAACAATTGCCCCTAGGGTTTAAGGATTAGGGTATAGTTTCCCTCTCCTACGTGTCGTCAATCTAACAGTGTGGCACAGGAGATGGTGTACCAAATGGCACAGAGAATCCGAACCGATAAAAGCATATATGAAAAAATAATAAAAAAGAAATCCAAGATTTCTCAAGTACTCCCTCCGTCACCCTTTAAGGGTGTCATTTGTTTTTTACAAGTGGATTAAGGAGTATTATTATTTAAGGCAAAAAGCTCCTGCGCCCCCGGGTCCCCGGAGATACCGTCCGTGTCCCCATGTGAACACAACTCTTCCCCTCCCTATTCTATTTAAACCTATGTATTGCTAGGGAGTTTAAATTGTAAAAGGGCATGGAAATTGTAAAGGGCACATATCTAAATCCGTGTGTCCGGGCGCACATGAGACTCACTCATCATTTAATGTGTAGTGGGTAGTTGTATTAGTGGAGGTGTGGGTCTCATTTTTTAGTTTTATTAGTAGGTGTGTGGATAAAAAATGAAATGAGACCCTTAGGGGCAGACGCCCAAAATAAAAAATATTACCCTTGAAAGCGGACTAAAGGAGTACAATTCTGGGATTTTGGGAGAGATGGACTTGCAGAGAGATTATGAGGGAGGTCCATCCATACTTCCATAAACATTCTGATACATACTTTCATAAACATTCTGATAGGCCCTTGAACAGCTTGTGTAGGGATCCCGCTTTAATTTGGTATAGAGTAATAATTATTGAAACCTTAATTAATATTTTTTTTGTAGAAGTACTTACTATGTTTTACTATTAAATAGGGATATTTTAGTCTAATCTATTTATGGGGTAAATTTAGTAATTTAGAGGTGCAAATAGCCACTCATTGAAATAAATACTAGTTAGAAATTAGAGAACACATCAAAATATAAAATTAGAATCCAAACTAAATAAATCGTTCCAAAAATATGCTTATATAATAGGAATGTAATTAATGTACAGACTTGTATCAAATTTAATGTCCTTCCTCCTCCACCAGATTCGTAGCAAAATCTGCTACTCTGTGGCCCCTATGGGTGGGACCCGACGGTGGAACGCGGCGTTTCGCTAGCATTTGAAATTCACCGACCGCAAGCCGTTCATCCACCGTTGCCACCTTAACGACGGCCTCCGAACCACCACTGTGTACGGTGGAGGAAGGGTGGCTCCGGCACCAACATTCACTTGCAATCATCAAAATAATTATCATCACCGTAAAAAAACTGGAGCTGAAAGTTTGTACTTGGCTAATATCGAATTTCGCCATGGCAGAGTATATAATTAATAATTATAAATATTAATAAATTAAATTATGGAGAGGGAGGGGGTACTATAAGTCTATAATGGTTATGCACGTATACTATCAATTTATATATATATATATAATCATAAGTGCATGAATTTTATTATATTATTGTTTTTTTATTACATAATTATAAAGCATGCAAAATCAGTTGATGTTAGAAAGACCCCATCTTCCACTAAATTGAAATATGTAAGTTGATGTCTTTTCCAAGAGTCATGATGGCAGATATATATCAGATGTGGAACCAAATAAATTATTGGAGTCATGCCAACTGATTATTATTAGTGAGATTTTTCTTTATTTTCAGTTATTATATATGATTTAATCGTGAGTTTCATTTTTTTTTAAATGATTTAATTAATTAATGTGTTTGATTTATCGTGATTATAATTTACAAATTTCTGCTTTAAACAGTAACACTTGACAGATCTAAGCAACGTTAAAAGAAGGAGATGAGTCGATTCAATAGGCTAGTAATAGTCGGGACGGAGCCAGGATTTTATGTGAGGGGCCCAAATAATACATATAATTTCGATCTACTTTCTTTGTCTCGAATTTTTTTGCACATACAGGACGATTTCAGGATTTTTGGTGAGAGGGCCCAAAAAATACTTATAGTTTCGATGTACTCCCTTTGTCTCATGTTTATTGCACACGTATATGGGCATGTGCATTAAAAAATATTATTTTTAAGTATATATAATGTAAGAAAAAGTACGAGTAAGCTTTATAATTTAAATAATAATGTAAATAAAGTTGTTGGAATTAATAAAAAAACATAAAAAATAGGTTAGTGTCTAACGTATTTTTACTATTAATAAAACACACAAATATATGCGGGACGACTAAAAAAGAAAGTGTGAAAAATATGTTACAGATAAATTACCACTAATTAGTAACAAAGTGATATACTATTTAAATATGAAAGAAAATGATAATTAGTAACAAAGTGATATATTTAAATATGAAAGAAAAGTAGCAAATAGATAAAAATAATAAATAACAATATAAATTGCAAACTTATAAAAAGGTGAAAAAAACGTAATTTATTTAAAAAATAAAAATATTAAAAAAATACATTTTATAAATATATTAAAGAAGCACAATATTTTACAGGAATATTTTATAGGAAAAAAAATTATTAAATGGAAAAACATAAGAAATAAAGTGGAAAAGAAGAAATAGATTATTAAATAGGAAAAATAAGATATAATATTGGAAAGAAGAAAAAGATTATAAAATAGGAATGCGGGTGTTGAGAATCGAACCTTTGGCCATCAAAGATAATGGCAGCATGCCTACCAGTTTGACTACAAGAAGATATGAAAACTTTTATCACATATATACTAATTATTCTTAAAAGTTGAGGGGGGCCAACAACCCCCTGCCCCAATGTGGCTCCGTCCATGGTAATAGATTTGAAGTTGGATTCATGACAAGTATATAAAATTAATTAAAAATAAATAAATTAATATTTACTCTCGTTTTCAAATAATTTCAACTTTTTTGAAGGTGCACTTTCTTCAAACTTTTGCGCCTTTCGGAACGTTATCTAATATGACCTTTATGCTGTTGAGATTAATAAAATAATGAGTGGAGTAAACTCATTATTTTGAAGATAAATTAAATTAAAGAAACACGTGATTCGTTGAGCCTCCATAATTATTAATACTCCGTATTCTAGTTTCATTTTGTAATTCACCCGCTCTCGAACCGAATTGATCTCCCATTACATTTTGGTGTTACATCTCTTATTGCAAATTATTGGATAATTGATACATTAAATATAATAAAATGATTATAAATGGAAAATATTAACCCTAATAGGAAGACTTGAGATTTTCCTCACTACATATTTGTTACTCATCTAATGATGTTGCAACCAGGTGAGGCTCTTCACTTAAATGAGAGAGACTCAGATTCAATTTCAATTGGGAACGAATTAGAAAGGAAATATAAGGAGTCTTGAAAAAGAGAAAGTAAAGATACTTAATAAACTAACTACTAATTATACTAACAACTAATCTTTATTGATATTTAAAAAAAATCATTATATGTCAATAAAATATGTAACACTAAAAATTAATAACATTTACTGATATTTAAAAAAAAAATCATTACATGTCAATAAAATATGTAACACTAAAAATTAATTGAACATTCGGTGCCCTTCGAAGTTAGGAACTTATTTAGTAGTAATTAATCTTTTTCAATAGAGTAATTCTAGCCTCAAGCTCCTTGTAATATAGCAATGTCATATAACCTATCTGATCACAATCTATCTGACTATCTCACTACTGGAAACTATTTAAATCGAAGCATCTCCCATTTTATGTGATATTCGAGATTTTTTTTTTAATCTATGAATTCTTCGAGTGTTAGTTTAATCAATATATTAATAGCACAAACGAACTTACATTTTATTTAGAATAATGTTGACATTAGAACCTCGTGAAAATCCCTTATTTTTTTCTTGTTAAGTACTGTTATGTTTGATTCTTGTTTTTCTATTAGATTAAACCTTTTTTTTTTCAGTTGTGTTTAATTATCACAATGTTGCAGGAGGAGATTAATTATTTAAAGAAATTACGATAGGGAATTTGACAAATTAAGAAAATTAAGTAGAAGTGAACATGTATGAATAAGATTAGGTGAGAATTGGGTAATATGACATCACTAACTAGAAAAATAAATAATTATTTAGGCCAAAGATCAGTGTGATTTTAAGGTAGTTGAAAAATTAATTAAGACTTTTTTTTACTTTAAGTATCCAATACGTCTCCATTCAATAGTTCATAATTAGAATGATTAACCTTCTCCTAATTAATCTTTCTCATTACAAATTATTTGTACCTTTCGTGTTATGCAATTCCACCAATTTGTCAAGTCTTTATGTAGAAAAATGACAGATTTAGAATTTTGTATGAAAGTCTTTAAATCTTAAAAAATATTTTAAAATTAAAAAATTTAACATTTCACCTTTTATTTTTGTTTATCAAATTATAAAGTTTTTTCAAATAACGAAGAAACATAAAATATTTAAACAAATTTAAAATTTATATACTAGTAATAAATAAAAACATATACTACATTACAGTAATAAATAATTTATACAGTTCGTTAGTGAATTTTTAATGAATATTTTGTTAATTTTTTAACAAAATATGTGTAAAAAACTATACATGTACATTAAGAAATATATATATATATACGAATAAAAATTATTATAAATATAGTGCATGCACCAATACCACTTGATATCATGAACTAGTACATGTATATAATCCAACCAATTAAAATATACTCCATCCTCTGAAAATATCTGCACATTTTGAATTGCACGTAATTTTAAAAAAATTGCTTTTCATTAATGTAATGATGTTAGAAAAGGTAGGAAATTTTTAGGCAATTTAATTGAATAAAGTGTACTCTCTCCGTCGGTTCTAAGGTGTCCGTTTACTTTTTGAACATGGATTAAGGAGTATTATTATTATATATAAAGTGGGTAGTTGTATTAGAGGGAAGTGGTGGGTCATACTGTGTACTTTTTTATTAAATAGGAAAAATTGATACCTTTGAACCGGACGCCAAAAATAATAAAATTGACATCTTAAAAGCGGACGGAGAGAGTATGATGTAATTGATTTTGATTAGATTGTAAGTAAAAAATGTTATATTTTTGTAATATTGTAGTATTATAAACACTGAAAAAAAACTGTTTTTTACCAAAGGAATATTCTATTGGTAAAAGCCTTAATTCCATTGTTAAATTGGTTTAAAACCAATTAACAATGGAATCTGTTGGTAAATTTTCTATAGTAAAGTGGTGGTTGGTAAACTTTTAGCACTGAAAATCAATTCCGTTGGTAAATAATTCAGTTGATAATCCGTTGCTAAAAATTCCATTAGTAATTTATATAAATATTCTCTTGGTAATTCGTTGGTAAAATAGAGATTAATCCGTTGGTATTCTATTGCTATTAGAAAATGTCATTTTGGTTGCTAATCCCATGGTAATTACCAACAGATTGAATTCCGTTGGTAAATTCCATTATTAAAAAAAAAAATTAGTGAAAGGTGTAAATATTGTGTAATATTTTTATTTTTGAATATACAAATTTTTGTAGTATAGATTAGAAAAGAAAATATGCAAGTATTGACCGAAGGAGTAAAACTTAAGGATGCATGAAGTTGACGAAAACGACTAACTTTAGAATTCCAATATTATCACACTAAATTATACTATATTTAATTTATGAAGTTAAAAATCTTCACTGAAATTTAATTAGAAAAAGAGATTTGGTAATACTTATTTTAAAATCTAGGTGCATGCATATAAGGATTATTATTTTTAAAATATGGGTGTGTTTTTAAAATCGAAAACTACATTTATTAAATTGAAATGTGAAATCGGAGCATTTTAAAAATTTAACCAAACATCCATCCGCTTTAGTGAGTGGTAGGTGAATCAAAATCCATGTTTATCATAAAAGTTGTCAAATTTGAATACATTGCTCTTGTTCTATTATCCAATTAAATCAATCTCTTTTTCAACTTCATATGTACACACATTGCAACGTGGAACATTTTTGGAACTTGACTTTGATTACTACAATATCAAAACAAATCATGTTTAGATTTTCA
Source organism: Pogostemon cablin (assembly GCA_023678885.1). Classification (NCBI taxonomy): domain Eukaryota; kingdom Viridiplantae; phylum Streptophyta; class Magnoliopsida; order Lamiales; family Lamiaceae; genus Pogostemon; species Pogostemon cablin. Next base: position 2,843,360 of record CM042973.1, read on the forward strand.
CTTTTCTTTTCACATCAGCCTCGCCACCGACATACTATTGGGGAAAACTTCAATTAAGTGTTTGATTTATATTAATTTATACACTAAAGAGTTTATATTGGTTCCATGGATCTTAAAAGTATACTAAGAATTTACATACTACTTTCATTTAAGTGAATTTGATTTTCTTCTAAGTCTATTAATTAAAAACTTCCTAAGGAGTTTACACACTAATTTTATTTGAGCGGACTTTATTTTCTTCAAGGTCCCCTAGTTAAAAGTAAGGAGCCCAATGGATCACAATCTAAGGATAGACAAGTTATAATATTTTACAAAACTAATAAAAAAATTAAGGTGATTCTCATGCTCATTCCTCATCTTTGACATTTTCATGTATTATTAATCTACGTAATAATTTTAATAAGGTAAAGACTTGTGTGAGACTGTCTCATGGAATAAGGTACGTGAAATAGATAAAAAATAATAATATTTCAATGAAAATATAATAATTAATTAATGAAAAATGATAATGATTCTTCGAATAATTTTATAAATAATTTAAAATGAAAATTAAAAGTAATAGCATCTTTATTAAAAATTAGTAATTATTTAGAAAAGTTTAAAATGATTTAATCATGAAACGGTCAAACACAAAATTATTCCTTTTAATGAACCATCCACGGACTAAATTTCATATTTCAAGTTTGAGTTTCCTACCGATACTCTATCTTTGAATAGAGGAAGATATTTGGAGGGAATTTATATAAAATATCTCCTAAAAGATTATGTTTTTTCTTAAAATTTTGAAAATACATGTTATTAATATTTAAATAGGTTAATTAAAGAATAATTTATGTATAATTCTGTGGTGCATCTGGAAGTTAATAGTGTAAAAGAGAGGATGTAGTTTTTTAATTTATTTTAAATTATTTTATTTTAGGGTGAATCTTATACGAGACCGTCTCACAAATCTCCTTACGTGAAACGGATTATTCATCAATCAATTAGCATTATATATATAAAATTAAAAAAAAAAAAAAAAGCGGAGTGCCGGTCACCTATGCATAATATAACTTTTCGGAAGTACCCATGAGGGCTGAGGCCATGACGACTATGCAGTTAAGTGTAACATTTTTTTTTCTTATACATTTTTAAATTACAATTAATGCTATTATACTTAATGTGATTAATAAAAAAATTAAAAGTGAAAATGAAAAAGTCAAAAGTGATACTAAAAAATATATATATATAAAAAAAAAGTGATGCACTTATTTTTATTATTAAATTATTTCATAAAAATTTCATAAATTAAAAAGTGATAATATTTTCAATAAAAGTTAATATGTGAACATAGAAAAGTGATACTCGACTATTCAAATTATTTTATAAATAATTTGTAAAAAAGACAAAAAGTAATAACATTTTCAATTAAAAGTGATAACTTGATTAAGAAAAAGTGATACGCATCCAATTGATTAAGAAAAAGTGATACACATCCAACTAAAATATTTAATGAAAATTTTAAGAACGGATAATAAATGATAACATTTTTAATAAAAAGTGAGTATATAATTAAAGAAAAGTGATAAATGTTCAATTAAATTATTTAATGAACACTATATCTTTTTAAAAATAAAAAGTGATAACACTTTTAATAATAAATGATAACTGATAAAAGAAAAAGTGATAATCATTTAAATAATTTTTTTCATGAACTATTATTATAATAATAAAAAGTGGTATAATTAATAAAAAGTGAAGTTATTATTTTATAGTATTAATATTAATTGTGTTACTTTAATTTATAAATAATAATATAATGCAATAACCAATAATAATATATAATATATGTTCTAAAATAATTAAACAAATCCTGAATCAACTGTGAAGAAAAATTAAGAAAATGTCAAACGGCAAAATGAATTGGTGGACAAAACATTACTTGTATGCAGTAGTTGTATATAGTAGGTAGTAAGGTGGGCGAGGATCCGCGATTTTTAGCTTGGGACCTGTCACATGGAATAAGATCCGTAAGACGGTCTCACATAAAATTTTTCTTTTATTTTATTGAATGGTAAGGATTAAATAACAACTTGATTTAACAGATAATATTATTGAGGTGCACCGCGCCGGATGCACTATAGTAAAACTCATAATTTATGTATAGTTTCTGAAATTGACTCATTTTATTTCAATTTGTTATTTAAGTTCTTATATATACACATTTTCATAATTATTTCTTTGTCAGTTGTTGGGCTTGAACGTCGGCCCATGGCCCCATAGTTTTCTCTATTGCCGATCATATTGGGCTAGGATTTTCGCAAGCCCTAAAGCCAACTCGAAGGCCTATTATCGTCCCAATCCTTTGTGCTTCCTTCTTTTTTTCTTTTTTTTTTTTTAACAGCAAAATATTTATTAAAATAATGAAATTGGGTATAAGGAATACTCAATTGTATATTATGTTCATCAATTAAATGACATGATAATTTAAAAATTAAAGTATATTTTGAAGTTACTAAATTAAGATTTTTTTTTTTATATTTTAGGTGTCAAGGATATTATGAGAGAAATAAATTAAAAAAATATGAAGAGATTTATGGGACCAAGGAGGAGAGGGAGTTAAAAAAAACCATAATTAACTTAACAAAATAAAAATTCTTAATTGACCCCTTGCAAATAAATAAATAAACAAAGCAAAATATATTTTAAATAAGGAGTATGTGAAAATTTTGAATTATTAAATTATACATTATCATTAATCGGCACTCACATAATTGATTTAAAAAAATATTCCCACTTAAAATATTTTCATAAAAATACAAAGTATCATAAACGTAACACCTAAGTTTTCTAAAGACAAATTCTGTTGGGCTTAGACAATTGGCCGTAGTTTTATATTTCTGGCCCAAGCCCAGTAATTAGTGGTTATGTATGTACATTCCGAAAAGTAATGTCACTCTATAAAGCCCACTTTCGTAGTGAAAGTATTAATTAGAGACCATTTCAATTTCAATTCGAATTATTTATTTTTATTAATGAATTAAAAATAATAAACTCAAGAAAATAACTCATTATCTGTACATTTATTCAATATATATAATTAAAAATAATAAACTCATGAAAATAACTGATTATCTCTATATTTATTCAATATATAATTAAAAATATTAAACTCTTCGTCCATCTTAATTACTATTTTTTTTTATTCACTACATGCATAGAGTTTAAGAAATTTTATTAGGCCAACCTTATTATCTTAGTAATTAATTATTTTCTCTCTATAAATATTTACCTTTTTTTCTCTCTCAACACTATTGAAAAAATAATTACGAGAGAGGAGTCTCAATAGAGCTTGATTTAGCCCATACAATTATACAAATAGACTTCGATTTCTATATACCTTTTGTTTAATCCATTTCTAACTTTTTCTGTTTTTCGCCACATTTGTCCCATATAAAATATTCATAAATAAATAAATATCAATAAAAATACTGATTGTTATAGGCATTGATTATTAAATTATCTTGAAAGTATTCAGGCATTACATTTATATACATGTATGTATCATACAGCATGCATTAAGTTGGACGATGCCAAAATGAGAGAGAAATTTGAGTTAATCAATAATTCACATTACATTGAGTTAATTTTCACCCTTTCTTAATGTATATTTAAAAAAAAAAAGACAATTTACCTTTGTTCACGTAACACATCGGATTCTCTGTGTCATTTTCGTGCATCATCTTTTATACCACACGTTAAGAGATTGACACGTATGATGATACCACACGTTAAATGATTGACACGTAAGATGGGTGGTTTAAGGTTTAGGGTATAATTTCTCTCTCCTACGTATCGTCCATCTAACGGTGTGGTACAAGAAATGATGTATCAAATGTCACAGAAAATTCAAACCGTTCTAATTATGATGAATTTTTCCTGTATTAAAATTTATTTCAGTATTTATGTCTCATAACAAATTTTATATTTTTTTTATTTTCTTCCGCCCACAATAAATTTAATCATATGAAGAAATAAAATCATCATTTCAATTCTATATATTCTCAAAACACATTTTAATGTTAAAATTGGTTGGCTCACACGCATATCATATTTTATACTTACTACATAAAAAATTTCATTATCTTCAAATGTCAATGAAATTAGTTAAATTTTTTTCTTCAAAACATCCAATTTATAATATTGGTATAATTTATTTCGGGACCGTGAGATTAATATTTTTCTTTCTCTTGAGGGTTAATAATTACTTCTTCTTTTTTTCTTTTAGAAACAAATTTTTTTTTTTGAGATGATATTTACGTGACACGTATTAAAATATGATTATTATATAGGTAAAATATATTTATTAATAACTATATGCAATTTGGGAACGAATAAGAGGGGAGTTATAAGTAGCTTAGAAAAAATAGGGTATGAGTGCTTGGTGAACTAACTACTAACTATACTAACAACTTTGTCCGATAAAAAAAAAAATATACTTATTAATAATTAAAATATATTTTTTAAAATATAATGAATGATTAATAAAATATAATTTAATATTATAATATAATTTATTATTAATATAAATTGTTATTGCATATTTACTGTACTTTAATAAAGAGTCCATCTCTTTATAGAGTGCCTCCTTCAAAAAAAATAAGTGATAATTTCGGTTTCAATAGCATAGAGCTATGCATGTTCTTAATGAGAAAAATCATATGCAAATCTAGATTAATACTACCTCCATCCGCTTTCAAGATTGTCATTTTTTTATTTTGGGGTCCTTTTTTCAAGGATCTCATTTTCTTTTTAATTCATACACCCATTAATATAACTAAAAAATGGGATCCACATCTCCACTAATTCAACTATTTACTATACGTTAAATAATACTCCCTCCGTCCCATCTTTATTGATACTTTTACTGTAGCTTTTGTGAGAGCTTTTTGCAGTCAAAAGTAGCAATATAAATGGGACGGAGGGAGTAATATTTCTTAATATTCATGCTAAAAAATAAATGACACCGTACTTTTTGACTACGAATAAATTACGGAAAGCTCTTTTAGGAGAGAATATAAGCATACCCATTTCACAAAGCAGCAGTTTCTCTCACATCATATTGTCTCGAGGTGTTACGTCGGGACGAAGAGAATGGTCCATTTCCAACATTAAATAATAATAAAATGGTGTTTTAATAATACAGACGTCGTGTTTCATCCAACAGACACGTTTTGTCGCCTACTCTACCCACGCTAATTCATTAATCATCATTCTTCCTCTTTTATTTTTTATTTTATTTTATTTTTAATATAAACACCAATTTGAATCCACACTTACCTCTTAGTTTTCTTATTATTCTACTGCTAGATTCAAATCAAACAATACTGCCACAACTCATTATTTTAATTACTTATCACCTAACTGTCTTAAAAATATATTAATGGACAAATCTGATGGACACTTACTTAGACCTCCCCAAGCTAATTACACAAAGTAAGACGTGTTGGTATTATTTAAAAGATGGCATTCGTTTTAAGGATACTCTTGCCAGAGCGTGCGAACTATTGTTGAAGTATAATCATCATTTATATCAATAAATATATATTTTACTATATACTAATCATATTTTAACAATGAACCGACCTTATCTTATATAGTTACCGTTTTACAAGAAACATTGTTTTAGTTTTAACTATCATGTAATCTTAACTTTTTCATTATATATATATATATATATATATATATATATATATATATATATATATATATATAACAGATGTCAAAGACTATGTTAAGACTATCTGATGGAATGGATTTTGTGAGACGAAAAAAAATGATAATATTTTAATGAAAAATGATACACTTAATTGATGAAAAATGATAATGATATAGTTAACTATTTCATAAATAATTTATAGTATAAATAAAAGGTGATAACATTTTTTTAAAAAAATAATAATATTTTTAATAAAAAACAATATAACTAATTTAAAAAATATAAAATGATCACAGTGATATAATCATAAGCAAGTATGTCCCCTGTTAAACGATCACCTCATCTAAAAGTTTAAGCTGATAGAGAGTTGAATCGTTTAATACTTAATCAGGTTGCACTCTAACACGCTCCTCACAAGCGCGGGGAATTTTTGCCTCAAGCTTAGCATGTGGAATTTTCTCATAAATGGGTGGCGGTGAGGTTTGAACACTGGACCTTTGTTAACCATGGGCTCTGATACATGTTAAACGACCACCTCATCTAAAAGCTTAAGCTGATAGAGAGTTGAATCGTTTAATACTTAATCAGGTTGCACTCTAACACCCCATAAAAGATTTAGGAATAGAATTACAGGTTATTACGTAGGATGTGAAACACACAAATATTTACTATTAAATTTGTAATTTGCATTTGGATTCGAAAAATCAAATAAAATTTCGAATTCAAGTAGTTGTCATATGATGAATAAATAATACTTAGCTAATTTTATTTTGAGATTTATGCTACACATATAGTTCTCGTATTATAATTTGCTTTTAACTTTTTAACAACTCAAATATCACTCTAAAAGAAATTAATAAATCACGTAAATAAAATTATAAAATTAGACGCTTAATATATTTAAGGACATGCACATCAAGGGTAAACATAATGTTTTTTCAAATAAATAAACTCGAATATTCGAACTAGGTAGATCCAAATTCTAAATAAGTAAATATATTTCATGTACATTGCTTGTTGTATGCAGAAATAAGTACTTTTTCCTTAAAATACAAATATTATAAAGAAAATATATAAGTACTGCAAGGGGAATCATTAGATCTACTCACACTGCAAGATTGAAGAAAAGACATAATCATGTTTCATATAATTAAAAAATTCACTTCAAATTAAACAAATATTGCATCATTAACTATTTCTGGCAACTTTAGGGGTTGATGGCTTTTCCTTAGTCATACTAATATTACCAAAAACACAAAAATGGAAAGATTTTCATTGGCAATTCTCTCTCCATCTTTCCAGCACAAAAACTTGCATTGAATTAAAGAAATACTACAATAATGTTATTTAATGTACACGCATGAGTAGTTTTTAATTGTATTGCTACATTTTACCTTTAAATTAAATTTAAACAAATGATAGTTGCATAATATAATTTTCGATTTTTATTTTGTGTGTTCTCACTCAATTTAATTAATTTAATTGTTCGATACTTCTATTTCACAAATTAATTATGTTCCAACGTATACTACAATTCACAAATTAATTATGTTCCAACGTATACTACAAATTTGTATACATAGATATATTGAATGATATATTTGAATTAAAATTAGAATATCATTTACAATGTTATACTATTTAATTTAATTATTATCACGAGAACCTAATTAATACTATAAAATTGTTGGGAAAATGGTGATAGAATTTAATATTATTTTGGTCTTTCTTACAATAAACTTTATCACAAAAAAAATAATCACATCAATTCTCAATCTTAAAAATACATTTTAATTATAAATTTGTCACTTCTACCTAATACACATAATATAATTTATAATTTAATTATTACCTAAAACATTATATTACCCTAAAAAAATCAATAAAGTTTATTAAAAACCAACCTCTTTTTTTTTTTTTTCATATACAAACAATCATGTGATAGAGTGAGTAAGTAATTAAATCGAGGTAACAGTCTACTCATTTTCCTTAAAGCATGATTACTCCTTTCTCGAGTGTTTACTGTTTATATCAGTGGCCTTCAAGATATAATAATTATTAATTTTAGATTGTTAAGCACTTAACAAATCTAAAATTATTAGTGAACATGAATGTCTTAGCAATCTAGAATGTGAAATTGTGAACGTACTGAATATTTATAAGAGTCCAAAAGTGTGGTGTCTATATGCCAAAAGATGTCTCGTGTTAACTTAGATTATAATTAAAAAAAATATTTCTCTTGTCACAACTTCAATTTCATAATTGGTATTACATGTTTAAATAATGTAGATTTTGATCATTGGATATATTTCATAGTATATAGTAATTTAAGAATGAATTTTATAACTGCTATTAGCCTTAATATTTTAGTGAAACTTTCTTTTAAACAAAGCAACTTGAGTTTTTCAAAATATATAAATAAATGAAAAAAAAAAGATAAACTTTGAGCAACACAACACAAATTTCATTTAATTATTTACTTTAAGACGTTGGAATTTAACTTTAGGTTGTTTTTATTGAAGCTATATAAAAATATCTTTGAAATTAATAAAACAAATTTATTTTTTCTTATTAACATTGAAGATATAAGGATTCCAAATATGGCTCTCATAAATACATTATGTAATAAATTGGGCTCTTTAATGCATATTTCGAAACTAATTGTATAAATTGGGCCCCTCTAATGCATATTTCGAATTTCTTTTGTCTACAAACAAAAGTTAAATGGCATTAAATACTAATTCATCCATTTCATTTGGATGACCTATAGTTAGATATTAAAAGAGAAAAAAAAGAAAACAAAAGATTTTTATAAATATTAATAAATTGAATGCGAGTATATCTTCACGGTAAAATCTGATTTGTTTATAATTTTAATAAATTGAATGTGAGGACTGAGGATATCTTCACGGCAAAATCTGATTTGTTTATAAATGTTAAATGGAGGAAATTTACTACTCCTTCCGTCCCATGTATTTTTACCCACTTTCTATTTTGGGGTGTCCCACGTATTTTTACCTATTTTATTTTTGGCAAAAATACATACCCACTTTTCATTTTGGGGGTGTCTCACGTATTTTTACTCATTCTATTTTTGGCAAAAATACATACTCCCTCCGTCCCACGTATTGTTACCTGCTTTCCATTTTGGGGTGTCCCACGTATTTTTACCCATTTCATTTTTTGCAAAAATACATAATATTTTATTACCTACTTTTTACAATTCCAACAACTTTAATTACTTTTTTAACTTTATTCATTATTCCCAATAACTTTATTCACTTTTTCTTTTTAAATTACTAATTTATCCATACTTTCTCTTACATTATATATTAAAAAAATAAAACGTCTTAATCTCTATGTCCGTACAAACGGGTAAAAATACCCGGGACGGATGGAGTAATATTTTATTACCTACTTTTTACAATCCCAACAACTTTAATTATTTTTTTACACTTTATTTATTATTCCCAATAACTTTATTCACTTTTTCTTTTTAAATTACTAATTTATCCATACTTTCTCTTACATTATATATTAAAAAAAAAAATCATCTTGATCTCCGTGCCCGTACAAACGGGTAAAAATACCCAGGACGGAGGGAGTAGTAAAATATATCACCAAGATAGGGTAAAAATACTCGGGACGGAGGGAGTAGTAAAATATATCACCAAGATAAATATTTATTTATGATATATATATGTACATCAAATATTACTACATTCAATGTTTTCCTAGATAGCAGAATCGAAAAATAAAAAATTAAAAAAATACAGAGCAAAACCCAAAGTTACCCCACTGTCCCCTCCGCCACCGCCCCGTCGCAATAATTTACAATTTCCCGGCGGCCGCCGCTTCGCGCCTCCCAATAACAACTTCATTGTTTACTATCTTCCAAATTCCAGTTGGTTTCCTCATTTCATTTTACGTGTGGGTCCCATTTCTCAACTAGTGCTGCTTACTGTTCACCACCCCTCTCTCTCCTCTTTCTCTCTCTATATCTGTCTCACATTCAGAGACCATATAATTGTCACATCACCACGCGCCGCCGCGCTCCGTCTTCCCCGCCACCACCAACCAACCACTTGGGGATTGGAAATTTCACCTAATCCAGGGACCCCCTTTGATTCCGAAATAACGGGATTGATGTGGGAGAGCACCTGCTAACTTTTCGCCGGAGATTTCGCCGGGAATAAATACACCTGGCTTTGCACCACCGTGTGTCGGAACTGAAACCCTGGAACCACCGTGAATGCCACCCGGAAATCCGACGCCGCCGCGAAAATATCTTCGACTACGCTTTCCATGTACACTTCAGAAAATCTCGTGTTCTGTTTCACTTGAAAAATGGCGACTTGTTGATCGAATGAAAATGCCAAACAGTGTAGAAGCCAGACTCTCCTTCCCATTTCAGCAAACATCTTGAAGAACTCTGTTTCGGGGAACTCGCCGGAATTCACCATTTTTCTCTGGTTTAGGTTGCCGAAGAATGAGAACTCCATTTTCGGGTGAAAGAAATGGAGATATTTTGATTTCAAGAACTTCCCGAATAAGGAGTTCGGATTCTGTTTGATGAAATGCGTCACGTTCACTGATTTCATCTTCTTGAACTCCTCGAAGAAGAAATTCCTGCGGTGGCGTGTTTCTCCGGGGAGAAAATGATCGCAATTCTGGATTGAGAAAATGGGATCACTGAATCCACTGAAAATTTCTCTGCAAATAAACGATTCAAACACGTAGGCTTTGTGATTTCTGTTGCTGAATTTGATATCGGGTTGGATTGCATTTACAGCAGCTTCGATATCCCAATTAGCAGATTCCATTTCTCGCACCAACTGTTTGACGAAATTCCTCACAGATCTCAACGCATAATGCAAAACCAAAACAAAATCTTTCGAATTCAAATCAGAAAATTTCACCGAATCGAGAACAGAGAAAGATCCACTCTCGTTCATCTTTTTCTCCAGGGTTTTGTTATTCTGAACAATTTCTTTCAATTCTTCTCGCAACGAATTCACTTTCACCTCCATGTTATCGATTTCATTCTGCATTTTCTTCATCGTAATCTCGTAAACCTTCATCAAAGACTGCTGTTCTTGAATTTCCGCAAGCATAAACGTCACATGAGGCGGCGAAGAATCAATCTGATTCTTCATGAATCTGCGCTTAAGCTCCGACATCACTTTCAGTTCTTCAACAACAGCTTGATCTGCCAACTGAATAAGCTCATCGTTATAAGGGAACTGCGCCATTTGTAGCTCAGCATAACCTGCTTTGAAACCCGAAACAGCGGCGAAAAGCTTCGCGATGAAGGCTTCCATTGAAGCTCTGTTTTTCATCTCATCTTCTGCAGATTCTCTCTCTACCTGCTTCGACTCGCTGCATCTGATCTTCTCCTGCGGAATCGGAATGCAAAATCCAAGATTTGAGCGATTCCTGGTGGATGTTTTCGGATGAATGATCTTTTGAAATGTTTTGGTTAGTTTGCTTTCTTTTGGAGGTCGAGTGGGTGGGATTGAATCCATCGGATTCTGGAGAATTATGGTGGAATGGTGATTTTCTTGATCAGGGCATAAAATTGAAGGATGAAAGTGAGAGTTTGATAGAAAGTGATATGGGTGTTGAGAAGAAAGAAAGAAGGGGAGATGAAGGTAATGAAATTTGAAAGGAGGGACCCTATTTTGACTCTCAGAGGTGTAAAGAGAGTTGGAGTGAGAGAGAGAGAGATGACAATAAAAGTAAAATATTTAGTAATGTGCATGCGCGGGGATGACACATATTTATTCTAATAAATTTATCTTTTTACTATAATTTAAAAAAAGGAACTTGGAGCTTAACTTCATGGCATTCTTTATTAAAGGCCTTTTTTTCAAATAGATTAACGAGTATTATTATTTAGAAATTATGTGGTAGGAATTCTCCAATCATAATGATAAATGAGTATCATTAACGTGTCTATAATAATGAGAATGAGTCAATGACAATGGGAATAAATGATAATAAGTATTATTAAAAAATTAATCAAATGATAATAAGAAGTTCATTATTAAAAGCGATTATGAAATTTTGATTCTTACTGCAATAACCAAGCATCAAGAGAATCAATATATATATATTTACATTAATCTCTCCCACTACCCCAACCAAGTAAATTATATTAATGGCAGTGTGAACCATATTCATATTTTAATTGGATTAGTAGGGTGTATTTGGTTTATGTGTGTAAAAAAGAAAAGAAAATGAGACTCGTTATATGAGATTTTTTTGGCTATACACAATAAAAAGAAAAAGAAAATTTTAAACTTTATATTTAGAGTAGAGATCTTCTTGAGGGGGAGTAATATTCTACTCATCAAAGAGAGCTCTAATTTTATTGTTTCCATGGAATTTTAAGGAAGGTATCATCATCAAGCACACGGAATTCTCTATTAATTTATACCGGATATACAGTCACTATTTATATAAATGATCTGTTCAATAAATTAAATGCAAAGTGTAATTATAAATTTATTTAGGAAAGTTGTGACTGCGTTAGGGAAAATTCTCATGACGCGTTTTGTTGTTTAAAGATTATTAATATGAGATCTGATTTAGGAATATCATATTCTTTGATGTATGTTTTAATAATTAGTATAGTGTAAATTATTTCTAAAATATATTTCTCAAAATTGTAAGAACTCAATAATTTACGAGCTAATTAAATCTTTTCAGTAGAAGGAACTCTTTAAACATCGTTTGAATAGTAAAAGTTTGGAAATGTATCAATTAATAGATACTCTACGAATTATGATACATAAAGTATAATTATTATATAATTAAAATATTTTGGTAATATCTTGTAAGAGATTTTGTCAAATTAAAATGGTTAACTAATCTTTTCCTTTAATAAGTTATTATACTACTACTATGTAATAAGTTGATAGCTCGCTTTTCCGTTTAATAGATTATTATGCAATATAAGGTTAACAGAAAGCTGGTAACTAATTAGGTCGCATTACTAATTTTTATATACATTAATTTATGACAGAAAAATTCGCGGAATAATTACATAAAAATACTTTATGTTCAATCGTATTATTATTGTGATGCGAATTGTTATCTGCTCGAGTGGAGCTGAACTGTTACATACCATACTACCATCTATTATTTTTTATGTTAAAAAAGTAGTAATACTTGTAATTTATCAAATATATCTCATATTTTATCAATTTAGGGCCTAAATTCAGGCCCAAATTGATAATTATACATATTTTAGGCACCGAATTAATAAAAAAAATAATTTAGACCTTGAATTGATAGTTTATTCATTTTTCGGACCTGAATTGATAAAACTCCTTTAAAGTGGACGGAGTATATGGAGTACTATATAATTTTATAAGTACAAAATAAGAATATAAAATTTGAAAACAGAATAAATTTGAATGTTCAAAAGGCATTCTCTCTTCATAATTTATTGATGAATGGGTCCTTCATGGAAGAAGTCGATGAATATCATTTACTCGTTTGGCAGGTATAGAGCATTTCGACATTATAACTGTAAGCAATTAAAATTCACGGTCCAATCAAATGGCGACACGTGGATTTTATTGATTAAATATCAATTTTAATTTATTATATTTTATTTTGGGGATTTAATAAATTAATTCCTAAAATAGATTAATAAATAATTGATAATTAATTTAATACCCAACAAATTAAGTAGGGTTTAAATTAAGTAAAACTTGACCCCTAAGTTAAGTAAAGCATGGAAGGTTCCAGAATCAGGTCAAAATAAGCAATGACCAATCAGGCTGTGATATATTTGGAACGGCCCAAGCCCGCAGAACCAGGCCAAATCTGTCATACACCAATCAGATTGCAAGTTATTTATGGGGCATGCTCATTCCTTCACCTATATAAGGAGTCCTCTTCCATTCATCACTGACACTAAAATACTTGAAGACATAAACGCTCTGAAGAGATCAAGAACACGAGCAGCGCTCCCTTGAGATCTTCAAGCATCTTCAAGTCAAGAACGGCAAACGATTCGGGATTAAGGTGCGGAGCCCCCCAAATCAAGCGTTCTTCATATACTGAGTTCTTCGGTGTTCTTCGCGCCAAGAACAGCATACGACCCGGGATTAAGGTGCTAAGCCCCCCAGATCGAGTCTTCTTCGGATCAAGTACGTTTAATCTAAATAAAGGCTCGACGCCTCTGGATTAACGTTATAAGATCCAAATCCGAGTTCGGACAAGCTTCAACTGAAGATCCGACTCAACATACACAGTCAATGCGGTCAACGCAGTCAAAGTCAAAGTCAAAGTCAAGCCAAATTGGTTCGAGAGAAGAATCAGAGGATTGATAGAGATTGTTTCTTTAATCATCAAGTTTAATCCATCTGGATTATCATTGTAATTCTCCTGTGTTTATTTTATTATAAATACAAAAATTTATTGTTACAAATTTTGGCACCCACCGTGGGGCCGTCTCTACCTCTCATCTCTTCTCTTTGTTCGCTCGAAAGTACGATATGACTCCTGTCAGGATTACTGTAGGTAGGACTGCTGCTTCTAAGCTCTCAGAGGCATTGACTGAATATGTTGCTGTTGTTACAAGGAGCATGTCAGAAAAAGCTCGTTCGGAAGCCTCATCTGGATCCAACCCTTCGGTTGAGGAGGCTTCGAGAAAACAACTACCTATGAAAGATGATAGTGATGAAGATTCTGCATCTTCAAACTCTTCATCTGACTCCGTTGCAGCTCCAGTAATGATGGCAGGCGCCACGACTGTTGAGGAACAATTAGCAAACATGATGAAAGCTATCGAGGGGCTCACGAAACACATAGAAGCTCAAGACACAAAGATCTCCCAATTAATGAAAAGAAACATCGCGGAGACTAGCCATGCAAACGGAAAAGGAGTCATGGACGATAGTGAAGTGGAAGAGGTCACAAGGCGCCAGACTATTGAAAAGGAGCAAACTCAAGGAACGTTGCCACTTTCAGCTGATGGAATGCTCCAAGTAGATCAACTCAAGGATATTATACTTGGAACAATAAAAGAGAGGTTTGAGGAGAATTCCAAGCCTACTGTTACTTATGTCAAGCCATACACGAAAAGAGTGGACAACTTGAAGTTGCCAGCTGGCTACCAGCCTCCCAAGTTCCAACAGTTTGATGGCAAAGGAAACCCGAGGCAGCATATAGCACACTTTATTGAGACCTGCCATGACGCTGGTACTTATGGAGACCATATGATAAGGCAGTTCGTTCGTTCTCTCAAAGGAAATGCATTTGATTGGTATATCGACTTGCAAGCTGAATCCATTGATAGTTGGGCACAAATGGAACATGAGTTCCTTAATCGTTTCTACAGCACGAGGAGAACTGTTAGCATGACTGAGTTAACTAATACCCGTCAATTGAAGGAAGAACCTGTGATTGATTATATCAATCGATGGAGAAATTTGAGCTTAAATTGCAAGGACCGATTATCCGGAGAGTCTGCTATTGAGATGTGTATCCAAGGGATGGAATGGAATCTCCTTTATATACTCAAAGGAATTCAACCTAAGAGTTTCGAAGAGTTGGCTACTAGGGCCCATGATATGGAATTAAGTATGGCTGCTAGTGGAATCAAACATTCACCGATGTCGGACTCCTACAAGTCTAAAGATAAACAAGATTTCAAAAAGGGGGCCAAGTCCTATGTTAAAAGTTCCAACAAAGAGTCAATGGCCACAAATATTATGACGGTCAAGGTTCGAAAGAATGAAAATGATAAGAGAGACAAAGGGAAGCAGGTTGCTCAAGAGGGGGCAAAGAAGGTTAACTCTGAAAGAGATGCAAGAAAATGAGTATCCATTTCTGAATTCAGACATTTCTGGTATATTTGATGATCTGATGAAAAATAAGCTCCTTGACCTTCCTGAGATGAAACGTCCAGAAGAAGCCGGCCGAACTAATGACCCAAAATACTGCAAGTATCATAGGTTGGTGAGTCATCCAATTCATGATTGTTTCGTTCTTAAGGAAAAGATCATGCAACTGGTTAAGGAAGGGAAAATCGTGTTAGAAGATGAGGCGGGCATAAACTTCACTTCTGTAGAAGAAAGTCATAATGGAGGCTCATGTCATGTCGTGAATGAGGACAATGAAAGCGAACAACTTGAAACTAAGGGTAAAGCTTACTCCATGAAGGTGACCTTCACGGATGAAGATATGTTGTTGGGTATGCAATCTCATAATCGACCTCTATTTGTGACTGGTTACACTAAAGGGGTGCGAGTGAATCGCATACTTATTGATGGAGGTTCGGCAGTGAACATTTTGTCCTTGAGAATGTTGAAGAAGATAGAAATACCAATGGATGAACTCAACCATAGTCGATTGATGATCCAAGGGTTCAAACATGAGGGGCAAAGGACTCTCGGCACAATAGTTCTTGATTTGCTAATTGATGAGATGAAATCCACAGTCCTTTTCCATGTTATTGATGCAAAAACTTCCTACAACATGCTTTTGGGGCGTCCATGGCTACATGAGAATGGCGTGATTCCTTCTACATTACACCAGTGCTTCAAATATAGTGAAGGTGACAACGTGAAAAGAGTATTTGGTGATGACAAGCCATTTACTGAAGCTGAAGCTTACTTTGCCGATGCTAAATATTTCTTCAAGAGTACAAAGGAAGTAAAGCGTGAAGAAGCCCCGGTGCAAGATAATGGGGGCAATAAACAAATAAAGGATGAGGAAGGTAGTACATCATCTGCAACTCTCAAGGAGAACAAAGGCAAAGGGCTTGAGACCTCGGAAGAGTTAACGTTGCCTTTAACAAAAATTGATGCTAGTAAACTTTCTTCTCCACCACTCAAAGGATTCACACGTCCTATTGAAGGACCAAAGACCGAACATGGTGAAGTGTTTGAAGCCGAAATAACCAAGTCGTATAGTCCACAAGCTTATAAACTCCTTATGAAGGCTGGTTATGAACTAAGGGAAAAAGCGATGGCGAGCAAGGTGTGTCAAGAAACTATCAACCCACCAGGACATGGGCTCAATGTTACTCAGAAAATATTGAAAAATGATGGTCACACTATTAAGAAGGCTAAGCCAGGTTTGGGATATGTCCATTAAAAGCCAGTCCGCATTGCAATTAGAAGAGCAAGTACAAATTATATCACCGAGGGAGAAGCTTTATCCACGGAGGATATGTTTGACGCAAGTAGTAGGGAAGTCAAGAGAATATCTGTTTTTGAAAGGCTTGGGAGTGTCTTCGAAAGGCTTGGACCCTGTAAAGGGAAGTGTAGGAGGCAAAATCATGTCAAGTCCCTTAACCTCCGAAAACTCCGGAGTCAAAATCCATCTCGTATCAAGCGACAAAATATCTTGACTATCTCAAGTGGAAGAGTATTGAAAGCTAAGGTGCGAAGAATCGTCTTTACCAAAGATGATAGTAATAATGATAGAGAAAGTGTAGCTTCCACCAATCATATTACTGCTGTGGAAGATTCTCAAATGGAGGAAGTAGATGCTGAAGATGCCCCTCCACAATTTGAAGAAGGAGTGAAAGCCACTGTTGATGAGTTGAAAGAAATTAACTTAGGTGATGAAAATGACCCACGTCCTACCTACATAAGTGCTCTGCTAAATGTTGAGGAAGAAACAAAGTATGTCAGCCTTTTGCGAGAATTCAGAGATGTCTTTGCATGGTCGCATAAGGAAATGCCAGGCTTAGATCCGAAAATCGCAGTGCACCACTTATCCATTAAAAAAGGAACTCAGCCGGTTAAACAAATGCAGCGTCGATTTCGACCAGAGTTGATTCCTTTGATTGAGGACGAGATTAATAAGCTTCTTGAAACAGGCAAGATCCGAGAAGTCAAATATCCTACATGGATTTCCAATATCGTGCCGGTAAGAAAGAAAAATGGACAACTCAGAGTATGTGTTGATTTTCGAGATTTGAATATGGCATGTCCGAAAGATGACTTTCCATTACCAATTACTGAACTCATGATTGATGCAACAACGGGGCATGAGGTCCTTTCATTTATGGATGGGTCATCCGGCTACAATCAAATTGGTTTGGCTCCTGAGGATCAAGATAAGACAGTCTTTCGTACTCCGAAAGGGATATATTGCTATAATGTTATGCCATTTGGCTTAAAGAATGCTGGTGCCACTTATCAGCGAGCCATGCAAAAGATATTTGATGACATGCTTCATAAGATTGTCGAATGCTATGTTGATGATATTGTGGTGAAATCAAAGGAAAAGAAAGATCATTTCCATGATCTAAGGCGAGTGTTTGAACGATTAAGAGAGCATCAACTCAAGATGAATCCACTCAAGTGTGCATTTGGAGTTTTATCTGGGAAATTTCTTGGGTTTGTTGTTCGCCGTCGAGGGATTGAGATTGAGAAAGCAAAGATTGACGCAATCATGAAAATGCATGTGCCTCGGAACATACATGAACTCAAAAGTCTGCAGGGAAAGTTGGCATACTTAAGGAGATTCATATCAAACTTAGCTGGCCGATGCCAACCATTTAGTCATCTCATGAAGAAAGACAGCATATTTGAATGGGATGAAGCTTGCAATAATGCTTTCAACAGCATTAAAGAATACTTAATGAAGGCACCAGTGTTGAGTGCTCCAATACCGGGACGTCCATTTGTCCTTTATCTGGCTGCTCAAGAGCGTTGTGTGGGAGCTTTACTTGCACAAGAAAACGATGATGGTAAAGAAAGAGCTCTATATTATCTAAGTAGAACCATGACTCCAAACGAGTTGAAGTATTCACCCATTGAGAAGATTTGCTTATCCCTTATCTTCGTGATTCAGAAGTTGAAACATTATTTTCAAGCTCACACAGTTCGGCTAGTTTCGAAAGCCAACCCACTAAAATTTGTCATGTCAAAACCAGTACTCTCTGATCGGCTTGCAAGATGGTATCTCCAACTTCAACAGTTTGAGATCGTGTACGTCCCTCAAAAGGCCGTAAAAGGACAAGTGTTGGCAGATTTTCTAGCTGATCATCCAATGCCTGCTGAATGGGAACTATCTGATGAACTCCCCGATGAAGATGCTTTTACTGTGGATATAGTTTCTCCTTGGAAGATGTATTTCGATGGAGCATCTCATAGAGAGGGAGCTGGTGCGGGAGTCGTGTTTGTAACATCCAGTGGTGAAGTTCTACCTTTCTCATTTTCCTTAACAGAAAATTGCTCTAACAATGTGGCTGAGTATCAAGCACTCATACTTGGTTTAGAAATGGCCGTCGATATAAAGCAGCTACACCTTAGAGTGTATGGTGATTCGCTATTGGTAGTAAATCAACTCCTTGGAGTGTATGAAGTGAAGAAGCCTGAGTTGTTCCCCTATTACAAGTATGCTCAAAAGCTTATGGGTTATCTCGGTGATGTTGATATTAAGCATCTGTCTAGAAGAGAGAATAAGCAAGCTGACGCCCTCGCTAAGTTAACATCAACTATAGCTATGCCAGAAATGCAAATTCAAATACCGGTGTGTAGAAGTTGGGTTGTACCACCAATCTTTGAAGATGATGATTATGAAGAAGTTGAAAATCATGTGGTGGAGGTTTTCAAAATTGAAGAAGAAGATTGGCGCCAATCACTTGTGGATTATTTGAAATATGATAAGTTGCCTAACGATCCACGACAAAGGGTTGATATTCGGCGTCGGGCACCTCGGTTCATCTACTTCAAAGGTACACTTTATAGAAGATCATTCGATGGAATTTTCTTGAGATGCTTGGGTAAGGAAGAAACTATTCAAGTAATGGAGGAGGCTCACTTCGGAATTTGCGGTGCTCATCAATCCGGACCAAAGCTACATTTCAGAATTAAAAGGATGGGCTACTATTGGCCAACCATGGTGAAGGATTGCATGGATTACGCACAAAGATGTCAAGCTTGTCAGTTCCATGGAAATTTGATTCATCAACCTCCGGAGCCTTTACATCCGACAGTCGCTTCATGGCCTTTCGATGCTTGGGGTTTAGATGTGGTGGGGCCGCTTACAAAGTCATCTGGTGGTCATCTCTACATTCTTGCGGCAACCGATTACTTTTCAAAGTGGGCCGAAGCTGTGCCTCTAAGGGAAGTGAAGAAAGAAAATGTTGCTGATTTCATCCGAGTCAACATCATTTATAGATATGGTGTTCCGCGCTACATCATCACTGATAATGGAAAGTAGTTCAGCAACAGTTGGATTGATAAGCTATGTGAGAGGTTTGATTTCAAACAAAAAAAATCTTCAATGTATAACGCAGCTGCTAATGGTCTTGCCGAAGCTTTCAATAAAACTTTATGCAGTTTATTGAAGAAAGTGGTGTCCAAGTCGAAAAGAGATTGGCATGAAAGAATAAATGAAGCTTTATGGGCGTACCGCACTACCTATAGAACACCTACTCAAGCCACTCCGTATTCCTTGGTGTATGGTGTTGAAGCTGTTGTGCCTCTCGAAAATCAAATCCCTTCTTTGAGGATGGCCATACAAGAAGGCCTCACCGAGGAAGAAAATGCAAAGTTACGTCTTCAAGAGTTAGAAGCGTTAGATGAGAAGAGGTTGGAAGCACAACAAAGACTTGAGTGTTACCAATCTCGCCTTTCTAGAACATACAATAAGAAGGTGAGGGTACGTTCTTTTCAAGTTGGTGATTTGGTGCTTGCTGTGAGAAGACCTATAGTGGTCACCCATCGCGTTGGAAATAAGTTTCTACCCAAGTGGGATGGCCCTCATGTTGTGAAGGAAGCCTATACAAATGGCGCATACAAGTTGATCTCAGAAAATGGCGTGAATATTGGCCCTATAAATGGGAAGTTCTTGAAACGCTACTACGCGTAAAACAAATACATATACAACGCTCCTTGACGCACGAGCCTAAACTGCATGTTACTCCTGGTCCGCATGAGTATAAACTGTGTACGACGAACTCCTGGTCCGCATGAGTATAAACTGTGTACGACGAACTCCTAGTCCGCATGAGTATAAACTGTGCATGAAACCCACCAAAGGTAATTATATGTGGTTAAACTATTGATTCACCCCACTCAGATATTTTAAGTGGTTAAAGCATTAAATATCCTACTTTGTCTTAAGTGGTTAAAGAATAGTCACTCCTGGCCCGCATGAGTATAAACTGTGTACGGCACCCCCATTCAAAATCAAATCATGTCCCTTTGAACTACGTTATGACTTGATCTTCTTAAAAGGGGTACGTAGGCAGCTTAGCACTTTGCTAAGTTCAGTCATAATTCAGGTTATTCACGTTGAGTTTTTGAGGCAAGCACTAAGTTGAAGCATGAGTTGAGAAGCGAAAGGTTGGCAATGATGAGACGGTAGTTGAACACTACGTTGGATGGTGCTACTGAAGATGCTGCTGTCTCTCATCGTTCCGACGCTCTTCACCCAGATCAGGTAGACGTCTCAACATTGCCAAGCCATCATCGGCAATAGCATGTCTCTCACCAGAAATGCGGCGTCACCAGTGCACTATCACTGCTGCTCTTGCTGTCCTCGGCCGTTTGGCCACTATTCCCAGAGGGAAGTTCAGAATACTCTATCAGTGAAGCTCGATACCCATATCAATGACACCATGTTTTGCTCTTTCCATAGTAACGCCAAGCGATTACGTGCCAGCAGCGCCCGACAGACGCCGATCTCCCGATCGAGAATCGTGCGCTGCCATCACCAGAAGATACCACACGGTCGAATCCGCTTCCGATTGGCACCCATTACCTCTCTCCGTAAACATGAGCATAAACAGCAGGTAAACTCGCACCCTTGCAAAACCATTGAAGCGCGCAGCAAGCAGCCGCCACAGTAAGCCATCGCCGGAAAGCAAAGTACCACCATCGCCATTTCCAGTTGCGATTCAGCTGCTGATCCCTCGTCGAGGATTGCGTGCTACCACCGTTGGAAGCAGACTTCAAGCCGTCGTAGGAAAGAGTATACTACTACAAGTGCCCGAGCGTCGCCGCTTCCAGTCGTGATTCAGTCAGTAATCCCTCATCAAGGATTGCATGCTGTCATTATTGGAAGCAGAGCTTAGCCATCGTCCCCTTATAATTCTCAAACGCCGACAGTTGTCGCACGCTGATGTAACAGAATGGCAGCCGCTGGTGGTCGACAAATACTTATGGGAAACACGGGACCAGAAGGGAACCAACTACTGGAGCATGATGCTCACTCGAACACTAATGTGGTGGCGAAACACACGTCGAACTACCGTTTAAAAAAATTAAGGCTCGCCGTAGATTTTCTCAGACGAGAAAGAGGGGCGAGTCGTTTCTGTCTGCCAACTTGCACAAATTCTATAAAAATTTACAAAAGCCTGATCTGGACGTGTGATACACCGTTGGAAAGCCCTTGAAGAGAGGTTCGATTTGGCGCATAGATCACCCAAATCAAAGATCAGAAGAGGGAGTTATGGCCGAAACCGTCAGGCCGCGCAGGCTGCCGGCGAGAATCAACCTCTACATCAACCCTTGGTGAACGGCTCGCCGTCGATTTCTCGGAAGAAAAAGAGGGGCGAGGACAAGGCTCACCGTCGATTTCTCGAAAGAGAAAGAGGGGCGAGGACAAGGCTCACCGTCGATTTCTCGAAAGAGAAAGAGGGGCGAGGACAAGGCTCACCGTCGATTTCTCGGAAGAGAAAGAGGGGCGAGGACAAGGCTCACCGTCGATTTCTCGGAAGAGAAAGAGGGGCGAGGACAAGGCTCACCGTAGATTTCTCGGAAGAGAAAGAGGGGCGAGGACAAGGCTCACCGTCGATTTCTCGGAAGAGAAAGAGGGGCGAGGACAAGGCTCACCGTCGATTTCTCAGAAGAGAAAGAGGGGCGAGGATAAGGCTCACCGTCGATTTCTCGGAAGAGAAAGAGGGGCGAGGACAAGGCTCGCTATCGATTTCTCAGAAGAGAAAGAATAGCAAGGACGAGGCTCGCCGTAGATTTTTTCCAATGAGAAAGAGGGGCGAGGACAAGGCTCGCTATCGATTTCTCAGAAGAGAAAGAATAGCAAGGACGAGGCTCGCCGTAGATTTTCTCCAATGAGAAAGAGGGGCGAGGACAAGCATGTTACTAAGTTCTTGGTCGAAGGCAGGAGCAACAAGCAAACAAGACGAATAAACAGTTCAAAAAAAGAGCAAATTAAGGAATTGAAAGCTTACACTTGTAAATTGAATTCCTTGGATGATGTGTTTTGATTGAGTATTTTGTCTTGACAGCCTCTTGGACCAATGCTGAAGAAGAGAAAAAAATTTAGAAACACTTCATGTTACACTTTGGAAAGAAAGAGGAAAATTCAAATAAGAGAAGGAAGAACCAAGAATTGAAGTAATTATCTTGTTTGTTGAATAGCTTTGATAAAAAAAATTGAGTTCATGAAGTACCCTTATATAGTAGTGGATTCATGAATAATTATGGAAATTACTTGTGGACTCATGGATAATTATGGAAATTATTCATGGATAATTATAGAAATTACTAGTGGACTCATGGATAATTATGGAGATTATTGTGAGGTGCTCAAGCTCTACAAAATTGTAGTAGATTCTTTACTACAAATAACTTTGATAATTTTGGGTAAGGTTCATGAAATCTTGGTGAACAAGAAACAAATCTTTTGCGATTCCTTCACAACAAGACATTCTGTCCGTGAACAAATCGCAAGGGGGCATTTGTAAGCAATTAAAATTCACGGTCCAATCAAATGGCGACACGTGGATTTTATTGATTAAATATCAATTTTAATTTATTATATTTTATTTTGGGGATTTAATAAATTAATTCCTAAAATAGATTAATAAATAATTGATAATTAATTTAATACCCAACAAATTAAGTAGGGTTTAAATTAAGTAAAACTTGACCCCTAAGTTAAGTAAAGCATGGAAGGTTCCAGAATCAGGTCAAAATAAGCAATGACCAATCAGGCTGTGATATATTTGGAACGGCCCAAGCCCGCAGAACCAGGCCAAATCTGTCATAGACCAATCAGATTGCAAGTTATTTATGGGGCATGCTCATTCCTTCACCTATATAAGGAGTCCTCTTCCATTCATCACTGACACTAAAATACTTGAAGACATAAACGCTCTGAAGAGATCAAGAACACGAGCAGCGCTCCCTTGAGATCTTCAAGCATCTTCAAGTCAAGAACGGCAAACGATTCGGGATTAAGGTGCGGAGCCCCCCAAATCAAGCGTTCTTCATATACTGAGTTCTTCGGTGTTCTTCGCGCCAAGAACAGCATACGACCCGGGATTAAGGTGCTAAGCCCCCCAGATCGAGTGTTCTTCGGATCAAGTACGTTTAATCCAAATAAAGGCTCGACGCCTCTGGATTAACGTTATAAGATCCAAATCCGAGTTCGGACAAGCTTCAACTGAAAATCCGACTCAACATACACAGTCAACGCGGTCAACGCAGTCAAAGTCAAAGTCAAAGTCAAGCCAAATTGGTTCGAGAGAAGAATCAGAGGATTGATAGAGATTGTTTCTTTAATCATCAAGTTTAATCCATCTGGATTATCATTGTAATTCTCCTGTGTTTATTTTATTATAAATACAAAAATTTATTGTTACAATAACATAAATAAATTAATATATAATATATGTGAGCTTATGTAATAATAATTAATTAATACAATAATTGGGAATGAAATGGGTGTAAATATACATGATTCCCAATTTGGAATCCAAGTACCTGTCATTCTGGCGACAACTCAATCTTATTTGTCAATTTAATGAACACGAATATAAATGCTCCTATTTGATCTAGAAATTATCTTAAATTTTATTAAAAATTAATTGTTTAATTTATGAAGTTCTAATAATACTCGAATATAAATGCTCATATTTAATCATTTTCTTAAAAGAAATAAATTAAAAAATTTCGATGGTAAAAGTATTGATCAGTCGATCGAAGGAAATTATTAAATTCAAATAAATATATTCTTTTACACCTTCCTATTGAAAACTAGAAAGTTAAATTCAAACATACCTTTTTTTTCTTTATGTAATTTTAGATATTTTCTCTCAATCTAATTTTTGCGACCTCTCTGTCAAAAAAAAAAATAAAAAAATTTAGCGACCTCTATAAATTTATGTAAATTAATAAAATAATCATATTAATGAATTTAATTTAGTTTTTACTCTATTTATTGATGCAAATATGGCTGCAGGAACGCATGTGAATTAAGTATCCAAGGAGAATTAGATTCGTATTTTGTGGACTTTAAGGTGTGAAATCTGCTGATGTATCACTACTGTCTAAGACCAAAATTGTGTACTTTGGAACTAGTTCCTCTTATTCGTATTTTTTTTTCTCTTCTTTTCTTTTCTTATTATTTAAGAGAAAAAAAATGTTGAATAGACTTTATTAATTTTCAAGAGGCTAATTTAGTATTCCTCCAATTCGCAAATACTTACAAACTTCCTTTATAAATTACGGATTACCTAAGAAACTAATTTTCATATGCATTTTATAATGTTCCGCATAAATTAGAAAATGCTAGATCGAAATTAAATAATTCTTTTAATTTTAAAAATAATATTTATTATTTGAGCAAATAATAGTGATGCTTTATCTTTCATTATAAAACAACAATAATAATAATACGCAGTTTGTGAATTTTTTTAATTTTAAGATAGGTATATTCAATTTGAAAAATATTTCATTGATTACATTCTATAATCATGATCAATAAATGAAAATTTAAATAATTTTATCATATATAAGTGTCACAATTTAGAAGTCTTTGTCACGCGGGATCCTCGGCAAATTTGGTTTCCCAAATTTAAAACAAACAAATTAAACTATAAATTCAATTATTATATTTTTGTTCTTTAGTAATTAAAACACGAAAGTAAAAATCTTGAATTATCAGCTGAAGATCGAGTGTCAAGATTCTTTGTATATGTAAAATATCTTATTGTTGTTCAATAATAATAACTTATGTTGACAGCATATATTTTACATAATTTAATTAAGAAATCCATCGAATGAGTACTAGCATTCATAAGTTATCTTTTATCATATGCCTAAAAGTAACTAAACTAGCTAGTGGAGTATTATACATGTGGCAGGTCTATTCTATGTAGGCGCTCTATTCCAAAAAATATTACTCCCCCTTTCATCGTTACGTAGACACAAAGTTTTTAAAAAATTATTTTTTTATTAATTTTATTGATTTTTAGGAGTATTGTGGTATTTTTAAATAATAAATAAATTATAAAGTATGTAATGTGTATTAGGTAAGAGTAGTATTTTTAAAATTAAGATAATTTTTTAGGTTGTTGATTGATGTGAAGCTTTTTTTTTATGGTGACACTTATTGTGGAACGGACGAAAACGAAAAGTAAGACTCTTATTATGGGGATGGAGGGAGTATATTTTCATTATCGATGCATCTTCATACTTTAACTTTCACGGGTATGATATGTGGAGTTTAAAACATAATTCATTAATATGTACATTTTTATTTTATTCAAAAAGTCCCAAAATAGTTAGGGTATTTATTTGCGTCCCAAACCTTTATCGTTTCCTCCGATTATTTCCAAAAAAAATTATTTCAACCAATTTCTTATGATACCTTTTGTGAAATTACCGATTCATTCCTATAGTTCAATTCCATGAAATTAAAAAATTTTAGCTTTTTTTTAAATAAAAATAATTATTTTGATGAGAATTAATTAAAAACTATAGGACTATTTTGCAAAAGTTAAGTTTAGTATAAAGTTAAAAGGTATGAGATAATTTATATTTCAAACCCATGTAATGTGCGTAAGGTGTTGATGAAAAATTTGAAATTAAATTGTATTATAAGATTATTGAGTTTTTTGTAGTTTTTTTTTAATTATTATTATTTTAATGGAGTATATATGGAGATGAATTGAGTACAGACGAAAATAGAAAGGGTTAAGTTTAATTTTTAAGAAATACTATATAGAATATTGAATATTACATTTTTAGATTGTTGAGTGTCACACTTGTTAAAAGATATAGGGTAAATTAGCAAAACCCCTCGAGGTTTGTCCAACTACTAAATAAACCCGTAATTTGAAAAATTACTAATTATCTCCTTTAACTTATTTTTTATTTGAACATTAATAAAAATATATTTTTTTCTTAAATAAAGAACGGTGGAAATGACATCAAGACCCATATATTTAATATTGTATTTTTATATTTCACTATTTTTTAAAATGTAGAAAATTAGGGCTAGTGAGATTTTTTTTAACATGAAAATGACATCAATATCCATATATTTAATATTATATTTTTAAAGTTTACTATTTTATTTATTTTTTAATTTTATTTTTAAATTTCAATACTTAGGGATTAGAAAGATATTGCCCCCTAATTATAGATCAGATCCACCAGATGGAGAAACTTCAATTCCGCACTGCTGCCTCCCGTAGGAGTCTTTATTCGTATCTTTTTTAATTTTTTTAACATGGAAAAAATAAAAAAAATCCCTCTAATCCTAATTTTCTACATTTAAAAAAATTAAAAAAAGTGAGATTTAAAAATATAATATTAAATTCATGGATATTAATGTCATTTCCTTTTTTTCTTTATTTAAAAATATTTTTTTTATCAATGTTAAAAAAAAAGTCAAAGGAGGTTACTGATAATTTTTCAAACTATAGGGTTTATTTGGTAGTTTGGACAAATCTCAAGGGTTTTTGGTAATTTACCGAAAGATTTATTATATCCTTTTACTCTTTATTTTAAAGAATTGATACTACTTGAAATTTATCATACAAAAATAAAAATAATCTCTTTATAACCCAAAAGACTACAAAATAATTGGATGAAAACTTACCGTGCTGACTGATTGCATACTAGTTCAAATAGTTCTCATCGATCATAATTCTTAATTAAATCGTCATGAAATATTAATCCTTGTTAATTAAACGGATAAATTAGTAATTATATTAAAAAAATGTTGATTTGAGTAAAAGTTTTATTATACTTACCTTGGAAATTAAGTCTACCATCAATTTCATAGTAATTACTATTATTAATAGACATCTTGAGAATTTTCAGCTTGACTATTTCTCGAAGATTAGGTGAGCATTTTAATTTTACGGCAAGCGAAAATTCTAATAATTGCTACTATGTATCCTTCAGAAATTTAGAACACATTATTACTCCACTTCCTACTATTTTTAGTAGGGTATATTTGTTGGGACAAGCAGATCCCCATTCATTTCTAATGGACAAATAAAGAAGAGCATAAAAAAGTACAACATAAGAATTTACGTGGAAAATTTCAAAATCGGAGAAAAACCAAGGACCGAGAATATGTGAAATTTTTTTACAATACACAGAATTTCTCTCTCCTTACCCCAATTCATACACTCTTACAAATCTTTGACTAATCCATCTTTCTCCCCATTCTCACAACCGAAAATCCAAGAAAGGAATTTAAATTTAAATAGAATTAAACTCAAAGATTAAAATGTACTTGATTGGTGCACTTAACATCAAAACTAGGGACCTCCTTAAATAGCATAAGAAATACTTCCCTTTTGATCTCCCATCCGATGTGGGACAAAAAAAATCTTATTTTATTTTGACAAAATCAACAATATTGCATTTAATTGATTAAAATTCCTCAGTCCGGTTTAAATCTCTTTTGCTTTTTTCACATTGATTAAAGAGTAGGGATGTAAGCGAACCAAACCGTTCACGAACTATTTGGGTCTCGATTCGATAAAGTGTTCGTTCGAGCTTGCTCGTTAACCTTAACAAATCAAACCAAACTTAGATTTTGAGTTCGAATTGTCTATCAAACCAAACTCAAGCCCAGGGATGTTCGACTCGAAAGTTCGCGAACATATTCGTTAATGAGCTCGTTATTGGCTCGCAAACGTGTTCGTAAATTTTATAATTATTTTTTAGTATAATATATTATTTACTTATTAATATGCAATAATTAAATATTTTATATTAAACCACACAAATATGATAATAACTTAAGTCATTATTTAAATATTTAAATATTTTTGCAACGTTTATTATTATGTTTTGTTAGTTTGTTTATTTAATATTATGAATAACATTAGATGTTTATAAACCAAACGTTCTTTTAATATTTACGAACAAAAATATTTAAATATTCATGAAAAAATGTTCATAAACAAGTTACTTCATGTGTTCGTGAGCCTTAACAAACAGTTTGAGTTCGAGCTCGAGTTCGATATTTTTTTTCTTGATGAGTTCGAGCTCGGGCTCGAGTTCGATAATTCTTTGACAAACGATATTCAAACCTTGTAGTGTTCGACTCGATTCGGTTCGATTGCATCCCTATTAAAGAGTACTCCTTCTGTCCCGGTCAAACTGCATCATTTGACTGCATAAAACTCTCACAAAAGCTACAGTAAACGTAGCAATATGGACGGGATGGAGAGAATATTACATTATTTTATATGTAGTAAGTAGTTGGATGTGTATGAAATTCCACATGTCTACAAAGGAAAATGAAACCTTTTATGGCAGAAGCCCAAAACAAAAAAATAGACTTTTTAAAATGGATGGAAATAGTATATAATTTCATGATTCACATGTCATACTCTAGATTTCACACTTAAAATATCGACATCATTCAAATTAGTCAGAATATCCATCACTCGAGTTTCTGCTCTAGTTGGTTATACTGTGGCCTGTCATGGACAAATTAATTGCCTAAAAAATAGGGTTCAATCTGACAGATAAAATGCCCCAAAGATAGGGTTCAAAAAATGCACCTCTTTTTATCTGTTTTATCTTTTCATGCGCATAAATGTCTAAATCACCACAAAAGTGAATCAAATGTGTAATGATTGAGGACTACTCTCCCAATTTCTATTCCCCTGTGAAAGTTGACACACTTTTCTTTTTGGTTTGTCCCACTAAAGTTGACATATTTTCTTTTTAATATATGGAACCCACACAAAAACAATTAATCTATTCACATGGCCCCACATATCACCTCTAATACAACTACCCACTACACATTAAATATTATTTCTCTCACTTCACATTACTTCACTTTACATTAAATTATTATACTCCTTAATCTCCGTGCCCAAAAGAAATTATACCAACTTCTTCGGGACGGAGGGAGTACTATTTTTTGAATATAAATATAATTTTTTTTTAATTTAAAAAAGGTGATATTATCATTGTAGGGGCTGAGTACCCTGAGAATAAGTGAGAGTTTGTGTACTTGAAAGCTGGTAGTGGCCTGGTAAGTAGTCACCAACAAACCTTCACCCCCCAACTGTAATTCAAACTTGCCTTGCCAAATTCAATTTCTTTTCCCATCAATTTCTCAAGATCATACTCAGGGCCCTCTCATTTTTCCTCTATATTATATTCACTCACCCGGTAATTACATCACATATTTTATACTCGCATATTACGTTAATTTATTATTTTAGTGTATAAAATAATAGAATAAGCATGCTTTGAATAATTCAATAGGAAAAGGGTATAAAGTTATTATGTATGAGCTAAAAAAGTGGAAAAAATATGTGAAAATTTGGTTGTATTGTGGAGTTGATATTTATGAGCTGTGCTATTTTTAGATGTGCGTATAAATTTGGAACAGATAAAAGTGAAAAATGTGAATTTAATAACTAGACAGTACGGTAACGGAGTTAATTCGAGTATAGTCATAAGTTCATGACTTGAATTTGATTGAAAAACTCAAATCTTGATGAATTAATCAAACTTGAATACTAAACTTTAGTTTTGAACTCAAGTATAGTACTCTGTTAGCTTGATAAGCTTGAGGCTGATTAGACTCAATTTTTTTTTAAAAAAATAATACGTGCTCGATATTATTTGTTGATATGTGATTTTGTCGTGTAGAAATTGATTGGGAGTAGATTAAAGATTGGATGACAAAATCAACTAATCAAATATAGAAAAGAGGAAACAGAATCTCTTCTATGTTACTAATATATTGAATTAACTCTAACCTCACAACCCTCAATTTACAGATTAGAAGATGATGAAGTAATTTGCTGTTCTTTACAAATTAAACCTCTACGTATTTATATGGTTCGACTGCTCTATGGTTTAGCAAGCATCCTCCACGTGTCCAGTGATCCCATCTAGATGAGCCGACCCTTTCACCCGAGCGTGCCAATAATATGACGCCTATTGTCCCTAGAGGTATAAATAGGATGGAAAGTCCTTCCAACCGTCTAAACCTCTGACCTTTTTCAAAGGAAAAGGCACACATACCATCTTTGCTATGCTGATAGTTAATAATAAATATTACATACTCCCTATGTTCAGTTTCAATGTTTACGTTTGCTTTTTGCACGTTTATTAAGAAGTATAATATTTTAATAGATAGTGGGTGGAAAAATATAATATTTAATGTAAAGTGTGTAGGTGTATTAGTGTTGGATGATATATTAATTGTTTGAAGTGAGTCTCATATTCCAAAAAGGAAAACGTAAACATTGAAATGAGCGCGCAAAATAAAAACGTAAACATTGAAACGGGACGGAGGGAGTATATATTACTAAATTTTGAAAGTTGAGGGGCCCCAGTGCCCCTGGCCCCAACGTGGCTCCGTCTTTGCTTCCAACTGAGCTAACAGTTGCAAAATTCTATCTTTGACATGAATTTGACCTCAAGCGCAGTCAAACAGTGAGCCCTCTAAGCCACTTTAGGCACGTATTGCAGTTTACTTTCTCCACCAATTCTCATAGTAGGGAGGTTGGAGGCTCCTAAGGTACACTATTTATAAAGTCAAAAGCTCCTGTGCGCCCGGGGACACGGAAAGATGCTCCGTGTCCCCATGTGAACACAACCCTCCCCTCCAATCCTATTTAAACCTATGTATTGCTAGGGGTTTAAATTGTAAAGGGGCATGAAAATTGTAAAGGCGCACGAGATGTGTTCCGTGCGCCCGGGTGCACAAGAGCCTCGCTCATTTATAAATAGGATTATTTTTTGTGTTACATACAAAATTGTGAGTGGAGAATTGAGGGCGGAGACTGAAGATCAAGCGTGTGTTCCGTTATTTTACTCAATGTGAAGAGATTCCGTTTCCTTATCTTAATCCTTAAAGCTTCCTTCAGCATGGGCCCTTCGGCCTTCATTTAGGGGGCTTTCTGTCTACAGCCCAACTTGGTGATGGGCTTGTCGGCCTTTTATAGTTGGGCATTATTCCTTTGGACACAGACGATGACAAATTCTCTGCCATTTCCGTGGTCCGTTTCTTGCTTTAGGCCTTTTGGACTTCAACATATATTATATCCAACGAAATTTGTGCCTAAATTGGCTTTTGGGCCATCCACATACTGGCTCGGGAGAATTAATGACACGTTAAACATTAACATTACCAAATATCTTCTCTTTGTTTTTACCAGAATCATATGACAAAGTCTCTTGTGAGACGCTACTTTCATGAGACGGTTTGTGAGACGTGTTAAAGTATGTCGATTATTTAAATAAAGTATGTTTAATGATTGTTAATGTATATTTTTTAAAGTATGTTGGATTATGTATTAAAGTATGATGTTAGTGTGTTATAATTTGATTTATTATCGACATACTTTAACCACAAATAAGCGCACTTTAACCACAAATAAGCATACTTTAGTGACGGGTTGACCTGTCTCACATCCGTCTCACCAATAACACGTCTCACAAGAGACTAACTCGAATCATATTACTACATCTAATTAAATGTATGCACCTATACTTTAAATTAAAAAAGAAAAAAAATATGGAGTATCTATTTCTTCATTTATATAGATCCATCCTTATCGGGCATGAATCGCCGAGAGAGTGAGTTGATTGACGGAGTATCCGACTTGGTCCGTGGATCGGGTCGTCGTCTCATTCCACTTCTCAGCAAATACGGGTTGCTCCGGCATCGGCAGCTCTGCTATTTCGCGGCTGAGCATCGGCACCACTGTCTGAATTGTGGGTCTGTCTTTGGGAAGTTCTTGCACACACAACAGCCCTATCCGAATGCATCTTACAATCATCTCTTCCTCCATATCTGACCTCCCCAAGCTTTCATCAGCAAAACCAATCCCATTTTCTTCACTCAACATTTTCCAGGCCTGCAATTTCATAAACCAATTAATTTTATTTCATCAAAAAAAAAAAAAAACGAAAAAAAAGAAAAACAGAGATGTATAAGTATGGAATGTCTCATGTCTTACACTTCCTAATAGGCTTAGAGACCATTGGTGGTTGTAATAAAGTGTGTTGTTTTCTCCTTTCACAATTTCTAACATCATCACGCCGAAGCTGTATTCTTGTGATAGTAAACAATTGAACCTCACTTTTGATCTCTCGTTTACTCTCTATTGATTGAAGCTTAAGATCTCACACTCTATGAATGAACTAATGAATCTAAGAACAACAAAGCAAGTATAGTGGTTCGGCTGTAAAGCCTACATCCACTCTTAAAGACGTTTGAATCTTATTGATGATGAATTACAACTCTAAGGAAGAAGATGTATCTTATGATCTTATATCTAAACTGATCTCTCATGCATGCTCACGTTTTTGATGAATGGTGATCAGCTGCATGCATTAGTCTGTTAGTTGGTTACAACCAACTAACTCCTCCAGCTCTCCTTTCCTTTCCAACTGCTCATCTTCTCAACCGTTTGATCATGCATGCGATCCAACGTTCATCCTTGTGCCAGCTCATCAATCCTCACCTTATGATTGATCAACTAGCTTCACCAATCTCCTCCTTACACGTATGAGCCACTTATCATACACCCAAATCTGCTATGCATGCATGTGTCTATATTTCTTAACAATTCTCCACCTTATAGACACTGCACTACCTCAACAAGATTCAAAACATCCCACCCTGCTGTTTTAAGGGTACAGCCAACCCTATCTTCTTTTATTGCATACTGAACAAGGTCTTACACAACTCAAACTTGAGAGTTGGCAATGCCTTGGTCAATGCATCAGCTGGATTCTCTGTAGTGTTGATTTTCTTCACTACAACAACCCCCTTTTCAACTATATCCCTTATGAAGTAAAACCTTACATTAATGTGCTTTGTTCTCTCATGATACCCCTGATGTTTGGATAGATGGAGAGCACTTTGATTATCACAAAACACTTCAAAAGCTTCTTGATGAATCCCAAACTCCTTTATGATTCCTGTCAACCAAATTCCTTCTTTGACAGCTTCTGTGAGTGCCATATATTCAGCCTCTGTGGTTGATAATGCTACCACATGTTGATGTGTTGCTTTCCAATTAATAGCAGTACCAAACATTTTAAACACATAGCCAGTCAAAGACTTTCTTGTATCAAGATTTGCAGCATAGTCTGAATCAACATATCCTACAATAGCTTGATTCCAGTTTGTACTTCTCTGAAACTTTAAACCCACTGATACTGATCCTTTAATGTACTTCAACACCCATTTCACTGATTCCCAATGCAGTAGTCCTGGTTTACTCATGAACCTGCTGATCAGACTCATTACATATGCTAAGTCTGGTCTACAGCACACCATTGAGTACATCAAACTTCCAACAGCATTTGCATATGGTATTCTGTCCATAATTGCCCTTTCTTCATCTGTCTTTGGACTATCTTGTAAAGATAGTCTCAAACCTTGTTTCACTGGTACTGAAACAGATGTACACTGATTGATAAGTCATATTCTAGCATAATTATTTGGTTGAAATTCATGTTTATTTGATTAACTTATGTGCTTATTTGGATGCTAAATTGACTTATCTTGTCTTTGGTTAATTGAGGATTTAATGTTATAAATTGATGTAGAAACGGGCTGTTTTGTGCAGGAAATTCGTGCTGCCAAATTGACTAACACTGACCCCCTCAGTGTCAGAAGGGACCTACGAAAATTCAGCTTAAATAAGGAAAGTGCAGCTGGAATATTTTCATATATTTTCTCACATGAGTCCAGCGATTTCAATCACCCTCAAGTCAGGCCCATGTTGTGGAGAAGGCTCGATAGATTAGTCAACAAGAAAAGAAAAGATCCTTGAGATATTTTAGGAAGAGATAAGTAAGGAAAGAGATCAAACAAGATTACTTGGGGATCAAGATAGAGATATTTATGGGAGCAGATACACGCTATTTTTGGAAGAGCATCATACACGATATATTACAGCAGAACACGATCAAAAGAAGAGGAGAACGTGAAGAGATTAACGTGAGAAGCTACAGCACTCCAAGGAGGTTGGCGTGAAGTTCAAGAAGCAATCGTCACAATCGGTTTTTATGATTTTAATTTCGTTTTTGCTATGAACATGCGGGGCTAATCCCCTTTTCTAGTTTAGGATTCGTGAACCTCCTGTTGAATTATTAATTTAATTATTTATGATTTTTACATTGAATCTTGTGTGCAAGTTTATTTTATTACATGCGTTGATGTTCCTATAGTAATTTGATAATTATTTTGGCCTGATCAACTAGATTAATTATTTAATTGCTTACTGTTATTCTATGAACTACAATCCGTAATTGTTGTAGGAATTGGATTAAGTAACAAATAGAGATAATTCCCTCTAGGTGTAATAAAATCTAGGTTGTATGATACCTAGCCGGATTTCGTAGCCTAGTAATCCTATGTTTAGAGTTTTAATTCATCTACGAGTTCGAATCCATAGGGTCACTCGTAGATAGTTCAATTTAGTGGTCGTACCCTAGTTGATGAACGTAAGAACATTCGGGTTGATTGGTCGTACCGTCAATCTAGGGATTTGAGTTTGTGCACTAGGCTAGATGTTTAATTCGTATGATTAATTAATTTAGTAAACGGGAGGGGATCGACATCCTAAACTAGGCTTTAATCACTTGGTTAATTTTATAATTAATTTTTATCTACTCTGAAAATTTAATATTAAGACAATTCATTATTTGCTCAATTTATGATTTTTCTGCAATCAAAATCCCCCTTTTATTTATTTTGTATGTTAGAAACATTTTAATTTAATTAGAATTCATAATACTCTCTTGGGTTCGACCCTACTTGCTACTATACTACGTAATAGTGTGAGTTGGAAATAAATTATATTTTGGTATGCCTGCGACAGCATATCACTGATCCATATTGTATCTCTTAAGTACTTTGACTAGATAAGACTCTTGATGCAAGCTCAAACTCCCAACTGACCTATTTCTTAATATTTGCATCCCAAGTATAACACTTGCTTCTCCAAGATCTTTCATCTCAAATTCCTTTCTTAGTACTTCCTTTACTGCATTTATCCCTGTGATATTACCACATGCAATCAGAATATCATCTACATATAGCAATAGGTAGGTGAAATTCCCTTCTTCATTCTTTATATAAACACAACTGTCATGCATGCTCCTTTCAAAACCATTTGATGTTATGTATTCATCAAACCTCAAGTACCACTGCCTACGACTTTGTTTAAGTCCATACAGAGACTTGACTAACTTGCATGCCTTGTTTCCTGATCTGTCAACCTCCACACCTTCAGGCACTTGCATGTATATATCTTCTTCAAGATTCCCATGTAAAAAAGCAGTAGTAACATCCATCTGATGTAATTCAAGGTCAAACTGAGTCACTATAGCAAGTAAGATCCTAATAGAACAATGCTTCACAACTGGGGAGAAGATCTCATTGTAATCAACACCCTCCTTCTGTGAAAAACCTCTTGCAACTAGTCTTGCTTTGTATCTAAAACCACCTTCTTTACTTGTTACTGGTTTTCTTTTGAATAACCATTTACATCCAACAAGCTTTTGATCAGTTGGTTTATCAACAAGTATCCATGTATTGTTCTTCTTCAAAGACAGTAACTCATCTTCCATAGCAACTAACCACTTATCACTCTCAGTACTGGAAATTGCTTCAGAGTATGATCTAGGCTCATACATTTCAATGTCTGTTGCTACATACAGTACATAGGATACAACATCAGCCTCTATATATCTGACAGGAGCTCTTATCTGCCTTCTCAATCTATCCCTTACTAACTGATAGCTACTTAGTGTTCTTCTCTCAGATGATGTTTGACCCTCTTCTGATGTTGGTGTGTTCTGACTCCTTACTTGTTGTTTCTTATCTGTTCCAAGCTCCACCTCAAGCTCAACATTATCTGTATCAGAAACTACACCAGCTGTCCTTTCAATTAAAGGCATTTTTTTCTCATTGAAGCTCACATCTCTGCTAATAAGAAACTTATTAGCTTCATAACACCACAACTTATAACCTTTTGTTTCTTTTGGATATCCAACAAGCACACACTTGATGGCCCTTGGATCCAACTTATCCTGTTTCTGATGTGCATAGGCCTGACAGCCTATAACTCTGAGGTGATCATAACTAGGAAGCTTTCCAGACCATACTTCCTCAGGAGTTTTAAACTTGATTGCTGCTGATGGGCACATATTAATGAGATAAGCTGCTGTAGATACAAGCTCACCCCAAAACCCCTTTGAGAATCCTCCACTGGTCAGCAAGCACCTTACCCTTTCAAGCAATGATTGTTCATTCTCTCTGCAACTCCATTTTGTTGAGGTGTACCAGGAACTGTTTTGTGCCTCTTGATTCCTTTCTCTTGACAGAAATTGTTGAACTCTTGTGATACAAATTCTAGTCCATTGTCTGTCCTCAAACACTTAAGCTTGCATTCTGTCTGATTTTCAACTTCAGTAAGCCATATCTTGAATGCTGCCAATGCCTCATCTTTTGATTTCAAGATCCTTATCCATAATTTTCTAGAGTAATCATCAATGAAAGATATAAAATATCTTCCACCTCCCATAGTTGTTGTCTTGGATGGCCCCCACAGGTCTGAGTGAATATACTCCAATCTTGAGTTAGTGTTGTGCTCTGCAGTACCAAACTTGCTTCTCTTTAACTTTCCAAGTATGCAAGCCTCACACTGATCTAACATAACTGATGAGCTCAGATTCAGCAGACCTTGTCTAGCTAATTCCTGTAGTCCCCTTTGACTTACATGTGCAAGTCTTCCATGCCATAGTCTTGCATCATCCTTTTCTTGTAATACATTGATCTGTCCAGTTATGACAGATCCCTCAAGGAAATACAGATCATTTTTCTTGATTCCTCTTATAACTACTGTACTTCCTTTTAAGACAATGAGAATTCCATTCTTAAGCTTACTTTCATATCCTAATGTATCCAACATACCAAGAGAGATCAAATTTCTCCTTAAGCTAGGCACATATCTCACTTCTTTCAGCAATTTTACAGATCCATCAAACATTTTCATCCTAATGGAACCTATACCTTCAATATTACATGCTTGATCATTTCCTAAAAGAACTGATCCCTCATTACATTTAGCCAACTCACTGAACCATTCTTTAATGGATGTCATATGAAAAGTACATCCAGAATCTAACACCCACTCATCTGAAATAGAATCAGATACCACAGACAATGCCTCAATAACATCATTCTTAGGTTGAATGTCAGTTACCTGATTAGCATGATTCTTCTTACTATCAGCTTTTTCTGCAATTTTCTTGGCCACCATTGCCTTCCATTTGAAGCACTGTTTCTTGTAGTGCCCAGGTTTGTTGCAATGGAAGCAATTATTGTTATCTTCATCTGTTGAAAAAATTTGAGACTTAGCAGGCTTCTTCTTGTCAAAACTGACCTTCTTGTTGTTACTGCTCCAGTTTCCCTGCTTCTTGGCAACCAGTACTTCTCCACTAATCTGAACATCTGGATTCTTGTGTAGTACCTTTGCTCTCAGGGCAAGTTATACTTGATCCAGTGTAATTGTCTCATTATTTCCAAACAGCAATGTATCTCTTAATCCTTCAAATGATGAAGGAAGGGCTGATAGCAAAATCACAGCCTTATCTTCTGTATGCAGAGCTACATCTATATTCTCTAGCTCATCAATTATCCTATTAAACTCATCTAACTGTCCAAGAATTGACTTATCTTCTGTAATTTTGAATGAATACAACTTCTGTTTCTTATACAATCTATTAGCAAGAGTTTTAACCATGTAAAGTTGTTCTAACCTTTGCCAAATCCCTCTGGCTGTGGTTTCTTTTGCAATCTCCCTTAAGGCCTTGTCTCCTAAACACAATATGATTGCAC
Source organism: Pogostemon cablin (assembly GCA_023678885.1). Taxonomy (NCBI): domain Eukaryota; kingdom Viridiplantae; phylum Streptophyta; class Magnoliopsida; order Lamiales; family Lamiaceae; genus Pogostemon; species Pogostemon cablin. Next base: position 2,882,148 of record CM042973.1, read on the forward strand.
TTCTTGCTTTAGATTGTTGATCTTGATCGGCTGCAGCTGCAACTGCATCAACTTCCACTGCTTGATTCTCAGGCAATGGTTTAATAGCTTCTGAAAGACCTTGTTGAATGAGAATGGCCTCTATCTTCATCCTCCACAAACTGTAATCTGACTTTTCTGTAAACTTCTCCACATCGAACTTTGTTGTCACCATGATGATCTCCTTCTTCAATCAGATGGCAGCAGCTCAATTCCCACAGACGGCGCCACTTCTTGTGATAGTAAACAATTGAACCTCACTTTTGATCTCTCGTTTACTCTCTATTGATTGAAGCTTAAGATCTCACACTCTATGAATGAACTAATGAATCTAAGAACAACAAAGCAAGTATAGTGGTTCGGCTGTAAAGCCTACATCCACTCTTAAAGACGTTTGAATCTTATTGATGATGAATTACAACTCTAAGGAAGAAGATGTATCTTATGATCTTATATCTAAACTGATCTCTCATGCATGCTTACGTTTTTGATGAATGGTGATCAGCTGCATGCATTAGTCTGTTAGTTGGTTACAACCAACTAACTCCTCCAGCTCTCCTTTCCTTTCCAACTGCTCATCTTCTCAACCTTTTGATCATGCATGCGATCCAACGTTCATCCTTGTGCCAGCTCATCAATCCTCACCTTATGATTGATCAACTAGCTTCACCAATCTCCTCCTTACACGTATGAGCCACTTATCATACACACAAATCTGCTATGCATGCATCTGTCTATATTTCTTAACATGTATACATCTGATTTCTCCGAAAATATGCCTTCCATTTTGTACTCTGGTGCCATATACCCACTGCAATTAAAAAAGATTATTAAGTGTGTGTTCCTTTGAGTTGTTAATTCATTCAACATTTGTAGTAATTACTGAGTTCCAACGACTCTTGTTGTATTGGCATGATCTTGGTTGGTTCCAAACATTCTTGCCATACCAAAGTCTGAGATTTTTGGGTTCCAAATTCCAATCCTCGTCCAGCAACACATTACTTGGCTTGAGGTCACGATGAATGATCTTGAGTCGTGAGTCCCTATGAAGATATAAAAGGCCTCGCCCGATGCCCTCAATAATACTGAGGCGTTTCGTCCAATCCAGTATCTTTCGTGATGGATTTGTAGGATCTAATTAGGAAGATATTTAACCTCGTTATATAAAAAATCATGCCTAAGAAAAATATATCTAGTGTGTATGAATTTGAACAGACCAAAGAGACAAACATCCAAGCTTTTATTAGGCATGTATTCGTAGATCAGCATCTTCTCTTCCTTGTCTACGCAGCATCCCACAAGTCTGACCAGATTTCTGTGTTGGAGTTTGGAAATCATAATCACTTCATTCATGAATTCTCGTATTCCTTGTCTAGAAGCTTCTGAAAGTCTCTTCACAGCTATTTCTTTACCATTTCCCAGAATTCCCTAACATAATATATCAGAACCGCAATCACTTGTTAATTATTCTTTGAAGATCAAGTGAAAGAAAATCATGTGTGGTAGTGATACGTACCTTATGAACATGACCAAACCACCCCTTCCGAGAAGATTCTTGTCATGAAATTGATCAGTAGCATTTGCAAGAGTCTCGAAAGTGAATAATGGAAACTCTTCAATATTCACAATTTCCAATTCATCTTTGAATACAAATGCAGTTGAACCTATGGAAGGTGTTTGCCCTGCTCCTGCTGTAAGAACCTTTCTTTCGTTTACTTTTTCCCCTGCATTTTACAAACATTCAATGTCAATAAGATATATAGTTGAACCAGGTGGGCTAGCTCACCTGGCCACTGGGCTCCTCACAAAAGTGTTCGATTCCCATTGAGAGAAAGGAGAAGTAAGGGTGGTTGGTGAACTAACTAATAACATTTACCTATAAAAAAAAAGATATATAGGTGAAATAAATAAATATAATATTGAGTGGCTCATGCATCTTATAATTACCCCTTCTCTTTGCAATCCAACGCCAAGCAATGAAGGCAAAAATGGATATAGAAGCGAAACCAGCAACTAGTGGGATTACGATGTACCTCTTTCTGTCTTTGCTGTTGTCTGAAAGAAACAAGTACTACTCATAGTATTTCAAGAGATGCAGATTAGTAAAGATAGAGATTCTGACGATGGAACACGAATATGGAGATCAATACCGACAGGACGAGAGAACTTCCTCATGTCAATCAAAGTGTGGCTCCAGAACATACAACCAATGGTGTGTTCATGTGCTAAGCTATGCAAGAACAGTTCCTGGAACATCTGCTTAAGCATTCATCTTCTTGACTCGAATGGAAGTGTTCAACCAAGTCAGGAACCTTCATGTACTTAAGCTTCAAAAATCCATCTGAGCCACACTGCAACTTATTCTTCCTCCGACAACCGCCACTCCAGTTCCCTCTCTCCCACTCATCCTTATCCACAGGCTCAAACCCTCTCAAGCAAGAACAGATTGGTGAATCTTCAAGGCTGCAGCTTCCGAAGGGACCACACCTTCCATAAAGATCACATTCGTCTTTCGGATCGAACCATGTTCAGATCGACTGTGCGATGAAGCCAGAAGTATTGAGGCAGATTTTCATCAGGGAATTACTATGAGTTGCAGAGAAGGTGAAAGTGCCTGCTTGGTGAGTGTAGGGATCGAAATACATATCAAACATGACCGCTATCCCCACAAAAAACTGACCATTCCATGTACCACTCCTCCATACAAGACTAGCATTCTTTCTGATGCAGATTTGTGGAATATTCAAGGCTTCAAGCCCCATTGTGTAGCTTCCTACTTCCGGGTCGGACTCATTCCTTATGTTGTGAGTTAGTTTCATAATGGGTAGGAAACAATGGGAAGGATGTGAGAAGGATTCCCATATCGTGTCTCCAGTTGTAAGGTCTCGCAGGACAAGATTTCCAGTGTCAAGAATCTGAAGAGTGGTGTTAATCATGGGAGAAGTGATGGCAACACCGGTCGACCACACGGTTTGATTTCTGCCGGAGATTGCCCTGTTTTGATATAGTTAGGAAGCCAGAAGAATCATGGAGGGGGGTGTTTCTGTTGGCAACCCAAACGCCCAAGTATCGGTTGGTGGTGTTGTGTAATCCCAGTTTGAACACTTGCCCAACAGATACTATGCTGTCTGGATCTTTAAGAATTGAACCACTTGACATGGTGTCTGTTTCTAAGCTAAAATAGCACACACCAAAAGCCAGGAAAAAGAAAATCAAAACTTGAGTGGCATTCTTAATCATCATACTTAATAGAGCTTGCTCTTTTTTTCCCTTTGTATACAAGGGAAATAATTTCATTAGTCTCTTTAAAATTAATCAAGTGATGTATTTAAAATATGTTACTTGGTTGAATTATCATCATTTTTTTATTTATTTCATGAAATGAAAAGTCTTGATTTGTCTTTATATCTATGTTGTGTTTTTCTTATTTTTTCTCCAATATTCGAGATTATTCTTGACTTTTCTTTTTAAGTGATGAAATCCAGATTGTGATGCTTCATTTATTGTCATTTTCATTTCCAGGCGAGGCGACTTGCTATTTAGTCTTTCCAGCCTTACGGATGAAGAAAGTATGTCACATCCTTCCCATTAATTCTTTGTTTTAGTCCACAAGGACAACATAGTCCAACTAGAAAACACCATCTCTCCTCTACTCCACTCAATTTAACATTCTTTGGTTCATTTTCATAAACAGTGTATATGATTAAATGAAGTTAAATTCATCAATATATCACTCTTGCTCACTTTCCCACTAACCTATCATTATTTTTCTTCAATTTCACACCTCAAATATCGACTGCATATCTGAAACGCAACGCCGGGTGTCTAATTAAATTATGCCATTTCAAATATAAAATAAAGTAACACAACTAAATCCTCGATCATGCTCGAATTTGAAAAATATCAATTGGATGGTAGAGCTCACTTGCTCTGAAATTTATACGGGTCAGTCTTGTGTGAAACCGTCTCATGTAAATTCCTTATGTCAGATACATGAGACGGAGAATAAGTGATAATATCATTAACAAAAGGTGATACTCAATTAATGGAAAGTGATAATAGTACATTGAACTATTTCATAAATAATTTATAGTATAAATAAAAAGTGATAATATTTTATAAGCAAGTGATAATATTATTATAACTTTTTATGCATCTCACGTAAAAGCTTAATTTCTTAAAACACACCCACACAAATCTTTGCCAATTTATATTACTTCCTCTGTCCGCTTCTAAAGTATCCATTTCACTATTCTTGGCGTCCGCTTCAAAGATATCAATTTCCTCTATTTAGTAAAAAAAGTACCCCACCACTTCCCTCTAATACAACTACCCACTTTATCTATAATAATAATACTCCTTAATCCACGTGCAAAAAGCCAATAAAGACCTTAGAACTGTACACGTGCAAAAAGCAAATGAGATAGGAGCTTTTGCTTTGGTTAAATGTACTATTCATCCGTCATTATATCAGTAAAAATGAAGATTAAAAGGGCCTGCAACACTAATCACACATACTTGATATATTAGCTTATTACCTACCATCAACCATGGTGATGGAAACATTATTCAAAGAACAACTGCTCTTCTGGCTCTGCTGAGATGAACTAGTTGTTGTATGCCCCCAATTCCTGGTAAATGCACATTGCTTTGGCTTTGGAAGCTCTACAACTTCGCTTCCCAGCATTGACAGCACACATGAAACCGACGGCCTGTCTCTCGGAAGTTCTTGGACACACAATAACCCGATGTGCATGCAGCGTATCACCTCCGCCTCATTCTCAGGACTCAAGATCCTTGGATCAATAGAACCCACAACATTGCCCTCTGTCCACATATTCCATACCTGTAATTTCAACAATGGAGGACCATATTGGAGATGTTAAGTATAGATCATGCATAAGCTTGCATGGTGTTTCTAACAAGGTTCGACCAGTAGGTTTGGTCGAACCATAAAAGTCGTGGTCGAACCGATGAGTAGTTATAACAGAATAATAGTTCGACCAAGGGTTCGACCAGAAGTTGTGGTCGAACCATAAAAGTCGTGGTCGAACCGATGAGTAGTTATAACAGAATAATAGTTCGACCAAGGGTTCGACCAGAAGTTGTGGTCGAACCATAAATGTCGTGGTCGAACCAAATGTTAAACTGAAACAGAATGACAGTTACTACGGTTCGACTAGAGGTTCGACCAGAAGTTCGACCTGGCAATCAAGTCGAACCAATATGCTGCATGACAGTTTGGATCAGCGTGGAAGATTAACCGATATATTGATGACTTGGCAAGATGCTTGGGTTGTTGCTAGGTCAGTTATAACCGCATGCATGTGCATGCATAGTAACTATAAGAGGGAGCAGCAAACTTGCATCAAATGGTCGTCTTCAACCTATCATCTTCACATATCAGTTTTCAAGCATTAGGGTTTTCTTTGAGTGTGCTTGTAAGTTTTGTAACCATCATCATCATCATAGTGAATTCTTTCTCCTTTAGAAAGTGGATGTAGATCAACATGATCGAACCACTATAATTCTTGTCTTCCTACTTCAAGTTTAGTTTCAGTTTTTTTGTTTAATCAAACTATAAGTGATTAGAATAGAGTGTAAGCAACTTTGAAGATCACAATCTTGCTGCATTCATAAGAATTGGCGCCGTCTGTGGGAAAGCCAAGAAGAAGAGGAAGTTCAGTGGAGAAGAAGATCAGATGGTGACTACAAAGTTTGACATTGAGAAGTTTTCAGAGAAGGCAGACTTCAGTCTGTGGAGGATGAAGATGGAGGCGATCTTGATTCAGCAAGGTTTGTCAGATGCAATCAAACCACTTCCTGAGAATCAAGCTGGTGCAGTTGATGCTGTGACACTGGCTGCAGATCAAGAACAACAGTCAAAGGCTAGAAGTGCACTGATTCTGTGCCTTGGAGACAAGGCTCTGAGGGAAATCTCAAAGGAAGCAACTGCCAGAGGAGTTTGGAAGAAACTGGAGGAGTTGTACATGGTTAAAAGTTTAGCCAACCGGTTGTACATGAAGCAGAAACTGTATTCCTTCAAGGTATCAGAAGATAAATCAATCATTGGTCAATTAGATGAGTTTAACAAGATCATTGATGATCTTGAAAATATTGATGTGGCTCTGTCATCTGAAGACAAAGCTGTCATCCTCATGTCAGCTCTTCCTAAGTCCTTTGAAGGATTAAGAGATACACTGTTGTTTGCTAATGCTGAAGCAATTACAATTGATCAAGTGTTGCTGGCAGTGAAGGCAAAGGTTCTTCATAAGAAGAATCCAGATCACCAGGCTGTTGCAGAGGGTTTAGTAGCAAAGAAACAGAATCAGTGGAACAAGAATAACAACAAGAACAGTAATGCTGACAAAAGGAAGCCAGAAAAGAATCAAGGTGCTCCATCAGAAGAAGAAGAGAACAATAATTGTTTTCATTGCAATAAGCCTGGGCACTTCAAGAAGCAATGTTTCAAATGGAAAGCAATGGTAGCAAAGAAGATAGCTGAAAAAGGGGGAAATAAGAGACCTCATGCAAATCAGGTAACAACTAATCAAGTTGGTTTAGATTCTGATTTCATTGAAGCCATGTCAGTGTGTTCTAGTTCAGTATCAGAAGAGTGGGTCATGGATTCAGGATGCACATTCCACATGACTTCAAGAAAGGATTGGTTTACTGAATTAAGATCACAAGATGAAGGTTCAGTCATGCTAGGTGATGATCACACCTGTAAGATTGAAGGAATATGTTCTGTCAAACTAAAAATGTTTGATGGAAAAATCAGGATGATAAAGAATGTGAGATATGTACCAAGCTTAAGGAGAAATCTAATATCTCTTGGAATGTTAGTTTCTCAAGGTTATGAGTGTCATTTGAAAGGAGATACACTTGCTGTCATAAAAGGAAAGTTAGTAGTTGTTAAAGGGTTCAAGAGATCTGATCTGTACTTCTTGGATGGATCTGTAGTAACTGGACAAAGTAATACAACTAAGGATGATAGCAGTATTAAGGTTTGGCATGGGAGGCTTGGTCATATAAGTGAAAGAGGTTTGCAAGAACTTGCAAGACAGAAGCTGCTTGAGATCAGTTCAACCTGCAAGTTAGATCAGTGTGAAGCCTGCATATTAGGCAAGTCAAAGAGGTTGAAGTTTGGTGCAGCTGAGCATAATACCAAAGCCAGATTGGAATATATTCATTCTGACCTTTGGGGGCCTTCCAAGACCTCAACTATTGGGGGTGGAAGATACTTCATATCAATCATTGATGACTATTCAAGAAAGGTATGGATAAGAATTTTGAAAACCAAGGATGAAGCATTATCAGTCTTTAAAGTTTGGTTGACAGAAGTAGAACTTCAGACAGGAGATAAGGTCAAGTGCTTAAGGACAGACAATGGACTTGAGTTTGTGTCAAATGAATTCAACAAGTTTTGTCAAGAAAGGGGCATTAAGAGGCACAAAACTGTACCAGGAACTCCACAACAGAATGGAGTGGCTGAAAGGATGAATCAGACACTTCTTGCAAGGGTTAGATGCATGATGAGTAGTGGAGGTTTCTCAAAAGGCTTCTGGGGAGAATTGGTGTCAACTGCAGCTTACCTGATCAACCTATCTCCATGTACAGCTCTTAAATTTAAGCCACCTGAACAAGTATGGGCTGGTAGGATACCTGATTATAGTCATTTGAGGGTGATAGGTTGCCAGGTGTACTCACATCAGAAGTAAGATAAACTTGATCCAAGGGCTGTCAAGTGTGTGCTTGTTGGCTATCCAAAAGAGGTAAAAGGTTATAGATTGTGGTGTTATGAAACTAACAAGTTTATTGTTAGCAGAGATGTAACATTCAATGAAGATAAGATGCCATTGTTTGACAGAAGTGCTGAGAAATCCACCATTACAGATAAGTGTGAATTTGAGGTGGAGCATGATGATCAGACAGCAGTACAGCAAGAACATAATCAGGAGATTAATGATGAGCATGAAGTAAATGCTGAAGGAGAGAGAGCTGAGGGATCTAGCTCAAGTGAAAGAAGAACTTTGAGCAGTTATCAACTAGTTAGAGACAGGCTGAGAAGACAAATCAGGACACCTATTAGGTACATAGAGGCTGACACTGTGTCATATGCTCTCTATGTAGCTTCAGATATTGACATCTATGAGCCAAGAACATATTCAGAGGCAATATCAGGAAAGGAAAGTGCCAAGTGGCTGGATGCAATGGAAGAGGAGTTGCTGTCCTTAAAGAGGAACAATACTTGGGTAATTGTTGACAAGCCTGCAAATCAGAAGCTTGTAAGTTGTAAATGGATTTACAAGAAGAAACCAGTGACAAACAAAGAAGGAGAAATAAGGTATAAGGCAAGACTTGTAGCAAGGGGTTTTTCACAGCAAGAAGGAGTTGATTATAATGAGATCTTCTCACCAGTAGTGAAACATTGCTCAATAAGGATCCTGTTGTCATTGGTTACTCAATTTGATCTGGAGTTACATCAGATGGATGTAACTACAGCTTTTCTACATGGAAATTTAGAGGAAAAGATCTACATGAAGATACCTGAAGGTGTTAGTTTGAAAGGTGCAGATTCAAAGGCTTGCTTGCTGCTAAAATCATTGTATGGACTGAAGCAAAGTCCAAGACAGTGGTACCTCAGGTTTGATGATTACATTACATCAAATGGTTTTGTCAGAAGTAAATATGATAGCTGTGTATACATAAGATACAAGGATGGATGCTACACTTATCTACTACTGTATGTAGATGATATTTTGATAGCATGCAAGGATATGAAAGGAGTTAATACAGTGAAGGATACTTTGAGACAGGAGTTTGACATGAAAGATCTTGGTGAAGCAAGAATGATACTTGGCATGCAAATTGAAAGGGACAGATCAGCTGGTCATCTAACATTGTTTCAAGAGTCTTACTTGGATAAGGTTCTCAAAAGGTATAACATGAATCTCTGTAAGGATGTTTCAATACCAGTTAAGCAAGGATTGAGTCTGTCATTAGCTCAAGGATCTCAAACAGATAAGGAAAGGGCAGAAATGAGCAATATACCATATGCAAGTGCTGTTGGTAGTCTAATGTATGCAATGGTATGTTGCAGGCCAGATTTGGCTTATGTGATGAGTATGATCAGTAGGTTTATGAGCAATCCTGGCTCTATACATTGGGATGCAGTAAAGTGGGTACTCAGATATATCAAGGGAACTATATCAGTTGGTTTGAAGTTTCAGAAACAAAGTACTTGGGACAGAGCTGTTATAGGTTATGTGGATGCTGATTATGCAGCAAATCTTGATACAAGGAAGTCCATAACAGGCTATGTGTTCAATTTATTTGGTACAACAATAAGTTGGAAGGCTACACATCAACATATTGTAGCTCTTTCTACCACAGAGGCAGAATTTGTTGCTCTCACAGAAGCAATCAAGGAAGGTGTTTGGCTAGTTGGAATTTTGGGAGAATTTGGTATTCAGCAAGAGACTGTTGAAGTGTATTGTGATAACCAAAGTGCTGTACATCTCTCAAAACATCAAGGGTATCATGAGAGAACTAAACACATTGATGTGAGACTCTATTTCATAAGAGATATGATAGAGGAAAAGCTAGTTGCTGTCAAGAAGATTAAGACAGCTGAGAATCCTGCTGATATGTTTACTAAGGCTCTACCTATTCAAAAATTTGAATTGTGTAAGAGTCTTATTGGTATTTCCTAAAGATGAAGGAAGAAAGGTGTGCTGCAGCCTGTAATTGCAGCAAGGTGGAGAAGTATTACTTGTGGTGATGCATGGTCTAAGGTGGAGATTTGTTAAGTATAGATCATGCATAAGCTTGCATGGTGTTTCTAACAAGGTTCGACCAGTAGGTTTGGTCGAACCATAAAAGTCGTGGTCGAACCGATGAGTAGTTATAACAGAATAATAGTTCGACCAAGGGTTCGACCAGAAGTTGTGGTCGAACCATAAAAGTCGTGGTCGAACCGATGAGTAGTTATAACAGAATAATAGTTCGACCAAGGGTTCGACCAGAAGTTGTGGTCGAACCATAAATGTCGTGGTCGAACCAAATGTTAAACTGAAACAGAATGACAGTTACTACGGTTCGACTAGAGGTTCGACCAGAGGTTCGACCTGGCAATCAAGTTGAACCAATATGCTGCATGACAGTTTGGATCAGCGTGGAAGATTAACCGATATATTGATGACTTGGCAAGATGCTTGGGTTGTTGCTAGGTCAGTTATAACCGCATGCATGTGCATGCATAGTAACTATAAGAGGGAGCAGCAAACTTGCATCAAATGGTCGTCTTCAACCTATCATCTTCACATATCAGTTTTCAAGCATTAGGGTTTTCTTTGAGTGTGCTTGTAAGTTTTGTAACCATCATCATCATCATAGTGAATTCTTTCTCCTTTAGAAAGTGGATGTAGATCAACATGATCGAACCACTATAATTCTTGTCTTCCTACTTCAAGTTTAGTTTCAGTTTTTTTGTTTAATCAAACTATAAGTGATTAGAATAGAGTGTAAGCAACTTTGAAGATCACAATCTTGCTGCATTCATAAGAGGAGAAATATTTGCTGATATGAATATGAATATTACTTAGATTCCATCATTGTGGATGTCGGTTTAAGATAGCTTACATGTGCCATGAGGCTTGGTTCATCTTGATGTTTGAAGCTTGAGTTCCTTCTCCCCGTAGCAATCTCTAGCACTAACACTCCAAAGCTAAAAACATCCGATTTCTCTGAAAATCGACCTTTTATTGCATACTCAGGAGCCATATATCCACTGTAAGTAAATCAAGTCAGCTGGCCATGTTTAACAGATAACAATATTTTTTTTTTGATCAGGCAAAGTTAGTTGTTAGTAGTTAGTTCACCAAGCACCCATACTCCTTATAACTCCCACCTATTCGTTTCCAAAGGGAATCGAACTTGGGTCACTCACTTTAGTGAGGAGCCCAATGGCCATTAACTGATAACAATATTGAACAATTGCCTAACTCAAAAGCGTAGACTTACTATGTACCAACCACTGTTAAGGTGCTGACATGATCTAGCTTGGTTCCATATATTCTGGCCATGCCAAAGTCTGAAATCTTGGGGTTCCAATCATTATCTAGCAGTATGTTGCTGGGCTTGAGGTCTCGATGGATTATCCTCAATCTAGAATCTCTGTGAAGGTAGAGGAGGCCTCGACAGATACCTTCAATAATGTTGAAACGCTTTCTCCAATCTAGGATGTCCAGTGATGGATCTAGACAGAATTTATGGAGGGAATAAAACTACAAGCTCAGAAGCTACATGTGAAACATAATATAGACATTGTTGAACTTACCAAATAAGAAAAAGTTCAAGCTTTTATTAGGCAAGTATTCATATATCAACATCATTTCTTTAACCTCAACACAACATCCAAGCAATCTAACAAGATTCCTATGTTGGAGTTTCGTAATTAGGACGACTTCATTCATAAATTCTTGAATCCCTTGTCCGGATGCCTGCGAAAGCCTCTTCACTGCGATTTCACGTTCATTCGCCAACTTTCCCTGGAATTGCAGCAGCTTTAGCGTTTCATATATACTCTACAATGAAGTTGTTGCATACTAAGAATACCTTGTAAACAGGACCAAAACCACCCTTTCTGAGCTTGTTAGCTTCGGAGAAATTGTTGGTCGCTTTTGCAAGTGTCTCAAATTCAAAAAATGGAAAGTCTTGAACATTAACTTGGCTTAACGCAAGCTGAACAGAGCTATCTACTGCACTTCCATGTTCGACATGTTTGGTTTTGCCTAATTCACCAAGAAACACTATGTAAAAGGTTCAAGAATCACAATTAATTGAGTACAAGAACAGAGAATATATATATATATATATATATATATATATATATATATATATATATATATGCTTACTAATCCATCTCCAAGAAAAATAAGCGATGATGGATAAGACAACCAAGCCAACAACAGCCAGAATTATAATTATCATCTTCTTAGGGCCTTTCTTTTGATCTGTAACTACAAAACACGCGCTTTACCAGTAAAACGAGCACCATATATACCACAGAAACATGAAATTTTAAATTACCTAATTCAGAATTTGAGAGACGAATATAAATTTCAGAGGTGGAGCCAGTGGAAAGTTTCTGAATATCTATCAAGGTCCCACTCCAGAGCACACATTCAGATCCGTATAGATACCCATAAGCTAAGCAGGAACATTTGCTCAAGCATCGGGCTTTACACCCATCTGCTGGCCCGAACCAGTGTTCTGAAAAGCCCGTGTTCTGAGTGTTCATCATAATCTGGAGCTTCAGAAACCCATCTGCACCAGATTTTTCACAATCCAAAGACGCCCTGTTGAAAAGAGAAGATTTCATTGATTATAAGAATTGTGTTGTTGTTATTACAAAGTATAAAGTACAAACCTATTTATAGACAAAGTAAAAACTAGCCAGTACTCACAAAGAAAATAGCTGTTGTAACCTAGGAACTAACAGAACAATTAATAATGGTGGATGGAGAGTAAGAATTAAATATTTCAACACTCCCCCTCAAGTGTAGGGGTGAATGGGTTGATCACCCCTAACTTGTCAAGAATATATTTATGCCTTGATTTGTCTAAGGCTTTAGTGAATATGTCTGCGAGTTGATCTTTGGTCCCAATATAAGGCGTTTGAATCATCCCGCTTTGGACTTTGTTTCGGATGAAATGACAGTCCACCTCAATGTGTTTTGTACGCTCGTGAAACACTGGATTTGATGCTATGTGACGCGCAGCGTTGTTATCACAATACATCTGAATTGGACCTTTGATTTGAACGTTCATATCCTCGAGTAGTTGCTTTATCCAAGTAAGTTCACTGGCAGTTGATGCCATTGCCCGGTATTCAGCTTCGGCACTTGATCTAGCCACTACGTTTTGCTTTTTGCTTTTCCATGTTACTAGATTTTCTCCAACCATAGTGCAAAAGCCGGTAGTAGATCGCTGATCAAAGCTTCCTGCCCAATCAGCATCAGTATATCCTTGAATGCTTACATATTTGTTGTTCTTTATCCAAATTCCTTGTCCCGGAGTTGATTTCAGGTATTGAAGGATCCGATCAACAGCAGCTAGGTGGGTAGTCCGGGGTGCCTGCATAAATTGACTAACAACACTCACAGAAAAAGCAATGTCAGGACGAGTAACTGTTAAATAAATAAGTTTTCCTACAAGTCTTTGGTACATGCCCACATCTTGAAGAGGAGATCCATCTTCTGAGTTGAGTTTAGCATTGGTTTCCATAGGAGTAATAGCGGGCTTAATGCCAAGTTTACCTGTTTCCTTGAGCAATTCAAGAGTGTACTTTCTTTGAGAAAGGAATAATCCTTTTTTAGAGTGAGCTATTTCAATTCCCAAAAAATATTTAAGAATGCCAAGGTCCTTGATATCAAAAGTTTGTTTAAGAAAATTTTTGACTTCTTGAATTTCCGTTTCCTTATCACCGGTAATAATAATATCATCAACATAAACTAAAACAATGATTGATGAGTTTGGAGAAGTGCGAGAAAATAATGATGAGTCAGCGAAACTTTTTTGAAAATTTTGAGAGAGTAATGCATGACTAAGTTTAGAATACCAAGCTCTAGGAGATTGTTTAAGACCATAAATAGACTTGTGAAGTTTACAAACAAGAGAAGGATTCGAATTCTTAAGGCCTTGAGGAAGAGCCATGTATACTTCTTCTTCTAAATCTCCTTGTAAGAAAGCATTTTTAACATCCATTTGATGAAAAGACCAATTCTTATTAATCCCTATAGAAAGAAGGATTCTTACGGTGCTCATTTTAGCGACGGGTGCGAAAGTTTCTTCATAATCAATTCCATAAGTTTGGGTGAAGCCTTTAGCAACAAGTCGGGCCTTATGTCTTTCGATTTTTCCCAAACTATCATATTTAATTTTATAGACCCATTTGCACCCGACGACCTTTTTTCCTTTAGGAAGATGAACAAGTGACCAAGTATTATTTTTCTCAAGAGCATTTAATTCATCTTCCATAGCTTTTCGCCAAGTAGGACAATGACTAGCATCTTCAAAGTTTTTAGGTTCAAATTGATTTATGCAATTTAAAAATGCATGATGCTCTTTTGAAATGTGGGAATAAGATAAGAAGTTTTGGATAGGATACGATACCGAATAGGTGACGTAGTCTTTAAGTTTGGTGGATGTCCGAGTCTGTCGAAGAGATCTCCGAGGTGAATTAGCTTGAGTTAGGTTTTTGTTTTGATCTCCCCCTATCGGAGCATTTTCGTCGACTGGGACATGATCTCCCCCTGTCGGAGCAGTTTCTTCGACTATGTTTGCATCATCCTCAAGAGGAATCGTATTGACCAAATCATCATGATGATCCTGAGAAGGAATAAGATCAGTAGGAGCTGAAATAGGAAAAACAAAGTCGTTAGTATCAATGGAGGAGTTATCAATAGAGTAATAAGGATAATTTTCATTGAAGGTAACATCTCTTGAAATGTAGAGCTTTCTAGTAATAGGATCATAACACTTGTAACCTTTTTGAGAGACGGAGTATCCCAAGAAAATAGCCTTGACAGAAGAGGGACTAAGTTTATCGGTACGATTGATGTGAACAAAACACGTGCATCCAAAGGTGCGTAAATGATCAAGATTGACTTCTTTTTTAAAGAGAATTTTGTGGGGACTAAGATCATTAAGATTAGGAGAGGGACGACGATTAATAAGATAATTGGCGGTTAAAATTGCATCGGACCAAAAACCTTTTGGAACATTATTTTGTATGAGAAGAGAGCGAGTGACTTCTAAAATATGACGATTTTTTCGCTCTGCTACCCCATTTTGAGCGGGTGTGTAAGGACATGAGGTTTGATGAATAATTCCATTGGTTTTTGTAAATTTTTGAAAAAATGAGTTTATATATTCAGTCCCATTATCCGTTCGAAGAATTTTGATAGTCTTATTGAAGTAATTTTTAATATAAGTAAAAAAGTCTTGAAATTTGGAGAAAATTTCACTTTTATTTTTGAGTAAAAATATCCAAGTATGTTTTGAAAAATCATCTATAAAACTAACATAATATTTGAAATTATTATAAGATGTAATTGGAGCGGGACCCCAAACGTCTGAGTGAATTAAATCAAAGGTAGATTTAGTGTTAGAGGAAGAATTAGTGTAAGGAAGTCGGGTATGTTTAGACAAGGAACAAACATCACACTTATCATGATATGATGAATCTAAAAATATTTTGTTAAAGATTAAGTTGGACGGATGTCCAAGACGTTTATGCCAAAGAGACATATTAAAAACTTTTAAAGCAAGACTAGGAAAGTTAATTAAATATAAATTGTTAACAAGAACTCCTTCACCAATCGTTCGTCCCGTCGTTCTTTCCTGAAACACAACATCAGTATCAGAAAATATAACACGACAATTTAACTCTTTTGTGATCTTGCTTACAGATAATAAATTTAGAGCAAAAGAAGGTAAATAAAGAATGTTGTCAATATTTTTTGAAAAAATATAACTTGATCCTTTTCCATTTATTGGAACGGAGATATTATTAGCAACTTTGACACTTTGAGAATTATCTAAAATAGTTGAAATTTTTGAAAAAATAGAACGATCTCCTGTCATGTGATCGGTTGCTCCGGAATCAACAATCCAGGTTTTAGAATTGTTGCTAGAACAATTAAAAGATTTTGGTTCTCCATAATGTTGGACATATGAGGTATAAATGGGCTTGTTATCAGAAAATATTTTTAGGTTATTTGGGCCCAAAGAATCATTATTAGAAAAATTAGAAGGGATAGAAGAAATTATAGAACCTGGATCCACTATTTTAGTGGATTGGGTTGAGCTTTGGACTTGTAGATCCCTTGCAACTTGGGCCACAAGTGAGGAGAATTGGGCTGGGTTAACCACTGGGTCACAAGAATGGGCTGCAATAGATTGGATCACACATCTATTTATTTCTTCCTTTCGGTGGTTTTGATCCATCTGAGAAGAGCGATCTTCTTCCTTGTGCCCTAGGTTCCCTTCTGCGTGCGCCGCTAGCCCTCTAAGATTGCTGCCGTTTCCCCGGTTGCCACTGTCGTACTTGGTCGGCCGGAGTTCCGGATGGAGGCGGTAACACTCTTCTTTTACGTGATTTGGTTTCTTGCAGTACCTGCAATATTTGGGTTGATTGCTGGCCGGTGATTTTTCTTTGTCCTTTCGCCGGTCACCGAGGTGGCATTCGATACTTCCAGTACTAATCGAGGATGGTGTACTGCGCGCTCTATGGGTTTTCTCCTGTTGAAGTCGCGCGACTACCTCTTCGTATGGTGGGAGTGTTGTCGCCATTAGAATCTGACTTCGGGCAGCCTCCCACGATTCATCTAGGGAGGCAAGCAGTTGGTAGACTTGTTCTTGTTCCGCCCTTTCTTCGATTTTTGCTGTATCAGTAGTTTTTGGTTGATATAATCTTAGTTCTTGTCTCCTTCTGTCGAATTGCTCCACTATCTCGGCAATAGAGGCTGAGCCCTTTTTGAGTGAGTAGAGTTCAGCCTTAAGGTGGAATATTTGAGCATGGTTTTGGTTGTTGCCATAGATCTTCTTGATGGAATTCCAGATGCTATAGGCTGAATCTTTGGTGATGTAAATGTCTCCGATCTTAGGTTCCATTGAGTTTACCAACCAACTGATAACTTGGGAGTCTTGGCAATCCCAATCATCAATTTCAGCTTGCTCCTCTTTGGTTGGTTTCTTCGGGTCAGTAGCTACGGGCTTGGGTTTGTTTCCAGTAATAAACCCTTGCATCTTCCTTGATTTCAGAAACACTTCAACTGATTTGGACCAGGGAATGTAATTCCGTCCATTGAATACATCATTCGTGATCCTCTGGTTTGAGTGACCTTCGAAAGTGTTGCTCGCCATGAGTATCCGAATGTTTGATGGTAGATGGTTTAAGCTGTGAAGTAGGGCAGTGAAGAATCAAGAACTGATTCGATGAAACTCACTCACTTATGAATCTGAGAACCTAATGATGAGCAGAAGAATTATTTTCTGAAGGTTCTATGAAGATAGTAAGATGTATGAAAAACAGAAGAGGTTGATCCTCTTTTAGAAGCAGAGCACCTTTGAGGTGTTTATAGAGTCTTTGAACAGACTTTGATTGAATAAAGAAGAGGTTGAACCTCTTTTGAATTGAGACACCTTTAATGGTGTTTTGCAGTATGCAATGAAGAAGAGAGCTTCAATAGAAAGGGTTAAGAGCCAGGATTAATCCTGCTCTGATACCATGTTGAAATTAGGATTGAAATGTGAAAAGAGAAGATTTCATTGATTATAAGAATTGTGTTGTTGTTATTACAAAGTATAAAGTACAAACCTATTTATAGACAAAGTAAAAACTAGCCAGTACTCACAAAGAAAATAGCTGTTGTAACCTAGGAACTAACAGAACAATTAATAATGGTGGATGGAGAGTAAGAATTAAATATTTCAACACGCCCTCCTCCGACACAAACTGCTCCAGTTGCCCGTATTGATCGGGTCGAATACGGGCAAACAAGTACAAATTGGGGAATGTTGCGGGTCGCACACAGCATATGCTCCACACCCGCCGCACAGAACATTTCTCTGTGATATGCAAAATCTCGAATGCAGGGCGACGATAAACACAAGAACAAATTTCAGATTTTGTGCTCCCACCATCCCTGTTTTCTAAACTGCTCACTGCTCTATCAACTCAACTCGTTCATATTTCAATTTTCAAGTTTCAACCCCTAAACTTACTCCATCACAAATTTGACGTTTTGGAGAGAGAGAAAAAAGCGTTTAAATCCCACTCCCTAAATGACGTGTTCGGTTGTGTTCTCAAATGAAATTACTTTAGACAACGGATTTAATATGGGATCGAAGTGGCTGGATTTTGGATTAACCCTGCTAATCTAACATCATCATCGAATGGGAAACCTAGTAGTAATTAATCAATTTTATATATATATATATATATATATATATATATATATATATATATATATATATATATATATATATATATATATATATATATATATATATATATATATTTAATCTTTTGGGTTTAATATTCTAAAATAATGTGGCCTCACAACAAAATTGTGGTATAGTTTTTCGAATGAGAAAAAAAAAAAAAAACTCAATAAGAATATAAAAAATCGTGAACATATCAAAATTTAAATGAATATATTAATACATGATTTTTCAAAATAGTAGTAATTTTTTATATGTTAAAAAATAATTAAAATAAAATTAGATTCATCTTGCACTCCATTGACAGATTGTTTGCCTTTTAAAATGTATATGATCTGTATCTAGGGTGAATCGCAGAGAGAGTGAGTTGATTGACGGAGTATCCAACTTTGGTTGGTGGATAGGGTCGCCGTCTCATTTCACTTATCTGCAAATACAGGTTGCTCCGGAATTGGCAGCTCCAATTGAAGTTGAATCTGTTGACAGTACCGTTTTCCCTGCTTTAAACATCTCTCTTTCATTTACATAGTTCCCTGATTGAAAAAGCTGAACATACTAATAATGATTTGTGGCTGCTCCCAGCTCTTCTATTTGCAATCCAACACCAATCTAGCTACCAAGGCAAAAATGGATACAGAAGCAGAACCAACCACCATTGGAATTATGTACATCTTTTTTCTTTTCATCTTCTTTTTGTCTTTTTATCAAGAAATTAGTGCATCATAAATACTAATAAATGTTGTCACATCTATTTAAGTTATCTTTTGTTAGAGAATTAAGGAGATCACCTCCCATCAGTTGTGTTTCTTTGCTTAGTCTCTATATCAGTGAAATAGGGTCTGCTTAGATGGGATGTCCAAGTATACGAAAAAGTCTATAAGGTTGGAATGTGTAACGACCCAATAAATAAAACCCTAATAATTTAGAAATTTCCCCATTATTTAACCCCAAACCTTGAAATAATGAAAATGTAAAAGTTTATTTAGAACTCATTAATTATCCCACGAAAATAATTGTCAAAGAGAACATTGTACGACTAAATAAAACATGAAATAAACCAAAATGCATTTATTGAAGATTTATTATTTCCACCGCCCTCCAAATCTTCGCCTCCTCTTCAATCTGAAATGCAAGAATGTTGAGGGTGAGTATATAAACTCAGTGAAGATAATTTTACAAACATGATCATGTACATATTAGTCAAGGAATACTTTAAATTTCTTATCGTCTCATAAAATACTTTATAAGTCTCTTTTATTGATCGATCAATATAAATTCTTTGGCACTGCGGGTACTCCCCGAGGACTTCTCATAATCCCGGCATTTCTAGGGCCCTGGCACGTCTCAAATGTTCACATATAAGGAATACTTATAATTTAAAGCTTCTCCATGTCTCGTCTCAAATATATTCATAAGACTTGTAAATCATTCATGTCTCAAGTATTTTGAAAACACATAGGATAATGTATAACGTTTCTCATTGAATGATATTCTAACTTTTCTCATGTATGTAAGTATGAAAACTATCCTCACCTTAGTAGCGTAGAGTGATGGGTAGAAGGGAGAAGTCGATAGGCCTTCGCGTTCAAGGTTCACCTACGGTTGTTAGGGCATGGTTAGTGGAAAGCATAATTACATGGAAGGAAGAAATAGAATTTCTTGTAAAAAAAATCCCTTAAGACAAGTGGGGTTTTTATTTGTAAAAGAAAATGAGAGAGTAGATCTTTCATCGGAAGTATAGAAATAGTAAAACATGTGGGCTTATTCTCGTCATCCCTTCCTTGTGATTGTCTTCCCCAAAGGGTCCTTAGACGTTTAAATCACGTGGAGGGTTGACGTTTCATGACTAAACGTCATTGCATACCACTACCTTGCACATAAATTGTGGAGGCAGCGGCAGCGGTGACGGAGGCTGCCCAAGCCAAAAGAAAGAAAAGGGGATTAGGGGAGGGATTTAGCTTCTTACTCAAGTGATGGCTAAAGTGAGAGGAGTTTTGGTGCTCCAAAGTATTGAGGGGAAAGACCTTTTATAGGTGGTGAAGGAGTGTGATGTTGGAAGGTGGAGGAAAATCCTCCCCATCACTCAAAATCCTCCCCATCACTCCCTTAAATCATGGATTTTAAATTTGAAATTGGAAGTGGCAGCTTGTAAAGAAGAGGTATAGGTTGTCTAGGTTCATGATTGGCTGATTTGAATCAAATTGTAATCATGGAAGGTTCTATTGACTCCATTCACTATGATCAAGGAAATTCAGATTTTTCCTCTCTACTTAATGTTATTATATTTATTTTATTTATTTATTTATTTCCTAATTCTTAGGGGAAAATTAGGGCTGGTCATTACAGAATGTCTTTAGAGTGAAAGGATTAAGATGGAGTCTGTAATACTGTGATCTGCTAAATGAATGGTTGCGAGGGAATGACGAAGTCATCCCGAGTTTTTTAAACGATTGTTTCAGTTATTTGAATTCTGATTCATGTTCACACACGATTGTGTGAGAACATCACTTTCTGTTTTATATTGAAACATTGATTTTTATAGAGATGAAGACCAATATTATTTGTAGTGAACATGTTGATGTCAATCAAAGTATCACTCCATAACATACAACCAATGGCAGGTTCATGGGCGTCAGGAACAGTTTCTGGAACATCTCTTGTGACATTCGTCCTGCCGTTGGTTCTTCCTCCGGAAACCATCTCCTATTCATCTTTATTCAAAGGCTCAAACCCTTTCAAACAAGAACAGATTGGTGAATCATGAATTCTACAGCTTCTTCTGAAAGGCTCACTCCTCCACATAGGACGCCCGTTCTTCCTAGTGTAGATTTGTGGGAAACCAAAGGCTTCAAGCCCACTCGTGTAGCTGCCTTCTGCAGGGTCCGATCCCAATTTATCCAGTAATATGTGTGAACTAATAAAGTGGAAAAAGTATGTAAAGATTTTGTAGTATTGTGGAGTTGATATGGTGTCAATACTGTACTTATTAGTCAGTGCTATTTTTAGATTTGTGTAAAAATTTCGGAATGGATAAAAATGGAAAGCATAAAATAAATAATGAGGAGCCGCTTGGTACGAATTCCTTAATTGGAATGACGTACAATAGGTATCACTAAGGAGTCAATGACAATGAAAATGAAGAGTAGGAAATAGTTATTGAATCAATGTGAGTGATTGAGGTATTTTGATTTCCACTATACCAATTAAACATGAACAATGTGAATCAATATATATCTATTCTCATTACCCCTCTTCCACTACCACCACCAAGCACCCCCTGAGATTGGTAAGGGTTTATTCGAGTCTAGTCATAAAATTCATGACTCGGATTTAATTAAAAACTCAAATCTTGATGAATTAATCTAACTAGAATATTAAACGAGTAAATTACAATACCAGTTCCACCCGTCACAGTCTCATTTGGGTTTGAACCCAATAGTCTTAACTTCAGTTACAAACGTTTTTTTTACGAAATAATGGTTCCGCCGTTAAATTTTCTGTTAATCTATTAGCAATTTTGATCCCACATAATAATTATTTATTACATGGATATAATAATTATTTATTACATGGACCAAAACTGCAAGAATCTTGCATTTTTTACCCCAAAACACCTCTGCAATCCAAAACGGCAGACAAATATAGCTAGAAAAGAAAATTTTGCATGCAAATATACATGCCAACCATTTTTTGTCTTAAAGCCTCCAAGAAATCAATTTTTTAAATTGTGAAGCGAACAATCTCCATTTCATATTATACAAGCAATACACTATAATAAAAATAAATTTAGTCTATTTTATATTATACAAGCCACAGATCATTATAAATAGAAGTTTTTACATAATACTCACAAGCAGTAATATAAGAATAAAAGCAGTAAGATAAAATTTTGAATATACTCTATCCCTACTTTTTCTCTGGAACTTGGGTTCAAAATTTGTAAAGAAGAAAAAAAGTGGAGAACCCACACATGATAGGTTACAGTGCAATATTTTTTCTTCTAACTCTATCTTCCTCCTCTTCTTATGTGCACACTAATTATAATATATACAGATACTATATCTCTATCATTATAAATATATTATATACTTTCCATTGCTTCCTCCTATAATTCAATTCACAGTTATTGAAAATATTAAATTTAAAGAAAAATTATTTTTGACTTTTCTTTTTATAGTTTAATATTTTTGTAAGCAAATATTTGTGTTAGTAATCATAATTTTTATTACATTTTTTAATCCAATGTATATAACATTAACAAATCAATTAAAAACATTTTACCTGGAAATTGTTTTCTTATGTTTGGATGATTAATCCTGCGTTATCTTGAAATACAATTCACTGTTACTGAAAATATTAAATTTAAAGAAAAATTATTTTTGACTTTTCTTTTTGTAGTTTAATATTTTAGTAAGCATATATATATTTGTGTTAGTATTCATAATTTTTATTACATTTTTAAATCCACTGTATATAACAATATGAAATCAATTAATTAAAACATATTACTTAATCTGCTGGAAATTGTTTTCTTATGTTTGGATGATTAATTCTGCACTCTCTTGAAATATTAAAAAACTCAACATAAGTCACTCTACCATTTAAGCAAGCCTTGTATATTAATTTCTTGAGATAATAAAAATTAACATTAACATATTCTAATAGAAATTTGATAGTCTGCAAATTTGTAATATTTCAAAAATAAAATTAAAAATGATAGATACACTGATCATGATCAATTTGTCGTTTTCTTCTTTCTTTCTGTCTACTATATTTCTACAAAGAAGCAGTATTCGAAGTCTTCCGACATGACATGGCTCCAAACCTGTTGACTGGGCATGGATTTTTGTGTAGAAATTTGCAACTCAAACAATAATTTCACATTATGTATGGCTGTTACTATATGCAGATAAGATGATGATAAAAATAAAAATAATACAAACAATGATAACGACATTTTTTTTTCGATGAAAATAAAAAATAAAGCATAATGTTCTAGGATATTTAAATGAGTTTATATCTTAAGCATACGGATGCATCGTATGCATCCAAATGTGTATATATTAATTTTTATGCAATAATGTATGTATTTTTTAAATAAATGTATAACTTTGTAAACCAGTTTGTATTTAAATCCCAAGCTGATTGGTTGGGGGTAATGGGAGGGGCAATAGGAATAGGGATATATTGATTCCCATTATTGATGTTTAGTTGGTAGGTAGGAATAAAAATTACTCAATTACTCCTGCTAATTAAACTCCCAACCCTTCAATTATTTTCAATCTCATCATGATATTTGACTAGCTTAATGATTCCCATGGTGAATTCATATATGACCTCTTAAAATCTTCATTTCATTCTATGTTCATTAATTTGAACTTAAATCAAGCACTCGTTAAAAACACATGATAATTAGACAAAATTGAAGAAGTTAATTAATGGTTGAAAAAAAATAAAAATTAATGGTTCATTTTCATCTAATATGAATTGCTTGATTTAAATCCAATTTAATGTAAATAGAGTATATGATTAACATACGGGTTGAAAATATATTTTTTATTAATCCTGAAATCGAACTAAATTATTTATAATGTTTTGAAAAAGGAAAATTGATTTTACCTTATTTTAATAATAATTATATTAAAATTCGTATTTTTATTATCTATAAAGGCATAAGAAATGTGATAACCACAAACTTAACAATCAATAATATGTTTGGTCATTGGCTTATTGTCGTCGTTTTGTATGCAAAATATCAAGATTGATGTAGATTGAACATGTGCCTGTTCTTCCAATCAGCAATTGCAGCCATGCATAAAATTGTTTGTTGTTTAATTATTCCATATGCAATCTTTGTTTTCATAGTCCTTCAAATGCCTTGTGTTGCCCATACAAACCTCACCACGGATGCATCAATTCTTCTTTCTGTGAAAGCTCATCTTGCTTTACACCCACATCACATTCTTCAACAAAATTGGACGTATTCATCAATTAGCTCTGTTTGCAGCTGGATTGGTGTCACCTGCGGGTTGCGCCACCGTAGAGTCACGGCTTTGAATGTTTCCAGCATGGGTCTGTCGGGCACGATTCCACCATACTTGGGAAACCTCTCTTTTCTTGTTTCTTTGGATCTGGCCGACAACCATTTTAGTGGTACTATACCTCTGGAGTTGTTTCTTTGTACTTTACCATTTCATTACTTTTTGAGTTTAAAATCAAAATCGTATCATAAAAATTTACTATTTTCAAATAGTTCTAAGAAGCTTAATTTCTCTAAAGTAGTTACATAAATTTTAAAGTCTTACAAAAATGGTCAGTTTTACTTAAAAATGTTAAAATTTTCTAATTCGATGCGACTGAATTGGTGCTTTTACAAAGTTATGTGATGAAATTGAAAAAAAATTATTTTAGAACAAAATCAGAGCAAACTGAATGGTTTGGGATCCTAACTATTTTGGAGGTTGTAATAATATTTATGAATTATAATATTTGTAGTGGATTGATCTCAGGTGCCATCCCATCGGCGTGTTTAGCATGTCCACCTTGGAAATATTATATCTCAATTCCAATGAATTGAGTGGCAAACTTCTATCCGACATGTGCCGCAATCTTCCATTAATTGAAGATATTAGCATACGCACAAATCAATTGAGCGGTGAATTTCCATCAAGTCTTTCGCAATGTTCAAATCTGAAGATACTATCATTAGCAGACAACTTTTTGAGCGGGCAGATATCGGCTTCCATTGGGAAATTGCAATCTCTCAAAGAGTTACATCTTTGGCGAAACCATTTAAATGGTACAACTCTCTTTCCTTCTCTAGTGCTCAAACTGCATTCATCTTTAGTTGCATGCAAGAATTATAAAGCGCCATATTACAGATGATCATATACGAGAAAATTACAATTCTCTAAGTTGAAAGTAAGTCCAAAATTAGCCTTTTATGTTTCCATTTTATCAATTAATTTAATACTTTGACTTTTTAAATGCTCGAATTTGGTTTTGTTTATTTTTATAGGTCGAGATTTAAAAATGTCACCCAAAAAAGTTGTCACATTCCTTTTATAGCATATGGGACCCACACAAAAATATTAACATATTCACATGGTCACACACACACTCCACACAAACCACTAATACACCTACCCACTACACATTAAATATTATTTCTCTCACTTCACTTTACATTAAAATATTATACTCCTTAATTTTCGTGCCCAAAAAAAATGTTACATCTTCTTTGGGACGGAGGGAGTACAAACAATGATAACGTCCCTTTTTTTTTAATTAAAAAAAAATAAAGCCTAATGTTTTAGGATATGTAAATGAGTTGAAATCTTGTGCACCCGGATATACGCATGCATTAATTTTATTCAATAACATATATATGTATTTTTCAATAAATGTATAATTTTTTTAGGGTAGGTCTTGCGTGAGACCGTCTCACGTGAGACCATTTTTCACTTTTTAAAAAAGTTATCACTTTCGCTATAAATCGTTATCACTTTCGCTATAAAATGTTATTACCTTTTATTTACACTATAAACTGTTCATGAAAGAACATTATCACTTTTATAAATTTATTATCACTTTTCTTCATACAAGTTATCACTTTCTGGCCGTCTCACGTCACTTTCACATAAGCCCTTACGTGAGACGGTCTCACACAAGTCTTTTCCATTTTTTTATATTCAATTTTTATTAAAAATAAATAAATAATTCATTCATTAATAAAGTATGTAAATTTTTATTCATTAATATATATGCTTTATTATAAGTTTTGAATGTGAATATACGAATTTGAATTTGTGGTACAAGTACCCTATTTAAGTTCAGTATATTCTTGTATAAATGGTGGATCAACGCCAGTGATGAACTGTAGTTAAGCTAACTATGCGATTTTTGTGGCGTATAATTTATTAATTTTGATCTGTTTTAGCATGAGTATTATTATTTGTAGTGATGTGGGGACTTTTGAATAAGACACTCTGAGAATTTTTTTTTTAGAGGATACATAAAGGCATGCATGATACTCAAAATTTATTGTATACTTTTCAATTTTTTTGTTAAATTTATCGTATAGTTTTTAAAAATAAATTATTATTTTTATTGATATTATTATTAGTATGTGAGAATGTTTTTACATATATTTAAATAATTATCACTTTTTAAAATATAATCTTTATTTATACAACGAATTGTTTATGAAATTGTTCAGTACATTACTATCACTTTTAAATTTTAATTAATCCAATGATCACCTTTTATTAATTGTTATCATTTTCTATCCATGAAACGGAAGTCTATCTCACACAAGCAATTTGTATTCTCAGTGTCATTACTAGGATTGTCAACATGCAGGACGAACAACTAACATTTTCACTTAACGGTGTAAAATCCTTAACTTAAAAAAATAATATTATATTACGTATTTTTATGGAGGTATTATATTTGGTACAAACAGGTATAAGTGCATGTGACGGAGGGATCAATAATTATATTAAAATTCATACTTAGGTATTTTTACAAGTTGAATTCCCTGTTATACATTCCATATTTAATTGGTATTTCATTATATAAAAAAACTATACCCTACAAATGACCATTAAATTCTTGGGGCATGTATTGAATTTTGACCTTTGATTATGACACGTAGCAAGTATTTAATTTGTGTAATAGCAGATGAAACACTATTGTATAACAGGTAATCCCATTTGTTATTTTTATGGCATAAGAAATCTGATAACCACAAACTTAACCATCAATATGTTATCCTATTGTCGTGGTTTTGTATGTAAAATATTAAGATTGATGTAGTACATCATATATGTGCCAGTTCTTCCAATGAGCTCATGGAACTCTTTATTTATTAAAATAATCCTCTGAGCTATCGATCAGCATTAATTATTAGCCATTGCAGCCATGTATAGAACTGCTTGTTGTTTCTTTATTCCATATGCAATCTTTATTTTCATAGTCCTCCAAATGCCATGTGCAGCCCAAACAAACATCACCACAGATGCACAGCTCTTCTTTCTGTGAAAGCTCATCTTGCTTTACAACCACATCACATACTTGAAAAAAATTGGAGGAATTCAAGCTCTGTTTGCAGTTGGATTGGTGTCACCTGCGGGTTGCACCACCATAGAGTCACGGCTTTGGATGTTTCTAACATGGGTCTGTCGGGTACTATTCCACCACAACTGGGAAACCTCTCGTTTCTTGTTTCGCTCGAATTGGGGTACAACCATTTCAGTGGTACTTTACCTGAGGAGTTGTCTCTTCTCCACCGTTTGAAGTTCATTTCTGTAGAAAAGAACAAGTTGGAGGGAGATATCCCATCATGGTTGGGCCTTTTACCTAAACTAGAGCATCTGTCCCTAGGAAATAACAGCTTCACCGGTTTCATACCAGCAACCATATTTAACTCATCCACCCTTAGAGTTATATATCTGGGATCAAATGAACTGAGGGGAAATCTTCCATTTGACATGTGCCGCTATCTTCCATTTCTTGAAGAGCTTGCTCTATACGACAATAAGTTGAGCGGCGAAATTCCATCAAATCTTTCGCAATGTTCAAACTTGAAGAGACTATTATTGACAGGCAACTCTTGAGTGGGCAGATACCGACTTCATTGGGAAATTACAATCTCTTGGAGGTTTATATCTTGGGGGAAACCATTTAAATGGTAACACAAGCCTCACTTTCTTCCACTACTGTTTTATGGTTGCATATGTGATACATTATTTATGTCTTATAATCTCAGGTGCCATACCATCATCCCTATTTAACATATCCACCTTGGAATTTCTGCATCTCCATTCCAATGAATTGAGTGGCAAACTTCCATCCGACATGTGCCGCAATCTTCCATTAATTGAAGAGATTAGCCTAGTCTCAAATCAATTGAGCGGTGAAATTCCATCAAGTCTTTCGCAATGTTCAAAGCTGGAGACATTATCATTGGAAGGCAACTCTTTCAGTGGGCAGATACCCGCATCCATTGGCAAATTACAATCTCTTCAGTTTTTATTCCTTGGGAAAAACCATTTGAATGGTAAACCACCCACACTTTCTTACATAAGCTCTAAACTTCATTAATTTAATTTTTGATAACACATTCTACTAGAATTTCATGTATTAAATATTTATTAGCATATACTATAAAATAATGATAGGAATACTTTAGAGTATACTCACTCCGTATCCTTAATATGTACTATATTTTATCATTTATCTTCATCCCAATACAAAATATCAATTTTCTTTATGGATTAATGTGACCTACAAAATATTGATAAATATTGGGATTCTATTGATTTCTACGTAAAAAATTCTAACCTTATCCATTATTATTCTTCGTAGAAAATTCTAATCTTATCCATTATTCTTATTATTATTCTAGAGCACTCATATCCACACTAGTTTGGTTAAACAACCGACTAATACATTTATAAATAAGATACTAAGCTAAGAAATTGTATTGTAATGATGAGAAACCGATGAATCTAATGAAGTAATATCCTTCTGCATTAACCAACCACTGAACCACACGCCAAGATTATCAACCAATCACTCTCCTCCACATTATACTACATCTCAAATTAACCTCGCGCTACCCTTTCTAATTCTAAACTTTAAATATCAACTATTTAATTTGATATATTCATGATTCAATTTCCGTTTTATAATTTTATGTCTTACTCCCTTACAGGAAAAATACCGCAGGAGATTGGCAATCTTCACAACCTGCTTTGTCTTGCTATTAACCAGAATCAAATTACAGGTACACTGCATGCCCTCAGCATTTGTTGGGGTATGGATATAATATTGAGAAGTGGGATAATAATTTACAAGTGCAAAACAGAAATCTTGCAAACTGATATAATTAAACATTCTGCTAATATTTTCTTTCTTAATTCTGCTTATATTTTTCTTACTTCATTCATCTTGCAAGCATCCATGAGATTTTAATGCATGCGCTTTTAATGGAGTAATTGACCATTCAGTTCCATAACTATAGCAAACTTCATTTTCTGTTCCAAAATACTTAAAATTTCGATTTAGTCCCGAAACTTTTTCAAAAATTTAGATTTCGTCCTATAATTAAATTTTCATCGTAAATCGTCATATAACTCTTGAAAATTTAAAAACCGTCCCAAATTTTAGAAGATTCCAAAATTTTGCTAAGTGAGTAATTGATAGATTTGGGACGTTTTTTGAAAAAATTTCAGGAGTTATAGGACGATTTGCGATGAATAATTAGTTATGGGATGAAATCTAAACTCTTGAGAAAGCTTTGGGATTAAATCGAAAATTTTAAGTATTTTGGGACAGAGAATAAAGTTTGATATAGCTATGGGACTAAATGTGTCAATTACTCCTTTTAATGGGTACATTCTCGACTAAATGTGAATATTGACTTGACTCTTCACTGCCTCCTCGTATCTCACCAATGAAGTTGGGCCATACATCTTTACAAATTACTTTCAACAGCATTTTCAAGAATATGTCCTTGCAAGATTTTATAAAATGGCCTAAACAATATGAGATTTTGGCAGTTTGGCTGGTTTTCTATAGTGGAATTATTTTATTTTTATTTTCCAAAACTTCTATGCAATGGGTGTATGAATGTCCCATTTTCCTTGGTTGTATATTCTAAGGGGGATAGATAGCTAATTGGAGACAAATTAGAGGGTGAAATTTGGGACTGAAAGTGAAATTTGCTATAGTTGTGTGATGGAAAATGAATTTAACTCCTATAAATTCCTTTATTTGAACCTAACACTGTCTAAATATAGGTGATATACCGCAGGAGATTGGCAACCTTCACAACCTCATTGAACTTAGGATTGAAGAGAATCAGATTAGCGGAACCTTGCCCCTCACTATTTTCAAAAACATGACCTTCTTGAAAGATTTAGATCTAAGGCGCAATAAACTGAGTGGGAACCTCCTGACAGATATTGCAAATCTTACCATGCTTCTAGAGTTGGACCTCCAGGAAAACAATTTTGCAGGTACGTACGTATGATAAAGTAAAATTAAAACAATATCTGTTGTAGATCATTGACTTAGGAAATATCTGTTGAAATGGAACGATGACGTGGACCAAAATAGAAAAGGATCAATTGTTGAAAACTTTCATTACAATTAGTCAAATACATCGAATTTAGCAGAAAAGACAATGACTTAATTTCTTTCGGCCAATCAAATTATCGGTGGATAAATATCAATATTGGTCCTGTATTTTTTACCAAATTCAATTTTACTTTTAGTATTTTCAATTTTAGTCTTTTAAGTTTAAATTTTGGTCTTGTATCTTTTAAATTTTCAATTTTAACCCTGTTAGTTTCAAAATTAGTTCAATATCTTTTTAAATCATTAAAATTAGTCCTTTTTGTAATAGAGGTAAGGTAGTGGATTGGCTTAAAAAACTTGTGTTAGATCGTCTCACATAAAGTTTACAAACAAAAATTGATAATTTTTATAATGAAAAAAGTGATATTTAATTAATAAAAAGTAACAATTTATAATATAAATGAAAAAGAAATAACATTATATAAAGAAAGTAATAACTATTTAAAAAAGTGTATTACTTTTTATTATTTATTTACAAAATAATTGACGGTCAATTAAATATTACTTTTTATAGTGATATATTATCTTTTCTTATTGACGACAGGTGTTTTGCCAGCCGAAATCGGGCAACTTCACCGACTGAAGTTCATAAGTTTAAATTTCAATGGCTTCAGTGGTTCAATTCCGCCAAGTCTGTTTAACATCTCCTCTCTTCAATCTCTTCATCTGAGTGCAAATAATTTGTCAGGCACACTTACTACCAATTTGTGCATCGGTTCTCCCCTTCTTTATTGGATTTCGATTGCAGCAAACTCTCTTACTGGACCCATACCCTACTCTATCTCTAACTGTGCTCGTCTCACCACTCTCGAACTCTCATATAACACATTCACTGGATTTTTACCCCACTTTCTCGCCAACCTAACTCTCCTAGAAGTCATACACCTCTCAGACAATGCTCTAAGAATTGAATCATCTTCTTCTCAACTCACCTTCATTACTACTTTAGCGAACTGTACGTTTCTAAAGAGTTTACAAATCGGTGATAATCCTCTACATGGCATCATTCCAGCTTCCATTGGGAATCTCTCTTCCTCTCTCATAGAGTTCTCTGCCCCCAATTGCAAAATTAAGGGTGGCATTCCCCATGATATGAACACCTTAAGAAACTTAACCACACTTGATTTAAGCGGCAATCAATTGTCTGGCATCATTCCACCCACTTTCAAGCATTTGGTTAGCCTTCAAGGGTTGGATCTACACAGCAACAATCTGGAAGGTCCTATTCCTGATGGTCTCTGTGCATTACACAGATTGGACACCATTCATTTAGGCCAAAACCAATTGTCTGGCCCCATTCCTCAATGTTTAGGAAATGTTTCCTCCTTAAGACATCTTCTTCTAAATTCCAACATGCTCAATTCTACCATTCCACCCACCTTGTGGAACCTTAAGGATTTGCTTAGCCTCGATCTCTCCTCGAATTCATTCACCGGAACTTTACCTCCAGAGCTAGGTGATTTAACGGGAGCGAACTATATCAATCTATCAATGAATAACCTGTCTCACTCCATCCCAAACACCATCGGGAATTTACAGACTTTGGTTAATTTCTCTTTGGCACATAATAGACTGGAAGGTTCTATTCCAGAGTCCATGGGGAGCATGCTCAATTTGGCAACTCTAGATTTTTCTTACAATAACTTGTCTGGTTCGATCCCTAAGTCCTTGGAGAAACTTGGCCAGCTTGCCTTGTTTAACGTGTCTTTCAATTCTTTGAGTGGGGAGATTCCCTCTGGTGGACCTTTTGCAAACTTTACTATGGACTCTTTTAAAGGTAATGAAGCACTTTGTGGACTACCAAAGTTCCATGTCCCACCATGCCCTGCAAATTCCAAGCACAGATCCAAGAGGAAGAAGCTGCAAAATTCCTTATTTGCTCTTGCTGGGGTTTTGATGCTCATCATTGTTGCCTCTTTGGCCTTTATCTTGTTAAGACATAGAAAGAAAGACAGGAAAACAAGTGGAGATGATGTGATGCTGTCCACTGCACCAGAAAGAATTTCCTATTACGAAATTCTGCATGCAACTGAACAATTCAACGACAGCAATTTACTGGGCTCTGGAAGTTGTGGCTCTGTTTACAAAGGAATCCTTAGAGATGGAATGGCCATCGCAGTGAAGGTGTTTAATCTGGAGTCAGAAGCTGCTGATGTGTATAGAAGGGTTAGTTTCCACAAGGTGTGATGTGTATAGTTACGGTGTGATGTTGATGGAAACATTTACAAGAAAGAAGCCGAGCGATGACATGCTCACCGGAGATTTGAGCCTAAGGAGTTGGGTTGAAAGGTCACTTGAAAAATCATCAGATGAGGTGATAGATGTCAACTTGGTGATGAATGTTGAGGAAACACACTCAACAAAAATGGTGCAGTGCGTAATTTCTGTGTTGGGATTAGGCTTGAGATGTTCAGTAGAATCCCCTGGAGAAAGGATAAACATGAAAGAAGCTCTGGCAGAACTGCACAAAATCAAACGTCGACTTATCCAATAAGATCATGTAATACATAGGTAAGGCTTTGCACTTGTCTTAATCTCCTTTCATAGGTACATTAATTTATGAGTAATATAGTTCTGATTGATATTCATGTGTTCTTTGAAGCTTCAGCAATGTAGACAATGTTTCTGTCATGAAGTCATTGTGGAGACTACTCACTGTAAAGAAAAAAAAAAAAGAAAAGATGCAAGCTATATATGCTGTCTTTTTTTAAATAGAATGAACTTTGCAATCACTATTTGATCTTATTTTATGAATTGTAATCATTTAACCTCTACTCGGTCTGCGAATTTCTTAAGCTATAGTGTGATGCCTAAACACTCTCCTGCACTATGTGTACTTTTCTTTTACCTATTCATATATACATAAAATTTTGGGATAACCATAACAAGGAGTATACTTTATGCTTTTGGCCTTTGGGGACAAGATAATTTCTTTTAACATAGTGACATGATTAATGTGAAACAATTCTCAAAATCAAATTGTTTTTATACTTTAATTTCTTTATGTCATGCATGCACAATTTTAAAAGATAAGTTCTATGTTGCACTTAATCTCGTAGAAAACTTTTGTTCGTGTGATTTGAGACTTGAGAGCTGGATGTAAAGTACTCCCTTCGTCCCGTTTCAATGCTTACGTTTGTTTTTTGTATGTTGATTAAGGAGTATAATATTTTAATAGATAGTGGGTGAAAAGGTAGTAATATCTAATGTAAAGTGGGTAGGTGTATTAGTGTTGAATGTGTGTCCCATGGTGATATATTAATTGTTTTAGGTGGGTCCTATATACCAAAAAAAGAAACGTAAACATTGAAATGAGACGTCCAAAATAAAAATATATAAACATTGAAATGGGAAGGATGGAGTACATGGCAGAGGAGGAGTGCATAAATAACTCAATTCCCAAGTGAAAACATAAAAAGAAAGGCGAAACACTCGCGTGAAACTGTCTTATGAGAGGAGTTTCCATAAGTGACAACATTTTGGAGTAATAAAAAGTGAAATTGATTGTTGATAATAGTTCAGTAAATTATTTTATGAACAAATCGTGATACAAACAAAAAGTAATAGACAAAGACTTATGTGAAACCGTCTCACGTTATTAGAGATGGATAAAAAGTGATAACTTTTATAATGAAAAGTGATGCTCAATAAATGAAAATTGATAATGCTATTTCATAGCGAAAGTAATGACATTTTATAACGAAAATGATAACTAATTTAACACGTGAGATGGTCTTACACAACACTTATCCAAAATAATAATATATAATTTTAAAAGTAATAATATATTTATTAAAAATTAAAAATTAATTAAGAAAATGTAAAAGGTGGCATGCAAGTATTGCTCAAAAGAAATGTGATTGGCCCAACTTTAAAATTTCTACCTAATCAATCCACTGGCCCAATACCTCCGTTTCTCAAATTTCAAGCCCAACTTAGTTCATTTCTAGCTTGTTCCGTACAGCCTACTAAAAGCCAGCCCAATTCCACTATATGATCTGCCGAGTCCATTGCAAAAGGGGTCCTTTACCTATGCTCAGGTTATTTTCTTTTTTTTTTTTTCTACTGAAAGTGTCGTCACTTGAAGCCGATTCCAACCTTCCTGAATTCACGATGCTTTTCCCCACTTGTCGGTTGAATCAACGCTATTCTTTACCGATCTAGCGCCACCCGATACCAAGCCACCACATCGTCTTTTTTCCCCGTTGAATCGCCGCTTCCCCACGCCACCGTCATTACCGAAAAATCCGTTCCTTTCAAACCTCCTTGAGCCGACATCCATGGAAAACCCCATGCCGCTGTTAAGCCAACTCTACCACCGAGAGTCCCAGCAATTCACATTGCTGCAGGTCCAAGAACTCCGCCAAAATCTGCTACCCCGCAAATCCTACCCCTTGCCACGCCACTGTCGCCACATTCTGACGAATTTCACCGCAAGAAAGGAGATGTCACCGCATTCGGCTGTTCTTCTGACCCCCTTGTGCCACTAGCTTTACCCACTTCTTCCATGTCACCCTTAACCCAATGAATAACCCTCTTCCTCTTATAAAGTCTTTTCTGATGTGGAAGGTCAGTCTATGCTGCAACCACATAGCATACTAAGAACTTTATAAGCACCCTAACCGGGCTTACAGAGCATACTAAAAAATAGTGTAATTTAAAAATACAATGTATTTTAAATAGTTTAATTTATTCAATGTTTGTATATTATTGACGACAGGGGATTTGCCGGGCGAAATTGGGCAACTTCACCGACTGGAGTTTATAAATTTAAATTTCAATGGGTTCAGTGGTTCAATTCCGCCAACTCTGTTTAACATCTCTTCTCTTGAATCTCTTCATCTCACTGACAATCATTTCTCCGGCAGACTTCCGACCAATCTCTGCATCGGTTCTCCCCTTCTTTATTGGATTTCGATTGTAGAGAACTCTCTTACTGGACCCATACCCCACTCTATCTCTTACTGTGTCCGTCTCACGCTTCTCGAACTCTCTTCTAACTCTTTCACTGGATTTCTACCTCACTTTCTCGCCAACCTAACTCTCCTTTATTTCATAAACCTCTCGCACAATATTCTAAGAATTGAATCATCTTCTTCTCATCTCACCTGTTGGAAATCAACACCGACTTGGGATTTTCTAGAGTATTCTAGAAAGTGCAGAAAGATGGAGATGGATGTGATAAGGTTTCCACACCTGTCCACTTAGGTGGCATATTAATGTAATAACTAAAGGATTAGTGGCACCGCTTAGATTATCAGATGAGTACTATAAATAGATTAGTGGTGTGTGTAATATAGCAGAGTGTCCTAAGATTGAGAATAGAGTGTCTAAACTAAGAGTCTGTGATACTCACAGAAGTGAGTAGTGAGAGTCTTGAGTGTCTATTGTAAATCTTGTCTTGAGCCTTTTATAAAATAGTCACTTTCCCAACAACACTATCGATCCTAATAATCCAACAAGTGGTATCAGAGCCACGGGTGTTGGGAAAGCGCAAGTAGCGTACGAGGTACGTGAGGTGTCAAGGGCTCGTTGTCGTCTCAAGTTGAAGGAGATTGTTGAGCGAAGGCGTCGTGCACAACAAGAGTTTGTGAAGCGAGGAGGTTGCTTGGATACGACGAGGTTTCCAAGTTCACAATAGCGGATCACCTACAAGCGGTAGGATGGAGAGGCTCAATAATCGTAACTACACCACGTGGAAGACCTGCATGGAGTCGTATCTGCAAGGTCATGGTTTGTGGGATGTAGTTGGTGGAGACGATGTGGTACAACCAGAGGAGGCCGGTGCCTTGAAGAAGTGGAAGATCAAGGCGGGAAAGGCGTTGTTCGCACTCAAGACGATGATTAGCAAAGAGTTGTTGTTGGAGTATGTACGAGATGCAAGTACTCCAAAGCAAGCTTGGGACACTCTCGAAGCCTTCTTATCAAAGAAGAAAGAAGACGACCATGTGAGTCGGCCATGGTGTGCTCACACAGGGGGAGCACGAGAGCCTCAAGGGATAAAGAGATTCCAAAGGAAGTGCTACAAGTGTGGAGAAGAAGGCCATGCTGCTAGAAGTTGTCGGTTGGAGGAGAAAAAGATTGAAAGTAATATGGTCATCTTAAGAATTGAAGATGAAAGCGATGAAGAGTGGGACTTTGAGGCGTCTTGTAGTGATGAGAAAGATGCAGCTGCAAGTGTCCAAGGATCGAGTGAATCCGAGGATGATTGGATGAGTGACTGCAAGGATGATCTGCCACACATCACAAGTGTTGTGATGGATGAAGAAGAAGAGCCGGCTATGGTGGATGAAGAAGAGAAGAAGCTGCTGCATGTAGACAAGTGTGACGAAGTCTGTGTGGAAGAAGTAAACACCAACTTGAAGATGTCAGCTTGCAAAGAGGAAGATATTTTGCAGGTGAAGATGGAGGAGCGGAACGATGAGGTTCGACCAGTTCTCCCCATGGATGAAGTAAAGGAAAATGAGGAAGTTGGCGTAGAAGATGTCACCATACAGAAATCTGAATTAAATCAGAGTTACGCAGAATACGATATCCATCAATGAGATTATATGGACTTCTCATGTACGGATATGGAGAACAACAATAACTAATCATCTTTGGATAGGCTTCAACCTCTCTTCCAAACTACTGCAGGATTAATTCGAATTCAAAAACTTGAATTAATTCTTCAGTTCTATTTTATCCCGCGTTTCTCATCCATGTCATCCGTTTCAGCCGCCATCAAGGAACCGTTGATAACAACCGTTTATATTTGAGTTAAACTCTTGTAAACCAGGTTTACATTATAAACCTTGTAAAACCTGTGGTCCCCCTTGATTTAAACACCCTAACAATACATAGGATATATAGGATTGGAAGGGAAAACTACAGAGTTTACACTGTGAACCCGATTTACACAAGTGCTGATGTTTATATATATTTTACTTGTTACTAAGTCCTTATATATACAGGTGATATACCGCAGGAGATTGACAACTTGAAAAACCTGGTTGAAATTAGTATTGAAGAGAATCAGATTAGTGGAACGTTACCTCTCACTATTTTCAAAAACATGTCTTCCTTGAAAATCTTATATCTGTGGCGCAATAATCTTAGTGGGGATCTTCCAAGAGATATCGCAAATCTTACAATGCTAATATACCTGAAACTCCAAGAAAACAATTTTGCAGGTACGATAAAAAATAATATGAGACTATGGCTGGGTTTCACAATGTAGAATTACTTTTTTTTTTTTAACGCGCTTTCTATTTCAATCTATCTCACAATAGAAAAAAAAAATCACTTCAATAAGTTAGAATAGCATTTGAAATTCAAAACTGTCGCTCACATGACATACTAAAATATTTTACATTTTATTTATTAATTAAAAAGACTACAATAGTATCTTTGAGTAATTAAAAAAAAAGAAGAAAAATGAGTAATTAAATGTTTTAAGGGATGTTTTTTAAAGTAAATTAAGAGATTATAAGTTATGCAACTTGTATGATATACTTCTTTGTTTTGAGGTTTTGTGAGTTCTAAATTAATCTAATTGTATTGTTTAATGTTTGTTTTAAGTATTAAAAAATTTAATTTTATATTGAATTAATAATACAGAACTGTGAGTGATACTTGTGTAAGAAAATATTAATTTTAAAATGATTAATTATAAGTAATGCACATAACATATATCATACTATTTTCATTACTAATTTTGTCATTTAAGGAATCCGCTACAAATATACATATTTTCTTTTTTAAAAAGGACGACCCACATAACAATTATACACTAAAAAGTTTAATGAAATTACAACTCATACCATTCTTCTATGTTTGAAAGTAGAGGTAAATATGTAATCCCTATAAAGGTTTAGATCTATTAATACACATTAAATATAATACTCATTTTATCTCAATCTTAACTTCATACTCCCTCCGTCCCATTTCAATGTTTACGTTTCTGTTTTGCGCGTCTCATTTCAATGCTTACGTTTTCCTTTTTAGGAATATGGGACCAACCTAAAAAAATTAATATATCATCCAACACTGATACACCTATCTACTTCACATCAAATATTATATTTTTCCACCCATTATCTATTAAAATATAATACTTTTCAATCAACGTGTAAAAAGCAAACGTAAATATTGAAACGGGACGGAGGGAGTATGTTTTATTTTGTCTCAACTTTAACTTCATACTACCACAAAAAGAATGACAACGAACTATTATCCCACTAGACACTTTAATTTTAAAATTATTATTCTTTTTTTCTATACAAAATTTCAAAAATACCAAATTACCTTCAAATCACAAATGCTATGTTTGTTTTGTGTTTATATAAAGTTTGAAACCATTGAATGTTTCTTTAAATTATGAAGTATATTTTAACTTTATGTCAAATTAATGATTAAATGGTTGTGGTGATATGAGTAAAAACAACAAAATATAAAGAATAAAATAATAAAACTAATACAAAAACATGCAAAACACATATCCTAAAATTTACTAAATTTTAACGATAATCAATTACTCACGTAAAAAGATAGCAAAAATGAGATGGAAAAAGTAATATTTTTTTGGTCCATTACTTATAGGTACAATTTAACTATCTATTTTACTAATAGGTACAATATTCAAATTAAAATATTATTCACTATAAAATAAACCCATCAAATACCCCTTTTAACCCTATTATAAGTTTAATGGTATTAAAAAATTAACTAACTATTAATATCTCCATAAAAATAGGAAATGAGTTGGGATTAGTCAATCCAATAAAACAAATTCGCTCATGGAAAAAGAGTACCAATCTGAATACCCATTCTGCATACCCAATTTGAATACCCATTTTAGGTACCTATTCTTCATATCCATTTCTAGCATATTTATTTTCCTAATATGTGCATGCATACTCATTGAATTCAATCTGAATACCTAATCTGCATATTTGCATACACAATCTAAATACCCCCAATCTGCATACCTATTATGCTCTATGTGCGTACACCTACTCAATCTGCATACACAATCTGAATACTCAAATACCCAATCTGCATACCCATTCTACATGCTCGGAAATTGCATACCAAGAAATTTGGCAGAAGACGTGATTCGGTATGAAGATAATAATGGTGGTCAGGGAAGAAGATGATGATGGTAGGCAGTGAGGGGTTGAAGGGGTGATTACTGATTTAACGGAATGGAATACTTATGCGTATATGATTTAAAATTATATTTTATTTTATATAGGGGTATACTAGGTATTTTAAACTAATATATTGTATCTATTTGTAATATTTTCACCTTATTGTATCTACTAGTAATATTAATATATGTTTTGTATTGGGTATTAATAAATCCTTTCTTTATCTATGTTAAAAAAAAAAAAGGCTTTGGGTGGGGGAGTGTTATATTTATTAGCCAACAGAACTAATTTACCCAAAAAAAAAAAAGTCAAAATAGTACTCCCATTTATCTCGCGCATAGTTAACATTTTGTTATTTATTTCGTCTCACTTTAAAGTTTAACTTAAAAAAAATAAAATTTATAATGATCCCCCCACACACACAGAAAAAAAAACTAATTTCTTTTAATTTTTTTTTTAAATTGCACAATTTGCTATCAATTCAACTTCCCTCGAAATTTATCCAAACTACCAAATAAACTCTGTAATTTGAAAAATTACTAATTGCCCCCTATGACTTGTTTTTTATTTGAACATTGACAAAAATATATTTTTTAAATAAAGAGGGAAGAAAATGACATTAATACCTATGAATTTAACATTGTATTTTTAAATTTTATTTTTTTAAAATTTTTTTCTAATGTAGAAAATTGGGATTAGAGGGTCTAATTTTTTCCACGTTAAAAAGAAAATCTAATCCCTTGGTGTTGAAATTTAAAAATAAAAATAAAAAATAAATAAAATAGTGAAATTTAAAAATACAATGTTATATATATAGGTATTAATGTCATTTTCATGTTAAAAAAAAATCCCTTTAACCCTAATTCTCTGCATCTAAAAAAAATTAAAAAAATAGTGTAATTTAAAAATACAATGTGTTTTAAATAGTTTAATTTATTCAATGTTTGTATATTATTGACGACAGGGGATTTGCCGGGCGAAATTGGGCAACTTCACCGACTGGAGTTTATAAATTTAAATTTCAATTGGTTCAGTGGTTCAATTCCGCCAACTCTGTTTAACATCTCTTCTCTTGAATCTCTTCATCTCACTGACAATCATTTCTCCGGCAGACTTCCGACCAATCTCTGCATCGGTTCTCCCCTTCTTTATTGGATTTCGATTGCAGAGAACTCTCTTACTGGACCCATACCCCACTCTATCTCTTACTGTGTCCGTCTCACGCTTCTCGAACTCTCTTCTAACTCTTTCACTGGATTTCTACCTCACTTTCTCGCCAACCTAACTCTCCTTTATTTCATAAACCTCTCACACAATATTCTAAGAATTGAATCATCTTCTTCTCATCTCACCTTCATTAATACCTTAGCAAACTGTACATTTCTACAGAATTTAGTAATCGGTGATAATCCACTACATGGCATCATTCCACCTTCCATTGGGAATCTCTCTTCCTCTCTCCAACTCTTCTCTGCCCCCAATTGCAAAATTAAGGTTGGCATTCCCCATGATATCCGCACC
This sequence comes from Pogostemon cablin, assembly GCA_023678885.1. Lineage (NCBI taxonomy): Eukaryota > Viridiplantae > Streptophyta > Magnoliopsida > Lamiales > Lamiaceae > Pogostemon > Pogostemon cablin. The sequence continues at coordinate 2,922,974 of CM042973.1, forward strand.
TTAAGAAACTTAACCACACTTGATTTATGTAACGCCCCGGGTTACGCTATGGGGTTGGGACGCTACTAGATATACATATCCCAATATAATAATAGAGGGAGTCGAGAATACGCAGCGGAAATAACATAAAAATCCCCAAAGCGATAGAATAATAACGTAAGAGTTGCATAAAGATTATTACATAAAAGCGTCTACTCACCGAGTAGAGTAAAATATCCAAAATAAGTTCGTTCAGATGATGTATCTGAAGTAAAGTTCTAGCAGAATAATAAAATATAAGTCATATAAAGTCTTCTAAGGGCTTGGTAACTTGCAGGGGCCTTTCCATCTTCTAAACCTTCTTCTGAAAATTGATAAGGGGTGAGCGTCTAAAATACACTCAGTGGGTTAACTTAAATGATTGCACAGTTAAAAATAAATATGCATGCCAAATATACCATAAAATGTAACATATGTCATTTAATAAAATAATTTGCATATTGTCGTTCGATAACTCAATGAAAATATTTTAGACCGAATCGTCATCCGATAACTTGTGTTAGTTGGTATATGTGCACCAGGCCGTCACCCCAGTACAAATGTTAGCATACTTGAAATACATTTTAGTACTGAACCGACGTAGCCAGTAACTTGTGTTAGTTGGTATATGTGCACTGAGTCGTCACCCCGTACAAGTGTTAGTAGAAAATATTTGTCATCGAACTAAAAGTTCACATAGCACATAACATGTCATATAAGTAACACATATCACATCTTAACATAGCAATCATGACATAAAATGTAGCACTCGGTAAAGAGTGAAAGTTACCCCCACTTTAAACTTCGTAGAGAATAATATGTTTGTTTAGACTTGTTCTTCGGTTTCAGGTATGCCTGCAAGGGTATACTAAACTGAGTTCTACTTATAATAATAATTTCTATTACTAAAAATAATTTCTAATAGTATAAATAAAATAAACTAATTATTAACTAACTTAAGATAATATAATTAATTAATCACTAAATAAAATGAGTTAAAATAAGATAATAAATAGAAATAAAATTAATATTTAAAAAGAATTAAATTAAATATAATATAATATAATATAAATATGAATATATATATATAATGCTTGAATGTTGTGTGCAATTGATTTTAAATATTTTGAAACTTCTAAACTACCAACTCTCTTTCGAAATTACTATTTATTGAGAAAAAAATCAGAAAAGGAGGAAAGATGAAAAAAATGGCAAAGACAACATGTTTTCAGCATTTAAACAACATTTCAGAAAGACAACAAAGCAAAGACAACATTTTTCCAAAAATATGTTGTCTATTCAGAAGTGTTTCTAGCATTTGACAACATTTTCCAAAAGGCTGTTGTCTATTCATAAGTGTTTCTAGCATTTGTCAACATTTCGAAAAAATAACAAAATGAACACAATAAAAAAAATATAGTGTGTGAGAATTAATATATATATATATATATATATATGTATATATGTGTGAGTTATATATATGTGTGTGTGTGTGAAAATATGTAAAGAAAAGAGTGGAGAATTACCTCTAAATTGATCACTCCTCACACTACTACTAATTGTAAGAGCTAATGGAAAGAATATGAGTGAAGGTTAAGGAATTTGGGCAGAAAATTTATGTGTGTGTGGCTTGAATGGAGTTGGGTATTTATAGATGTGTGAGATGGAATCAAAAAAAACATTGGAACATGGCAAGGTGGTGGTACATGTGTATTTTCATGTGATCTAACATGTTTGTATGGCCCCATAGTCACAACATGGCTTAACAATTCTTTCACATGGCTTCACATGTGGGATAAGTGTACATGATTTCACATGTGGGATGATAATTCATAGGCTAATTTGATCAAATAATAGTGATCATAAAAACTTTGTGAATTTCGCACATCTCATTGGCAACTGCGCGGCTTCACCATTTTGATCATAACTTCTTTGTTTGACTCGTATTTGAGTGATTTTTGCGTCCACACGATCCTCTCTTCATGGGCTTTCTATCCATATAAAGAACTCTCCAAACAATCAACATTTGAGTATATAACAAGTCACGTAAAATGGCACAACTGTTCTGTTCGTCAAATCTTGCGCGACGTCACCACTTTGATCATAACTTTCTCGTTTGGAATCCAATTTAAGTGTTCTTTACGCCTACGCGACCCTCTCTTCAGTAGCTTTCTAATCATATCTCACATGATCAGTTTTGATTTTCACACAAATACAGAAAAATTATGGAAAGTGTACGTCTATTTGCTTTCAAGTTGCACAAGTTCACCCTTCATTTCAACTTTGCAAATTTTATCCCATTTTTTTAATAATAATAATAATAATAATAATAATAATAATAATAATAATAATAATTGATTGCCAACTTGACTCCACATTCCTTCAATAATTTCCTTGATTGATTGCTAACTTGACTCCACTTTCCTTCAATAATTTTCTTGATTGATTGCCAACTTGACTCCACCTTCCTTCAATAATTTCCTTGATTGATTGCCAACTTTCCACCTTCCATCAATAATTTCCTTGATTGATTGCCAACTTTCCACCTTCCATCAATAATTTCCTTGATTGATTCCCATCAATCATATCACTTCTAATAATAATAATAATAAATAATAATTGTTCTTATCAAATACTACAAGATAACTTACATGTGTGCTTGCATATGTGTGTCTACTACTTGCAAAAATATCAAGCATATTTATTTATCTAAATAATAATAATAATAAAGAAATAATAATAATAAAATATTTATATATATATACATATATATAATGTGGGTATTACATCCTCCCCTACTAAATTAAAATTTTCGTCCTCGAAATTTCACTTACCAGATATAGGTAGATGCGGATATTTATTTCGTATGTCGTCTTCACGTTCCCATGTCGCTTCTTCTGTATTGTGTTGACTCCATTGGACTTTGATTAAAGCAACTTCACGATTTCTTAGCTTATGAACTTTCCTGTCAAAAATGGCGATAGGAAATTCCTCGTATGCTAAGTTATCATCAATTGCTATAACTTCATGGTTAACAACGTGGCTTGGATCAAATACATACTTCCGTAGCATGGACACATGGAATACATCATGCACTCCAGCTATCTCAGGTGGTAAAGCTAATCTATATGCCAACTCGCCGATTCGTTCCAAAATCTCATAAGGCCCAATGTATCTTGGCTTAAGTTTTTCTTTCTTCCCAAAGCGAGAAATTCCTTTCATTGGTGATATTTTGAGAAAAACTTTATCTCCTTCCTGGAATTGTAAATCTTTGCGTCTCTTATCAGCGTAAGACTTCTGTCGGTTTTGTGCAGTCAAAATTCTTCTTCTGATCTTCTCAATCGCTTCCACTGTCTTTTCTACTATCTCTGGTCCTAGAACTTTCTTCTCACCAACTTCATCCCAATAGAGTGGAGATCTACACTTCCTTCCGTAGAGTACTTCGTAAGGGGCCATGCCTATTGTAGCTTGAAAACTGTTGTTGTAAGCAAACTCTATAAGTGGTATGTATCTTTCCCAACTTTCCCCAAAATCTAGGACGCATGCTCTCAACATGTCTTCCAATGTTTGAATAGTCCTTTCAGATTGGCCATCTGTTTGCGGATGAAATGCCGTGCTAAACTTTAGCTTCGTGCCCATTGCGTTTTGTAAACTATGCCAAAATTTTGATGTAAATCTTGGATCTCGATCAGAAACTATAGAAACTGGTACACCGTGCAATCTGACAACTTCTTCTAGATAAATTTGTGCAAGCTTATCCATTCCATGAGTCATTTTCACTGGAAGAAAATGCGCAGACTTGGTCAAACGATCCACTATCACCCATATAGCTTGATTTCCTAGCACTGATCTTGGTAAACCAGTAACGAAATCCATTGTGATATGCTCCCATTTCCACTCAGGAATCTCTAATGGCTTCAAGAGCCCTGAAGGTCGTTGATGCTCCGCCTTCACTTGCTGGCAAGTCATACACTTTTGGATAAACAAGCCTATATCCTTCTTCATATTTCTCCACCAAAATGAATTCTTCAAGTCTTGATACATCTTGATTCCTCCTGGATGTACCGTGTATGGAGTACCATGAGCTTCTGTTAAAATTTCTCTAATAAGATCCTCATTTTTAGGAACACATAATCTTTTTCCAAATACGAGTGTTCCATCGTCTGTGAGAGCAAATTCCTTTCCTTCCCCAATCTTCACGCGTTCCTTAATTTTTCTGAGAATTCTGCCTTCGTCTTGAAGTTTCTTGACTCTATCTCTTAAGGAGGGTTTAATCAGTAACGCTGTTAACACTGCTTCAATGCTACTTGGAGGTATTACTACTTCCAAACTCATTCGAGAGAACTCCGCCACTAATAATTCTTGGTTTGTTATAGAGCAGGCTAACTCTCCTTTTCCTTTTCTGCTTAGAGCATCTGCCACCACATTTGCCTTCCCTGGATGGTACAGTATTGTACAATCATAATCCTTGACTAATTCCAACCATCTCCTTTGCCTCATGTTTAATTCCTTCTGTTCGAAAAAGTACTTCAAGCTCTTGTGATCCGTATAAATTTGACATTTTGCTCCATACAGATAGTGTCTCCAAATTTTCAAAGCATGCACCACAGCTGCCAATTCTAAATCATGAGTTGGATAGTTCTGTTCATGGATCTTGAGTTGTCTAGACGCATAAGCAACTACTTTATTACGTTGCATCAGAACACATCCCAATCTTTGCTTTGATGCATCACTATAGATGACAAATTCTTTTGTCCCATCAGGAATTGTCAGTACAGGTGCAGTGACTAATTTCTGTTTAAGAAGGTTGAAACTATTTTCACATTCTTCCGTCCAACATAACTTAACTTCCTTGCGAGTTAATTTCGTCAAGGGCCCTGCAATCTTCGAAAATCCCTCAATAAATCTTCTATAATATCCAGCTAATCCAATGAAACTTCGTACTTCTCCCACATTTGTAGGTGTCTTCCATTTCTCTACTGCTTCCACCTTAGCCGGATCCACCTCAATTCCTCGAGCTGACACTATATGTCCAAGAAAGACAACTTTGTCTAGCCAAAACTCACATTTCTTGAATTTGGCATACAACTTTTCATTTCTTAGTGTTTCTAGAACGATTCTCAGATGTTCTTCATGTTGTTCCCGATCTCTAGAATACACTAAGATATCATCAATGAACACGATCACGAATTTATCTAAGTACGAGTGGAAAACACGATTCATCAAATCCATGAAAATTGCTGGTGCATTGCTGAGACCAAAAGGCATTACTACGAACTCATAATGTCCATAATGTGTTCTAAAAGCAGTCTTCGAAGTGTCGCTCTGCTTGATTCGCACCTGATGATATCCAGACCTCAGATCTATCTTGGAAAACACACTAGCACCGCTCAGCTGATCAAATAAGTCCTCAATCCTTGGAAAGGGATATTTATTCTTGATGGTAAGTTTATTTAGTTCTCGATAATCGATATACATTCTAAACGAACCATCTTTCTTCTTTACGAACAAAACAGGTGCTCCCCAGGGTGAAATACTAGGGCGTATGAAACCCAATTCCAAGAGTTCTTGTAATTGGATGTTTAATTCTTGTAACTCCTTTGGTGCCATTCGATAAGGTGCTTTTGAAACTGGTGCTGCTCCCGGTACTAGATCAATAGAAAATTCTACTTGCCTTTCAGGTGGCAATCCTGGTAAGTCTTCTAGAAATACATCTTCGTATTCCCGCACAATAGGAACATCCTTTAAGCTTATACTTTCTCCTTCACTTGCCACGATGTTCACTAAGAGTGCTTGACATCCATCATTCTTCATCATTTTGATCGCTTTTATTGCAGTTATAATTCGCGGTACTACTCCAGCTTTCGCTCCGTGAAATGTAAACTTCTTATCTCCTGGGAGTTGGAAACGTACTTCTTTTTCACGATATCTTATTACCGCATGATTAGCTCTAAGCCAATCCATTCCTAAAATTATGTCAAAGTCTTTCATCTCAATTATGTGAAGGTCTACAAGTAGGACTTTGTCATTTATCCCTATCTTCACGTTCTTGCATAACTTCGTGGTTCGGATAGAGTTACCCGAAGGTATACTATTCTCAAGAATTGACTTGTCAAACTCTTCATAATTATTTTCTACTTTCTTATACATCTTAGCATATATGAATGAATGAGTGGCACCCGTATCAAAAAGTATAAGTGCAGGAGTGCCAAATACTGATAGCATACCTGTCATTGTTTCTGGTTCTTCCTCAGTTTCTTGCTGTGTCATAGCATATGCACGTGCTGGTCTAATACTCGATCCTCCTCCTACTTTAGTCTTTGGGCATTCTAGTATGGTGTGTCCCGGTTGCCGGCATCGATAGCATATTCTAGTTCCATATAAGCATGCTCCGAGATGATTCTTTTCACATTTCGGGCAGGGAGAATTTGTTGCGAGTGAAAATCTAGAGAGTCGATTGAATTCTCTTTCATATTCAAGAACGCCCATTGTTCCTTGTTTCAAGTGAAGAAACTCACTTTCCTTGTTATCTCGATACGATTGTGGCATGTAGTTTTGAATGATCACCTCCTTGAAGTCTTCTCATGTCATTCTTGCCTTCTGTTCGGGCATTTTGGTACGTCCGTAAGCCTCCCACCAGAAATCAGCTTCACCCACAAATTGAAAAACAACACATGCAATTTTCTGTGCATCAGTGCACTCGTGATAGGTGAAAATCTTATCTAACGACCTTAGCCATTTCTCCATTTCCGCAAGGTCCTCCATTTCGTTGAAGGTTGTTGGATTAAAACGTCGGAACTGTTCAATTACTAAGGTTGGTTCATTTCTAAGAATAGGTTCTGGTGGTGGTGGTCGTGCAGTATTCCTTGTAATGTGTTCAGCTAAACCTCTGAGTACAGTTAGTAGATCATCACTAGGGTTAGCTTGTGAGTTTTGCGCCTCCTCTTGGGATTGATTGTTTCGTGAGGTTCCACGTGTCATGATCTAGCCAAAGTATTACTAATATTATATGCCAATACACATATAAAATTCTAAAGTGTAGTCACGTCATAGTCATAGGATAGTCAATCTTAGGGTATGGTATAAAATTCTAAGTCAGGTACTTGAGCTAGTCTTAGATAGACCGCTCTGATACCACGCTGTAACGCCCCGGGTTACGCTATGGGGTTGGGACGCTACTAGATATACATATCCCAATATAATAATAGAGGGAATCGAGAATACGCAGCGGAAATAACATAAAAATCCCCAAAGCGATAGAATAATAACGTAAGAGTTGCATAAAGATTATTACATAAAAGCGTCTACTCACCGAGTAGAGTAAAATATCCAAAATAAGTTCGTTCAGATGATGTATCTGAAGTAAAGTTCTAGCAGAATAATAAAATATAAGTCATATAAAGTCTTCTAAGGGCTTGGTACACTTGCAGGGGCCTTTCCATCTTCTAAACCTTCTTCTGAAAATTGATAAGGGGTGAGCGTCTAAAATACACTCAGTGGGTTAACTTAAATGATTGCACAGTTAAAAATAAATATGCATGCCAAATATACCATAAAATGTAACATATGTCATTTAATAAAATAATTTGCATATTGTCGTTCGATAACTCAATGAAAATATTTTAGACCGAATCGTCATCCGATAACTTGTGTTAGTTGGTATATGTGCACCAGGCCGTCACCCCAGTACAAATGTTAGCATACTTGAAATACATTTTAGTACTGAACCGACGTAGCCAGTAACTTGTGTTAGTTGGTATATGTGCACTGAGTCGTCACCCCGTACAAGTGTTAGTAGAAAATATTTGTCATCGAACTAAAAGTTCACATAGCACATAACATGTCATATAAGTAACACATATCACATCTTAACATAGCAATCATGACATAAAATGTAGCACTCGGTAAAGAGTGAAAGTTACCCCCACTTTAAACTTCGTAGAGAATAATATGTTTGTTTAGACTTGTTCTTCGGTTTCAGGTATGCCTGCAAGGGTATACTAAACTGAGTTCTACTTATAATAATAATTTCTATTACTAAAAATAATTTCTAATAGTATAAATAAAATAAACTAATTATTAACTAACTTAAGATAATATAATTAATTAATCACTAAATAAAATGAGTTAAAATAAGATAATAAATAGAAATAAAATTAATATTTAAAAAGAATTAAATTAAATATAATATAATATAATATAAATATGAATATATATATATAATGCTTGAATGTTGTGTGCAATTGATTTTAAATATTTTGAAACTTCTAAACTACCAACTCTCTTTCGAAATTACTATTTATTGAGAAAAAAATCAGAAAATGAGGAAAGATGAAAAAAATGGCAAAGACAACATGTTTTCAGCATTTAAACAACATTTCAGAAAGACAACAAAGCAAAGACAACATTTTTCCAAAAATATGTTGTCTATTCAGAAGTGTTTCTAGCATTTGACAACATTTTCCAAAAGGCTGTTGTCTATTCATAAGTGTTTCTAGCATTTGTCAACATTTCGAAAAAATAACAAAATGAACACAATAAAAAAAATATAGTGTGTGAGAATTAATATATATATATATATGTATATATGTGTGAGTTATATATATGTGTGTGTGTGTGAAAATATGTAAAGAAAAGAGTGGAGAATTACCTCTAAATTGATCACTCCTCACACTACTACTAATTGTAAGAGCTAATGGAAAGAATATGAGTGAAGGTTAAGGAATTTAGGCAGAAAATTTATGTGTGTGTGGCTTGAATGGAGTTGGGTATTTATAGATGTGTGAGATGGAATCAAAAAAAACATTGGAACATGGCAAGGTGGTGGTACATGTGTATTTTCATGTGATCTAACATGTTTGTATGGCCCCATAGTCACAACATGGCTTAACAATTCTTTCACATGGCTTCACATGTGGGATAAGTGTACATGATTTCACATGTGGGATGATAATTCATAGGCTAATTTGATCAAATAATAGTGATCATAAAAACTTTGTGAATTTCGCACATCTCATTGGCAACTGCGCGGCTTCACCATTTTGATCATAACTTCTTTGTTTGACCTCGTATTTGAGTGATTTTTGCGTTCACACGATCCTCTCTTCATGGGCTTTATATCCATATAAAGAACTCTCCAAACAATCAACATTTGAGTATATAACAAGTCACGTAAAATGGCACAACTGTTCTGTTCGTCAAATCTTGCGCGACGTCACCACTTTGATCATAACTTTCTCGTTTGGAATCCAATTTAAGTGTTCTTTACGCCTACGCGACCCTCTCTTCAGTAGCTTTCTAGTCATATCTCACATGACCAGTTTTGATTTTCACACAAATACAGAAAAATTATGGAAAGTGTACGTCTATTTGCTTTCAAGTTGCACAAGTTCACCCTTCATTTCAACTTTGCAAATTTTATCCCATTTTTTTTAATAATAATAATAATAATAATAATAATAATAATTGATTGCCAACTTGACTCCACATTCCTTCAATAATTTCCTTGATTGATTGCTAACTTGACTCCACTTTCCTTCAATAATTTTCTTGATTGATTGCCAACTTGACTCCACCTTCCTTCAATAATTTCCTTGATTGATTGCCAACTTTCCACCTTCCATCAATAATTTCCTTGATTGATTGCCAACTTTCCACCTTCCATCAATAATTTTCTTGATTGATTCTCATCAATCATATCACTTCTAATAATAATAATAATAAATAATAATTGTTCTTATCAAATACTACAAGATAACTTACATGTGTGCTTGCATATGTGTGTCTACTACTTGCAAAAATATCAAGCATATTTATTTATCTAAATAATAATAATAATAAAGAAATAATAATAATAAAATATATATATATATATATATACATATATATAATGTGGGTATTACAATTTAAGCGGTAATGAATTGTCTGGCTTCATTCCACCCACTTTCAAGCATTTGGTTAGCCTTCAAGGGATCTACACAGCAACAACCTGGAGGTCCTATTCCAGATGGTCTCTGCCAATTACACAGATTGTACACCATTCATTTAGGCCAAAACCAACTCTCTGCTCCCATTCCTCAATGTTTAGGAAATGTCTCCTCCTTAGGACATCTTATTCTGCATTCCAACATGCTCATTTCTACCATACCACCCACCTTGTGGCACCTCAAGGATTAGCTCACCCTCGATCTCTCCTCTAATTCATTCACCGGAACTTTGCCTCCGGAGCTAGGTGATTTAACGGCAGCAAGCTACATCAATCTATCAAGGAATGACTTGTTTGGGTCCATCCCGAATTCCATGGGAAATTTACAGAGTGTGGTTAATTTGTCTTTGGCACATAATAGACCGGAAGGTTCTATTCCAGTCTCCATGGGGAGCATGTTCAATTTGGAAACGCTAGATTTTTCTTACAATAACTTGTCCGGTTCGATCCCTAAGTCCTTGGAGAAACTTCACCAGCTTGCCCTGTGTAATGTATCTTTCAATTCACTGAGTGGAGAGATTCCCTCTGCTGGACCTTTTGCAAACTTTACTATGGACTCTTTCAAAGGTAATGAAGCACTCTGTGGACTACCTAAGTTTCATGTTCCACCATGCCCTACAAATAAAATGGCCCACTAATTGAATTGGACTTGTTTGATCATTAGCAGCCAACAACAAGAGGAAAGCATGCATTTGAATCAATTAAATAGGCCCACATCTCAATTTTAAAGAAGATTTAAGAGTTGAGATCAGCCAGTTCTTTTAATTGGGGCCCACCAAATTGAAGCCTACCAATGTTTTGAGATTTAAAAGAGAAAGGAGCAGCAGATTTCATGGGAGTTTTTTTTTACAACATCCATTTTCTTCCACTCTTCCTCACTTTACCATTAATCAAATTCCACCATCTCAACAAACTTAATTAATTAAATTCCTCCGTAATCTACTCCAAGTGATCAAAGAAACAAAGGAGGTTGAAAATAGCAAGAGAAGATAGGGCTTTCATTGAAGAAATTTAAGAGAAGCATTTATTTCATTTTGTAATTTTCTTAGGGTTTATTTATGAAATTTTATAAGACAATTTATTTTGTTTTTCTTGAGACTATGGTAGGCTAATCTCATTTGTAATATTAGCTCCATGATTGATGTTGGATAATTTAGTTTTTATGCAATTTAATTTTAATTTTAATTGGATATTTGTGTTATTTCTATCATTGATGTTAATTGCTTGATTTATATGGTTGATTTGTGTGATTAATTGTCTTGGGCATGTGATTAGATTGAGATATCAATTATGTGTTTAGATAGTTCATTGAATAATTTCATCATACACTTCACGTGCATTAATTCAGAATGAGATAGATATATCCTTCTAGATTTAGAATCTTTTGATAGAACATTTGATTAGCTTAATCGAGAGATTGATTGATTAGATGATGAGACCAAACCATTAGTGAATTCATAGTACCTTAAATGAGAATATTGCCTATGATTTAGTACCTCATTAGGGAACTCGTAGAGTAATTTTAGTACCTAGTGTGTTCACTATGGTCTCAATCCTTTGTGCTTTTGGGAGCCTTATTGAGGGACTGCATCCTATCCATCTGGAGAGAGCGTTTAGGAGGAATTGGTGATCGCTCCTATGTCATGTCCATGATAGATTATAAGTAATTGCATGATTAATTTGTTATCTACTCCCTCCGTCCCAGGAAAGTCTACACCCCCTTTCCTAGCACGGAGATTAAGAAAGGGGTAACTTTTAGGGGTATTATGGTATTTTTTGGGTAATAAATAAATGATAAAGTATGTTATATGTGTTAGGTAGGGGTGGTTTTTTTGTAAATAAAGTGTATGGGGAAGGGTGATTGTGTTTAACCTTTTGCATTTTTTAGAAATGTGCAAACTTTTGTGGGACAGCCCAAAATAGAAAGTATGCAAACTTTCCTTGGACGGAGGGAGTATGTTATGATTATTGCTAATCTCATCTTTGCATCATTTGTAACTCATTTTCTTGCATTCATTTTATCTTATTTTCATTAGTTTAAGTGCATTCATTCGCACGCTTATCCTGCATCTCATTCCGTCGTCCTTATAAAATCCGATAAACTTGAGATTACTTAAACTCTAACACGTTCCTCCCTTGGGTTCGATAAATTTCTTTAATTGGTTATCCCTACTACAAACGACCAATCAGTTACCAGATTTCTAACATGATACAGCAGGTCTCCTTTTGTCCTTTGTTTGCTTCTCATCGGCGGATGGAGAGGGAGGTATCTATCGTGTGTTATCTCCTAGCTTAGAGTGCTGTTTAAGACATCACTTCTTACTGTTATTCTTGTCTTCTAGCCTGTCGCCACTAGCCGTTCTCACAGTTATGTCTGTACTTTGCCCAACAATTCTGATAATCCTTCCAGTCGCCAGATGGACTGGTTTCCGAGTTTATGATGTTCGTCCTAGTCCTTGGATGTCATCTTCGTGTTCGAGGTGTCCTGCCGAGATATCTTGGCCACCTATTCTCTTAACGGGATTCCTGTCCCTTGGCCCTTTCCTGACCTCGTCTTTTAGGATTCCTCGGCCCTTGATGATGGCTTATCCCTTGGGCTTCTTCTTTGATTTTTTCCAAGTTGCAGTCTCTGGGACCTGGGCCATCCTTTGGGCCGTCAACCTCCCACAGGTTACTATTCGTTCTTGTTCTTGGGCCCATCTGTAGTTGGGCCTTTTGTTCGTGACAGACTAGTTTGTAGGGCTTTCGTCACTTTTTATTAAAAATATTATCACTTTTTATGTTAGTGATAAAATATAATTCATTAAATAATTTAATTGGATGTTTATCATTTTTCTTTGATCAAGTATCACTTTTTATTACAAATATTATCACTTATTATTAAAATTGTTATAACTTTTTATCTGTCTCATAAAATTTTTATATTCCCATCCAGTTCGTCCACTTGGCTTCCTTGTATTTAGAGACATTCCAAAATATGGGTCCACCCCATTTAATATTTAATTCGATATGTATCACTTTTTCTTAAGAGATCAAATAGGAGTATCACTTTTGATTGAAAATGTTACTATTATTTTTTATGAAAAGTGTTATCAATTTTTATTCGTCTTATAAATTTTTATTAAATAATATAAATCGATGTGTATCACTTTTCCTTAATTAAAAATTACTTTTGATTGAACTGTTATCCCTTTTAGTCTTCCTTACAAATTATTTACGTAGTACTCTATTTAATTAGTCGAATAACATTTATTTTTTAATATTATTCTTTTATTAAAAATGTTACACTTTCTAATTTATTAAATTTTTATGAGAAGTGTATTACTTTTAAATTATAATCTATCACTTCAGTTTTTTTTAATGATCGTATTATATTTTAAATAATGCTAGTACTTTAATAATTTAAAATCATTGAAATGTATTAGAAAAGGAAATAGACTAATCCCTAATCAATTGAATATGCTTGCCTTTTACCGAGTATGCCTGCCTTCTACCGAGAAGGTGTGAGAGTGACCGGCCCGGCCGGCTTTTTATTTCCTATTCATTTTTATGAGTATTATGTTATTTAGTTGATGGATAATCTGTCTTACGAAATGAGATTCGGTCTCATGCAAGACCTATTCTTATATTATATTAAAGTATAATGAATGATGTAATTTAATTATAATTTTAAAGTGTTATAATATGATTAGAGACCCTCGCACAGAGAAACTAGTACAAAAGGTAGCTCCTCGGGCATTGAATCATATTACAATATTACAAAAATAAAAACTCTTTTTCAACAGCGAAATTTACGAATAGAATTCAATACGATGGTAATTATCAATGTATTACCCAATAAAATGCGTTGCTATTTTTCAGTGGAATGTTGATCGTCGCTATTTTCACCTAAATTTTAGTATCTTTTTATATGTCTTTTCGTGTTATTTTACCCGTATGTTATGTGTATTTTGGTTGTATTATGTGTTTTTATGAAAATGTGTGTGAATGAGCTTAATCGTATGAATAACAGGTGAAAACGGAGAAAAAAGAGTGATAAAATTGAAGATCCAAGTAATGACATGAAAACTCGGTCGAATTTCTCTTACAGAATGAGTTGGAAAAGTTTTGCATGAAAACTCGGTCGAGTTTCTCTTACAGAAAAATTTCGGAAAACAGGGGTCATGAAAACTCGACCGAATTTCAGAAAATTCGGTCAAATTTTTTAGAATTTTTTACGTGTGATATATGGTTGGAAAGCTAAGGAAGAGAGGATCGCGTGAGCACAAGAATCACTCAAATTGGAGGTCGGATGTGAAAGTTATAAGCAAAACAGTAAGACTGCGCTGCACCGACCCGAACCCGGCCCGAAGTCATTTTTTATGATATGAATGTATTCTAGAAGCTTCCAAGGGGTATAAATACCTCCAATTTCAACATTCACACTAGAATTTGGAAGGGTTTCACTCCTACACATACATCACACATCATTTCCTTCATTTTACACCCCAACCTTCATCCATTCTTCATCCATCCATCTACACTTGAATCCACCCATCAATCCATCATCCCTTCCATTTGGGGGTTAAAGATATCAAGAATTCAAGAGCTAGAGGTGGAGATCAAAAAGGATAGAGGATTCTCTTCAAGAAATTGATAGGGAAGAACTTATTCATTTTGTATTTCTTTTGGATTTAAAACTATGGGTATGTGTAATGAATCATTTATGTGTTTTGTTACCATTATCATGTTAGGCTAATCCCTCTAGTGGGATTAGGGATATGAAGAGCACATTAGATTTATATTATCTTGTGAATTAAATTGGTTTTTGACTTAATTGATGTTGGTTTCTATTCATGGGCTTTAATTGTTTTGATGTTGTGATGGCATGGTTTGTTATTCATGAATGATTATTGGTTTAATGGATTGTTGATCAATGGATGATTTATGATAATTAAGTGCTATTATAATGTTCATGTGTATATTGCTTGGAGTGAGACGGAAACGACTCTCTTAAGTATTAGAAAGGCATGAATAGACATCGAGTTCGGGTTTGACCTAGAGGATATTTGAACTTAATGAGGGGAATCAATCCATTCGTTAGCTCTAGTACACAAAAAGGGAGAGTTAATTCTAATTAGTACCTTCTAAGGGAGAATTAGGAGTTAATTAGTACCTAGATGGAAGAGGTTAATGTTGGGCTTTGATTTTAAGTGCTTTTGGGAGTCTTTAGTGGATCAACAACCTTTGTAACACGAAAGGGAGCTTAGGATATAATCGTGATCACCCTTAATCTACATCAATTGAGTTGAATTCCTTTTGCATGATAATATGAATTGAGTGTGCTTGGATGTTTCTAATCCCATGTTTTTCCATACTTGAACTTTAACACCTATTCTCTTTTATTTTAATCATCTTTACTTGCTATATCTCTTATTTGCTAGTTTCTTTTCTTGTTCCTTATTTTAGTTGTTTATATCAAAACCAACTCAAAACCCCCGATCATCCTTACAAAAGTGACTTGAACATGAGCTCACGTATTTTATTAATCCAAACCTAACTCCTTTGTGGTTTGATAATTTTATTTCTTGGGTAATACTTCTACGACGATCGAGTATTCTTGCTCGTGAGTATTAAAAATATTCAAACAGAATCATTATGTAAATTACCAACAAAATTATTTGTAATTTCAATAGCGAAATTTACCAATAGAATTCAATCCAATTGTAATTATTAATGTATTACCAAATAAAATGTGTTGCTATTTTCCAGTGGAATCATTATATAAAACAACAAAATTATTAGCAATAGATTACGTATTGAATTGAATTTTCATTGTTAAAAATTTACCAATTACTTCGCCAATATATTCTATTGCTAATTTATTGGTAAACCAATTTATTAATTAAATTAAAAATTTTACTAGCAGAACCATCGATAAATAATACTAGTTTTTTTTTTTAATTTATTAATATTATTATTTTTAATTGTAACACCATAAAATCATATGGTAGTATTCATTATGCTTTAATAAACGATACTTTAATAGCATTCATTATGCTTTAAAAAAATGATACTTTACCATATGACTCATTTAAATAAGAAGATAAAAAATAGTACTAATATTTTCATTTTAATTTTTTATAATAAAACCATACAACGTCAAATATGTACTTAGTTTAATTTGTATAAACCTCATACAAACAAACATGGTTAGTTAAATAACCAAGATTTCATCCCAGAAAATGGCACAAAAGTTGAACCCATTTATGCGATTTGATTCGCCCAAAAGTTACTGGTGATTGTATTATGATTTTATCTAGTTTTAAAGGTTAAATACTATTCCAGTGTAAAAAATAAATGTGCCTCAACTCTTTTCACTTTATTTATTTTCGTAAAATACATATAAAAATTAAAATGCAATGAGAAATTAGGAATCAATCAATAACTAGTTTGTTGTACTCCTCCCCAGAAATTGCAGCATTCATCACAGACTCAGGATTCATGTTAGTTGCACTTCCACCCTCCTCCAAGAAGAGAGTTAATGGATTCTTGGAGTAGCCACTGACCAGTGCAACCCCAGGCTGGTTCGCCGGCACCGGCGTTGCATGCGAATAACTCTGGTAGCGGCAGCCAGAGTTGTGCACATTCCAAAACACAATTTCCGGCACACAATCTCCATATCCATACTCCTTGAACTTCTCCCGAATCGCCATATAATCCGTCTTATCACTATGGTAACTAGAAGGGTCTCTACCGAATCCCATGTCACTGAAAACGAACACCCTCTTCACCATCTCCCCCACCTTAACTTTCCCCTCTACCGCCACTTGAAGCAGCACATCAAACACCTTCACCAAATCCTTCTCACTACCGCTTTCAACTCTTTTAACGAACTGCGTTTTGGCTCTCAAGTTGTCACCCCCCACTATTTCAAGCTTCGGCTCCTTGCCGAACGTGATCAGCTTCCCCTTCCAAGCTCCTACGCTCAACTCCGACACCAAAACACTCAGCGATGCCGCCGCCTCCATTGAAACCTTGGTCATACTCTTGGAAACGTCGCACACCGCTAGGGAATTGCTCAGTTTCCCCTTCTTGGCCATGTCAGCCACCATGCTCTTCCACTGAAGCTCACATACTGGATCCTTGCCACCCCGGATTATGGTGTGAGGGAACAATTCAGCCGAAGCTATTTTTGCTTCGCCTGACTTGACTCTGGCGAGGTACTCTTCAAATCTCTCCTTGTCGTGCTTCAAGAATTTCTTCTTGTAAACTTTCATGGCATCAGACGGCAGCGTTTCGTAAGGAATCGAGCCACATTCGTTGGACATGATGCAAACCTCGGGCAGTTGTAGGGCCTTGCGCAGGGGCACGAGCACTTCCTTCCTCAAACGATCCCTCACGCGATAGGCATAATGTGCTTCCTCCACACATTCGTACTCCGGATATTCCTCCCGAGGAAACACCTTCTTGGCTATGGTTTCGCATAGCAGTGTGACTCTATCGGAAGGAGAATCGAGAGATGGGCACCACTTTGCGGCAAGGCTAATTTTGGAGGATTCCCCTGAATTCAACAACTCCATATCCGATCTTAACAGATTGGCGAACAGATGGGACACACTCTGGTGCAGAAAATTGAAATTGGGATCGCTCTTGAACTTCTCCACAACTTTCTTGGCTTTTATAATCCTCTGTTCTTCACGTTTGTCTGCAGGATCCTCTGTGCCGCCTTCCTTCTTCGCCCCAACTCTGTTCCGTGATTCATCAAAGTCACTGCTATAGTCACTATCGCTATCACTATCTAAGCAACTATCACTATTACTATCACTATCACTATAACGATGAGGATCAAATCCACCGCCAAATCCACCGCGCCGGCCAAATCCACGGCCTCGACTGTAGGCCCCAATTCTACTCTGCCTCGTTTTCACAACCCGATTCTTGTGCCCTTCCAGAAGGCGGAATAGAATCTCCAGCAAATCCTTCAGGTAACGAAATTCTGCAAAGGCAGCGACGTTGGATGCAATGGTTTTAGGGTGGTTTGCGTGCAGCCACAACGCGGCGGTGTAGAACCCTTCCCTATCAGATTTTCCAGTGCCTCGGACTCCTCGGAGGTTGCAAACGAGCTTCAGGGCCTTCAATGGATCCTGTTCCCACGCCTGCTGTAGAAAGTGCTTCAAGGTTCCCGCCGGCGTTTCGGGAACTACGTGGAAGAAGAAATCCAAACAGGGATTACCCGTCGACAGATAAGTGGGGGAATCGTTCACCGTCGTGCCCATCGGCGGTTTTTTCTGGTTCGCTTTAGTGTTGTAATTTGCCACCATGAGGTCCACCAATGGATCGCCTGAAGGGGTAAGAGGGCTGGTGGCGGCGGCAGCAGCATTGGGAGTGGCAGTTTCAGTTTGGTGGATTTCAGGGGGTCCGAGTAGGGTTTCGGTAGATGCTGCCATGGCCGCTTTTCTGAATTAGGGATGGTTGATTTGGGGAGGAAGATATTGGAATTGAGTGATCTGCTGCAGGGTGGAATTGAATTATATAGTCATCCAAATTATCCAATGCCTTGAAGCCCACACATGATATTGATTTCCTATTGCATACTATAAATATTTTTAGGTCACTTTTCTCATCATGTTGTTTGGAAAAAAATAATACTCCCTCCGTCCCATTATAATTTTCACACAGTTTTTGTAAATTACAAAGGAAATGTGAAAGTTATGGTAGGACAGAGGGAGTAATAATAAAAATTGAAATTAAATCTTAGTAATTTTAGTTATAAAATTTCCTTTTATAAACTTAAAGAAGTAATTGTAAATCTTAAAAAAAAATTAAAAAAATCTTTGTAATTTTAATTATTGTGTCTAATTAAGAGAAGGATTCTCCATTCAAAAGGAGTACATTAAAAAAAGACGTGCACGATATATATATATATATATATATATATATATATATATATATATATATATATATATTTTGATATCTCAAAATTGGATCGAATTGATCGATTCAAATGTTTGAACCGAAAATCGAAATTGATTCGAAATACCCTCAAAAGTTGCTCTAAAATAATTTTAATCGTGTGTTTGTGGTTCATTACATAGTCCTCTTCCAAAAATATATGACATTTACGCTAACAATCATCCTCTAATATTTTGGACTATAAAATATACCAACCTTCGTTCCATTAGGATATATCCCACCAACAGACAAATATATGTACGAGTTCTAATTTATGGCACGGGATGTTCTGTGACACTATGGTGTGACATCTCCTGTAACATCTCCTTATAGAATGACACGTGGCGGGGGTGAAGAAATCCAATCCCTTGCCCTAAGGGTTTAAGCATTGACTTAGGGTATAATTGTCCTCCTCTTTCCTATGTGTCAATCATCAACCGAATGACACAAGAGGTGTCATACCAAAATGGCACAAAAGATCCAAACCTTAATTTGCTAGTATCTCCCTTAACACATGTGGCTGAGTATCCCAAATCTCAATGTATTTTAGACTAGACTTGCGCGGTCCACAATTATGTGGGAGTAGCGGGTATTGATTTAATAGGTAATAAGGTTAAAATGTAAACAGTTATTCTAGGACATATCCCTAAACGAATTTAGTAATTACGAATAACTCATCGTTGATCTAATCATTTTCCATAAGAAGCCTATTCGTTCCTTCCGTCACACCATTGTGCTGGATTATGCTTGGTACAGAAAATTAGGATTCAATCATAACCCCTTATAAATAGCTCATAATTAAACTTTGTTAAGAGGTGCTTGCTACCATGTCACATATTAGTGTTTTGACACATTTTCCTTGACGCTTGATCCACATCAACTTTGTATTATTTGAATTTATCAAAGCATTTAAATTTGCGGCGGATCAAGTAAATGTGTTCTTGTCTAGCATAATCATTGATGAAGGTGACGAAATATTATTCAGGACCATCTCTTGCATGGATAGTAGTCATAGAACCACATAAATCAGAATAAACCAATTTTGACATATTTTTTTGCTCTATAGCCCTTTGCCTTAAAAGATCTTTTAATCATTTTTCCTTTCAAGTAAGACTCGCAAGTTGGATAGTTTTTCACTTTCAACCAAAAAAATATATGTCCAAAGAATTAGTACTAATCTCTAAAGATTAAATTTTTGGATAAAAAATAATAATTTACTAAGACTAACTTACTATTTTCATATAAATTAGGGAAAACACTAAACACTTCACATAAATGACAGATACAGATATACACCCCTATCATTCCATAAGAGCCTCTGCTCCTGCAACAATCTCTAATATTTCACATGTGATCTTTGCTTGCCTTTGGCATTATAAGCTATCGAAAGAAAGTCATTTTTTTGAGTTATTTTTAGGGGTAGTTTGATATTTTTGGCTAATAAATAAATGATAAAGTATTAAGTGTGTTAAAAAGGTGGTGGCAGTTTTCAAATTAAAGTGTGTTAGAGGGATATTAGTTATGTACATTTTCCTTTTATGAAAGTGTGAAGTTGAAATTGGGACGAATCAAAACGAAAAGTGTGAAGTTAAAGTTGGGACGGAGGGAGTACTTGATTTGCATGTCTTGACCAAGTTTTGAAGGACATATTTTCAATGCATTAGTTACGTTATAATTAATTTTCTCACCAAACACCCATGTACTACCTTGAAAACAAATTGGGTTAATTGCATTTAAAACTACGAACAACTCTGGGATAAATACCGATTTGGTCCTATAACTTTCTTTATAGTTCTTTTTAGTCCCAAAAAAGATAAGTTTGCCAAATTAGTCCCACCGATGAATAAATAGGGCAAAATACATCCTATTTTCGCAGATTTTTGGCGATGCCACTGTCTTCCGGCGAAAATAGGACGCATTTTGCCCTATTTCTTCACCGGTGGGACTAATTTGGCAAACTTATCTTTATTGGGACAAAAAAGGACCATGAAGAAAGTTATGAGACCAAATCGGTATTTATCCCCAATCTTTTCATACAAATTTACTTCATTCAAAATAGTAAAAAGAAACTTAATTTCTCAAAAAACTATAACTTTTAAATTCTTACCAAAATGATCCTTTTTACATAAATATATTCAAATTTTCTAATTGGGTAAATATCAAAATTAATCTTGTAAGTATGGTCGATTCCAACTTTAGTCATTTTTTTGTAATTTTCAGTTTTGGTCATTTTTTGCCCATTATTGTCATTTTTGACCAATTTTGGTCATTTTTTTCAAAATTTGGTCTTTTTTTGTTTACTTTTGGTTCAGAATTTATACACTTTCGGACCAATTTTGGATTTTTTTGAACATAACCGACTAAATTTGTACAAAAAAAATTAAATTTTAGAAATGACTAAATTTGGACCAAAAGGACTAAAATTGGACAAAAAATGACATAAATTGAGAATTGCAAATGAAACAGGACCAAAGTTGGAATATGTCATACTTACCGGACCAATTTTAATATTTTCTCTTTCTAATTCCATGGGATAAGACTTAATCAGTATTTCTATAAAGTTATAGGATGAAATGGGTAAAAAATACTCCCTCCGTCCCACTGGAAGGAGTGTATTTTTTTTATTTTCGTCCGTCCGTCCGTCCGTCCTAATACAAGAGGTGCATTTTCTTTTATAGTAAATGAGCAATCGGGATAAATACCGATTTGGTCCCATAATTTTGTATGGTTCTTTTTAGTCCCAGAAAAGATAAGTTTGCCAAATTAGTCCCACCGGTGAAGAAATAGGGCCAAATACGTCCTATTTTCGCCGGACTCGTAGCTAATTCCAATAATAGGATTCTCGTATGCAACAAGGTATCTACAGTGCAGTACTCATGCACAAAATCCATAGGATCTAGCTTCTGTGAAATGATTGCACAAGCTGCATGAGTGCATGGTATTCCCGTCAGCTGTCAGCTTCTACAAGTGCACTCATGTTTTTTCATGTTCACAACGTAACACACTCTACTGATGCAAGACACTTGGTAGATTTTCCAAATCAACGTTGACATGGCGAAATCAACGGCCAAGATTTCATTTAGTTTGCCACGTCACATCAGGTTGCCGGATTCCCCCAAATCGTGCGGTCATGTACGCCGCACGTAGCCTTTTTCCGGCAAAAATTGGGATTCCGGCAGAAATTGTCCATAAATCTATCAAATAACATAATTACGGGACTAAATAAAAAAAAAATATCTATCTTGGGACTAAAATCGACCAAGTCAATTCCTGTGGGACTAAAAATGAATTTAACTCAATTTTATGAAATGATTGAATTTAGATATAAATAACTAGAGAAAAAAAGGATTTATTACTTTAAAGTACACATTTAGAATCTAATTACTCTTAGATACAATGAAAATAAAGGAACAATATCAACTACATAAATTCTTAACAAAGAGACAAAATTACCACTAGGTAATTGCATATTTATTTTGCACATTATTTTTACACGATATTTTTGCACAATGTTTATGCACATTTTTATGTTATACTCCTGCCGAAAGGCCTCATTTTACTATATTAGGTGTCACATTCAAAAGTTTCCAGTTTTCCCTTTTAGTAAAAAGGGTCAACCACTACCCATTACATCCCTCTAACACTACTACCCAATACACATAAAATAATAATACTTCTTAATCCACTTGCAAAAGGGACATCTTTGTCCGGAACAGATGGAGAATAAAATGGATAGGGTGTGCAGAGCCTGAACGAACATTGTTCTCTTTTTTCTTTTTGTGCTTTTCCTTTAAATTTCTTTTATTGTTTATTGAAGTCAAATTGTGAGCAATTTTTTTAATATGCGAGAAAGTCGGTATACGATAAAGTGTACTAGATTTAGGGGTGGCAATTCCCAACACGACACGATAGCACAATACGAGCACGATATAATAATTGTGAGTTAGTGTTTGGTCTTATTCCGTTCGTGTCGTTATCGTGTCAACCCAACAAGGACAGAAAAATTTCGTGTCGCGTTCGTGTCGGATTCGTGACAATCCATTAAGCACGATTAATATTAACATATAATCCATTAACCCGTTAACAACCCATTAACTTGTTAACAATCCTATATATAAATATAAAATTAGGTAAACATATGATAAAAATAGTTATTAGTAATTCTAAAATATATTACTTAAAAAATTTAATAAGTATTTTTTTTCTTATCGTGTTATTTGTGTCGACACGAAACCCAATCCAATAGCACGAATTGTCACCCCTAACTGGGTTTATGATTAACTCTATTAAATATGATAAAGTGTATTTTTCAAAATTATTTTATAGAATAATTTAATAAAGCCATAATTAATTGGTTAATACAAGTTAGAGTGTTGGTACTTGGTAGATTGATGCGTTGATGCTGGTCGAAGTTGAACTACTGCTTGTTAAATCAAGTTAGAGTGTTGGTACTTAATAGATTGATAGAAATATGTATAACAATGTACTGTGAAAAAAAAAATTGTGTATAAAAATTATGCAGAAAAAATGTGGAAAAATATTATGAAAAAAAAAATATTGTAAAAAAAAAATGCAAACGCATTATGCAAGAAAATGTGCAACATACAAGGAGTAATTATGGAACATTGCACTATGATTATGTAGTTTATAAACGCTCGAGCCACTTGAAAGGTAATCGAGTAATCGAGTGTTATTATTATATGTGTAACAACAAAATTTGTATTTATTAAAATAATAAACACAAAAGATATTACAATGATAATCCGAGATGGATTAAACTTGAGAATTTAAGTAAACAGTTTCTAGCTATCCTCTGATTCCTCTCTTGAGTTGACTTCTTTGACTTTATCAACTTTCTGAGCCGAATCTTCGGATGAAGCTTGTCCGTGCTCGGGGTTGAGTTGAAGCTTTAAAATATTTATCCGGAGGCATCGAGCCTTTGTTCGGATAAAACGTTGACTTGAAGATTTGTTGTGAAGAATGATGTTCAATTTGGTAGAACGTTGACTTCACGGAGACTGCTGGATGAATTTGATATGAAGAACGCCGAATCGGAGGGGCTTAGAATCTTGATCTCTGATCGGAGGTGGTTGGATGGAAGAACGCCGGATCGGAGGGGCTTAGAACCTTGATCTCTGATCGCAGACCGTTCTTGACTTGAAGATGCTTGAAGATCTTAAGTCTTGACTTGAAGATGCTTGAAGATCTTAAGTCTTGACTTGAAGACGCTTGAAGATCTCAAGGGAGCACTGCTCGTATTCTTGATCTCTTCAGAAGCGCGTCTTCAGATGTTTTTGGTGTGTCTGGAATGAGGACTGAAGTCCCTTATTTATATGTAGAGAAAATAACCACTTGTGAGATATTTTCTCCTTTAAAAGATATGTTGGGCTTTTTCCCTTTAATTAAGCCTGCTGGACTGGATAAGGCTTAATTATCAATTATTTACTCATTTATTTTAGGAATTAATTTATTTAAATTCCTTAATAAATAAATAAATAATTGATAATTATTGCATTAATTTGCCAAATATTTTATTTAATAGGCAATAAAATTCAGGTGCCTACAAATGCCCCCTCGCACTTTGTTCACGGAAGCCTTTGTGTTGAAGTGAACAAATTGCGACACTCCATTATTGATCAACATGACTGAATTTTATTGCTTGTCTCAGCAACTTGATACGAATAGCCTAAATTATGACTGAACTTAGTGAAGTGCTAAGCGGCTACGTACCTCTTCACAGAGAATCAAGTCATAACATAGTTCAAAAGGACATGATTTGGTTTGAATAGGGGGTGCCGTACACAGTTTATACTCGTGCGGGCCAGGAGTAACATGCAGTTTATGCTCGTGCGTTAAAGAGCTTTGAACTTGAATTTGCTGACAATTTATACTCGTGTCAATGAGTCTTCAATTTGATTTGTAGACAGTTTATACTCTTCTCAAGGAGTCTTGAACTTGAGTTGGAAAGTTTAATCTCATATCAAGGAGTGTAACATGTAGAGAGTTCCATCTCTTCTCAAGAAAATTTGATTTAAGTGGGATAGTTTAAGCTCGTATCAAGGAGCATAACATATAGAGAGTTTCGTTTCTTCTCAAGGAGATTTGATTTGAGTTTGATAGTTTAGACTCGTATCAAGGAGCGTAAAATATAGAGAGTTCTGTCTCTTCTCAAGGAGATTTGATTTGAGTTTGATAGTTTAGGCTCGTATCAAAAGAGCATAACATGCAGAGAGTTTCGTCTCTTCTCAAGGAGATTTGATTTAAGTTAGATAGTTTTAACTCATATCAAGGAGCATAATGCGGACAGTTTTTGCTCGTGTCGGGAAGCATTGCTTGAGAAATTTTAGATAGTTTTAACTCGTATCAAGAAGTATAACATGTGGACAGTTTATGCTCGTGTCGAGGAGCATTGCTTGAGAAATTTTAGATAGTTTTAACTCGTATCAAGGAGTATAACATGTGGACAGTTTATGCTCGTGTCGAGGAGCATTGACTTTGTTAATAGTTCATTGCCCCCAATCATCGGGTGCATTACTTTCTCTTACTTTAACTTCATTTCTTTGAATCTTTATTGACACCGGCTTCTTTGAATGTGATTCCTCCTCGAGAGGTTCATCAAGTGAAATGTCTTCAAATTCATAAGAGTTGTTGCTTGGAAATTCGAAGTCACTTGATGGCATACTTAACTCCATATCATGAGCTCTTGTAGCTAGTTCTTCAAAATTCTTTGGTTGAATCCCTTGGAGGATGTATCGCAGACTCCATTGCATTCCTTGAATGCACATGTTGATGGCAGAGACTTCAGACAATTGATCTTTACAATTCAAGCTTAGATTTCTCCATCGATTAATATAATCGATTACTGGCTCTTCTTTCCACTGGCAAGTGTTAGTCAATTCGATCATACTAACAGTCCTTCGAGTGCTGTAGAAGCTATTGAGAAACTCTTTTTCTATTTGCCCCCAACTGTCGATGGAGTTAGCTTCCAAATCGATGTACCAATCAAATGCATTTCCTTTCAGTGAGCGCACAAATTGTTTGAGCATATGATCATCAAAGGTTCCAGCATCATTGCATGTCTCGACGAAATGCGCTATATGTTGCCTTGGATTGCCTCTGCCATCGAATTGTTGAAAGTTAGGAGGTTGGTAGTCAATTGGCATCTTCAAACTGTCAACTCTCTTTGTATATGGCTTTTTATAGGCAACAGAAGAATTTTAGCTCTCTTTAAATTTGTCTTTTATTGTCTCTAGTACGATGCTCTTCAATTGGTTCATAGGGAGCATTCTGTCAGCAGAAATTTGTATATTTTCTTCAACTGGCTTCTTTTCAGAAAGGTGATGTTTCGAAGAGTCTTCCTCATCGTCTTTACCTTCAACTTGCTTATCATCTGCATGGCTTGTCTGTGCTATCTCCATCTTTTCCATCAGTTTGGATATCAACAGACCTTGTTCTTGGCTTTGTTTAGTGAGTGCAGCAACGGACTGAGTCAAACTTGCCAGTTGTTCTTCGACAGACGAAGCATTTGTTGCCATGGCAGAGGCTATGGGTGAGTCATACGCTGAATTTTCTATGGATTGAAGAGTTTGGATGTTAGAGTCACCTTCACTATCTTTGTCGTTGTGCATTGGCTTATCGAGAAAGATCTCCTCCACAAGGTTTGTCATAGAGGAGCCTTCAGATATACTTCTTGTAACGACTTCGACATCTTTAGCCTGCAACTCTGAAAGTTTTGAGGAAGTAGATCTTCTTATTGCAATCTTGATTGGAGTTGTTCTTTGAATCTTTTCAGTCTGCAGCTCTGAAGGCTTCAAGGTAGAAGATCTTCTTATGGCAATCCTGAGAGGAGCCATACTTTGTACTTTCAAACTTTCGAAGAGAGGAGATGAGAGGTAGAAACTGTCCCACCGGGCGTGCCAAAATTTGTAACAACAAAATTTGTATTTATTAAAATAATAAACACAAAAGATATTACAATGATAATCCGGGATGGATTAAACTTGAGAATTTAAGCAAACAGTTCCTCGCTATCCTCTGATTCCTCTCTTGAGTTGACTTCTTTGACTTTATCAACTTTCTGAGCCGGATCTTCGGATGAAGCTTGTCCGTGCTCGGGGTTGACTTGAAGCTTTAAAATATTTATCCGGAGGCGTCGAGCCTTTGTTCGGTTAAAACATTGACTTGAAGATTTCTTGTGAAGAATGTTGTTCAATTTGGTAGAACGTTGACTTCACGGAGACTGCTGGATGAATTTGATATGAAGAACGCCGAATCGGAGGGGCTTAGAATCTTGATCTCTGATCGGAGGAGGTTGGATGGAAGAACGCCGGATCGGAGGGGCTTAGAACCTTGATCTCTGATCGCAGACCGTTCTTGACTTGAAGATGCTTGAAGATCTTAAGTCTTGACTTGAAGATGCTTGAAGATCTTAAGTCTTGACTTGAAGACGCTTGAAGATCTCAAGGGAGCACTGCTCGTATTCTTGATCTCTTTAGAAGCGCGTCTTCAGATGTTTTTGGTGTGTCTGGAATGAGGACTGAAGGCCCTTATTTATATGTAGAGAAAATAACCACTTGAGAGATATTTTCTCCTTTAAAAGATATGTTTGGCTTTTTCCCTTTAATTAAGCCTGCTGGACTGGATAAGGCTTAATTATCAATTATTTACTCATTTATTTTAGGAATTAATTTATTTAAATTCCTTAATAAATAAATAAATAATTGATAATTATTGCATTAATTTGCCACATATTTTATTTAATAGGCAATAAAATTCAGGTGCCTACAAATGCCCCCTCGCATTTTGTTCACGGAAGCCTTTGTGTTGAAGTGAACAAATTGCGACACTCCATTATTGAACAACATGACTGAATTTTATTGCTTGTCTCAGCAACTTGATACGAATAGCCTGAATTATGACTGAACTTAGTGAAGTGCTAAGCGGCTACGTACCTTTTCACAGAGAATCAAGTCATAACATAGTTCAAAAGGACATGATTTGGTTTGAATAGGGGGTGCCGTACACAGTTTATACTCGTGCGGGCCAGGAGTAACATGCAGTTTATGCTCGTGCGTTAAAGAGCTTTGAACTTGAATTTGCTGACAATTTATACTCGTGTCAATGAGTCTTCAATTTGATTTGTAGACAGTTTATACTCTTCTCAAGGAGTCTTGAACTTGAGTTGGAAAGTTTAATCTCATATCAAGGAGTGTAACATGTAGAGAGTTCCATCTCTTCTCAAGAAAATTTGATTTAAGTGGGATAGTTTAAGCTCGTATCAAGGATCATAACATATAGAGAGTTTCGTTTCTTCTCAAGGAGATTTGATTTGAGTTTGATAGTTTAGACTCGTATCAAGGAGCGTAAAATATAGAGAGTTCTGTCTCTTCTCAAGGAGATTTGATTTGAGTTTGATAGTTTAGGCTCGTATCAAAAGAGCATAACATGCAGAGAGTTTCGTCTCTTCTCAAGGAGATTTGATTTAAGTTAGATAGTTTTAACTCATATCAAGGAGCATAATGTGGACAGTTTTTGCTCGTGTCGGGAAGCATTGCTTGAGAAATTTTAGATAGTTTTAACTCGTATCAAGGAGTATAACATGTGGACAGTTTATGCTCGTGTCGAGGAGCATTGCTTGAGAAATTTTAGATAGTTTTAACTCGTATCAAGGTGTATAACATGTGGACAGTTTATGCTCGTGTCGAGGAGCATTGACTTTGTTAATAGTTCATTGCCCCCAATCATCGGGTGCATTACTTTCTCTTACTTTAACTTCATTTCTTTGAATCTTTATTGACACTGGCTTCTTTGAATGTGATTCCTCCTCGAGAGGTTCATCAAGTGAAATGTCTTCAAATTCATAAGAGTTGTTGCTTGGAAATTCGAAGTCACTTGATGGCATACTTAACTCCATATCATGAGCTCTTGTAGCTAGTTCTTCAAAAGTCTTTGGTTGAATCCCTTGGAGGATGTATCGCAGACTCCATTGCATTCCTTGAATGCACATGTTGATGGCAGAGACTTCGGACAATTGATCTTTACAATTCAAGCTTAGATTTCTCCATCGATTAATATAATCGATTACTGGCTCTTCTTTCCACTGGCAAGTATTAGTCAATTCGATCATACTAATAGTCCTTCGAGTGCTGTAGAAGCTATTGAGAAACTCTTTTTCTATTTGCCCCCAACTGTCGATGGAGTTAGCTTCCAAATCGATGTACCAATCAAATGCATTTCCTTTCAGTGAGCGCACAAATTGTTTGAGCATATGATCATCAAATGTTCCAGCATCGTTGCATGTCTCGACGAAATGCGCTATATGTTGCCTTGGATTGCCTCTGCCATCGAATTGTTGAAAGTTAGGAGGTTGGTAGTCAATTGGCATCTTCAAACTGTCAACTCTCTTTGTATATGGCTTTTTATAGGCAACAGAAGAATTTGAGCTCTCTTTAAATTTGTCTTTTATTGTCTCTAGTACGATGCTCTTCAATTGGTTCATAGGGAGCATTCCGTCAGCAGAAATTTGTATATTTTCTTCAACTGACTTCTTTTCAGAAAGATGATGTTTCGAAGAGTCTTCCTCCTCGTCTTTACCTTCAACTTGCTTATCATCTGCATGGCTTGTCTGTGCTATCTCCATCTTTTCCATCAGCTTGGATATCAACAGACCTTGTTCTTGGCTTTGTTTAGTGAGTACAGCAACGGACTGAGTCAAACTTGCCAGTTGTTCTTCGACAGACGAAGCATTTGTTGCCATGGCAGAGGCTATGGGTGAGTCATACGCTGAATTTTCTATGGATTGAAGAGTTTGGATGTTAGAGTCACCTTCACTATCTTTGTCGTTGTGCATTGGCTTATCGAGAAAGATCTCCTCCACAAGGTTTGTCATAGAGGAGCCTTCAGATATACTTCTTGTAACGACTTCGACATCTTTAGCCTGCAACTCTGAAAGCTTTGAGGCAGTAGATCTTCTTATTGCAATCTTGATTGGAGTTGTTCTTTGAATCTTTTCAGTCTGCAGCTCTGAAGGCTTCAAGGTAGAAGATCTTCTTATAGCAATCCTGAGAGGAGCCATACTTTGTACTTTCAAACTTTCGAAGAGAGGAGATGAGAGGTAGAAACTGTCCCACCGGGCTTGCCAAAATTTGTAACAACAAAATTTGTATTTATTAAAATAATAAACGCAAAAGATATTACAATGATAATTCGAGATGGATTAAACTTGAGAATTTAAGTAAACAGTTTCTAGCTATCCTCTGATTCCTCTCTTGAGTTGACTTCTTTGACTTTATCAACTTTCTGAGCCGGATCTTCGGATGAAGCTTGTCTGTGCTCGGGGTTGACTTGAAGCTTTAAAATATTTATCCGGAGGCGTCGAGCCTTTGTTCGGATAAAACGTTGACTTGAAGATTTGTTTTGAAGAATGCTGTTCAATTTGGTAGAACGTTGACTTCACGGAGACTGCTGGATGAATTTGATATGAAGAACGCCGAATCGGAGGGGCTTAGAATCTTGATCTCTGATCGGAGGCGGTTGGATGGAAGAACGCCGGATCGGAGGGGCTTAGAACCTGATCGGAGGCGGTTGGATGGAAGAACGCCGGATCGGAGGGGCTTAGAACCTTGATCTCTGATCGCAGACCGTTCTTGACTTGAAGATGCTTGAAGATCTTAAGTCTTGACTTGAAGACGCTTGAAGATCTCAAGGGAGCACTGCTCGTATTCTTGATCTCTTCAGAAGCGCGTCTTCAGATGTTTTTGGTGTGTCTGGAATGAGGACTGAAGGCCCTTATTTATATGTAGAGAAAATAACCACTTGAGAGATATTTTCTCCTTTAAAAGATATGTTGGGCTTTTTCCCTTTAATTAAGCCTGCTGTACTGGATAAGGCTTAATTATCAATTATTTACTCATTTATTTTAGGAATTAATTTATTTAAATTCCTTAATAAATAAATAAATAATTGATAATTATTGCATTAATTTGCCACATATTTTATTTAATAGACAATAAAATTCAAGTGCCTACAATATGAAAATTGGGTAGTTTGTAAGTGACCGGAGGGAATAATATTTTATACATAATGAGTTATTTTATGCAACAACAATCCAAAATAGATTTTGAGAATTATGTAAATGAAGAGAGGAAAACAAACAAGAAATTAAGAATGAATTATTTGTAAAGGAATTGTAAACATCTAAACCTTAAAATATTGCTTCATAAATAGCAATGAGAAATTAGGAATCAATCAATAACAACTAGTTTGTTGTACTCCTCCCCAGAAATTGCAGCATTCATCACAGACTCAGGGTCCATGGTGGTAGTTGCACTTGCACTCCCCTCCAAGAACAGAGTTAACGGATTCTTGGAGAAGCCGCTGACAAGTGCAACACCAGGCTGGTTCGCCGGCACCGGCGTCGCCTGCGAAAAACGATCAATTCCGTAGCGGTCGCCGGCGTGGTGAAGATTCCAGAATACGATTTCCGGAACACAGTCACCATATCCATTCTCCTTGAACTTCTTTTCAATCGCCATATAATCAGTCTTATTATTATATCTGTTGTTGTATCTATTAGAAGTATCTCTGCTGAATTCCATGTCACTGAACACGAACACCTTCTTCACCATCTCCTCCACCTTGATTTTACCCTCCACCGCCACTTGAAGCAGCACATCAAACACCTTGAGCAAATCCTTCCCACTACCGGAATCCACTCTTTTAACGAAGTGCGTTTTGGGTCTCAAGTTATCACCCCCCACTATTTCGAGCTTGGGCTTGTTACTGAATGTGATCAGCTTCCCCTTCCAAGCCCCCTCACTCAACTCCGACACCAAAACTCCCAGCGCTGCCGCCGCCTCCATAGCAACCCCCTTCATGCTCCTGGACATATCGCACACCGCCAGGGAATTGCTCAGTTTCCCCTTCTTGGCCATGTCAGCCACCATGCTCGTCCACTGAAGCTCCGAAATTGGATCCTTGAGACCACGGATTATGGTGTGGGGGAGCAATGAAGCGGAAGCTATCTTCGCTTCGCCTGACTTGACTCTGGACTGGTACTCTTCAAATCTCTTCCTGTCGTGCTTCAAGAATTTGTCCTTGTAGATTTTAATGGCATCAGACGGCACCGTTTCGTATGGAATTGAGCCCCATTCGTTGGATATGATGCAAACCTCGGGTAGATTCAGGGCCTTGCGCAGGGGCACGAGCACCTCCTTCCTCAAACGATCCCTCACGCGATAAGCATAATGTGCTTCCTCCACGCCTTGGTACTCTGGATATTCCTCCATGGGGAAAACTTTCTTGGCTATGGTTTCGCATAGCAGAGTGACTCTATCGAAATAGGAGTCGAGAGACGGGCACCATTTTGCAGCAAGGCTGATTTTGGCGGAATCCCCAGAATTCAACAGCTCCATGTCCGATCTTAACAGGTGGGCGGAATCCCCAGAATTCAACAGCTCCATGTCCGATCTTAACAGGTGGGCGAACAGATCGGATACACACTGGTGCAGAAACTTGAAATTGGGGTCGTTGTTGAACTTCTTTACAACCCTTTTAGCCTTTCTAATCCTCTCTTCTTCATGTTTATCTGCACACTTCTTTTTGCCACCCTTCTCCTTTTTGCCTCCTCCTTTCTTCTTAGCCCCAACTCTAACTCTCTTCTTCTTCCGTGATCTACAGTAATCACTGCTATAGTCGCTATATCTATCATCCTCCTCACTAGTACTACTATCATCACTGCTATCACTATCACTATCACTATCACTATCAACACAACCCCTTTTTGCCCCCCCTGTTTTGGGCCTTTCCAGAAGGCGGAATAGAATCTCCAGCAAATCCTTCAAGTAACCAAACCCCGCAAAGGCAGAGACGTTAGATGCAAGGGTTTTAGGGTGGTTTGTGTGCAGCCACAACGCGGCGTTGTAGAACCCTTCC
This sequence comes from Pogostemon cablin, assembly GCA_023678885.1. Classification (NCBI taxonomy): domain Eukaryota; kingdom Viridiplantae; phylum Streptophyta; class Magnoliopsida; order Lamiales; family Lamiaceae; genus Pogostemon; species Pogostemon cablin. The sequence continues at coordinate 2,955,843 of CM042973.1, forward strand.
TTATCCGATTTGCCAGTGCCTCTGACTCCTCGGAGATTGCAAACGAGTTTCAGGGCCTTCAATGGATCCTGTTCCCACGCCTTCTCTAGAGAGTGGTTCAAGGTTTCCGCCGGCGTTTCCGGAACTATGTGGAAGAAGAAATCCAAACAAGGATTACCCGACGACATATAAGTGGGCGAATTGTTCACCGTTGTGCCCATCGGCGGTTTCTTCTGGTTCGCTTTATTGTTGTAATTTGCCACCATGAGGTCCACCAATGGATCGCCCGAAGGGGTGAGAGGGCTGGTGGCGGCGGCGATGGGAGCGCCAGTTTGGTAGATTTCAGGAGGTCCAAGTAGGGTTTCGGTAGATGCTGCCATGGCCGCTGATCTGAATTAGGGATGGTTGAAATATAGGAATTGAGAAGAATGAGTGATTTGGATACTGGAATTATATAGTCATCCAAATTACCCAATGCCTTGGAGCCCACTCATGGTATTGATCCAAGTTTCTTATCGTATTGTTTGGCGGCGTAGACTATATAATATAAGAAATAAATAAATAAAGAGAATAAATAATAAACTAAATCACATAAATTGGATCAATTTTATTTCTCCAATTTCTGCACATAAACTAAATCACATAAATTGGATAGGGGAAAATAAAGAGAATTGAAAAATAGGATAATAAATGGGTAAAAAAACACTGTACCCTAATTCAAATTACAATTTTCTATTCTAACACAAACTCTTTTTATACCCAAATTGACCAAAATACCCTTTACTCGAATATTCGAGTAATATATTCGAGTAAAGTATTCGAGTAAGGCAATAAAAATATGAAAAATCATACAAAAACATTACTCGAAATACATTACTCGAATATGATACTTTTACTCGAATACATTACTCGAATTCATTATTTTACTCGAATTGCATTACTCGAATATGACACTTTTACTCGAATACATTATTCGAATTCATTATTTTACTCGAATTGCATTATTCGAATATGACACTTTTACTCGAATACATTACTCGAATTCATTATTTTACTCGAATTGCATTACCCGCTCACTCATATTACTCGAAAATTTTTTATTACTCGAATTTCCTTTCTTTACTTTATCATTGTTTTACTCGAATACATTACTCGAATATAAATTCGAGTAATGTATTCGAGTAAAGGGTATTTTCGTCAATTCGGGCATAAAAAGATATCCCTTAAAATTGGGTTAGAAAAGTAATTTATAAAATTTGAGTGGGCACTGCACCCAATTTCTTCATAATAAATTAGAGAATTGGATGTATGGAAAACGTGAAAGGAAAAAAAAAAAAAGGAAGAATGCTATATGCGAATTAAAGAAAATTTATAAATGAAATATTAAGAAAAATAAATTTCATTAAAAGACCTAAATTTTAGTTCAAGTCTCAATTTAAGACCTGATTTTGTGAAAGTTTCATTCTAAGGTTTACATGTTATTTCTTTTCTCAAATTAAGACCCAATTTTTATAATTTTTATTTTTATCTCATTTTAAGACTTGCTATGAAATTTATTTTCTTATTTAAAGTTATACAAAATAATTAAAAAAATATATTATACACCTTCAAATCAAATTATTATATCAAATATATGTTGTTTTTATTGACATTTTGTATTATTTTATAATATAAATTTAATTCCAAAAAAAATAAAATTACCACAAGTCTTATTTTTGAAAAAAAAAATTCGAAGCCTCAAATGAGACACTTTTAAAATTAAGACCAAAATTGAGACTTACACTAAAAATTGGGTCTTCATTTAAAAATTTTCCTATTAAATTTTTATGGCAATTTATAGTGTGCACTCGGGTGCACCTAAAGATAGGGTGCACCCATATACAAATATAAGCAAAAAATACATACAATTAAAAGTAAAAATGTAGTATACAATTTAATTGTTAATTTTTTTTATGAAAAATTGTATATAATATTCAATAAAAAGTTATACACATATGGATGTTAGTTTTTTTAATGAAAACTTAATGTGAAAAAAGTATACAATTATTACAAAAACACGTATACAAAATAAAATAATATGTATACAAAATTGAATAAAAAGACATACACATATGGGTGTACCCTTGCACCCAGTGCACCCAATATACACTCAATTGTTATATTTAGAATTTAATAAAAAGAGAACAGAGAGTTGAGCGAGAGAAACGGGGGAGAAAAAGGGAGAAGTTTTGGGCCATTTTCTTCACCAGTTCACTTGAAAAGTTTGTGGAAGAGTTCGTGACGACACCATCAACAAATCGAACGAAGTGGTTTTTCTTGGAACATCTCCGGGATGTGCAATGAGAATACAGATCTGTGGGAATTATTTTACACAAAAAAAAAAAAAAAGATAACTGAATATTCAGCCTGTTAGCTGGAGTGTAGGCCAAAATTAAACTTGCAGTCGAAAATCTTAAATTACAACGAATTTCTGCCACCCAAATTTATTTCACTTTTCTCACCTTTAAAATGTATCAAAGCCTAGATTTATTTATCAATGAATGGAAAGACTAATGAATACTAGTCTGTAAGAACATCAACAGAGCATAAAGATCACACGGCTCTAACACATTAATTCAAGTCTTGATTAATTAATTACTGAAACAATTGACGTTTGATTTTCTGCAACTCTGCCAGAGCTTCTTTAATGTTCATCCGCTCCCTTGAGGATTCTGCAGAGCACTTCAAAGCCAACACCAATATGGACGACACACATTGCGTGATCTTGTCGATGTGCTGACCATCAAGATTCTTCAGCAAGTTAGCATCCATCACCTGTTCTGGTGAATGTGGAATCAAACTTTCAACCCACCTCTTGAAGCTCAAATCCCCACCAAACATTTCATCACTTGGCCTTTTTCTTGTAAAAGTTTCCATCAACATCACCCCATAACTATAAATATCACATCTTATCGAAACTACCCCTTCCAGACCATACTCTGGAACAACATAAATTGAAATGCATCAAACAATTAAGTCACTGTATAAATTTACTTTACATGAAGTTTGATATATGAATAAAAATAAAATTCACCTGGAGCAATGTACCCGAGTGTGGCAAGGGTGTTGGTCAGCACAGTGCTCTCCCCGTTGCCAAGCAATTTTGCTATCCCAAAATCACTGACGTGGGCGATCATGTCCTCGTCTAACAATACATTACTAGGCTTCAGGTCACAATGAACAATGGGCGTTGGGTGTCCATGGTGAAGATATTCCAATGCAGATGCTACATCGATCATTATGTTCAATCTCTGCCCCACATCCAAAAAATTATTGTGAGAGTATAACCACTTCTCGAGGCTTGAGTTGGGCATATATTCAAGTACTAAAGCCTTGAATTCTTTGTTGGAGCAACTGCAGAGGACTTTGGTAAGATTTCTGTGGCGAATATTACGCAGTACTTCACATTCGACATCAAAGCTCTGGAAAGCAGCTTCTGATTGCTGGCTAAATACCTTCACAGCAATCAATTTTCCATCTACAAGAATTCCTTTATAAACTGAACCACAACTCCCAATTCCCAACAGATTGCTCTCATTGAAATGTTCTGTGGCCTGCAAGATTTCATAGTAGGAAATCCTTTGTGGTACTGCCGGCACAAATTCATCAATTCTTGTTGCAGAAAGTTTATTCTTCCTTTTGTTTCTGAGGAAGATAAAAGCCAAAGTGACAACAGTGAGAAGCACAACAACCCCAGCAATAATATACAGAGAAAACTCCACTTTCTTCCATTTTGATTTGTGTTTGGAAACAGGGCAAAGTTTGATGCCGTGGAAACCTGAAGTTCCACATAGTGCATCATTTCCCATAAAAGAGTCCACAGTGAAGTTTCTGAAAGGACCACCACTTGGAATCTCTCCACTTTAACGGTTGAAAGAGACATTGAAGTAATGAAGGTATTGAAGTGCCTCCATAGACTTTGGGATCGAACCAGAGAGATTATTGTGGGACAAGTCTAAGGTTACCAAACTGATCATGCTCCCCACTGAAACCGGAATAGAACCTTCCAGTCTATTATGTGCCAAAGACAAATTAACCACACTCTGTAAATTCCCCATGGAATTCGGGATGGACCCAAACAAGTCATTCCTTGATAGATTGATGTAGCTTGCTGCCGTTAAATCACCTAGCTCCGGAGGCAAAGTTCCGGTGAATGAATTAGAGGAGAGATCGAGGGTGAGCTAATCCTTGAGGTGCCACAAGGTGGGTGGTATGGTAGAAATGAGCATGTTGGAATGCAGAATAAGATGTCCTAAGGAGGAGACATTTCCTAAACATTGAGGAATGGGAGCAGAGAGTTGGTTTTGGCCTAAATGAATGGTGTACAATCTGTGTAATTGGCAGAGACCATCTGGAATAGGACCTTCCAGGTTGTTGCTGTGTAGATCCCTTGAAGGCTAACCAAATGCTTGAAAGTTGGTGGAATGAAGCCAGACAATTCATTACTGCTTAAATCAAGTGTGGTTAAGTTTCTTAAGGTGCGGATATCATGGGGAATGCCACCCTTAATTTTGCAATTGGGGGCAGAGAAGAGTTGGAGAGAGGAAGAGAGATTCCAATGGAAGGTGGAATGATACAATGTAGTGGATTATCACCGATTACTAAATCCTTTAGAAATGTACAGTTTGCTAAGGTATTAATGAAGGTGATGTTGGATTATTAGGATCGATAGTGTTGTTGGGAAAGTGACTATTTTATAAAAGGCTCAAGACAAGATTTACAATAGACACTCAAGACTCTCACTACTCACTTCTGTGAGTATCACAGACTCTTAGTTTAGACACTCTATTCTCAATCTTAGGACACTCTGCTATATTACACACACCACTAATCTATTTATAGTACTCATCTGATAATCTAAGCGGTGCCACTAATCCTTTAGTTATTACATTAATATGCCACCTAAGTGGACAGGTGTGGAAACCTTATCACATCCATCTCCATCTTTCTGCACTTTCTAGAATACTCTAGAAAATCCCAAGTCGGTGTTGATTTCCAACAGGTGAGATGAGAAGAAGATGATTCAATTCTTAGAATATTGTGTGAGAGGTTTATGAAATAAAGGAGAGTTAGGTTGGCGAGAAAGTGAGGTAGAAATCCAGTGAAAGAGTTAGAAGAGAGTTCGAGAAGCGTGAGACGGACACAGTAAGAGATAGAGTGGGGTATGGGTCCAGTAAGAGAGTTCTCTGCAATCGAAATCCAATAAAGAAGGGGAGAACCGATGCAGAGATTGGTCGGAAGTCTGCCGGAGAAATGATTGTCAGTGAGATGAAGAGATTCAAGAGAAGTGTTAAAATAGTTGATGCATTACTTAGTAACTAAGATAAAAGATTACTTAGTAACTAAGAATACTTAGTAATTAAGATAAAAGATTACTTAGTAACTAAGAATACTTAGTAACTAAGCATTAACCCCTATAAATAGGTCATTATATCATACATTGTAATGTGTGTGAGGAATATAATTAAACTCCCATCTACAAAATGGGATGCCTCACATCACCGCCCCACTTATCTATCCTATGTCTACTCCCATTATCATTCTATTCTTTTTTTATAAAAATCCAATATGGTATCAGAGCCCGGTTGGTTCATTAACTGGGTTCAAACTAAGCTTCCGCATATTACTACCCAAACCAAAGCCTCCAAAAATGTCCTCTCTATCCAATACCTATAAAAACCAATTCCAACCTTCACAGACAAAGGCTACAGCGTTGAGCCATCAAATGAAGACATACTTCATGTCTCAAGGTCATTTGGGAGACTGTTAATAAAGGATACGATGTCCCAACGGTCACAATATCTTTGTCTAATACAGACAAAGGAAACTAAACAAAAATATGTCTCAACAGACAAAACATCTTTGTCTAATATAGACAAAGAAAACTAAACAAAAAGAGGAGGAGGACAACTTGGCGATCTACATACAACAGGTGGCTGTGGCAGAATCACTATTTTCCAGGATCAGTGGAGCAAAGACATCCAAAGAAGCCTGAGATATACTAAAAGAGGAGTATGACAAGTGGGTGCAACAACAAGATGAAGAAACTGGGCAACAGAGACCTGGTGAAACATGAAGAAACTGGGCAACAGAGACCTGGTGGAAGATGAAGAAACTGGGCAATAGAGACCTCGTGAAACATGAAGAAACTGGGCAATAGAGACCTAGTGAAACATGAAGAAACTAGGCAACAGAGACCTAGTGGAAGATGAAGAAACTGGGCAACAGAGACCTGGTGAAAGATAAAGAAACTGGGCAACAGAGACCTGGTGAAAGACGAAGAAACTGGGCAACAGAGACCTGGTGAAAGATCAAGAAACTGGGCAACAGAGACCTGGTGAAAGTTGAAGAAAAAAAGCTCAAATAGCCAACAATACAAAAGCTCTACCAAGATCAAGGTTCGAGATACTATGAGAAAAGCTCGGATCATCCAAATGCGCATCAAGGGGGAGTGTTAAAATAGTTGATGCACATTTACTAGAAATTACTTAGTAACTAAGATAACAGATTACTTAGTAACTAAGATAAAAGATTACTTATTAACTAAGAATACTTAGTAATTAAGATAAAAGATTACTTAGTAACTAAGAATACTTAGTAACTAAGCATTAACCCCTATAAATAGGTTATTATATCATACATTGTAATGTGTGTGAGGAATATAATTAAACTCCCATCTACAAAATGGGATGCCTCACATCACCGCCCCACTTATCTATCCTATGTCTACTCCCATTATCATTCTATTCTTTTTTTATAAAAATCCAATAAGAAGAGATGTTAAACAGAGTTGGCGGAATTGAACCACTGAACCAATTGAAATTTAAATTTATAAACTCCAGTCGGTGAAGTTGCCCAATTTCGCCAGGCAAATCCCTGTCGTCAATAATATACAAACATTGAATAAATTAAACTATTTAAAATACATTGTATTTTTAAATTACACTATTTTTTTAGTATGCTCTGTAAGCCCGGTTCGGGTGCTTATAAAGTTCTTAGTATGCTATGTGGTTGCAGCATAGACTGACCTTCCACATCAGAAAAGACTTTATAAGAGGAAGAGGGTTATTCATTGGGTTAAGGGTGACATGGAAGAAGTGGGTAAAGCTAGTGGCACAAGGGGGTCAGAAGAACAGCCGAATGCGGTGACATCTCCTTTCTTGCGGTGAAATTCGTCAGACTGTGGCGACAGTGGCGTGGCGAGGAATTTAATTAATTAAGTTTGTTGAGATGGTGGAATTTGATTAATGGTAAAGTGAGGAAGAATGGAAGAAAATGGATGCTGTAAAAAAAAACTCCCATGAAATCTGCTGCTCCTTTCTCTTTTAAATCTCAAAACATTGGTAGGCTTCAATTTGGTGGGCCCCAATTAAAAGAAGTGGCTGATCTCAACTCTTAAATCTTCTTTAAAATTGAGATGTGGGCCTATTTAATTGATTCAAATGCATGCTTTCCTCTTGTTGTTGGCTGCTAATGATCAAACAAGTCCAATTCAATTAGTGGGCCATTTTATTTGTAGGGCATGGTGGAACATGAAACTTAGGTAGTCCACAGAGTGCTTCATTACCTTTGAAAGAGTCCATAGTAAAGTTTGCAAAAGGTCCAGCAGAGGGAATCTCTCCACTCAGTGAATTGAAAGATACATTACACAGGGCAAGCTGGTGAAGTTTCTCCAAGGACTTAGGGATCGAACCGGACAAGTTATTGTAAGAAAAATCTAGCGTTTCCAAATTGAGCATGCTCCCCATGGAGACTGGAATAGAACCTTCCGGTCTATTATGTGCCAAAGACAAATTAACCACACTCTGTAAATTCCCCATGGAATTCGGGATGGACCCAAACAAGTCATTCCTTGATAGATTGATGTAGCTTGCTGCCGTTAAATCACCTAGCTCCGGAGGCAAAGTTCCGGTGAATGAATTAGAGGAGAGATCGAGGGTGAGCTAATCCTTGAGGTGCCACAAGGTGGGTGGTATGGTAGAAATGAGCATGTTGGAATGCAGAATAAGATGTCCTAAGGAGGAGACATTTCCTAAACATTGAGGAATGGGAGCAGAGAGTTGGTTTTGGCCTAAATGAATGGTGTACAATCTGTGTAATTGGCAGAGACCATCAGGAATAGGACCTCCAGGTTGTTGCTGTGTAGATCCCTTGAAGGCTAACCAAATGCTTGAAAGTGGGTGGAATGAAGCCAGACAATTCATTACCGCTTAAATCAAGTGTGGTTAAGTTTCTTAAGGTGCGGATATCATGGGGAATGCCAACCTTAATTTTGCAATTGGGGGCAGAGAAGAGTTGGAGAGAGGAAGAGAGATTCCCAATGGAAGGTGGAATGATGCCATGTAGTGGATTATCACCGATTACTAACTTCTGTAGAAATGTACAGTTTGCTAAGGTATTAATGAAGGTGAGATGAGAAGAAGATGACTCAATTCTTAGAATATTGTGTGAGAGGTTTATGAAATAAAGGAGAGTTAGGTTGGCGAGAAAGTGAGGTAGAAATCCAGTGAAAGAGTTAGAAGAGAGTTCGAGAAGCGTGAGACGGACACAGTAAGAGATAGAGTGGGGTATGGGTCCAGTAAGAGAGTTCTCTGCAATCGAAATCCAATAAAGAAGGGGAGAACCGATGCAGAGATTGGTCGGAAGTCTGCCGGAGAAATGATTGTCAGTGAGATGAAGAGATTCAAGAGAAGTGTTAAAATAGTTGATGCATTACTTAGTAACTAAGATAAAAGATTACTTAGTAACTAAGAATACTTAGTAATTAAGATAAAAGATTACTTAGTAACTAAGAATACTTAGTAACTAAGCATTAACCCCTATAAATAGGTCATTATATCATACATTGTAATGTGTGTGAGGAATATAATTAAACTCCCATCTACAAAATGGGATGCCTCACATCACCGCCCCACTTATCTATCCTATGTCTACTCCCATTATCATTCTATTCTTTTTTTATAAAAATCCAATATGGTATCAGAGCCCGGTTGGTTCATTAACTGGGTTCAAACTAAGCTTCCGCATATTACTACCCAAACCAAAGCCTCCAAAAATGTCCTCTCTATCCAATACCTATAAAAACCAATTCCAACCTTCACAGACAAAGGCTACAGCGTTGAGCCATCAAATGAAGACATACTTCATGTCTCAAGGTCATTTGGGAGACTGTTAATAAAGGATACGATGTCCCAACGGTCACAATATCTTTGTCTAATACAGACAAAGGAAACTAAACAAAAATATGTCTCAACAGACAAAACATCTTTGTCTAATATAGACAAAGAAAACTAAACAAAAAGAGGAGGAGGACAACTTGGCGATCTACATACAACAGGTGGCTGTGGCAGAATCACTATTTTCCAGGATCAGTGTATTTTTAACTGTGCAATCATTTAAGTTAACCCACTGAGTGTATTTTAGACGCTCACCCCTTATCAATTTTCAGAAGAAGGTTTAGAAGATGGAAAGGCCCCTGCAAGTTACCAAGCCCTTAGAAGACTTTATATGACTTATATTTTATTATTCTGCTAGAACTTTACTTCAGATACATCATCTGAACGAACTTATTTTGGATATTTTACTCTACTCGGTGAGTAGACGCTTTTATGTAATAATCTTTATGCAACTCTTACGTTATTATTCTATCGCTTTGGGGATTTTTATGTTATTTCCGCTGCGTATTCTCGACTCCCTCTATTATTATATTGGGATATGTATATCTAGTAGCGTCCCAACCCCATAGCGTAACCCGGGGCGTTACATAAATCAAGTGTGGTTAAGTTTCTTAAGGTGCGGATATCATGGGGAATGCCAACCTTAATTTTGCAATTGGGGGCAGAGAAGAGTTGGAGAGAGGAAGAGAGATTCCCAATGGAAGGTGGAATGATGCCATGTAGTGGATTATCACCGATTACTAAATTCTGTAGAAATGTACAGTTTGCTAAGGTATTAATGAAGGTGAGATGAGAAGAAGATGATTCAATTCTTAGAATATTGTGTGAGAGGTTTATGAAATAAAGGAGAGTTAGGTTGGCGAGAAAGTGAGGTAGAAATCCAGTGAAAGAGTTAGAAGAGAGTTCGAGAAGCGTGAGACGGACACAGTAAGAGATAGAGTGGGGTATGGGTCCAGTAAGAGAGTTCTCTGCAATCGAAATCCAATAAAGAAGGGGAGAACCGATGCAGAGATTGGTCGGAAGTCTGCCGGAGAAATGATTGTCAGTGAGATGAAGAGATTCAAGAGAAGAGATGTTAAACAGAGTTGGCGGAATTGAACCACTGAACCAATTGAAATTTAAATTTATAAACTCCAGTCGGTGAAGTTGCCCAATTTCGCCCGGCAAATCCCCTGTCGTCAATAATATACAAACATTGAATAAATTAAACTATTTAAAACACATTGTATTTTTAAATTACACTATTTTTTTTATTTTTTTTAGATGCAGAGAATTAGGGTTAAAGGGATTTTTTTTTAACATGAAAATGACATTAATACCTATATATATAACATTGTATTTTTAAATTTCACTATTTTATTTATTTTTTATTTTTATTTTTAAATTTCAACACCAAGGGATTAGATTTTCTTTTTAACGTGGAAAAAATTAGACCCTCTAATCCCAATTTTCTACATTAGAAAAAAATTTTAAAAAAATAAAATTTAAAAATACAATGTTAAATTCATAGGTATTAATGTCATTTTCTTCCCTCTTTATTTAAAAAATATATTTTTGTCAATGTTCAAATAAAAAACAAGTCATAGGGGGCAATTAGTAATTTTTCAAATTACAGAGTTTATTTGGTAGTTTTGATAAATTTCGAGGGAAGTTGAATTGATAGCAAATTGTGCAATTTAAAAAAAAATTAAAAGAAATTAGTTTTTTTTCTCTGTGTGTGGGGGGATCATTATAATTTTTTTTTTTTTAAGTTAAACTTTAAAGTGAGACGAAATAAATAACAAAATGTTAACTATGCGCGAGATAAATGGGAGTACTATTTTGACATTTTTTTTTTTGGGTAAATTAGTTCTGTTGGCTAATAAATATAACACTCCCCCACCCAAAGGATTTTTTTTTTTTTAACATAGATAAAGAAAGGATTTATTAATACCCAATACAAAACATATATTAATATTACTAGTAGATACAATAAGGTGAAAATATTACAAATAGATACAATATATTAGTTTAAAATACCTAGTATACCCCTATATAAAATAAAATATAATTTTAAATCATATACGCATAAGTATTCCATTCCGTTAAATCAGTAATCACCCCTTCAACCCCTCACTGCCTACCATCATCATCTTCTTCCCTGACCACCATTATTATCTTCATACCGAATCACGTCTTCTGCCAAATTTCTTGGTATGCAATTTCCGAGCATGTAGAATGGGTATGCAGATTGGGTATTTGAGTATTCAGATTGTGTATGCAAATTGAGTAGGTGTACGCACATAGAGCATAATAGGTATGCAAATTGGGGGTATTTAGATTGTGTATGCAAATATGCATATTAGGTATTCAGATTGAATTCAATGAGTATGCATGCACATATTAGGAAAATAAATATGCTAGAAATGGATATGAAGAATAGGTACCTAAAATGGGTATTCAAATTGGGTATGCAGAATGGGTATTCAGATTGGTACTCTTTTTCCATGAGCGAATTTGTTTTATTGGATTGACTAATCCCAACTCATTTCCTATTTTTATGGAGATATTAATAGTTAGTTAATTTTTTAATACCATTAAACTTATAATAGGGTTAAAAGGGGTATTTGATGGGTTTATTTTGTAGTGAATAATATTTTAATTTGAATATTGTACCTATTAGTAATATAGATAGTTAAATTGTACCTATAAGTAATGGACCAAAAAAATATTACTTTTTCCATCTCATTTTTGCTATCTTTTTACGTGAGTAATTGATTATCGTTAAAATTTAGTAAATTTTAGGATCTGTGTTTTGCATGTTTTTGTATTAGTTTTATTATTTTATTCTTTATATTTTGTTGTTTTTACTCATATCACCACAACCATTTAATCATTAATTTGACATAAAGTTAAAATATACTTCATAATTTAAAGAAACATTCAATGGTTTCAAACTTTATATAAACACAAAACAAACATAGCATTTGTGATTTGAAGGTAATTTGGTATTTTTGAAATTTTGTATAGAAAAAAAGAATAATAATTTTAAAATTAAAGTGTCTAGTGGGATAATAGTTCGTTGTCATTCTTTTTGTGGTAGTATGAAGTTAAAGTTGAGACAAAATAAAACATACTCCCTCCGTCCCGTTTCAATGTTTACGTTTGTTTTTTACACGTTGATTGAAAAGTATTATATTTTAATAGATAATGGGTGGAAAAATATAATATTTGATGTGAAGTAGATAGGTGTATCAGTGTTGGATGATATATTAATTTTTTTAGGTTGGTCCCATATTCCTAAAAAGGAAAACGTAAGCATTGAAATGAGACGCGCAAAACAGAAACGTAAACATTGAAACGGGACGGAGGGAGTATGAAGTTAAGATTGAGATAAAATGAGTATTATATTTAATGTGTATTAATAGATCTAAACCTTTATAGGGATTACATATTTACCTCTACTTTCAAACATAGAAGAATGGTATGAGTTGTAATTTCATTAAACTTTTTAGTGTATAATTGTTATGTGGGTCGTCCTTTTTAAAAAGAAAATATGTATATTTGTAGCGGATTCCTTAAATGACAAAATTAGTAATGAAAATAGTATGATATATGTTATGTGCATTACTTATAATTAATCATTTTAAAATTAATATTTTCTTACACAAGTATCACTCACAGTTCTGTATTATTAATTCAATATAAAATTAAAATTTTTAATACTTAAAACAAACATTAAACAATACAATTAGATTAATTTAGAACTCACAAAACCTCAAAACAAAGAAGTATATCATACAAGTTGCATAACTTATAATCTCTTAATTTACTTTAAAAAACATCCCTTAAAACATTTAATTACTCATTTATCTTCTTTTTTTTTAATTACTCAAAGATACTATTGTAGTCTTTTTAATTAATAAATAAAATGTAAAATATTTTAGTATGTCATGTGAGCGACAGTTTTGAATTTCAAATGCTATTCTAACTTATTGAAGTGATTTTTTTTTTCTATTGTGAGATAGATTGAAATAGAAAGCGCGTTAAAAAAAAAAAGTAATTCTACATTGTGAAACCCAGCCAAAGTCTCATATTATTTTTTATCGTACCTGCAAAATTGTTTTCTTGGAGTTTCAGGTATATTAGCATTGTAAGATTTGCGATATCTCTTGGAAGATCCCCACTAAGATTATTGCGCCACAGATATAAGATTTTCAAGGAAGACATGTTTTTGAAAATAGTGAGAGGTAACGTTCCACTAATCTGATTCTCTTCAATACTAATTTCAACCAGGTTTTTCAGGTTGTCAATCTCCTGCGGTATATCACCTGTATATATAAGGACTTAGTAACAAGTAAAATATATATAAACATCAGCACTTGTGTAAATCGGGTTCACAGTGTAAACTCTGTAGTTTTCCCTTCCAATCCTATATATCCTATGTATTGTTAGGGTGTTTAAATCAAGGGGGACCACAGGTTTTACAAGGTTTATAATGTAAACCTGGTTTACAAGAGTTTAACTCAAATATAAACGGTTGTTATCAACGGTTCCTTGATGGCGGCTGAAACGGATGACATGGATGAGAAACGCGGGATAAAATAGAACTGAAGAATTGAATTCAAGTTTTTGAATTCGAATTAATCCTGCAGTTTGGAAGAGAGGTTGAAGCCTATCCAAAGATGATTAGTTATTGTTGTTCTCCATATCCGTACATGAGAAGTCCATATAATCTCATTGATGGATATCGTATTCTGTGGGGAATTAGACACAATTTTCCAGAAACTTATAGAGTTTTATCTTTTAGAGAGATTAGTTTTTACGGAGTATTTGTACTCTTTTCTGCCACTCGTTGGTAGGTTTTATTCTCTCATTTTTGATCGTTTCAATTTGATCGATCTTGTATTTTAGGCTTCGCTTTCCAAAGTGTTGTCTTATAACCTTTTCATAATCCCTTCAATGGAGATTGTTTTGCCATGCGGCTCTGCAGGATTAAACTCCTGTAGAAAGTTTTGAAATTCCTGTGTCAAATTCTCTCTATATGTCTTCCGCTGTTTTATCTGTATGTTCTGTTAGTATTATACGTTTTGTTATCGTGAATGTTTAACATTTTTCTTAACAGTAAACTCTATCTGTCTTTTTCGTAAAAACTTAGGACAACCCACCACTTTCAATTGGCATCAGAGCCAATACTAGACGTCACTTAGTATCGGTCCTTTTTGTCCTTAGTTTTTTTTTAAATGGATTTGTTTGTTACTCCTTCCTATCGTCCTCCAATTCTTGATGGCACAAACTACTCGATTTGGAAAGTTAAAATGCGTGCCCATATTAAGTCTATTGATGAATGGGCTTGGAGAAGTATTCTCACTGGGTGGACCCCTCCTAGAATTCAGGATGGTGACAATGATCCGATTCTTAAACAGGAGATTGATTGGACTGTTGATGAAATAAATCTTTCAAATTACAATTCAAAGGCTTTCAATGCAATCTTCATTGCAGTTGATATGGTAATGTTCAAATTGATTTCAAACTGTGTTGTTGCCAAGGATGCCTGGACAATTCTGCAAGAACATTGTGAAGGATCACAAAGCGTTCGTAGAACAAAATTGAGATTTCTCGGTACTCAATTTGAAAATCTACGGATGTTTGAAGATGAGACCATTTCTTCCCATGATGAAAAACTGTATGACATTGCAAATGAAGCACAATCACTTGGAGATCCCATCAGCAATGAAAGGTTAGTAAATAAAACTCTTCGATCTCTTCCTGAGAGGTTCAACATAAAGATCTCTGCCATTGAAGAAGCAAAAGACACAGATACCTTGAGTCTGAGTGAACTCATGAGCATTCTTAAAACTTTTGAGATGAACATGGCTCAGCAAAACGCTTCCTTCAAAGGTAAGAGTATTGCTTTGAAAGGTGAAACCTCGTATTCATTGTCACATAAAATTGATGGTGAAAAGGAAAGAGATGACAATGAAGACTAGAGTATTGCCCTACTTGCTAAAAATTTCAATTCTTATCTTAAGAAGATGAATAACTAGATAAATGAAATAAGGCAAATGATTAATATAAATAATGGTCCACAAGTCCGGTCTGATCTACAAAAGTCTAGTAAAAAGGGTGAGAATGGAGATTCTCAATATGATCCTGATTACATTGACTTGGTGCAATGCAGAGCCTGTAGTGGTTTTGGGCATTATGCTAATGAATGTCTGACGGCCTTGAGAAAGAAGAAAAAGAAGTTGAACATGAATGTTACATTGTCTGATGATGAAAGTGGTTCTGATGTATCTGATGTAAATGATGATCAATTTGCTTCACGTCCATCTGATAGATTTTCCATCTATTTTGGGCTGCAAGAGAAATGCTTAATCTGATGGTTTCTAGTCGGGCGACAGGAGCGAATACCTCGTCATAGTCAATTCCGGCTCTTTGACTATATCCTTTGGCGATAAGCCTTGCTTTATATCTCTCTACTTCACCCTTGGAGTTCTTCTTTGCTTTATACACCCACTTGACTCCAATGGCCTTATGATCTTCAGGCAACGTTGCAAGCTCCCATGTATCATTCTTCACAATGGCTTTAATTTCCTCGTCCATTGCATCTCTACATCTCTTGCTTTGTGTAGCCTCCTCAAAAGTTAATGGCTCGCAATCAGCAAATAAACAAAGTAAGGTAAGATCATCTAACCTTTCAGTGTATTCATAGATCTCATCCAAGCTCCTCACTCTTGATGTGCTTCTTTCATTTAAGAAAGATGGTGGCGAGTCTCCAACTTCTCTTGCTGGTAAGGCATGTGGAGTCACTGTCTCTTCACCTTCACCTGCTTGCTCGATTTCCTCTTCATCTTCAAATTGTGGAGTTACAAAGTTGTGATCATTGATGTCGGAACCGAAATCCCAAGCATCTTTCTCGTCGAACTCCACATCTCGACTTATCACACTTTTCTTTGTGAGGGGATTATATAACTTGTAACCTTTAGAGTTAGAGTCATAACCGATGAATATGTATGGCTCACTTTTATCGTCGAGCTTTCTTCTTGTCTCGTCTGCCACGTGAGCATATGCTTTACTCCCGAATACTCTTAGATGAGCGATTTCGGGCTTTCTCCCATTCCATGCTTCTTGTGGAGTCTTTCCCCATACACTCCGAGTTGGAGATCGATTGGATAGGTACACCGCCACGCCAATGCTTCTGCCCAAAATTCTTTTGGAAGATTCTTTGTCTTCAACATGCTGCGCACCATCTCCA
Source organism: Pogostemon cablin (assembly GCA_023678885.1). Taxonomy (NCBI): domain Eukaryota; kingdom Viridiplantae; phylum Streptophyta; class Magnoliopsida; order Lamiales; family Lamiaceae; genus Pogostemon; species Pogostemon cablin. The sequence goes on from CM042973.1 coordinate 2,972,274, forward strand.
CTATGGTTCTATTCTTCCTCTCCGCCAGACCATTTTGTTGAGGAGATCTTGGAACAGTGAGAAGCCTCCGGATCCCGTTTGCTTTGCAATACGCCATGAACTCCTTGGATGTGAATTCACCACCTCGATCGGTTCTCATGGATTTGATTTCTAGCCTGCTCTCCTTTTCAACGACAACTTTAAATTTCTTGAAGGCTTCAAATACCTCTGATTTCTGCTTCAAGAAATACACCCACGTTTTTCTAGAAAAATCATCAATGGAGAGCAAGAAATAATTATTGTTACCAAGAGAGCTTGGTTTGATTGGCCCATGATCGGTGTAAAATTCACTTAGAATTTGGGCATAAATTGCATGAATTTATGTGGATTTATTTGGATTTAATTCAATAATTAAGCATGATTTTAATGAAAATATTATTAATTGCTTAATTAGTTTGAGAGAGGTATTCTTATGTATTTTTGCAGAAAAGGGGTGTTTTGAGCTTGAAAGAGTGATGGAAGAAACGGGAATTAAATTGGGACGAAGACGAAAAAAAGGAGAAAATTTGGCAAAGACAACACAGAAAAGACAACACTTTTCAGAAAAGTGTTGTCTATTCAGAAGTGCAAAAATTGTCCAGAGAGCTGAAAAATTGCAAGAAAACACGGGCAGATGCATAAAAACACGCCCGTGTTTTTATGCACTTTTGAAAGAAAAATATGCGGAGGCTGGATTCGAACCCGAGACCTCATGCATGTACAAGGGCGCCTCTAACCACTTTGCCAAGCCATCACATGTGATTAATACTCGCCCAATTTATTCTTATACTAAATTCCTGGAACCGAAAATTCTATAAAATTCACTCTTGTCCCACATCGAAAATCATCACAAAATCCACTCACCCTACACCTATAAATACCCTCATTTGGACCAACTCTTAGAACCAATTCCTTCATCCATTTAAATTCAATAAAATTGAATCTTTTCAAGATTCAATAGTTAAGAAAGGGCTTTTTAGCAAGATCTCCATAGTTGAGATCCCTCCCCCTTTCGGGGTGAGGGATCCGTAGTTTTAATGTTTTTCTAGTTTAGGATTTTATTTGCTTTCCAAGAAGGTGGAGACACCAAGGAGAAGATGATCTTCATGGATGTAAAAACTTCATTAAGGTGTAATCTAATCCTATTTATTATCTTTATTTTCTATGTTTTGGTGGTTGATTGAAGGCATGATTATTGATTAATTTATGAAAATGTCTTGATTGAATTTCCGGCTTTGATTAGGTTTTATTTATGAAATTCACATGTCTTGTAATAATATGGGATTTATGTCTTTGGTATTAGTGTACAGTGATTAGGTTGTGTATGGTGTATCGACATGTCTTGTCGTTGCTTTACCCTTAGTTGCTTTGCATGATTATCATATGTGAGTTTCTTCCATTTATTACACATGGGTTTAATATAAGGGGAGCCTGGCCGGGAGTCCTTATATTTAGAACAACATAAATGAACACTAGTGAGATCACTTGTGCCCGAGGATTAAACTAGTGAAGGGAACCCCATCCATACGAGCATAGTACCTTGAAGGGAATTGTAAGTAGGATCGATCCTAGGAGCTTCTTAGGGGTTATGAAAATAATCTACATCCTATTCACCATGGCCCTTGGGGATAGGTGGAAATAGTGATCGCCCTTACCATGATTTGCTTAAAAATGGAAAACAATTAAAGATGTTGGATGATTGATTATATGAGTGTATCATGAAAACTACCATGGCATTGAAAATCCAAAAATATTGTAATTAGATTTACTTTTTCATGCATTTTATTTTCTTTTATTTTTATAATCCTCCTCTCCGATCGTCCCTAACTAATCACGATACCATAACTTGAAGGCCATGAATCCTAAATTCCCTTGGGTTCGATATTTTTTGTTGCTTGGTCGCCCGAACTATAACGACCAATCAAATGGCGCCGTTGCCGGGGAATTTAGTTGTATTTGTGACTTTGGGTTTGTTGAGTGGTTAGGATAGGGACATTTTTTTTCTTTGATTTGTTTTTCGTTTTATGGTTGTGTTTGTAGGGACTAAAGCGTGGAGCCATGGTATTGGCCTTGAAGAGCAAAGGAGTGGTGCAAATTGAGGTAACGAACATCTTTCCAACTTAAATTCGACTTTGTCTAATTTAAGTTTGGGGGGCATGTCATTTGTTACTTGACTTTTCTACGGTTTGAATTATAAATTGTATCCATGAACTCCTACTTGAGCATATTGCACCGGCGCACGTTTAAGTCCTTACTCTTTTCTTTGGCACATATTTTCTCTTTTTTTTTTTCTTTTTCGTGCTTTTCTTGCTTTTTCTTGCTTTCAATAAGGAGAAATCTTTCTTGGCTCTCTTGTGCTTAATTGTGAGAAATTTTAAGATTATGATTTTTGATTGAAACTTGTGACTAGATGGATTTTTACTTGTGTACTTGTTGAGCTATGGTTTATGCTTGTTTTGTGTTGTCTTTCACTACTATAAACCCGTGAGCTTTTGAGCCTTAAAATCATAAAATCAAATGGTTTTTCCTTTCTTGTGTGTGCATCGTTCTTTTGTGTGCATTCTAGAACTTGCCTTTGTGTCTTCTTGAAACTACACGTGTGTGAAGATTGTTGGAAATGATTTAAGGCCATCTTTATTTTGACAAGTCACTTAGCCAAATTTATCCTACCAAATGAAATCATTTCGTAGTTTGCCCCTTTGAGCTTATTATCCTTATTTCTTTGGCAACCTACAAATTTAGCCATTTTATCCATATTTTATATTCTAATCACCTTTGTCGATTAGTAGAGGATTAATGGGGATGAAATGGTTGAATTGAGCTTACAAGAGAGTTTGGAAAGAGAGTGGTGAAAGTGCAAGAAAAGAGGGAGAAAAGATGAAGTAAAAAAAAATGGAGGTTGAAAAAAAAATTGAGTAAAGCTTGTATAAAAGAAGTATAAAGGAGCTCTACTAGAAAAATGGAAAGAGAGCCTTTGTGGAAAAGAGAGAGAAAAAAAAACTCAATAGTGGAAAAAGAGAAGAAAAAGGTTCTTTTATTTGTTGGATGGATAAAATTCTCTTTGTGATTAAGGTGGAAAAAGAAAAAAAAAAGTGTGGATGAGAGTTGAGGCTACCAACCAACTTGAATTCTTCACTAATTTGAGAAAAGAGAGAGTGAGAGTTGATATTGGCCGTCAACTTAAATTCTCTACTAATCTTGAGCTTACTTTTCCTAAATATTTTTCCTACCCAATACCAAAGAGCCTACATTACAACCCCATATAAAGACCTTATTGATTCAATAATCAACACACATACAAGTGGTGGAGAGCGTAGACTTTTGGCAAGCATATGGTAATGTCATGCATTTGAATCGATTTTTGAGAGTATACACTTCTCCCATTCACCTCTTGAGTGTGAGAGTGAAAGCAAAATCTAGAGAGGAATAGTGGAAGTCTCACTTGCTTGCATATTTCCTAAGCTTAACTTGTATGCATTTAAATTGATGTCTTGTCACTTGTTTTGATTGAATTGAAATAGTTTTGAATTGACTCAATCTTTATTGATATCTTGATTTAATTCTAGGTGAATTCCCCTCCTCGTTCTTTCTTTTCTTTCTTTGCTCGGGGACGAGCAACACTTTAAGTTTGGGGGTTTGATCGGTGTAAAATTCACTTAGAATTTGGGCATAAATTGCATGAATTTATGTGGATTTATTTGGATTTAATTCAATAATTAAGCATGATTTTAATGAAAATATTATTAATTGCTTAATTAGTTTGAGAGAGGTATTCTTATGTATTTTTGCAGAAAAGGGGTGTTTTGAGCTTGAAAGAGTGATGGAAGAAACGGGAATTAAATTGGGACGAAGACGAAAAAAAGGAGAAAATTTGGCAAAGACAACACAGAAAAGACAACACTTTTCAGAAAAGTGTTGTCTATTCAGAAGTGCAAAAATTGTCCAGAGAGCTGAAAAATTGCAAGAAAACACGGGCAGATGCATAAAAACACGCCCGTGTTTTTATGCACTTTTGAAAGAAAAATATGCGGAGGCTGGATTCGAACCCGAGACCTCATGCATGTACAAGGGCGCCTCTAACCACTTTGCCAAGCCATCACATGTGATTAATACTCGCCCAATTTATTCTTATACTAAATTCCTGGAACCGAAAATTCTATAAAATTCACTCTTGTCCCACATCGAAAATCATCACAAAATCCACTCACCCTACACCTATAAATACCCTCATTTGGACCAACTCTTAGAACCAATTCCTTCATCCATTTAAATTCAATAAAATTGAATCTTTTCAAGATTCAATAGTTAAGAAAGGGCTTTTTAGCAAGATCTCCATAGTTGAGATCCCTCCCCCTTTCGGGGTGAGGGATCCGTAGTTTTAATGTTTTTCTAGTTTAGGATTTTATTTGCTTTCCAAGAAGGTGGAGACACCAAGGAGAAGATGATCTTCATGGATGTAAAAACTTCATTAAGGTGTAATCTAATCCTATTTATTATCTTTATTTTCTATGTTTTGGTGGTTGATTGAAGGCATGATTATTGATTAATTTATGAAAATGTCTTGATTGAATTTCCGGCTTTGATTAGGTTTTATTTATGAAATTCACATGTCTTGTAATAATATGGGATTTATGTCTTTGGTATTAGTGTACAGTGATTAGGTTGTGTATGGTGTATCGACATGTCTTGTCGTTGCTTTACCCTTAGTTGCTTTGCATGATTATCATATGTGAGTTTCTTCCATTTATTACACATGGGTTTAATATAAGGGGAGCCTGGCCGGGAGTCCTTATATTTAGAACAACATAAATGAACACTAGTGAGATCACTTGTGCCCGAGGATTAAACTAGTGAAGGGAACCCCATCCATACGAGCATAGTACCTTGAAGGGAATTGTAAGTAGGATCGATCCTAGGAGCTTTTTAGGGGTTATGAAAATAATCTACATCCTATTCACCATGGCCCTTGGGGATAGGTGGAAATAGTGATCGCCCTTACCATGATTTGCTTAAAAATGGAAAACAATTAAAGATGTTGGATGATTGATTATATGAGTGTATCATGAAAACTACCATGGCATTGAAAATCCAAAAATATTGTAATTAGATTTACTTTTTCATGCATTTTATTTTCTTTTATTTTTATAATCCTCCTCTCCGATCGTCCCTAACTAATCACGATACCATAACTTGAAGGCCATGAATCCTAAATTCCCTTGGGTTCGATATTTTTTGTTGCTTGGTCGCCCGAACTATAACGACCAATCAGCCCACACACATCGGCATGGATCAACTCCAACGACTTCTTTGCTCGCGAGGTTGACTCCTTTGGGAATGGCCTTCTAGCTTGCTTTCCGAGTATACATCCTTCGCATAGTTGGTCGGGATGCTTGATGGATGGTAATCCTCTTACCATTTCCTTCCTTGATAACAACTTTAATCCTCCAAAATTTAAGTGCCCAAACCGTAGATGCCATAATCAAGACTTATCCTTAAAGAAAGCTTTAAGGAATTTTGCCACATCATTTCGAATATTTAGTAGAAACATTCTATTCTTTGACATTGGCACCCTTGCTATCAAATTATTTTCCTTATCTCTTATTGAAAGGTTATAATCCTTCAAGTGAATGTCATAACCTTTCTCTAAGAGTTGTCCCAAACTCAAAATATTATTTTTCATGTTGGGCACATAATAAACATTCGAGATAAAATCATGACCTCCATTTTTTAAGCGAATCAAAATTTTTTCTTTTCCTTTCACCGGAATTTTAGATTTATCACCAAAGGAGACATTGCCACTTACCGATTCATCCAGCTCCACGAACATGCTCCTTTTGCCACACATGTGGTTGCTCGCTCCCGTATCAAGGTACCAAGTATCATCTTGCCTTTTATTTTCTCCTTTGTATGCCAAGAGCACACTTGCATTTTCTTCGTTCTTGCTTTCCACGAAGTTGGCCTTCTCTTGAACCTTTTGTTTTGCTTTCCAACAATCGGAAGCATAATGCCCAAATCTATCACAATTGTAGCATTTTATAGAAGAATTATCGTACCTCAATTTTTGGTTGCTCCTTCCTTGACCAAATGCTTTTCTCTCTCCATGATTTCCATAGCTTCCTCGTCCACGTCCACGACCTCGACCTTGTCCTTGTCTTTGGCCACCACTTTGACCGCTACTTGGGCCTTCATCCTTTTCTTTTGCACTCACTTGCAATTTTAACAATTGCTCCATCTTATCTTGCTTTCGTTTTTGTTTCTCTTCATAAGCTTGTAACGACCCCATTAAGAGATCAATTGTCATCTCCTCCAAATTTTTAGTCTCCTCAATAGTCACCACAATATGCTCAAATTTGGAAGTCAACGAACGTAATATTTTCTCCATTATTCTAACATCCTCCAATTTTTCACAATTTCTTTTCATTTGATTAGAGACCGCCAAAACTCTTGTAAAATAATCCAAAATAGATTCGGACTCCTTCATATGTAGAGACTCAAATTCACCTCTTAAAGTTTGAAGGCGTACCTTTTTAACTTGATCGGCTCCTTTGCATGATACTTGGAGCTTGTCCCATGCTTCCTTGGCGGTTGTCGCACTCGAGATTTTCTCGAAATCATCATCTCCCAAAGCTTGGTAGATGAGGAAGAGAGCCTTCTTGTCCCTCTTTCTTGAATCTCTCAACTTATCCTTTAGTTGTTGAGATAGTGTCGCCTTATCTTCCGGTTGCTCGTACCCTTCTCTACAATCTCTCAAACATCATGAGCGCCTAGGAGTGCCTTCATCTTGATACTCCAATTATCAAAGTTGCTCTTGTTGAGCAACGGGACTTGGAAGGATTGAAGGTTGTTAGCCATCTCTCACAAGAGGATCTTATGGCTCGGATACCACTTTGTAGGAGTTAAAAGGTTGGAGGGATATGTATAGGTTTGTGGACGGGTGTAGGAATTGGTGAGTTGGATGAATAAAAGGTGATAGAAGGAGTTTTGAAAGAAAGAACAAGGTTTGAAATAAAACACCAAGCTTCCGCATATTACTACCCAAACCACTACTAAGCCTCCAAAAATATCCTCTCTTACCAATATCCACTAAATCCCAATCCAAACCTTCTCAAACGAAGGCTACAACTATTAGGCCATTCAAATGAAGACATACTTCATGTCTCAAGGCCTTTGGGAGATCGTGGGGTACACTATCCCCACAGATACAACATCTTTGTCTAATACAGACAAAGAAAACTAAACAAAAACATGTCCCAACGGACACAACATCTTTGTCTAATACAGACAAAGAAAACTAGACAAAAGGAGGGGAAGGACAACGTGGCGCTCTACATGCAGGTTGTTGTGGCGGAGTCACTATTTCTAAAGTTTGGAGCTAAGACATCCAAAGAAGCTTGGATATACTAAAGGGGGAGTATCGAGAGAAAGTGCAAGTGGGTGCAACAACTACATGATGGGATAACAACAAGAGATCCTACAGAGATCTACTACGACAACAAGTCGGCAATATCAATTGCGCTATCAAAATCAAGGTTTGAGATACTACATGAAAAGCTCGAGATCATCCGAATAAGCATCAAGGGGGAGTGATAAAATTAATGATGCTTATTCTAGTAAAATAAATATTCTAGGAAACTCTAGTATTGGTAGATGATATAAAATTAGCATAAAGTAGAATTATCTAGAGAAGATCAAATCTCCAAAATATTGTGGAATAATATAGAAGAATTTAGAACATAAGCAATCTAGATTAGTGAAGAGTGATCAATTGAAGGATCTAGAACCATCATCTTTTACCTATAAATACAAGGCATTGTAACACAATCAAGTAGTAGAAAGAATAATACATTAGTTCTTTCTCTCCACCCACTAAGTCTATCAATCATCCTCCCTTCTCCATATTTCTTACCCTACTAATTCACTCACCACTCACGCCACACACCAAATGCCACATCAAACTATTTCTAATTTTCAACAGGATTAACCTGGAAAGTAGTTGTTTACGGATATGGATGTGGTGTGGTAATAGGAATCAGTATGGGGTATTTTGTTCTTCAATATAGATGGCCTAAATGGTTAGTGGATTCCATTTCTGACATTGAGTACAACATTAAGAAAAGGGGTAAAAGAAATGTAGTAAGAAGGAGAAGAAGTTGATTCACGTTAAACAAAGTATAGATCATTGATGATCTATATTTCATATTGCAAAGTATATCTTAGACAAGGTTTAACGGGAAGTTTATGTAGGACCATTTTATTCCCTCACAAAAATTTTCACTTTTTCTAATTCATCTTTTCCACAAAAATTTTCACATTCTTATGAAGGTAAAAAGGTCAATATAATTAATCTTCCTCGCACACATTCATATACAAAATAATCACCTAACATGTTTATTTATTACAAAAAATAAAAAAAATCATAATACCCTAAAAGTTAGGGGTATTATGATTAAGATTAGCTTAGAGGTGCTAACAATAACATTTCTGAGTGCAGAGAAGATTGGAGGGCTTAATCATACTTTGATAGTATACAAGAAGACAATACTTAGTGCCGCGCTTTCATGGTGGAGATGTAATACATTTTCAATGAATAAACTCAAATCTTGAAAAGAAATATAATTGGCCCATATTCAAAAACCTGGGCCCTCATCCAAAACCACTATTCCCAACAATTAGGCCCAACATGAACACGTTCTCCAAGGTGTAAGTCCAAAACTTGTATTAATCAGCTTCACCTATGCGCCATAATATACTGATTATTCATTAGTACATGAAAAAATATTCTTTAAGAGATCGTATTTTTATTGTCTATAAAGGCATAAGAAACTTGATAACCACAAACTAAACAATCAATAATATGTTTGGTCATTGGCTTATTGTCGTCGTTTTGTATGCAAAGTATCAAGATTGATGTAGAACATTTGCCTGTTCCTCCAATGAGCACATGATGGGAACTCCTTTATTTATTAAATTAATCATCTGAGCTATTAGCACTACAACATTATCAGCAATTGCAGCCATGCATAAAATTGTTTGTTGTTTCTTTATTCCATATGCAATCTTTCTATTCATAGTCCTCCAAATGCCTTGTGCAGCCCAAACAAACCTCACCACGGATGCATATGCTCTTCTTTCTGTGAAAGCTCATCTTGCTTTACACCCACATCACATACTTGAAAAAAATTGGAGGAATTCAAGCTCTGTTTGCAGTTGGATTGGTGTCACCTGCGGGTTGCACCACCATAGAGTCACGGCTTTGGATGTTTCAAACATGGATCTGTGGGGTACTATTCCACCACAACTGGGAAACCTCTCGTTTCTTGTTTCGCTCGAATTGGGGTACAACCATTTCAGTGGTACTTTACCTCAGGAGTTGTCTCTTCTCCACCGTTTGAAGTTCATTTCTGTAGAAGATAACAAGTTGGAGGGAGATATCCCATCATGGTTGGGCCTTTTACCTAAACTAGAGCATCTGTACCTAGGAAATAACAGCTTCACCGGTTTCATACCATCACCCATATTTAACTCATCCACCCTTAGAGTTATATATCTGGAATTTAATGAATTGAGTGGCAATCTTTCATCGGACATGTGCCGCAACCTTCCATTTCTTGAAGAGCTTGCTCTATACTACAATAAGTTGAGCGGCGAAATTCCATCAAATCTTTCGCAATGTTCAAACTTGAAGAGACTATCATTGACAGGCAACTCTTTGAGTGGGCAGATACCGACTTCATTGGGGAAATTACAATCTCTTCAAGGTTTATATCTAGGGCGAAACCATATAAATGGTAACACAAGCCTCACTCTCTTCCACTGTTTTATGTCTGCATGGTTGCATATGTGATACATTAATGCTCCCTATTTATGTCTTATAATCTCAGGTACCATTCCATCAGCCCTATTTAACATATCCACCTTGGAATTTCTGTATCTCCATTCCAATGAGTTGAGTGGTAATCTTCCATCGGACATGTGCCGCAATCTTCCATTAATTGAAGCGATTATAGTAGAGATGAATCAATTGAGCGGTGAAATTCCATCAACTCTTTGGCAATGTTCAAAGCTTGAGGCATTATCATTGGCAGGCAACTCTTTTAGTGGGCAGATACCCGCTTCCATTGGGAAATTACAATCTCTTCAGTTTTTATTCCTTGGAGAAAACCATTTGAATGGTAAACCACCCACACTTCCTTACATAAGCTCTAAACTTCATTAATTTAACTTTTGATAACACATTCTACTAGAATTTCATGTATTAAATATTTATTAGCATATATTAATGATAGGAATACTTTAGAGTATACTCTCCCTCCGTATCCTTGATACGTATATATTTTATCATTTTACTCCGTCCCAATACAAAATATCAATTTTTTTATGGGTTGATGTGACCTACAAAAAAATATTATTATATTCAATCTACTATACATGGGGCATGTACTCAACACTAAAACAACTAATTACTGAACATTAAAAATATTATATCTCTCAATTCACTACACATTAAATTATTATACTCCTTAATCCACATGCAAAAAACAAATAAATACATATCAGCGGGCCCATAAATGAAAATAGTGTATAATCAGTGATGGAGCCAGAAAATTTATTTAGGGGGACCAAGTATATTTAAATTTTTTGCATAGTATTAGATCATTATTGATTAATACATAATAGAAAAAAAAATGAATTTAAGCATACATATTTATTTAGGATTACCCTAACTAGTTGAATTATGTATACTCTATATACTAAAATATAACTTTCCGGGGGGCAGTGCCCCCGGTACTACACTGCCTCCGCCTATGCGTATAATACTCTAGAAATGAATGGTGATATGTTAATCACCATTAAAACCGTTGAAGAAAGTCTAACCTTATCCATTACTCTCTTCGTCCTAGGAAAGATTGCACTCCTTTCCTGACACAGAGATTAATAAAGTGGTGACTTTTAGGGATATTATGGTATTTTTTGGGTAATAAATAAATAATAAAGTATGTTATGCGTGTTAGGTAGGGGTGTTTTTTTTTGTAAATAAAGAGTATGGAGAAGGGTAATTGTGTTTGACTTTTTGCTTTTTTAGAAATGCGCAAACTTTTGTGGGACAACCCAAAATGTAAAGTGTGCCATGACGGAGGGAGTATTATTCTTTGTAGAAAATTCTAATCTTATCCATTTTTCTTATTATTCTAGAGCAGATATCCACGCTAGTTCGGTTAAACAACCGACTAATAATACATTTATAAATAAGATACTAAGCTATGAAATTGTATAGTAATGATGAGAAACCCATGAGTCTAATAAAGTTAATATCCTTCTGCATTAACCAACCATTGACCACACGTCCAAGATTATCAACCAATCACTCTCCTCCACATTATGCTACATCTCAAATTAACCTCACGCTACCCTTTCTAATTCTAAACTATAAATATCAACTATTTTGTTATATTCATGATTCGAATTCCGTTTTTATATTTTATGTGTTACTCCCTTACAGGCGATATACCACAGGAGATTGGCAATCTTCATAACCTCCTTCGTCTTGCTATTAACCAGAATAAAATTACAGGTACACTGCATGCCCTCAGCATTTGTTGGGGTATGGATATAATATTGAGAAGTGGGATAATAATGCACAAGTGCAAAACAGAAATCTTGCAAACTGATATAATTAAACATTTTCTGCTAATATTTCTTTCTTAATTCCGCTTATATTTTTCTTTCTTAACACGTAAGTGAATGTTCTTGAATCTTTCATGTGAACATTGACTTGACCCTTCACTGCCTCCTCGTATCTCACCAATGAAGTTGGACCATACATCTTTACAAATTACTTTCAACAGCATTTTCAAGAATATGTCCTTGCAAGATTTTATAAAATGGCCTAAACAATATGAGATTTTGGCAGTTTGGCTGGTTTTCTATAGTGGAATTATTTTATTATTATTTTCCAAAACTTCTATGCAATGGGGTATGAATGTCCCATTTTCCTTGGTTGTATATTCTAAGGGGGATAGATAGCTAAGTGGAGACAAATTAGAGGGTGAAATTTGGGACTGAAAGTGAAATTTTGGTATAGTTGTGTGATGGAAAATGAATTTAACTCCAATAAACTCCTTTATTTGAACCTAACACTGTCTAAATATAGGTGATATACCGCAGGAGATTGGCAACCTTCACAACCTGGTTTCACTTACTATTGAAGAGAATCAGATTAGCGGAACCTTGCCCCTCACTATTTTCAAAAACATGACTTTCTTGCAAAATTTAGATCTAAATCGCAATAAACTGAGTGGGAACCTCCCGACAGATATAGCAAATCTTACCAGGCTTCAAGGGTTGGACCTCCAGGAAAACAATTTTGCAGGTACGTACGTATGATAAAGTAAAATTAAAACAATATGAGACACTTCGGATTGGGTTCCTATTGTGGATCATTGACTTAGGAAATATCTGTTGAAATGGAACGATGACGTGGACCAAAAAAGAAAAGGATCAATTGTTGAAACAAACAATAATCTTTTACTTTCATTACAATTAGTCAAATATATGGAATTTAGCAGAAAAGACAATGACTTAATTACTTTCGGCCAATCAAATTATCGGTCAGATAAGTCTTGTTCTAAAGCTGAGAAAATATCAATTTTGGACCTATATTTTTTATCGAATCCAATTTTAGTCTAGTAATTTTTAATATTTTTAATTTTAGTCTTTTAAGTTTCAATTTTAGTTCTGTATCTTTTAAAATTTCAATTTTAGTCCTATTAGTTTCAAAATTAGTCCTACACCCTCCATCCTATAAAAAGAGTTACGTTTACTGTTTGCACGAAAATTAAGAAATTTAGCACGGAAATTAAGAAATTTAATATTTTAATGTATAGTGGGTTGAGAAATATAAATTTAATATATAGTGGGTAGTTGTATTAGTGTTGTGCATGGGCCCAATGGAGATAAAATAATTGATTTATTGGGGTCCATCTACTAAAAATAAATATAACTCTTATAGCGGGACGCCCTAATTAGTAAAATGTAACTCTTGTGGCGGGACGGAGGGAGTATATATTTTTTTTAATCATCAAAATTAGTTCTTTTTTGGGTAAATATCAAAATTAGTCTTGTAAGTACGACATTTTTCAACTTTAGTCCTTTATCATTTGCAATTCTCAGTTTTGGTCCTTTTTTGTCCAGTTTTAATCCTTTCGGTCCAGTTTTGGTCATTTTTTCAAAATTTGATCCTTTTTTGGTCAACTTTTGGTCCTAAATGTATACCACTTTCGGACTATTTTTGGACATTTTGTTAACATAAAGGACTAAATTTGGACAAAAAGGACTAAAACTGGACCGAAAGGACTAAAACTGGACAAAAAATGACAAAAATTGAGAATTGCAAATGATGAAGTACTAAAGTTAGAAAATGCCATACTTACAGGACAAATTTTGATATTTACCCTTCTTTTTTTGTAAGAGAGGTCAGGTAGCGGATTGGCTTCAAAAACTTGTGTGAGACCGTCTCACATAAGGTTTAAGTAAGACAGACAAAAAGTGATAACTTTTATAATGAAAAGTGATATTTAATTTAATTAACAAAAAGTAATAATGTTATTTCATTAACAATTTATAATATAAATAAAAAGTAATAACATTTTATAGTGAAAGTAATAACTAATTTAAAAAGTTTAAAATTGCATAAATTGATTCAGTCTCACATAAAACTGAGCCCATTTCTATCACTTTTTATTATTTACAAAATAATTGACGGTCAATTAAATATTACTCCCTCCGTGCCACAATTTCGTTCAAGTATCTACATTTGTCCGTCCCATAATTTTGTTCACAATCTAAAAATGGTAAATATCATTTTATCCAATAACTTCAAAAGTTACTTTAATTTCAAATATGCCACCCTTTTTCACACACATATCATTACTTTATATTTTTTTATTACCTAAAAATACTACTATATCCTCTAAAGTCAATAAATTTGATCAAAAATAATATTTTTCTTAAAAAACGTGGTACAGTGCCTATAATTTTGGGACGTAGGAGTACTTTTTATAGTGATATTATCTTTTCTTATTGACGACAGGTGTTTTGCCAGCCGAAATCGGGCAACTTCACCGACTGGAGTTCATAAGTTTAAATTTCAATGGCTTGAGTGGTTCAATTCCGCCAACTCTGTTTAACATCTCCACTCTTCAATCTCTTCATCTTGGTTACAATAATTTCTCCGGCACACTTCCGACCAATCTCTGCATCGGTTCTCCCCTTCTTTATTGGATTTCGATTGCAGAAAACTCTCTTACTGGACCCATACCCCACTCTATCTCTAACTGTGCCCGTCTCACGCTTCTCGAACTCTCCTCTAACACTTTCACTGGATTTCTACCTCTCTTTCTCGCCAACCTAACTCTCCTTGAAGTCATAAGCCTCTCAGACAATATTCTAAGAATTGAATCATCTTCTTCTGAAATCAATTTCATTACTACCTTAGCCAACTGTACATTTCTACAGAATTTAGTAATCGGTGATAATCCACTACATGGCATCATTCCACCTTCCATTGGGAATCTCTCTTCCTCTCTCCAATTGTTCTCTGCAACCAATTGTAGAATTAAGGGTACCATTCCCCATGATATCCGAAGCTTAATCAACTTAACTACACTTGATTTAAGCGGCAATGAATTGTCTGGCGTCATTCCCTCCACTTTGAAGCATTTGGTTAGCCTTCAAGGGTTGGATCTACACAGCAACAATCTGGAAGGTCCTATTCCAGATGGCCTCTGTGAATTGCACAGATTGTACACCATTCATTTAGGAAAAAACCAACTTTCTGGTCCCATTACACAATGTTTAGGAAATGTCTCCTCCTTACGACGTCTTCTTCTACATTCCAACATGCTCACTTCTGCCATACCACCCACCTTGTGGTACCTTAAGGATTTGCTCACCCTCGATCTCTCCTCTAATTCATTGACCGGAACTTTGCCTCCAGAACTTGGTAAGTTAACGGCAGCAAATTACATCAATCTGTCAATGAATAACTTGTCTCGCTCCATCCCAAACACCGTCGGGAATTTACAGAGCTTGGTTAATCTGTCATTGGCACATAATAGATTGGACGGTTTTATTCCGGTTTCAGTGGGGAGCATGATCAGTTTGGTAACCTTAGACTTGTCCCACAATAATCTCTCTGGTTCGATCCCAAAGTCTATGGAGGCACTTCGATACCTTCGCTACTTCAATGTCTCTTTCAACACTTTAAGTGGAGAGATTCCAAGTGGTGGTCCTTTTAGAAGCTTCACTATGGACTCTTTTATGGGAAATGATGCACTATGTGGAACTTCAGGTTTCCATGGCATCAAACTTTGCCCTGTTTCCAAACACAAATCAAAATGGAAGAAAGTGGAGTTTTCTCTATTTATTATTGCCGGGGTTGTTGTGCTTCTCACGGTCGTCACTTTGGCTTTTATCTTCGTCAGAAACAAAAGGAAGAATAAACTTTCTGCAACAAGAATTGATGAATTTGTGCCGGCAGTACCACAAAGGATTTCCTACTATGAAATCTTGCAGGCAACAGAACATTTCAATGAGAGCAATCTGTTAGGCATTGGGAGTTGTGGTTCAGTTTATAAAGGAATTCTTGGAGATGGAAAGTTGATCGCTGTGAAGGTATTTAGCCTGCAATCAAAAGCTGCTTTCGAGAGCTTTGATGTCGAATGTGCGATACTACGTAACATTCGCCACAGAAATCTTGCCAATGTCCTCTGCAGTTGCTCCAACGAAGGATTCAAGGCTTTAGTACTTGAATATATGCCCAACTCAAGCCTCGAGAAGTGGTTGTACTCTCACAATAATTTCTTGGATGTGGGGCAGAGATTGAACATAATGATCGATGTAGCATCTGCATTGGAATATCTTCACCATGGTAACCCAACGCCCATTGTTCATTGTGACCTGAAGCCTAGTAATGTGTTGTTAGATGAGGAGATGATTGCCCACGTTACTGATTTTGGGATAGCAAAATTGCTTGGCGACGGGGAGAGCACTGTGTTGACCGACACCCTTGCCACACTCGGGTACATTGCTCCAGGTGAAATTTTTTTCTTTATTCATATATCAAACTTAATGTAAATTAAATTTATATGGTGCCTTAATTGTTTGATGCATTTCAATTTTTGCTGTTCCAGAGTACGGTCTGGAAGGGCTAGTTTCGATAAGATGTGACGTTTATAGTTATGGGGTGATGTTGATGGAAACCTTTACAAGAAAAAGGCCAAGTGATGAAATGTTTGGTGGGGATTTGAGCTTGAAGACCTGGGTTGAAAGTTTGATTCCCCATTCACCAAAACGGGTGATGGATACTAACTTGCTGATGAATCTTGATGATCAGCACATCGACAAGATCACGCTATGTGTGTCGTCCATATTGGTGCTGGCTTTGAAGTGCTCTGCAGAATCCTCAAGGGAGCGGATGAACATGAAAGAAGCTCTGGCAGAGTTACAGAAAATCAAACGTCAATTGTTTCAGTAATTAATTAAGACTTGAATTACAGTGTTAGAGCCATGTAATCTTTACGCTGTGTTGATGTTCTTACAAACTGGTATTTCTTTCCTTTGCTTGGTTTGACAGTTAGTATTTAATTTCCAAGGTACTTTGTTTATGTTGTAAGATCAACCTCATTCAAGCATTGTCAGTAGGTTGTTCTGCATGCTTGGCTCATGTATGGTTGGAGTATGCGAGTGTATCAGATGCAACGGGATCAGCTGCATGGGTTAAAGCTTAGATGGACATAAAATCATACAACCTGTGCATATGTGATTGGGGTAGTTTGTAGGATTTTTTAGGCAGTTGTTTAGCTTTTTTGGAAATAGTTATTGGCATGAATCTATATTCTGACACGTCATCTATAATATGGAAATCAGTTTAGCCCGTTTATCAACCGATTGCTATCAGTTCACGAGCCACAAAAATCGTTCATCAAACTGGTGCGGTAACTTTTGGTTAGGATGCAATGTTGTATATAAGCAGTTCTGTGGGTCGTTTTGAGTTGTAATCTATTCATTCGAATCCTATCAAATAAGAAGACTGTCCTATAGTGGATGTAGGTGAACCACTATAAAACAAGAATAAGAAGGCAGATTACCAAGAATTTGTATTCAGAAATTTGTAATATGAAATTAAAACAAGAATTTGTGTTCAGAAGCCAATGCAAAATTAATAGAAGTCATACGGTTCCTCATTTTGGATTCAGAAATCACTAATTATCCTAAAAACTTGTTCATAGATTAAATGTCTTCATGATGTGGTGTATGAAATTTGTCTCATCATGAATGAGATCTTAGCCAGAGTCTCTTTTTTGAAAATACATATCTACCAGCTTCCATATAAGTACGCAAATCAAACTAGACAAAGGATGAAAAATCATCTAAATAATAATGTAAATACAAAACAAACAAATGTGAATATGCCTTCAGATTCTCTATTACATCTATATAATATTGTACAAAAGCAATTCATCTGAAGGCAAACCTGTTATCAGTAGTATTGATGATGACTCCGAGGCCTTCATTTCCCATATCCAGTTGTTCTTCTTTTATTCTCTCTGCAGACTCCACTACTAAAGTTCCACAATTCCCCTTCACCTCAATCAACACGAGCGTTGTGATTTCACTGATTTCACGAGGAATCTCATTCAAGAAACGGCAGTGATTCAAGATCAAGTGTTGAAGAACAGGGAAGTGCTCGTTCGACTCCAGCATCCACTCAGAAAATAACAAGTCTTCCATTTTTAGGAACCTCAGCTTACGAAATTCACCGTCTCCTGTATCCCATCTTTCTCCAACAACTGAGCCTGCAAGCAATTTGAGAACCTCAAGGTTTTCCAGCCTCCCAATTATTGACATCTTCTCCCAACTCAACCTTGACTCCATAAGGGTCAGCTTTTTTATGGCTGAAGGGAATCTAAATTCCTTCAATTTAAATGTCCACCAAGAAGAGTAGAACTTTAAAGAGAGTGAGTGATGTTGAGCAAGGAAGCTTAGATCAAAATGTGGATACATCTTCTCCAATTTTGATTGCAATTTATATCTGCATTTGAGTTGGCGAGGGGTGAATATTTTAACAACTCTTCATCCCTGCGCTCCTTGATTGTTATCCATGAAAGGGACTCTAGACTGTTGGTTCCCCAGCCATTCCGATCTTCGCTATATTCTAAGTTCTTTGCAGAAAGGCATCTCAACTTGTTCGTCTTCAAAATTGATGGGTGTAGATATACTGTCCTCAAAGACTGGGAAGACAGATATTCTAGTTTCGGAAGCCTGTCAATGGATTTGCACATTTTACCTACAACCAAGGATCTCAAGTTAACTAGATACTCTATTCCAAGTATACCATTAACACCAACACCATAGCCATTATAGCTCGAGAGTACTCTCAATGATCTCATGTCCCGTGCATATAATGTCTCAGTAGGCCTTCCATACAAAGAGCGAAGGTGTTGGTCTTCATCATACATCGTAGGGAAACTGAAAAGTAAACATGAGACGAAACAACCATAGTTAACTATGAGTAACCTCATATTCTATCTAAGATAACACAATTTCATAGCATTAAAAACAAACTGGAACTTACTTTCTCCTCGTATATTTGAGGAAGCATTCTTCTTCACATTTTTTCAAGCACATGTCACGTAATAAATCATGTACAACGCAGGCTTTCACTCCTCTACCGTCCGAACTTCTTTTCACCACCATTACAAGACTTTTATCTATTAGATTCATTAAATACTCTCTCCCTATTTCTTCTTTTCTCTTCTCCTTTTCTTTACGTATGAACCCTTGTGCAACCCATGATCTCATCAATTTTTTGACGGATATCTCTCTGTCTTTTGCTAATGCTCCAAAGTAAAGAAAGCATGGTTTCAAATGGTCTTGTAAGTACTCGTAACTCAGTTCCAGAGTTTGCACCACAGCATTGTCTTCACCAACAATATAAGAGGCTAAACTTCCTTCCACTTTTTCCCATTTACTTTCTTCCTGATCCACGGTCGAAAGCATCCCAGCAACAACGACAACCATGAGTGGTAGTCCGCCACATTTTGCCGCAATGTTCATTCCAATCTGTTGTAGCTTAGGAGGGCAAGCTCTACCACTGAACACCTTCTTCTTTAATAGCTCCCAACATTGCTCGTCAGACAAAAATGGGAGCTCGTGTATTATGCTATTAGTTGGAGCCACATCTCTATTTCTATTAGTGAATAAAATCCTGCTACCATTTTCATCACTAGGAAAACATCTCCGTAATTTATACCACACATTTGAATCCCATACATCATCCAATACAATTAGAAATCTTCTTCCCTTCAAAGTTTTATAAACGTTTTCCACTAAAGTTTCTTCTTCCATTTCCAAGATCCTATCTTTATCAAGATCACCATTGATCTGAATCAAAATGTTAGCCAGTGCACTCTGTCTCTTAAATGTTTGAGAAACTACGCACCATGAGAGTTTCTGGAACGTATAATTAACCAAGGGATGACTGTACAATTTCTTAGCTAAAGTCGTCTTACCAAGTCCAGGCATCCCGAAGATTGAAATGACTTGCAAGCCGTCTCTTCCTCCTCCAATCAACTGATCCAAAATAGCCATCGCTTTGTCCTCAAAACCAACAATTATTTCGTTGGAAATGCGGCTTTGCTCTGCTCTCAAATACTTTTCAACTTTCAAGCCCTCTAATTGATATCTCTTTGTAATAACAGGGAGCTCTGTTTGTATTTGTTCAATATTGAAGTTTAAGACAGTGAGCCTCTTGATGACATACCAGAGAGGAGCATCTTTGACCAAAAATGCAGTGATAAGATATTCAGCTTGCTGTGCAACATCTCCCATGCGCATCAGAGGCTAATTCAGTTCTCCAATTTCTTGTGATCTCATGTCATTGATTGAAGAGCTGAAGAGCAATAGCCCCTGATGGAGATGGTTGATCTGGTGCTTCACATCCGAAATCTGATCATTCCCCTGTTTCAACAGATCCTCAAGATCATCAACTAGAGAATTGATAATGAGCAAGGAGTTCACCGTTGAAGTCTTTGCAGCCATGTATGCAGGCATGCTGATATCATGTGACTGAAGATTAGCTGTCAAGAGGTTGATCCGGTTAAAAACAGCAGCAAGCTCCTCATTCAACTGTTTAAACGATCGGCGAGTGGAGAACAACAAGAAATGGACAAACCCTCCAGCTCGATTCGCCACTGCTTCAAACTCTGCCAGTAGATCCCGGAATTCAGCTTCCAGCTCATTGCTGTCAGCCAGCATCCATGATATGTCGCCAAGAATGGTGAGAAGATACCTCAGCTCCTTCTCAAGATTCTGAATCCGATCATCGACCTTATCTGTATTATGGTACAATAATCGAAGTAAGAAACTTAGAAAACCTTGGAGTAGTTGGTAGCCCTTGATCCGACGATCATTTTGGTCCAATCTAGGCACGACAAACATCTCTTTGTGTGAAGATATCGGCCACCAATCATTAGGCCATTCCGGAAAGTGTGCTAATCCGGAAAGCACCTTGAAGTAGTCTGTAGCAATGGTAGAATGCAGAAGGTATCCCGAATGAAAGTCGTTGGGGACAGGTATCTCCCTCCATCCTGTGATCCAATTGAAGCACTTTAACATAATGGATTCTGATTAATAAATTAAATTGGCTTTGGATATTATGAAGGTGAATGAAAAGCCAAGTCAACTCAGTCTGGACTTATCATTTCAGATAATGAATGCATGTTGCTAAAGGCAATTATAATATAATGAAATGACTATTATAACCCTACGCTCCACCACAATTTCTTGGCGGAACCGTCTCTAGACAATGATGGCATGAGTTAGTCTCTTGTGAGATGGGTTATTGGTGAGACGGATGTGAGACGGGTCAATCCGTCACTAAAGTATGCTTATTTGTGGTTAAAGTGTTCTTATTTGTGGTTAAAGTATGTCGATAATAAATCAAATTATAACACACTAACATCATACTTTAATACATAATCCAACATACTTTAAAAAACATACATTAACAACCATTAAACATATTTTATTTAAATAATCGACATACTTTAACACGTCTCACAAACCGTCTCATGAAAGTAGCGTCTCACAAGAGACTTTGTCTGATGGCATTAGAATCCCACTTTAATTTTTTATGATTGGAATACCACTTAAACCTTTACCTATGACGTCATTGTTTGATTTTCTGTAATTTCCCTTCTGTCAATTAACTGTAATTTCTATAAACATTGCATTACCGTTGCTTCTAAAACTTCTGTGAGTAATTCATGATCTTCTGAAAAACCAATTGAAACTAAAAATGATAAAATTATATGCGTGTGCTTTTATACTGTATTGTGTGTGAATTTTGTTGGGTGTGTAGAGTAATTTTATTAGGTGAATTTGTGTGTAAAGTTATAATGGTGTTTTCATTATATTTTTATTGGATGATCCGGTGACTTAAGCAAAATTTTGGGTAGTAATTAGCGTAATGTTAATCTAGCATTCTTCTGAACCCATTAATGTTCTAAAAAAAAAAGGGAAAAAAAGGACACTTTTAATCTGCAAAAGAAGAAACAAATAGGAGTATTAAAGTGGTAAGGTACTTGAAAATTAAAATACTGTAAACTGTCAAACCAAGCATGGGAGAAATACTAGTCTGTAAGAACAAAGCAGCTCATGAAATACTAGTCTGTAAAAAAAAAGCAGAGCATAAAAGATTTCATTTCTTTACCACTGTAATTCAAGCCTTAATTGATTACTAGATGAATCCACTGTAAACCCATTTGATTTTCTGCAACTCTGCCAGAGCTTTTTTCATGTTTATCCGCTCTCTTGAGGATTCTGCAGAGCACTTCAAAGCCAACACCAATATGGACGACACACATTGCGTGATCTTGTCCATGTGCTGATCATCAAGATTCATGATCAAGTTAGCGTCTATCACCCGTTCTGGTGAATGTGGAACCAAACTTTCAACCCACCTCTTCAAGCTCAAATCTTCATCAAACATTTCATCAATGGGCTTTTTTCTTGTAAAGGTTTCCATCAGCATCACCCCGTAACTATAAACATCACATCTAGTTGAAACGAGCCCTTCCAGACCATACTCTGGAACAGCAAAAATTGAAATGCATCAAACAGTTAAGGCACAAAAAGTTTGATACTTTTATTGATAAGGAATAAATGTCACCTGGAGCAATGTACCCGAGTGTGGAAAGGGTGTCTGTCAGCACAGTGCTCTCCCAGTCGCCAAGCAATTTTGCTATTCCAAAATCACTGATGTGGGCGATCATATCCTCATCTAACAATACGTTGCTAGGCTTCAAGTCACAGTGAACAATGGGCGTTGGATTTCCATGGTGAAGATATTCCATTGCAGTTGCTACATCAATCATTATGTTCAATCTCTGCCCCACATCCAAGAAATTGTTGTGGGAGTATAACCATTTCTCAAGGCTTGCGTTGGGCATATATTCAAGTACTAAAGCCATGAATTCTTTGTCAGAGCAACTGCTGAGGACTCTGGTAAGATTTCTGTGGCGAATGTTACATAGTATTTCACATTCGACATCAAATGACTTGTAAGCAGCTTCTGGTTGCACGCTTCTAAATACCTTAACTGCAACCACACATCTATCCCAAAGAATTCCTTTGTAAACTGAACCCGAACTCCCTTTGCCTAAAAGATTGCTCTCATTGAAATGTTCAGTTGCCTGCAAGATTTCGTAGTAAGAAATCCTTTTTAGTTCAGTGGACACAAATTCATTGTAAGAATTCCTTGGTGGTACAAATTCACCAGTTCTAGGTGACCTAAGTATGTCCATCCTTCTGTTTCTGACGAAAGCCAAAGTGACAACCGAGAGAAGCATAACAACACCCGGAATAATAAATAGAGAAAACTCCACTTTCTTCCATGTTGATTTGTGTTTGGAAACAGGGCAAAGTGAGAACCCCGAAGTTCCACATAATGCAACATTTCCCATAAAAGAGTCCATACTAAAGTTTCTGAAAATACCACCACTTGGAATCTCTCCACTTAAACTGTTGAAAGAGACGTTGAAGTAGTGAAGGTATCGAAGTGCCTCCATAGACTTTGGGATCGAACCAGAGAGATTGTTGCAAGACAAGTCTAAAGTTACCAAACTGATCATGCTCCCCACGGAAACAGGAATAAACCCGTCCAATCCATTATTTGCTAAGGACAAATTAATCAAACTCTGTAAATTCCCGATAGTGCTTGGGATGGACTCAGACAAGTTATTCCTTGATAGATTGACGTGGTTTGCCGCAGTCAACTCGCCTAGCTCCTTAGGCAAAGTTCCGGTCAATGAATTTGAGGAGAGATCGAGGGTGAGCAAATCTTTGAGGTGCCACAAGCTGGTTGGTATGGTAGAAGTGAGCATGTTGGAATGTAGAAGAAGATGTCGTAACGAGGAGACATTTCCTAAACATAAAGGAATGGGACCAGAAATCTGGTTTTGGCCTAAATGAATGCTATACAATCTGTCTAATTTGCAGAGACCATCTGGAATAGGACCTTCCAGATTGTTGCTGTGTAGATCCAACCCTTGAAGGCTAACCAATTGCTTGAAAGTGGAGGGAATGACGCCAGACAATTCATTGCCGCTTAAATCAAGTGCAGTTAAGTTGCTTAAAGTGTGCATATCATGGGGAATGTGTTGGGTTTATCCGCCCAGGGAGCCGGGCCCACTCAATCCACTAGCATGATATTGTCCGCTTTGGGCCGCCCACTGGCCCGCACGGTTTTACCACTCTGGGCATCACGCCCAAAAGGCCTCATGCTAGGGAGAGTCCATCCCTCAATTATAAACCCCTCGCCAACCCCACTTCTAACCGATGTGGGACTTTGGTTGACACCCAACCAACATTTCCCCCTCAAACAAAGTCCCGCAGCTAGACCATCCAGTTTGAGGTTCGAACATCCCACCAACCCCGGGCTGGGCCGGTTAAGTCTGGGGCCTGGCTCTGATACCACTTGTTGGGTTTATCCGCCCAGGGAGCCGGGCCCACTCAATCCACTAGCATGATATTGTCCGCTTTGGGCCGCCCATAGCCCGCACGGTTTTACCACTCTGAGCCTCACCCCAAAATGATGAAGACAATCCTGCTTCTGATAGCAGACATCTTACTCTCTCGACCAATGTTCTGTTCATCCTTTCTGCAAGACCATTCAACTGAGGAGTCTTTGGAGGAGTCTTTTGATGTCGGATACCTTGCTCTCTGCAATACTCATCAAAAGGACCAATGTATTCTCCTCCATTATCCGATCTGATGCATTTCAACTTCTTCCCAGTCTGTCTCTCAACTAAGGCATGAAACTGCTTGAATGCATCGAGCACCTGATCTTTCGTCTTCAATGTGTAGATCCAGGTCTTTCTTGAGTGATCATCTATAAAAGTAACAAAATATAAAGCACCACCAAGAGTTCTTGTTTTCATAGGACCACAAACATCAGAATAAATTAAATCGAGTATACCTGATGCTCTGGTAGGAGTTGAGATCTTGAAAGCAACTCGAGTTTGCTTTCCCGCCAAACAGTGAGAGCACTTCCTTAAAGATGCATTCTTCAAGTCTGGAATGAGATTTCTCTTCTCTAAAATCTTCAATCCCTTTTCACTGATATGACTGAGTCTGCTGTGCCACAACTCAACTATCCCCTCATTCTTAACTGCATTAATAGAGCCATCAAGTAGCTTTGCTTGCATCAAATACAATGAGGAGTGTTTTTGACCTCTAGCAACAACTAAAGA
This sequence comes from Pogostemon cablin, assembly GCA_023678885.1. Lineage (NCBI taxonomy): Eukaryota > Viridiplantae > Streptophyta > Magnoliopsida > Lamiales > Lamiaceae > Pogostemon > Pogostemon cablin. The sequence goes on from CM042973.1 coordinate 2,997,104, forward strand.
ACCTCTTGTAAGCTTCCACTGACCATCGAAGAACACACTGCAGAAACCTTCATCATCAAGTCTCCCAACAGATATCAAGTTCAATCGAAGATCAGGCACGTGCTTCACATTTCTCAAAACTAGTGTAGCACCATTACTAGTCCGCAAACATACATCTCCAACACCAATGGCTTTAGCTAAGCCATCATCACCCATCCTAACATTACCATAGTCACCTGACATGTAGGATGTGAACATCTCTCTACGAGATGTGGCATGTATGGATGCCCCACTATCAATCACCCAACTGCTTTCACGACATGCAAGATTGACAACTTCATAATCACGAAAGATAAGGAAATCACCTGTTGCAGCAGACACTCGATCATTATCTTTCGTTTCTTCATTCTTTCTTTCTTTCCCATTTTCTTTCTTGTCATCTTGCTTGGGTTTTCTGCAATACCTTGCTATGTGTCCTGGAGTTTTACAATTCCAACACTCAACCTTACTGTGTCTGTTGGATTTACTCCTCCTGTCTTTTTGCTTGCCTGTTGGACCTCTACTATTACTTCTCCCCCTCTTCTCTGTAACCAAAACCTCTGATTGCTGTAAAGGACCCTGCGATTTTCTCCTTGTTTCCTCATTCAAAACGCTGCCCTTAACCAAATCCATTGTAATGGTACCATTGGGGGCTGAATTAGACAAAGATGTCCTGAATGTCTCCCATGAATTCGGCAATGTACCAAGAAGCCATAAGCCCTGTACTTCATCCTCAAACTTGATATTCATTTCCGACAATTGATTAATAATGCCCTGAAATGAATTCAAGTGATCTGTCATAGGAGTGCTATCTTTGAATTTCAGATTCATCAACTGCTTGATTAGAAATAACTTGTTGTTCCCAGTTTTTCTAGCATACAGTTCCTCCAACTTTTTCCACAATGTTCGTGCATGTGTTTCTCCACTAACATGGTTCAATACATTATCATCCACCCACTGCCTAATGTAACCACATACTTGACGATGCAATATATTTCATTGATCATCTGTTTTATCATCAGGCTTTTTAGTTTCAAATACAGGCAAATAATAATCTTTCACATAAAGAAGATCCTCCATCTTGCCTTTCCACACATGATAATTAGAACCATTGAGATTCACCATTCTATTAGTATTGGTTTCCATAATCACCACAAGGCACAGAGCAGAAACCCGCTCTGATTCCACTTTGTTGGGATAAACACACGAATAATCAAATAATAAACTATTCGTCTACACAGCGGAATGATCAATTATCCATCTCTTGTGTGAATCTAGTAGGAAACAATCCTAATAATAATATGATGCACGATAAAGCAAGCAATCAACAACGCACAACACAAGCAATTTAACGTGGAAAACCTCCTCAATGTGAGAAGGTAAAAAACCACGGGACCGAAGCCCACCAAACAGTTTCATGCCTTAGTTGAGAGACAGACTGGGAAGAAGTTGAAATGCATCAGATCGGATAATGGAGGAGAATACATTGGTCCTTTTGATGAGTATTGCAGAGAGCAAGATATCCAACATCAAAAGACTCCTCCAAAGACTCCTCAGTTGAATGGTCTTGCAGAAAGGATGAACAGAACATTGGTCGAGAGAGTAAGATGTCTGCTATCAGAAGCAGGATTGTCTTCATCATTTTGGGGTGAGGCTCTGAGTACTGTTGTACATGTTTTAAATCTTACTCCGAGTGTTCCTTTAGACTTTGATGTTCCAGATAGAGTCTGGTCAGGAAAAGATGTTTCCTATAATCATTTACGGGTCTTTGGATGTAAGGCATTTGTGCATATTCCCAAAGATGAGAGGTCTAAGTTGGATATGAAGACTCGACAGTGTGTGTTTCTTAGTTATGGCCAAGATGAGTTTGGTTACAGACTTTATGATCCCGTGGAGAAGAAGCTTGTCAGAAGTCGGGATGTTGTGTTTGTTGAGGATCAAACCATAAGAGACATTGAGAAGACGGATAGCTCAGTTTCTACACCTGGTGATGACTTGATTGACTTGAAAATTGTTCCTCAGGGTCAAGGTCAAGTAGAAGCTGAAGAGGAGAATCAGGATCAGCCTGATTTTGGTAATGATGAGCATGTCGATCATCCTTTGCATGATGAAGAGGATATCGATCAGCCACAACCACCTGATGTTCCAGAACAGAAAGTTCAAGAACCACCTAGAAGAAGTAGTAGAGCTCATGTACCTTCTAGGATGTATCCTCCTGATCAGTATATGCTCTTGACCGATGGGGGAGAGCCTGAATGCTATGGAGAAGCAGTTCGTGGAGAACACAGGAATGAATGGTTGGAAGGAATGCAAGATGAGATGAAGTCCTTGCATGAAAATGACACATTTGATCTGGTGAAACTACCAAAGGGGAAGCATGCTTTGAAGAACAAGTGGGTGTACAGGATAAAACAATATGAGCACACCTCAAAGCCTCGATTCAAAGCTAGATTGGTTGTTAAAGGTTTCAGTCAGAAAGAGGGAGTTGATTTTGAAGAAATTTTCTCTCCGGTTGTCAAAATGTCTTCTATCCATTTTGTGCTTGGTTTGGCTGCTAGTCTTGACTTGGAGATTGAGTAGATGGATGTCAAAACTGCTTTTCTTCATGGTGAGCTAGATAAAGAGATTTACATGGTGCAACCTGAAGGTTTCAAGGTGAAGGGAAAAGAAGACCATGTATGCAAACTGAAGAAAAGTCTCTACGGTTTGAAGCAAGCACCTAGATTGTGGTATCAGAAATTTGAGTCAGTTATGGGGGAGCAAGGCTACCAGAAGACTATTTCTGATCATTGTGTGTTTGTTCAGAAGTTCTCGGATGATGATTTCATTATATTATTGCTGTATGTTGATGATATATTAATTGTTGGCAGGAATGTTTCAAGAATTGACAGGTTGAAGAAACAGTTGAGCAGATCCTTTGCCATGAAGGATTTGGGGCCAGCAAAGAAAATCCTTGGTATCAACATCACCCGAGATAGAGCAAACAAGAAGCTGCACTTGTCACAGGAGAAGTATATTGAGAAAGTGCTTGAGAAATTCAATATGAGCAAAGCTAAAGTGGTTAGTTCTCCTATTGCCACTCATTTTAAGCTTGGAGCTCATCATAGTCCTTCAACCGATGAAGAGAAGGAATCAATGAGAAGAGTCCCATATGCTTCAGCTGTGTGAAGCTTGATGTATGCAATGGTGTGTACGAGGCCTGACATAGCTCATGCAGTTGGTGTTGTTAGCCGTTATTTGTCTAATCCGGGAAAGGAGCATTGGAATGCTATGAAGTGGATAATGAGGTATCTACGAGGTACGTCTAGTTTGAGACTCACCTTTGGAGGTGGGAAGCCCGAGTTAGTTGGCTATATCGATTCAGATATGGGATCTGATGTGGACACTAGAAAATCGATTTCTGCTTACCTAGTGACATTCGCAGGTGGCGCTGTGTCATGGCAATCAAGATTGCAAAAGTGTGTTGCACTCTCCACAACAGAATCAGAGTACATTGCTGCAACGGAAGCATGTAAAGAGGTGTTATGGTTCAAAAGGTTTATGGAAGAGATTGGATTGAAGCAACAGAGGTATGTAGTATTTTGTGATAGTCAGAGTGCTATCCATCTCAGCAAGAATGCTGCATTTTATTCAAGATCGAAGCATATTCATGTGAGATATCATTGGATGAGGGATGTCATCAATGATAAGTTGCTTGAGCCTGAAAAGATTCATACAGATAATAATGGTGCTGACATGATGACGAAGGCATTGCCTAGAGAAAAGCTCGAGGTATGTCGTGTGATAGCCGGAATGGCTAGTCTCTCCACATAATCGGAAAGGGGGAGATTTGTTGGGTTGGGTTTCCAAATATGTGAAGAGCCCAATAGCCAACAATGTTAGGTTAGCCCAAGTAGGCCCGATACTTAGTTTTATCTTGTCCCGTAAGTCATTGACGGAAGAGAGAAGAAAAAGAGGGCAAAAACACAATTCACATTTTTTGAGAGAAAATCCAGCGCAGTGATATTGCAGAGGCAATAACCGGAGTTTCAACCATTGGATCGAGCTGAATTTTGGTTTGGAGCTTTGGGTTGACGGTAATTCGCCGAAAACAGAAGCCGATTTTCTGGGCGATTTTGTTCTGCGCAGTCGAGGGGAAAGAGCCGTTTCTCACAAACCAACCGTTGGATCGAGCTGTAATTTGGACAGCACGTTCAGGACTCACAGAGGTTGATTCTGGACGGTGGAGATCGGATTCTGGGGGTTCTACAGTTGCGAACTCAGAACGTCAATTTGCGTAGTTTGGTGAGGTCTTTCTAATCTCGTTGTTTGTTATCAAGTATTGATTGTCTTGATACGTTTATGGTAGTTCATCTGTGGTGGCAGATTGTAACTCTTGGATTTTTTGTCTCATAGTGAAGTGTTTGGTGGGCTTCGGTCCCGTGGTTTTTTACCTTCTCACATTGAGGAGGTTTTCCACGTTAAATTGCTTGTGTTGTGCGTTGTTGATTGCTTGCTTTATCGTGCATCATATTATTATTAGGATTGTTTCCTACTAGATTCACACAAGAGAGGGATAATAGTTACCTTCTCACATTGAGGAGGTTTTCCACGTTAAATTGCTTGTGTTGTGCGTTGTTGATTGCTTGCTTTATCGTGCATCATATTATTATTAGGATTGTTTCCTACTAGATTCACACAAGAGAGGGATAATAGACCATCCAGTTTGAGGTCCGAACATCCCACCAACCCCGGGCTGGGCCGGTTAAGTCTGGGGCCTGGCTCTGATACCACTTGTTGGGTTTATCCGCCCAGGGAGCCGGGCCCACTCAATCCACTAACATGATATTGTCCGCTTTGGGCCGCCCACTGGCCCGCACGGTTTTACCACTCTGGGCATCACGCCCAAAAGGCCTCATGCTAGGGAGAGTCCATCCCTCAATTATAAACCCCTCGCCAACCCCACTTCTAACCGATGTGGGACTTTGGTTGACACCCAACCAACAGAATGCTACCCTTAATTTTGCAATTGGGAGCAGAGAATTCTTGTAAAAAGGAAGATAAATTCCCAGTGGAAGGTGGAATGATTCCTTGTAGAGGATTATCACCTATTAGTAAATGCTTTAGAAATGTACAGTTTGCTAAGGTAGTAATGAAGGTGAGTTGAGAAGAAGATGGTTCAATTCCAAGAATATTGTTTGCGAGGTTTATGTTTTCAAGGAGAGTTAGGTTGGCGAGAAAGTGAGGTAAAAATCCAGTGAAAGTGTTGAAGGAGAGTTCAAGAATGGTGAGACGAGCATAGTTAGAGATAGACTAGGGTATGAGTCCAGTAAGAGAGTTTGCTGCAAACGAAATCCGACCAAGAAGGGGAGAGCCGATGCAAAAATTGGTAGGAAGTGTGCCTGACAAATTATTTCCACTCAAATGAAGAGATTGAAGAGAGGAGATGTTAAACAGACTTGGTGGAATTGAACCACTCAAAGCATTGGAATTTAAATTAATGAACTCCAACCGATGAAGTTTGCCAATTTCGATCGGCAAAACACCTGCCGTCAACAATAAAAAGTTGGTAAAGGAGTTGGTCTATTGTGCACTCAGGTGGGTGTACAAGGTGTTAAAGGGTAATACATTTTTTTAGGCAACACCTATGTGAGACTGTTTTTGCTTTTTCTCAAATAGTTAGACTCAATGTTGACAGTTTCTATTACATTGTGTATATAAGCTGTTTATTTAATGAACTCACTTGTAATCAATCCATACAAAAGCTATCAGTAAGAATACTCCCTCTATAGTGAATGTAAGCTAGGTTAATAGCGAACCACTCTAAATCCTCTCTTTTTATACAGCATTCAACACACACTCATCATGATTTCATATGATAAAAGTTTCATCTTATTGTTTTCTTGTTTAACACATTTCATTCATTGAGTGATTTCTTCAAACTCTTAAAGGGTATAGCTTCATCTTAAGAAATATAAGAAATGAGAGGAAAGTTTCAAAATAAATATCCTTTTAACCATGTGAAATTCAGCCTAAGTGTCATACTATTTATTTGATAGCACTTACGTACCTGCGAAATTGTTTTCCATGAGTTCCAGGCGCGTTAGCATTGTAAGATTTGCAATATCTGTTGGGAGTTTCCCGCTCAGACGATTGCGCCATAGTACTAAAGCTTGCAAGGAAGAGATGTTGAAAATAGTGAGGGGCAACATTCCGCCAATCTGATTGTTTTCAATACCAAGATGGACGAGGTTATGAAGATTGCCAATCTCCAACGGTATTTCACCTGTATACACAGAGTTAGTCCCCTATAAATCATGGTATACGATGAATCTTCTTTATTTATTTATTGACATAAAAGCGGTTCGGATTCCCTGTTTTATTAACATATCACCGTTGCATGGATGACAAGTAGATGGGAGACACAGAGAAATTATACCCTAAAAATGAAAGTATCAACCCCAGGGGTAATAGTCAGATTTTCTTCCCTGATTACGTGTCAATCTTATAATTAGTGGCACAAAAATGACACAAGATGATCAAGTGTGACATAAAAGTAACACATTGTTAAATCAACAATGCTTTGAAACAAGAACTTGAATAACTAATGAAGTTTAGTGGTAAATTATATATAAAATAAAGTGAGATAGGGTTGTATATGTGTACCATTTAAATGGTTTCCCCCAAGATATAACCGTTGGAGAGATTGTAATTTCCCAATAGAAGAGGGTATGTGGCCACTGAAAGAGTTGCCTGCCAATGATAGTAGAATCAGATTCGAACACTCTGAAAAAAGATTTGATGCGATTTCACCGCTCAATTGATTTCCCTCTACGACAATCTCTTCAATTAATGGAAGACACATGTCTGATGGAAGATTGCCACTCAATTCATTTGATCCCAGATGTATAGCTATAAGGGTGGATACATTAAATATGGCTGATGGTGTGACGCCAGAGAAGCTGTTATTTGTCAGGTACAAGAGCTCTAGTCTAGATAAGAGGCCCAACCACGATGGTATATCTCCCTCCAACTTGTTATCTTCCGCAGAAATAAACTTCAGCCGGTGGAGCAGAGACAACTCCTGAGGTAAAGTACCACTAAAATGGTTGTACCCCAAATCGAGCGAAACAAGAAACGAGAGGTTTCCCAAGTGTGGTGGAATCGTGCCGGAGAGACCCATGTCGAAAACATTCAAAGCCGTGACTCTGTGGTGGCGCAACCCGCAGGTGACACCAATCCAGCTGCAAACAGAGCTAATTGATGAATTCGTCCAATTTCTTTCAAGAATGTGATGTGGGTGTAAAGAAAGATGAGCTTTCATAGAAAGAAGAGTTGATGCATCCGTGGTGAGGTTTGTTTGAGCTACGGAAGGCATTTGGAGGACGACTATGAATACAGGGATTAATGTATATGAGAAAAAGAAACAAGGAGTAGTTTGATCCATGTCTAATAATGTAATGCTAATAGCTGAGGATAAATTTAATAAAGGGGCAGTCTTTGTGTGTAAGACCGTCTCACAATAAGAGCATTTTATATTTCGTAATTAGTTTTCACTTTTTATAATAAATATTATTAAATTTTTTATTACTATCACTTTTATTTATGTTATAAATTGTTCATAAATTAATTTATAGCACTATTATCATTTTTTATCAATTAAGCATCACTTTTTGTTATTAGAGTATCACTTCTTATCCATCTCGAAAATCATTCCGCATCGATCAATGCTTTTCCCGTGGCAAGGAATGGACGACCAAGAATCAATGGAACATTTGAATCTTCATCCATGTCCAATACCACAAAATCAATGGGAAATACAAACTCGCCAACTTTGATCAAAACATCTTCAACAATTCCTTTTGGATACGTCAATGATCGATCGGCTAATTGAAGTGTAACCGATATCGGCTTGACCTCACCAATACCCAACTTTGTGAAAATTGAGAACGGCATCAAATTGATACTAGCTCCCAAATCACATAAGGCTTTGTAGTTCTCATGCTCTCCCATCTCACATGGAATGGTAAAACTCCCCGGATCTTTCAATTTAGGGGGAAGTTTCACCGTTTCAAACTCTCCCAAACTTCTTTTCTTTGAACAAAATATCTTTCAAAAACTTGGAGTAGTTGGGCATTTGAAGTAGCGCCTCTGCAAAAGGAATATTTACATGTATCTTCTTCAACATCTCAACAAACTTGGCAAATTTCACTTCTAATCCCTTTTTCAAGCACCTTTGTGGAAACGGAATTGCCACGGGCAACTTCGGAATCCCCCATTCATCTCTTTCAAACTTCTCTTCTCTCTCTTTTCGCTTTGCTTCTCTACATCTTTCCCATTTTTTCGGAGACTTCACCTTTACTTCTTCAATTCTAGGGGAATTTTCATTTTTTTCAACAACGTCGACTTCTTTCTCTTTCCCTTCTTCATCCAAACTTTCCATGGGCTCAACTTCACTCTCTACCTCCTCTACTCCCATTGGCATAGAATGCCCTTCGTATTGTGTACCACTACGAAGTTCAATTGCTTTGCATTGCTCCTTCGGGTTAGTAACGGTTGTAGATTGAAATTTCTCTTGCCGATGAATTTCCCCAATTTCACTTGCCATTTGACTTATTTGTGTTTCCAAGGCCTTGATTTTCTTATCATTCACTTCATCTTTTTTCTTCAAATAATCAAACATCTTAGTCATTTGATCTTCCAAGGTAGACTTTCCTTCACCATTCGGAGCCTTCTCTCCCGGATTAATACCCGGTGGTAGAGTTAGGGCATTCCCTTGATTTCCATAAGACAAGTTCTCATACCTACGAGGTTGAGTAAAATTTCCTTGAAAGTTTCCTTGCCCCCATCCTCCTTGCCTTTGTGGATATCCTCCTCCATGACTTCCAAAGTTACCACTATAATTTCCTTGGAAATTCCTTCCTTGCATGAAGGCAACTTCCTCAAGTGTCATATCCGGTGGACACCATGCATCTTGAATTCCGAAATTAGAGGACATACCTTGTTGAGGCATGGATGTAGGCATTTGACAACTTTGAGAAGATTGACCCATATTAGGCATAGTCATGCCTTGTTGAGGATTTGGAACCAATTGTTGATTCATCAAAGGCATCGAACTTGGAGACACTTGCATATTAGCATTCATCCTCTTTAATATCTCCGTGATCGCCTTGTCGGTCATATCTTCTTTAGGCATTTCCACCTTTATAACTTATTGCAAGCACACTTCTTCCATCTTAGCAATTTTCTCCCTTTCATACATTCCCGATGCACGATCCATGGGCCATTGACCCGTATTCAAAGCAACTTCTTCACATATAGCAATGGCTCTTTCCGGAGTTTGTCCCAAAATTGAACCTCCCGCCGAGGCATCAATAAGCATCCTCTCACTTCCATGTAAACTGGCATAGAAGAATCCTATTTGTTGCTCCTCGGGGAATCTATGTTATGGGCACTTCCTTAGCATCTCTTTGAACCGATCCCATGCCTCACTAAATGTCTCAAGTGGCAATTGCTTGAATTGAAAGATTTGCCCTTTAAGATACAACATCTTTGATGGTGGGAAATACTTGCTCAAGAATTTTTGTGCCAACTCTCTCCATGTGGTGTATGATCCCGGTGGTAGAGTATGATACCAAGCTTTAGCTCTATCCCTCAATGAAAATGAGAAAAGCTTCGTTTTAACAACATCCTCACTTACCCCATTTATCTTTATCGTGTTTGCTAACTCCGTAAATTGGGCTAAGTGAGCATTCGGATCCTCCATAGCACCACCACCAAATTGATTTGCTTGCACCATGTTAATCAATCTCGTCTTGATCTCAAAATTATTCACATTCAATGGCGGGCCCATTCCATAATTCCCATATTGTGGCTGAAAATGATCACGAACATTTATTCCCGCTCCATTGTTTCCATTTCCACGAGGTTGATTTTGCACCACTGGAGGGTTGTTTCTCACTTCTTGGTGTGCCAACAAGTTTTGAATAATAGCTTGCATTTGTTGATTTTGCAAGTGCATTTGTTGCGCATAAGCTTGTGGCACATATTCTTGATTAGCATAACCTCCTCTAACATTATTATCTCCTCCATTAAAGTTTCTCAAGTTTCCTTCTTCATCAACCATATTTACATTATCCCTTACTTCTTCCATATTTTCCTCTGTAGGTTCTAACACTCCTCTTCTTTGTCTTCTTAAGGTAGCTTCCAATTCCAAGTTCAAAGGTTCAATGGATTGAGACCTTGAACGAGTTCGCATGTACCTACAAGAAATTTTAATTTAGCTCCCAAACAACCAAGACAAATAACAAATGACAAATAAAAGAATTCTTTATCAAAACTAATCAACTTCAAACTCGTTACGACCAAATGTTTAACATTTCCCCGGCAAGCGGCGCCATGAACTTAGTCGCATTTTTAGTAAAATGTTAAGAGCAAGTGTACTCTATCATTGTTGTATACGCGTGACCAAGTGCAAAATTTATAAGATTGTCATCCCAAGGGAAAGTAAACATTGGCTAGTATCCGAATTGTTCATCGATTTATGCTTTGTAAAGATAATATGTTTGAAGGTTTTGTATTAAAACTAATGCTTAGAATTTTACTCAAATACTAAAATGCGAACTAGATAAGTAAATGATCAAACAACGAGCAATTAATTGATGGAATGGATGTAGAATACACTTGAGAAGAGAGCAAGGCTAATCATACTTATAGTTGAGACTTGAGCTAGATATGCAAAACCCTTCATAATAATTTTCATTAACTTGTGGATTAAAAGCAATCACAAATTTACCCCTAGTCCCTATGGCCAAGGCAACTAGGTTCTCGACTCTTTTACAAGCCTAAGTCTCCTAAAATTGGTCTTAATCTCAATTCCCTTAAGGTACTATGATCATAAGTTGGTTCTTTTCACTCAATTACTTAAGTGTCCTTCTATGAATGTTCTAAGCCTAAGGAGGGTATGGCTTACCTCCCCTTATACTAACATACATGTACAATTCAATATATGATTCAATTAAACATCCACTCACAACATTGGAATGACCATCCTAATCCTATTAATAGAGAATTTAATCACACAAACATTGAAATGAAACATGATTGATATATCATAAAAAGAAATCCACAAATCAATTCAAATCATTACTCAAGTTCTACATATCTAACTCTTCCCCTCAACCAATCATATGATTAGCCCTACTATAGGACTAGCCACTAAACATGGTGTTTAAATCATTACAAATCATACATTGCTCCATTTGAGCCAAAATAAGAAGAAAATCAACAAATGAAAAGTAGATTGGCTTCCCTTTCATGGAGAATCCTTCCTTCTTTTCAATATGCTAACTCCTTCAATCCTTGAAGCTTTCCTCTTCTCAAATGGGGGATGGATGGATGGATGGATGGATGGATTTATGGATTGAATGTGGAGATCAACTTGGAATTTTATGGATCTAGATGGTAGAGATGGATTATGGATCTAGTGTGTGAGGAAATGTGGTGTGGAGTGTGTGTAACTACTATCAATCTGATCTCCCCTCTCTAATTTCGTACAAATCATGGTTTATATCACTTATGGACCTTCTAGAAGCTTCCGGAACATTCTAAAATTTACACAGGATTTTGCACCTACACGGCCCGTGCTGCAGCGCACGGCCCGTGTAGGGCACACCTACTTCGGCGTGTTTGTGCGTGCTTCCGGACACGGCTCGAGCTGTGCTGCATGATTGTCGCTATTTTCACCAAGATTTTAGTGTCTTTTTGTATGTCTTTTCGTATTATTTTATCCGTATTTGTGTATTTTTTGGTTGTGTTATGTGTTTTTATGGAAATGTGTGAGAATGAGCTTAAACGTATGAAAAATAGGTAAAAACGGAGCAAAAATGAGATGAAATTGAAGATCCAAGAGAAAAGCACAGAAACTCGGTCGAATTTCTTGAAATTCGGTCGAATTTCTCCTACAGAAAGATTCAAAAACAGGGACTAAGGTTATGCGTAAAAACTCGGTCGAGTTTCTAAAAACTCGATCGAGTTTTAAGAACTCGGTCGAGTTTCTCTTACAGAAAAGATCCGAAAACAGGGCGGCATGAAAACTCGACCGAGTTTTCAAAAACTCGGTCGAATTTTGGGACATTTCAGTGGACAAAAGTGCGCTCCAGCTTGAAGAAAACGTGTTTGCATGGAAACTCGACCGAGTTTCCAAAAACTCGGTCGAATTTTTGGACAAAAACCAGCTGTCAAAGTGCGATTTTCAGAATTTCCAATGGGTATAAATACCCTCAATTTCAACATTCACAAAAGATTTGTGAGGGCTTTCACTGTTTCACACACATCACACACCTTTCCTTCCATTTCCCACCACCATCTCCATCCACCTTCATCCATCTTGATCCATCTTCATCAAATCTCCATCAAATCTTCACCCCTTCCATTGGGTGTGAGAGATCTCAAGAAATCAAAAGCTAGAGTGGGAGATCCATGAGTATTGAAGATTCTCTACAAGCAATTGCTAGGGAAGATTTACATCTCTTTGGTTTTTCATTTGGATTTGAAACTATGGATATGTGTAATGAATCATTCTTGTGTTTTATTACCATTATCATGTTAGGCTAATCCCTCTAGTGGGATTAGGGACATGAAGAGTATATTGGATTTGTATTATCATGTGGATTAAATTGGTTTTGATTTAATTGATGTTGGTTTCTATTCATGGGTTTTAATTGTTTTGATATTGTGATGCCATGGTTTGTTATTCATGAATGATTGTTGGTTTAATAGATTGTCGATCAATGAATTGATTTATGGTAATTAAATGCTATCATGATGTTCATGGGTATATTGCTTGGAGTGAGACGGAAACGACCCTCTAAAGTATTAGAAAGGCATGAATAGACATCGAGTTTGGATTTGACCGAAAGGATATTTGAATTCGATGAGGGGAACCAATCCATTCGTTGGCCTTAGTACACAAAAAGGGAGAGTTTAATCTAACTAGTACCTAGATGGAAGGGGTTAATGTTGGGCTTTGATCTTAAGTGCTTTTGGGAGTCTATAATGGATCAACAACCTTTGTAACCCGAAAGGGAGCTTAGGATATAATCGTGATCACCCTTAATCTACATCAATTGAGTTGAATTCCTTTTGCATGATAATATGAATTGAGTATGCTTGGATGTTTCTAATCCCATGTTTTTCCATACTTGAACTTGAACACCTATTCTCTTTTCTAGTTAATCTTATTTACTTGTCATTTCTTATTTGTTATTTTACTTGCTTCTTGCTTGGATTGTTTATTTCTTTATCAACCTCTAAACCATCAATCGATCATTCCTTTGAATTTGGAGATAGAAAAGACCGCAGGACAAAGGAAACAAGAGAGACGAAAAGCTAGAAAAGAAAAGATGGAGAATCAACGTGGAGATAATGTTAACCATGACCCACCCCAAGATCCATTACAAGATCAAAGGGGGGTACAAGAAGGAGTACAAGAGGATCAAATGGAGATGTTTAGAAACTTCATTGCTAAAAATCAAGACTACATGCAATTGCTTGCCAATCAAGAAGCTCAAAGGATACTCCAACAACAAGAGATGCAAAGGCCTAGAGCAATTCGGGATTACTTCCAACCGAGAGCCGTGCACAATATGGTTCCTCCGGTTCAAGCCAACAATTTCAAAATCAAGACCGGATTGATCAACATGGTCAAAGCATCTCAGTTTGGGGGAGGTCCTCTTGAGGATCCAAACATGCATCTAGCTAGCTTCTTGGAGGTTGCAAATACCATTAAGATGAATGGAGTATCGGAGGATGCTATTCGGATGAGGTTGTTCTCTTTTTCTTTAAGAGACAAGGCTAAGGCATGGTATAATGCAATTCCTTTGGGAAGTTGTAACACATGGGAAGATCTTGAGAAAGGTTCCTAAACAAATATTTTCCTCCTTCAAAGACACTCCAATTGAAAAGCCTTATCACTCAATTTAGGCAACTTCCGGATGAGAGTTTTTATGAAGCTTGGGAACGCTACAAAGAGATGCTACGAAAATGTCCTCAACATGATTTTCATGAGAATCAACAAGTGGCTTTCTTTTATCAAGGGTTGAGTCAACAAAATCGGATGCATGTAGTGCCTCATCCGGAGGGTCTATATTTAGAGTGGATGCTATGAAGGCTATGGATATTTTTGAAGATATTGCAATGAATGCTTATCAATGGCCTTCCGAGCGAGTAATGGGAGGTTATGCATACGGAAAGGTTGCTCTAGTGGAGAGTGTGAATGAAGTGAAGAGAGATGTGTTCCAAAGTGAAGGCATGAAAGAGTTTAATGAAAGCATTAATTCTTTAACTAAGCAATTGAATTTGATCACTCAAAGAGTGAGTCAAGGGGGAAGCACAAGTGTTAATGTGAATGAAGAGAGTAATGAGATGCAAAATGTAGAGGATGTTGCCTATTTAGATGGGAGAAATTACCAAGGAAATTTTCAACGTCAAGGTAATTTTCAAGGTAACTATCCTTCTAACCAAGGTAATTATCAAGGAGGATACCAAGGGCAAGCTCGGGGGAGTAATTTTAATCAATCAAGTGGAGGTTATCAAGCTCCAAGGAAGCAGGAGAATTTCTCATACTCTAATCCTCAAACCGCTGTAGCACTTCCTAAAGGAATGGATCCGAGTGCTAAGCCGCCCAATGGAGAGGGTAAATCATCATTGGAAGAGACATTGATGGCATTCATTAAAGATACAAGGGCTTATATGGAAAAGAGAGATGCTAAGCTTGAGGCTAGAATGGAGGAAAATGAGAAGAAGTCGGACAATAGGATGAGAGCTTTTGAACATCAAATGGGACAAATTGCTTCCTCCGTTGGATCTCAACACCAACAAGGAAAGTTCCCCTCTACCACGGTCACTAATCCTAAAGAAGATTGTAAAGCTATCACTCTTAGAAGTGGAAGAGAGTATGAGGAACCTCCTATGCCTAAAGAGGATAATGTGGTCGTTGAAAGGAAAGTGGAAAGAACGGTTGAAGAAGGGTTAGTGCAAGAGGAGAATGACGTGGAAGAAGTGAGCAAGACAAAAGAAGTTGAGAAAAAGAAAGATGAAGAAAAGATAGAGAGAATTCCAAAGTGGAAGAAGGCAAAGGAGTTAAGAGAAGAGGAAGTTGAAGTTGAAAGAGATAGTTGGGGGATACCCAAAACTCAAGTACCGGTTCCTTTTCCTCAAAGGTTCTTGAAGAAGGGTTTAAATGAGAGGTTCAAAAATTTTCTTGAAATCTTCAAGAAGATTCAAATTAATATCCCTTTCGCCGATGCTTTGGAGCAAATGCCTCATTATGCTCGTTTCTTGAAGGACATTATGGGAAAGAAAAGAAGTCTTGTGGGGAATGAAATGGTTAATCTCACCGAAGAGTGTAGTGCAATTCTACAATAGAAACTTCCTCAAAAATTGAAGGATCCGGGTAGTTTCACTATACCATGTGAAATTGGAAAGAACAAGAAGAACAAGGCTCTTTGTGATCTCAGTGCGAGCATTAATCTAATGCCTCTTTCCATATTCAAGAAGCTTGGGTTAGTTGAAGTAAAGCCAACTTCCATCACACTTCAATTGGCGGATCGATCTACGATACATCCAAAAGGAGTGATTGAAGATGTGTTGGTTAAGGTGGGTAAGTTCGTCTTTCCAGTGGACTTTGTTGTTTTGGATATGGAGGAAGATGAAAATGTTCCATTGATTCTTGGGAGGCCTTTTCTTGCTACTGGGAGAGCTCTTATTGATGTCTACAAAGGAGAGTTGAAATTGAGAGTGAATGATGAGGAAGTGGTATTTTCTCTACACAAGGCCATGCAATATTCAATGAATGATGAAGAATGTAAAAGTGTGGATGTTGTAAAGGGAAGTGTCGAGGAGAGTTGGCCTTCCATTGTATCCAAGGATCCACTTGAACTTTGCTTGAGCAATTCTCTATCTCTTTCTAATGTTTCTACTACTTCTTGTGATTTAAATGATGAATTGATTAATTGTTTGCTTGATCTTGGTGATTGTAGTGAAGCTCAAGAGGTTGCAGCCGCTATCTCAAGGGAAAATGGAAAGTTCTTACCACTTAGAGATCCACTCGATCAAGAAGAGAAAAAGAAAAAGAATGTGGAGTTGAAGCCTCTACCCGATCATCTTGCCTATGCTTACCTTGGTGAAAATGAGACATACCCGGTAATTGTATCATCTTCTTTAACCTCTAGTCAACTTGATAAATTGCTTAATGTCCTTAAAGAGCATAAGTCGGCTATTGGTTGGTGTATTGATGATTTGAAGGGGATTAGTCCAACAATTTGCATGCATAAGATAAGGCTTGAGGATGAAGAGAAAGCTTGTGTTCAAAACCAAAGAAGACTTAATCCTATCATGCAAGAAGTGGTAAAAAAAGAGGTTCTTAAGTGGTTAGATTCCGATATGATCTTTCCTATTAGTGATAGCCCCTATGTGAGTCCGTTGCATGTAGTATCTAAGAAAGGGGGTATGACTATAGTGAAGACCGAAAAAAGTGAGGCCATAGCCACTAGAACGGTAACGGGGTGGCGTGAGTGTGTTGACTATAGAAAACTCAATGAGAACACACGTAAAGACCATTTTCTCTTACCTTTCTTGGATCAAATGTTGGATAGGTTGGCCGGGTATGAGTTTTATTGCTTTCTTGATGGGTATTCCGGGTATAACCAAATTCTCATAGCACCCGAAGACCAAAAAAAGACCATTTTCACTTGTCCTTATGGAGTATTTGCTTTTCGAAGATTGTCATTTGGACTTTGCAATGCACCGGCCACCTTTCAAAGGTGTATGATGGCAATCTTTGAAGGTTTGATTGAGAATATCATGAAAGTCTTCATGGATGACTTTTCGGTGTTTGGATCTTCTTTTGATATGTGTTTGTCTAATCTTGCTATTGTTTTGAAGCGATGTCAAGACACTAATCTAGTGTTGAATTGGGAGAAGTGCCACTTCATGGTAAATGATGGCATTGTACTTGGATATCACATCTCTTCAAAGGGATTGCAAGTAGATCGAGCTAAAGTTGTTGCGATAGAGAAGCTTCCACCACCAACAAATGAGAAGGGAGTACGATCGTTCCTTGGCCATGCCGGGTTCTATCGTAGATTCATAAAGGATTTTTCTTCATTTTCTAAACCTCTATCTCATCTCCTTGAAAAAGATGTTCCATTTAAGTTTGATGATAATTGTTTAAATGCTTTTTAGGTTCTAAAGAACGCTTTGATTTTATCACCCATCTTGATCACCCCCGATTGGAAGGAGCCATTTATATTGATGTGTGATGCAAGTGATGTAGCTCTTGGAATAGTTTTGGGGCAATTAAGAGAGAAAAGGTTCCGAGCCATTTACTATGCAAGCAAGACTTTTGATGCGGCTCAACGGAACTACACTACTACCGAAAAAGAGTTCTTGGCGGTGGTATACGCATTCGATAAGTTTCGTCCCTATTTGGTAGGAACGAAGACTATTGTATACACCGACCATTCCGCTATCAAGTATCTCATGGCAAAGAAGGATGCAAAGCCAAGGGTGATAAGATGGGTGCTACTTCTTCAAGAATTTGACATTGAAGTAAGGGATAAGAAGGGCACGAAGAATGTGGTAGCCGATCATCTTTCAAGGCTAGAGTCGAGGGAGCATTGTGAGAGCACTTATGAGTTAATCAAGGAGGTGTTTCCCGATGAAGAAATCTTGAGATGTGATTGTTATCAAATTGAGGTTTTAGTGGAGCAAAAAGGAAACCCGTGGTATGCGGACTATGTGAATTATTTTGCTAGTGGAAGGAGGCCTTATGAGCTTAACAAGTATCAATCCAAGAAGTTCTTTCATGATGTTAAAAGCTACTTGTGGGATAATCCATTCTTGTATAAGATGTGCAATGATTCTCTTGTATGAAGATGTGTGCCCGAGGAAGAATGGAGAAGTGTGTTGGAGTTTTGTCACTCTTCACCTAGTGGAGGCCATTTTGGAGCTCAAAAGACCGCTGCAAAAGTCTTTCAATCGGGGTTGTATTGGCCTTCATTGTTCAAGAGTTGTAAGAAATTTGTAGGGGGTTGTGATCGATGTCAAAGGATGGGGGGAATTTCAAAGTGAGATGAGATGCCTCTAAAAAGCTTTCAAGAAGTTGAGATATTCGATGTGTGGGGCATCGATTTCATGGGACCATTTTCTCAATCTAATGAATTCTTATACATCTTATTGGCGGTCGACTATGTCTCGAAATGGGTTGAGGCTATACCTTCAAGAACAAGTGATGCTAGAGTGGTCATGGGATTTCTAAAGAAGCATATCTTCACAAGGTTTGGAGTTCCAAGAGTGTTAGTAAGTGATGGGGGTAGTCACTTCATAAACAAACTTATGGAGAACATTCTCAAGACTTATGGAGTAAAGCATAGAGTGTCTACTCCGTATCATCCTCAAACGAATGGTCAAGCTGAAATTTTTAACCGACAAATCAAGCAAGTCTTGGAGAAAACAGTGAGTGTGAGTAGGAAAGATTGGTCTAACAAACTTGATGATGCATTGTGGGCCTTTCGAACCGCATTCAAGACCACTCTTGGTATGTCTCCATTTCAAATCGTCCATGGCAAGTCTTGCCATCTTCCCGTGGAGCTAGAGCATAAAGCTTATTGGGCCATTAAGAAGTTGAATTTTGACATAAAAGCTTCGAAGAAGGTAAGATTCTTGCAATTGAATGAGCTTGAGGAATTTAGAGAAAATGCTTATGAAAATTCAAGGATTTTTAAGGAGAAAACCAAGAGGTGGCATGATGCTCGTTTGAGGAAAAATAGTTTTGAAAAAGGTGAAAAAGTGTTGATATTCAATTCTCGACTAAGACTTTTCCCGGGCAAGTTGAAGTCCAAATGGAGAGGGCCCTATATTGTGAAGGAAATTCTTGATGGGGGAGCTCTAAAGGTTATGGATGAGAATAGGGGAGAGTTCTTGGTTAATGGTCATCGTGTGAAGCACTAAGTGGATCCATCACAAAGGGAGACCCTCTTTGTGGATACTTTGTTTGAAAGATAATCTCATACTCCGTCTAGCTTGAAGACGCTAAACTTAGCGTTGATGGGAGGCACCCCATCACTATCTTTATTCCTTTGTTTATTTTGGCCGTGTAGGTTGATCGTGCTCATGGAGAAAAATGCACATTGAAGAAAAGAGAAGTACTTCATGGGTTCAAGTTGACATGTCTCACCACTTGTTGCAAACTTAATTCTTGACTTTTGTCTCGAGTTAAGTTTGGGGGTGTTAGTGCGTGGTGGACATAACTTGATTCATTTGGATGCATAGACTTCTCCACAAGAAGATCATCAAAGGAAACTACAAGGGTAAGTCCCACCACTTTTTGACTTTTTGCAAACTTAATTCTAAACTCTTGTTTCGATTTAAGTTTGGGGGAAGAGTGTGTGGTGTGACTCCCCACTTAAGTATGATTCTTGTAAAATTGGGTTAATTTTAAAATTTTTCTCATGAGTTTAGGTTTGATTTTGGTATGATTGGTGGAGTTGAAGTGCATGAAGTCCATATTTTAATGAAATTGTTACGCTAATGGTGTATGTTGAGTGTTAGAGCATTAATGAGAAGCATTGGAAGCATGATGGAGTTTGGAGCTAACGCTTTCTTCGTCAAATGCCTATTGAGGGAGCACTCTACACTTTATCACTTTTAGTTGCTTAATATGTTTTGATTTGGATTGTTGTGATAAGCATGTTACTTCATGTGTTATGTTTTTGGGAAGTTTCCTTTTTAATAAAGATGTGGATGATTGTGAGCTTACTTGATTGTGGATGATTTGAATGCGTGCTTAATTTTTCTTATGGATGGATGTTATTGGTACTTTTGCATGCTTTGTGTTTTTGTTGTGTCTTGTTTGTTGAGTCCTTATTTGAGGTTTTGTATGTTTTCTTATTTTGTCTTGGGATGTTTGGTGGTTTGTTTAGGGATGTCGTTAGTCATTTTTGAACGTGAGTGATGATATGTTGTGGTGATAAGTGATGACAAATTATGATTAAGAATCTCTACACTTTCGAATTGTGACATGTTTTACTTAACTTGTTCAATTTTGAGATGAATGTGGTGTACTAAGTTCCTTAAGGTCCAATGTATAAGCTTGTGAGAATTTGAGCCTCAACCGTGCATACATGGCATTTCTTCATAAGTGAATCGTTTGTGTTTGATAAACTAGAACTTGCTCAAAGACTAGAGGAACGAGCCCGATTAGTGGAGATTAGTGATATGATCTAAGGCCATCCTTGTTGTTAATAGTCATTGCCAAATATTTCCATACCGTGAACATCATCCCTAATCAACCACTTTGAGCCTATAAGCCTATTTATTGTGAATTTAGCACATTACAAGCCTTAATTACCCACTTAAGCTTATATATACCCATTGTGTAAGTGATTGAGGAGATGGTAACTAGAAATGATTGATTGATTAGCAAAAAAAGAAAAAAAAAAGGAAATGGTCACCAAGCAAGAAAAATGATGAAAAGAGCACAAACAATGGACATGCAACCATAAAGCAAGAGAAGGAGCAAAGCAACATCAAAATGCTCAAGTAAACAAATTCAAAGAAAGGAAGCATGCATCAAAAGAAGTTAAATCAAAGGAAAGTTAATGATTAATTCTTGTGATTACCAAAGTTGAGAAAGGAAGAAAAGAAAAGTTGAGAAATGGAAGAAAGTAGCTACCTCTTCGATTACTTACACTTGATTAGTCACTATTATCCATATTCTTCCTACCCTACCAAAGAGCCTATCATTACATCCTTAATGAAAGACCTTTTTGATCATTAATTGAAACTGTGGTGGTTTGTGAATATAGTCCACGAGCAAGCTTATAGCGAGTCGAGCCAAATGATTAATGAGTGTTGATTTACCTTACTTTAAAGAGTGTTGAGTGAAATTGATATCTATGCGAGGCTCGGACCAAAAGGGACTATATTGCACTTTATTCTCTTGAAATTGAACATGTTAATTCTTCATGTTATAAGTTTAATGTTGTAGGAGGACTTAGCATAATTTGTAGTTATTATTACTAACGATGTGTTATAGCTTATTTTCGTTTAGTCTTTTTCTAGGTGAAAATTTCTCCTCTTGGTTTGTCATTTTCGTTGCTCGGGGACGAGCAACACTTTAAGTTTGGGGGATTTGATTGTCGCTATTTTCACCAAGATTTTAGTATCTTTTTGTATATCTTTTCGTATTATTTTATCCGTATTTGTGTATTTTTTGGTTGTGTTATGTGTTTTTATGGAAATGTGTGAGAATGAGCTTAAACGTATGAAAAACAGGTGAAAACGGAGCAAAAACGAGATGAAATTGAAGATCCAAGAGAAAAGCACAGAAACTCGGTAGAATTTCTTGAAATTCGATCGAATTTCTCCTACAGAAAGATTCAAAAACAGGGACTAAGGTTGTGCGTAAAAACTCGGTCGAGTTTCTAAAAACTCGGTCGAGTTTCTAAAAACTCAGTCGAGTTTTAAGAACTCGGTCAAGTTTCTCTTACAGAAAAGATCCGGAAACAGGGCGGCATGAAAACTCGACTGAGTTTCCAAAAACTCGGTCGAATTTTTGGACAAAAACCAGCTGTCAAAGTGCGATTTTTAGAATTTCCAATGGGTATAAATACCCCCAATTTCAACATTCACAAAAGATTGGTGAGGGCTTTCACTGTTTCACACACATCACACACCTTTCCTTCCATTTCCCACCACCATCTCCATCCACCTTCATCCATCTTGATCCATCTCCATCATCTCCATCAAATCTCCATCAAATCTTCATCCCTTCCATTGGGTGTGAGAGATCTCAAGAAATCAAAAGCTAAAGTGGGAGATCCATGAGTGTTGAAGATTCTCTACAAGCAATTGCTAGGGAAGATTTACATCTCTTTGGTTTTTCATTTGGATTTGAAACTATGGATATGTGTAATGAATCATTCTTGTGTTTTATTACCATTATCATGTTAGGCTAATCCCTCTAGTGGGATTAGGGACATGAAGAGTATATTGGATTTGTATTATCATGTGGATTAAATTGGTTTTGATTTAATTGATGTTGGTTTCTATTCATGGGTTTTAATTGTTTTGATATTGTGATGGCATGGTTTGTTATTCATGAATGATTGTTGGTTTAATGGATTGTTGATCAATGAATTGATTTATGGTAATTAAATGCTATCATGATGTTCATGGGTATATTGCTTGGAGTGAGACGGAAACGACCCTCTAAAGTATTAGAAAGGCATGAATAGACATCGAGTTTGGGTTTGACCGAAAGGATATTTGAATTCGATGAGGGGAACCAATCCATTCGTTGGCCTTAGTACACAAAAAGGGAGAGTTTAATCTAACTAGTACCTAGATGGAAGGGGTTAATGTTGGGCTTTGATCTTAAGTGCTTTTGGGAGTCTATAATGGATCAACAACCTTTGTAACCCGAAAGGGAGCTTAGGATATAATCGTGATCACCCTTAATCTACATCAATTGAGTTGAATTCCTTTTGCATGATAATATGAATTGAGTATGCTTGGATGTTTCTAATCCCATGTTTTTCCATACTTGAACTTGAACACCTATTCTCTTTTCTAGTTAATCTTATTTACTTGTCATTTCTTATTTGTTATTTTACTTGCTTCTTGCTTGGATTGTTTATTTCTTTATCAACCTCTAAACCTTTATCATCCATACAAAAACAACATAAACATGAGCTCACGTACTTTGCTAGTCCGAACATAGCTCCTTTGTGGATTGATAATTTTTCTTGGGATATACTACTACAACGATCGAGTATTCTTGCTCGTGAGTACTACTACAAAATAGTCAAACACTGCACGGCCATGGTCATGGCCGTGTAGCATTTTCTGACGACAATGCACGGCTTCTTCTTACAGGGCCGTGCTCCGTACACGGGGCGTGCAGCAACGCACGGCCCGTGCGCCAGCACACGGCCATCCTCCTGGGCGAGCAGCGTGTTCTGATGACAATACACAGCCGTTGGGTACAGGGCCGTGTTCTGCACACGGCACGTGTACCAACTTGGCCTATTCTTCGTCTCCCTTTCGCTCCCGACTCTGTTTTTGTCCGTTCCATGACCTGTTTTACACATATTCAAGCTCATTTACACAATTCTATAAGTTCATACAACTTTCCTCAAAACAACAATAACTCCACCAAAATTAACACAAATACGGATAAAAACATCCGAAAATACACAAATAAAGACACTAAAATCTATGTGAAAATGACTACGATCAATTTTGTCCCATAACTATGAGTTTTATTTCAATTTTTCCCAATTTTAGCCGGAACCCCAAAATTCATCAGTCACGTGTGACGCACGTGACCAATTTCCGGCGAAAATTTAGGGTTCTGGCGAAAGTTTGACAAAATTAAAATAAAACTAATAGTTATGGGACAAAATTGATACAAATATCTTTTTTTGAACAAAATCTAAAGTTTTAAATAGTTATGAAAAAAAATACTTTTAACTCCATATTACTTAATCTGCTGGAAATTGTTTTCTTATGTAATTGGATGATTAATTGTGCATTGTCTTGAAATATTAAACTCAAAATAAGTCACTTAACCATTGAACTAGATTAGGAAGCAAGTCTTGAGTATTAATTTGAGAGATAAATATGTTGATAGTCCGTAAATTTGTAGTATTATAAAAATAAAAATGAATATTCACTGAGTAAAAATGTATATTTGTAATATTCTCAAAATAAATAAATAAATGATAAATACACTGATGAGAAAAAAGTATAAGTCGTTTTACGGTGTGACAATCTCACATACGTTTGAATTGGTCTCTTATAATCCAGAGTTAATAATATTTTGTCTTAAATGGTATACTCTTTAATTAATAAGAATATAATTTTTTTTAATTAAAAAGGTCAACTAAAAAATGAATAAGTATAAATGTTTGATTAAAAATATTAAGTTTTTTTATTAAAAATTTAAGGGTACGAGTTCTTATACTAAAAGATATATATTTAATACGGTAAAACTTTCGAAAAATGTGTAATTTAAGGGTACGGTCTCCTGAAGACTCACAAGTTTTAGGCAATTTTAGTCCATAAGTTCTTGCCATATATATATATAAATGATGGGAGAGCCACAAAGAAATAAAGTTTGACAATGAATAAAATCACATTCCATGCATGTCGCCATGTGTGTTAGTGGTTTCATTGGTCGTTTTCTTCTTTCTTTTTTTCTACCATATTTCTACAAATTAAGAAGCACGACTAACATTATTCGAAGTCTTCCGACACATGGCTCCAAACCTGTTGACTGGGCATGGGTTTATGTGTAGAAATTTGCAACTCAAACAATAACTTCACATTATGTATAGTTGTTATTATATGCAGATAAGATGGCGATAAAAATAAAAATAATACAAACAATGATAACGACATTTTTGTTCACAATTACTTATAATCGATCTTTGAACTGCAGACCATAGTTGACATGGAAGAAGCTTCGCTGCGTGTGAAGGGTAATTGATTGTGCGATTACGGAATTTGTAATGATCACTTTGATTCCTCAATTTTGTTCACAATTTTCAGTAAATGAGTGATATCTCACCTTGCATCATAACTTCTGACGTAAATTGGAAGTGAACGAAGGGTGTGGTAAATGGATATCACTAAAGAGGTCAATCACAATGAAATTGGAAGTGTACGAAAGGGTGTGAGTAGTTATTAAATCAAGACAAAGACTTGTGTGAGACGTAAGGACTTCGTGAGACGGATAAAAAATAATAACATCATTATCATTCTCGCTATAAAATATTATCACTTTTGTTATAAAATGTTATAGCACATTTTTATTCATTTTATTTATAAGTGTATAAATTTTTTAAAGTTGGCACACGATGCGAGTGCACATAATAATTTTTCAAAAAAGGAAAAAGTTTGAACAATAAACAAAATCACATTCCATGCATGTCGCCATCTGTGTTGTGGTTTCATCAATTTTTTCGTGACTAGATGAGGTTACATCAAATAATAAATAAAATAAATAAAATCATTATACACAAAAGATAACATATGAATGTATTCATATCTTTCTTCCATCTTCGATTTCACATTGTCCCTTCCATATTTCTAACGCCGTTGTAAATATGTACTTGCAAAAGTAGGCCGAAGAGGATCTCCGTGTAAATCCTCCGACACTCAAGTCACTATCGTATCTCAATATTATCTCAAGATAACTGTAATAAAACTATCAACTCCCCTTACCTTCTGTCTCGTTTCTGAGATTATAATACTTACCCGGATAACCCACATTCTCTATGGTAGTGTTAACCGTAAAGCCACTCTTATTAATATATAAAATAAATATAAATATATAATTATCCACATCATTTCATTTTCTTCTTTCTTTCTTTCTACTATAATTTTACAAACAAGCTCGAGTAACATTATTCGAAGTCTTCCGACACATGGCTCCAAACGTGTTGACTGGGCATGGATTTATGTGTAGAAATTTGGAACTCAAATAATAACTTCACATTATGTATGGTTGTTATTATACGCAGATAATATGGTGATAAAATTAAAAATAATACAAACAAACGACATTTCTTTTTTTCGATGAAAATAACAAATAAAGCATAATGCTCTAGGATATTTAAAAGAGTTTATATCTTTGTGCACACGGCTGTGTGCATCTGTACGTATATATATTAATTTTTACACAATAACATATATCATTGTGCATTGTCTGTCCTAGTTGGATAGGACCCCCATTCCACAACAGATGGATGGGTCCTTATTTTTGAGATTGCAGAGTACGGTTTAGAAGGGTTAGTTTCCGCGTGGTGTGATGTGTATAGCTATGGTGTTATGTTGATGGAAACCTTTACGAGAAAGAAGCCGAGCAACGAGATGTTCACTGGAGATTTGAGCTTAAGGAGTTGGGCTTAAAGGTCACTTCCAGAATCACCAAATGAAGTGTTGGATGCCAACATAGTGATGAATCTTGAAGGATCAGTGTCCGAAAAGACGGTGCAGTGTGTAATCTTTGTGTTGGCGTTGGGGTTGAGATGCTCACTGGAATCAGCTGGAGAGAGGATAAACATGAAAGATGCAGCTCTGGCAGAGCTACAAAAAATCAAACGTTGGCTTCTCCACTAAAGTCGTTGTCTCGTTGATTAATCTTAGTACATAGGTAATGCATTGAAATTGTTGGAATCTACTAACATATTTACAGATTGATTCGTTCCTACATCTATTTCTGATGCTTTTTTTTTTTTTAACAGTTCCAGAGACGTAAACAGGGATTCTACCTTACAGCTATTGTGGAGGCAATAAACATGTCATGTCATCATCAGAGTAGAATGCTTAAAGAGTTGAGCACATGATGGGAACTCCTTTATTTATTTATTTATTATTGTGGAGGCAATAATTATATTAAAATTCGTTTTTTTATCATCTATAAAGGCATAAAAAATCTGATAACCACAACTTAACAATCAATAATATGTTTGGTCATTGGCTTATTGTCGTCGTTTTTCCAATGAGCACATGATGGGAACTCCTTTATTTATTAAATTAATCATCTGAGCTATTAGCACTACAACATTATCAGCAATTGCAGCCATGCATAAAATTGTTTGTTGTTTCTTTATTCCATATGCAATCTTTCTATTCATAGTCCTCCAAATGCCTTGTGCAGCCCAAACAAACCTCACCACGGATGCATATGCTCTTCTTTCTGTGAAAGCTCATCTTGCTTTACACCCACATCACATACTTGAAAAAATTGGAGGAATTCAAGCTCTGTTTGCAGTTGGATTGGTGTCACCTGCGGGTTGCACCACCATAGAGTCACGGCTTTGGATGTTTCAAACATGGATCTGTGGGGTACTATTCCACCACAACTGGGAAACCTCTCGTTTCTTGTTTCGCTCGAATTGGGGTACAACCATTTCAGTGGTACTTTACCTCAGGAGTTGTCTCTTCTCCACCGTTTGAAGTTCATTTCTGTAGAAGATAACAAGTTGGAGGGAGATATCCCATCATGGTTGGACCTTTTACCTAAACTAGAGCATCTGTACCTAGGAAATAACAGCTTCACTGGTTTCATACCATCACCCATATTTAATGGTGTACCCCACCATTAGGGGACCATCACCCATATTTAACTCATCCATCCTTAGAGTTATATATCTGGGATCAAATGAGCTGGGTGGAAATCTTTCATCGGACATGTGCCGCAACCTTCCATTTCTTGAAGAGCTTGGTCTATACGACAATAAGTTGAGCGGCGAAATTCCATCAAATCTTTCGCAATGTTCAAACTTGAAGATACTATCATTGACAGGCAACTCTTTGAGTGGGCAGATACCGACTTCATTGGGGAAATTACAATCTCTTCAAGGTTTATATCTAAGGCGAAACCATATAAATGGTAACACAAGCCTCACTCTCTTCCACTGTTTTATGTCTGCATGGTTGCATATGTGATTCATTAATGCTCCCTATTTATGTCTTATAATCTCAGGTGCCATACCATCAGCCGTATTTAACATATCTACCTTGGAATTTCTGTATCTCCATTCCAATGAATTGAGTGGCAAACTTCCATCCGACATGTGCCGCAATCTTCCATTAATTGAAAAGTTTGTGGTAGACACAAATCAATTGAGCGGTCAAATTCCATCAACTCTTTGGCAATGTTCAAAGCTGGATGCATTATCATTGGCAGGCAACTCTTTGAGTGGTAAACTTCATTAATTTAATTTTTGATAACACATTCTACTAGAATTTCATGTATTAAATATTTCAACCCGAATCCCCCTGTTCCACTTTGGTATTCCACTCCCTATTCCATAACTTATTTCCTATTAAAAAACTATACCCTAATTAATGACCATTAAACCCTTGGGGAATGGGGTGAAAATTTGGCCATTGATTACGACACGTGTCAAAAATCTAATTAGTGCAATAGTAGATGAAACACACAATGAAATAGGTGATCCCAAGTCTAAATATTTGTTAGCATATATAAGATAATGATAGGATCGAATAAGTTAGAGTATACTAATTAACTAAGGCAGAACGGGAATATGCATTCAATAGATGGAAAAAGCGTATCATACGCTAGAAATGAATGATGATGTGTGGCTAATCACCATTAAAATAGTATTATTTAGACCGTTAAAGTTTCAATTGAGAATTAATAAAATACTTAAAAAGGAAAAATCACCCCTAGTACACACTTTTACCCTAAACTAGCATTTGAACCCGTGTGTTGCACGGGACAAATGTATTCTGATATTATTTAAACTCGAAAGAGAAGTCTAAATCATGCCTTTTGGATAAATCATTCGATCTCTATCCGAAGGAGAAGCCTAGTAATACCGTCCCATGCAGCAGTAAGATTGTCCAAAAAATAGTGTCGTGTGTTGCATGGTCAGGAATTTTGTCAAATAGATAGCTCTTAACTAAAAATATACCTTAAAATATTTTTTTTTATAATATACTCCCTCCATAATACATGCTATGTAGACTCTTGGGGTACAGTATACCAAAAACCACTGGGGTAAAATCTTAATTTCACCCTTTGAACAAACACTATTCTCTACCGATAAATGGTAAACCCTCGGGGTATAGTATGCCCTAAACTACTGAATAATAGTAAACCATAAACCACAGGGGTAAAGTCATAATGTTACAATTGGAACAAACGCTAAACCCTGACGATAAATAATAAACCCTCGAGGGACATTATGCCCTAAACCACTGGGAAAAAGTATACCATAAATCACAGGGGTAAAGTCGTCATTTCACTGCTGATAAATATTAAATCATACAATTTTATATAATATCATATTAGGTAGTTGTATATTTAGTAATTAGTATTTAGGTACCCGTACTTATTTAAAGGTATCATACCATATTTATTTAAATATCAACCGCTCATACCCGATACCCGAATCTGTGCCTTTTAAAAATTTATTAATATATTTGTAACTACTCCAAAACTATTTATCAATATGCTTAGGGTAAAACGGGGTACCAGGAAATATAATTATTAGAGATAATCAATATTGATGTTAGGAGTACCCGTAATTCGTATCCATTCAAATGTTCACCATCCGTGATCGGACATGCCCAATTTAAAAAATTCATAATAATATCATCCCAAACTTATTATTGTATTGCATCCCGTATGCTTGATTAATATTTACCTAAGGGTGAAACAAATCGATATTAGGACCGATGAAAGAATTATTCACATGTAATATATTTATTTCTCGGTTTTATTTCTATAAGAAAAATTATTTACACAGATTCTATTCATAAATTGAAAAAATAAAAAATTAATAGATCGTTCACTTAAAATTGTTATTATATTTTGAAAAATGAAAATTTTCTCTCATACATTTTTATGAATTTCCTAAAAATTACATTTAAACCTAGGCTGATTATAGGCATTTCAATTAATTATATTATAAGAGGGCTTCCTATAACCTTTTATATATATATTTCTCATAAATTAGTTGTAATCAAACCAATGATTAATTTTTCAAACCAAGTATTTGTTATACCAAGTAATCAAATCAAATATTAAAGAATATACTATTATAATATATACTACCTCCGTCCCATAAAGAAGTTCACAGTTACTGTAGATACGGAGTTTAAGAAAAAGTTACTTTTTGGGGGTAGTTTGGTATTTTTAGGTAATAAATAAATTATAAAGTAAGTTTTGTGAGTTGTAAAGGGGAGGCAATTTTAAAATTAAAGTGTATTGTGGGGTTATTGATTTGTGTGTATTTTCTTATTTGGGGGTGTGAACTTATTTATGGGACGGACAAAAATAGAAAATGTGAATTTGTTTATAGGACGGAGGGAGTATTAGTTTGAGAAATATAATATTTTGATGTATAATCGGTAGTTGTTAGGGATTATAGCGGGTACAATATCCACTATAAGGGTATCCGTACTTACTCGTATCCATTTAAATAAAACTACTCATTTTCGTACCCGTTATATTAAAAAAATATATTATGATACTCATACCCGTTCCAAACTCGTTTATCAATACCTGTAGATTACACATACCCATTTAATACTTATTTATTTTAGAAAAAATTTTATATTTAAAATAAATATGATTAAATAAAAATTATAATTCGTAATATATATTTATAATATATTTATATTTTTTAGTGTTTAAATTAATGTATTAATTAATTTATATACATTTTTTTTTGTGATAAAACAAATATCTTAATAAAGATTATATTATTGTTAATTAATTATGAATTAAATATAATATGAACTTTATTATTTTTAATATGATCAAATAAAATTTATAACTATTAATTAATTATATAATTATTTCATAACATATTATATAATATAGATAAAATATTTTGTATAATTTTAATATTTGTGGATACCTGATTCATACACGTACGCAATTCAAATTCTAATGATATTTTTTTGAACTATCCATGAAAATTATAATTATTAATATATATTTATAATGTATTTATATGCTTATGACTAAAAATCGATGTCTATTAGCGCCTACTTTTAACATTAGTGGCTTCAACATCCACTGGCTGGTGAAATAGATATCAATCAGCATGTTTATCGTAGTGCATATTGAATACAAAAATATTATAATTTTTTATTTTAATTTCAAATTCTAATGATATTTTTTTTGAACTACTCGTACTCATTTTTTTAGGGTGTTTATTAATTATGTAAGATACTTTCTTATTTCGTAATACTCATACCCGTGTATAAATAAATATTATTTAAAAATTCATTACAATATTTGTATCCGTCCCAAAGTCTTTTAGTGGACGATGAGTTCTGACCTCCCCCGAATTAGTCGGTCTATGGATTGGATACCGGTGCATAAAAAATATTCGTAAATTACTCATACCCATTTAATACTATTATTAATTCAAATTGTTTAGGAATAATTAACATTATAATTTGAAATAATTAAAATTAGTAGTAGTTATGTATTATATTTAATGAAAAAATAATATGAAGAACACATATAAGGAATCATTTTAAATAAGGCAACATTTTAAATTAAATAAAGTATCATTATTATGATAAAAAAATCAATGGCAAAAATCTAATATCATAATTATGATGAATGAATAATGTGATGAACGGATGAGATTAAAAAATGTTTAGTAATCAAAATCAATAGTATAGATTAAAAGTTGGTTCAATTTTCACTTTTAAAGAGTATTTTATTATATATAAAGATTACTAAGAGATGCAATGAATTCAAAAAATTACTCTCACATACAAAATAATAAAGTAAAATATCAAATATAACCTTAATTCATTATAATCACATACACATTTAAATCACAAACCCTAAATCCCTCACCCACCCACAGTCGCCGAACCACCGTCGGATCGCCGCCGGCCGGCCGCCGGACCAAAAATAAAATTGTGCAAAACAAAATTGTGCAAACACATATGGGTATTTATGTGGACTTAGCCTCAATTTTGGTACAAATTGATTAGAGTAAGCGTACTCTATCGTGTGTAGCACGTAAGTGACCAAGTGCAAAATTTATAATATCGAACTCAAGGGAGAAAGTGTATGTATCCGTATTCGAAAAATGTTTTACTCTAGAAGGACTAATTAATTAAGGGGGAAGTTGAGTTACACTACTGATAAGTCATAATTTAGCATAATTATTTGGTTGGAATTCATGTTTATTTGATTAACTTATGTGCTTATTAAGGTGTTAAATTGACTTATCTTGTCTATGGTTATTTGAGGCCTTTATGTTGTAAAATTGATGAGAAACGGGCTGTTTTGTGCAGGAAATTCGTTGCTGCCAGATAGGCTGACACTGACCCCCTCAGTGTCAGAAGGGACCTGCGAAAATTCAGCATAATTAAGGAAAGTCCAGTTGAAAAATTCCTACGTATTTTCCATGTATTCCAGCGATTTGAATCACTAAAAAATCAGGCCAAATCTGATTTAGAGAATAAAAGATATGAAAAGTATCTTGGAGATATTTATGGAAGAAGAGATAAGGAAATAAATCAAGATTACTTGGAGATCAAGATAGAGATAATTGGGGGATATGTTTTAATTATTTTGGGAGCAGAACACGTGAATAGAAGAGCAGATTAACGTGAGAAGGCAGGAGCAGAACACGAACTGGAGGGGAGTTCAATGTGAAGACTGACAATCAAGACACAATCGGTTTTATTATTTTAATTTATGATTTTGCTATGAACATGCGGGGCTAATCCCCTTCTCTAGTTTAGGATTCGTGAACCTCCTGTTGAATAATTAACTTAATTATTTATGATTTTTACATTGAATCTTTTGTGCAAGTTTATTTTATTACATGCAATGATGTTCTTAATTGTGGTTTGATAGTTATTTTAGCCTGATCACCTATTTAATTATTAAACTACTGAATGTTATTCTATGAACTACAATCCGTAATTGTTGTAGGAATTGGATTAAGTAACACATAGAGATTACCCTCTCTAGGTGTAATAAAATCTAGGTTGTATGATACCTAGTCGGATTTCGTAGCCTAGTAATTCTATGTTTAGAGTTTTAATGCATCTACGAGTTCGAATCCATAGGGTCACTCGTAGATAGTTCAATTTAGTGGTCGTACCCTAGTTGATGAACGTAAGAACATTCGGGTTGATTGGTCGTACCGTCAATCTAGGGATTTGAGTTTGTGCACTAGGCTAGATGTTTAATTCGTATGATTAATTAATTTAGTAAACAGGAGGGGATCGACATCCTAAACTAGGCTTTAATCACTTGGTTAATCTATAAATAATTTTCATCTGCTTTGTTATTTAAGTATTGAATTAATTTTACTTTTGTTATTTTCAATTTTCCATCAAACAAAACCCCCCTTTTATTTATGTTATATGTTTGCAATACATTGATTTAATTAAAATTCATAACACTCTCTGTGGTTCGACCCGTACTTGCCATCATACTAGGTATTATAGAGTGAGTCGGAAATAAATTATATTTTGGTATGCCGACGACAGCATATCAAATTTGGCGCCGTTTGCTCGGGGAGTAAAATTGAATTTTATTAAATTTTTGTGTTTCTGACATTATTTTGCATTATTACAGGTTCTAGAATTTTTTCAAATTTTTTTGAAATTTTCGAAATTTTCAGTTACACTGACACTGACCCCATCAGTGTCAGAAGGCCCATGATTACTCAATCTTCAGGTCAAAAACAACTTGAATACATATTTGAAATCGAGAGAACTACCCGGAGGTTGAGAAAGGAGTCCTGGAAGAAGAAGGAGATAAGTTCGTCCATTGGCGAAACCGTAGAAAACCTTACCGAATCCAAACTTGCAGCTGGTCCACTTCATCTTGAAGAGGAGAATTCTGATTTTTCTAATTTAGAGGAGGAGGATACTGTAGGATCTGAGTTGGGAGAGAAAAATATGGCTGAAAATAATGAGGAAAAAACTTTGAATGAATTGGCAAATCCGGACGTGGTCCATCAGCCATTATGCATTAACTTTCCTGCGATTACTGGAAATATTGCATTTGAATTGAAATCAGGATTGATTCACTTACTTCCTGCTTTCCATGGTCTTTCAGGTGAAAATCCTCACAAGTTTTTGAAGGAGTTCTCGGTGGTATGCATGAGCATGAAACCAACCGGAGTGACTGAGGAAATGGTCAAGCTTAGGGCATTCCACTTTGCAGTAAAGGACATGGCGAAGGATTGGTTGTATTACCTCCCTCCCGGATCAATTAATACGTGGGCTGAAATGGAGAAACTCTTTCTCCAAACTTACTTTCCGGCCACTAGAGTTGCTGTCCTGCGTAAGGAGATATCTGGAGCTCGTCAGATGCAAGGGGAGAGTTTACATGAGTATTGGGAGAGGTTTAAACGCCTCATGTCAGCATGCCCCCAACATCAAATAAGCGATCAGTTGCTATTGCAATACTTCTATGAGGGGTTGTCGATCATGGATCGAAACATGCTTGATGCAGCTAGCGGAGGAGCATTCATGATGAAAACACCTACTGCTGCTAGAGATTTGATTGCTAGCATGGCTGCCAATACTCAACAGTTTGGTACACGTGATCCATTGGTTAGAGAAGTGAAGGAGATCCATGATTCTAAGTTGGAGGAAACTTTGAACAAGTTAACACTTGCTGTGGAGAATCTTGCTAAAGGAAAATGGGTAAATCCTCCATCTTGTCAATATTGTTTGTCTAATGATCATTCTACTCTTGATTGCAGGGTAACACCTAGTGAGGAGCAAGTAAACGCCATGGGGCGACCCTATGATCCCCTCTCTCAAACCTACAATCAGGGTTGGAGAGATCATCCTAATCTCAGGTATGGTAGTGGACAAGGAGGAAATTGGGGGCAACAACAGTTTCAAGAGCAGAGAGTGGTGAATAGGCCACAAAATTACCCTCAAGATGGTGGAAATCGCCAACAAGGTGGTTCAAGTTCCGGAGCTTCATTTGAGGAGATGATGAAAGAGTTGGCTGCCAGCAATCTCAAATTTCAAGAGATGACACGTTCATCCATTCAGGACTTGAAGATGAAAACTCAATCGTCAATTTGGAACTTGGAAAATCAAGTAACCCAATTAGCTACAACTGTAGGCCAGATGCAGGCTCAAAACAGTGGGAAGTCACCCTCACAAATGGAGGTTAATCTTAAGAATGTGAGTGCCGTTACACTGCGGAGTGGGAAACAATTGGAGGAGGTTGCACCGCCCAAAAAGCCTGACCAAAACGTGAGAAAAAATGATGAAAAAACTGCTGGAACAGTGGAGGATCAGTCCGATCAGTTTGGGGCAGAAAAATCTGAAGTTCAAAAACATAACACTGACACTGACCCCATCAGTGTCAGAAGGTCCAAAAATAATCAGGTTAAAAATTCTGACCCTATTCCTTTTAATATTAATCATTTGCCTTTTCCAAGCAGGATAAGGAAGCCGGACACCACTGAGAAGGATAAACAATTACTTGAGGTGTTTCGAAAAGTGCAGATCAATTTACCTCTCCTTGAGGCGATTAAGCAGATTCCGAGATACACCAAGTTCTTGAAGAATTTGTGCACCAATAAGAAGAAGTTGAAAGTAGATGAAAAAGTGGTGATGGGAGAAAACGTTTCAGCTATCTTCCAGCAAACGTTACCTCAGAAGCGCAAGGATCCTGGCATGTTTGTGATTCCTTGAGAGATTGGGAGTTGTAAGGTGGAGAGAGCCATGCTGGACCTTGGAGCATCTATTAATGTGATGCCTCGATCAGTGTTTGAGAAGTTGGGTGTGGGAGAGTTGAAAAAGACTGGAGTTGTCATTCAGCTTGCTGATCAGAGCCAGGCATATCCGGATGGAATCGCGGAGGATGTTCTTGTTCAGGTAGACAAACTCATATTCCCTGCTGATTTTTATGTGTTGGAAATGAATGACCACCCATCAAATTCTACTCCTATCTTGTTAGGGAGACCATTCCTCAACACGTCTTGCACTAAGATAGATGTGAGTGAAGGTACTCTAACGATGGAATTTGATGGGCAGATCATCAAATTTAACATATATGATACTATGAAGCATCCTGATGATGCTAACTTGCTTTCTGTTGTGAGTACTATTGAGCCTACTGTCCAGGAAAACTTCGAGCTCACTAGCAAGGATGCATTAGATACAGTAATTGAGCATGGAATTATGAAGGAGGATGCTGAAAATGGGGATAAAGAGGAGAAGAATCACCATGTCAATTTTTTGCATAGTTCTTCTCAGAGAACGAGCACATTAGATGTAGCTTCTGTTAAATTGCCTGTGAAGTCTCCTAATGACGTTAATTCAGTTTTTGCTTTGAATGTTGTTGAGCCTTTGGTGCAGGATTGTTTTAAACTAACTCGCAGGGATAACTTCGACACTATCATTGCAAATGGAAGCATGAAAGAGCATGAGAAGAAATCGAGAAAAGAAAAGCTTGGTGAAGTGCCAAAGTTAGAGTTGAAAGTGTTCCCCGAACTCTGGAAGTCCTCATTCTTGGGGTCAAACCATGAACTCAAGGAATATCATAAGAGGTTTCGCACTGTTGAGGTCGATCGGATGAAGTTGAAAGAAGTTCTTCAGATTTGATGACAATACCTCTTACCTAAGTCGAGCCAACGACAATAAACAAAGGCGCTGATTGGGAGGCAACCCAATTTTCGTGCTTTATTTTTATTTATTTTAATTTATTTTATATTTACGTTTAATAAGGTGTCTGATTGTTTAATATTAATTTCTGGGGGTTGCAAGTATGTTAGGTGAATTAAACTGCTGCATAATTTGGAATTTTAAGTCCAAGATTGAAATACTAAAATTGGGCCAGGAAATAATGTTCCTGACTTGATTTGAGTTTCACTAATAGCCCAACTAATTTCATTTTTTTTTAGGAAATAGGCCCAGTTATGTTGGCCCATGAAGAATTGGAGAAGAAATTAAAGGCCCAAATTAGATTTGGAAAGACACCTCAATTGTACCTTCAAATTGAGCAAACCCTATTCCCAAATTTTCACCCAACCCACTTCGAGAGTTCAAGGCAGGAGGAACCAACTCCCGATTCTCCGAATTGCAGCTGCGAGTAGCCTCCAATCATGGTGGAATTGCGTTCGAGGAAAAATCAATGGAGAGAGGATGTGGAAGATTGGTCACGGGCAATGGTCGTCTATCGCGAGCCTGAAGTTGCTGCCATCGAACACCCGCCGACGGCTTCCACCGCCACCACCGTCTGCAGTTGCTGGGACTACTGCCGCACCCAAATGCCGCCGTCCAGGACCAAAGTAGACCTCTCGCAACCCTTCGCAAACCCTGACCGACGCGGCCAGTCCAGCGACAGAGGCCACCGCTGCTCAGTTCGAGGCGGCAGACGATAGTGATGGGTCACCGCGACCCAAGTGCTACCGCCCGTCCATTGTCGAATGGAGAACCTTCAGCGTCGGAAGCACCCGACAATCCACCTGTCGCAGTCGACCGCACACACAACAATAAATCAGGTGTACTCACCCAATTTCATATTCAGTTACTCTTTTGTACTTGCTTTTGTTTGGGGACAAACAAATGTTTAGGTGTGGGGGGAGTTTTATATGATAATTGGGTTAGAGTAGTTTTGTGAATATGCCTCCTTGTGATTTTCTGATTTTGTCTTTCTGTGGTTGGTGAAGTCTAGTGGCGGTATATAATTGTTTTTGGCTTGTGGATATTGAGTTTTTAGTATGGTGAATACTTTGGTGGAGCTAGGGGATTCTGATTTGGTGCATGTTGGGTGCATGTTTATATGATTTTCAATCTGAAATTTCTGATTTGGATGGTCACCATGGGACTGAATTTTTGGAATAGTGGTAGACGGGTTGCTGAATTTTGTTTGTCTTGTGTCTTGTTTAGTTTTGTTGTCATCTGAATTGTGTGTGGGTATGGAGTCTAAAAATTTGAGGAATATAATCTATTGAGGTGATGAGCGTGACGCATGATTGAGGGGGTAGCTATGATGTTTAGGAGCTGTTGAAACTTGATAATCTTTGCAAAATTTTTGTGATTGTAGTGGCTCATTTTTTTTTTAGATTTCATGGCAAATATACCCATTTTTTTGTGAGCTTTTGTTTGCCTATTTTTATAGCACTCACGAGCAAGAATACTCGATCGTTGTAGTAGTATATCCCAAGAAAAATTATCAATCCAATAAGGAGTTATTTTTGGACTAGCAAAATACGTGAGCTCATGTTCATTGTTGTTTTTGTAAAGATGATCGGAGGTTTTGAGATTGATTAACAACTAAAACAAGTAACAAGTAAATAACAATAACAAATAAGTAGAATGACAAGAATAGAAAATGGGTGCTTAAGTTCAAGTATGGAAAAACATGAGATTAGAAACATCCAAGCACACTCAATTCATATTATCATGCAAACGGAATTCAACTCAATTGATGTAGACTAAGGGTGATCACGATTGTATCCTAAGCTCCCTTTCGGGTTACAAAGGTTGTTGATCCATTTTGGACTCCCAAAAGCACTTAAGATCAAAGCCCAACATTAACCCCTTCCATCTAGGTACTAGTTAGACTAAACTCTCCCTTTTTGTGTACTAAGGCCAACGAATGGATTGGTTCCCCTCATTGAATTCAAATATCCTTTCGGTCAAACCCAAACTCAATGTCTATTCATGCCTTCCTAATACTATAGAGGGTCGTTTCCGTCTCACTCCAAGCAATACATACATGAAGATCATGATAGCATTTAATTACCACAAATAATCCATTGATCAACAATCCATTAAACCAATAAACATTCATGAATAACAAACCATGCCATCACAACATCAAGACAATTAAACTCCATGAATAGAAATCAACATCAATTAAATCAAAAACCAATTTAATCCACATGATAATATCAATCTAATATGCTCTTCATGTTCCTAATCCCACTAGAGGGATTAGCCTATCATAGTAAAAGTAACAAAATAATTAAATGATTCATTACAATTACCCATAGTCTAAGATCTAAAGAAATACAAAATGAATGGATTCTTCCCTATCAATTTCTTGAAGAGAATCTTCTATTCTTCTTGATCTCCACCTCTAGCTCTTGATTCCTTGAGATCTCTCACACCCAATGGAAGGGATGAAGTTTTGATGGAGAATTAATGGAGATGATGAAGATGGATCAAAATGGATGAAGGTGGATGAAGATGATGGTGGGAAATGGAAGAAATGGTGTGCGAGGTGTGTGTAGATGATAGGATTTTCGGATTCCCTGCCAATTGTTGAATAAAGGGGTATTTATACCCCTTTTGAGGCTTCTAGAAGGATCTGGAAATTTCTGCAGGAAAATACCCAACACGAGTCGTGCTCTGTAACACGGCCACGGGGTGGCCGTGTTATGTCTTCTGATGCTGCCGCACGGCCTCGCCTTACAGGGCCGTGTTACGCAACACGGCTCGTGTGCTGCAACACGAGTCGTGTGTTGTAACACGGGCACAGGTGTGATCGTGTTGGCTCTTCTGATGTCGCCACACGGCCACCTTCTTACAGGGCCGTGTTGGTGACACGGCTCGTGCTTCCGACTCGACTCGTGCAACTGGACACGACCTGAAGTTGCCCGTGTTGAGTGACTAGATGTCGCCACACGGCCAACTCTTACAGGGCCGTGTTGGCTACACGGCTCGTGTGCTGGCTCCTGCATTTCTTCACTGTTTTGGCTCGTTCTCCCTCGTTTCAACTCCGAATTGAGATCCGCTTTTTCCTACATCTTCCTTATCATGTTTAACATCCAAT
Source organism: Pogostemon cablin (assembly GCA_023678885.1). Classification (NCBI taxonomy): domain Eukaryota; kingdom Viridiplantae; phylum Streptophyta; class Magnoliopsida; order Lamiales; family Lamiaceae; genus Pogostemon; species Pogostemon cablin. The sequence continues at coordinate 3,036,447 of CM042973.1, forward strand.
AAAAAGTGAAAATAGTAGGTTTAAGCTCATTCACATACATTTCCATAAAAACACAAAACACAACCAAATAGTACATAAAATACGGGTAAAATAATACGAAAACACATATAAAAAGACACTAAAATCTAGGTGAAAATAGCTCTAATCAACCCCCCAAACTTAAGGTGTTGCTCGTCCCCGAGCAACGAAAATGACAAATCAAAAGGAGAAATTTTCACCTAGAAAAAGACTAAACGAATATAAGTAATAACACATCGTTAGCAATAATAACAACAAACTATGCTAAGTCATCCTACAACATTAAAATCATGACATGAGAAATTAACAAGATCAATCAAAAGAGAATAAAGTGTAATATAGTTCCTTTTAAGTCCAAGCCTCACAATGGATATTAATGTCTCTCAACACTCTTTTGAAATAGGGTAGATCACACTCATTAATCGATTGGCTCGACTCGCTATAAGCTTGCTCGCGGACTATATTCACAAACCACCAAAGTTTCAATTAATGATAAAAAAGGTCTTTAATTAGGATATAATGATAGGCTCTTTGGTATGGTAGGAAGTATATGGATAAGAGTGACTAATCATGTGTAAGTAATCAAAGAGATGGCCAATTTCCTCAACTTCTTCACTTTCTTTTCTTCCTTGCTTATCTTTATAATCTCAAGCACTATTCATTAATTTTCCTTGGATCGAGCTTCTTTTGATGCATGCTTCCTATCTTTGAATTTTGTTTACTTGAGCATTTTGATGTTGTTTTACTCTTTCTCTTGCTTTGAGGTTGCATGTGCATTCTTGTTTTGCTCTTTTCATCCTTTTTCTTGCTTGTTTACCATTCCCTTTTCTTCTTTTGCTAATCAATCAATCCTTTCTAGCTACCATCTCCTCAATCACCCACACAAAGGTATATATAAGCTTGAATGGGTAATTAAGGCTTGTAATGTGCTAAATTCACAAGAAATATGCTTATAGGCTCAAAATGGTTAAATAAGGATGATGTTCATGGTAGGGGACATATATGGCAATGACTATAATAACAAGGATGGCCTTAGATCATTTCATCAATCTCCACTAATCGGGCTCGTTCCTATAGTCCTTGAGCAAGTTCTAACTTATCAAACACAATCGATCCACTCATGAAGAAATACCATGTATGCATGGTTGAGGCTCAAATGCTCACAAGCTTGTGCTCGGACCTTAAGGAACTTATTACACCACATTCATCTCAAAATTGAACAAGTTAAGTAAAACATGTCACAATTTGAAAGTGTAGAGATTCTTAATCATAATTTGTCATCACTTATCACCACAACTTATCATCACTCACATTCAAAAATGACTCACGACATCCCTAAACAAACCACCAAACATCCCAAGACAAGAATGAAAATTACATAACATACAAATAAGGACTCAACAAACAAGACACAACAAAAACACAAAACATGCAAAAACACAAAATACCATCATCCATAAGAAACTTAAGCACACATTCATCCCAACCTTTATTGAAAAGGAAATCCTAATTTACGAAAGTAAACCTCCCACAAACATAACAAATGAAGTATCATGCTAGTCACAACAATCAAAATCAATTCATTTCAAGTAATAACATGATAAGGTGTAGAGTACTCCCTCAATAGGCATTTGGTAAGGAAAGCGTTAGCTCCAAGCTCCATCTTGCTTCCAATACCTCTCATTCATGCTCAAGCACTCAACAAACACCATTATTTCAACAATTTCATTATAAATATGGACTATCATGCACTTCAACACCACCAATCATGCCAAAATCAAACCAATACTCATGAGAGAAAAATTTTAAAATTTACCCAAATTTTACAAGAATCATACATCATACTCAAGTGGTGAGTCACACCACACACTCTCCCCCCAAACTTAAATCGAAACAAGAGTTGAGACTTAAGTTTGCAAAAAGTGGTGAGACTTACCCTTGTAGTTTCCATTGATGATCTTCTTGTTGAGAAGTAACCGCATCCATACGACTCAAGCTAAATCCACCACGCACTAGCACCCCCCAAACTTAACTCGAGACAAGAGTCACGAATTAAGTTTGCAACAAATGGTGGAACATGTCAACTTGAATCCATGAAGCATTTCTCTTTTCTTCAATATGCATTTTTCTCCATGAGCACAATCAATCTACAAGGCCAAAATATAAAACAACAAAAACAAAGCAATAAAGATAGTGATGGGGTGCCTCCCATCGAGCGCTAAGTTTAACGTCTTCAAGCTAGACGAACGTTTAGCTCATCTTTCACATAAAGTATCCACAAAGAGGGTCTCCCTTTGTGATGGATCCACATAGTGCTTCACACGATGACCATTGACCAAGAACTCTCCCCCGTTCTCATCTATAACCTTTAGAGCTCCCCCATCAAGTACTTCCTTTACCACATAAGGTCCTCTCCATTTGGACTTCAACTTGCCCGGGAAAAGTCTTAGTCGAGAATTGAATACCAACACCTTCTCACCCTTTTCAAAGCTCTTCTTCCTCAAACGAGCATCATGCCACCTCTTGGTTTTCTCCTTAAAAATTCTTGAATTTTCATAAGCATTTTCTCTAAATTCCTCAAGCTCATTCAATTGTAAGAATCTTACCTTCTTCGAAGCTTTCATGTCAAAATTCAACTTCTTAATGGCCCAATAAGCTTTATGCTCTAACTCCACCGGAAGATGGCAAGACTTACCATAGACAATTTGAAAAGGAGACATACCAAGAGTGGTCTAGAATGCGGTTCGAAAAGCCCACAATGCATCATCAAGTTTATTTGACCAATCCTTTCTACTCACACTCACTGTTTTCTCCAAGACTTGTTTGATTTGTCGATTAGAAATTTCAGCTTGACCATTCGTTTGAGGGTGATACGGAGTAGACACTCGATGCTTCACTCCATAAGTCTTGAGAATGTTCTCCATGAGCTTATTTATGAAGTGACTACCCCCATCACTTACCAACACTCTAGGTACTCCAAATCTTGTGAAGGTATGCTTCTTTAGAAACCCCATGACCACTCTAGCATCACTTGTTCTTGAAGGTATGGCCTCAACCCATTTCGAGACATAGTCAACCGCCAATAGGATGTATAGGAATTCATTAGATTGAGGAAATGGTCCCATGAAATCGATGCCCCACACATCAAATATCTCCACTTCTTGAAAGCTCTTAAGGGGCATCTCATCCCACTTGGAGATTCCTCCCATCCTTTGACATCGATCACAACCCTCTACAAATTTCTTACAACTCTTGAACAAAAATGGCCAATACAACCCCGATTGTAAGACTTTTGCAGCGGTCTTTTGAGCTCCAAAATGGCCTCCACTAGGTGAAGAGTGGCAAAACTCCAACACACTATTCCATTCTTCCTCGGGCACACATCTTCGCACAAGAGAATCATTGCACATCTTGTACAAGAATGGATCATCCCACAAGTAACTTTTAACATCATGAAAGAACTTCTTGGATTGATACTTATTAAGCTCATAAGGTCTCCTTCCACTAGCCAAGTAATTCACATAGTCCGCATACCACGGACTTCCTTCTTCCTCCACTAAAGCCTCAATTTGATAGCAATCACACTCCAAGATTTCTTCATCGGGAAAAACCTCTTTGATTAACTCATAAGTACCTTCACAATGCTCCCTCGACTCTAACCTTGAAAGATGGTCGGCTATCACATTCTCCGTGCCCTTCTTATCTCTCACTTCAATATCAAATTCTTGAAGAAGTAGTACCCATCTTATCACCCTTGGCTTTGCATCCTTCTTTGCCATGAGATACTTGATAGCGGCATGGTCGGTGTATACAATAGTTTTCGTTCCTACCAAATAAGGACGAAACTTATCAAATGCGTATACTACCGCCAAGAACTCTTTTTCGGTAGTGGTGTAGTTCCTTTGAGCCGCATCAAATGTCTTGCTTGCATAGTAAATAGCTCGGAATTTTTTCTCTCTTAGTTGCCCCAAAACCACTCCAAGAGCTACGTCACTTGCATCACACATCAATATAAATGGCTCCTTCCAATCGGGGGTGATCAAAATGGGTGATGAAATTAAAGCTTCCTTTAGCACCTGAAAAGCATTTAAACAATTATCATCAAACTTAAACGGCACATCTTTTTCAAGGAGATGAGATAGAGGTTTAGAAAATGAAGAAAAATCCTTTATGAATCTACGATAAAACCCGGCATGGCCGAGGAACGATCGTACTCCCTTCTCATTTGTTGGTGGTGGAAGCTTCTCTATAGCAACAACTTTGGCTCGGTCAACTTGCAATCCCTTTGAAGAGATGTGATGTCCAAGTACAATGCCATCATTTACCATGAAATGGCACTTCTCCCAATTCAACACTAAATTAGTGTCTTGACATCGCTTCAAAACAATAGCAAGGTTAGACAAACAATTATCAAAAGAAGAACCAAACACCGAGAAGTCATCCATGAACACTTCCATTATATTCTCAATTAATCCTTCAAAGATTGCCATCATACACCTTTGAAAGGTGGCCGGTGCATTGCAAAGTCCAAATGGCAATCTTCGAAAAGCAAATATTCCATAAGGACAAGTGAAAGCGGTCTTTTCTTGGTCTTCGGGTGCTATGAGAATTTGGTTATACCCGGAATACCCATCAAGAAAGCAATAAAACTCATACCCGGCCAACCTATCCAACATTTGATCTAAGAAAGGTAAGGGGAAGTGATCTTTACGTGTGTTTTCATTAAGCTTTCTATAATCAACACACACACGCCATCCCGTCACCGTCCTAGTGGCTATGGTCTCATCTTTATCGGTCTTCACTATAGTCATACCCCCTTTTTTAGATACTACATGCAACGGGCTCACATAGGGGCTATCACTAATAGGAAAAATCATATCGGAGTCTAACCACTTAAGAACCTCTTTTTTTACCACTTCTTGCATGATAGGATTAAGTCTTCTTTGGTTTTGAACACAAGCTTTCCCTTCATCCTCAAGTCTTATCTTATGCATGCAAATTGTTGGACTAATTCCCTTCAAATCATCAATACACCAACCAATAGCCGACTTATGCTCTTTAAGGACATTAAGCAATTTATCAAGTTGACTAGAAGTTAGAGATGATGATACAATTACCGGATAAGTCTCATTTTCACCAAGGTAGGCATAAGTAAGATGATCGGGTAGAGGCTTCAACTCCACCTTCTTTTTCTTTTTCTCTTCTTGCTCGAGTGAATCTCTAAGTGTTAAGAACTTTTCATTTCCTCTTGAGATGGCGGCTGCAACCTCTTGAGCTTCACTACAATCACCTAGATCAAGCAAACAATTAATCAATTCTTCATTTAAATCAAGAGAAGTAGTAGAAATATTAGAAAAAGATAGAGAATTGCTCAAGCATCGTTCAAGTGGATCCTTGGTTACAATGGAAGGCCAACTCTCCTCGACACTTCCCTTTACAACATCCACACTTTTACATTCTTCATCATTCATTGGATATTGCATGGCCTTGTGTAGAGAGAATACCACTTCCTCATCATTAACCCTCAACTTCAATTCTCCTTTGTAGACATCAATAAGAGCTCTCCCGGTAGCAAGAAACGGTCTCCCAAAAATCAATGGCACATTTTCATCCTCCTCCATATCTAGAACAACAAAATCCACCGGAAAGACAAACTTATCAACTTTTACCAACACATCTTCAACTACTCCTTTTGGATGTGTCAAGGATCGATCCGCCAATTGAAGTGTGATGGAAGTTGGCTTTACTTCACCTAATCCAAGCTTCTTAAATATGGAGAGAGGCATGAGATTAATGCTTGCACCGAGGTCACAAAGAGCCTTGTTCTTCTTGTTCTTTCCAATTTCACATGGTATAATGAAACTACCCGGATCCTTCAATTTTTGTGAAAGTTTCCGTTGTAGAATGGCACTACACTCTTCGGTTAGATTAACCATTTCATTGTCCACAAGACTTCTTTTCTTTCCCATGATGTCCTTCAAGAAACGAGCATAATGAGGCATTTGATCCAAAGCATCGGCAAAAGGGATATTGATTTGAATCTTCTTGAAGATTTCAAGAAACTTTTTGAACCTCTCATCCAAACCCTTCTTCAAGAACCTTTGAGGAAAAGGAACCGGTACTTGAGTCTTGGGTATTCCCCAACTATCTCTTTCAACTTCAACTTCCTTTTCCCTTAACTCCTTTGCCTTTTTCCACTTTGGAATTCTCTCTATCTTCTCTTCATCTTTCTTTTGCTCAACAATTTCTTTTTTCTTGCTTACTTCCTCCATTTCAATCTCTTCTTGCACCAACCCTTCTTCCACCTTGCTTTCCACTTCCCTTTCAATGACAATACTATCTTCTTTAGGCATAGGAGGTTCCTCATACTCTTTTCCACTTCTAAGAGTGATAGCTTTGCAATCTTCTTTAGGATTGGTTACCGTGGTAGATGGAAACTTTCCTTGTTGGTGTTGAGATCCCACGGAAGAAGCAATTTGACCCATTTGATACTCAAAAGCTCTCATCCTATTGTCGGATTTCTTCTCATTTTCCTCCATTCTAGCCTCCATCTTTTTCATGAATGTTAGCAATGTCTCTTCCACCGATGCTTTCCCCTCTCCATTTGGTGGTTTAGCACTCGGATCGAATCCCGGAGGATATGACACGGCGGCTTGAGGATTAGAGTAAGAAAGATTCTCATGCTTCCTCGGAGCTTGATAATTTCCACTTGATTGATTGAAATTGCTTCCCCGAGCTTGTCCTTGATATCCTCTTTGAAAATTACCTTGAATAGAAGGATAATTACCTTGGAAATTCCCTTGGTAATTTCTCCTATCTAAGTAGGCAACATCCTCTATACTTTGCATAACATGGCTCTCATCATTCACAATAGCACTTGTGCTTCCCCCTTGACTTACTCCTTGAGTAATCAAATTCAATTGCTTTGTTAAAGCTTGAATGCTCTCATTAAATTCCTTCATGCCTTCACTTTGGAACATATCACTCTTCACTTTGTTCACACTCTCCACTTGAGCTACCTTTCCAAATGCATAACCTCCCATTACTCGCTCGGAAGGCCATTGATAAGCATTCATTGCAATGTCTTCAAAAATATCCATAGCTTTCATAGCATCCACTCCAAATATAGACCCTCCGGATGAGGCATCTACATGCATCCGATTTTGTTGATTCAACCCTTGGTAAAAGAAAGCCACTTGTTGATTCTCATGAAAATCGTGTTGAGGACACTTTCGGAGCATCTCTTTGTAGCGTTCCCATGCTTCATAAAAATTTTCATCCGGAAGTTGCCTAAATTGAGTGATAAGGCTTTTCAATTGGAGCGTCTTTGAAGGAGGAAAGTACTTGTTTAGGAACCTTTGCTCAAGATCTTCCCATGTATTACAACTTCCCAAATGAATTGTATTGTACCATGCTTTAGCCTTGTCTCTTAAAGAAAAAGAGAACAACCTCATCCGAATAGCATCCTCCGACACTCCCTTCATCTTGACGGTATTTGCAACCTCCAAGAAAGTAGATAGATGAGTGTTCGGGTCTTCAAGAGGACCTCTCCCAAACTGATTTGCTTTAACCATGTTGATCAATCCGGTCTTGATTTCATAATCATTGGCTTGAACCAGAGGAACCATATTGTGTACGGCTCTCGGTTGGAAGTAATCCCGAATTGCTCTAGGCCTTGGCAACTCTTGTTGTTGAAATATCCTTTGAGCTTCTTGATTGGCAAGCAATTGCATATACTCTTGATTCTGAGCAAAGACATTCCTCATTATCTCCGCTTGATTCTCTTGCACTCCTTCTTGTACCCCCCTTTGATCTTGTAAAGGATCTTGGGGTGGGTCATAATTAACATTCTCTCCACGTTGATTCTCCATTTTTGTTCCTTTTCTAGCTTTACGCCTCTCTCGCTTCCTTTGTCGTGCAGTCCTTTCAATCTCCAAATTCAAAGGAATGATCGATTGATTTCCCTTTGATCTTATGATCATAAAACACCTACGAAAAGGCCAAGAGTGAGACCACAAACACAAATAATAAATAAAAGAAAATAAAAAGAATCCTTATCAAGAACAACTAAAACAATAACACAGTACTCGACTAGTCCGTCAAACTCCCCTTTGGCAACGGCGCCATTTTCTTGTTTGCCTAATTTATAGCACTCACGAGCAAGAATACTCGATCGTTGTAGTAGTATATCCCAAGAAAAATTATCAATCCAATAAGGAGTTATTTTCGGACTAGCAAAATACGTGAGCTCATGTTCATTGTTGTTTTTGTAAAGATGATCGGGGGTTTTGAGATTGATTAACAACTAAAACAAGTAACAAGTAAATAACAATAACAAATAAGTAGAATGACAAGAATAGAAAATGGGTGCTTAAGTTCAAGTATGGAAAAACATGGGATTAGAAACATCCAAGCACACTCAATTCATATTATCATGCAAACGGAATTCAACTCAATTGATGTAGACTAAGGGTGATCACGATTGTATCCTAAGCTCCCTTTCGGGTTACAAAGGTTGTTGATCCATTTTGGATTCCCAAAAGCACTTAAGATCAAAGCCCAACATTAACCCCTTCCATCTAGGTACTAGTTAGACTAAACTCTCCCTTTTTGTGTACTAAGGCCAACGAATGGATTGGTTCCCCTCATTGAATTCAAATATCCTTTCGGTCAAACCCAAACTCAATGTCTATTCATGCCTTCCTAATACTATAGAGGGTCGTTTCCATCTCACTCCAAGCAATACATACATGAAGATCATGATAGCATTTAATTACCACAAATAATCCATTGATCAACAATCCATTAAACCAATAAACATTCATGAATAACAAACCATGCCATCACAACATCAAGACAATTAAACTCCATGAATAGAAATCAACATCAATTAAATCAAAAACCAATTTAATCCACATGATAATATCAATCTAATATGCTCTTCATGTTCCTAATCCCACTAGAGGGATTAGCCTATCATAGTAAAAGTAACAAAACAATTAAATGATTCATTACAATTACCCATAGTCTAAGATCTAAAGAAATACAAAATGAATGGATTCTTCCCTATCAATTTCTTGAAGAGAATCTTCTATTCTTCTTGATCTCCACCTCTAGCTCTTGATTCCTTGAGATCTCTCACACCCAATGGAAGGGATGAAGTTTTGATGGAGAATTAATGGAGATGATGAAGATGGATCAAAATGGATGAAGGTGGATGAAGATGATGGTGGGAAATGGAAGAAATGGTGTGCGAGGTGTGTGTAGATGATAGGATTTTCGGATTCCCTGCCAATTGTTGAATAAAGGGGTATTTATACCCCTTTTGAGGCTTCTAGAAGGATCTGAAAATTTCTGCAGGAAAATACCCAACACGAGTCGTGCTCTGTAACACGGCCACGGGGTGGCCGTGTTATGTCTTCTGATGCTGCCGCACGGCCTCGCCTTACAGGGCCGTGTTACGCAACACGGCTCGTGTGCTGCAACACGAGTCGTGTGTTGTAACACGGGCACAGGTGTGATCGTGTTGGCTCTTCTGATGTCGCCACACGGCCACCTTCTTACAGGGCCGTGTTGGTGACACGGCTCGTGCTTCCGACTCGACTCGTGCAACTGGACACGACCTGAAGTTGCCCGTGTTGAGTGACTAGATGTCGCCACACGGCCAACTCTTACAGGGCCGTGTTGGCTACACGGCTCGTGTGCTGGCTCCTGCATTTCTTCACTGTTTTGGCTCGTTCTCCCTCGTTTCAACTCCGAATTGAGATCCGCTTTTTCCTACATCTTCCTTATCATGTTTAACATCCAATAAAAAGTGAAAATAGTAGGTTTAAGCTCATTCACATACATTTCCATAAAAACACAAAACACAACCAAATAGTACATAAAATACGGGTAAAATAATACGAAAACACATATAAAAAGACACTAAAATCTAGGTGAAAATAGCTCTAATCAACCCCCCAAACTTAAGGTGTTGCTCGTCCCCGAGCAACGAAAATGACAAATCAAAAGGAGAAATTTTCACCTAGAAAAAGACTAAACGAATATAAGTAATAACACATCGTTAGCAATAATAACAACAAACTATGCTAAGTCATCCTACAACATTAAAATCATGACATGAGAAATTAACAAGATCAATCAAAAGAGAATAAAGTGTAATATAGTTCCTTTTAAGTCCAAGCCTCACAATGGATATTAATGTCTCTCAACACTCTTTTGAAATAGGGTAGATCACACTCATTAATCGATTGGCTCGACTCGCTATAAGCTTGCTCGCGGACTATATTCACAAACCACCAAAGTTTCAATTAATGATAAAAAAGGTCTTTAATTAGGATATAATGATAGGCTCTTTGGTATGGTAGGAAGTATATGGATAAGAGTGACTAATCATGTGTAAGTAATCAAAGAGATGGCCAATTTCCTCAACTTCTTCACTTTCTTTTCTTCCTTGCTTATCTTTATAATCTCAAGCACTATTCATTAATTTTCCTTGGATCGAGCTTCTTTTGATGCATGCTTCCTATCTTTGAATTTTGTTTACTTGAGCATTTTGATGTTGTTTTACTCTTTCTCTTGCTTTGAGGTTGCATGTGCATTCTTGTTTTGCTCTTTTCATCCTTTTTCTTGCTTGTTTACCATTCCCTTTTCTTCTTTTGCTAATCAATCAATCCTTTCTAGCTACCATCTCCTCAATCACCCACACAAAGGTATATATAAGCTTGAATGGGTAATTAAGGCTTGTAATGTGCTAAATTCACAAGAAATAGGCTTATAGGCTCAAAATGGTTAACTAAGGATGATGTTCATGGTAGGGGACATATATGGCAATGACTATAATAACAAGGATGGCCTTAGATCATTTCATCAATCTCCACTAATCGGGCTCGTTCCTATAGTCCTTGAGCAAGTTCTAACTTATCAAACACAATCGATCCACTCATGAAGAAATACCATGTATGCATGGTTGAGGCTCAAATGCTCACAAGCTTGTGCTCGGACCTTAAGGAACTTATTACACCACATTCATCTCAAAATTGAACAAGTTAAGTAAAACATGTCACAATTTGAAAGTGTAGAGATTCTTAATCATAATTTGTCATCACTTATCACCACAACTTATCATCACTCACATTCAAAAATGACTCACGACATCCCTAAACAAACCACCAAACATCCCAAGACAAGAATGAAAATTACATAACATACAAATAAGGACTCAACAAACAAGACACAACAAAAACACAAAACATGCAAAAACACAAAATACCATCATCCATAAGAAACTTAAGCACACATTCATCCCAACCTTTATTGAAAAGGAAATCCTAATTTACGAAAGTAAACCTCCCACAAACATAACAAATGAAGTATCATGCTAGTCACAACAATCAAAATCAATTCATTTCAAGTAATAACATGATAAGGTGTAGAGTACTCCCTCAATAGGCATTTGGTAAGGAAAGCGTTAGCTCCAAGCTCCATCTTGCTTCCAATACCTCTCATTCATGCTCAAGCACTCAACAAACACCATTATTTCAACAATTTCATTATAAATATGGACTATCATGCACTTCAACACCACCAATCATGCCAAAATCAAACCAATACTCATGAGAGAAAAATTTTAAAATTTACCCAAATTTTACAAGAATCATACATCATACTCAAGTGGTGAGTCACACCACACACTCTCCCCCCAAACTTAAATCGAAACAAGAGTTGAGACTTAAGTTTGCAAAAAGTGGTGAGACTTACCCTTGTAGTTTCCATTGATGATCTTCTTGTTGAGAAGTAACCGCATCCATACGACTCAAGCTAAATCCACCACGCACTAGCACCCCCCAAACTTAACTCGAGACAAGAGTCACGAATTAAGTTTGCAACAAATGGTGGAACATGTCAACTTGAATCCATGAAGCATTTCTCTTTTCTTCAATATGCATTTTTCTCCATGAGCACAATCAATCTACAAGGCCAAAATATAAAACAACAAAAACAAAGCAATAAAGATAGTGATGGGGTGCCTCCCATCGAGCGCTAAGTTTAACGTCTTCAAGCTAGACGAACGTTTAGCTCATCTTTCACATAAAGTATCCACAAAGAGGGTCTCCCTTTGTGATGGATCCACATAGTGCTTCACACGATGACCATTGACCAAGAACTCTCCCCCGTTCTCATCTATAACCTTTAGAGCTCCCCCATCAAGTACTTCCTTTACCACATAAGGTCCTCTCCATTTGGACTTCAACTTGCCCGGGAAAAGTCTTAGTCGAGAATTGAATACCAACACCTTCTCACCCTTTTCAAAGCTCTTCTTCCTCAAACGAGCATCATGCCACCTCTTGGTTTTCTCCTTAAAAATTCTTGAATTTTCATAAGCATTTTCTCTAAATTCCTCAAGCTCATTCAATTGTAAGAATCTTACCTTCTTCGAAGCTTTCATGTCAAAATTCAACTTCTTAATGGCCCAATAAGCTTTATGCTCTAACTCCACCGGAAGATGGCAAGACTTACCATAGACAATTTGAAAAGGAGACATACCAAGAGTGGTCTAGAATGCGGTTCGAAAAGCCCACAATGCATCATCAAGTTTATTTGACCAATCCTTTCTACTCACACTCACTGTTTTCTCCAAGACTTGTTTGATTTGTCGATTAGAAATTTCAGCTTGACCATTCGTTTGAGGGTGATACGGAGTAGACACTCGATGCTTCACTCCATAAGTCTTGAGAATGTTCTCCATGAGCTTATTTATGAAGTGACTACCCCCATCACTTACCAACACTCTAGGTACTCCAAATCTTGTGAAGGTATGCTTCTTTAGAAACCCCATGACCACTCTAGCATCACTTGTTCTTGAAGGTATGGCCTCAACCCATTTCGAGACATAGTCAACCGCCAATAGGATGTATAGGAATTCATTAGATTGAGGAAATGGTCCCATGAAATCGATGCCCCACACATCAAATATCTCCACTTCTTGAAAGCTCTTAAGGGGCATCTCATCCCACTTGGAGATTCCTCCCATCCTTTGACATCGATCACAACCCTCTACAAATTTCTTACAACTCTTGAACAAAAATGGCCAATACAACCCCGATTGTAAGACTTTTGCAGCGGTCTTTTGAGCTCCAAAATGGCCTCCACTAGGTGAAGAGTGGCAAAACTCCAACACACTATTCCATTCTTCCTCGGGCACACATCTTCGCACAAGAGAATCATTGCACATCTTGTACAAGAATGGATCATCCCACAAGTAACTTTTAACATCATGAAAGAACTTCTTGGATTGATACTTATTAAGCTCATAAGGTCTCCTTCCACTAGCCAAGTAATTCACATAGTCCGCATACCACGGACTTCCTTCTTCCTCCACTAAAGCCTCAATTTGATAGCAATCACACTCCAAGATTTCTTCATCGGGAAAAACCTCTTTGATTAACTCATAAGTACCTTCACAATGCTCCCTCGACTCTAACCTTGAAAGATGGTCGGCTATCACATTCTCCGTGCCCTTCTTATCTCTCACTTCAATATCAAATTCTTGAAGAAGTAGTACCCATCTTATCACCCTTGGCTTTGCATCCTTCTTTGCCATGAGATACTTGATAGCGGCATGGTCGGTGTATACAATAGTTTTCGTTCCTACCAAATAAGGACGAAACTTATCAAATGCGTATACTACCGCCAAGAACTCTTTTTCGGTAGTGGTGTAGTTCCTTTGAGCCGCATCAAATGTCTTGCTTGCATAGTAAATAGCTCGGAATTTTTTCTCTCTTAGTTGCCCCAAAACCACTCCAAGAGCTACGTCACTTGCATCACACATCAATATAAATGGCTCCTTCCAATCGGGGGTGATCAAGATGGGTGATGAAATTAAAGCTTCCTTTAGCACCTGAAAAGCATTTAAACAATTATCATCAAACTTAAACGGCACATCTTTTTCAAGGAGATGAGATAGAGGTTTAGAAAATGAAGAAAAATCCTTTATGAATCTACGATAAAACCCGGCATGGCCGAGGAACGATCGTACTCCCTTCTCATTTGTTGGTGGTGGAAGCTTCTCTATAGCAACAACTTTGGCTCGGTCAACTTGCAATCCCTTTGAAGAGATGTGATGTCCAAGTACAATGCCATCATTTACCATGAAATGGCACTTCTCCCAATTCAACACTAAATTAGTGTCTTGACATCGCTTCAAAACAATAGCAAGGTTAGACAAACAATTATCAAAAGAAGAACCAAACACCGAGAAGTCATCCATGAACACTTCCATTATATTCTCAATTAATCCTTCAAAGATTGCCATCATACACCTTTGAAAGGTGGCCGGTGCATTGCAAAGTCCAAATGGCAATCTTCGAAAAGCAAATATTCCATAAGGACAAGTGAAAGCGGTCTTTTCTTGGTCTTCGGGTGCTATGAGAATTTGGTTATACCCGGAATACCCATCAAGAAAGCAATAAAACTCATACCCGGCCAACCTATCCAACATTTGATCTAAGAAAGGTAAGGGGAAGTGATCTTTACGTGTGTTTTCATTAAGCTTTCTATAATCAACACACACACGCCATCCCGTCACCGTCCTAGTGGCTATGGTCTCATCTTTATCGGTCTTCACTATAGTCATACCCCCTTTTTTAGATACTACATGCAACGGGCTCACATAGGGGCTATCACTAATAGGAAAAATCATATCGGAGTCTAACCACTTAAGAACCTCTTTTTTTACCACTTCTTGCATGATAGGATTAAGTCTTCTTTGGTTTTGAACACAAGCTTTCCCTTCATCCTCAAGTCTTATCTTATGCATGCAAATTGTTGGACTAATTCCCTTCAAATCATCAATACACCAACCAATAGCCGACTTATGCTCTTTAAGGACATTAAGCAATTTATCAAGTTGACTAGAAGTTAGAGATGATGATACAATTACCGGATAAGTCTCATTTTCACCAAGGTAGGCATAAGTAAGATGATCGGGTAGAGGCTTCAACTCCACCTTCTTTTTCTTTTTCTCTTCTTGCTCGAGTGAATCTCTAAGTGTTAAGAACTTTTCATTTCCTCTTGAGATGGCGGCTGCAACCTCTTGAGCTTCACTACAATCACCTAGATCAAGCAAACAATTAATCAATTCTTCATTTAAATCAAGAGAAGTAGTAGAAATATTAGAAAAAGATAGAGAATTGCTCAAGCATCGTTCAAGTGGATCCTTGGTTACAATGGAAGGCCAACTCTCCTCGACACTTCCCTTTACAACATCCACACTTTTACATTCTTCATCATTCATTGGATATTGCATGGCCTTGTGTAGAGAGAATACCACTTCCTCATCATTAACCCTCAACTTCAATTCTCCTTTGTAGACATCAATAAGAGCTCTCCCGGTAGCAAGAAACGGTCTCCCAAAAATCAATGGCACATTTTCATCCTCCTCCATATCTAGAACAACAAAATCCACCGGAAAGACAAACTTATCAACTTTTACCAACACATCTTCAACTACTCCTTTTGGATGTGTCAAGGATCGATCCGCCAATTGAAGTGTGATGGAAGTTGGCTTTACTTCACCTAATCCAAGCTTCTTAAATATGGAGAGAGGCATGAGATTAATGCTTGCACCGAGGTCACAAAGAGCCTTGTTCTTCTTGTTCTTTCCAATTTCACATGGTATAATGAAACTACCCGGATCCTTCAATTTTTGTGAAAGTTTCCGTTGTAGAATGGCACTACACTCTTCGGTTAGATTAACCATTTCATTGTCCACAAGACTTCTTTTCTTTCCCATGATGTCCTTCAAGAAACGAGCATAATGAGGCATTTGATCCAAAGCATCGGCAAAAGGGATATTGATTTGAATCTTCTTGAAGATTTCAAGAAACTTTTTGAACCTCTCATCCAAACCCTTCTTCAAGAACCTTTGAGGAAAAGGAACCGGTACTTGAGTCTTGGGTATTCCCCAACTATCTCTTTCAACTTCAACTTCATTTTCCCTTAACTCCTTTGCCTTTTTCCACTTTGGAATTCTCTCTATCTTCTCTTCATCTTTCTTTTGCTCAACAATTTCTTTTTTCTTGCTTACTTCCTCCATTTCAATCTCTTCTTGCACCAACCCTTCTTCCACCTTGCTTTCCACTTCCCTTTCAATGACAATACTATCTTCTTTAGGCATAGGAGGTTCCTCATACTCTTTTCCACTTCTAAGAGTGATAGCTTTGCAATCTTCTTTAGGATTGGTTACCGTGGTAGATGGAAACTTTCCTTGTTGGTGTTGAGATCCCACGGAAGAAGCAATTTGACCCATTTGATACTCAAAAGCTCTCATCCTATTGTCGGATTTCTTCTCATTTTCCTCCATTCTAGCCTCCATCTTTTTCATGAATGTTAGCAATGTCTCTTCCACCGATGCTTTCCCCTCTCCATTTGGTGGTTTAGCACTCGGATCGAATCCCGGAGGATATGACACGGCGGCTTGAGGATTAGAGTAAGAAAGATTCTCATGCTTCCTCGGAGCTTGATAATTTCCACTTGATTGATTGAAATTGCTTCCCCGAGCTTGTCCTTGATATCCTCTTTGAAAATTACCTTGATTAGAAGGATAATTACCTTGGAAATTCCCTTGGTAATTTCTCCTATCTAAGTAGGCAACATCCTCTATACTTTGCATAACATGGCTCTCATCATTCACAATAGCACTTGTGCTTCCCCCTTGACTTACTCCTTGAGTAATCAAATTCAATTGCTTTGTTAAAGCTTGAATGCTCTCATTAAATTCCTTCATGCCTTCACTTTGGAACATATCACTCTTCACTTTGTTCACACTCTCCACTTGAGCTACCTTTCCAAATGCATAACCTCCCATTACTCGCTCGGATGGCCATTGATAAGCATTCATTGCAATGTCTTCAAAAATATCCATAGCTTTCATAGCATCCACTCCAAATATAGACCCTCCGGATGAGGCATCTACATGCATCCGATTTTGTTGATTCAACCCTTGGTAAAAGAAAGCCACTTGTTGATTCTCATGAAAATCGTGTTGAGGACACTTTCGGAGCATCTCTTTGTAGCGTTCCCATGCTTCATAAAAATTTTCATCCGGAAGTTGCCTAAATTGAGTGATAAGGCTTTTCAATTGGAGCGTCTTTGAAGGAGGAAAGTACTTGTTTAGGAACCTTTGCTCAAGATCTTCCCATGTATTACAACTTCCCAAATGAATTGTATTGTACCATGCTTTAGCCTTGTCTCTTAAAGAAAAAGAGAACAACCTCATCCGAATAGCATCCTCCGACACTCCCTTCATCTTGACGGTATTTGCAACCTCCAAGAAAGTAGATAGATGAGTGTTCGGGTCTTCAAGAGGACCTCTCCCAAACTGATTTGCTTTAACCATGTTGATCAATCCGGTCTTGATTTCATAATCATTGGCTTGAACCAGAGGAACCATATTGTGTACGGCTCTCGGTTGGAAGTAATCCCGAATTGCTCTAGGCCTTGGCAACTCTTGTTGTTGAAATATCCTTTGAGCTTCTTGATTGGCAAGCAATTGCATATACTCTTGATTCTGAGCAAAGACATTCCTCATTATCTCCGCTTGATTCTCTTGCACTCCTTCTTGTACCCCCCTTTGATCTTGTAAAGGATCTTGGGGTGGGTCATAATTAACATTCTCTCCACGTTGATTCTCCATTTTTGTTCCTTTTCTAGCTTTACGCCTCTCTCGCTTCCTTTGTCGTGCAGTCCTTTCAATCTCCAAATTCAAAGGAATGATCGATTGATTTCCCTTTGATCTTATGATCATAAAACACCTACGAAAAGGCCAAGAGTGAGACCACAAACACAAATAATAAATAAAAGAAAATAAAAAGAATCCTTATCAAGAACAACTAAAACAATAACACAGTACTCGACTAGTCCGTCAAACTCCCCTTTGGCAACGGCGCCATTTTCTTGTTTGCCTAATTTATAGCACTCACGAGCAAGAATACTCGATCGTTGTAGTAGTATATCCCAAGAAAAATTATCAATCCAATAAGGAGTTATTTTCGGACTAGCAAAATACGTGAGCTCATGTTCATTGTTGTTTTTGTAAAGATGATCGGGGGTTTTGAGATTGATTAACAACTAAAACAAGTAACAAGTAAATAACAATAACAAATAAGTAGAATGACAAGAATAGAAAATGGGTGTTTAAGTTCAAGTATGGAAAAACATGGGATTAGAAACATCCAAGCACACTCAATTCATATTATCATGCAAACGGAATTCAACTCAATTGATGTAGACTAAGGGTGATCACGATTGTATCCTAAGCTCCCTTTCGGGTTACAAAGGTTGTTGATCCATTTTGGACTCCCAAAAGCACTTAAGATCAAAGCCCAACATTAACCCCTTCCATCTAGGTACTAGTTAGACTAAACTCTCCCTTTTTGTGTACTAAGGCCAACGAATGGATTGGTTCCCCTCATTGAATTCAAATATCCTTTCGGTCAAACCCAAACTCAATGTCTATTCATGCCTTCCTAATACTATAGAGGGTCGTTTCCATCTCACTCCAAGCAATACATACATGAAGATCATGATAGCATTTAATTACCACAAATAATCCATTGATCAACAATCCATTAAACCAATAAACATTCATGAATAACAAACCATGCCATCACAACATCAAGACAATTAAACTCCATGAATAGAAATCAACATCAATTAAATCAAAAACCAATTTAATCCACATGATAATATCAATCTAATATGCTCTTCATGTTCCTAATCCCACTAGAGGGATTAGCCTATCATAGTAAAAGTAACAAAACAATTAAATGATTCATTACAATTACCCATAGTCTAAGATCTAAAGAAATACAAAATGAATGGATTCTTCCCTATCAATTTCTTGAAGAGAATCTTCTATTCTTCTTGATCTCCACCTCTAGCTCTTGATTCCTTGAGATCTCTCACACCCAATGGAAGGGATGAAGTTTTGATGGAGAATTAATGGAGATGATGAAGATGGATCAAAATGGATGAAGGTGGATGAAGATGATGGTGGGAAATGGAAGAAATGGTGTGTGAGGTGTGTGTAGATGATAGGATTTTCGGATTCCCTGCCAATTGTTGAATAAAGGGGTATTTATACCCCTTTGGAGGCTTCTAGAAGGATCTGGAAATTTTTGCAGGAAAATACCCAACACGAGTCGTGCTCTGTAACACGGCCACGGGGTGGCCGTGTTGTGTCTTCTGATGCTGCCGCACGGCCTCGCCTTACAGGATCGTGTTACGCAACACGGCTCGTGTGCTGCAACACGAGTCGTGTGTTGTAACACGGGCACAGGTGTGATCGTGTTGGCTCTTCTGATGTCGCCACACGACCACCTTCTTACAGGGCCGTGTTGGTGACACGGCTCGTGCTCCTGACTCGACTCGTGCAACTGGAGACGACCTGAAGTTGCCCGTGTTGAGTGACTAGATGTCGCCACACGGCCAACTCTTACAGGGCCGTGTTGGCTACACGGCTCGTGTGCTGGCTCCTGCATTTCTTCACTGTTTTGGCTCGTTCTCCCTCGTTTCAACTCCGAATTGAGATCCGCTTTTTCCTACATCTTCCTTATCATGTTTAACATCCAATAAAAAGTGAAAATAGTAGGTTTAAGCTCATTCACATACATTTCCATAAAAACACAAAACACAACCAAATAGTACATAAAATACGGGTAAAATAATACGAAAACACATATAAAAAGACACTAAAATCTAGGTGAAAATAGCTCTAATCAGCTTTTAAGCCATAACGAGCTATCATCTATAAGCTCCATTGAATTTCTTTCTTGAGTGCATTGAATTTGAATTGCTCATTCTAGAACTTGCTCTTTTGAATGCGTTTCAAGACCATGTGATTGGTTGTATGTGATAAAATGATAAGGGCACTTAGATTTAACCCTCTTGGCTTATATTGTCCCACCTGATTATGAAAACTTTAGGGAAGCCACGTTGAGCCTGAGCCTTTTCTTTGGATTATGAGCACATAAATGAACATTAAATTCCCATTTCTTTCTTAAACTTCTCCATTTGAACCCTTCATCACTTTGCTATATGTGAGTCTTGTGAAAGTACTTTGTGGTTTGATTGATGATGAAGGAGGAGTTAAAAAATTGGAGAAGGAGAAAAAGAAAAAAAAAGAAAGAAAATGAAGGAAAAGAAGGAAAAAAAGAAATGGAAAAAGGAAACTGTTTGTTTTCGAGATGCTAAAATTGTTTAGAAAATAGTGATATTTTCAAGTGTGACACCTGCTGTTCCAAATCTAGAAAAGAAGCAGGTGTGGGGAGGTTAAATGTGTAAGAAAAATTCTGTTGCGAAAAAGGAAAAGTTGGGGTGATGAAGAATGTTTTGATTTGTAGAGATCACATGTTGTGAAGTGATGCATTTTGCCATCTTTATCTCTCTTTTTCCCTTACCCTGACCTAAAGCCCCATTATAACCCATTCAAAGACCCTTTGATTATTGCACTTAATCCGTCTAAAGTTGGTGGAGAATTGATTTGGGAGCAAGCTTATGGTAATGGCTTTTCTTGTTCAATTTTTGAGTGATCTTGCTACCTAAATCATACAATTGAGTGTTATTGAGTGAATCTTTGTGAGGCCATGGAATTTTGAGAAATTTGATGCCATGAAAGTTGCAAACTTTGAGTGAAGAGTCATGTTTTATTTAATTCCGAATGCTCATTGGTTGCTTGTCTCTTGAAGTGTGTAACTTACATTTGCCTTGATTGATAAAGTTCATTGGTTTTCTATTCTCTATAGTTTTGATTTGCTTGAGGACAAGCAAGGTTTAGGTGTGGGGAGATTTGATAAGTCATAATTTAGCATAATTATTTGGTTGGAATTCATGTTTATTTGATTAACTTATATGCTTATTAGGGTGCTAAATTGACTTATCTTGTCTATGGTTATTTGAGGCCTTTATGTTGTAAAATTGATGAGAAACGGGCTGTTTTGTGCAGGAAATTCATTGCTGCCAGATAGGCTGACACTGACCCCCTCAGTGTCAGAAGGGACCTGCGAAAATTCAGGATAATTAAGGAAAGTCCAGTTGGAAAATTCCTACGTATTTTCCATGTATTCCAGCGATTTGAATCACTAAAAAATCAGGCCAAATCTGATTTAGAGAATAAAAGATATGAAAAGTATCTTGGAGATATTTATGGAAGAAGAGATAAGGAAAGAAATCAAGATTACTTGGAGATCAAGATAGAGATAATTGGGGGATATGTTTTAATTATTTTGGGAGCAGAACACGTGAATAGAAGAGCAGATTAACGTGAAAAGGCAGGAGCAGAACACGAACTGGAGGGGAGTTCAACGTGAAGACTGACAATCAAGACACAATCGATTTTATTATTTTAATTTTTGATTTTGCTATGAAAATGCGGGGCTAATCCCTTTCTCTAGTTTAGGATACGTGAACCTCCTGTTGAATAATTAACTTAATTATTTATGATTTTTACATTGAATCTTTTGTGCAAGTTTATTTTATTACATGTAGTGATGTTCTTGATTGTGGTTTGATAGTTATTTTAGCCTGATCACCTATTTAATTATTAAACTACTGAATGTTATTCTATGAACTACAATCCGTAATTGTTGTAGGAATTGGATTAAGTAACACATAGAGATTACCCTCTCTAGGTGTAATAAAATCTAGGTTGTATGATACCTAGCCGGATTTCGTAGCCTAGTAATCATATGTTTAGAGTTTTAATGCATCTACGAGTTCGAATCTATAGGGTCACTCGTAGATAGTTCAATTTAGTGGTCGTACCCTAGTTGATGAACGTAAGAACATTCGGGTTGATTGGTCGTACCGTCAATCTAGGGATTTGAGTTTGTGCACTAGGCTAGATGTTTAATTCGTATGATTAATTAATTTAGTAAACAGGAGGGGATCGACATCCTAAACTAGGCTTTAATCACTTGGTTAATCTATAAATAATTTTCATCTGCTTTGTTATTTAAGTATTGAATTAATTTTACTTTTGTTATTTTCAATTTTCTATCAAACAAAACCCCCCTTTTATTTATGTTATATGTTTGCAATACATTGATTTAATTAAAATTCATAACACTCTCTGTGGTTCGACCCGTACTTGCCATCATACTAGGTATTATAGAGTGAGTCGGAAATAAATTATATTTTGGTACGCCGATGACAGCATATCAACTACAAACTAACTAAGAAAGCAATTAAAGATAGAAAATGTACATATGAGATGGATGATGGATAAAGGTGAGCAATCTAAGAAGTATGTAAGGCTTTTCCACAATCAAGATTAAGACTGCAAGTTTCTAATGGCAAACATCATTGAAAATGGAATAGAAGCAATCACGTATATTCCTCTAATCCCTATGGCCAAAGCAATTAGGTTCTAAACTTTTTTACAAGTTTGCAAGCCCCTAAGATTGATTCTTACTCTCAATTCCCTTAGAAGGTACTATGATCATAAGTTTGGTTCTTCTCACTCAATTAACAACCAATTAAGATCAATTAACTAAGTGTTATCTCATGAATGTTCCCAAGCACAAGAAGGGTATGGATTATCTCTTCCTACACTAACATAAGTGATCATATAATAAAATGATTCAATTAAAACCCTAGGCATAATATTGGAATGACCATTCTAACACTATGAATAGAGATTTAACCATACAATTCATAACATGAATCAAGTAATCATAGATCATGAGATAAATTCCAAAATAAATTCAATTAAACCATTAAAAATCCTACATATCTAAAATAGTCTCAATCCGTCATGTGGCTAGCCTCACATGAGGACTAGCCACTACAAATCATAATAAAATCAATACAATCCATGGCTTACTACAATTAAGCCAAATAATGAAGAAAATCACAAATTAAAGGTTGAGAAGCTTCCCTTTCAAAGTAGGCTTAATCTTCCTTTAACATGCTCCAATCTTCACTTCGTTTTGATTTTTCCTTCTTAGATTAGTGGAAGGATGGATTTTGAAGAAACCAAGTGAAATGGGTGGATGGAATGAAAGATGGATGGAGAGGAGTGTGGGTGAAATGGGTGTAGCCTCCAAAAATGAGGAATGGAATGTGAGTTGGGGGGCCTCCAAGATGAGAAGGAGGGTATTTATATGTATGGAGGATTAGGGTAAAAATTGGGATAATGGGCTTAAGTGGAGAAAATGGGCTTTTTGGCTCAAAAATCGATTCTAGAAAAATTGAATAAATAGCATCTTTGATCGATTCATTCGGTAACCGGGTTTAGTAGCATGGCGGTCTAGGGGCTGGCCTTGAAGCTCTCATGGAAGGTGGAGATCCATGGTTCGAGTCACGCCCAGCACACTTTTTGTTTAATTTCGAATCAAGAAAATCCAGTTTATAATGATTACCGTACGGTTTGATAATAAAACTCGCTTGTAGCCTAGCGGTAGCATGTGCGTGCATCCTTGTCGGAGGTCTTGGGTTCGAATCCCACCTTCTGCAAAGCATGTAGATAATCATTATGATATCACAATCTATAATTGTATAATTATGTAGTTATGAGTATTAGTTCTTTAAACCATGTAGTTTATAGTTCTTATTATGATATCACAATCTATTGTGTAGTTATGAGTATTAGTTCTTTAAACCGTTTATAGTTCTTATTATGATATCACAATCTATTGTGTAGTTATGAGTATTAGTTCTTTAAACCGTTTATAGTTCTTATTATGATATCACAATCTATTGTGTAGATATGAGTATTAGTTCTTTAAACCGTGTAGTTTATAATTCTTATTATGATATCACAATCTATAAACCGTGTAGTTAGTTATGAGTATTAGTTCATACAGTTCTTTAAACCGTGTAGTTTATAGTTCTTATTATGATATCACAATCTATTGTGTAGTTATGAGTATTAGTTCTTTAAAGCGTGTAGTTTATAGTTCTTATTATGATATCACAATCTATAAATATCACAATCTATTGTGTAGTTATGAGTATTAGTTCTTTAAACCGTGTAGTGTATAGCAATTATGATATCACAATCTATAATTGTGTAGTTATGAGTATTAGTTCTTATTATGATATCACAATCTATAATTGTGTAGTTATGAGTATTAGTTCTTTAAACCATATAGTTTATAGCAATTATGATATCACAATCTATAATTGTGTAGTTATGAGTATTAGTTCTTATTATGATATCACATTCTATAATTTTGTAGTTATGAGTATTAGTTCTTTAAACCGTGTAGTGACCCTATTCTTATCTTTAAGCTTATTGTTATGAGTATTAGTTCTTATTATGATATCACAATCTATAATTGTATAGTTATGAATATTAGTTTTTTAAACCATGTAGTTTATAGCAATTATGATATCACAATCTATAATTGTGTAGTTATGAGTATTAGTTCTTATTATGATATCACAATCTATAATTGTGTAGTTATGAGTATTAGTTCTTTAAACCGTGTAGTGACCCTATTCTTTATCTTTAAGCTTATTGTAGCTTTTCAATGATTTCTAATTCTGGATTCTCTACATTTGTACATAGTAAAGTCTAATCTTATCCATTATTATTATAGAGAGTATCCTATCGGTTAAACAACCGGCTAATACATTTATAAATAGAGTTAGTCTCTTGTAAATTGGGTTTACATCATAAAACCTTGTAAATCCTATCGTCCTCTTAATTTAAACACTCTAGCAATACATAGGGTGTATAGATTGAAAAGAAGAACTACAGGGTTTACACCGTGAACCCGGTTTACATAAGTATTTGTGTTATTAATGAGATACTAAGCCACCGTTTATATAATTTTCTTTTCACTTTCTTCCCTAATCCTTGCACATTATAGCATAATATTTTCATCTATGTTTTCTACCAGCACCTAACTTTGTTGACGAGACTTTTTTCTTTAATATAGTCCTTTCATTCCTTTCTAATTCCTCCATTTGTCTGATCATGATTTCATCGGACACCTTGCTAATTACACCAAGCCTTTTTCCTACATCCCAAGCTTTCTTGGCCTCTGCCAAATTACGTGCATCACTAGTGTGAATGTCTTCATGTTTCTCTAAGTTTTCATGCGTACCTGATTTCTTCTTGAGCTCCTTCTCTCTCCCCATCTTCCTTTCTTTGATTTTCAAACCCAAATCACCATGTGTAGAGTTCTCCATGCCATCCTTCATTTTTCCAAAGTCAGACGCATCGTCAGAAGAAATGAAATTGGGCTTGCTGCTGTTTGAAAGTCCTCCATCTACTATTGGGCCGCTGAGATCAATTATTAGATTAATTCCTTTGAGTTCGGAAGTATCTGGGCCTTCTTTAATGGGAGTGGGCCCTTGCGAAAATGGGTTGTTCTCCACCGTGTGGTCCAGGCCCATTTTGTTTGTATCCTGCTTTTTATCCCCAAATTCTTCCATGTGACAATCTTTATCTTCTCCACCGTTCAGATTTGAATTTCCATTCAATTTCACTAATAACATCTTCGGAAGACCAATCATTGTAATCGTCTTCACGTTCCTCTGGTTCTTCACTAATTCGAATGGGGAAAATTAAACCATCAATTTCAACTTCAACAGGACTGGTGGGGTATGGTTGGAAATGGCGTTCGGATGAGAATCCATGCCGCTTGCAATTTCTTACGAATAATGGTATCTGCATCAATTCTAATAAGACTTCCAAATTTGGAAGCCACAAAGTTGAAGAATTTAGGATTCCACGCATAAAGTGGAATGCCGTACCATTTAATCCAGATGTATCTGTTGCTATCCACGTCATTGGTTTTCCATTGTCGGATAGAATGAAGCCAAGGTCAGAAACATTCAAGATTAACAATCTCTGTCCCCACGTCTTTCTCAGGTTGAATGAAGACCAAATCTCCTCCCAAATAGTTCACAATGAATTTGCCTTCTCCTGCTTCTTTTATCTTGTTTCCAATATCCATCCATAGCATGTTTTCTTTCAAAATGCCTGTGAAGCAACACTGAGTCGTTCCTTGTCTTCTTCCGTCGACTCATAATAAAGACCAACAAATTTTGAATTTCTTATTTCGACATTTCCACTTTTGTTACCTTCCATATGCTTCGTTCCTATGGTAACAGTGGCTGCATAGGACACGTTGTATTTCCTTTGAGCTCTCTGAAATGGTGCTGGAATAATTTGTTTGCTCGCTTCTGCATATCTCTTTGAAGTGGTGTTTGGAGATTGTGAGGCATGCCTCTCAATCTTCGCTAAATTTGCCCGCAGCTTGTACGTTCTAAACCAGATTTCATCCACCTTTTTCAGAATTTTCCTTGCATCTACTCCACTTCCATAGCGAACAAATCCAAAGCGTTTCCCTTCTTTGTCTTTTCGATTTGCAATGAAGACATCTCTTACATGTTCCTGATTATTGAATCGAGAATAAAGAGTCTTCCCGTCGCTAGATTCCGAAAAGTTTTGGAAGAAGAACGTAACAGTGCCATTTGACGAGTTCCAAACCTTGTTACAATCTGTTCTCATCTTGTCCTAACCTAAAGTCTCTCTGAGGGTATGGGATCCTATTTAGTTTCTTATCTGCCTCAACGGAAAAACACTCGGAAAGTGTTGGGATAAGCAGATCACAACGGACCGAGAAAATACAACCATGTGAAAAAATTTTACAATCACACAGTATTTCTCTCTCCCGACCCCAATCCCTACACTTTTACAAATCTTTGACTAACTCACACCTTTCTCCCATTCTCACAACCAAGAATCCAAGAAAGGAATTTAACTAGAATCAAACACAAAGATTAAAGTGTACTTGATTGGTACACTTGACATAAAGTCCAAGGGCCTCCTTATATAGCACCAGGATCCCTCCCCTTTTTACTCTTCATCCGATGTGGGACAAAAAAATAAAAGAAAACTCCTTTTATTCTTGACAAATCCTAACAATCTCCACCTTGTCAAAATAAAAGAAGACACATTGTCTTCACCGACAATCCATTCTCAACCCCCAGAATCCCTTAGAATCAACCACTCTAAGACTTATTCTCTTCACCGACAATTCATTCTCTACCCTGAGAATCCTACTCCATCATATGAATAGACCACTTAGAATCAACCATTCTAAGAATTTCCTTCGGCACATATCGAAAACGCCTGCTGATATTTATGGTACAACTTCCAGTACTTGGTTACCCTTGGAATTCCATTAGCCATCGATATACATCCACCACACACCCTACATCACCAGCTAAGTTAATGTCCATGTGCAAACCTGTGGATCAGCTAATATTATTAGCTCATTTTCCATGACAACTGAACATGTCATAAAGATCTCCAATAATATTAACTCAATATTCAGAGCTTCTGCCGCACCAGCTCCTCCTTGACCAGCAACGTCACCATTGCTCCACCTTAAGCAATTACTGTGCCATTGCTGCATCGCAATTACCGCACCATTGTTGTACCTTAAGCAAAAACTATCACTGTACCAACATGACGTCGCTGTCTTTTACCGCCAAGCTACACCAGGTTTGACTGAACCTTTTTCTTATTGAAAGTGTCGTCGCTTGAAGCCTATTCCAACCCTCCGGAATTCACGACGCTTTTCCACTTGTCGGCCCGCTACTCTTTACTGATCTAGCGCCCCCGATACCAAGTACCACATCGCCATCATCCCCATTGAATTGCTGCTTCCCCACGCCACCATTCATTACCGAAAAAACCCGTTCCTTTCAAACCTCTTTGAGCCGACACAATGGAAAATCCCATGCCGCTGTTAAGCCAACTCCACCACCGGGAGTCCCAGCAATTCACATTGCTGCGGGTCCAAGAACTCTGTCAAAAACTGCTGACCTACAAATCCTACCCCTTGTTACGCCATTGTCGCCACAGTCCGACACATTTGACCGCAAGAAAGGAGATGCCACCGCATCCGGCTGATCTTCTGACCCCCTTGTGCCACTAGCTTTTTCCACTTCTTTCTTGCCACCCTTAACCTAATGCATAACCCTTTTCCTCTTATAAAGTCTTTTCTGATGTGGAAGGTCAGACTATGCTGCAACCACAGAGCATACTAAGAACTTTATAAGCGCCCGAACCGAGCTCACCGGGCTCTGATATCACTTGTTGGGATAAGCGGATCCACATTCCTTCCTAAGGGATAAAAAGAAGAATATAAAAAGCACAACACAAGAATTTACGTGGAAAACTCCAAAACCGGAGAAAAACTACGGACAGAGAAAATACCACTATATGAAAATTTTTTACGTGGAAAATCCCTACCCCAATCCCTACACTCTTACAAATCTTTGACCAACTCATACCTTTCTCCCCATTCTCACAACCAAGAATCTAAGAAAGGAATTTAACTAGAGTCAAATACAAAGATTAAAGTGTACTTGATTGGTACACTTGAAATAAAGTCCAATGGCCTCCTTATATAGCACCAGGATCCCTCCCCCTTTTACTCTTCATCCGATGTGGGACAAAGAAATAAAAGAAAACTCCTTCTTTTATTCTTGACAAATCCTAACAGAAAGAAGGGTGTCTACTGCCCATCTCTCTCTATCAATCTTTATCATGTATATTGGTGCTCGTAATCACTCCCATCTCTTAATTAGATTCGTAAGATTCATAATTTTGTGATAAGTTTGTAGAAAGAATAATGAATTATTAATAGACAATAATAACTCAAAAGAGTTTCTGGCAAAAAAAATTTCAGTAAATGAATAGTTTAATCTTTCATGGGTTGATTTTTTACTATAAGAATTGTTCACTTGTTTATGTAATTGTATTATTCTATATTTTGTAAGACTATTTTCTACACGTTATATTTGTGTTAAATGAATGCAGTGATTGAGCTTTCCTAATATTCCCTTTCACATAATCTTTCGCATTTTCTTTCTTTATTTGTCCTTCCCACACTATCTTTCACACCCTAAAAAAGAGATATTAATTTATTTAACAATTTCAAAAATTACTTTAATTTTAAATTTATCACTAATTTTTCAAATACATATCATTACTTTATTTTTTATTATCTAAAAATAATACAATATCCTTTAAAGTCAACAAAATTAATAAAAAAATACATTTTTTTTAACGTGGTACAGAAAACAAAAATGGGTAAACGAGAAGGGGATGGAGAGAGTACACCTTTATTTTGGCTGATCCTCTCCCTTTCCTATTCTCTAAAAATTTCGCTTAATTTCAAGTAATCATCATCCTTTACAAAAATCCACCATTCACGACTTGACATGTCATGCTAATAATAACTTTTTTATTTAATTAAATTTTCAATAATAATTTTTCACACATCATGCATAATGACTTGTCAAATTAATATGTGTAGATATAATTGGACGATAGAGATTATGCGAAATTCATGAAATTTACAAAATAAGAAATGGAGAGGATCAAATTCGTTTATTTTCCTAAATAAGAACTTAACACAGTTAATTTTAGGGGTTAGTGATATTTCTCTCTCATCTTATATGTCAGCGATCTAAGCAATAGTATAGAAGATAATGTATAAATGTGACATAGGGAATCCGAAACAATAAATCGACAGTTAAAATTGTATTTAAATTTATCCAAAATCTCAATGATTATTTTTAGATAATAAATAAAAATCCAAATTTTTGTTTGAACTAAACACAAATTAATTAAGTTTGATTCTGATTCTTCGCTATAAATAGTTCTTATTAATTTGAATTTAAATTAAATTATAATATCCTAACTATAATTTGATTCTGGGCTAAAACCTAACCTACAGAAAAAAAATACTCCATAAACATAAAAATTCTAGAAGGTGTCACACTACACCTATAACTAATTAACAAGGTTAATATATCAATCGATCTGAATTTGATCGTGTGAATTCTTTATGTTTTTGTTGTTTGATAGATTCTCAAATAATTCGAATTTTTTAAACAAAATAACTTAGATAGAAATAAGTTTAACATGAGTTAAAAATTTATTCTATCTCATATCTATTTTAAATTTTACAAGTATTATATTTATTTTCTTTCAATTTTGCAAAATTCTTGTCGGAACTTTTTTTTTTTTTTGCTGGAAACCCATCACGTGACTCATGAATTTGGGGGAACCGATGACATGGCGATGCAAATTAAAAATTCCACATCAGAAAATAAAAAAAACATTTAAAAGTTGAGTCAGCAGCCAAGTCATTTCTTTAACAAAATTACAAAGGGGCGGCTATTTACACCCCCGGATTTACTAAACATACCCCAAAATTAATATAATTAAATTTTATTTTAAGTGAAAAGACTTAAGTATCCTTAATGAATAATAATACTAAACATATTCAAAATTACTAAACGTACCCCACTAAATATATTTAAAATTACTAAACATACCCCATTGAATCTTAACCGTGAAACACTTATTCTCTCTCCTCGCAATTCTCCTGCATTCATATTTTCTGGTTTTTTTAGTTCATCATTCGAGGAAACTGTTTTCTTTAATTTCAATTCCTTGAGGGCCAACAACATATGTTGGGCTCTATCAATGGCCTCCAAATTGATGTCGTCGTCATCCACAATCACCATCACCATCCTCTGCAATTCCTTTTTCAGTTCCATGGCTTTCACCACAATCGCCGTTGGATCTTCCTCGAACACAGCACTTTTCCGCCATAAAACCCAATTGCAGAAATCCTATCCTAACGGGGTCTCACTTAGCACCCCTTTTCCATGAAGTCCGCAGCATAGGAAAATAATTTTGTATTGGGAGGCCCTTTTATTGTGGCTTGGCAGACGGTGAGTGAAGTGTGGAATAAAAATGAGAGTGAGGGGGTAGGGTTGGGGGTGAGAGGGTTATGGGGGAGGGGGTCCCTCAAGTGGGGCAAGCAATTAGGGAATATATAGCAGGACACTCTATATAGTTTCAAGAACATGAAAATATGAATGCAAATTGTGTAAACACTAAACACAGTATATGAAAAAAAATTGACCAAGGTGTCGAACTTTGAAGAGAGAAAGGCAGAACATGATGAGAGAGAATGGGGTGTTTCACAGAGGAGAGAGAATGAGATGTTTCACATTTAAAATTTAATACGGGGTATGTTTAGTAATTTTGAATATGTTTAAAATTAATATTCATTAAGGATATTTAAGTCTTATTACTTAAAATAAAATTTAATTATATTAATTTTGGGGTATGTATAGTAAATTTGGGGGTGTAAATAGCCATCCCAATTACAAATTTTAAATAGCCAAAAATTCTTTAATAAAAGAATTAAACAAAATTAAAACCAAAGAGATAAAAAAAATGCAATTAAAACATAAAATCGAGAAAAAAATAACTTCCGGTCATCTCCTAAGTGTTTAGTGGCTAAGTATGATCATTTCCTAAATTAACGCCAAGTGTGTAAGTGTGTATTCGTCATTAATTAAGATATAATATACACTAAAGTGAATATTATTGTGGAAAGTGAAATTTTTTTTAGGTATGAAAGGTTTTGTGTAATAAACAAGGAAATAATTATAAAGGATTTTATGGGACAATGCGAATATAATTTGTTACACATAAAAAACTAATACAATTGAATTAACGATAACTTTAATATAAAAAATAAGAGATAATATCATGTGAATAGAAAGTAGTGATTGTGAAAAAAATAATACATCTATTAATTATTAATTTAAAAAAAAAATCAGTTTATTATTGGAAAAGAAAACACTTAAGAGTGCAAAGATTCAAATTTCTTGCTTCCGATCGAATACGATATCATCTTACTAATTTTGAGATCAAAGATTCTACACATAACAATAATTAATGTACGTTGCCCTAAAACCAAATAAAATCAGAATTTTTTTTATTGGATTAGTGTTACTAGTTAGTTCACTAAACATTCATATTCTCCTCTTTTCTTTAAACCTCCTAATAACTCCCCATCTATTCATTCTCAAAGGAAATCGAACATGTGTCACTTACCTTAGTGAGGAGACCAGTAATTAGGTGAAATTGAATCTGGGTCACTCACCTTATTGAGTAACCTAATGGTCAGGTGAGCTAGCCCATTTGTTTGGTTAATAAAATCAAAATTTATTCAAAGATTCATCAATATCCATGTTTAATTAAAGCATCCGATTCAATCCATGTAGTAAGAACTAGACCTAGGTTAAATCAAGATGCATGATCTTGATCTAGAACGACGGCAAGACAGACTTTGAGGTTCTTCGTATGAGTTTGAGGTGATTCAAAAAAAAAAAGGTTACACGTTTGCTTTTTACACGGAGATTAAGGAGTATAGTATTTTAATGTGGGGTGAGGTGAGAAAAATTATATTTTAATGTAAAGTGGATAGTTGTATTAGTGTTGGATGTAAGTCCCATGACGATATGTTAATTGTTTTAGGTGGGCCTCATATACTAAAAAGGAAAACGAAAAAATTAAAATAGGATACCCAAAATAAAAATATGTAAAAAGAAATGAAATGGAAGGAGTATATATATAAGCACATAGGGTCAAAGATTTTTTCCCGCTCAAATTTTTTTGTCAACATCTCTTCATCTTATCTCTTTTCAATTTCTCCCCTTCCTCATGTTGTTTTCCTAATTTAATTTGGTTTTATCTGGTAATAATAATTTCCTCATTTATTATATAAATTGTTTTTTATTTTTCTTATTTCACGGCGATATATTTTCAACGAGTGTGAAATTAAAGATCTTAAATATATATATTCATTAAAATTTACATAAAATATAAAATTAAAGATTTAAACTTAATAATTAAATATAAGTAAATAAAAAAGAAAAGTAACGATATTCGAATTTAAATTGACATAATATATTTACATAAAAAACAAATTTTTTTAAAAAAAAC
The DNA here is from genome assembly GCA_023678885.1 of Pogostemon cablin. Taxonomy (NCBI): domain Eukaryota; kingdom Viridiplantae; phylum Streptophyta; class Magnoliopsida; order Lamiales; family Lamiaceae; genus Pogostemon; species Pogostemon cablin. Next base: position 3,069,310 of record CM042973.1, read on the forward strand.
TTATTGATATAATAAAAAGAATACATTTGTATTATATTTAAATTAAGGGTAGGTCTTGCGTGAGACCATCTCACGTGACACCATTTTTCACTTTTTAAAAAAAGTTGTCACTTTCGCTATAAATCGTTATCACTTTCGCTATAAAATATTATCACTTTTTATTTATACTATAAACATTTCATGAAAGAGCATTATCACTTTTATAAATTTATTATCACTTTCCTTCATACAAGTTATCACTTTCTGGCCGTCTCACGTCACTTTCACATAAGCCCTTACGTGAGACGGTCTCACACAAGTCTTTTCCTTAAATTAAATATTTTGTTTGTTAAACGAAATGGAGTATTATTTTCAGGACTTATAAATATATAAAATTAGATAGTATGTATATGTATATGAGTTAATATCCGGTGCACCTGGGGTGCACCATATGTGTATAACTTTTTATTATATATATATATATATTTATTTATTTATTTATTTATTAATAATTATATTTTTTTTTCACACTCAATTTTTCATTAAAAAGAGCTAAAATCCATATGTGTATAACTTTTTATTCAACATTGTATGTATGTGGTTTTAATAATTGTATATTTTTTACACTCAATTTTTCATTAAAAAAGTAACAAAAATTCACTAACAAACTGTATACTACCTCCGCCCTGTGAAAATAGGGTTTTTTTTTTCTTTTTTACACGTAGATTAAAGAGTATTACTCCCTCCGTCCCTAGATAAGAGTCCCATTTTACCATTTTGATTGTTCCACCCAAAGGATCCCATTTTCTTTTTGGACACATGGAGCCCACCCACACCCACTAATACAATTAAAACATGGGGCCCACACACCCACTAATACAACTACCCACTACACATTAAATAATAATACTCCTTAATCTACGTGCTCAAAAGCAAATGGGACTCTTACCAAGGGACGGAGGGAGTATTATTTAATTTGTAGTGGGTAGTTGTATTCGTGGGAATGTGGGCCCCATTTTTAATTGTATTAGAGGGAGTGTGTGGGTCCCATGTGTGTAAAAAATAAAAGGGGACCCTTTGAGTGGGACAACAAAAATGAAAAAAAGACCCTCTTTAATTGGGACGGAGGGAGTACATTTCTGTTCATAATTGTATATGTTTATTTTTTTATAATTGTATACATTTCTAAAAGTGGGTGCATCGAATCCTGGGTGCACCCAGGTGCACAGTAGGATTAGCCTATGTATATATATACTCTCTTCGTCCCTCATTAATGTTTACGTTTATATTTTGAACGTAGATTAATTAATACTCCCTCCGTCCGGTTCTAAGGTGTCTGTTTGTTTTTTGCACGTGGATTAAAGAGTATTATTATTATATGTAAAGTGGATAGTTGTATTATAGGAAAGTGGTGGGCCATATTGTGTACTTTTTTACTAAATAGAAAAAATTGATACATTTGAAGCGGACACCAAAAATAGTAAAATGGACACCTTAGAAGCTGACGGAGGGAGTATAATATTTTATAGATAGTGAATTGAAATTTACTCCCTCCGTCCCATGATTTTTGTTACACTTACTAAAAATGGCGTTCCAAAATTAATGTTACATTTTCATTTTTGGATGATGTGACTCACACAAAATTATTAAATATCTTCATGGGGCCCACAATACTCTACTAATACAACTACCCACTTTACATTATAATATTATTTCTCTCACCTCACAACACATTAAAATATAATACTCCTTAATCTCCGTGCAAATAGTCAACGTAATAACAAAGGTGGGACGGAGGGAGTATACTCCCTCTGTTCGATCCAAAAAGACTCATTTACTTTTTACACGTGGATTAAAGAGTATTACTCCCTCCGTCCACTGTCAATCTATCAATTTTACCATCTTAGGTCGTCCTCCTTAATCTATCCATTTTCTCTTTTGGACTATGGGACCCACACCCTCTATTATTACAAATAAAATATGGGACCCACACCTTTCACTAATACAATTACCTAAATAATAATACTCCTTAATCCATGTGTAAAAGGCAAATGGATACATTGAGAATGGACGGAGGGAATATTATTTAATGTGTAGTGACTAATTGTATCAGCGGGTGTGCGGGTCTCATATTTTAATTGTATTAGTGGGATGTGAGGGTCCCATGTGTGTAAAAAAGAGAAATCGAAAATGAGACCCTTAGGGGCGGATGCCCAATGAAAAAATGATAGTCTTTGAGACGGACTAAATGAGTACTAGTATTTAATATGTAGTTGGTGGTTGTATTAGTGTTGTGTGTGACCCTTATGTGAAATAAATAAATAATTATTTTGTGTGGGTCCCACCTGACAAAAGGAGAAATGTAAATTTTAATTTGGGACATATCAAAATAAAAAAACGTTAACCTTAATACGGGATGAAGGGGGTATATATATGTGTATGGTGTTTACATAATAATATTGAATATTACACAATATAATATTTACTCCCTCCGTTGCCTTCAAATTTGGCATTCCACCAAAGAGTTCCCTTTTATTTTTTTATATATGGGACCCATACACACCCACTAATATAATTAAAATATGGGACCCGCACTCTTACTAATATAATTACTCACTTCACATTAAATAATACTATTTCTCAATCTACGTACAAAAAGTAAAAGTCTCTCTTTTAGTGGGACGGAAGAAGTATATAATTAAATTTTTTAAAATCTATTCCCATGCAACGCACGGGTTTAAAATCTTTTAAATCTTTAAACGGCGACAATTAAATAAACGTATATACTAGTATATTTAAAACACTATATTCTCGAGTTAACAATGTTACGACAGTAATAATGCGTACTACATTAATTGAGACAATAAAATTTAATTTTTCTTTAAATCTCAAATTAAGTCTGATATGATTGAATTGACTTAATTTATTCTTCTTGTAAACTTAATATGTTTAAAATTGTCAGATAAAAAAATGCAGTACTCTCCCTATTCAAATATATAAGTATATAGCGACGTACGTATAATATATAACTAAAGTGAGATACCATAATTAAAACTTCATTATAGTATCTTTTAGAGAATTTTTAAAATTTGGAGAGAATTTTCACATATAAAGAGAATTTTTAATTTTGGAGAATTATATTTTTGATAAAATAAACTCTTTATATTTGCATTTCCAATGTAGACTTATTACATATTTTCTTTTTTAATTTATTAAAAATTATTTTATTTGAACCAAAACACATAATAAAGTAGATAACATTTAATGCAATTTAAGTTTAAAGAGTAGATTTGGATCTTCAAATTTGAAGAGTGAAAATGATTATGTAAATTTAAATGTTAAAATAGAGAGTGTGTTGGAGCTCATTTTTATTAACAATCTCTTCAAAATTTGAATATTTTGTATTTTAAAGAGTCTTTTAGAGATGCTACCCAATAATGGATGATACAAATTCCTCTGCATCTGGATGTATGTATATACTCCCTCCATCCCACTTCAATCTTTACATATTTTTATTTTGAGCGTCTCATTTCAATCTTTACATTTTTCTTTTTAATAAATGGAACCCACACAAATTAATTATTTCTCTCTCCATGGACCCACACATCATACTAATACACCTACCCACTTTACATTAAATTATTATTTCTCTCACCTCACTACACATTAAAATACTGCATTCCTTAATCTACGTGTAAAAAGCAAACGTAAAATTTTGAAATGGGACAAAGGGAGTATTTATTTTTATTTAATAAAGTACTATTCCCAATAATAGATGATACAACTTATATATTCCTCTGCATCTGGATGTATAGATATGTATTTATTTTTATTTAATACTCCATTGATAAAAATGTTTATGCATATCTATTTTTAACGTCTTATAAAAAGATTTACATTTTCCTTTACAGTAAATGAGACTCACACAAAATATTTAAATATCTTCATGGGACCCACAACACTATACAATTACCCACTATACATTAAAATATTATTTCTCTCACGGCAATATATATATATATATATATATATATATATATATATATATATATATATATATATATATATATATTAAAATATTATATTTCTTAATCCCTGTGCAAAGAGCAAATGTAAACCCTTCTACAGGATGGAGGGAGTACATATTTCTTAGTAATCGTAGATTATTATATTCAATTTTTCATTAAAAAAACTAATAAAATTTTCGGTAACAAAGTTTATAAATTTTTATTTATTATTGTATACTCCCTCCATCCCATGCAAAGGGTTGTTTTTGTTTTTTTGCACGTGATTAAGAAGCATTATCATTTAATGTGTAGTGAGTAATTGTATCAGTGGGTGTGTGGATCCCATACTTTAATTGTATTAATGGGTGTGTATGGTCCTATGTGTGTAGAAAAATAAAGGGAAATCTTCATGTGAGACTCTCAAAATGAAAAAAATGAACTCTTTGTATGGGATAGAGGAAATATGTATTTAATAGAGGAAATAGGAGGATTTGTAATAAAAGATAAACATTTTTTTGATATATTTATATTTATTTTTGCTTATTCAAACAAATTTTCTTTTAAATCATTTACATTTGGTTTAGTTATGTTCTCACTTTTTTTCTCACCTATTTTGAAGTACTATTATAATTCTTGTCACACCATCTAAAAAACATGATACTCCATGAAATGGGAGTAAATTATGGCTTAAAAGAAAAAAAAAAAGAAGAAAAAAAACATAGTTGGGAATAATAATGAAAGTTGGGAATAATAGTGGTTGTGTTGAATACATTTTTACAATATCAATTATTTTTTAATTATTTATTTATTTATTTATTAAAAATTCAACGGGATAAATGAAAAGGGATATTGTTCACAATATATAGGGGCAAGAGTAGTGTTTGATAATTAGTATTTAAAAAATTATTTTCTCATGTTAACTAAACGTATAGTATATTAATTTAAAATAGACAAAAAAAAATTTAATTTTTCTTTAAACGTAAAATGAATTGGACTTAATTTATTAGAACACCCCACCTAAGTTATGGTCTTAGAAAATAAATTAATGACATGTGTTCTTATTCTAGAGATCAACGTGTAATAAGACAATTATGAACCCACTTTTTTCTCTCTCTTAATAAACTCATTGTATACATTTCTAAAAGTGAGTGCATCGAATCCTGGGTGCACCTAGGTGCACAGTAGGATTAGTCTATGTATATATATACTCTCTTCGTCCCTCATTAATGTTTACCTTTTTATTTTGAACGTAGATTAATTAATATTCCATCTGTCCGGTTCTAAGGTGTTTGTTTGCTTTTTGCACGTGGATTAAGGAGTATTATTATTATATGTAAAGTGGATAGTTGTATTAGAGGAAAGTGGTGGGCCATATTGTGTACTTTTTTACTAAATAGGGAAAATGGATACCTTTGAAGCGGACACAAAAAATAATAAAATGGACACCTTAGAAGCAGACGGAGGGAGTATAATATTTTATAGATAGTGAGTTGAAATATACTCCATCTGTCCCATGATTATTGTTACACTTATTGAAAAGGGCATCCCACAATTAATGTTACATTTTCATTTTTGGATAATGTGACCCACACAAAATTATTAAATATCTCCATGGGGCCCCACAATACTCCACTAATACAATTACCCACTTTACATTATATATTATTTCTCTTACCTCACAATACATTAAAATACAATACTCTTTAATCTCCGTGCAAACAGTAATCGTAACAACAAAGGTGGGACGGAGGGAGTACTCCCTCTGTTCGGTCCAAAGAGACACATTTTTTACACGTGGATTAAAGAGTATTACTCCCTCCGACCACTGTCAATCTATCAATTTTACCATTTTAGGTCGTCCTCCTTAATCTATCCATTTTCTCTTTTGGACTTTGGGACCCCACACCCTCCACTAATACAAATAAAATATGGGACCCACACTCTTCACTAATACAATTACCTAAATAATAATACTCCTTAATCCACGTGCAAAAAGCAAATGGATATATTGAGGATGGAGGAGGGAGTATTATTTAATGTGTAGTGAATAATTGTATCAGCGGGTGTGCGGGTCTCATATTTTAATTGTATTAGTGAGATGTGAGGGTTCCATGTATGTAAAAAAGAGAAATCGGAAATGAGTCCCTTAGGGGCGGACGCCCAATGAAAAAATGAGACTCTTTGAGACGGACTAAATGAGTGGAGTAGTATTTAATGTGTAGTGGGTGGTTATATTAGTGTTGTGTGTGACCCTTATGTGAAATAAATAATTAATTGTTTTATGTGGATCTCACCTGACAAAAAGAGAAATGTAAATTTTAATTTGGGACATACCAAAATAAAAAAACGTAAACCTTAATATGGGATGAAGGGAGTATATATATGTGTATGATGTTTACATAATAATATTGAATAATACACAATATAATATTTACTCTCTCCGTTGCCTTCAAATTTGGCGTTCCACCAAAGAGTTCCCTTTATTTTTTATATAAATAGAATCCATACACACTCACTAATACAATTAAAATATGGATCCGCACTCTCACTAATATAATTACTCACTTCACATTAAATAATAATATTTCTCAATCTACATACAAAAAGTAAAAGTCCCTCTTTGGACGAAAGACGTATATAATTAAATTTTTTTAAATTTATTCCCATGCAATGCACGGTTTAAAATCTAGTAAATCTTTAACAGGCGACAATTAGATAAACCTATATACTATATAGTATATTTAAAACACTATATTCTCGAGTTAACAATGTTACGACAGTAATAATGCGTACTACATTAATTGAGACAATAAAATTTAATTTTTCTTTAAATCTCAAATTAAGTCTGATATGATTGAATTTGACTTAATTTATTCTTCTTGTAAACTTAATATGTTTAAAATTGTCAGATAAAAAATGCAGTACTCTCCCTATTCAAATATATACGTATATAGCGACGTACGTATAATGTATAACCAGTGGCGGATCCAAAAATTTTTTTCTGGGGGTATGACATATAATTATACAAATATTACTCACTCCATCCCGATAAGTAATAAACGTATTTTTTGTATGTGGAGATTAAGAAAAAATCATTTTTATGTTTAAAAATATGTAAAGTTGCTGGAATGTGTATAAAAAATTAATATTTTAGATAATTTAATAAAAACTATGTATAAAGTTGTTGAGATGTGTAAAAAGTAGTAGGTATTATTGAGATGCATCTATATAAGTTAAAAAAAACGTACATAAGTGTTGAGATGGATAAAAAGAAAAATGTGAAATAATTAAAGGGACGGAAATTTTGATATTTAAAATTGTACAATAAATAAATTAATACTCTAAAATTATAATTATTGTTAACATCGTTGAAATTTTTTTTTTGTAAAAAACAATTTTACATAATATTATCATAAATATGTGGTATAAATTTATAAAAATATTAATGAATTGAGTATAAATTTGTGTTTATTAATAATATGGGGTACAATATACAAATATTTACATATATATACGTATATTTTTTTTAAAAATAAAATGTTTTTAATGAGGGGTAGAGGGGTTGGGGGTTTTGGGGGTACAATTGTACCCCCTAGATCCGCCTCTGTGTATAACTAAAGTGAGATACCATAATTAAAATTTCATTATGGTATCTTTTAGAGACTTTTTAAAAATTTGAAGAGAATTTTCACAATATAAAGGGGACTTTTAATTTTGAAGAATCATATTTTTTATATTTCAATAAACTCTTTATATTTACATTTTCAAGGTAGACTTATTACATATTTTCTCTTTTAATTAATTAAAAATTACTTTATTTGAACCAAAACACATAATAAAGTAGATAACATTTAATGCAATTTAAGTTTAAAGAGTGGATTTGGATCTTCAAAGTTGAAGAGTGAAAATGATTATGTAAATTTAAATGTTAGAATAGAGAGTGTGTTGGAGCTCATTTTTATTAACGTTCTCTTCAAAATTTGAATATTTTGTATTTTAAAGAGTCTTTTAGAGATGCTACCCAATAATGGATGATACAAACTCCTCTGCATCTGGATGTATGTATATACTCCCTCCACCACACTTCAATCTTTACATATTTCCATTTTGAGCGTCCCATTTCAATCTTTACATTTTTCTTTTTATTAAATGAGACCCACACAAATTAATCATTTCTCTCTCTATGGACCCACACATCATACTAATACACCTACCCACTTTACATTAAATTATTATTTCTCTCACCTCACTACACATTTGGTGTGCTATCGCCGGCACCCAAAAATATCATTTATAATTTCCGAACAAATCCACTAAAAGTGTAGTAGGATAAGTACGGGTCGAACCCAAGGGAGTAATTGAATTTCAGTTAAATCAATCGTGTTTTCAAACGTAACCGGAGGGGGGGTTTGGATTGAGACTAACAACTACTAACATGAAAGCATAAATAATTAAAAGTGCAAGAATAATAAAAATAAGAGAACAAATAAAATTGACGAACCTAGTCCAAGGATTTGATCCCCTCCCGTATCCTAATTCACATAGATGAAATTACTAAAACACCAACATGTTCATAAACTCAAGTCCCTAGGCTAATGGTACGACCAAATTAACCCGAAATATCCTTAAGATTAATAACCTAAGGTACGACCTCTAGATTAAACTACCCTTAAGTGACCTAAAGAGGTTCGAACCTAAGAGTGCTTTAGGATTTAGATATTATGACTACTAGGCTATGAAAACGGGGGTAGCGAATCATATAACCAAGACCCTATGAATTCTAGAGGTACTCCCTCACTTTGCCACTAGATTTGCTAAACTATGACAATTACGGATCATAATCAAGCAAAATGACATTAGATATCACAACTAACAAGTATAGATGGCCAATCTAAACTAGCAATTGAATATCATAATTCTCATCAAAGCAATTCATAAGATAAATTTATAAAACAAATAGGTAATTTCAATCATAAACATTCATGTAAATTCATAACGGGAAGTTCACAATCTCCTTGGACTAGTAAATGAATTACATAGTAGAAACTAAATTAAAAGGGTAAATTAAAAAGAGTAAACCAATGTTCTTTATGGTGTGTTTCTTGTTCCAGCCGTCCTTCTCTTCCCCAAGTGAGATGATGCCCCTGCAGCCTCCCTTCTGCAAGATGGATCTCTGTGGGTGTGTTTCCCCCAATCTTTTTATTTTGACTTTTCATTTTGAAGGGTGTCTATGTCCAACGAATCTCTCACAATTATTAGCAATTAACTTAATTGACATATAATCCTCAACCCTTAATGATGATTGCTTTGACCCATTAAGTATATGTTGTAACTCCTCCTCAAAAATATGTGTTATTTAGGCCTGTTTGGACAAAAATATAATAATTAAAACATATATGTGTGACATTGAAATAAGTCGTAATTGACAAGTAATAACCCACAACTCACGCGTAAAGAAGTGAATTTATCTAAAATAATTGTGCAAAATTACGTCTTATCAACATTAAAATCTACATTCCTTAATCTACGTGCAAAAAGCAAACGTAAAATTTTAAATGGGACGAAGGGAGTATTTATTTTTATTTAATAAAGTACTATTCCCAATAATAGCAAATGAGATCACCTGTTACACTCTCATGTTTCATCTAATATTCCATATATTAAAATCATGACACGTGTCACAATCAATGACCAAAATTCAATACTTGCCCCAAGGGTTTAATGGTAAATTGTAGGGTATAGTTTTATTACTTTATGCTTTATGGAATACCAATGGAATATGAAAATGTAACAGGGGATTCAAGTTGCAATAATAGATGATACAACTTATATATTCCTCTGCATCTGGATGTATAGATATGTATTTATTTTTATTTAATACTTCATAGATAAAAATGTTTATGCATATCTACTTTGAACGTCTTATAAAAAGATTTACATTTCTCTTTACAGTAAATGAGACTCACACAAAATATTTAAATATCTTCATGGGACCTACAACACAGTACAATTACCCACTACACATTAAAATATTATTTCTCTCACCGTTATATATATATATATATATATTAAAATATTATTTCTCTCACCGTTTAATATATATATATATATATATTAAAATATTATATTTCTTAATCCCTGTGCAAAGAGCAAACGTAAACCTTTCTACGGGATGGAGGGACATATTTCTTAATAATCGTAGATTTTTATATTCAATTTTTCATTAAAAAAAACTAATAAAATTTTCGCTAACAAAGTTTATAAATTTTTATTTATTATTGTATACTCCCTCCATCCTATGCGAAAGGTTGTTTTTGTTTTTTGCATGTGATTAAGAAGCATTTTCATTTAATATATAGTGAGTAATTGTATTAGTGGGTGTGTAGATCCCTTACTTTAATTATATTAGTAGGTGTGTATGGTTCTATGTGTGTAGAAAAATAAAGGGGAATCTTCATTTGAGACTCTCAAAATGAAAAAAATGAACTCTTTGTATGGGATGGGGGAAATATGTATTTAATTGTACAAGTTTGTGAATTCGAGTGCACAATAGGAGGATTTGTAATAAAAGATAAATATTTATGTGATATATTTATACTCCCTCCGTCCCGAAATTTTTTGCACACTTCCTTTGTATTTTACAAAGGAAGTATGCAAAATATTTTGGGACGGAGGAAGTATTTATTTTTGCTTATTCAAACAAATTTTCTTTTAAATCATTTACATTTGGTTTAGTTATGTTCTCACTTTTTTTCTCACCTATTTTGAAGTACTATTATAATTCTTGTCACACCATTTAAAAAACATGATACTCCATGAGATGGGAGTACATTATGGCTTAAAAAAAAAAAAAAGAAAGAAACATACTCCCTCCGTCCCCCAAAATATTTCACACTTTCTTTTATTATCCGTCCCTCAAAGTATTTCACACTTCACTTTTACTAAAATTGGTAAAAAATAAATTATTATAATATTCACTTTTTACACATATTCCAATATAATACTTACTTTTTCACATCTTCCAACAACTTTACACACCTTTTTCATTAAATTAACTAAAATATATATTATCTCTCTTACTTTATACATTAAAAAATAAAATTTTCTTGAGTGTATATTGGGTGCACCCGGGTGCAAGGGTGCACCCATATGTGTATACCTTTTTATTCTATTTTGTATACATATTATTCTATTTTGTATACGTGTTTTGTAATAATTGTATACTTTTTTCACATTAATTTTTCATTAAAAAAATTAACATTCATATGTATATAATATTTTATTGAATATTATATACTCCCTCCGTCCCGCTAATAGGTATTCGTTTGCTTTTTACACGTGGATTAAGGAATATAATATTTTAATGTATAATGAGGTGAGAGAAATAATATTTTAATGTGTAGTGGGTAGTTGTATTAGTGTTGATTGTGGGCCACATGTGTGTCAAATCAATCCAAAAAAGGAAATGGATACTTTGTATTGGGACGGACCAAAATGGAAACATGGATACGTATCAAGGGGACGGAGGGAGTACAATTTTTCATTAAAAAAATTAACAATTAAATTGTATACATTTTTACTCTTAATTGTATATGTTTTTGTTCATATTTGTATGTGGGTGCACCCTATCTTTAGGTGCACCCGGGTGCACACTATAAATTGCCAATTTTCTTAATCTCCGCGCACACAAATACGTGAAATACTTCACGGGACGGAGGGAGTAGTTGGGAATAATAGTGGTTGTGTTGAATACATTTTTACAATATCAATTATTTTTTAATTATTTATTTATATATTAACAATTCAACGGGATAAATGAAAAGGGAAATTGTTCACAGTATATAAGGGCAAGAGTAGTGTTTGATAATTAGTATTTAAAATATTGTTTTCTCATGTTAACTAAACGTATAGTATATTAATTTAAAACGGAATTTTTTTTTAATTTTTCTTTAAATGTAAAATTAAGTCTGATATAATCGAATTGGACTTAATTTATTGGAACACCCCACCTAAGTTATGGTCTTAGAAAATAAATTAATGACATGTGTTCTTATTCTAGAGATCAACGTATAATAAGAGTTTATTAAGAGAAAAAAAAAAAGCAAGACAAAAAATAAATTAATGACATGCGTTCTTATTACCTATTTAAAAATTAACTCCAGAAGCGTATATTAATTAATGAGAAGAAGCGAGTAAAAATAGGTATAATAATTTTCTTACCTTATTTAAAATCCCTCATAATTCCTGGGGGGAGGGGGAAACGCGTATCAACGGGAAGAAGCCCTAGTTTCAATTTTCTTACCTTATTTAAAGTCACACTAATCACTCCTATAAAACCCCTCCTTTCCTTCCTCAGTAAACCTAATTTCATACATCACAAATTAGTTTTTAGTTAAGAGAGCTCAGTATGTTGGAGTCAAGAAAGCGAAAGTGGAGTTCATTGGTTGATTTGGGGGTGATGCTGTACGAAGGAAAAGTCGATTTGGAAGAGTTGGTGGCCAACTCCACTTCTGGTGTTCTTGATCGTGGTAAGAAGAGAGGAAGAATTGAAGGGCGTATGAAACCATCAACTAATTATTTCAATAAACCGACTGTAAGTTTCAAGAAACCTCTAAGTGGGCGTGATCGGAATATAAAATGGAATTGGGGTGGTTTCAAGAAACCTCGTACTGGGTATGAAGAACTGGTGTCTCAAGGCAAGTCCGATTTGGAAGTGGGGGTGTCTCGTTGTTGTGTTTTTGATGATAAGAAAAGAGAAAGAATTGAAGGTTGTATGAAAGCATCAACATCATCTGCAAATACTTTCAAGAAACTTAGTTTAAGTTTCAAGAAGCCACTACCTAGTGGGCGTAATCAGAAAAGGGGTTTGAAAATAGGGTGTGATGAGGAGGAAAGGCCACTTCCACGTCCGAATGAAGAAATCAAGAAATGGATTAGTGATTGTGGGGGTGATGGTGAGCGTGCGGTTTTTGTGATCGAAAAGGAACTGTTTGTTTCGGACGTGGATTCGCATAAGTCGAGACTGTCAATGCCGCACAAGCAGACAACTAAGCCGAAACTGTTCTTGACGGCTGAGGAAGTGCAGGAGTTAGATGAAGGGGTTCCGGTGACGGTGTTTGGACGGGCAGCAGTATGCAGTATGCGCTTCAAAAATTGGAGTACCAACAAGCAGTATGCTTTGAACAAAAGTTGGAATCACTTCTGCAAGACCAATAGATATAAGAGCCAGATTACCACTCTTCAACTCTGGGCTTTCCGAAAGGTTCACGACGCTACCTTCTGTCTTGCAATCGCTGATTATAACACCCGTTGCTGATTATGCTCTCTTTTATTTTCTCTACTTTTTTGTGTAGACAGAATCATCATCTAACCTTTTTGGTGTAGACAGAATCATCATGGTTAGATGTGATTTTATTTTTGTGTTGTATGGACGTCATAAAAAATATAGTATTATTTGCTATGTACTTTGGATATTTTGTTTAGTTTGTGCTGCAGAAAGAAAATGAATAATGGTGATATATGATACTTACAATTAATAATCCTAAATTTTTGTAAAGAATCGTAGTAAGATTGCTATTATTTTTATTATTATTATTGATTGTGATATATATACAAGTAACAAACTAAGAATTCAAATTTATCTAAGTACGTTATATATTGAATCGAATCTGATAATAGCTGCACTCACTCTTCAAAAAAAAAAATTAACATATTTATGAATGATGAACTAGAATGAAGAATATATTTATCAGAAAGCACAGATCTTGAGCTTTTGATATTTTTTACATTCTTCAATTCTCATCTCAAGATTCCCATTAAAAATAGAATTCTCCCCATAAAGATACCTTTATGGAGCAGAATCTATTGCCTTTGAAATCTAACAGAATTTTCACACCCCAAGAAAGCTCTGCTGTACTGTAAAATTGATTCAAGAAACTCCTTTGAAGGACGAATCCCTCAATGTTTAAGGAACCTGAACGAATCTTTGCAGGTGTTGCATTTAAAGGAAAATCGTTTTCATGGTCTCATTCCATCAATATTTACTGAGAAATGTATTCTTCAGTCTCTTATCCTAAATGGGAATTAATTTGGAGGAATTTTACCTCCATCTCTTGCCAATTGTCAACAACTTGAAGTTGTTGATATTGGAAACAATAGAATAGAAGACGTGTTTCCATTTTGGACGGAAACTCTTCTTAAGCTTCGAGTTCTTGTGTTGAGGTCTAATGGATTTTATGGCTCCATATTATCTCCTTTAAAGACTCAGGCTCCATTTTCCAAGTTACAAGTTTTTGATATATCCCAAAATGACTTTGTTGGCTCTTTGCCTGAAAAATATTTGAACAGTTTTAGAGCCATGATAAATGCGAGGGAAAATATGACAGACGAGGATTGGTTCTCAAACTATTATGAGTCAATGGATTTAGTTTTCAAAGGTGCGGAGTATAATCTAGAGAGAATCCTGACAACCTTCACAACCGTTGACATGTCAGTGAACAATTTTTGTGGTAGTATTCCAGGATCTGTGGGAAAGCTTAATTCTTTGAGGTACTTGAAATTATCTCATAATAATCAAATTGGACATTTACCATCATCTCTTGGAAATATGTCTGCACTTGAGTCGCTGGATTTGTCATCAAACCAATTGAACGGTGAGATTCCAAGCCAGTTGACACAGCTGACATTTCTTGCTGTGTTAAATCTTTCCATGAATAATTTTGTTGGGCGGATTCCTCAATCTCGTCAATTCAATACATTTGGAAATGATTCATATGTGGGAAACAAAGAATTGTGTGGATTTCCGCTGACAAAAAAATGTGTAGAAGACGGGGTGTTGCGGGAAGAAGATGATGAGTCTGATAATTTTCTGGAGGGATTAACCTGGAAAGTAGTTGTTTACGGATATGGATGTGGTGTCGTAACAGGAATCAGTATGGGGTATTTTGTTCTTCAATATGGATGGCCTAAATGGTTGGTGGAATCCATTTCTGAGATTGAGTACAACATTAAGAGAAGGAGCAAAAGACAAGAAGGAGAAGGAGTTGATTCAAGTTAGTTAAATCAGAACATCAACTAAAAAAGCAAGTATGTTTATGTGTGATAAATATTAATATTTGTGCTACACACTCTTATATGTATATCATTCACCAAGGGTGATGGATGTATTGCAAGATTAAGGAATTTGTAATGTTGATTTTGATTCAAGTATTTTGGTCCCACCCTTCTTAATTAATTCCTGCTCATTCATTTATGCTGTTATTTATTTTATTTTTAAATTTATTTTATTTAAATGACTATTATACCCTAAACCCTAAAGATAAATTATACCCTAAACCACAGGGGTAAAATTATAATTATACCCTAAACCAAAGGATAAATTATACCCTAAACCACAAAGATAAAATTACACTTATATCCTAAAACCTAAACCCAAGGGATAAATTATACCCTAAAGTACAAGAATAAAATTACAATTATACCTTAATCCAAGGGATAAATTATACCCTGGACCACAAAGGTAAAATTGCAATTGTTGGAATCTCCTAATATATTTAGAGATTAATTCGTTCCTACATTTATTTCTGATGCTTATGTTTTTTTCTTACAGCTCCAGCAACGTGAACACGGAATAGATATGATCATTGTAATTGCCATTGATGATCTTATTTAATATATTTTGCTAAAACATACGGAGTATGAAATAAAAGCATTAATATTGTAAATGACGTCAAATGAATGAGGAATTGGATAAACACATGTCATATCATCTGCTTAAACAGTTGAGCTGAATTCCTGATTCAAGATCACCCACTCACACCCTCCTCCTTCATTCTGTGTATATATTCAGTTATACCATGAATTCTAACGACAGCAATTAAAGTATATCGTAGACAAGGTTTCATGGTGGAGGTGTAATACATTTTCAATGAATAAACTCAAATCTTGGAAAGAAATATAATTGGCCCATATTCAAAAACCTCGGACCTCATCCAAATCCACTATTCCCAACAATTAGGCCCAACATGAACACGTTCTCCAAGGTGTAAGTCCAAAACTTGTATTAATCAGCTTCACCTGTGCGCCATAGTATACTGATTATTCATTAGTAAATGAAAAAATATTCTTTAAGAGATTGATTATTATTCATTTGAGTAAACTTCCATTCTAATTTATCGATTACTATTTAGTGCATAAAAATTTACATTTTAGAGACAAGAAATATTACTCTTCTAAATGAAAAATATTACTCTTCAAATTTTGATTTGTTGTGATTTTTTATATTCTTGTTGAATATATATCATTTAAAAGAAGGGTAAATATCAAAGTTAGGCATGTAAGTATGAGGTTTTCCAATTTTAATACTTTTTCTTTTACAATTCTTAATTTTGGTCTTTTTTTGTCAACTGTTAGTCTTTTTGGTCCAGTTTGGTCCTTAATGTATATTCGGACCATTTTTTGACTTTTTTTAACATAAAAGACTAAATTTGGACTAATAGGACTAAAAGTGGACAAAAATGACCAAATTGAGAATTACAAAAAAAAAAAGGATTAAAGTTGGAAAACGTCATACTTAAAGACCGATTTTGATATTTACTCTCTAAAAGAATAATAATTCATTTGAGTCATTTTCCATGAATTAAAGGGTAATAACTTACCGGTTTCACCAGAGACTCGCTTTATTTGTTTTGCACAATGGGCTAACGTATAATTCGGTATCAATTTACTAAGAAGGGCTAATTAATTAACAATATATTAAGAAATTTATTTCACAGGTCAACCCCTGGTTCTTTGTTTAATTCCTTGGCAATCAACCTACAGAAAAACATCCTACTCATGAATGAAGTGCAACATCCTATTGGGTAGAAAAAGTCATGTGAACCAAACAACATCCATTAAATGTGATAACAACTCTGGTCAACCGTAGACTTAAAAAATTTATTAGTTAGGAGTTTAGGGGTCCAATTAACCAAGAATAATAGACAAAAACTTGTTTAATTTTCGTAATAGGAAATGGATGTGTGAGATAAGTATCATTTTTTATTGATTTGAATATTCTTTCGCAAAAATTGCTACTTTTATCAATGTTACAAAATTGTTAATATATCACTCAAGCATATATATATACTATATATACTACTCGTAATAGTACAGACTATATTGTTACGTCATTTCTTATACATGAAATAAAATAATAATAATAATGAATCGCGTGTAACACAAATATTACTAATAAATTTATTAAAATTACGAACCATGTCGAACTGAGGGCTTAATAGAGTAGGAAAAAAAAATGTAATCAAACGAGCTAGCTACAGGTCCTTTGTGGAAATAAATCACGAAAAAGATATAAAAACAAGTAATATTAATGTTAGTCTTGCAATAATGGGCAGCTTTGATTTTGTGTAGAAATTTGGAACCCACGTAGTCTTCGAATATTGTAATAAATCTAGAGTAGAATAAGACCTATATTATCACCAATTATTTTCTGAAATTTAATTATGTATTGAAAAATAAAGTTAATATCTGACTAACGAAGAGTGATAACTGTCTATGTGAACTATGAATAATTTGTAAAATAAATGAAAATTGAAAATGTTTTTATTAAAAAGTGAAGAGTAATTAAAAAAAAAGTCTCACGTTGTTCTCATACAATTATTGTTCAATGAAGTGTGCACCTAAATATAAATAAAAATATACTCCGTATATAATTATAAGCAAAAATGTGTACAATTTAATGGTTAGTCTTTTTTTCTAATACCATGTTAAATGACCACCTCATCTAAAAGTTTAAGCTGATAGAGAGTTAAATCGTTTAATACTAAATCAATTCACTCTAATACTAAAAATACGACAATACCCTTAAAAGTCAAAAAAATTTATCAAAAGAAATAACTTTTCTTAAATAATGTGGAACAATAAACGTAAAAGCTGAAACTGGACGAAGGGAGCAATTATTAGAAAAAAAATTATATTAAGTAATAAATTATATTCAAATCAACTACGTAACTAAGTAGCATTTTTCCAAAAGTTTTGTACTACTAAAAGTAGCATTTTTCATGCCCATATTTTTAAAAATTTATATAAACCCTCTATTTATAAATATTACATTAAGTACTCCCTCCATCCCATAATAGCCTTCACTTTTACTGTGTTTAAGAAAAGTTACTTTATTAATCAACTTTATTGAATTTTAAGGGTATTGTAGTATTTTTAGGTAATAGTAAAATGTAAATTATTGTTATGAATGTAAAAAATGAGTGAAAATTTAATTAAATTAAAGTAGCTCTTAAGGTGGTTGGATAAAGTGATATTTCATTTTTTAGGATGGGAAAGTTATTATGGGACAAATAAATAAGGAAGGTGTGAAAGGTGTTATGGGATAGAAGGAGTAGCATTTTTCCAAAAATAAACTATTAAAAGTAGCATTTTTGCATTCCCCTATTTTTAAAATTTTATATAATCCTCTATTTATAAATATTACATTAAGTAATAAATTATCACTATTATTAAAATCAATAAAAATGAAAAAAATAATCTCTGCAAACATAATTTATTCATGATTAATAGTAGTTTTTTTTTTTATTAAAGTCTTTCAGTCGACTGGCATTATTTGAAGTCTTCGAACACGTTGGTTGGCATTATTTGAAGATTTCGAGCACAACGTATTAAACGGGCGTGAATAATTGATTTATTCTTGGGAAAATGAAACTCAAATAAACTCTACATCATAAGTGAGATCAAAGGAAAATAACATTAGTGATTGAAGGGGGAAAGAAAGACATAATATTAATTCGTACGTAGGATTATTTAGAAAGACGTAAGAAATATGATAATTAACCACAAACTTAACCGTCATATCTTATCCTATAACTCTCTTGGGGACTCCTTTATATATATATTTATTAAAATCCTTGCTGTATTAGCATTAAATTGCTAGCCATGGATAAAACTGCCTGTTATTTGATCATTTCTTTATATGCAATTCTTATATTCACAATCTTTCAAATTCCTTGTCTAGCCCAAAGAAGAAGGACCAACCTCACCACTGATGAATCATCTCTCCTTTCTTTAAAAGCTCATCTTGGTTTACACCCACATCACATACTCGAAAGAAATTGGACGAATTCAAGCTCTGTTTGCATCTGGATTGGTGTCACCTGCGGGTTACACCACCGCAGAGTGACGGCTTTGAATGTTTCCAACATGGGTCTCTCCGGCACTATTCCACCACAACTAGGAAACCTGTCTTTTATTGTTTCTCTCCATCTGGGAGACAACCTTTTTAGTGGAACTTTACCTCAGGAGTTGTCTCTCCTCCACAGGTTGAAGTTCATCTCTGTGAGAAATAACAACTTGGAGGGGAATATTCCAGAGTCTCTTTCAAGGCTATCCAATCTACAAGTTCTTGATCTTGCTGATAATCATCTCTCAGGTGCTATCCCATCACCCGTGTTCAACATATCCACCTTGAATGCTATATATCTCCAGTGGAATGAATTGAGTGGAAATCTTCCAAATGACATATGCAGCAACCTTCCAGTTCTTCAAGTTATTCGGCTTCCCCGTAACGAGTTGAGTGGAGAAATTCCATCAAATATTTCGCAATGTTCACAACTGAAGATACTATCACTGTCATTCAACTCATTCAGTGGCCAGATACCGTCTGCACTAGGGAAATTACACTGTCTTCAATATTTATACCTGGGGACCAACTATTTATATGGTATGCCAGCCTCTTTTCACTATTAGCACATAAAGGAAGAATTTTTTTTTTATACAAAATTTTAAGTTGAAAATTAATATGACAATTTTATTAAGAAGTTATCAAATCTACCAAATTTATATTTTTTTTACTCATTTGCCCATGGATAAAACCCTTATATCCTCCAACTCCCAAAAACCCCCTCCACCACCAAGCCACTGCAGGCCACCGGACCACCACCGGAGACCCCACTGGACTGCCGCCGCCGCCTGACGTCTGCCGGTGACAGGCGGCTGCGCGTCGCCGGTCACAAGAGCCGCCGCCGCCACTGTTGCCGGAGCAGTCACCAGAAAAGTTGCTGCGCTACCACCTCCGCTGCCGGAGAGTCGCCGGAGCCGCCGGTGCATGGTGGTGGAGGAAGGGTAGATTGGGGGTGGGTGGGATGGATAGAGTGGGTGGGGTGAAACACAAAAGGAGGGGTAGTGGTCCAAAAATTGTGTAAATGGTAAAATCGATAGTTAAATACTCCCTCCGTCCCATTAAAGATGTAACAATTTTTTTGGGCACGGAGATTAAGGAGTATAATATTTTAATGTAAAGTGAAGTGAGAGAAATAATATTTAATGTGTAGTGGGTAGGTGTATTAGTGGTGTGTGTGGACTCCATATAAATAAATTAATTGTTTTTGGTGGGTCCCATATACTTAATAAGGAAATGTAACCACTTCTGTGGGACAACCCAAAAAGGAAAATGTCACAACTTCTGTGGGACGGAGGGATTAATAAAAATATTGGTATTAAAAGTGTGCAAATCAAAAAGGGCATTTTTTAGCACATGAATAAAGAGCCAGTACTAAACTTCATTGACCTATATATAGGTACATGCATGATTCAAAGCTTACTTAATTCCTTGTACACAGGTTATATACCGCAGGAGATTGGCAATCTTTACAACCTCATTTGGTTTGCAATTGAGCAAAATCAGATAAGTGGAAAACTACCAGTTAATCTTTTCAGAAACATGTCTTCCTTGCAAACCTTATCACTTTGGCGCAATAAACTGAGTGGGAAGCTCCCAAGAGATATTGCAAATCTTACAATGCTAACAACCCTGGAACTCGCGGAAAACAATTTTTCAGGTACGTATGAATATGATCCAATAAAGTTTGTTCCAAATGAAAAAAAATATCTCATGATGCGGGTGAAAAGTGAATTTTTAATTAAAAAAAAATTGTAAAAATGATAACCATATAATTGAATTATTTATCAACAGTTTAAATGTATAGTGAATGATAACATAAAAAAATATAAATACGGTCATAAGATGATATATTAAATCTTATAATGAACATAAATATAAAAAAAATAATAAATAAATAAAATCACATAAAAATTTTGTTTGACTAAAAAACTCCACCAATACCAGCTAATTAAGTATCTAAATCAGAAAAAGATTTAATGGACTGAAAACTAAAAACAAAATGTTTTTGCAGGTGCTATACCCACAGAAATTGGGCAGCAGCTTCACCAATTAGAGGAACTAGCCATGTTCTCTAACGCATTAACTGGTTCAATTCCACCCCAACTACTTAACATCTCAACTCTTGTATATCTTCGTCTTACGGACAATGATCTGTCAGGCAATCTCCCGACAAATTTGTGCATCGGTTCACCAATGCTTCAATCTATTACACTTGCACTCAACTCCCTCAGTGGGCCAATACCCCATTCAATCTCTCACTTTGCTCATCTCAAAACTCTGGAGCTCTCCTCTAACAGATTCATTGGCTTTGTGCCCCACTTTCTGGGCAACCTCACTCAACTTAATTCCCTCCGCCTCGCAAACAATGCTCTAAGACTCGAATCGTCTTCACTCAGCTTCATTACTGCCTTGACGAAGTGCAGATTTCTACAGGAGGTGATCATCGGAGGTAATCCTCTCCATGGCCTCATTCCACATTCCATTGGGAATTTATCTTCCTCTCTCCAACTATTCTCTGCCTCCGATTGCAACCTCAAGGGCAGCATTTCACATGAAATCAACAATTTGATCAACTTAACTATATTTGATTTGAGCAGCAATGAATTGTCTGGTATCATTCCACCCACTTTCAAGAATTTGCTTAACCTTCAAGGATTATATCTACGTAGCAACAATTTGGAAGGTCCAATTCCAGATGGTCTCTGTGATTTACACAGATTGTACGACATTGAGCTCGGCAGAAACAAACTTTCTGGTCCTATTCCTGAATGTCTTGGAAATGTCTCATCTTTACGACTTATTCATCTGGATTCCAACATGCTCACTTCAACCCTACCATTCAGCTTGTGGCACCTCAAAGATTTGTTGACCCTAGATCTCTCCTCGAATTCCTTTACTGGATTTTTACCTCTGGGGATGGGTGATTTAAGAGCAGCAAACTATATTAATCTATCCATGAATAACTTGTCTGGGTCCATCCCAAACACCATGGGGAATTTACAGACTCTGGTTAATTTGTCTTTGGCACATAATAGACTGGATGGTTCTATTCCAGAGTCCATGGGGAGCATGCTCAATTTGGCAACTCTAGATTTTTCTTACAATAACTTGTCTGGTTCGATCCCCAAGTCCTTGGAGAAACTTGGCCATCTTGCTTTGTGCAATCTATCTTTCAATTCACTGAGTGGAGAGATTCCCTCTGGTGGACCTTTTGCAAACTTTACAATGGACTCTTTTAAAGGTAATGAGGCACTCTGTGGACTACCCAAGTTCCATGTCCCACCATGCCCTGCAAATTCCAACCACAGATCCAAGAGGAAGAAGCTGCAAATTTCCTTATTTGCTCTTGCTGGGGTTGGGATGCTCATCACTGTTGCATCTTTGGCTTTTATCTTGTCAAGACATAGAAAAAAAGACAGGAAAGAAAGTGGAGACGATGTGATGATGTCCACTGCACCAGAAAGAATTTCCTATTACCAAATCTTGCAAGCAACTGAGCAATTCAACGAGAGCAATTTACTGGGCTCTGGAAGTTGTGGCTCTGTTTACAGAGGAATCCTTAGAGATGGAATGGCTATCGCTGTGAAGGTGTTTAATCTGGAATCAGAAGCTGCTTTCAAGAGTTTTGACGTTGAATGTGAGGTACTACGTAATATTCGTCATAGAAATCTAACCAAAGTCATAAGCAGCTGCTCGAATCCAGATTTCAGAGCATTAGTACTTGAATATATGCCTGGAGGAAACCTGGATAAATGGTTGTATTCTCACAACTATTGGTTGGATGCGATGCAAAGGCTGAACATAATGATAGATGTTGCATCTGCATTGGAATATCTCCACCATGGCTGTTCAGTACCTATTGTTCACTGCGACCTGAAGCCGAGCAACGTGTTACTAGATGAGGAGATGAATGCTCATGTGACTGATTTTGGAATAGCAAAATTGTTTGGCTATGGGGAGAGCACCGTGCTGACCAACACCCTTGCCACGTTCGGATACATTGCTCCAGGTTAATCTTTATTCTTAATTCAAAAGGTGCATTTGTGTATGTGCTAACTTTATATTGTCATGATTGATGCGTTCTGATTTTTGAGATTGCAGAGTATGGTTTAGAAGGGTTAGTTTCCACAAGGTGTGATGTGTATAGTTACGGTGTGATGTTGATGGAAACGTTTACAAGAAAGAAGCCGAGCGATGACATGTTCACCGGAGATTTGAGTTTAAGAAGTTGGGTTGAAAGGTCAGTTGAAGAATCATCAGATGAGGTGATAGATGTCAACTTAGTGATGAATGTTGAGGAAACACACTCACCAAAAATGGCGCAGTGCCTAATTTCTGTGTTGGGATTAGGCTTGAGATGTTCAGTTGAATCCCCTGGAGAAAGGATAAACATGAAAGAAGCTCTGGTAGAACTGCACAAAATCAAACGTCGACTTATCGAATAAGATCATGTAATGCATTGGTAAGGTTTGCACTTGTCCTAATCTCTTAGCATAGATACATTAATCTATGAGTAAATATAGTTCTGATATTCATTTGTTTTTTGCAGTTTCAGCAATGTAAACAATGTTTCTGTCATGAAGCCATTGTGGAGACTATCACTGTAAAATATAGATGCAAGCTATGCTGTCTTTTTTTTAAATAAAATGAACTCTGCAATAAATATTGATCTTATTTTGTGAATTGTAATCATTTAACCACTACTTAATTGGTCACCAATTTCTTAAGCTATAGTGTGATGCCTAAACACTCTACTTGGTAATTTTGGGATAACCTTAACAAGTATACTATTTGCTTTTGGGGGCAAAATAGCTTCTTTTAACATAGTGACATGATTAATTTGAAAAAGTTCTCAAAATCAAATTGTTTTTATAGTTTATTTTCTTTATGTCATGCACAATTTTAAAAGATAACTTATATGTTGCACTTAATCTCGTAGAAAACTTTTGTTGGTGTGATTTGACACTTGTGAGCTAGATGTAAAGTACCTAAGAGAAGAGAATGAATAAATAACTCAATTCCAAAGTGAAAACATAAAAAGAAGGCAAAACACCCGTGATACTGTACGCATAATATTTTAATAAAAATTGATACTGATTGATGATAATAGTCTAATGAACTATTTTATGAACGATTCATAGTACAAATAAAAAGTAATGCTAATTTTTTCATTAAAAGTGATATTATATTTATTAAAAATTAATAATTAATTAAGAAAATGTAAACGGTGGCATGCAAATATCACTCTAAAAAGAAATGTGATTAGCCCATCTTTAAAATTTCTGCCTATTCAATCCAGGGTCCAATACCTCCGTTTGTCAAATTTCTAGCTAATAGGAGTAAATAGTATATATTTTATTTGATTGATATTTGATTGTATTTTTTCCATATTTATCTCCACTAATTGTGGATTCTATTGTAATCATATGTTATATATACAAGATATCTCACTATCACCAATCATCGGGTGATAGCATCACATCTTACATGTCAGCAAACCCTGCGAATTGAAGCCCTAGCCCACGCAGAAAAAGGTGACTTTTGTCCGCCTCGTCGATCGGACGCCCAATAGCCTGCAGTTGATCACATAACCCCTTGAATTTGCGACCATATTCGTCGACGGAGGAGTCATTGCGACGGAGCGACAACAACTCTTCCCTAAGTTGATGTTGGCGAGATGTGGAAGAATAAACTGCCTCAAGTGTTGTCCAGGCAGCAAGCGACGTTGTGGCGTCGATCACCTCAGATGCCGAATCGGGAGAAAGAGAGGTGTAGAGAACACTAAGCAATTTCATATCTTTCTGTTTCCACACAGCGTACGCCGGATTTGGTGTTTCATCACCATTAGCCGCTGATAGAGTGGAAGATGGAATCACCGTGGGACTTCCCTGTTAATGTGGTATTTTCTGACAAAACTTTCACTATTCAGAACCGACAAACAAATCAAATTCTGGGCCAGGGAAGATGTGACAATGGCCTATACTTACTTGACCGAGGTGTTCCTGCTCTTGTGGCTGCTGTACGAAAGAAGAAGTTGACTGCTAGTTTTGAGCTATGGCATTTGAGATTGGGGCATGTCCCGTTTTCACTGATATCTTTATTAAATAAACTTGGACATTTATCTGTTACTTCTGTTTTACCATCTCCTAAAATTTGCTCTTCGTGTGAACTTGCAAAGAGTAAGAAATTATTCTTTCCGTTGAATGACAAACGTGCTGAACATGTTTTGGATTTAATTCATTGTGATTTGTGGGGGCCTTCGCCTGTTTCTGCATCTGATGGTTTCCGCTACTATGTCATATTTGTGGATGATTACTCGCGATTCTCTTGGATTTATCCCTTGTGCAGGAAGTCTGACTTCTTTCATGTGTTAGTACGTTTTCATACATTTGTATGCACTCAGTTCTCACGAAAGGTCAAAATATTTCAAAGTGATGGAGGCACTGAGTTTGTCAACTCCAGGGTTCGTGATTTTATGCATCAACATGGCATTCTTCATCGCCTGTCATGTCCATACACTCCTCAGCAGAACGGAAGAGCTGAAAGAAAGCACCGTCACATCACTGAAACTGGCTTATCTATGCTCTTTCATGCACATGCACCGGCGTCACTGTGGTTCGATGCGTTTGCTACAGCCGCCTTCATCATAAATCGTCTTCCTACACCGGTTTTGCATGATGCATCTCCTTTTGAATTGCTCTATGGTTATGCTCCGAATTATGTCACCTTCAAACCTTTTGGATGTCGCGTGTTTCCTTATCTTCGGGATTATGCGGCACATAAATTAGAACCGCGGAGCCATCCATGTATTTTTCTTGGATACAGCAGTACTTATAAGGGATTTCGGTGTCTTGATCCTGTCACCTCTCGGATATACACCACACGTCATGCTCAGTTTGATGAGGCTTTGTTCCCTTACTCCAGTGGCGCCTCTTCAAAGACTTCTCCGGACATGGAGCTTTCTAGTTTTTTCGATGTAGATGAGCAAAAACCAGCACCTCCATCACCGCCGAGCTCATCTTCGCCACCCCCCACTAGAGATCGACCGCCTATTTCGGACGATCCTGCTGAGTTCCCTCTTCAGAATCCTCCAGCACCAGTTGACGTTGATACAGAGAATGCACCAGCCAATTTTGATACTGAACCTGTTGAACCAGTTCTTCCAGCACCGATCCCTCATGTTGCTCGAGCTCCACATCCCATGATTACAAGGGCTCGTGCAGCCATCTTTAAGCCTCGATACCCAGTTGACATTGCCACATCTGCCCTACTTACTTCTCTGGTAGCCACTTCAGAACCTCGTGGCTTCAAGTCGGCTGCCAAGCATCCTCATTGGCTTGCTGCGATGCAGGAGGAAATTGATGCCCTCAGCTCTAACAAAACCTGGGATCTTGTCCCTATTCCACCAGATACTAATATTGTTGGCTCGAAGTGGGTATTTCGAACAAAATATCACTCTGATGGTACAGTTGAACGCCACAAGGCTCGTCTAGTTGCTCAGGGTTTTACCCAAGTTCCAGGACTTGATTTTCACCACACATTCAGCCCGGTTGTAAAAGCTACTACAGTTCGAATCATTCTGGCAATTGCTGTTCAATATCGTTGGCCCTTGCATCAGCTTGATGTTAAAAACGCTTTCCTAAATGGGGTTCTTGAGAAACCGGTTTATATGGCTCAACCTCCTGGTTTTGTGGACCCTCGCTTTCCCACCCATGTTTGTCGGCTCAAGAAGGCTTTATACGGTCTTCGCCAGGCTCCTTTGGCTTGGTTTCAGAGGTTCAGCTCGTTTCTCTCTGGCCTGAGTTTTCTTCGGAGTCAATGTGATTCTTCCTTGTTTCACTTCCACAGGGGATCTTCGGTGATCTATCTTCTATTATACGTCGATGACATTGTCGTTACCGGGAATGATTCCACTTTGCTGCGTGATTTTATTTCCCGTACTCATGATGAATTTGCTATTAAAGATCTTGGCCGGCTTAATTACTTTCTTGGGCTTGAGGTGACTTATACTGACAACGGTGTCTTCGTGGGCCAGGCAAAGTATGCACGCGACATTATAGATCGGGCCAATCTACTGGATTCAAAGCCGGTTTCCACTCCTCTAGCGGCCGGCGAATCACTGATTCATGATGGAGTTCCTTTTTCCGATCCAACTGTGTACAGGTCTCTTGTCGGCGCACTGCAGTATTTAACTATAACTCGTCCTGATCTTTCTTATGCAGTGAACTCTGTCAGTCAGTTTCTCCAAAGCCCCACAGACATTCACTATCAGGCAGTGAAGCGCATTCTCCGCTATGTCAAAGGGACAATTAACTTTGGACTGACATTCAATACCAGCCAGGATTTCTCCATTGTCGGATATTCTGATGCCGACTGGGCTCGTTGTCCGGAGACGAGGCGTTCGACATATGGTTACTCAATTTTTATTGGTGGCAATCTAGTTTCTTGGAGTGCTAAGAAGCAACCAACTGTTGCTCGATCCAGTTGTGAGTCTGAGTATCGAGCAATGGCGAATGCTTCAGCAGAACTTATTTGGGTGACGAATCTTCTTCATGATATTCAGGCGCCTTTGGTTTCCCAGCCTACACTGCTTTGTGATAACCGAAGTGCAGTATTTCTCAGTCAGAATCCGGTGGCCCACAAGCGTGCCAAGCATATTGATATTGATTACCATTTCGTCAGAGAGCTCGTTTCCTCTGGAAAGTTGGTGACACGATTTGTTCCGTCTCATTTACAGGTCGCGGACATCTTTACAAAAAGTCTTCCTCGACCCACATTTGAACTTCTACGGTCCAAGCTCCGTGTGTGCTTGCACCCCACGCAACGCTTGACGGGGGGTAATAGGAGTAAATAGTATATATTTTATTTGATTGATATTTGATTGTATTTTTTCCATATTTATCTCCACTAATTGTGGATTCTATTGTAATCATATGTTATATATACAAGATATCTCACTATCACCAATCATCGGGTGATAGCATCACATCTTACACTAGCCCAACTTAGTTCATTTCTAGCTTGTTCTGGGCTGCCTTCTTAAGGCCAGCCCAATTCGATCCACTATATGATCAGCCGAGTCCATTGCAAAAGGGGCCCTTTTCTTTTCCACCTACGCTCAGGTTATTTTCTTCTTCTTTTTTTTTTTTCTTTCACCTTTCCAATGTAAAGTATTCAGTTGCTTTTAAGTAAAACTGAATATATCAAATTAAAATTCCAAAATTGTAAAATAATTTTATCTTGAGACATGTAAGTACATTTGTTCTAAATATTACACTTCTTAATTCACGTGTGAAAAGTAAGGGGATATCTTGTGAGGGAATGGACGGAGTATAAGAGTGTGTCAGTTACGTAATGATTTCAAGCGAAATTTCAATTTTTCTAGTAAAATTGAACCCAAAATCAAGCAATTTCAAGATTTATGAGACTACATTAAAAAAA
Source organism: Pogostemon cablin (assembly GCA_023678885.1). Classification (NCBI taxonomy): domain Eukaryota; kingdom Viridiplantae; phylum Streptophyta; class Magnoliopsida; order Lamiales; family Lamiaceae; genus Pogostemon; species Pogostemon cablin. The sequence continues at coordinate 3,097,921 of CM042973.1, forward strand.
GAAAGAAAAAGAAAAGAGAGATAGAAACAAAGAAAGAAAGAACTATTTTGGAAATAAAATTGAATTCGTTGTGGGACAAAAAAAATTATTTTAACTGTAATTTTGGGTATCTAATTTGAGTTCAATCCTCTTCCTCCCTTAATCTCAATGCGCAACAGCTTTCCTTTCCGAGTTCCAGAGAATCAATGCGTGTGGGTCCATAACATCATTAAACCAATTAAAAGCAATACTCCTTAATTAGGTAAATGCAAATTAATCAAATCAATTTAATGTTAAATAATTAGCTAGTGGGAGAAATCGAGTTATTTAGGTCGTAAAGCATAAAGTGGCACTTTCCTCTCTTTCTCCTGCGGTGGTGTTTCCTTTGGAAAAATATTTAATATTTATTACAAAAAGAATTTAGAGATCCACTCACTCAAACATGCTTAGACGACATAAAAATATTTAGGGTCCGGCTATTCGCACCCCAAATTATTATACATACCCGAGAATATCTAAATTAAAATATTATTAATTAAAATTACTTAAATAATCTTATAAAAATATTATTAATATATATATTATTGAAAATTTCCAAAATTACTAAACACTTAAACTGCATCCCTACCATCGTTCTGCGATCTAATATAACATGCATTTTGCTATTAGATCTCGAAAATTCCATTTTTGAGGTTAGAGAAAGAAGTTAGTCAGATGATATCACGGGAGTGCAAAGTTCAACCCTGTCGGGGGCTTCTTGCAATTGATCAATTCCACTCAAGCCGTTCCCCTTACTTGGTCAGTCGTGGCCATGGCTATCACGGGGGCTTTGTCTCGCCTTCTTCTGAGGCAGTGGATACAGAATCCAATACCTTAGCAGGATGCACTTGAATGACTAGTATTTTTGGAAGTAATAGTATAGTATTTAATAATAGATTTTAAATAAGGTTATTTTAGTCATTTTAATTAAAAATCTTTTAATTTGAATACATTTTGGAGTATGATTAGTAATTTCGGGAGTACGAATAGCCGCCCCATATTTATAACTGCAGTTTAGGGGCCACTTGGCCGATATCAGTCAAATAATAATACTCCCTCCATCCATCCTCAATGTATCCATTTATTTTCTGCACGTGTATTAAAGAGTATTATTATTTTATGTACAATAGGTAGTTGTATTAGTGGAGGGTGTGAGTCCCTTATTTTATTTGTATTAGTGGAGGATGTGGGTCTCATAGTCCAAAAAGGAAAATAGATAGATTAAAGATGGACGACCCAAACTAATAAAATTGATAGATTGATAGTGGACGGATGGAGTAATTGGCAAAGACTTGCGTGATATTGAATGACTTCCGTGAAACGAATAAAAAATGATAATAGTTTTTAATTGATGAAAAGTGATAATGGTGCAATAAACTATTTCACGAATAATTTATAATATAAAAAAGTGACAACATTTTTTAATAAAAATGATAAAATATTTAATAAAAAGTTATAACTACTTGTAAAATTGTCCATCAGATGGTGATCTTGTAAAATTCCCCATAATAATTTATTAAGAAGACATAATTAAACCAAGGTGAGGTGATGGTAAAATTGGGCAAATGGGATCACCTATTCCACAATGGTGTTTCATCTGCTATTGCATAAATTAAATGCTTGCCACGTGTCATTATCAATGGCCAAAATTCAATCCATGCCCCAAGGGTTTAATGGTCATTTGTAGGGTATAGTTTTTTTATATGGTGAAACCAAAAGTGAAATAGGGGATTCAACTTGAAAATTGGGCAAGCTACAAACAAATACATTTTCCCTCCAATGAAATCAACCCAGCTCCCTTCTTTCCACACCAGAAATATTAAAATGTAGGAGTAATTAATGTCTATAGGATTATATATTTCCTCAATTTCTGGACAGCCCTCTCAACAACCATGCATTTTCCAATTTGATAGCATTATATATATGTTAAATTCTCACCCCATAAACATTACATTATAAACCATGGATAAAAGTGCTTGTTTAATCCTCGTATTCATAGTCTTCCCAATGTCTTGTCTATCCCAAAGTAGGATGACCAACCTCACCACTGATCAATCAGCTCTCCTTTCTTTAAAAGCTCATCTTTCGTTACAAACTCATCACATTCTCGAAACAAATTGGACTAATTCATCAACCTCTGTTTGCGGTTGGATCGGTGTGACTTGCGGGTTGCACCACAACAGAGTCAGGACCCTGAATCTATCCAACATGGGTCTTTCGGGCACAGTTCCACCGCAACTAGGAAACCTCTCGTTCCTCGTCTCCCTCGACCTCGGCTACAACCTTTTCAGTGGGACTATACCTCAAGAGCTGACTCTCCTCCGCCGGTTGAAGTTCATTTATCTGAATAATAATAGCTTCACCGGTTTCATCCCAAATTCTGTTTCACCAAATCTACGAGTTGTTGATATTTCTAATAATCAGCTCTCGGGTACCATTCCATCATCCATATTTAACACATCCACCCTTGAAAGTTTAAATCTGGGATCGAATGGATTGAGTGGGAATCTTCCATCCGACATGTGCCGCAATCTTCCATATTTGAAGGAGATTTACCTGTCCCATAACCAGCTGAGCGGCCAAATTCCGACAAATCTTTCGCAGTGTTCGAACGTGTTGAGACTATCGTTGGAAAACAACTCCTTGAGTGGGCAGATACCCGCTTCCATTGGGAAATTACAATCTCTTCAGCGTTTAAATCTTGGGAGTAATTTTTTAAACGGTACTCTATATATGCACAGGTTTTCTCCCGTATTTATATTTATTTAATTTTGTGTGCCACTAATCAATCAAATGCAAACGGATTTGCTACACCACTTTCGTGCTTCATCTTATGTATCACTTGGTTATATGTTTGACACGTAAGAGATGAAAGAAATTTAACAATTTCCCGGTTTATTCTTTCCTTTAAAGGTATAGTTTCCCCCCTCAGCTCTCCTACATGTCATTCATCAAACGGTGTGGCAACGGTTCCAAGAAACTTAATCTCTTCAAAATAGTCATATAACTTTTAAATTCTCACTAAACTGATACCTTTTATTTTTAAATGTTCAATTTTTCTAATTCCATGGGATGAGATTGAATCGGTGTTTTTACAAAGTTATGAGACGAAATTGGTAAAAATTTTGGGATGAAAATGGAGCGAAACTGAAAGGCTTGGAACGATAATGAATATGCTAACTATTTAGAATTTTTTTCAAATAAAGTAAAAAAGATTAGGGACGATTTACATTTTAAACTCATGTGTCATGTAAGAGAGAGAAGAGGAAATCTAATCTTAAGGGTTGTGCTTTCCTTTTAGAATTCAGCATCAAATATTCTATCTCCTACATGTTGCTCTTGCTCATCTAATAGAATTTAGCATATTCTCTCCCCCTCTACGTCTTGCTTTTACTCATCTAACTATGTGGCACAAGAAATTTAACCGATATTAATTATAACACAAACAAATTAAACCAGCTGCCACACTTTCTTTAATATACATACACACATGCATGATTCAAAGCTAGCTGCATTAATATTTATCTCTCAGGTAGTATTCCAGCATCCATATTTAACATATCCACCTTGGAAACTGTATATCTGAATGCGAATGGATTGAGCGGCAAACTTCCAACAAACTCATGCCACAATCTTCCGTTTGTTGAAGAGATTGTGTTAGAGTATAATGAGCTGATCAGTGGCGAAATTCCATCAAATATTTCGCAATGTTCAAAGCTGAAGCTACTATCATTGGCAGGCAACTCTTTGAGTGGGCATACCCGCCTCCATCGGAATGTTACCATCTCTTCAGTATTTATATATTGGGCGAAACCCTTTAGACGGTATGGCACCTAGGGCTGGGGAAAAATACCGAAATTTCGGTATACCGCCCTTACCATTACGAAAAATACCGATTTTATCGAAATTTTAGGTATATCGAAATTTTTGGTAAAGTATGATACCGTATTTCTAATGAGTCCTTGGACTCAAGAAAGCACAAAAACTAGAAAACTTAGGGAAAATATCACATTTGATCCTATAAGAATTCCTTCAATTCAATTTTAGTCCCGTAGAAATTCACTGGTCCCATAACTAGCTGTTTTGGTCCCATAATAATTTTATAACCATAATTTTTCAAAAATTTTCATCTCAAATTAACTTATATTATTATAAACTACAAGATTCATATTTTTTTGTCTTTCAATACAGACTTAGTCCATTACGACAATTCCCCTCTATTTTCTCTTTTAATAAACATTGTACTCCCTCCGTCCCATAAAACCTTTCATACTTTTCTTATTTGTTTGTCCCAAAAAACCTTTTACACCCCAACAAAGAAAACATCACTTTATCTAACAACCTCAAAAGTTCCTTTAATTTCAAATTTGTCACTCCTATTTCACACACATATCATTACTTTATACTTTTTTATTATCTAAAAATACCACAGTACCCTCCAAATTCAATAAAGTTTGTCAAAAAGTGCACATTTTCTTAAATAACGTGGAACAGTAAACGTGAAAAGTATTATGGGATGGAGGGAGTATTAGTTTTCTTTGGGGATTATTTTTGCAAATTATGGAATCAAATCTACAAGTTGCCATTGTGGTCTTGCTAACAGTTCATAATATTGCATTAATTATTAACAGATTTTGATGAAAATTTTCTATGGACTAAATCTGTCAATTTTGGGACTTTTTGGCATTTAGCAATTCTTATGGGACCAAAAGTTTAATTTTCCCAAAAAACTTATAACAAATATCGGCAATGACTCTGATGAGCGGTTCTACCAAATGAATTTGGTAGAACCGGCCCCACCCCCCTCCAGCTCCCATGTTTTTTTTAATATATAATTGTAATTTCACTTGGTATATATATATTCTAGTAATTTAGGATTTAGGGTATAATGATAATTTTGTACTTTAAATTCTTTTGATAAACTAGTATACAAACCACAAATTTCTATGAATCGAGATGTAAGTAAACCATGAACACGTGGACAATATATATTATATGAACGCCAAAGATAGAATTTCAATTAAACCCTAAAAATTAATATTAAACTCTACTAATCAAAATTAAATTCAAATAGGTAAAATGGCAAATAACGAAAAGTTTCCCCACAAAGTTCCATGTGACGTTCCATGAAGTTCTTGCTCTTGTTGACTACATGCAGGTGTTATACCCACTGAAATTGGCCAGCTTCACCAACTGGAGTTTATATGTTTAAATTTCAATGGGACGAGTGGTCCAATTCCAGCTACTCTGTTGAACATCACAACTATTACAACCGTTAATCTTGTGCACAATGATTTCTCAGGCAGCCTTCCGACCAATTTGTGCATCGGGTCGCCGCTTCTCGAAAGAATTTAACTCTCGGTGGAACAATACCCCACTCCATCTCCAACTGTGCTCATCTAAAAACACTACAACTCTCCTCTAACAAACTCACTGGTTTTGTACCCCTCTCTTTCACCAACCTAACTTCTCTTGAATTCTTAAACTTGTCAAACAACACTCTCACAATTGAACCCCAACTGAGTTTCATTACTTCCTTAGCAAATTGCAGATATCTGAGGTATTTAGTAATTGGTGATAACCCTCTGCATGGCTACTTTCCACTTTCCATTGGGAATCTCTCTTCATCTCTCAAGATATTTTCTGCCCCCAATTGCAAGATCAAGGGTAGCATTCCCCATGATATCACCAATTTAACCACCTTAACTACACTTGAGTTAAGCGGCAATGAGTTCTCCGGTTTCATCCCACCGTCTTTCGGTCTTAACCTTCAAGGACTATATCTGCAGAGTAACAACCTGGGAGGCGCAGTTCCAGAAACTCTCTGTGATCTACGCGGCTTGTACGACCTTGATTTGAGCCAAAACCAGTTTTCTGGTCCAATTCCTGAATGTTTTGGAAATGTCTCATCTTTAAGACATCTTCTTGTACATTCCAACATGCTCACTTCAACCATACCCTCCACCTTGTGGAACCTTAAAGATTTGTTGACACTTGATCTCTCATCAAATTCCTGCACTGGATTCTTACCTCTAGAGGTAGGTAATTTAAGAGCAGTAAACCATATCAATCTATCAGTGAATAAATTCTCTGGGTCCATCCCAAACACCATTGGGAATTTACAGAGTTTGGTTAATTTGTCTTTGGCACATAATAGATTGGAAGGTTCTATTCCTGAGTCCATGGAGAAAATGGTCAGTTTGCTGAGTCTAGATTTTTCTTACAACAATTTATCTGGTTTGATCCCTAATTCCTTGGAGAAACTTCACCAACTTGCCTTCCTTAATGTGTCTTTCAATTCTTTGAGTGGAGAGATACCCTCTGGTGGACCTTTTGCAAACTTACTATGGACTCTTTTATAGGTAATGAGGCACTTTGTGGACTGCCAAAGTTCCATGTCCTACCATGCCCTGCAAATTCCAAGCACAGATCCAAGAGGAAGAAGCTGCAGATTTCCTTATTTGCTCTTGCTGGGGTTGTGCTGCTTGTCACTGTCGTCTCCTTGGCCTTTATCTTGATAAGACGTAGAAAGAAGAACAGGAAAGCAAGTGGAGACGATGTGATGTTGTCCACTGCACCAGAAAGAATTTCCTATTATGAAATCCTGCATGCAACTGAACAATTCAACGAGAGCAATTTACTAGGCTCTGGAAGTTGTGGCTCTGTTTTCAGAGGAATCCTTAGAGATGGAATGGCTATCTCTGTGAAGGTGTTTAATCTGGAATCGGAAGCTGCTTTCAAGAGTTTTGACGTGGAATGTGAGGTACTACGTAACATTCGTCATAGAAATCTGAGCAAAGTCATAAGTAGCTGCACGAATCTAGATTTCAGAGCATTAGTACTTGAATATATGCCCAGAGGAAACCTGGAGAAATGGTTGTATTCTCACAACTATTGCTTAGACGTCGTGCAAAGACTGAACATAATGATAGATGTTGCATCAGCATTGGAATATCTCCACCATGGCCATTCAGCCCCCATTGTTCACTGCGACTTGAAGCCGAGCAACGTGTTGTTAGATGAGGAGATGAATGGGCATGTAAGTGATTTTGGAATAGCAAAAATGTTTGGTGATGGGGAGAGCAGAGTGCTAACCAACACCCTCGCCACACTAGGATACATTGCTCCAGGTTAATCTTTTATATTCTTAATTAAAATATTACAATTAGTATATATATGCTTACTTCATATTATCATGATGGATGCGTTATGATTTTGAGATTGCAGAGTACGGTTTAGAAGGGTTAGTTTCCACGAGGTGTGATGTGTATAGCTACGGTGTGATGTTGTTGGAGACCTTTACGAGAAAGAAGCCGAGTGATGAGATGTTCGTCGGAGATTTGAGCTTAAGGAGTTGGGTTGAAAGGTCAGTTCATCCATCATCGTATGAGGTGATAGATGCCAACTTACTGATGAATCTGGAGGAAACACACTTGGAAAAAACATTGCAGTGTGTAATTTCTGGGTTGGGATTGGGTTTGAGATGTTCAGTAGAATCCCCTGGAGACAGAATAAACATGAAAGAAGCTCTGCCAGAACTATTGAAAATCAAACGTAAACTTTTTCAGTGAGTTAAATCATGGAATACATTGCTAAGGCTGCAAATTGTAATCTACTAATCTGTCAGGAATAAATTAAAGTATATTTTAATGCTGATATTCATGTTTCTTTTTTTTTTTACAGCTACAGCAACAGAAACGTAGACAATGTTCTTGTCCTATAACTATTAGGAAGGCTCACTGCAAATTCAAATAATAGATAAAAATGTTGATTTTCACGGATATTAAGAAAAAATATTTTTACTTATTTACAGAGGTAATTAATTAGTATTTTGACATAATAAATACTCCCTTCGTCCCCTTGAAAGGTATTCGTTTACTTTTTGCACGTGGATTAAGGAGTATAATAATTAAATGTATAGTAAGGTGAGAGAAATAATATTTTAATGTGTAGTGGGTAGTTGTATTAGTGTTGAGTGTGGGGCCATGTGTAGTATCAAGGGGACGGAGGGAGTATGATTTATTGTTTCACGTTGTTTAAGAAAAGTTACACTTTTTGACCAACTTTATTGACTTTGAAGGGTATTGTAGTATTTTTAGGTAATAACAAAATATAAAATAATGATATGTGTATGAAAAAGGAGTGACAAATTTAAAATTAAAGTAACTTTTGAGGTTGTTGGATAAAATGGTATTTCCTTTTTTGCGGTGTGAAATGTTTTGTGGGACAAACAAATGAGGAAAGTGTGAAAAGTATTATGGGACGGAGGTATTATTATATTTCTCAACTCACTACACATTAAAATATTATACTCCCTCCATCCCGCATTAAGGTTTACGTTTTTCATTTTGGATTGTCCCAATTTAAGATTTGCATTTTCTTTTTTGTCATATTGAGCCCACACAAAATAATTAATGATTCCATTTAGGGCCCACACACAACACTAATACAACTACCCACTTTAAATTAATTATTATTTCTCTTACCTCACTACATATTAAATTATTATATCTCTTAATCTCGGTACAAAAAAGAAACGTCAACGTTAACACTGGACGGAAGGAGTATTTCTTAATCTTCGTGCAAATAGTAAATATAATACTTTTCATGGGACGGAGAATATATATATATATATATATATATATATATATATATATATATATATATATATATATATATATATATATATATATATATACAAAACAATGAAGCATAAAAAGAAATACCAACGTTTAAAATGGAAAAAAAATTGTAATATACCACTAAGAGATTTGACATATAAAATAAAATAATAAAAAAATAAAAAGAAAAATTATAAATATAAATAAAAAAAGGATAAAAATGTAAATTAAAGTATAAAAATTATATAAATATAAAAAGGAATAATAATAAAAAAGGAAAACAAAAGAAGTTAGAACAAACCAAGATTCGAACGCCTTGCCTTTCAGCACCCTGACCACCAAACTACAGCTAAACATTAGTATTACTCCCTCCTTCCATAAAACCTTCCATACTTTCCTCATTTGTTTGTTTCATAAAATCTTTCACACCCCAAAAAAAGATACATCATTTTATCTAATAACCTCAAAAGTTAATTTAATTTCAAATTTGTCATTTCTTTTTCACATACATATTATTACTTTATATTATTTTATTATCTAAAAATACTATAATATCCTCCAAAGTCAATAAAGTTGGTCAAAAGATACACCTTTTCTTAACTAATGTGGAACAGTAAACATGAAAAGTATTATGGAATGGGGGAGTATTTTTTAATTTGGAGTACAATTGTATCCCACATGTACCTATACTGGATCCGCTGTGATTTACAGATTTTAAATTTATTTTTCAGTGATGAAATATGAAAAGATGTCTGTCTATAGTTAGTTGAAGCCTCAACGACCGTTATCATGCTTAAAGATGTGATCCTGATCGTTAGCTGCTCTATCACGGTCGCTGGTTACTACTCAGAAATTATCATGTGCATAAGTGCATTACTCAACCTGTTGTGGGGGTGGGACCCTTCACATGCTAATTGATTCAAAAATCAATGCAGGTGTAAAGCAGGGAGGGAGCATGATTTTTGGTGAGGGGTTCAAAAATAATGTACTCTTGTGTCGGGTTTATTGTATATGTATATGGATACGTGGATTAAAAAATATTATTTTTTAAATTTATATAATGTAAGAAAAAGTACGAATAAACTTTATAATTTAAAAAATAAATACTCCCTCCGTCCCATACTTATATTCACACTTTTCGTTTTCGTCCGTCCCACACTTATGTTCACCACCCAAAAAAGGAAACTTCACATAAACCAACAACCTCAAAAGTTCTCTTAATTTCAAAAATACCACTCTCACCTAACACACAAAACATACTTTATAATTTATTTATTACCTAAAAATACTACAATACCCCTCAAAAGTCAATAAAATTGGTCAAAAAGTAACTTTTCTTAAACTCCGTATCTACAGTACCGGTGAACATAAGTCCGGGACGGAGGGAGTAAATAAAGTTGTTTAAATTTATAAAAAAAAATGTATAAAATAGGTTAGTGACTAAGAGTTGATGACATCATACATGTGATAAGAATTGGTGGGCCCATAATTAATGTTAAGCCCAGTACGTGTTTACACTCCATCACTTCTTTACGTTTGTGCTTACCATTTATGAGGGGCCCACCAAATACCTTGTGCTTGTTGGGCCACATCACCATGCAAGGAGTGGTGAAGCCCATGCAGCCGCCCAAGCACACATCCAATTCCACCGCTCACACCGTTACATGCCCTTCACGCCAATCACACACACTACTCCTCCTCCATCAAATCTACCGCAATAAGATACACGAAACCCGAAGATCTACCACAATTCCAAAATTAAGATACACCCAAACCCTAAAACTCATCATCTTTCGCAAATCTTTATTCTTCAATCTCTTCACACTCAATTATAATGTTTGCTACTTGAAAAGGTGAACGAAGGAGGATCGTCAAGACAAATAGAAAATGAAAAATTACATCAGACAAGGATTTTTCTTCTCTTTATAATTTCTTGTTGTTGATTAATAAATTCATGGGTAAATTTCATTTCATTGATTGTTGCTTGTAACATTTGATAATAACTAGCTAGTTTTAGGATTTTGAAGGTTTGAATAGGCCAAATCAAATCATTAAATAATTATTCACTGGATGAATTGTTGCTCTTTTGAATAGTAAATATTATTCCTCAAATTCTTCTTTAAAAAATATAAAAAATTTATGACACATAAGAATTTGAATAGTGATATTTTTCAAGTATTTTTTTTATATATTAAAGAATAATATGTAATTAGTGAATCTGATTTACACAAGTATGTGTCTTAAGAAAAGTATTACTTAGGGGAGTTTTGATTTTATTTTTTAATAAATAAATAATAAAGTATGCTAGGTGAAATGAGTGGTTCTAATATTCTAGGTGTCCGCTACTAAGGATTTCATTTTTCTTTTTATACATATGGGACCACTATCATTCACCGATACAACCACCCAATAAGAATTAAAAGCCAAATTATTTTATGAATTATTATACTCACTCCATCCCACCTTTGTTGTTACGTTTATTGTTTGCACGAATATTAAGGAGTATTATATTTTATGTGTTGTGAGGTGAGAGAAATAATATTATAATGTAAAGTGGACAGTTGTATTAATGGAGTATTGTGGGCCCCTGATGAGTGATATTTTCACCTAGATTTTAGTGTCTTTTTGTATGTGTTTTCGTATTGTTTTATTTGTATTTATGTGTATTTTGGTTGTGTTTTGTGTTTTTATGGAAATGTGTGAGATTGAGCTTAAACGTAGGCAAAACAGGTGAAAACGGAGCAAAAAGGGAGATGAAATTGAAGATCCAAGAAAAGGCATGAAAACTCGGTCGAGTTTCTCTTACAGACAGCTTCACGAAACAGGGAAAAATCACATAAATTCGACCGAATTTTAGAAACTCGGTCGAATTTTTATGCAAAATTGCAGCTGTCAAAACGCGATTTCAAGGTCTTCCAAGGAGTATAAATACCCCCAATCCCAACCTTCAAAGGGGGATTCTAGGGTTTCTACTTCCACACACATCACACATATTTTTCTTCATTTTTCACCATCTTCTCCATCCATTCTTCATCCATCCATCCACACTTAATCTCCTCCATCAAATCCACTATCCAAGTGATCAAGGAAGCAAGGGAGGGTGGAGATTACAAGAAGAAGAAGGAGAAACTCCATTGAAGGACTTCAAAGGGGGAATATAATTCTAATTTTTGTGAACTTCTTTATAGTTTTGTCATGGGATTTGTAGATACAATTGTCTATGTTGTTTTCTATATGACTATGATAGGCTAATCTCCTTTGTGAGATTAGCTCCATGATTGGTGTTGGATAATTTAGTTTTTATGCAAATTGATTTTAATCTTGAATGGGCTTTGTGTTATTTCTATCATTGATGTCAATTGCTTGATGTATATGATGATTTGTGTGATTAATTGTCATGGGCATGTGATTAGATTGACAAATCAATTATATGTTTGGGATAGTTCATTGAATCATTTCATCATACTAGTTCATTGAATCATTTTATCATACACTTCATGTGCATTAATTTAGAATGAGATAGGTCTATCCTTCTAAATTTAGAACCCTTTGATAGAACATTTGATTAGATTAATCGAGAGATTAGTTGATTAGATGAGGAGACCAAAGCCATTAGTGAATTCATAGTACCTTAAAAGGGAATATTGCCTATGATTTAGTACCTAATTAGGGAACTCGTAGAGTAATTAGTACCTATTGGGAGGTGTTCACTATGGTCTCGATTCTTTGTGCTTTTGGGAGCCTTATTGAGGGCCTACATCCTATCTATCTTGGTAGAGAGTTTAGGTGGAATTAGTGATCACTCCTATGCTATGTCCATGATAGATTATAATCAATTGCATGATTACTTTGTTATCTATACCATGATTGTTGCTATTCTCATCCTTGCATTATTTGGAACCCATTTATCTTTGCATTTTTTTATTTCTTATTTCTTGCATTAGTTTTCTTGTATTTATTTGCAATCTATCCTCCTTTTCGATCGTCCTTATAAAATCACGATAAACTTGAGATCACTTAAACTCTAGTACCTTCCTCCCTGTGGTTCGATAAATTCTTTAATTGGTCATCCCAACTACAATCCGACCAATCAAATGGCGCCGTTGACGGGGAGGTAACAGTTGCTAGTAGTTTAATGAAGGATTGTTTAGAGTGGTCTTAATAAGGACATTTATTTTTATTTTTGCATCTTATATTTGCTTTAGAAAATTTTGTTCTAATTTTTCTTTCTCTTATAGGTCCATACCTTGAGAAGGAAGAAGAAGGAGAACAAACCCAAAAATATGAGCTACATGGATATTCTTCGAGATATGGTGAATAGAAGTGCTCATCCCACTATGAACACACAAGAAAATTTTCAAGGATTTCAAATGTCATATTGTGATGCTAATTTGCTACCGAATTTTGGAGAACAAGTGCCTAATATGCAATTCCAACAACAAGGTTATGGAGATTTTGGAGTTCCTCATCAAATGCATCAACAAGTATACCCTCAAGGTGTGGAAGATGTTTTTCAAGAAATTTTTTCTAGAAATCAAGAAGGAAATCAACCACAACTTTGGGGAAATTTTCAAGACTCCAACACGTCTTATTCCTCCCAACGCGACTACGAAGAGAAGCTTAGAGAAAAGTTGTTTGAAAGGATAGAACGTTTGGAAAATAAGATGGAATGGATGGAGGAGACGAAGAAGTATAATGAAGCATGGAAGGATCGAGTGGGAGATTGGTGTGAAATGGTGACAAATAAAATCGTAGCATACGGTGCTGATTGGATTCTATTGAACACCAAGTTAGTCAAGTTGTGTCCATTGTGGAAAGACTTCAAGAAGAGAACAACAAGCCTTCTACCTCCGGAAAAGAGTCTAGTTTGGGGGTTGATGAGGTTAAGAAGGAGAAGAGAGAAAGAGTTCCTAAGTGGGTGAAAGCCAAAGAGTTGAAAGAAGAGTTGAAGGGGGAATTCGAAAGATTTGTTGAGTCTCTTGAATTGATGGTTGAGAAAGTCAAGATTCAAAATCGAGAAGAGATTCATGCCATTATGGAAGAAAATAAGCCTCCGAAAACTAAGATCATGGATTCTACTCCCCACAAGAAAAAAACTTCTCATTCTATTGAAATTTCAAATTCTCTTAAGAACTTCCATGATTTTATTGATAAAAATTTGTTTGATGATTGTAGGAAAAAGGTTGCAAGAGGGCACCAAAACTTGTCAATGCTCAAATTCTTACCGGGGGATGTAGTTGAAGTTTTAAATGCATATAAAGCCCCATGGAAAAAATGGAACAAGTGGAAAGGGACATTCCTTGTGAAGAACACCTTTGGAGAACAATTGCTTGAATTATTCAACAAGAAAGGAAACGTTCTAGTGGTTGAATGGGAGAGCACAAGGCACTATTTCAAGAAGAAACCTATGCAAGTGCCAAAGGATTATTCTAGACCACCATGAGCTCAATACTCTCGTCCGGCTTGAAGACGTTAAACTTAACGCTCGATGGGAGGCAACCCATCATTATCTTTATTGCGTTATTTCTTGTTTTCAATAAGGATTTTGGATTTGATGTTGTTTGCATTTTTGGTATGTAGGTTGATTGTGCTCGTGAGGAGAATGCGTATTGGAGATACGAGAAGTGCTTGATTTGAAGTGTGTAAGTTCATCACACCACTTGTTGCAAACTACTCGAAACTTTTGTTTCAATTTAAGTTTGGGGGGATATGGCGTGGTGTGACATACCTTGTCTTGAAAGCATATAATTTTAGTGTTTTTAGGTCAATTTTAAAATTTTTCTCATGAGTTTGGTTATGATTTTGGTACGATTGGTTGTGTTGAAGTGCATGACACTATAACAAAAAAACATTAAGACAACATATATGATGTGTAGTCTAATAGCTTATTTTAGCAAAAATGCTATGTAGTCAAAGCTCCTGTTGTCTTAGAGTATATTTATGACTACACATATAATGTGTAGTCTTTGTGCGTCACAAAGACTACACATATACGCACAAAGACTACACATTATATGTGTAGTCTTTGTGCGTCTTTTTAAAAAAAAAAGGCGCACAAAGACTACACATATAATGTGTAGTCTTTGTGCATATAATGTGTAGTCTTTGTGAGTCTTTTTTAAAAAGACGCACAAAGACTACACATTATACGCACAAAGACTACATATTATATGTGTAGTCTTTGTGCGTTTTTTTTTTAAAAAAGGCGCACAAAAACTACACATATAATGTGTAGTCTTTGTGCGCCTTTTTTATGAACTCTTTATTAAATGACAACAAATTATATGTGTTGTCTTTGTGCCATTATATTAATAATTATTTTTTAAATAACAAATAATTATATATATTGTCTTATTTAGTTAAAATAACACATATATGTGTTGTCAAATTTATTAAATTTTTTTATTTATTAATATATTTATTAACCTGTGGAATCGATAAAATTTTAAAAAGAATTAAAAGCATTCTATATGGTCCACAATACACAACATTAAATAATAATCTCAAATCCAAATGTTGATAAAAACTAAATACATTACATTAAGGAGTAAGGACAAAGCAAATCGTATTTGTTCAAAATACATCACAAATGAATCAAGAAATTGAGCCCTTCAAAATCAACGTCCACCTGCCCAACAACAACAAATTAGCAAATCCACAATTCATAAAAATTCAATTGAAAAATTCAAAGAGCGAGGCAAATGAAAAATCTAATAATTTCTAATCTGAAATTTAATTATACGAACCTGAGAAAGAGCCGACAGATAATTTAATGTGTCTATGGTTTATTTGGAAGAAACAGATATGGGTACAGATGCGCCTGCAACCTTGGTTTTCAAGGAAATCCATATCTTCTTGACGGATGCCAAGGTAACAATGTTCATCACATATTTATATTTACATGTATATTATTGATGACATGACATGTGGGTCATTTGAATGATTGTAGATATTGATGAGTGTGAAGTGAAAAATAACAGCTGCCCAAGAAACGACTTTGTGTAAATACAGCAGGCAGCTATTTCTGCTTGGAGGAAAGCAGTAAACATAAGTCAAGTGGAGAACATAATTTTAGGTGTGCTACATCTCTTGTTTTTTTCACCTTTCAAATCCATCATCATATCATGCTAACACTACTAAATCATGACAGGAACTAGCATTGCAGTGGGCATTCTAATATTGGTTTCAATTAGTCTCTGTATATGGCGGAAGCTGAAAAAGATGAATGATAGAAAAACAGAGATATTCTTCAAGAGAAATGGAGGTTTACTACTGCAACAGCATATGGCTTCAAGAAGGGACAGTGTATTACCCGAATCGACACTTTTGAAGATTGAGGAGCTGGAGAAGGCCACCGATAAATTCAGCTAAGGCCGTGTACTCGGCAAAGGAGTGTACAAAGGCATGCTATCAGATGGCAGAATAGTGGCTGTAAAGAAGGCCAACATAGCTGATGAGAGTCAAGTTAGCCACTTCATAAATGAGGTTTTTATCTTGTCCCAAATAAACCATAGGCACATTGTCAAACTATTAGGTTGTTGTTTGGAGGCTGCATCTCCATGTTAACAATAAGACTGTTGATTACTAAAGGAAAGATAAGCATGCACAGATTGCGATGGTAAAATCTACAAAAAAAGCAACTCGAACGAAGCTGGTTCGCATATAACTGGTACCGACAGCCTCATTAAGACAAGTCCTAAGTCCTTACTATTAAAAGAAGACATATAATAAGTGAAAATACAAACTCAAATAATTTGTATCAGTAGCATAACATTGGGTAGGGTAATATCTTATTTTGTGGCAAGTTGTAGCTCGATAGAAACTCAATAAGACAATAGACTACCATGTACAATCCAAATTGTTAGTAAGAAATTCGATAGTAAGATATAAACTTGATCCCCATTTACAAGTTGCAAGTCTGTAACTCGATAGAAACTCAGAAAGAAATGTGTCTAACTCGATATTAACTCAAAAAGACATCACAGCGATTTCAAAAAAAATCCATCAAGCTAATCAAATAACACAAAACAAAACGTCTCAATGCCGTGCAAAAGATCATGAATCTTAAATTAACGGAATAATCACAAGAGAACCACAAGTAAGCGCCCACTGGGAATAGATCTCATAAATATAATTAAATGGAAATAATTTAAGGCAGAATTGAGAATTTGCAGCCTATCTCACCTAAGCTTGAAGAAAAGTGTAAGGGGAAAACGTGAAACAGATCTGGAAACACGGACCATGTGGGAAGTAAGCGCGGAGATAGGCGACTCGATAAGGAATAGATTTAGGGTGTGGCTAGGGATGTGCGACACGGCGGAAGAGGCGGCGCTGGCGTTCGCAATTCGCAGCACAGAGGCGGTGCTGAACTTCCCGTTGGAGATGGTGGGGCGGGCTGCGGGGGGAACCTGCTGCGAGCGGTGACCGGTGGTAGCCTAGAAGTTCTTGCACCGTCGCAAACGGGAGGGCCACGGGTGGCGCTTGCGAGCAACTAGGAATGACGTCGCGAACGGGAGGGCTCGCAACCGGGACCAAGTGATGTCGCGAGCGGCTATGGGGAGTGCGGCCGACGACGAAAAGTGGTGGTGGGTTCTTCGATTTTGTCGACGGGAAGCCTTCAATTTCACTTTTGGAGTTCTTCAGGTTCAATTTGGAGGATTCCGTATCTAGGGTTTGATATTTTGAATTCTGTTCTTAGTCTAAATTCTTAGTGTGGGATGAATATATTTGGGGTTAAATTATGTTCTTAGTCTAAATTTATTTTATATTTAATTAAAATTAAAAATTTTATTATTATATATTTAATGTTTAATTAGTTTTAAAAAAAATTTACAAATTTATGAGTAATGACATATTCAAATTATATATGTTGCCTCAAAATAAATTAATTAGAAAATATTATATTATACACCATATATATTGTCATATATTTAAGAAAAAAAATAAGACAACAATTTAAGACAACATATATTGTCATATATGTAGTCTTTGTGCATAAAAAAAAATTACAACTACATATGTTGTTATATATGTTGTCTTATAATAAATTACCTTACAAAATAATATGTTTCACACCACATTAAGACACTACCAGTCAATATGTGTAGTCTTTGTGCGTGAAAAAATATTTAAGACAACATATATATTTAAGACTACATATATAAAGCATACGACTACACATATTTTTAATCTATGTAGTCTATTAATTGGTGTCTTAATGCTTTTTTGTTGTAGTGTGATGATCCTTATTTTTATTGCAAGTGTTGAGCTAATGATTTTTGATGAGTTGTTGAGCATAAATGAAGTGTAGCGGAAGCACGAATTGAGCCCGGAGATCAAGTCGAGAGTCGTTGTAGATGCAATCCGGAAGCTCGTGCTAACCATGTCTTTCTAAGGGAGTTCACTCTACATCTCATTACTTCTATTTGCTTGACATAAATTGATGTTAATTTGGATTGTGTTGGATTAGCATGTTACTTCATGTGTTATGTTTGTGAAAGGTTTACTTTCGTAATTTAGGATTTCCTTTTCAATCAAAGATGGGGATGCTTGTGAGCTTACTTGAATATATATGAGTTGAATGTGTGTTTTATTTTCTTATGATGGTGATTTTTATTCTTGTTATGTGCTTTTGTTTTGTTTCTTGTTTGTTGAGTCCTTATTTAATTATGTTTCGTGTGTTTTGTTATTTTTGTCTTGGTATGTTTTAGTGGTTTGTTTTTGGGATGTTGTGAGTCATTTTTGAATATGAGTGATGACATATTGTTGTGATAAGTGATAACAAGTTATGATTAAGGATCTCTACGCTTTCGAATTGTGACATGTTCTATTTAACTTGTTCAATTTTGAGATGAATGTGGTGTAATAAGTTCCTTAAGGTTCGAGCATAATTTTGTGAGAATTTGAGCCTCAACCGTGCATACATGGTTTTTCTTCATGAGTGAATCAATTATGTTTGATAAGCTAGAACTTGCTCAAGGACTAGAGGAATGAGCCCGAGTAGTGGAGATTAATGAAATGATCTAAGGCCATCCTTGTTATTAATAGTCATTGTCATCTATTTCCTTACCATGAACATCATTCCCTAGTCAACCACTTTGAGCCTTAAAGCCTATTTATTGTGATATAAGCACATTACAAGCCTTGATTACCCACTTGAACTTTATATATATACCCTTTGTGTGAGTGATTGAGGAGATGTGGATAGAAAGGTTTGATAAGAAAGCAAACGAAGAAAGGAAATGATAACAAGAAAAAGGATAAAAGAGCACAAATAAAAATGAACATGCAACCTCAAAACAAGAAAATGAGCAAGCAATAATAATATGCTCAAGTACTTAAAAGTTCGAAGAAAGGAAGCATGCATCATAAAAGCTCAATCCAAGTAAAGTTGATGATTAGTGCTTGTGATTAACAAAGATAAGAAAGGAAGAAAGAGAAGTGAAGAAGTTGAGGAAATTGGCAATCTCTTCGATTACTTACACTTGATTAGTCACTATTACCCATATTCTTCTTACCCTACCAAAGAGCCTATCATTACATCCTTAATGAAAGACCTTTTTGATCATTGATTGAAACTTTGGTGGTTTGTGAATGTAGTCCACGAACAAGCTTATAGCGAGTCGAGCCAATTGATTAATGAGTGTTGATTTACCTTACCTTAAAGAGTGTTGAGTGAACGAAATTGATAACCTATGTGAGGCTTGGACTAAAAAGGGACTATATTATTCTTTATTCTCTTTTAATTGAACTTGTTAATTTCTCATGTCATGAATCTAATGTTGTTGGATGACTTAGCATAAATTGTGATTCTTATTGCTATCGATGTGTTATTACTTATGTTCATTTAATCTTTTCCTAGGTAAAAATCACTCCTCTTGGTTTATCAATTTCGTTGTTCGGGGACGAACAACACTTTAAGTTTGGGGGTGTGATGAGTGATATTTTCACCTAGATTTTAGTGTCTTTTTGTATGTGTTTTCGTATTGTTTTATTTGTATTTATGTGTATTTTGGTTGTGTTTTGTATTTTTATGGAAATGTGTGAGAATGAGCTTAAACATAGGCAAAACAGGTGAAAACGGAGCAAAAATGGAGATGAAATTGAAGATCCAAGAAAAGGCATGAAAACTCGGTCGAGTTTCTGAAAACTCGGTCGAGTTTCTCTTACAGACAGCTTCACGAAACAGGGGAAAATCACATAAATTCGATCGAATTTTAGAAACTCGGTCGAATTTTTATGCAAAATTGCAGCTATCAAAACGCGATTTCAAGGTCTTCCAAGGAGTATAAATACCCCCAATCCCAACCTTCAAATGGGGATTCTAGGGTTTCTACTTCCACACATACATCACACACATTTTTCTTCATTTTTCACCATCTTCTCCATCCATTTTTCATCCATCCATCCACACTTAATCTCCTCCATCAAATCCACTATCCAAGTGATCAAGGAAGCAAGGAAGAGTGAAGATTACAAGAAGAAGAAGGAGAAACTCCATTGAAGGACTTCAAAGGGGGAATCTAATTCTAATTTTTGTGAACTTCTTTATAGTTTTGTCATGGGATTTGTAGATACAATTGTCTATATTGTTTTCTATATGACTATGATAGGCTAATCTCCTTTGTGAGATTAGCTCTATGATTGGTGTTGGATAATTTAATTTTTATGCAAATTGATTTTAATCTTGAATGGGCTTTGTGTTATTTCTATCATTGATGTTAATTGCTTGATGTATATGATGATTTGTGTGATTAATTGTCATGGGCATGTGATTAGATTGGCAAATCAATTATATGTTTGGGATAGTTCATTGAATCATTTCATCATACACTTCATGTGCATTAATTTAGAATGAGATAGGTCTATCCTTCTAAATTTAGAACTCTTTGATAGAACATTTGATTAGATTAATCGAGAGATTAGTTGATTAGATGAGGAGACCAAAGCCATTAGTGAATTCATAGTACCTTAAAAGGAAAATTGCCTATGATTTAGTACCTAATTAGGGAACTCGTTGAGTAATTAGTACCTATTGGGAGGTGTTCACTATGGTCTCGATCCTTTGTGCTTTTGGGAGCCTTATTGAGGGCCTACATCCTATCCATCTTGGTAGAGAGTTTAGGTGGAATTAGTGATCACTCCTATGCTATATCCATGATAGATTATAATCAATTGCATGATTACTTTGTTATCTATACCATGATTGTTGCTATTCTCATCCTTGCATCATTTGGAACCCATTTATCTTTGCATTCTTTTATTTCTTATTTCTTGCATTAGTTTTCTTGCATTTATTTGCAATCTATCCTCCTTTTCGATCGTCCTTATAAAATCACGATAAACTTGAGATCACTTAAACTCTAGTACATTCCTCCCTGTGGTTCGATAAATTCTTTAATTGGTCATCCCGACTACAATCCGACCAATCAGCCCCATGGAGATATTTAATAATTTTGTGTGGGTCATATCATTCAAAAATAGAAATGTAACATTAATTGTGGGATGCCTTTTTAGTAAGTGTAACAATAATCATGGGACGGGGGGAGTATTAATTTGTGAACTTTTTTTTAATGACTAACCAATAGAATTTATAAAATATTTATTTTAAAGTTTAATACTTCCTCGGTCCCAAGGTGTGAGAAAGAATATACAATAATATTTTAATATATAGTGGCTAGTTGTTATAGTATAGTGTTGTGGACCCCATAAAAATATTTAATTGTTTTGTGTGGTTCCATCAACAAAAAAAAAGGGAAACATAACGTTAATTATGGGACGTTATTTTTAATAAAATGAAACAATAATCATGAGACAGAGTGAGTATTAAATTGTAATAGTAAAAAAATGAGTGAGAATACACGTATGAGGGAGTATTATATTTTTTCCTATATAGTCGTCTTTATTGACTCTCTTGCATCAGACTCCTTTATATGTTAATTAAAATCCTCCTGCAACTGCAGGTAGCCATGGATAAAACAGCTTATTTTTTGATCCTTTTTTCATATGCAATTCTTATATTCATAGTGTTTCAAATTCCCTGTGTAGCCCGAAGTAGTAGGACCAACCTCACCACGGATGAATCTGCTCTCCTTTCTTTAAGAGCTCATCTTGGTTTACACCCACATCACATACTCAAAAGAAATTGGACAAATTCAAGCTCTGTTTGCAGCTGGATTGGTGCCACCGCAGAGTAACTGCTTTGAATGTTTCCAACATGGGTCTCTCCGGCACTATTCCACCTCACTTGGGAAACCTCTCATTTCTTGTTTCTCTCCATTTGGGAGGTAACCTTTTTGGTGGAACTTTACCTCAGGAGTTGTCTCTCCTCCAGGTTGAAGTTCATCTAACAACTTGGAGGGGGGAATTCCGTCGTGTTTAGGCCTTTTACCTAAACTAGAGCACTTGTCCCTAACAAGCAATAGCTTCTCTGGTTTCATTCCAGAGTCTCTTTCAAGGCTATCTATTAATGGAAATATTTGACCGTATCACCAAATATCTATTTTCGTTAAAAAAAAAAATATTTGGTGATATGGTCAAATCTTTTCCTTAATACCCCGTCAAGCGTTGCGTGGGATACAAGCAAACGCAAAGCTTGGAACGTAGAAATTTAAATGCTGGACGAGGAAGACTTTTGGTGAATATGTCAGCTAGCTGTAGATGAGAGAAACTTGCTACTCCCTCCGTCCCATAATACTTTTCCCACTTTCCTCATTTGTTTGTGCCACAAAACCTTTCATACCCAAAAAAAAAAACATCACTTTATCCAACAACCTCAAAAATTACTTTAATTTCAAATTTGCCACTCTTTTTTCACACAAATCTTATTACTTTATACTTTTTTATTATCTAAAAATACTACAATACCCTCCAAAGTCAATAAAGTTTGCCAAAAAGTGCAATTTTTCTTAAATAACGTGAAACAGTAAACGTGAAAAATTTTCTGGGACGGAGGAAGTATTATATACAATTGAGTGCAGTAGTTGGTTCAAGAAAGTCAAGATCGCAATAGTTGGTTCCGTAAATTGTGGAAACCAAATCAAGAAAGTCAAGATTATAATAAAAAAAATATTTGGTGATATGGTCAAATCTTTCCCTTTAATACTATCCAATCTACAAGTTCTCAGTCTTTCTTATAATCAACTCTCTGGTGATATTCCATCACCCATATTCAACATATCCACCTTGAATGCTATATATCTCCAGTGGAATGAATTGAATGGGAATCTTCCAAATGACATATGCAGCAACCTTCCATCAAATATTTGGCAATGTTCACAACTGAAGATGCTGTCACTGTATTCAACTCATTCAGTGGCCAGATTTAGGGAAATTACACTCTCTTCAATATTTATACCTGGGGACCAACTTTTTATCTGGTATGCCTGTCTCTATTTATAATATAATAGATAAATAGCACTGAACTTCATTAATCTATAGTTGCATGCATGTTCATTAATTTGACGAGTTAATTCCTTATATAATTCTATAGGTGAAATACCGCAGGAGATTGCCAATCTTCACAACCTCCTTCAACTTACTATTGAAAACAATCAGATTAGTGGAACATTGCCCCTCACTATTTTCAGAAACATGTCTTCCTTGCAAACCTTACTATTATGGCGCAATAATCTGAGTGGGAACCTTCCAAGAGATATTGCAAATCTTACAATGCTAACAATCCTAGATCTCTCGGAAAACAATTTCGCAGGTACATCTACGTTTGATCCAGTAAACTTTGAAATTTATGTTGTAAAAATTTGCTTAAGATAGAAAAGAACAATTTTAATGAACGGGTTAACGTGGATGTTTGTTTTTTACACAGAGATTAAAAGATATAATATTTAATGTAAAGTGGGTAGTTGTACTAGTGTTGTGTGTGGCTTACATTTAATAATTAATTGTTTTGTGTGTGCCCAATATGACCAAAAAAGAAATGCAAACCTTAACTTGGACAATTAAAAATTAAAAACATAAACCTTAACGCAGAAGGGAGGGATTATAGGTTAACATATGTCTAATTAAAGGGGGCAACAATTTGCGTTACCTGAGAACATTTTATGTTTCTTTTTAACTATTAATAGTTATTATTTTTTATTAATGATATTATCAATTTTCATTAAAAATGTTATAACTTTTTATTTATACTACGAATTGTTCTTGAAATAATTAATTGTACCACTATTACCTTTTATTAATCCAAATATCACTTTTTATTAAAATTGAACTTGTCCGTCTTAAGAAAGTCTTCCATAAAAATATCTTATACAAGTGTTTTCCCTAATTAAATTATTAAAAAATGAGTTTTTTCAATCGAAGAATTGAAAAATAAATAATATCAATTCGAGTATGAATTGTATTTTCAATATCTGAAATATATTAAACTACCAACCAATTTAAGGTTTGAAAATCATATAAATATGCTTTTTAATATTGTATTGAGAGCATATAGACAGTGTTGAGTGGTGATTTAAAGAATCTATTGTAAAATATTGTACGAGTCTTCATAAAATACTTATTTTCTCAACTTTTAATTTTATAATTATCCAACAAATATCAGAAAAGTAAAAATATAATTAAGAATTATTATTATATACCTATTAAAACATTAATTTATGTGTAAAAACAAATCTGTTTCTTAATTATTATAATTGATGAAAAAGAAATGCATAAAAAATGATAGATTAAAATTTGGAGTCTTACTAAAGTGCACATATCTAAACTAGTAACTAACTTTATAAACTAAAAAATTATATTACCCTACATTAATTAAAGCAATAAATTATGAGGTGCAGCACAAATTATCCTAAAAATTGATAAAATTTATTGGTGTAGTATGATTTTTAAGGGTGATTCGTGGTTGTAGTGAAACGGTGCACAAGTTGGACTCATATTTTTAAAACTCCTGTATCACGTTCACTAGGAAGCCCCTGCCCTTTTTAACTTAAACAGTGACTATTTATTTATTACCAGTTACATCTCACGTCTCATCATTATTTTCAAGTGTCTTTTTTTTTTTTTTAATTCAATGTGACGACAGGTGTTTTGGCGGCCGAAATTGGGCAACTTCACCGACTGGCGTACATAGGTTTAATTTCCAATTCCGCCAAGTCTGTTTAACATCTCCACTCTTCAATCTCTTCATCTTGGCCACAATCATTTCTCCGGCACACTTCCGACCAATCTCTGCATCGGCTCTCCCCTTCTTCATTGGATTTCGGTTGCAGTAAACTCTCTTTCTGGACCCATACCCCTCTCTATCTCTAACTGTGCAAGTCTCACCACTCTCCAACTCTCCTCTAACACTTTCACTGGATTTCTACCTCTCTTTCTCGCCAACCTAACTCTCCTTGAAGTCATAAGCCTCTCAGACAATATTCTAAGAATTGAATCATCTTCTTCTGAAATCACCTTCATTACTACCTTAGCCAACTG
This sequence comes from Pogostemon cablin, assembly GCA_023678885.1. NCBI lineage: Eukaryota > Viridiplantae > Streptophyta > Magnoliopsida > Lamiales > Lamiaceae > Pogostemon > Pogostemon cablin. Next base: position 3,122,994 of record CM042973.1, read on the forward strand.
TACATTTCTACAGAATTTAGTAATCGGTGATAATCCACTACATGGCATCATTCCACCTTCCATTGGGAATCTCTCTTCCTCGCTCCAAATGTTCTCTGCCCCCAGTTGCAAAATTAAAGGTGGCATTCCCCATGATATGCACACCTTAAGAAACTTAACCACACTTGAGTTGAACGGCAATGAATTGTCTGGCGTCATTCCACCCACTTTCAACCATTTGCTTAGCCTTCAGGGCTTGGATCTACACAGCAACAATCTGGAAGGTCCTATTCCAGATGGTCTCTGTGAATTGAACAGATTGTACACCATTCATTTAGGACAAAACCAACTCTCTGGTCCCATTCCTCAATGTTTAGGAAATGTCTCCTCCTTAGGACATCTTATTCTGCATTCCAACATGCTCACTTCTACCATACCACCCAACCTCAAAGATTTGCTCACCCTCGATCTCTCCTCGAATTTTGCCTCTGGAGCTAGGTGATTTAACGGCTGCAAGCTACATCAATCTATCAAGGAATGACTTGTCTCACTCCATCCCAAACACTATCGGGAATTTACTGAGTTTGGTTAATTTGTTTTTGGCACATAATAGACGGGAAGGTTCTATTCCAGAGTCCATGGGGAGAATGGTCAATTTGGAAACTCTAGATTTTTCTTACAATAACTTGTCTGGTTCGACCCCCAAGTCCTTGGAGAAACTTCGCCATCTATCTTTGTGCAATCTATCTTTCAATTCACTGAGTGGAGAGGTTCCCTCTGGTGGACCTTTGGCAAACTTTTCTATGGACTCTTTCAAAGGTAATGAAGCACTCTGTGGACTACCAAAGTTCCATTTCCCACCATGCCCTGGATAATGAAGCAAGTAAAACACGCACACACGAAGGCACAGAAATGCATAACAAGTTAACAACACGCACAACAAATGCACATCAACAGGTATCACAATGCGTTCATGAACACAGACAGGCAGCCATTGGCATCAAATCAACGAAATTTAGCAGTGAGCAACAACATCAACGGCTACAATCATTCAGCACGCACATTCTCATTTATCATGCACAGTAGAGAAACACTCACCGAATCGCTGCTTTATGAGTTGGAAATCGGTGGATTGAAGCTTAGATCTAGAGATAATTTAGGAGTCCAACAGAGTGAGTGTGAGACTGAGTGAGTGTGTCGAAAGGACAGGAGAGGACAGGTGAGAGTGGACTGGAAGCAGAGAAAAGGATATATGAGAGGAAAATAATGTGATGGGGCCATCTATGCAAACGTCGTCGTTACTTCATCAATTTATTATTGTAGTCTTGAAAAGTGAAGATCTTTTGTGCGGTTACTTTTATACCCCGCCTTCTTTGCTTATTTACGGAACTTGACACTCATGTGAACTTTCTAAGTCGTTTTTTGTTTTTTAATTTAATTTAATTTTCTTTTATGAAGTTTATTTTATTTATTGTTTAGATTCATGAAAATATAATATACGCAAAAGCTGAAATATCCGGCGCCGGCCGAAAAGTTTCTTACGATTTACGAGGCAATATTCCATCCTACATGTGCCGCAACCTTCCATTTCTTGAAAGCATTGCCCTACACAGTAATCAGGTGAATGCTGAAATTCCATAAAATTTTTCGCAATTTTCAAACCTCAAGGATCTGTTGTTGGCAAACAACTTTTTGAGTGGGCAGATACCCGCTTCCATTGGGAATTCACTATCTCTTCAATTTTTATATCTTGGGCAAAACCACTTAAATGGTATACCACTTTCTAATATATGGCACTTTCACTTCATTACTTTATAGTTATAATCTAGTCGATGGATCTCAGGTGTCATTCCTTCAGCCATACTTAACTCATCCACCTTAAAAGCTTTGTATCTGTATGACAATAATTTGAGTGGCAAACTACCATTCGACATGTGCCGCAATCTTTTATTAATTGAAGAGATTAGCCTAGAGATTAATCAGCTGAGCTGCGAAATTCCATCAAATCTTTCTGAGTGTTCAAACCTGAACACTCTATTGTTGACAAACAACTCTTTGAGTGGGCAAATACCGGCTTCCATTGGGAATTCACAGTCTCTTCAAATGTTATTTCTTGGGCATAACCGTTTAACTGGTATATAAATACAAGACTCATTTTCTTTATTATACATTTATTTAAAATTCATTAAGTTATAATGTTTTATACCATGCATGTTTCAAAGCACCATTGATTTTATAATGTCATCTTACTCACAGGTGAAATACCAAAGGAGATTGGCAATCTTCACAACCTCTTTGGACTTACTATTGAAGAGAATCAGATAAGTGGAACATTGCCCCTCACTATTTTCAGAAACATGTCTTCCTTGAAAGAGTTAAGTTTATGGCGCAATAAACTGAGTGGGAACCTCCCAACACATATTGCAAATCTTACAATGCTTCAATATTTGGACCCCCACCAAAACAATTTCGCAGGTACCTACGTATGATTTGGATGGGTTAATATTACTCAATGGCCTTAAAAAACGCTTAAAGATTTATATACTAATTACGCGAGATCATTTCTCTTCTATGACCCTTAATAAAAAGCAAGGGGTCTGTTAGAGTGCAACCTGATTAAGTATTAAACGATTCAACTCTCTAACAGCTTAAGCTTTTAGATGAGGTGGTCGTTTAACATGGTATCAGAGCCCACCTTTTAACAAAGGTCCAGGGTTCAAACCTCACCGCCACCCATTTATAAGAAAATTCCCCGCCTGCATGTTAAGCTTTTAGATGAGGTGGTCGTTTAACAGTGTCGATGGAGTGCAACTTAGGGAAGGTGAGTTACAATATCCCATGAAACAAATAAGGAATTAAGGGGATCCTCGTGCTCATTTCTTATTTATCCAGATTTATAATTTTTATTAATCCACATATTAATTTTAGTGAACTAAACACTCTCTAAAATTATTAAAAATAATTGGTTTCAACATTTCTTTTCTTAATAACAGGGGAGATTCCACCATCAATATGTAAATTGGAATATCTTGAATATCTTCAGCTGTCAACAAACTTCTTGGAAGGACAGGTCCCTCGATGTTTAGGAAACTTGAACGAATCTTTGCAGGTGTTGCACTTAAAGGGAAATCATTTCCATGGTCTCATTCCATCAATATTTACAGAGAATTGCAACATTCAGTCTCTAGTCCTAAATGGAAATCAATTTGGAGGAATTTTACCTGCATCTCTTGCCCATTGTCAAAAACTTCAAGTTCTTGATATTGGAAATAATAGGATACAAGACACATTTCCCTTTTGGACAGAGACTCTTCTTGATCTTCGAGTTCTTGTTTTGAGGTCTAATGGATTTTATGGCTCCATATTGTCCCCTTTAAAGACTGAAGCTCCATTTTCCAAGCTACAAGTTTTTGATATCTCCCAGAATGAATTTGTTGGCTCTTAGCCTGAAAGATATTTGAACAGTTTTAGAGCCATGATAGATGCAAAGGAAAATATGACAGACTACCGTCGGTTCATGAGAATATTGACCCATTAGCAAAAATGTTTGGTAATGGGGAAAGCGCGGTGCTAACCAACACCCTATTGCTCCAGGTTAATCTCTGTTCTTAATTCAAATATTAAGTGTATTTGTGTATATATATAAATATATGCTTGCTTAATGTTGTGATGATGGATGGTCTATGTTTTTTTTTTTACAGCTCCAGCAACGTAAACAGGGATTCTGTCTTACAGCTATTGTGTTGGCAAAAAACTGTAAAGATTATCCTGTTGTTTAATCAATATGATCATTGCAATTGCCATTGATGATCTTTATTTTTTTTTGGAAGGAAAAAATAAATATTATTAGGAGTACCAGAAGTACTCTAGGGATCAAAAGTTATAGGTTTACAAAGCAACATAACACTAATAATAGTGAAGAGAGACCCCATTGATGATCTTATTTCATATATTTTGCAAAACAGTTGAGCTGAATTCCTGATTCAAGATCACCAACTCACACCCTCCTCCTGCATTCTGTGTATATATTCAGAACAAAAACAGTTATACCACGAATTCTAACAATGGCAAAGTATATCGTAGACAAAGGTTTCACGGGAAGTTTATGTAGGACCATTTTATTCTCCCTCCTTCTCACAAAAGTTTTCACCTTTTCTAATTTCATCTTTTCCACAAAAGTTTTCACTTTTTAGAAAGATAAAAAGGTCAATATAATTAATCTTCCTCATACACTTTATTTACAAAATAACCACTCTACTTAACACCCCTAACATACTTTATCGTTTATTTATTTTTAAAAAAAAATCATAATACTCCTAAAAGTTACACTTTACTCTATCTACTTTTTAGGAATAGACTGAATAGTGTATGAGAATAACAGTCTTTGATAATATACAAGAAGACAATACTTAGTGCCGGGCTTTCATGGTGGAGGTGTAATACATTTTCAATGAATAAACTCAAATCTTGAAAAGAAATATAATTGGCCCATATTCAAAAACCTCGGCCCTCATCCAAATCCACTATTCCCAACAATTAGGCCCAACATGAATACGTTCTCCAAGGTGTAAGTCCAAAACTTGTACTCCCTCCGTCCCGGACTTATGTTCACCGGTACTGTAGATACAGAGTTTAAGAAAAGTTGCTTTTTGACCAACTTTATTGACTTTTTAGGGGTATTGTGGTATTTTTAGGTAATAAATAAATTATAAAGTATGTTATGTGTGTTAGGTGAGAGTGGTATTTTTGAAATAAAGATAACTTTTGAGGTTGTTGGTTGATGTGAAGTTTCCTTTTTTGGGTGGTGAATATAAGTATGGGACGGACGAAAACGGAAAGTGTGAACATAAGTATGGGACGGAGGGAGTATTAATCATCTTCACCCGTCGCCATAATATACTTATTATTTATCAGCACATGAAAAAATATTCTTTGAGATATTGATTATTATTCATTTGAATGAAAACTTGCATTCTAATTTATCGATTACTTTTTAGTACATGAAAATTTACATTTTAGAGACAAGAACTATTACTCTTCTAAATAAAAAATATTACTCTTTAAATTTTGATTTGATGTGATTTTTTATATTCTTGTTGAATATATATCATTTAAAAGAAAAATAATTCATTTGAGTCATTTTTCATGAATTAAAGAGTAATAATTTGCAAAAACAGGCAGGTTCACAGGAGACTCACTTTATTTGTTCTGCACAATGGGCTAACGTATAATTCGGTATCGATGTACTAAGAAGGGCTAATTAATTAACTATATATTAACAAATTTATTTCACAGGTGAACCCCTTGTTTAATTCCTTGGCAATCAACCTACAGAAAACATCCTACTCATGAATGAAAGTGCAACAACCTATTGTGTAGAAAAAGTCATGTGAACCAAACAACATCCATTAAATGTGATAACGACTCTGGTCAACCGTAGACTTAAAAATTTTATTAGTTAGGAGTTTAGGGGTCCAATTAACCAAGAATAATAGACAAAAACTTGTTTAATTTTCGTATTAGGAAATGGATGTGTGAGATAAGTATCATTTTTTTTATTGATTTGTATATTCTTTCGCAAAAAGTGCTACTTTAATCAATGAAAAAAATGTAAATCAAACGAGCTACAGGTCCTTTGTGGAAATAAATCGTTAAAAAGATATAAAAACAAGTAATATTAATGTTAGTCTTGCAAACAAGTAATATTAATGTTTGGAACCCACGTAGTCTTCGAATATTGTAATAAATCTAGAGTAGAATAAGACCTATATTATCACCAATTATTTCCTGAAATTTAGTTATGTATTGAAAAATAAACTTAATATCTGAAGTGATAACTGTGTAAGTGAACTATGAATAATTTGTAAAATAAATGAAAAATGAAAACGTTTTAATTGAAAAGTGATGAGTAATTAAAAAAAAAGTCTCACGTTGTTCTCATACAAGTATTGCTCAATTGTAGGAGATAGACGAGGGACTAAATTTGAAACTGGACAGTGTTAATTTCCGCGTTCACCGTGTAAATATTGTTGTGGTTAGTCTTTATCACAATGATTCTAACGTAACCCAACTAGAAGATGATGGATCAGAGAAAGAATATCTGAAAGATGTAGAGGCATGGTAAAATATTTGTGTAAATTTTTCCACTGTTGTATTGATTTTTCTTATCGATCCCCCATACCTTATTCATTCATTCCTCTTATATCAAAGTTGGTTTCTTTTTCTCCCTCACTCTCCTTCTAATCAATGATTAACAAGTGTCCTATTCTAGAATCATCCTATAACAGATTTGATGCCCTCTTGATGCTCTCCTTCCTCATTGGTTGATATAGAATCCGTCTCTAACGAACAATTGGGGACCACTACGTCATATTTTTATTGCTGCCTCAAGTTTCTTCCGCCATTATCCCAAGTAAGCTCAGACACCAGGGGTTATGTCCCGAGGTTAACCCGTGTTTAGTCCCGGGCATACGATCCCAGTTATCCCCGAGGATAACTGTAATAGACCTGGGTTTTATTACTTCCCTAGCCTCTTGAGCCTGCTAGCTTGGGCCATCTTAATAGTGTCCATTGGGCCGAGTCTTTAATCCCATAACACTAGCCCCTCAAGCTCGGATAATGATGCGTAACAGCGTTATTCGAGGTTGAATCTTTAAATTAAGACTTCACACTCCTTCTTCTTATATATATATATATATATATATATATATATATATATATATATATATTTTTTTTTTTTTTTGCTGGGCTTTCTAAATGGGCCCTGTCCAACTTGACTGTTCATCTTATTCTTCTTGATGATACTATCCTGTTTTCCTCCTTCATATTTTTAGGGCTTCTTTCGTTTTCCCCCTTCTTCTCGCGGATTGACAGTGCACTCTTTGTCTTCATTTCCAGGTACTAAACTTTCTTCTTCACTATGGAACACGATAGCGATTATACTCCTTCTCTCTCGCCGTCTAGATCTGGGGCCCTTTCTCCAAATACTTCTTCTAATCTATCCCTTAGCGATGACGAGATACCCATCGACGTTTCTCCCAATGTTGATATGACCACTTGTGCGGATGGATCAGATTTTGGAGTTAATGTCTGCCATTCCACAATTTCTCTAAAGAAATTGGATGTTCTGAAGCTATATTGTCCACCTTCGATTACTCTTCACAGACCTAATCCGCAAGGTCGTATGTGTTGGCCTCCACGAGGATTCGTCGGCGCATACGAACTTATGTTGTTGAATGGTGTTCGCTTTCCTCTCCCTGCTGTTATTTCTCGCTTCCACATTCACTGGAGGATTTCTCCAGCCCAGCTTGCTCCCAATGGGTGGTCAATTCTGTATTGCTTACTCATTTTATTTCGCCGTTCTGGTTATTCCTTTCTTTCCCCTCAAGAGGTCGAACATCTATATTCCCTCACTGCTGAGAATAATGCCCGGGGATGTTACTATTTGCTTCCTCGTAGTCGCCCCGGCCTTATTACGGGTATTCCTAGTTCTAATAAGGGTTGGAAGAACAAATGGTCTTGGGTCTCTGGCCCTTGGGGCGGGGATACCCCTGTATGCTTAGATAGCAGTACTTCAACTTCTCTGAAAAATGCCATTCCTAATTATTTTCAGGATTCTCCTTCCTGTGAGTGTAGTTTATTAATCTCTCCCTTGATAGGTGATAGTTATGTCTTCGTTATCTAATGCTCTTCTTTACCCTTTTCATTGCAGCTTCAGGTGTCCATTCATATGATCAATTATCTCACCGTTTCAAAACCCATTTAGATTCCATTATATCACTACCGGCTGCAGAACGCCATTTGAATCGTCTCGTTACCGATCAGAATCTTCAATACTACCAGTTGTCCCCTGAGACTCCGCTCATGGCCTCTAACCCTGGTTAGACTCTTACCTTTATCTTTTTCTTTACACCACTGGTATATTTCTACATTTGTGACATAATTGGCATTCTCTATAATAGGAAAACGTTCTCGTTTAGTCCCTGCCAGTGAACGTCTGGCATCATTTTCTGCCTTCAAGAGGCCGATGCTTACCCATCCAGAGGATATTTCAGTCCCAAAGAAACCCCGGGTTTCTCCTCAAGATTCTCTGGCCAATATGCCTAAATCCTCAGCATCCCTAGCTCGATAGATATATCTGAGGATTCTTTGCCTCCTTCTGGAAATGAGCTCCTCTCATCTCTGAAAACATATTCCTCCAAATTAAAAGGTAAATCTATCAAAGGAAGTTCCCGAAAAGTTTCTGTCAAACCTTCTGAGGGTTCCTCTAAATCGTTTTCTGGCATTATTTCCTTCGATTGCCAATCCACCCCTTTTTGTCCTGTGGATCCAAAAAGGAATGCTGCCCTTTCAAAATCTAATATTTCTTTGGATGGTGCTGGAGCTACCTATTTCTGATCCGTGGATACCAAGATTCCCGCCAGTCTGCCGGCCTACTTGAAAACGGCTATGAATTATCCCTCTCGATCGTGGACTGAGGAGAATGCAGCTGCCATCACTGAAATGAGCCCCCGAGCTAAATCAATATGTGCTGTGGGCCATCTCGGTCAAGCTTCCAACTTTATAGCCAATCTTTCGGAGGATATAGAGAAATTATCCGGAGATTATGAAACTCACTCTCAGGAATTAGAAGATCTGAAGATTAAGCTTTCTTCGATTGAGCGGGAAAAATTAGAATTATTAAAAGCTTGGGATTATTTCCACGAACAGTTTGAGTCTGAAAAAGGAATCCGCCATCGTTCTGAAATGTCTTTTGCCGAACTTTCTCGGAAACATGAACGTTGTCAAGAGAATCTTTCTCGTTTAGAGGAAGAATTTCAGGCTTTGCGCGTGGATACTTCTGTTGAGAGACAGCAGCTTTCTGACCAAGTTCAAACCGCTGTAGATGCTCGGGCTTTTTGGCACACCGAGTATATGACAGCCTTCAAATCCTTGACTCAAACCCACGAACATGATTTGCCGGTTGCTCGTATCTTTTGTTTCTGTTCTGCTTATATAACTGTGGTAGAGAAATTGGCTGAAAAGTTAACTCCCGAGGATCTTGACTCCATTCGTGCCGAATTGAAGGAAAGTCTTGTTGATGTGCCTATGCCTCCCGGAGCTAGTTTAAAAGAAGATCTTGATTTCGGCATCCTTGATGCCTATTCGGACTTCATTACTGAGCATCCTTTTGAGAAAAATGCCCAGTCGGAGAATTTCATTTCCTCTGGTTTCCCAACAGAGAATGTTTCCGGTATTGCAGTTTCTCCTGACGTGCCTATGTTGTCTGATAAGGCCTTCGTTTCCGAGCCTCGTGAGGAGGCTGCTAATGCTGAACTTCCAGGGGAAGATCCTTCTCTTTCTTCGCTAGCGAATCCTTTTGTTTCCCTGCTTCAGTTCCAGAAGATACTACTGACATCCCCGACTTATCAGACGATATCCTCTCCAAACCATCCGAAGATATTACCCAGTGTTGATGTAATTTTCGAATTTGATATTGCTTTTTCTGTATCCTGTCGGTTTTAAGTGTTAATGGAAAATATTCCCGGGTATTTTCTGGGTTCTACACCCCCCATATTCCCCCCCTTTTTTTTTATTGGGTTGCACGATCCCATGACTTAAGTAATCCAAATTTAAAATTTGAATCTTTCTGGCATTAGCCCAACTGTTTGGCCTAGGGTTTCGCGCTCACCCTTTCAACTTCTCATTTGCATAACATATATTCCAACCTCTTCTCTTCCCTTTGCCTTCTTCTCTCTTTCTTTATTTGTTATCTTTTCTCACATGGCTCGCAGTAATTCTGGTGCTTCTCAAGAATTCACTGTGTCTGTGAATTCATCTGATGTTAGCCCTCCTGAATCCTCTGCTCGTGCCATTTGACGTTCCAATCGTCGCGCCCGCCTCTTGTGGCCGTGGCCGTGGACGTGGTCGCGGCCGTGGTGGCGTACGTGTTCGTGGCGGTGGTTCGACTTCCCGTGGGCCTATCACCTCTCGCCCTAGGCAAGTCCCTGAGCCTAGTACTGCTCCGTCCAGTCGTCTTCCTTCAAGCTCTCCTGCCACTGTTGACGCCTACTCTTCGCCCAGCAAAATTACTCAGGCTGATGTGGATCTTCTCCATGATGTCCATGGGTACAATCGTGTTCAATTCCTTGTTCCTGGTCCTGATGCTAAGATCAATGTTCCTCCTTCCGGCGCTATCCCTTTTAATGAAGTGTTGTTCACTGCTGGGCTTCGGTTGCCCTTAGCCTCTTTTATCATGCGTTTGTGTCTGTACTGGGGGATAACCCCGGTTCAAATTCTCCCTGCTTCCTGGGTGAATCTTCTTGCTGTGATCTGCTTATTTCGTTTGGTTGGGCATCACTTTGTTAAGCCCCAAGAAATAGATTTTCTGTTTACCTTTGCTCCTCGCCATGCTGGTTATTATTGTTTGATGCCCCGGGGGCCAAAATTGATAGGAGGAAGCGACATTGTCGGTCGTAAATGGGAATCCTCCTGGTTTTGGCTGCAGGGTCATTACCGAGCTACTTCTGATTTTGACAGTTCTCCTTTATCTTCTTTGTTATTCCGTCCTTTACCCTCTGGTAATATGAGGAAATCTCTTATTTTCTTTCCTGACTTTCTTTTCGTATCTTCGATCTTTGTTGGCTCGAGTATGTTATGTTTCTTTGTTGATATTGTTGTCTGTTCTACAGGTCCCGAGCGTCCCGACTTTGAGAGTTTGAGTCGCAGTTTTAAGAAATCTTATAATCAGTTGATGAATATGGCCTTTCCTTTTCAAGCATCCGCTCTTTTATCTGAAGAAATGTTGGTTACTGCTGATCTCGCTCGTCGTGGAGTTCCTCTTGCTGAAGGTATCACCGATCTATTCCTTGTATTTTGATTGTCTCTTTTGATCTCTTTATTGCCGTTCTTCTTTTTTCTTTTGCAGATAAACTGTTTCTGTCTCTGATTCCTTATGACGATGTGAATTATGGATTACCTCATGGTCGTAAGAGGAAAATTGGCGATGTTGGTCCTTCTTCACGTCAGCCCCATTCTGCTTCTTCGGGTTCTCTTGGGGAAGATTTGCCCGAAGACCCAAGATCTGACTTTGAGGATATCGTGGAAGTTACTCCCGGGCGTAAGCCCTCTGATGCTAGAACACATTCCGAGACACATTCAGCTATTAGAGAGATTGCCCAACAGTATCAGTCAGGCGGATCTTCCGAGGGAGAGTCTCAAAATGCTCGGAGGAAAAAAATTGCGAGGGGCAAACAGCCTGAAACTCGGAAAGAAGTTAATTCGTTCCGGCCTTCTGTGCATCGACTTGACATTCCTTCATCCAGATTTCCTGATCAAGGACTAAGTTCTGAGGCTGGGCACGTCGTGTCCAACCTGGCCAGTATGGCCCGAGAACTTGCTGAATGTCGGAGGTTGTTCAAACCCGAGATGTTAAGTCCTGACCCGACACCATCCTCTGAAGAGATTAATCGATTGGCTACTCGAGTATCTTTCTTGGAGGCACAGAATGCCGAGCTAACTGCTCGTGTACAGGCTAAAGCTGACCGTACGAAGGAAATGCTCACTCGGGCTGAAGTTGCTGAAGCTAAGCTTAGAGCTTTCCGCGATTTAAGCTTCTCTTGATTCCTCGACCATGGTTGCTGAACCTCTTTTGTTATTACTTCTTTTGATGTTTGTGGCGCTGTGTTCGCCTTCTAACTCTGATGAACTTATCATTTCCTGTCCATTTCTCTATATTTTTTGAATTTCTGATCTTTCTCTTTTTTTTATATAGTGCTGACTATGATGAACTTACTCTAATTATTATTTTTTTTCTTTTACATATTTAATTTGCGTTACTATCCACTCAGACGTGCTTTACTCATTATTTTTTTTTGAACTAATTTCTCATGATCTTGCTCATAATAAGTACTTTTCTGTCTTACATCATGATGTTTGATTGAAAATGAAATGAAAATTGCATAATTTTAAGACTCACTGATAAAACTTCTTCAAGTGTTGCGCATTCCATGGGTGTACTTCCTCCTTTTGTTTCTCGTTAATTAGTCTGTATGCTCCACCCTTTAATCTTCTGGCAATAACGAAAGGGCCTTCCCATTCCTTTCCATATGTTCCTGGGGTTAGTTGTAGTATCCTTCGTAGGACTAGATCTCCTTGTTTGAACTCCATTAGCTTTACTTTTGAGTTATAGTCTCTTTCCGATCTCCTTTTTAACCTCTGCTTATGGATATCTGCTCCCAACTTTTTTTCTTCTAGCAAGTCCAATTCCAGCTTTAAAGCCTCCTGATTTCCTTCTTCTGAGTAATGAGAAAATCTGAAGCTTGGTTCTCCGATCTCTACAGGGATAATTGCCTCTGCCCCATATGCCATGGAGAAAGAGGTTTCTCCGGTTGCGTTTCTCGAGGTGGTTCTATAGGCCCATAACACTCCGGGTAACATTTCCGGCCATGATACATCAAGTCCTTCCAGCCTGGCTTTAAGTGTGTGTTTTATGATCTTGTTTATTGCTTCAACCTGTCCATTGGATTGTGGGTGATAAGGTGTGGAGTATAGCTTCTTGATTTTCAGATTTTTGCAGAATTTTCTGATCTTTGGATTGTCAAATTGTTTCCCATTGTCTATCACAATGGCATTAGGAATCCCAAAGCGACATACAATGTGTTTCCTCAGAAAATCTTCCATTTTTGCTTCATTAATGGTAGCCAGAGGTTCTGCTTCAGCCCACTTGGTGAAATAATCCACTGCTACCACTGCAAATTTAACTCCGCCTTTTCCTGTTGGTAATGGACCTATGATATCGACTCCCCATTTAGCGAATGGCCAGGGGCTAAAGACTGATAGCAACTTTTCCGGAGGGGATCGAATTATTGGTGCAAATCTTTGGCAGTTTTTACAAGCTCGGGCAAATTGCATAGCTTCCCTTTTCAAGGTTGGCCAGAAGTATCCCTGTCTCATGACCTTGTGTGCCAGGGCACGTCCTCTGGTATGATTACCACAAATACCTTCATGGATCTCCTTTAGTACATACTCAGCTTCTTCAGGGGCTAAACATTTTAATAGCGGTGTCATATAGCCTCTTTTATACAAGACTCCCTCCAATATGGTATATCTTACTGCCCTTATCCTTAGTTGTCGTGCTTTCACAATATCCCCCGGTTGTTCTCCCGAACTTAGGAACTTGATTATTAGAGTCATCCAATTATCCTGGGTTTCCTCTTCTACAATTAAGACCATGTTATCACTAGGTTTATCATGTCGAGTGATGTTGATATTATTTAGTTCCTCCGCATTTACAGACGTTGCTAATCTGGCCAAGGCATCCGCCTCTGAATTCTTTTCTCTCCCAATGTATTTGATGAAAATCTGCTCAAATTTTTTCATTGCTTCCACCACTAAGTCTCTGTACTTTTCCATCTGACCATCTTTTGTAGCAAAATCTCCTCTGATTTGATTCACTACTAATTGAGAATCGCTGAAGATTATCATCGTTTTCACTCCCAATGACATTGCCATTCTCAATCCATTTAACAGGGCCTCATATTCCAATTCATAATTGGTGGCTTTGAATCCGAATCTTATGGCTGACGAAAATTTCCCCAATGATGGACTTTCTAATACAATTCCTGCTCCTGAGGCTAACGCTGTGGCCGAGCCATCCACGTATAGTTTCCATGGCTCTTTCGTCTTATCCTCTGAAGAGATGGGTGGGGTTAACTCTACCACGAAATCTGCTAAAGCCTGCGCTTTTATGGTGGGTCTTGGGGCGTATATGAGATCATATTGCCCTAATTCTACTGACCATTTCAAGAGTCTTCCAGCCGCATCAGGTCTTTGCAGCACTTGACGCAGGGGTAATGATGTTAATACCTCAATTGTATGCTCCAAGAAATAAGGTCTCAATTTTCTTGAGCTCATAACCAATGCCAATGCCATCTTTTCCAATATCGGGTAGCGGAATTCGGCCTCTCTTATCCCCTGGCTAACATAATATACTGGAGTACATTCTTTGCCTTCTGTTTTTACTAAAACAGCACTCACGGCGATTTCGGAAGCTCCGATGTACAGCTGTAGCTTTTCCCCTGGTGATGGCTTTGATAAGATCTTAAGATTGGATAACTCCTCTTTGATCTTGTCGAAGGCTTCCTGGCTTTCACCTGTCCATTAAAACTTTTTCTTCTTTTTCAAGATATCGAAGAAGGGTTTGCACTTGTCTGATGCTTTAGAAATGAATCGGCTCAATGCCGCTACTCATCCTGTCAGATTTTGGACTTCTTTTCCATGTTTAGGGGACTGCATATCCAATATTTCCTTTACCTTGGTCGGGTTCATCTCTATCCCTCTTTGACTGACAATGTATCCCAAGAATTTACCTGAGGATACCCCAAAAGTGCACTTCTTGGGATTCAGCGTCATGCCATATTCCCTGAAGATTGCAAAAACTTTGGACAGATGCTCGAAGTGATCTTCCTTTTTCAGACTTTTTACCAGGGTATCATCAACATATACCTCCACAAATTTCCCAATAACGTCCTTAAACATTTTATTGACTAACCTCTGGTAGGTGGCTCCAGCATTCTTTAATCCTAAAGGCATATTACACCAACAGTATATCCCCCTTCCTGCGAAGAAGGCCGTATCTTCTTGATCTTCTGGATGCATGGGGATCTGATGATACCCCGAAAAGACATCCATGAAACTCATAATTTCATGCCCCGCAGTGGAATCAACCAATTTGTCGATAGCTGGTAAGGGATAACTGTCCTTCGGGAATTGCTTATTGAGATCTGTAAAGTCTATACAAAGCCTCCATGTATTAGATGCTACCTTCTTGATCAAAACTGGGTTTTGTACTCTTTTTGGATATTCTACTTCTCGGATAAGTTTTCCTGCCAATAATCGTGTAACCTTAGCTTCCAAAGCTGCGTCTTTCTCGGGACTAAACTTCCTCTTCTTTTGATAAAAAGGTTAAGCTTGTGGCTCTATATTCAGACGGTGGCACGCATGTTTTGGATTCACCCCGGGCTTGGTGGTCGGATCCCATACGAATACATCTGAATTTTCCTTTATTAAGATCATCATTTCTTTCTTGTAATTCCCTTGTAGTGTTATTCCCATCCTTACTTTGATCTCAGGATTATCTGAATCGATTTGTACCTCAACAGTTTCTTCTCCAGCCGAGGAAATTTCTGGCATTGTAACTCGGGGATCCATTTCAGGAACTATTGGATCCTCCGTCAATTGAAAATTTTCTTTGGATGATGGAATTTTTTCTACCACTTCCACTTCTTGAGGGTGTTTCTTCTCGTTCTCTTTATCTTCCGGTTCCCAGTTCATTATATCCTCAAAGGCGAGCATTTCAAACTGAGGATCATAGCAACTCAGTCCTTCCAATTTCTCAATAAAGGAGCATTCTCGAGCATCCTTCTGATCTCCAATTAAAGTGGCTATCCGTCCATCTTTTGTCTGAAATTTTAGACACTGATGGAGCGTTGATGGGACCGCGCCGAAGGTATGGATGAATGGCCTTCCCAAGATACAATTGTAGGAGGAAATTTGATCTACTACCTTGAAGTTGACAGAGTATAAGACTTGTATCCTTCCATCAGAACTCTTGATTTGAACCATCAGATCCACTTCTTCCATCGGTCGGGTTAAGGCATTACCGAATCCTCTGATTTCATCTTGGCATGGGCGTACAACATGATGCCTATCTCTCCCCAGTTTATCAAAAACTGATTTGAAGATGATATTTGTATATGCCCCTGTATCCACTAAGCATCTGTGGACTTTTATCCCCGAGATGTTGGCTGAAATGACCAAAGGATCAGTATGGGGATTGTTTACCCCGTAGAAATCCTCTTCCGTGAAGATGATATTCGGCCCTTCAGTTGAATACATAGAATAAATTCTGGATTCCTGATGGCCTAGCTCTCGCAACTCTGCCTTCCTTTTTCTTATAGAATAAATTATGGATTCCTGATGGCCTAGCTCTCGCAACTCTGCCTTCCTTTTTCTTCTTGATAGTTTTGTTATCGCCTGAGAAGTACTAATGTACTTTTCTTCTTGGATTTCCATCATGTGGATCTCCCCGTGTGGATTATTCCCTGGCGCGTGCATTTGAGCCGCTCCTGGGGGTGGTAACCCTGGTGGAGGTGGTGGTAAATTCCTCCTGTCGTGAGGCATATCCTGTTGCCTGATTTGATTTTGAGGATAATTTCCTCCTCCTCTGGGGCGATGAACAGCAGGTGCTAACATCCCTTTCAACCTTCCACTTTTGTATAGCTTCCATAGTTCATATATCAGATCTCGGCACTGGTCGGTTTTATGTCTAGCATACTGATGATATTGACAAAATCTCCTGGGATCTAAGTGACTCATAAATTCAAAGATGGCCTTAAATCATCTCCCATCATCTAACATAGCATGTAGTCTCAAGCAAGACAAAAGACAAGTTCTAGAATACACACACAAGAATGATACTCACCAGAAAGAAATATCATGTGTTTATGTACATGATCTAAAGCTCAAAATCTCACATGGGTTTATCAAGTAACAGAGCACTCTTCATGGTAAGCAATATCTCACAAGTACGCATAGAACTTCATATTACAATATAATTTAAGTACACTTCCATTATCAATTTCAAAAGCATATGAATTTCTGGCAAAATCTAACAAATAAATTATATAAAGCACACAACCAGAAACTCAAACTATAAGTACTTCTACTACTAGATATCATCCTTCACAATACAAATCAAAAGTGTAAACTAACTAAAATTCGAAGTTTGAAAAACTTACCTGACTGCCGCACGACCACTGCACGACTCGTGCCAGAATACGGCACGGGTCGTGCCACTCCTCTGTCGGCAGCTCTATCGGCTCTTTTCCTCCCGGCACGACTCGTGCCGGCGTTCCTCGGCGGCTCGTGCCGCGCCCATCCGCCACTCGCGCCGCACATCCAGCACCAATGCTGGGCGGCGCGCTGGCTCCTCGTGGCCAATTTCACACGGCACGACCCGTGCCATTCATTGCACGAGTCGTGCCAGCCTTCAACATGCGGCTGAGCACTTTTTCCGACTTTTCACCTATTTCTTCGAATTTTTATCCAATTCAAGCTCAAATACACTTAATTCATCAGTCATAATATCAGGAAAACTCAGAAACTCATCCATAACAAATCACACCAAATCTAGGAAACTAAACATGACAAAACAAAACACTTGGATAATTGCAAAAAAATTCAAACCTTCGAAATAAATTCCGAAAATTCTGAAAAAAAATCAATTTCCAAGCATCACACACAAGTGTTAGAAAACTTACCTCAGTGCTTCAAGACATTGGGATGCATGTCCACCCCCCCAAACTTAGTTCAAACAAAGTAAGAAACTAAGTTTGTAGAAAGTGAATTCCATAGATGAAGAAGCACCTAATAAAATTTCCTACACCAAACAAAAACATTAAAGCAATAAAACAGGAGGGTAAGCCCCCAACAAGCGCTCATGTTTAACGTCGGAGAGTCACGACGGAATTCATAACTTGTAGACTACTGATTAAGAGGGTGATCATCTTTCATCTTCACCTTCCAATACTTTTTCCCCCTCTTATCATCTACTCTTACCTCATTACCTTTCTTAGACACCTTAGTATCTACTTTCTCAATCTTTCTCACCTCATTCTTATCAATCTTCCTCTCAATTTCAGAATCACTCCTATCACCATCAAGATCAAAGTCAGGATGAAATTGCTCACAAAATAAAGAAAAAGAGAAAGGACTTTCAAATTCGTGGGTATCCGGTGGTAAGTTAGGAGGCTTCAAATAAGCATCTCCTCTTCCTTTGTCTACCTCCTTCTTTTCATCCTTAACTACTATATCCTCCGCCACCTTCAAAGGCGGTGGTTCTCTTGCACTTGCAACCTCAAGGCTCGCAGCAGTCGGCCTAAGCCTCCTTGCTAAATCCCTGCAATCAGACTTATTCAAATATTCAATATATCCATTAGAAAGCTCATCATACCTGTCATCAAAATCAGTAGAAAGAAAAGCAAGAAGTTTGCTTCGGCTCTTTTCAACAGGATCCTTAGACAGGATCAGAGGCACGCTCTCCTCCACAGCTCCCTCTACGTCTTTGATGCTTCTACACTCTTGCATATCAGTAGGCCACTTCATAACTCTCTCAAGTGAAAAGACGACTTCTTCATCATTAACTTGCAGCTTAAGTTCCCCCTTCTTCACATCAATGGTCGCTCCTGCAGTCGCAAGGAACGGCCTTCCCAAAATTAGAGGAACTCTATCATCATCGTCTTCTTCCATGTCTAGCACAATGAAGTCCACTGGAAATATGAACTTTCCAACTTTCACTAAGACATCTTCAACTACCCCCCGTGGGTAGGTCAAGGATCTATCAGCAAGCTGCAATGCTACAGATGTCGGCTTCAGCTCCCCCAAACCAAGCTTAACAAATACTGAATAAGGCATCAAATTTATACTAGCCCCCAAATCACATAAGGCTCTCTTAGCTTGTCCTTGTCCAATCTCACATGGTATGGTAAAGCTTCCCGGATCTTTCAACTTCGTAGGAAGTTTCTTTTGTATCACAGAACTGCAGCTCTCTATCTTATTCACTGACTCTCCCCCAGTCAAACTCCTCTTCTTAGACATGATATCCTTCAAGAACCTTGCATAGTTGGGCATCTCTTCTAAGGCTTCTGCAAAAGGAATATTGATATGGATCTTCTTGAATATCTCCAAAAACTTCTTGAATTTTTCATCCAATCATTTCTTAAAGAATTGTTGTGGAAATGGAATTGGATTCTTTGTCTTTGGAATCCCCCAGATATCCCTCTCAAACTCCTCTCCTTTTTCTCTTTCAGCTCTTTCTGCCTTAGCTCTTTGCCACTTTTTCAACTTAATTTCAGGTTCAGTCGAATTTTCTTCAGTTTCAGGCACCTAGGAATCATTCTGGACGAATTCAGCAACGTGAGGATCGAGATGAAATTCCGAATTTTCGGCCAGAGGGGCGCACGAGTCGTGCTGGATATGCGCACGAGTCGTGCCGCCGTTCTCCGTCTCGCGCCGCATCATGCGCGCGGCGTCGTCGTCGCTCGGCTGCCCCCTGCACGAGTCGTGCGGGCGATCGTGCTGGACAGGCTCGGCGGTCGTGCCGCCTGCTGTTGTCGCCCCCGTCGGCTAGCGCGATGTTTCGGATGCCCCCATCTCTTGGCCGCACGAGTCGTGCATGTTCTGGCACGAGTCGTGCGATGCGTCAGCTCCGACGTATCCGTACTCGTCTGCTTTTTCGACCTCCGTTTCAACTTCAGACCGTTCCAATGGCATTGTTGGACCTCTGTACTACGTTCCACTCCTCAGGGTGATAGCCATAACTTGCTCCTTTGGGTTCGTCACCGTTTGAGATGGAAACTTACCTTGTTGCTCTAATCTCCCTACTGCAGCATGTAACTGTCCAAGAGCAATATCTGTCTCTTTCTGCTTCCTTTCAGATTGCTCATTAGTAGATATCATCAGCTTGACCATCAAATTTAACTGCTCCCCTTGCTGTTCTATCTTCTCCCCTTATTTCTTCAACAACATCGTTAACTCATCATCCACGGGTGCTTTTCCTTCAGCTGGTTTATGTGCTGGATCAAATCCTGGAGGTGGTCCAACTGCATTATTTGGGTTAGCATAAGACAAATTATCATTCCTTCTTTGATTGTTAAAGTTGGAATTTCCTTAGTAATTCCCTTGCTGATTATTAGGCTTGAAATTCTGTCTATTCCTATAATCCCCTTGAAAATTCTGACCAAAAGCATAATTCGCTTCCTTCATCTGATCATCATCCTTTCCAGCTTCTTCTCCTCTGCTTCCTAGTCCTAGACGATCCATCTTCTTATGCAGCTCACTTAATTGACTCTTGAGTTCTGACATCTCACTGCTATTGACATGAACTTCCACTTTAGCCACTTTATCAAAAGCGACTCCATCTGATCTCTCCATAGGCCAATCATATGTGTTAGACGCCATCTCCTCAAAGATCTCTTCTGCTTCATCTGCTGACTTCTTGAAAATTGATCCTCCAGCTGTTGCGTCCACCAGAACTCTTGATTCACTTCTTAGGCCTTGATAGAAGAAGCCTAAGTAAGTGTCTTTTGTAAATCCATGTTGTGGACCACAACGCAACAGGTCCTTGAACCTCTCCCACGCTTCATAGAAACTTTCCAAGGCTCCTTGTTTGAATTGTGTGATCTTTTGCTTCACCTTAAAGCTCTTGGAAGGAGGGAAGTACTTGTTCAAGAACTTATCTGCTAACTGCTCCCATGTAGTACAACATCCTGCAGGAAGGTTATTGTACCACTCTTTGGCTTTCCCCGTTAGTGAGAATGGGAAAAGCCTCATTCTGATAGCATCCTCTGGGAAATTCCTATGCTTCTGCGTCCTTGCATACTCATCAAATAATTGCAGATGCTCACTAGGACTCTCCAAAGGATTACCACTGAACTGCTGTGCTTGTACCATTCGGATCAGTCCAAACGGTAACTCAAAATTCTCCACAGTAATTGCGGGTCCATTCAATCCAGCATTCGCGGTATGCTTTAACTTATACTGGTCCCTCATGGGAGTTGGAACCTGTTCGTCAGCCATCTCAGCTAAATTTACCTGTGCTCACGTAGCTGATTAGAAAAGTTTGGATGCAAATAAAAATAAAAATAAAAGCAAATAAAATTTAACGTTCTAAAAATAAAATAAATCACAATAATTAATTAAATAAATAAATCTAATAATTATCCCCGGCAGCGGCGCCATTTGCTTGTTCACTTTCCTGCATGTGTCCCCAAGTGTAGGGAATCAATTGTAGTTCACGTGCGACCAAGTCAAAAATATTTATATCGTTCCCCAAAGATAATTATAGATCACTTATCTAACCTAATTATGACTATTCTATTTTAAGACAAATCTGGGTTTGGTTTATAGAATTACTAAAAATAATAAATAACAAATAATTAAATATGGAAAGTAGTATTCAAGAGAGAAGATAGAT
Source organism: Pogostemon cablin (assembly GCA_023678885.1). NCBI lineage: Eukaryota > Viridiplantae > Streptophyta > Magnoliopsida > Lamiales > Lamiaceae > Pogostemon > Pogostemon cablin. The sequence continues at coordinate 3,143,986 of CM042973.1, forward strand.
AGCACTAGGTAATCCAGTTAAATTGGTCAAATCAAGTCTCTAGACAATCGGTTAGAATCCCTGCAGCAGTTCTTATGAAAGCATCACTAAATTATGTTAAACCCCTTTGGTCAAGTAAACTTAACACGTATGCCTGGTTTGAACCCTCAGATGCAGAAGCAAATCTTACTCCCTTTTAGGTACTTAAGAATTAATCCCCAATTTCCACCTAACAATCTAAGATAGATATATTAAGTGTCCAATATTAATAGTTCTAATGAATAAAGGTTATATGGTTAAGTCCCCTTTACCCATAACAGGTTGACAAATATATTACCTCACAAACAATAAGCATAAGCTTAAGCATGCAATAGGTATTGACATGCACTCGCATAAAGGCAACCCATATAAGGCAAAATATAAGTCTCAAATCAAAGCTTTAATAAAGGAATAAATATACTGCAGGTATCCAACCTTAAATCTAGAACATCAATTCAAACCAATTCAACCTTCAAAACCTAGCACTATCCAAGAAGTACTAGCCCATGATATTACAAGCAACACCCATGGTTAGGTAAGAAGACAATCCCATAGGTCTATTATTCAAAATAAAGAAAGTAGGAATAAGAAAATCCCTAGATATGGAGTGATCCTTTGTTCTTCCTTCCGTGATTCTGAACCTTCTTGTTCTCCTTCTCAAGTAAGCAATACTGATGTGTGTGTGTGGAGTTCTCTCTGTTATTCTTTTTTTTGGTTTGGAACACCCCAATGACTCCTTTTATAGTTCAGAACTAATCCTCTTCGAATTCTGACTTGGAAGTGGGCTTTTTCACATTAAAAACACGAACGGGCCGAGAAAACAATGAAACGACGAATCTGGGCCGGCTGGACATTGGCACGGGTCGTGCCACATCTCGCACGAGTCGTGCGGGTGTATGGTGGCAGGCTTCTTCGGCAGCTCTCGGCGGCACGGCACGGCGCGTCTCGGTAGCTCTCGGCAGGCGCGCTCGGCAGCTCGTGCTCGGCAGTCTCGGCAGACGTGCGGGGCGATTCTCGGCAGCTAGTGCGGGCGCCCCTCGGCAGGTCTCGGCGGCTCGTGCTCGGCGGCCTCGGCAGGCACTTCTCGGCAGGCGTGCGGGCGCCTCTCGACAGCGCTTACGGCACGACCTGCCGAGCATTTGCAGCACGACCTAGCTCCTCTGCCGGCACGAGTCATGCCGGCTCTCTTTTCTCCGACTTCGTTCCGACTTCGTTTCCGGCTTCCGCTTTTGCTCTTTTTACCTTATATTACACCTAAAAACACGAAATAACACCTCACGTGCATCTGAAACACAAATTTATATAATTCTACCACAAGATGCTCGAATACGGATATAAACCTCACAAAATGGTGCTAAATCGGACTCTAAAATACGCGGATTTTCATACTAATCAGTGACCAAATAGGCTTCATCACCCATGGATTCCCCTTTCGCTCTCTGATCATTGAACCGTTTTAGAAAGACACGAATAGATTCATTCGCTCCCTGCCTAATGCTGGCCATCTTGTGCTTGGGTTCCTTGACTATTCCCAGGTAAGAATACTGGGTAATGAAAACTCTTACCAAATCTTCCCAACTTTCGATTGAATTTGATGGCAGTGTGGAGAACCAATCGTTAGCTTTGTTTCCTAGAGTTAAAGGAAACATGCGACATTGTGTTGCTTCTGAACTCTCTTGTGCTCCCATCCACAGTAGATAAGTATTGACATGTTGGTATGGATCTGACTCGCAGTTGAATAAAGCTTTATTGGGTACCTTGATCTTTATTTGTCGGGGTGCCAAACGGATTTTCTCCGTGAATGGAGTCTTTCCTAGATCTGCTTGAGAGCGTCTGTCTTCCCCCAATCTTTGTCTCTTCTCGAGGTCTTCCACTCTTTTGAGTAACCGGCTCACCGCGGGCATATCTCCATACTCTGCAGCTTTATCGCCTGGATTTATTGCCGGAAATTGGGGTTCTTCTTCTGGCATGTGAGAAAATGGGGAACTATATGTTCTTCTCGGGGGTACCGCCTTTCTTTTCCTGGAAGTATCTCCATATGTTCGCCCATGCTGCGTTTTCCCTGACCCCTCAGCGCATGGCCGTGGTCTCGACCCCTTTGGTCCCAGTCGGTCATGTACTCTTCCTCGAGATAGATTGTTCACACTTTGATCTGGTGGGCTTTGCCGGGTCCGGACCTCGTTTATAACCCGTCGGGCATCGTTAGGAGAAAGGTTTGCTTTCCTCTGCTCCGGTGTTTCCTTTCTCTGGTTGATATTCTCTCGTAGATCTTCAACCGAGATCTCTTTACGTCTGTTAAGATCTTCACGTAGGTCTTCCACAGGAGCTTCCCTCATCCGGTTTAAGCTATCACGAAGATCTTCAGCTGGAGCTTGTGGTGTTTCCTCGAAGTTCAATCTGGTAGGAAGGACTGGAGGAACAACAAATTCGTTGAACAATGACTGTAATCTCTTCGAAAATTATCGGGTCTTCTCCAAATTACCCAAGATAGGTATCTTCACCACCGTAGGAGGTGTACACATTGGGGGATCTGCAGCAGGTTGTGCCGGAGGCATATTTGGGATCTGGACATGCACGCTTCCAGAACTTCGCACTACTCGTCTTTGCCGATGGGTTCCCCCCGGAGAATAGTAGGATTCTTCTCCTTCCACCATTTTGCCGGAGAACTGGTTCTGGTACACACTGGATGATCTTGATGAGAAACAGCCAGGTTCCCACAGACGGCGCCAATGTTGTGGTTAGTCTTTATCACAAGGATTCTAACGTAACCCAACTAGAAGATGATGGATCAGAGAAAGAATATCTGAAAGATGTAGAGGCATGGTAAAATATTTGTGTAAATTTTTCCACTGTTGTATTGATTTTTCTTATCGATCCCCCATACCTTATTCATTCATTCCTCTTATATCAAAGTTGGTTTCTTTTTCTCCCTCACTCTCCTTCTAATCAATGATTGACAAGTGTCCTATTCTAGAATCATCCTATAACAGATTTGATGTCCTCTTGATGCTCTCCTTCCTCATTGGTTGATATAGAATCCGTCTCTAACGAACAATTGGGGACCACTACGTCATATTTTTATTGCTACCTCAAGTTTCTTCCTCCATTATCCCAAGTAAGCTCAGACACCAGGGGTTATGTCCAGAGGTTAACCCGTGTTTAGTCCCGGGCATACGATCCCAGTTATCCCCGAGGATAACTGTAATAGACCTGGGTTTTATTACTTCCCAAGCCTCTTGGGCCTGCTAGCTTGGGCCATCTTAATAGTGTCCATTGGGCCGAGTCTTTAATCCCATAACAAATATAATTGAAAATAATAAAATAATCAATGATAAATGTATCAAGAAATGTTTCTCAAATTCAGGAGAGTTTAAATTTATTATGTCGCCATGTGTGTTGTGGTTTCATATCACTGCTTCGTCGTTTTCTTCCATCTTTCTACTATACATTTTCTACAAACTATCAGGACTAACATTATTAGAAGGGCGGCTATTCGCACCCCCAAAAATGTTAAACATGCCCCGATAATAATTAAATTAAAATAATACTGAATAATATGACTAAAATACCCTTATAAAATTATATTTATTAAATATAAAGATAATGGCTTAATTTAGAGCAGCGAAAAAAGATCCAAAGAACTCAGTGAAAGAAAAGACGTTCCAAGGAAGATGACGACGTTTTGGAGAAGGCAGCCTTGGATTTGAACGGCTTCTAATACTATTTCCCCTATTTTTTTTCCATTCAAAAGCCCCAAATAATATATTAGGAATCTTTTAAATGTTCATGCTTTAAACTATAAATTAATTTTGTAAGATATTTATAATATACTGCTGTAGAGTTCTTGTCCGAGAAATTGGAATAATTGAAAATCGTAAAATTGGAAAAAGATTAATTCTTGAATGGAGGAAAAATTGATAGCTTGCAAATAGTATTTCTTGACCTCTGTTTTAGCAAACAATCAACAATGACTTACCAGATAAGAATAGTTCAAAATGGATATGAAAAGAGATATGGGGTTCATGTTGTTTATATTCGACTTGTTCGTAATGAATTGAGCCTTACCAGTTAATTCAAATATTAATCCAGAGCTTGGGGAGGAGACTTTCTGATGTTGTATTTCATAGAAATATTAATGGAATTAATACATGGTATACAAGGCAAGTTAATTAGGGTTCATGGATAATTCTCTTAACATTAAATGCAAAGATTGTAATATTGGGGTATGTTTAGTAATTTTGGGGTTTGTGGAGTAGTAATGTACTCCCTCCGTCTCTAAAAAGTTTGCACACCTCTTTTCGGCACGGAGATTAAGAAAGTGATAACTTTTAGGGGTATAATGGTATTTTTATGTAATATATAAATGATAAAGTATGATAGGTAGAGATTGTTTTTTTGTAATTAAAGTGTATGGGGAAGGGTGATTGTTTTTTACTTTTTGCTTTTTTTTTGGGATGTGCAAACTTTTGTTGGACAGCCCAAAATGGAAAGTGTGTCATCTTAAGTGAGACGGAGGGAGTATTTCTTATCAGGGTATTTAAGTCATATAATCTAAAATATTTTAATTTAATTATTATCGGGATATGTTTAGTATTTTTGGGGTGTGAATAGCCGCATATTAGAAGTTTTCCTCACTATTAGAACTAGTCTTCAGACACAATGACACATGGGTCCAAAACGTGTTGAATGGGCATGGATATATGTGTAGAAAATTTGGAACTCAAACATAATTTCACATTATGTATGGTTGTCGTTATATGCCAAATAAAATGGTAATAAAATAAAAATAATACAAACAATGATAACGTCCCATTTTTTTTTGATAAAAATAAAAAATAAAGCCTAATGTTTTAGGATATGTAAATGAGTTGATATCTTGTGCTTATGCATGTGTTAATAATTTTTATTTAATAATATATATATATATATATATATATATATATAATTAATTATATTCAATTTTTATTAAAAATAAATAAATAATTCGATTCATTAATAAAATATGTAAATTTTTATTCTTATTATAAGAGTTGAATGTGAATACAAACATTTGAATTTTTGGTACAAGTACCCTATTTAATTTCAGTATGTTCTTGTATAAATGATGGGTCAACGACAGTGATGAATTGTAGTAAGCTAACTATGCGATATTTGTGGCGTATAATTTATTATTGCTGATATTATTTTTAGTATGTGAGAATGTTTTTACATATATTTAAATAATTATCACTTTTTAAAATATTACTTTTATTTATATACAACAAATTGTTTATGAAATTGTTCATTACATTACTATCAATTTTAATTAATCCAATCATCACCTTTTATTAATTATTGGCAAAAACTTGTCCGGCCGCACGGGGATACTCCGTACTCCTTTAGTATTTTGTATTAAATTGTATACTTTTTAATATAAAGATGTATACCCTTTATTTTTTGAAGAAAAATAAAAAATATTAATGAAAAGTGTATACCTGATCGCTTTTTTCTTTTCACTTTTACCCTCAAGTGTAAGGGATCGGTTGTAGCACGAGTGACCAAGTAGTTATATCGTCTCCACAGGGATAGCTATAAATTCAAGAAGTAATTCTATGTGATAATTCGATTGCAAGACAAATCAGGGGTTTTAAAAGAATTATGGTTTATTAAACGGAAATTTAAACAAACAAATGAATAAAATAAATCGCACAAGAGAAAACGAATCAAGAGTTCAAGGAAGGAGAATTGATAATACTGTGACTAATTTATCTAGACCCTAATTAATTACTTGCAAACGTTTATAAGAGGATCGCTAAGCCTAGTTAAATCACCTTGATCGGGTAGGATCTAACATTTATAATGAGCTGAAAATCCTTGGATCGATAAGAAATTAACTACCTCTCCCTCTATAGGTACTTCATGCTAAATTCCAATTAAGGCTAGAGCACTAGACTTCCCTTTCTAGGTACATGATCGTTAAATCTTTCTCCTTACCAATTACTCAATAATGATGTTTTACCAAGTAATAAGTATTCCAAATTGATTGTCTAACACTCTTAGGCTTTAATGGTCAATACACCTAAGAATGTCTCAGAAAATACGTCTAGGCTTTAATGGTCAATACACCTAAGACTTTGTCTCATGAAACACAATCATTATGCGGAAATAAAGATGCCTATTATCTTCAATGATAATTTTAAAGGGATCAAAACTCCAACGCATAATAATACGAAGTTTCAAATAAAATCTTCAATATGGAAATAAACCATTTGCAAGATAATAAGTCAAAATCTAAATTAATCAAGTTAAAAAATCACAAATGTATTCATGCACTAACATTATCAACAAAGAAACTTAGCATCATGATGAGGAATAATTATAAAGACGTAATTAATCCTACCATTTTGCTAAAATAACGAAAGATGAATAACTAAAAAGAAAGACCCGTGTCAAGGACTCCATCTCTTTAATCACTATCTCCGTTGGGATCTTCGTCTCCGATCTAAGTAGCAACTCCGATCGTCTCTCCGGTGGATGGATGGTGATGATGGATGAAGGGTGAAGGTGGTGTTCCTCCCTTCTCTCCCCCATTGGGGAAGAGAAGGGAGTGGAGTGTGTGGATGTGTGTAGGGGCTGTTGTGTTGTTACTTGGTGTGATTGATGATTTTTGAGGCTTAATGGAGTGAGGTATTTATAGGTGTGTTTGATGGAATCAAAACACCTTGTATTCTCCTCAACATGGCAAGGTTGTACATGTGCATTTTCATGTGGCTTAGATGTAGTAATTGATCAATTAACATGTTTGCATATGCTCCATAATCACAACATGACTTAGGCTTCACATGGTAGATGAATGATCAACTTCACATGGTAGATGAATGATTAGCTTCACATGGTAGATGAAGTTTCGAATTTTTTCATCTTCCTTTGAGCAACTTCACTAATTCATTCATAACTTCTTCATCCAACCTCCTTTTTGAGTGATTTTTACGCCCACACAATCCTCTCTTCATTGGCTTTCTATCCATATATAAAATTCACAAAAAATCCAACATTTGAAAGCGTAACTGGTCATGAAAATGTGCACAGTAGTGCAGAGCAGGAATAGCTTGCGCGATGTAACCGTTTTAATCATAACTTTCTCGTTTCAAATCCAATTGAGATGTTCTCTGAGCCAAAATGATCTTCTCTTCTGTAGCTTTCCAACCATATATCACTTGACCAATTTGGATCTCCACAATTAACACAGCATAGTTATGAAGTTGGACATGAATTTTTCATTATCCTTGCATGAATTGCACATTTTCTCCAACCTTGCACTTTTGATCATTTTTTCCTATCAAAACACAATAAAATACCTTAGTAGCACCTTTTAATCAATAATAGTCCAAAGTAATAATATATGTGCAAATAATAACATTTATACACTGAAAAAGGTATCAAATTGGTCCCAAAAATACATGAATTTCCACTCTCATCAATACCCTTTAGAATAGAATGGTGTACCCTTATTGTAATACCCACCTTATATATATGTATATATATATATACAAATATTTTTTTTATATTATATTTTATATATATATATATATATATATATATATATATATATATATATATATATATATATATCCCTCTCTTTCCATTAACTCTTACAATTAGTAGTAGTGTGAGGAGTGATCAATTGAGAGGTATAATCCTCCACTCTTCTCTTTACATGTTTTTACACACACACATATACATAACTTACACACACACACACACACACACACACACACACACACACACACATATATATATATATATATATATATATATATATATATATATATATATATATATATATATATATCAATTCTCACACACTACCCTTTTTGATTTTATTCATTTTGTTGTCAAACCTTATCATGTTATATACAAAAATGATCGTGTCGAAGCGTAGATTCCATATATATAATTCTTTTATGAAATAGATGCGCTATGAGTTAGAAAAGCTCAGTCAAAGTTTTTACCCCTTTAATGGCATATTTTATTTCGGTGTGAGTTAGCTTTGATATTATAGTCCGTTTTGAAGCTCTCCTCACGAGGATCACAAAGGTATTAATTAGTTTTGAGTTTTGACATAAAATGAGGAAGTTAGGAAGAAACCCACTTCACGGTATAAATTTCATATTTTCAAAACTTCAACATTTTGATACAAAATTGTTACTGATGTGATCCTCATCTCACGAGGACTCCAACGGTGTTTTCAGAATTTCAATTGGAGTTGTATAACTCAAGTTTGGTCATTTTGTAATAAGGTCAAAGTTTAGGGTAAGTTCAAATGAGAATTTAATATAATGCAGGGACTTGATTGCAATTTATCAAAATATTTATTAAAAAAAATTTAGAATTTAAAACTCCTATGTGGACGGCAGTAGCATGTTATGTTTCTTTTTTTTATTATTTTTATTTATTTTATATTTTTTATTTATTTTATCTAATATCATAATTATATATTAAACTTAATATTGTATATTAAGTATTAAATATAATTTTACTATAAATACTATTTTTATTGTAGAATTTTTATTTAATAATCGTTTCTATCAAATTAATGTTATTTGTAACCATATTTTTAATGTTACGATTTATTACTAAAGTTGTAAACTATGATAGTTTATTATTATTATTATTATTAAATTTTAAAATATGTACTTTATTTTAACTTATTTTATTTAATGATTAATTATTTATATTTTTTTAAGTTAATAATTAGTTTATTTTAATTATACTATATTAGAAATTTAGTTTAAATACTAGGAATTATTATTAGAAGTAGAACTCAATTTAATATACCCTTGCAGGCATACCTGAGACAAACGAGCAAGTGTAATCCGACCAACTATCTCTAAGAAGTCTAAGGTGGGGGTAACTTTCACTCTTTATCGAGTGCTACATTTTATATCATGATTGCTATGTTAAGATGTGATATGTGTTACTTATATATCATGTTATGTGCCATGTGTGCTTTTAGTTCGATGACAAATATTTTTCTACTAACACTTGTACGGGGCGACGACTCAGTGCACATATATCAACTAACACAAGTTACTGGCTACGTCGGTTCAGTACTAAAATATATTTCAAAGTATACTAACATCGTACTGGGGTGACGGCCTGGTGCACATATACCAACTAACACAAGTTATCGGACGACGGTTCGGTCTAAAATATTTTCAATGAGTTATCGAACGACAATGTGCAAATTATTTTTATTAATTTGGCATATGTTACATTTTATGGTATATTTGACATGCATATTTATTTTTAACTGTGCAATCATTAAAGTTAACCTACTGAGTGTATTTTAGACGCTCACTCCTTATTGATTTTCATAACAAGGTTTAGAAGATGGAGAGGCCCCTGCAAATGTCCCGAGCCCATAGAGGACTTTATATTATGTCTTATATATTTTATTAAGAACTTTATTTCAGATATATCATTTGAACGTACTCATTTTGGATATTTCACTCTACTTGAGTGAGTAGACATTGATATGTAATAATCGTTATGCCACCTTTACTTTATTATATTATCGCTTTGGGATTTTTATATTGTTTCCGCTGTGCATTCTCGACCCCTCTATTATTATATTGGGAGACGTATATCTAGTAGCGTCCCAATCCCATAGCGTAAACCGGGGCCTTACAGCGTGGTATCAGAGCGGTCTATCTAAGACTTGCTCAAGTACCTGACTTAGAATTTTATACCATACCCTAAGATTGACTATTCTATGACTATGACGTGACTACACTTTAGAATATTTATGTGTTTAATTTATATACTAGTATATAATATTAGTAATATTTTGGCTAGATCATGAGACGTGGAACTTCACGAAACAATCAATCCCAAGAGGAGGCGCAAAACTCACAAGCTAACCCTGGTGACGATCTAATAACTGTACTCAGAGATTTAGCTAACACATTACAAGGAATCCTGCACCGCCACCGCAATGTCCTGAACCTAGGTATGATACGGTAATAGAAAAATTCAGACTATTCAACCCTCCAACATTTAATGGCAAAGGAGATCCAACTGAAGCGGAGATATGGATTAGATCCATGGAACGTATTTTTAACCACATGGAATTAAGGGATGCCCAGAAGGTTTCTTGTGCTATGTTCCAGCTGGTCGATGAAGCTGATTACTGGTGGGAATCCAACTGTAGAACCAAATCAACCGATCAGATAAGTAACCTTACCTGGGGAGAATTTAAGGAGATGTTGATCCAAAACTACATGCCTCAATCGTATCAAGACCATAAGGAGAATGAGTTCCTTTATCTTAAACAAGGATCCATGTCGGTACTAGAGTATGAATGGAAATTTAATCAACTCTCAAGATACGCACCATATTTGGTCGAAAACGAAGGCAAGAAAGCAAGACGATTTGACCGGCGGACAAGCTTAAAAATACTTTAAATATTTGTACACATCATTCTTATCAAGATTACCGGCGGACAAGCTTAAAAATACAAAAAAAAACTCTAAATACTTGTACACATCATTCTTATTCAATATTACGGCGGACAAGCTTAAAAATTAAAAAAATAATACTCTAAATATTTGTACACATCATTCTTATTCAACATTACCGGCGGACATGCTTAGAAATAAAAAAAATATACTCTAAATATTTGTACACATCATTCTTATCAAGATTACCGGCGGTTAAAAATAAATTTAAAAAAATACTTTAAATATTTATACACATCATTCTTATTAAGATTACGGTGGACAAGCTTAAAAATTAAAAAATATACTCTAAATATTTGTACACATCATTCGTATCAAGATTACTGGTGGACAAGCTTAAAAGAAATACTCTAAATATTTGTACACATCATTCTTATTCAAGATTACCGGCGGACAAGCTTAAAAAAAATACTCTAAATATTTGTACACATAATTCTTATAAAGATTACCGGCGGACAAGCTTAAAAATAAATTTAAAAAAATACTCTAAATATTTATACACATCATTCTTATTCAACATTACCGGCGGACAAGTTTAAAAATAAAAAAAATATATACTCTAAATATTTGTACACATCATTCTTATCAAGATTACCGGCGGACAAGCTTAAAAATAAATAAATAAATACTCTAAATATTTATACACATTATCCTTATCAAGATTAAGGCGGACAAGCTTAAAAATTAAAATAAAATACTCTAAATATCTGTACACATCATTTTTATCAAGATTATCGGCGGACAACCTTAAAAAAATACTCTAAATATTTATACACATCAATCTTATTCAAGATTACCGGGACAAGTGCTTGTTCACTTTCCTGCATGTGTCCCCAAGTGTAGGGAATCAATTGTAGTTCACGTGCGACCAAGTCAAAAATATTTATATCATTCCCCAAAGATAATTATAGATCACTTATCTAATCTAATTATGACTGTCACGACCCACTTTTCATAACTTATAATTCTTATAAATATCATCATCATAAAATTTGCACATTATTTTTTTTTCCTCACATAATATATATTATCCAAACGACCACACCAGTTCAACATACACAACTGGTTTCTGACACCACATCAATCCACACAAACAGGTGACAATATTTTTTTTTATTACATAATAAAATATCAGTGGAAACAAAATAAACACACGGTATAGCCCAACAGGTCGTCATCTATGTACATCTTTCTCAAACCCTGTAGGAGCTCCACAGCTTGCATAGTACATCACATACTCAAATATCATCAGGCTCACCTACAATGCATAAACTAGTGAGACAAAAATCTCAGTAAGTAAAAATCATGCATGACAATGCATGAAAATGCATTTATTTCCTAATCTACTAATTTGTCTCTTTTATTTAGAAAACTGTTCACGTTGCGGGATCCCCACGACACACTTATAATATGCACCCCAAATGAGCTCAATGGGGACGATTTTTCCGAACCCCAAAAATAGTGACGAGAACGATTTTTCCGAACTCTGACAAAGTGGTGGGGACGATTTTTCCGAACCCCTGACAATAATATCGGGAACGATTTTTCCGAACCCTGACAGAGATGCATATATAGTGGCCACACACACCATTAGTATCTTATTAATTTTTAGGGAAAACACTTTTCATGATATGCATGGTATGCAACCAATACAATTAAATATACATCATAAATCATTTATAACATCAATATCAACATTTAATAAAATAACAACTTAATTTAATTCACACAAATCCACATCACCTTGGATCACACGGATCTCTTATAATAACAACTCCATCTTGGATCACACAGATCATTATAACCAACATCTTCTCAAGTCATACGGATATATTTTTAACAGTTCCCAATCACACATACATATATAATACAATAATATTATTTCAAATTACATAAATCCACAACTTGTAAAATTAATTAATCCCAAATAATTTATAACATAATTAAACTAATAATTCACAATATAATTATCATATATTAATTACAAATAATTTACACACAACATATTTATGCATTGTAGTTGGACTTCTACTTACTTCAACTCCGACAATTATAGACCCGTGAAGATCCGTAACTAATTCCTTCCTTCCCGTTCCGGCACACTTCTTCCCTCTTTATTTTTTTTTTCTCTCGATTGATTTGGAGTGTGTGAGGTGATGAAATCCTCAACACCCCCACATATATATATACGAAAAAGGGTGACCAATTTTATTTATTTACTTTTTTTTTAAAAACAAAAATATGGCTGTGCAGCCATTTGATTCCAAATTTTCAAAATTTGCTGCTAGCCATCTCAACTTTCAATTCTCATCCACCAATATTGACTTTTCTTTTCTTTTTTTTTTTTATTATTATTATTATTATATTATTATTATTATTATAATAAAAATACGTGTGATACTTAATAATTAAAAAAAGTGTATTCATACACATAAAATAATTTACTCATATATCCAAATTAATACACGTAAATATTTATGCACACATATATTCACATATTGTCATCATTATTATCACAGATGTCTCAAATAAAATGTAAAGATAAATAAAATTGAGAAACAATTACCACATAATTATAAAATACACATAATATAAATTAAATTATATAAACACACTAGTAGTGAGAAACTTGGGTATTACATTCTTCCCTTCTTATAAAAATTTCGTCCTCGAAATTTACTTACCTGAAGAGGTCTGGATATTTAGCCATCATCTCATCCTCTCTTTCCCAAGTAGCCTCCTCAACTAGTTGATTCCTCCATAATACTTTTACTAATGGTATTTCTTTATTTCTGAGCTTCTTCACGTCTCGCCACAAGATCTCAACTGGTACTTCCTCATAACTCAAATCTTCTTTCAACTCAACTGGTTCCTGCCTGATAACATGTGATGGATTTGGAACATACTTCCTCAACACAGACACATGAAACACATCATGTACTCTAGACATTGATGCTGGTAACTCCAACTTATAGGCAACACTGCCAACTCTCTCAATGATAGTGAACGGACCAACATATCTTGGACTGAGTTTCCCTTTCCTTCCAAATAGCATTATCCCCTTCATTGGAGATACTTTCAGAAATACCTGATCACCCACTTCAAATTTCAATTCTCTCATCCGTTTGTCTGCATAACTCTTTTGCCGATCTTGAGCAACTTTCATCTTCTCTCGTATACGGGTAACAGCTTCTGACATTTCACGAATCAAGTCTGGACCCAAAAGTTTCCTCTCTCCAACTTCATCCCAATATACTGGAGATCTACACTTTCTCCCATACAATGCTTCATATGGAGCCATCCCGATGGTAGACTGATAACTGTTATTATACGAGAACTCTATCAAAGGCAAAAATTTACTCCACTGACCTTGAAAATCCAACACACACGCTCTGAGCATATCCTCCAAGATTTGTATTGTACGCTCTGATTGACCATCTGTCTGTGGATGGAATGCTGTGCTGAAAGATAATTGTGTCCCCAATGCCTTATGTAAACTCTTCCAGAAAGCAGACAAGAATCTCGTATCTCTGTCTGACACAATGGTAAGTGGTACTCCATGAAGTCTGACAATCTCTTGTATATATAACTGTGCATAACGATCCATAGAATACGTAGAACAAATAGGAAGAAAATGAGCTGACTTAGTCAATCGATCCACGATAACCCAAATAGCATTGTGACCTTTCACCGTCTTTGGTAATCCGATGACAAAATCCATAGTAATATTCTCCCACTTCCATTCTGGAATAAATAGAGGCTGCAAAGTTCCTGCTGGTCTCTGATGCTCGGCTTTGACTTGCTGACAAGTCAAACATTGCTCTACATATCGAGCAGCATCTCTCTTCATCCCTGGCCACCAATAATATAACTTCAAATCTCTATACATCTTAGTAGCTCCTGGATGTACAGAGTACGGTGTTGAATGAGCTTCCGCCATCACTTCTTTTCGAATGTCATCCACTTCAGGTAGCCATAATCGACCTCCATAATGAATCACGCCATCATCTCCTAATTGGAAGTCAGAAGACTTTCCAGAACTGATATCATTCTTTATCTTGTCAAACAACTTATCCTCCTGTTGGCTCTGTCGAATCTTATCCATCAAAGTTGGTCGAAGTGTCAGAGCTGCCATCTTTGCTTCCAACGATCCTTCCTGAATGATCTCCACACCCATCTTTTGCAAATCAAGCAACTCTGGTTTCTGATTTATGGTCATAGCAGCTACACTCTGTATTGCCTTTCGGCTCAATGCATCAGCAACCACATTGGCTTTTCCGGGATGATAATTGATAACACAGTCGTAATCCTTCACCAATTCCAACCATCTTCTTTGCCTCATGTTCAACTCTTTCTGAGTGAAGAAATATTTCAAACTCTTATGATCAGTATAGATCTCACAACGTTCTCCATACAGATAATGCCTCCAAATCTTGAGTGCAAACACCACTGCGGCTAACTCTAAATCATGAGTTGGGTAATTCTTCTCATACTCTCTTAACTGTCTGGATGCATAAGCTATCACTTTTCCATTCTGCATCAATACACATCCAAGACCATTCTTTGAAGCATCACTATAAACCTTGAAGTTTCCTATCTCCGTAGGAATAATTAAGATAGGTGCTGATGTCAATCGTTTCTTTAATTCTTGAAAACTTTGCTCACATGACTCCGTCCATGTGAACTTCACATTCTTCCTAGTCAACTGCGTTAATGATGAAGCAATCTTGGAGAATCCTTCAACAAACCTTCGATAATATCCAGCCAATCCAAGAAAGCTACGAACCTCAGTGGGATTTGAGGGTTGTGGCCAATCATGGATTGCTTTTACTTTACTTGGATCTACCGAAATTCCTTCTCCCGATACCACGTGACCCAAGAAAACAACTCGATCCAACCAAAATTCACACTTTTTAAACTTCGCATACAATTGCTTCTTCTTCAAAATCTCTAACACATTTCTTAAGTGTAGAGCATGATCCTCCTTATTCTTAGAGTAAATTAGAATATCATCGATAAACACGATCACAAATTTATCGAGAAATTCCTGAAATACTCTATTCATCAAATCCATAAATGCTGTCGGAGCATTTGTCAAACCAAACGACATCACCAAAAATTCATAATGCCCATACCTTGTACTAAATGCAGTCTTCGGAATATCCTCCTCCCTAATCTTCAACTGATGATACCCCGACCGCAAATCAATCTTAGAAAAGATAGATGCACCCTGTAACTGATCAAACAGATCATCAATGCGAGGCAATGGATATTTATTCTTCACCATAACTTTATTGAGATCCCGATAATCAATGCACATCCTCAATGTGCCATCCTTCTTTCGAACAAACAGAACTGGTGCTCCCCAAGGGGAGAAACTAGGTTGGATGAATCCTTTGTCTAGCAACTCTTGTAATTGTATCTTCAATTCCTTCAGTTCAGCTGGTGCCATTCTGTATGGTGCTTTAGATATAGGAGCAGTTCCTGGTTGTAACTCAATAACAAACTCTATTTCCCGGTCTGGTGGCAAACCTGGAAGATCATCTAGAAATACCTCCAAATATTCCCGAACTACTGGTACATTATCAAGATCTGAACATTGCTGCCCCTCAACATTCATTACACTCACCAGATACCCCTCACAACCACTTTCCAACAACCGTTGTGCTTTTGTTGTTGATATCATAGGAAATCTGAAAATTTTCTTGATCCCAACAAAAGTAAATGGTTCTCCCTTCAATGGCTGAAAAGTAATACTCTTCTTCTGACAATCTATTATCGCACCGTACTTTGACAGCCAATCCATACCCAATATAATATCATAATCATTCATATTTAACACAATTAAGTCAGCGAGGAGTTGTTGTCCTTCAATAGGAATAACACAACCTCGAAGAAGTTGATTAGTTTGCTTTGATTCACCAGAAGGTATCATCACCTCATACTTAGCTTCTATTAAGTTAGATGTTCCACCCAGCTTCCTCACATACTCAGTGGATACAAATGAATGTGTTGCTCCAGAATCAAATAGCACATAGGTAGAAATGCCAAAAATAGAAAACTTACCAGCGACAACTGAGGGGTTCGCATCTGCCTCCTCCCGCGTCAAAGTGTATACTCTTGCTGGAACTCTCACCTGTTGCCCTTGTTTCCCTTTCTTAGGACAAGTAATAGTCATATGTCCTTTCTCTCCACATGTGTAACATGTTCTCGGAGGCATGTGACACTCTCCACCATGTGGTCTAAAATAATTTGGACACATCGGTAGTGGCAGCGCCTGTGGCATTTTCCCTTGATCGAACCTGGGACGCTTGTTTGGTTCTCCTTGTCCTTGTCCTTGCTCCACTTGAAAATTTGATTTCGGCCTCTGAAATGGCATCGGCCTCTTATCATTTCTCCCAAACTGCTGCACCGGTTTCTGTTGAAATTGACGTCTGACAGCTTGCGCTTGTCTGATCCTCATCTCTGCTTGTTCAGCAATCTGGGCCCTTTCTGCCACTTGTGAGTATGTTGCTCCATGCAGTCCCGCCATACTCACATCTCTGAAAAGCTCAGGCCTTAAGTCTTCCACGAATCTTTCCACTTTTAATGCCTCCGTACTCACCATATGTTCTGCAAACCTTGACAACAGTTCAAACTTACGAAGGTAATCTGTGACTGTCATGCCACCTTGCCTCAACTGTATGAACTCGTTCATCTTCATGGCTCTCACTGGTGCCGTAAAGTACTTGTTTCTGAAAAGTTCCTTGAACCTTTCCCATGTCATATTCGTGACATCCTCGATACTTTTAATCGTATCCCACCAATGGCCTGCACTTCCTCGTAACATGAAAGAAGCACACAGCACTCTGTCTCCCTCTAGAATTCTACTGTATTGAAGCATGTTTTCCACCGTGCGTAACCAATCCTCTGCATCTGTGGGGTCTGCTGCGTCCTCAAATATTGGAGGGCTCAGCTTTCGAAACCTTTCACAAACCATTTCCACACGTTCTACTTGATGTTGATTGTGATTAACATTAACCTCTGGCTGTCCACCCATATCTCTCTGTTGAATTAGTTGTTGTATCTGCTGGGACTGGCGCTCTACCAGTTCCATCAGGCGAGTAATCATCGCATCACTATTATTTCCTTCAGTAGGTGTTATTTGCTCAGCAACTCTATCACTTTCAGAACTTTCACCCATAATTCTTTCCATTTTGTCTACCAACTACAAGTCCTACACCACATGGCCAATAAAATTTATAAAACACATAACAACACAGAAGGAAAATAACACTTACACGCAAAGCTGCTCTCCCAAGGAATGAGTTCATGTACATAGATAGTCTGCAGGACCCAAACCGTGCTCTGATACCACTCTGTCACGACCCACTTTTCATAACTTATAATTCTTATAAATATCATCATCATAAAATTTGCACATTATTTTTTTTCCTCACATAATATATATTATCCAAACGACCACACCAGTTCAACATATACAACTGGTTTCTGACACCACATCAATCCACACAAACAGGTGACAATATTTTTTTTATTACATAATAAAATATCAGTGGAAACAAAATAAACACACGGTATAGCCCAACAGGTCGTCATCTATGTACATCTTGCTCAAACCCTGTAGGAGCTCCACAGCTTGCATAGTACATCACATACTCAAATATCATCAGGCTCACCTACAATGCATAAACTAGTGAGACAAAAATCTCAGTAAGTAAAAATCATGCATGACAATGCATGAAAATGCATTTATTTCCTAATCTACTACTTTGTCTCTTTTATTTAGAAAACTGTTCACGTTGCGGGATCCCCACGACACACTTATAATATGCACCCCAAATGAGCTCAATGGGGACGATTTTTCCGAACCCCGAAAATAGTGACGAGAACGATTTTTCCGAACTCTGACAAAGTGGTGGGGACGATTTTTCCGAACCCCTGACAATAATATCGGGAACGATTTTTCCGAACCCTGACAGAGATGCATATATAGTGGCCACACACACCATTAGTATCTTATTAATTTTTAGGGAAAACACTTTTCATGATATGCATGGTATGCAACCAGTACAATTAAATATACATCATAAATCATTTATAACATCAATATCAACATTTAATAAAATAACAACTTAATTTAATTCACACAAATCCACATCACCTTGGATCACACGGATCTCTTATAATAACAACTCCATCTTGGATCACACAGATCATTATAACCAACATCTTCTCAAGTCATACGGATATATTTTTAACAGTTCCCAATCACACATACATATATAATACAATAATATTATTTCAAATTACATAAATCCACAACTTGTAAAATTAATTAATCCCAAATAATTTATAACATAATTAAACTAATAATTCACAATATAATTATCATATATTAATTACAAATAATTTACACACAACATATTTATGCATTGTAGTTGGACTTCTACTTACTTCAACTCCGACAATTATAGACCCGTGAAGATCCGTAACTAATTCCTTCCTTCCCGTTCCGGCACACTTCTTCCCTCTTTATTTTTTTTTCTCTCGATTGATTTGGAGTGTGTGAGGTGATGAAATCCTCAACACCCCCACATATATATATACGAAAAAGGGTGACCAATTTTATTTATTTATTTTTTTTAAAAACAAAAATACGGCTGTGCAGCCATTTGATTCCAAATTTTCAAAATTTGCTGTTAGCCATCTCAACTTTCAATTCTCATCCACCAATATTGACTTTTCTTTTCTTTTTTTTTTATTATTATTATTATTATTATATTATTATTATTATTATAATAAAAATACGTGTGATACTTAATAATTAAGAAAAGTGTATTCATACACATAAAATAATTTACTCATATATCCAAATTAATACACGTAAATATTTATGAACACATATATTCACATATTGTCATCATTATTATCACAGATGTCTCAAATAAAATGTAAAGATAAATAAAATTGAGAAACAATTACCACATAATTATAAAATACACATAATATAAATTAAATTATATAAACACACTAGTAGTGAGAAACTTGGGTATTACAATGACTATTCTATTTTAAGACAAATCTGGGTTTGGTTTAGAAATTTACTTAAAATAACTAAATAACAAATAAATAAATATGGAAATTAGTATTCAAGAGAGAAGATAGATAGCACTAGGTAATCCAGTTAAATTGGCTAAATCAAGTCACTAGACAATTGGTTAGAATCCCTGCAGTTCTTATGAAAGCATCACTTAATTATGTTAAACCCCTTTGGTCAAGTAAACTTAACACGTATGCCTGGTTTGAACCCTCAAATGCAGAAGCAAATCTTACTCCCTTTTAGGTACTTAAGAATTAATCCCCAATTTCCACCTAACAATCTAAGATAGATATATTAAGTGTCCAATATTAATAGTTCTAATGAATAAAGGTTATATGGTTTAGTCCCCTTTACCCATAACAGGTTGACAAATATATTACCTCACAAACAATAGAAGTTTAAGCATGCAATAGGTATTGACATGCACTTGAAAAGACAAATCATATAGGACAAAATATAAGTCTCAAATCAAAGCATTAATAAGGGAATAAATATACTGCAGGTATCCAACCTTAAATCTAGAACATTAATTTAAACCAATTCAACCTTCAAAACCTAGCACTATCCAAGAAGTACTAGCCCATGGTGTTACAAGCAACACCCATGGTTAAGTAAGAAGACAATCCCATAGGTCTATTATTCAAAATAAAGAAAGTAGGAATAAGAAAAATCCTAGATATGGCGTGATCCTTTGTTCTTCCTTCCGTGATTCTGAACCTTCTCGTTCTCCTTCTCAAGTAAGCAATACTGATGTGTGTGTGTGGAGTTCTCTCTGTTATTTCTTAGTTATTCTTAGTTTTGGAACACCCCAAGGACTCCTTTTATAGTTCAGAACTAATCCTCTTCGAATTCTGACTTGGAAGTGGGCTTTTTCACATTAAAAATAAGAATTGGCCGAGAAAACGACGAAACGACGAATCTGGGCCGGCTGTACATTGCACGAGTCGTGCCACATCCCGCACGAGTAGTGCAGGCGTGTGGTGGCAGGATTCTTCGGCAGCTCTCGGCAGCACGACACGGCGCGTCTCGGCGGCACTCGGCAGCTCTCGGCAGCTCATGCTCGGCAGCTAGTGCGGGCACCCCTCGGCAGGTCTCGGCGGCTCGTGCTCGGCGGCCTCGGCAGGCACTTCTCGGCAGTTCTCGGCAGGCGTGCGGGCGCCTCTCGGCAGCGCTTGCGGCACAACCTGCCGAGCATTTGCAGCACGACCTAGCTCCTCTGCCGGCACGAGTCGTGCCGGCTCTCTTTTCTCCGACTTCGTTCCGACTTCGTTTCCGGCTTCCACTTTTGCTCTTTTTACCTTATATTCCACCTGAAAACACGAAATAACACCTCACGTGCATCTGAAACACAAATTTATGTAATTCTACCACAAGATGCTCGAATACGGATATAAACCTCACAAAATGGTGCTAAATCGGACTCTAAAATACGCGGATTTTCACACTAATCAAACCCCCCAAACTTAAGATATTGTTCGTCCCCGAACAATGAAAAAGAAAAATAAAGAGAAAAATTAGTGTGTAAATCTAAGGGAAACAAGATATATAACAACTAAGCCATTTTACTTCATTATCAACTCCGGTCATGTACTCATATCACATGCAATAATTCATTCATAGCATACAAGTTAAGACAATCACCACCAATCATAGTGCTCAATTAACTTATTCTCACGGAAGTATATCTCACTCAAGTGTAAAAGATGTACACTTAAAGGGTATGGTGTTTACGCTCAAATTCAATTCAAGTGCATGCGTAACCATAAGCTTGCCAAACGTCTCAAACTCTCCACTACTTAAAGTATGATTCGACAATGGGATCAAAAAGGACTTTTATTAGGATGTAATGTTGGCTCTTTGGCAAAGGTAGGAAATATATGGATAAGTGACTCAAAACTCGGATCAATCAAGTGCGCATTCCATCATGATCTTTCATTCTTCTTACTCACTTCAATTCAATCACGTCATTCTCCTTTTCTCTTCAATTTTCCTCTTCCTTGCACAACATACTTTTTCCTTTTTTTCTTTTTTCTTTTCTCGAGGTACCTGTTTCGGGCACTACCTCTAACATATCGGGGTACCAGTTTCGGGCACTACCCCTAAGCAATTTATTTTTCAGCTCATACTTTTCAACTCATAATCACTTGTACAGCTCCAAATATTTTATTTCTTCCAAAATCCATGAAAATCAACTCGCACACTTTGACAGCATTTAATTCTCCACTAAATATAAGAATTTAAGGCTCAAATAAGATATCAAAGTGGCTATCTTCGTAGGTTGCCAAAGAAATAAGGCTTTTAGGCTCAAAAGGGCTAACTACGGATATATAATTATTTGGTAGGAAATTATTTGGCAAAGTGACTCATAAATTCAAGGATGGCCTTAAATCATCTCTCATCATCTAACATAGCATGTAGTCTCAAGTAAGATAAAAGGCAAGTTCTAGAATACACACAAGAATGATACTCACCAGAAAGAAATATCATGTGTTTATGTACATGATCTAAAGCTCAAAATCTCACATGGGTTTATCAAGTAACAGAGCACTCTTCATGGTAAGCAATATCTCACAAGTACGCATAGAACTTCATATCACAATATAATTTAAGTACACTTCCATTATCAATTTCAAAAGCATATGAATTTCTGGCAAAATCTAACAAATAAATTATATAAAGCACACAACCAGAAACTCAAAATATAAGTACTTCTACTACTAGATATCATCCTCCACAATACAAATCAAAAGTGTAAACTAACTAAAATTCGAAGTTTGAAAAACTTACCTGACAGCCGCACGACAACTGCACGACTCGTGCCAGAATACAGCACGGGTCGTGCGACTCATTCTGTCGGCGGCTCCGTCGGTTCTCTTCCTCCCAGCACGACTCGTGTCGGCGTTTCGCGGCAGCTCGTGCCGCGCCCATCCGCCACTCGCGCCGCACATCCAGCACCAATGCTGGGCGGCGCGCTGGCTCCTCGTGGCCAATTTTACATGGCACGACTCGTGCCATGCATTGCACGAGTCGTGCCACCCTTCAACATACGGCTGGGCACTTTTTCCGACTTTTCACCTATTTCTTCGAATTTTTATCCAATTCAAGCTCAAATACACTTAATTCATCAGTAATAAAATCAGGAAAACTCAGAAACTCATCCATAATAAATCACACCAAATCTAGGAAACTAAACATGACAAAACAAAACACTTGGATAATTGCAAAAAAATTCAAACCTTCGAAATAAATTCTGAAAATTCTGAAAAAAATCAACTTCCAAGCATCACACACAAGTGTTAGAAAACTTACCTCGGTGCTTCAAGACATTGGGATGCATGTCCACCCCCCCCCCCCAAACTTAGTTCAAACAAAGTGAGAAACTAAGTTTGTAATAAGTGAATTCCATAGATGAAGAAGCACCTAATAAAATTTCCTACACCAAACAAAAACATTAAAGCAATAAAACAGGAGGGTAAGCCCCCAACAAGCGCTCATGTTTAACGTCGGAGAGTCACGACGGAATTCATAACTTGTAGACTACTGATTAAGAGAGTGATCATCTTTCATCTTCACCTTCCAATACTTTTTCCCCCTCTTATCATCTACTCCTACCTCCTTACCTTTCTTAGACACCTTAGTATCTACTTTCTCAATCTTTCTCACCTCATTCTTATCAATCTTCCTCTCAATTTCAGAATCACTCCTATCACCATCAAGATCAAAGTCAGGATGAAATTGCTCACAAAATAAAGAAAAAGAGAAAGGACTTTCAAATTCGTGGGTATCCGGTGGTAAGTTAGGAGGCTTCAAATAAGCATCTCCTCTTCATTTGTCTACATCCTTCTTCTCAACCTCAACCACTATATCCTCAGCCACCTTCAAAGGCGGTGGTTCTCTTGCACTTGCATCCTCAAGGCTCGCAGCAGTCGGCCTAAGCCTCCTTGCTAAATCCCTGCAATCAGACTTATTCAAATATTCAATATATCCATTAGAAAGCTCATCATACCTGTCATCAAAATCAGTAGAAAGAAAAGCAAGAAGTTTGCTTCGGCTCTTTTCAACAGGATCCTTAGACAGGATCAGAGGCAAGCTCTCCTCCACAGCTCCCTCTACGTCTTTAATGCTTCTACACTCTTGCATATCAGTAGGCCACTTCATAACTCTCTCAAGTGAAAAGACGACTTCTTCATCATTAACTTGCAGCTTAAGTTCCCCCTTCTTCACATCAATGGTCGCTCCTGCAGTCGCAAGGAACGGCCTTCCCAAAATTAGAGGAACTCTATCATCATCGTCTTCTTCCATGTCTAGCACAATGAAGTCCACTGGAAATATGAACTTTCCAACTTTCACTAAGACATCTTCAACTACCCCCCGTGGATAGGTCAAGGATCTATCAGCAAGCTGCAATGCTACAGATGTCGGCTTCAGCTCCCCCAAACCAAGCTTCTTGAATATGGAATAAGGCATCAGATTGATGCTAGCCCCCAAATCACATAAGGCTCTCTTAGCTTGTCCATGTCCAATCTCACAAGGTATGGTAAAGCTCCCCGGATCTTTTAACTTCGTAGGAAGTTTCTTTTGTATCATATAACTGCAGCTCTCTATCTTATTCACTGACTCTCCCCCAGTCAAACTCCTCTTCTTAGACATGATATCTTTCAAAAACCTTGCATAGTTGGGCATCTCTTCTAAAGCTTCTGCGAAAGGAATATTGATATGGATCTTCTTGAATATCTCCAAAAACTTCTTGAATTTTTCATCCAATCCTTTCTTCAAAAATTATTGTGGAAACGAAATTGTATTCTTTGTCTTTGGAATCCCCCAGATATCCCTCTCAAACTCCTCTCCTTTTTCTCTTTCAGCTCTTTCTGTCTTAGCTCTTTGCCACTTTTTCAACTTAATTTCAGGTTCAGTCGAATTTTCTTCAGTTTCAGGGACCTGGGAATCATTCTGGACGAGCTCAGCAACACGAGGATCAAGACAAAATTCTGAATTTTTGGCCAGAGGGGCACACGAGTCGTGCTGGATATGCGCACGAGTCGTGCCGCCGTTCTCCATCTCGCGCCGCATCATGCGCGCGGCGTCATCGTCGCTCAGCTGCCCCCTGCACGAGTCGTGCGGGCGATCGTGCCGGACAGGCTCGGCGGTCGTGCCGCCTGCTGTTGTCGCCCCCGTCGGCTGGCGCGATGTGCGCAGCGTGCTGTTTACAGGGCCGCACGAGTCGTGCTGACTTTGGCACGAGTCGTGCGGCGTTTCAGTGCCGACGTGAATATCCTCGTCCGATTTTTCGACCTCTGTTTCAACTTCAGATCATTCCGATGGCATTATTGGACCTCTGTACTGTGTTCCACTCCTCAGGGTGATACCCATAACTTGTTCCTTTGGATTCGTCACCGTTTGAGATGGAAACTTACCTTGTTGCTCTAATCTCCCTACTGCAGCATGTAACTGTCCAAGAGCAATATCCGTCTCTTTCTGCTTCCTTTCAGATTGCTCATTAGTAGATATCATCAGCTTGACCATCAAGTTTAACTGCTCCTCTTGCTGTTCTATCTTATCTCCTTGCTGCTTCAACAACATCGTTAACTCATCATCCACGGGTGCTCTTCCTTCAGCTGGTTTATGTGCTGGATCAAATCCTGGAGGTGGTCCAACTGCATTATTTGGGTTAGCATAAGACAAATTATCATTCCTTCTTTGATTGTTAAAGTTGGAATTTCCTTGGTAACTCCCTTGCTGATTAGTAGGCCTGAAGTTCTGTCTATTTCTATAATCCCCTTGAAAATTCTGACCAAAAGCATAATTAGCCTCCTCCATACGATCGTCATCCTTACCAGATTCTTCTCCTCTGCTTCCTAGTCCTAGACGATCCATCTTCTTATGCAGCTCACTTAATTGACTCTTGAGTTCTGACATCTCACTGCTATTGACCTGAACTTCCACTTTAGCCACTTTATCAAAAGCAACTCCATCTGATCTCTCCATAGGCCAATCATATGTGTTAGACGCCATCTCCTCAAAGATCTCTTCTGCTTCATCCGCTGACTTCTTGAAGACTGATCCTCCAGCTGTTGCGTCCACCAGAACTCTTGATTCACTCCTTAGGCCTTGATAGAAGAAGCCTAAGTAAGTGTCTTTTGTAAATCCATGTTGTGGACCACAACGCAACAGGTCCTCCCACGCTTCATAGAAACTTTCCAAGGCTCCTTGTTTGAATTGTGTGATCTTTTGCTTCACCTTAAAGCTCTTGGAAGGAGGGAAGAACTTGTTCAAGAACTTATCTGCTAACTGCTCCCATGTAGTACAACATCCTGCAGGAAGGTTATTGTACCACTCTTTGGCTTTTCTCGTTAGTGAGAATGGGAAAAGCCTCATTCTGATAGCATCCTCTGGGACATTCCTATGCTTCTGCGTCCTCGCATACTCATCAAATAATTGCAGATGCTCACTAGGACTCTCCAAAGGATTACCACTGAACTGCTGTGCTTGTACCATCCGGATCAGTCTAAACGGTAACTCAAAATTCTCCGCAGTAATTGCGGGTCCATTCAATCCAGCATTCGCGGTGTGCTTTAACTTATACTGGTCCCTCATGGGAGTTGGAACCTGTTCGTCAGCCATCTCTACTGTTTCCTCCTCTTCTGATGAATAATAAGTATCTGATTCCGAGCTAGGAGTAGGTGTGGCTGGATTCTTTCTCTTCTTTCTGTTTAGTCTGACAAGCGCTTCAAGTTCTAGGTTGAGTGGTTCAATTTGAAGTTCACTTGACCTAGTTATCATACACTTGTTCTCACGCAGCTAATCAGAATAGTTTGGATGCAAATAAAAATAAAAATAAAAGCAATTAAAATTTAACGTCCTAAAAATAAATAAATCACAATGAAAAATCAAATAAATAAATCTAATAATGATCCCCGGCAGTGGCGCCATTTGCTTGTTCACTTTCCTGCATGTGTCCCCAAGTGTAGGGAATCAATTGTAGTTCACGTGCGACCAAGTCAAAAATATTTATATCGTTCCCCAAAGATAATTATAGATCACTTATCTAATCTAATTATGACTATTCTATTTTAAGACAAATCTGGGTTTGGTTTAGAAATTTACTTAAAATAACTAAATAACAAATAAATAAATATGAAAATTAGTATTCAAGAGAGAAGATAGATAACACTAGGTAATCCAGTTAAATTGGCTAAATCAAGTCACTAGACAATTGGTTAGAATCCCTGCAGTTCTTATGAAAGCATCACTTAATTATGTTAAACCCCTTTGGTCAAGTAAACTTAACACGTATGTCTGGTTTGAACCCTCAGATGCAGAAGCAAATCTTACTCCCTTTTAGGTACTTAAGAATTAATCCCCAATTTCCACCTAACAATCTAAGATAGATATATTAAGTGTCCAATATTAATAGTTCTAATGAATAAAGGTTATATGGTTTAGTCCCCTTTACCCATAACAGGTTGACAAATATATTACCTCACAAACAATAGAAGTTTAAGCATGCAATAGGTATTGACATGCACTTGAAAAGACAAATCATATAGGACAAAATATAAGTCTCAAATCAAAGCATTAATAAGGGAATAAATATACTGCAGATATCCAACCTTAAATCTAGAACATTAATTTAAACCAATTCAACCTTCAAAACCTAGCACTATCCAAGAAGTACTAGCCCATGGTGTTACAAGCAACACCCATGGTTAGGTAAGAAGACAATCCCATAGGTCTATTATTCAAAATAAAGAAAGTAGGAATAATAAAAACCCTAGATATGGCGTGATCCTTTGTTCTTCCTTCCGTGATTCTGAACATTCTCGTTCTCCTTCTCAAGTAAGCAATACTGATGTGTGTGTGTGGAGTTCTCTCTGTTATTTCTTAGTTATTCTTAGTTTTGGAACACCCCAAGGACTCCTTTTATAGTTCAGAACTAATCCTCTTCGAATTCTGACTTGGAAGTGGGCTTTTTCACATTAAAAACACGAACGGGCCGAGAAAACAACGAAACGACAAATCTGGGCCGGCTGGACATTGCACGAGTCATGCCACATCCCGCACGAGTCGTGCGGGCGTGTGGTGGCAGGATTCTTCGGCAGCTCTCGGCAGCACGACACGGCGCGTCTCGGCGGCACTCGGCAGCTCTCGACAGGCGTGCTCGGCAGCTCATGCTCGGCAGCTAGTGCGGGCGCCCCTCGGCAGGTCTCGGCGGCTCGTGCTCGGCGGCCTCGGCAGGCACTTCTCAGCAGTTCTCGACAGGCGTGCGGGCGCCTCTCGGTAGCGCTTGCGGCACGACCTGCCGAGCATTTGCAGCACGACCTAGCTCCTCTGCCGGCACGAGTCGTGCCGGATCTCTTTTCTCCGACTTCGTTCCGACTTCGTTTTCGGCTTCCGCTTTTGCTCTTTTTACCTTATATTCCACCTGAAAACACGAAATAACACCTCACGTGCATCTGAAACACAAATTTATGCAATTCTACCACAAGATGCTCGAATACGGATATAAACCTCACAAAATGGTGCTAAATCGGACTCTAAAATACGCGGATTTTCACACTAATCAACAAGCTTAAAAATAAGAAAATACTCTAAATATTTGTACACATCATTCTTATAAAGATTACCGGCGGACACGCTTAAAAATAAATTTAAAAAATACTCTAAATATTTATACACATCATTCTTATTTAACATTAACGGCGGACAAGCTTAAAAATAAAAAAAATATATATACTCTAAATATTTGTACACATCATTCTTATTAAGATTACCGGCGGACAAGCTTAAAAATAAATAAAAAAATACTCTAAATATTTATACACATCATCCTTATCAAGATTACGGCGGACAAGCTTAAAAATTAAAATAAAATACTCTAAAATATTTGTACACATCATTCTTATCAAGATTACCGGCGGACAAGCTTAAAAAAATACTCTAAATATTTGTACACATCAATCTTATTCAAGATTACCGGCGGACAAGTTTAAAAATAAAAAAAAAACTCTAGATATTTGCACACATCATTCTTATAAAGATTACAGGCGGACAAGCTTAAAAATAAATTAAAAAAATACTCTAAATATTTATACACATCATTCTTATCAAGATTGCGGTGGACAAGCTTAAAAATTAAAAAAAAATACTCTAAATATTTGTATACATCATTCTTATCAAGATTACCCGAGGAAAAGTTTTAAAAAATACTCTAAATATTTGTACACAGCATTCTTAATCAAGATTACCGGCGGACAAGCTTAAAAATAAAAAAAATACATTAAATATTTGTACACATCATTCTTATAAAGATTATCGATGGACAAGTTTAAAAATAAATTAAAAAAAATAATCTAAATATTTATACACATCATTCTTATCAAGATTACGGCGGACAAGCATAAAAATTAAAAAAAATACTCTAAATATTTGTACACATCATTCTTATCAAGATTACTGGCGGACAAGCTTAAAAAAATGCTCTAAATATTTGTACACATCATTCTTCGGCGGACAAGCTTAAAAAAATACTCTAAATATTGGTACACATCATTATTATTCAAGATTACCGGCGGACAGGCTAAAAAATAAAAAAAAATACTCTAAATATTTGTAGACATCTTTCTTATAAAGATTATCAGTGGACAATCTTAAAAATAAATTTAAAAAAATACTCTAAATATTTATACACATCATTCTTATCGAGATTACGGCGAACAAGCTTAAAAATAAAAAAATACTCTAAATATTTGTACACATCATTTTTATCAAGATTACCGGTGGACAAGCTTAAAAAAATATATATATATACTCTAAATATTTGTACACATCATTCTTATCAAGATAATCGACGGACAAGTTTAAAAATAAAAAAAATATACTATAAATATTTGAACACATCATTTTTATCAAGATTACCGGCGGACAAGCTTAAAAACAAATAAAAAAATACTCTAAATATTTATACACATCATTCTTATGAAGATTACGGTGGACAAGCTTAAAAATAAAAAAAAATACTCGAAATATTTGTACACATCATTCTTATCAAGATTACCGGCGGACAAGCTTGAAAAAAAACTCTATATATTTGTACACATAATTCTTATCAAGATTACCGGCGGACAAACTTAAAAAAAATATCCTAATATTTGTACAAATAAAAAAGAAAAATCCAATTTTCATTAAAAAAAATACTCTAATATTTGTATAAATAAAAAAGGAAAATCTAATTTTTATTAACGGCGGACAAGCCACTAAAGATGGATTTTATAAGCGGACATACAATTACTTATCAAATTCTTCGGCGGACACACTATATAAAGCATAATTTATTGACGGACATACAAGTACTTATCAAATTTAATGGAGGACACACAATTATATAACAATTTTGTCAGCGGACACATTATATAAGCTTAATTGAGGTGGCGGACACGCAAATTTTTCGGTGGACTTACAAATATCAAGCTCAGTTTATTATTCTTACACTAAATTTGACTAACTTACATCATCAAAAATTGTAAATTGTTTCAACGTGTACTCCCCAACGTGACATAATATTTTATAATATTAATAAAATTCTTTCGGCGAACATGCGCCAAACAAAATTCTTTTTATTTCTTTATGCGGACACCAACAAAATTCTTTTTTTCTATTTGCGGACATATGATAATATACGCTAAACATAATAATTCTTTTACATGCCCAAAAACACAATAATAAGTTATAGTATAAATAATAATTTATTCATAAAATATTACTCATATCAATAAAAAAATAAAAAATCATAACATATTAGAATTTAAATAATAAAAAAAAATTCGAGTGCAAGATATCAACTCATCAATAAAATAGATTTAAAAAAATAACAGAAAAAAATAACAATAAAAAACAAACAGAATCTGATTAAATTAGTAAAATTAGAAAACCCACCAATCTTAAAAATTCACATTTTTTTAAAGTATATACCATCCCTTTTGTATATATATTTTTAAGATATGGATTTATATATATATATATATATATATATATATATATATATATATATATATATATATATATATATATATATATATATATATATATATATATATATATATTTATTTATTACTATAAAATATGAACAAAATTCCTTTTTGTTTCTTTATCACAGGATACCATTAGATTTTTATTCTTTTTCAATCGGCAAATAAATTTCTTTTTTATTTCTTTATCATGGGACATACGTCAATATATATATATACTGTAATCGGACATCCACCAAACAAACTCTTTTTTTATTTCTATATATATATATATATATATATATATATATATATATATATATATATATATATATATATATATATGATGCATGTAAATATATTTTAAATTCATAACACCAATATTTTTAATTCAATATTCTAAAGTTGAATATGGCGGATACCACTGAAATTTATCAGCGGACATGTGTGTCCGCCCATTATCCACCACATAAATAGTTGTCTCCTACACTTACACACACTTTCCTTCAGCATTTGGATATGTCCGCCCATATTATTAAAAAAGAAAACTAATGGTGTTTGTCCGCCCATAAAATCTCCATCCATGTCTCTATTCTTGTATGTCCGCCCAATGATGTTTGCTCGAAATCTCACAATTAAAAAAAATTACTCCCTCCGTCCCAGAATATTTTGCACACGTCCTTTGTAATTTACAAAGGAAGTGTGAAAAAAAATTTGGGACGGAGGGAGTAATAATTATCCATATCCGCTAATTATATATATTATCCCAAAATTTCTCAATTAAAAAAAAATTTAATAATTATACATGTTTGCTGAGTGTTGGTGTAACTGAAAAGCAAAGCCACTTTTTCGAAAAGTCAGGAAATAAATTCTGACATGTGTAAGTAGGTGGGGGTAGTTCAGGAAATTGAATGAAAAACAGAACAAAAAAGATGGTTTTACAACATTAGGACAAAATAGATGTACCATTATTCAAATAGGGCATTCTAGGTGCTGTTCCAAATTTTTATGATAGGGCATAAAGCTGAAATTCCACTAAGACATGCCTTTTGGATCCCCCCTCTGTCTCTATACATAATTACTACCATGTAACCCTCATAAAAATTATTTTACCATAAAAAGTAAATTAAAATTTAAAAAATTATAAATTATTATAAATTTTGTTATAATGTGTAAAAAAAAAGAATTTTTATATATTACAATATCTAAACAGTGAGTTTTGTCTTTTAAATAAAATTAAGCAAAATACTAATTTTATGTTAACAATTATTGTAATATGTGTATTTTGTGTTCAATGTACTCATGCGGTTATGATTAGTCAAATTTGAGCATCATTCATAACTTAACCTAAATGTAAAATATATTATGAGGAATTCATAATTTATAAATTACTCTCTCCGTCCCATTTATATTTGCACCACTCCTTTATATTTTATAAAGGAGATGTGAAATCTGAAATGAGAATATTATGAAATAAAATATGAGTGAGGCTCCTGTGCACTCGGGCGCACGGAGCACATTCCGTGCACCTTTGCAATTTTCGTGCCCCTTTGCAATTTAAATCCCTAGCAATACATATGTTTAAATAGAATTGAAGGGGGATGGTTGCGTTCACATGGGGACACGGAGTATCCCTCCGTGTCCCGGGGGCACAGGAGCTTTTGCCATAAAATAAAGTGTACATGAAGGTTTGTAAGAAACTTAAGTAATAAGAAATGAATTGACTTGGTGAAAAAAAAAATAATAAAAAAAAATAAATTAATTGACTTGGTGAATCTTGATAAAAAAAATTACTGGAGTAAAGGAATATGTGTTAAATCCACCCGCAAATGTGAAGGAATATTACTTCAATGCATTCTAATGTAGCTACATTTTATTAATATATTAAAGCAAAATAGCAAATGTCATCCTGATCCCACCAAATTTTTTATTGAAAAAGGCTACGTAATCGAAATTCAATAATTCACATGGATTAACTTACCAAATTAAATGGAGCAAATTCTTACAACTTTCAATGAAAATACAAATATCATATTCCTTCTTTCTCCATGTAAAAAAGAACAGAAACAAAAATATAAGCTTTGAAAAATTGTATTATTCTATATTCAACAATAATCACCTTCCTTCTAAGGTCCACTGTCTTCCATTCTTCCAATATTGATCGATGAGACTAGACACGGTGTTAATAATTAATTAAGAAAATGTGAATTATTAAGTATTGCTCTAGATAGTGTTAATTATGAGATGGATTATTTAAAATTTCACACTTATAATTTAGAATGTATTTTGATTTATAGGGTTTAGTGTTAATTACACTAAAAAAAACTGTTTTTTACCAACGGAATATTCCGTTGGTAAAAACCTTAATTCCATTGTTAAATTGGTTTACCAACGGAATAGCAACGAAATCGGTTTGTAATTTTCCGTTGGTAAAGTGATGGTTGGTAAATTTTTAGCAATGAAAATTCAATTCCGTTGGTAAATAATTCCGTTGGTATTCCGTTTCTAATAATTCCGTTGGTAATTTATATAATGATTCTGTTGCTAATCCGTTGGTAATTACTAACAGAATGAATTCCATTGCTAAATTCTGTTGCTAAAAAATAATTTTTTTGTAATGTTATAAGGATATAATTATAAGTAATAAAAATGAATAAGTTTGTGTGAGACCATATGTTGCACTACAAAAAAACTGTTTTTTAGCAACGGAATATTCCGTTGCTAAAAGCCTTAATTCCATTGTTAAATTGGCTTACCAACGGATTAGCAACGGAATCCGTTGGTAAAATTCCGTTGGTAAAGTGGTGGTTGGTAAATTTTTAGCAATGAAAAATCAATTCCGTTGCTAAATAATTCCGTTGGTAATCCGTTGCTAATAATTCCGTTGGTAATTTATATAAGGATTCCCTTGCTATTCTGTTGGTAATTAGCAACGAATTGAATTCCATTGCTAAAATAGAGAATAATTCCGTTGGCATTCCGTTGCTAAAACAAAAATATCATTTTTGTTGCTAATCCATTGCTAATTACCAACGGATTGAATTCCGTTGCTAAATTCGGTTGCTAAAAAATACTTTTTTTTTTGTAGTGTTGAGACCATTTTACTAATTAGTTTACAAGAGATTAACTCTTTCATTATATCAAAACACATATTCAAAATTAAGGCAAAATCTTGTATCTAAATATATTGAAGACAAAGTGGTATTCATTAACCTGTGGCTGTGTAGACTTACAAGTCAAGTTTAGTAATGGCCGACAAATATAGTATTTAGCGCAAATCTGTGTGAAGCACGTTAATCCGCCGCTTCCTTTAATTCTCTTAATTAATCTTCCATTTACACATTGAGTATCCCTTATGGTTGTCCTATATTTATGTTAGTATTAATTAGTTAAACCCGGCCAGCAAGCCCTCTGTATTTCCATTACAGTAATCATGTTTAAAGCTTGTCATTTTGTTTCTGCATTTGCAGTCCTATTAGTAATAACCAGCTTCCAAATACCTTGTCTAGCCAAAAGATCCACCAACCTCACAACAGATCAACTTGCTCTTCTCTCTCTTAAATCTCTCCTAATCATGCACCCTCATCTTCCACTTGTAAGAAATTGGACCAGTTCAATCTCTGTTTGCAACTGGATTGGTGTCACCTGCGGCTTGAGCCACCACAGAGTGACGGCGTTGAATATTTCCAACATGGGTCTCTCCGGCACCATTCCTCCACAGCTAGGAAACCTCTCCTTTCTGGTTTCCCTCGACCTCTCCAACAACAGTTTTAGTGGCACTTTGCGTCCAGAGTTGTCTCTCCTACACCGATTGAAGTTCCTCTCTCTTGATGTTAACAACTTTACAGGAGAGATTCCTCCCTTGTTAGGCAGTTTATCTAAGCTCGAGTACCTTTCTCTCTCAAACAACAACTTAATAGGTTTCATTCCAAAATCCCTATCAAACCTATCAAATCTTCAATATCTTGATTTTTCATTCAATTCACTGCATAGAGAAATTCCACAAGAGTTTGGGACACTTCATTCGCTGGAATCTCTGTTTATTCGTTACAATCATTTATCAGGTGTGATTCCATCTTCCATTTACAACATTATTTGGGCGGATCTATATAGGGGCAGCCCGGGAAGCCAGGGCTGCCCACCAAAAGCTCATTACATTATATGTAAATAAATTATATTTTTAAGTCTAACCCAATCCAAAAATATTTTAAACTCACTCAAAAGAAACTCAAAAGAAGACAAAAAATAAATATATCTTCTAAAATTATATATATTTTATGAGCTCATTACAATATATCTTCTCAAATATTTTATGATTCCTTCAACTTGTTTTTTTCCTCCCTCACTTTTGAACACAACTTCCTTACTTGAATCTCTTTTCTTTTTTTTTTTTTCTCTTTCCTTTTCAAATAAGGGAATCAGTTTCAGGCACTACCCTTGTTTTCATATGGTACCAGTTTCGGGCACTACCCCTTCATGCAAGTTTTAACCATTCTCTTTCACTATTTTCATAACTTCCAAATTACATCTCCTTATGTTCTCTTCTTCATAAACACCAACTTGACTCCTTCAACTCTCTACTATGTAGGAATTTTTTAGCAAAGGGATCAATTGGTTAATCACGTTGGCTTTCAATAAATAAGGCTTTTAGGCTCAAAAGGGCTGACTACGGATAATTTCATTAGGTAGGATAAAAATATGACTTATGACTAATAAATACTCCCTCCGTCCCACTAAAGTTGTGACACTTTCCTTTTTGGGTTGTCCCATAGAAGTTGTTACATTCCTTTTATAGCATATGGGACCCATCCAAAAAATATTAACATATTTACATTGGCCCACACACACTCCATACACACTACTAATACACCTACCCACTACACATTAAATATTATTTCTCTCACTTCACTTTATATTAAAATATTATACTCCTTAATCTCCGTGCCAAAAAAAAATACTACAACTTCTCCGGGACGGAGGGAGTAACAAAAATGACCTAAGATCATTTCCTATTGTCTAATCAAACACGTAGCTTCAAGTAAAATATAAAGCCAATTTCTAGAATACGTGTGTATGAACTATACTCACAAGAATAAACTGAATCATGTAACTCAAAAGGCTCAAATCTCACATGGTTGTAGGAATGAACGATCATCCTAATAAAGCTACATAACTAATCTTCCGTGCACATAATTAAACTTCAAGTATCTCAATAACAAAGTACAATCTCAAACTGTTTCTCAAACACAAGCACACAACAAGAAAACACATACTTTGTGATTAATTACTGCAGATTATTCTCTATATTGATTCTCATTGTTGATGCTTACTTTGTGATTAATTACAGATTATTCTCTATATTGATTCTCATTGTTGATGCTTAGTTGGTGCGGTAAGAATCAAAATTATTTAATTACTTTTATTGATTCAATAATTACTCCCCACTCTTCAATTATTTTCAATCCCAGTGTGATTAAATTATCTTAATGATTCCCATAATCATTCCAATGGTGGAATTCATATCAAGGGCCTCTTAAAATCTTCAATTTCATTCCATATGTTAATTAATTTGAACTTAAATCGAGCACTCAGTTAAAGTCACATAAGACAAAATTGAAGAAGTTAATTAATGGTTCAATTTCATCTAATATATATGTAATGAATTGCTTGATTAAAATCCAATTTAACGTAAACTGAGTATTTGATTAACATACAGGTTGAAATTGAAACCTTTCTTCTTTTTTTTAAATTCCTGAAATAGAATTTAATTATTTATAATTGACGTGAAAATCGATCAAGAAAATCTCAAACACTCAAGATAACACTCAAATGAAATAATAGAACTTGAAATTGACAAACAAATGCAAAGTGATGTATAGTGGTTCGGTTTTGCGACCTACGTCCACCTGGGAAGAAGAGAGCTTTCTTATTGAGTATAGCTTACAAGAACAGATCGAATTTGATCTCAACACACAGCTATACACACTGAAACCAAGTTCACAGATCACTCAACTCACTAATGCAAAAACTGACTTGAAGAGCTAACTTTGAATCCTTATATAATGCCAACCTCTTAACCTTTTGATCCGGCTAAACCTCTACTGAACAGCCCTCACTTCATAGATGAAACGCAGCTATATAATCGGTTCTAGGTGACACCACAAACTGGTCAACAACTGCTGCAAAACCAGCTGTTCACCTTTGCTTCCAAAAATCAGTTTTCAATTATGTTGAGTTGTTAAGCTGTTATAACTGCTCCATGTGACACATGAGGATCATTTCTAAGTTACCAATGAGCGTAATCCACGTGTGAAACTCCCATGCATGCATCTATAGTCATCAATAATGTTGCAAAAAAGGGAACTAGGTAGAGCACTTGTCCCTAAGAAATTATAACAGCTTCACCTGTTTCATCGACCCCAGAGTACATATGTTTAATTTCCAGGCTATCAAATCTACGAGTTGTTAAGTGTTCGCTGTAATCATGTCTCAGGTGGTATACCAGCAGCCATATTTAATTCATCCACCCTTAGAGCTATATATTTGGGATCAAATGAATTGAGTGGCACTCTTCCATCCGACATGTGCCACAATCTTTCGCAATGTTCAAACCTGAAGAGACTATCATTAGAACACAACTCTTTGAGTGGGGGGATACCCTCTTCCATTGGGAATTCACTATCTCTTCAATTTTTAAATCTTGGGCGAAACCACTTAAATGGTATATACAAGTCTCCTCACTTTCTAATATATGGCCCTTTGACTTCATTACTTTATAGTTAACTTACATGTATTATTTATGTATTATAATCTAGTCGATGGATCTCAGGTGTCATTCCTTCAGCCGTATTTAACATATCCACCCTGCTAGTTATGTATCTCCCAGCGAATGAATTGAGTGGCAAACTTCCATCCGACATGTGCCGCAATCTTCCATTAATTAAACTTATTTTCCTATCTCAAAATCAGCTGAGCGGCGAAATTCCATCAAATCTTTCTGAGTGTTCAAACCTGAAGACTCTAGGGTTGACAAACAACTCTTTGAGTGGGCAAATACCCGCTTCCATTGGGAAATTACAATCTCTCCAACAGTTATCACTTGGGCATAACCGTTTAACTGGCATAAAAATACAACACTCATTTTCTTCATTAAGTTATATTGTTTTATACATTAATGCATGTTTCAAAGCACCATTAATTTTATAATGTCATCTCACTTACGTCCTTACAGGTGAAATACCACAGGAGATTGGCAATCTTCACAACCTCCTTTATCTTAATATTGAAGAGAATCAGATAAGTGAAACATTGGCCCTCACTATTTTCAGAAACATGTCTTCCTTGAAACTGCTAAGTTTATGGCGCAATAAACTGAGTGGGAACCTCCCAACGCATATTGCAAATCTTACAATGCTTCAATATTTGGACATTCAGCAAAACAATTTTGCAGGTACTCTAACGAATTAAGGGGATCCTCGTTCTCATTTCTTATTTATCCAGATTTATAATTTTCATTAATCCACATATTAATTTTAGTAACCTAAACACACTCTAAAATTATTAAAAGTAATTGGTTTCAATATTTCTTTTCTTAATAACAGGGGAGATTCCACCATCCATATGTAAATTGGAATATCTTGAATATCTTCAGCTGTCAACAAACTTCTTGGAAGGACAGGTCCCTCGATGTTTGGGAAACTTGAACGAATCTTTGCAGGCGTTGCATTTAAAGGGAAATCATTTCCATGGTCTCATTCCATCAATATTTACAGAGAATTGCAACATTCTGTC
Source organism: Pogostemon cablin (assembly GCA_023678885.1). Lineage (NCBI taxonomy): Eukaryota > Viridiplantae > Streptophyta > Magnoliopsida > Lamiales > Lamiaceae > Pogostemon > Pogostemon cablin. The sequence goes on from CM042973.1 coordinate 3,182,400, forward strand.
TCTAGACCTAAATGGAAATCAATTTGGAGGAATTTTACCTCCATCTCTTGCCCATTGTCAAAAACTTCAAGTTCTTGATATTGGAAATAATAGGATACAAGACACATTTCCCTTTTGGACGGAGACTCTTCTTGATCTTCAAGTTCTTGTTTTGAGGTCTAATGGATTTTATGGCTCCTTATTGTCCACTTTAAAGACTGAAGCTCCATTTTCCAAGCTACAAGTTTTTGATATCTCCCAGAATGAATTTGTTGGCTCTTTGCCTGAAAGATATTTCAACAGTTTTAGAGCCATGATAGATGCAAAGGAAAATATGACAGACTATAATCGGTTAATATATTTTGAGTCAATAGATTTAGTATTTAAGGGTTTGAAGTATCATCTGGAAAGAAGGCTGAAAACCTTCACAACCATTGACATGTCAGTGAACAATTTTTCTGGTAGTATTCCAGGATCTCTGGAAAAGCTTAATTCTTTGAGGTATTTGAACTTATCTCATAATAATCTTATTGGACATTTACCTTCATCTCTTGGAAATATGTCCGCACTTGAGTCGCTGGATTTGTCGTCAAACCAATTGACCAGTGAGATTCCAAGCCAATTGACACAGCTGACATTTCTTGCTGTGTTAAATCTTTCCATGAATAATCTCGAGGGGAGGATCCCTCAATCTCGTCAATTCAATACATTTGGAAATGATTCATATGCTGGAAACAAAGAACTGTGTGGATTTCCACTTACAAAAAAATGTGAAGAGGACAGTCCACTTGGGGTATTGCCACAAGATGATGACTATGGTTTTCTTGATGGATTAACCTGGAAAGTAGTTGTTTATGGATATGGATGTGGTGTGGTAATAGGAATCAGTATGGGGTATTTTGTTCTTCAATATGGATGGCCTAAATGTTTGGTGGAATCCATTTCCGATGTTGAGTACTACATTAAGAGAAGGGGCAAAAGAAATGTAGTGAGAAGGAGAAGGAGTTGATTCAAGTTAAACAAGTTAGTTAAATCAGAGCATCAACTGAAAAAGCATGTATGTTTATGTGTGACAAATATTAATATTTGTGCTAGACACTCTTATATGTATAACATTCACCAAGGGTAATGGATGTACTGTGAGATTAAGGAATTTGTAATGTTGATTTTGATTCGTGTATTTTGTTCACTATATTCATTTAAGTGTCATATCTCACCTTGCATCATTACTGCTGAGTGAGTATGTGAACATTTATGTTCACAAAGGTTGAACATAATGATTAACGTAGCATCCTCATTGGAATATCTCCACCATGGCTATTCGGTACCTATTGTTCACTGCGACTTGAAGTCGAGCAACGTGTTGTTAGATGAGGAGATGAATGGGCATGTGAGTGACTTTGGGATAGCAAAATTGTTTGGCGATGGGGAGAGCATCGTGCTGACCAACACCCTCGCCACACTCGGATACATTGCTCCAGGTGAATCTTTAAACATTACAACTTTCTATTGTCATGATTAGTGCATTATGATTTTTGACATTGCAGAGTACGATATACTGAAAAGTGGTAAATTTATTTCAGTTCCAACTTTTACAATATACAAATACAGTATAAAGCGTAACAGATCTTAACCCTATTACTCCCTCGGCTAGACGCTCGAGGTGTACAATCATTAGTAATTCAAAAACAATCTAACTGTCTGACTCAATATCTTGTCTGCAATACATGTAGGCGACAGCATCCTCATGCCAAACAGCAATGCATTCCTTTCCATTCAGATGGTATAGATCAGTGTTGAGAAAGCAATGACGAACAACCTTCTCACTTTTTTGTTGTTTCGTGTCCACATGTATCTTCCGAAACGCATCCCCAACTGATGCTATCCCCCTCCTCATGCTTGGGATAGTTTCAGTCCCAACGATATTACTTCCTCTTCTATCTGGGCCGCAGGAGTAATATCTTGACCCAAAAGAGAGGTATAGTATTGTAGGAAGTTATCTACCATCATTTGATATGATGTGATTGGCCCATTCTCTGGGAAGATCCTGTATATACCATTTCGAGAAGAGTTACCATTAATGAAGGAATAAAAGTATTTTGTACCTCGATCTTGGTTTTTGACGTGCTTGTTCTTCAATAGTTAGGATAGGTAGCTGGTTTCACACTCTTCCAGGTGCTTAACTTCCTGTAATTTCCCATCAATTTCCAGTTCACAAGAAGGGTCTTCCATAAAAGAGGTTTGAAGGCAGGCAAGTTGCTCCCTTGCCCTTTTAACTCTCTCTGTAATATGAGTGAAATTAAGACTGCGGAGCTCCTTCAAAGGCTTCTTGAGATTCTTCAGTTTCATGCACATCACAAATTGTTTGGTACCTCTCACATAACCCTGCCAATGATCAGCTATTAAAATGATAAAACGATCTATGAGCTTGTGATTCCATGAAGTTTGTCACTGCACGACAATGATCTGATGTTGATCCTTGATGGAGGAATGTTGTCTCTAGACTCCATCTCTGAGTCCTCCATCCTTGACACGTCATCACCCTATCCAATTTGGAACACAAAGTTCCATTAGACCAAGTGAAGTAGCATCCTGAGGACGGGGTGTCCTGTAATCCTAGCAAGGTCAGACTTTCGATCATCTCTCTTTTTTCCTGGATTCGTGGCTGAGTTCGTTCTTGATAGTTGACGTCTTGCGACATATCTATTCCAGTGCTCCCATAGTTCACCAGCCAAGGTTAATTTATATTTGGAAAAATCTCTTCCAGTGCTCCCATAGTTGACGTCTTGCGACATATCTATTGGAAGCATAAATTATTGATATGCAGAATACAAAGTTATCTAATACAACCCGTTTATGATCCCAGATTACAATAATTCTGCCACCACTACAGCAATCAAAGTTAGTTCTACACTCCCATCCTGGTACAACTTTGGAAACTACATTCAAACAGGAGTTTGAGTTTAGTTTAGTTTCCAAGAGCCCTGCAATTACAACATCCTGGTCCGGCCGCACTATTTACGAAGTGCATTCTCGGTTGGGTATAGAAGGGGTAGTTTCCACAAGGTGCGATGTGTATAGTTATGGTGTGATGTTAATGGAAACGTTTACGAGGAAGAAGCCGAGTGATGAGATGTTTGGCGGAGAAATGAGCTTAAGGAGTTTGGTTGAAAGGTCAGTTCCAGAAGCACCAAATGAGGTGATAGATGCCAACTTAGTGATGAATCTCGACCAAAAACAGTCGCAATGCGTAACATCTGTGCTGGCATTGGGCTTGAGATGCTCAGTGGAATCCCCTAGAGACAGAATAAATATGAAAGAAGCTTTGGCAGAGCTACACAAAGTCTGATGACAATAGATGCATGCATGAGGGAGTTTCACACGTGGAAAGTGATCATTGGAGACTAAAGAATGATCTCAACGTGTTGCATGTGAGCTGGGAGCAAGTTGGAGCGGTTGAAACGAGCTCAACAACCCAACTGCCAAAACTGTCATTTTTGGGCAGTGGGTGAGCAGCCGACTTTGAGGTGGTTAACGAGCGGTTTATCAAGCTACCTGGAACCGGCTAGATGGCTGCATCTCATCTACTAAGTGAGGGCTATCCAGTGGAGGTTTAACCGGATCAAAAGGTTGAGGGAGTAGCAAGATATAAGGGCTCGAAGTTGCTTCATCACAGCAAGTTCCATACTTTCACAGTTTCAGCTGCAAGTTTCATTCTCTTGTTTTGTTTTCGTTTCAGTTTGTTCTTGGTTGTATTGGATCATCAATAATAGAGTCTCTTCTCCCCAAAGTGGATGTAGGTTATTCATAACCGAACCACTATACATCTTGGTGAAATTTTCTTTCATTTTATTCATCAAGTTAGTCAAATTGTGAGTGTGTGTTTCTTGAGTGTTTGAGAGGTTTTGTGTGTGCATTATTCACATCAATTGGTGCCGTCTGTGGAAAACAGACACACAGCAAACGTTCAAGATGAACACTACAAGATTTGATGTTGAAAAGCTCTCTGAGAAGTCAGATTACAACCTATGGAAGTTGAAGATGAAAGCTGTTCTGATGCAGCAAGGTTTGATGGATGCATTGAAGCCTCCTCCACCAGTGAAGACTGAAATCATCAAGGATCCTCAGACTGAAACAGGCCCTGTAAGAGGTCCAGTGGATGATCAGGTACTCCAAAAGGCCTATTCTACAATAATCTTATGTCTTAGTGATAAGATACTCAGAGAAGTATCAAAGGAGACAACAACTATTGGGGTATGGAATACATTGGAGGCTCTGTTCATGGTTAAATCATCTGCCAATAAGATGCATTTGAGGCAAAGATTTCATGCCTTCAAGATGAGTGATGAAAGGTCTCTAATGGATCAGGCTGATGAGTTCTGCAAGATCACTGATGGTCTTGAAAGTGTGGATTTCAAACTGTCCAGTGAAGATAAGGCTATCATGTTGCTGTCAGCATTACCAAGATCACAAAGACACTTCAAGGATGCAGTCCTCTATGGGGGTAAGGATGTTGTGTTGCTTGAAGATGTGCTGAAAGCACTCAGATCAAAAGATCTAGAGGAGGGGGTTGACATCAAAGGAAAGTCAGAGGCAGAAGGTCTGTTTGCCAAGAAAGGGAATCATAACAAGAAGTGGAACAAAGGGGGTAATTCTGATCAAAAGAAAGGTGCATCAGGACAGTCAACTGGGAAGAAGTGTTACTACTGCCATGAACCAGGTCACTTCAAGAAACAATGTGCAAAATGGAAAGCTAACAAGTCCAAGAAAGTTGATACAACTGCTGGAAATCAGAAGAACCAAGTTAATCAGGTTGGTGAATCAAAAAATAATACTGGTATGGAAAGTATTGAAGCTCTGGCAATCACATCATCAGATGTATCTGTTGAGTGGGTATTGGATTCAGGGTGTATATTCCATATGACACCTATGAAGCATTGGCTTGAGGAATTCAAGCATCAGGAAGGAGGATCAGTACTGTTAGGTGATGATCATTCCTGTGAGATAAAGGGAGTGGGATCCATCAGATTGCTTATGTTTGATGGAGTTCAGAGGCTTCTTAGGAATGTAAGATATGTTTCTGGATTAAGAAGGAACCTCATCTCTCTTGGGATGCTTGATACTCAAGGGTATGATTCAAACCTGAGGAGGGGAGTTCTCACAGTGACTAAGGATGATAGGATAGTCATGAAGGGAACAAGGAGATCTGATTTGTACTTCCTGGATGGAAGTGTTGTTGAAGGGCAGATACACAACACTGATCAGCAGGATGATGCCAAGCTATGACATGGTAGGCTGGGACATGTTAGTGAAAGAGGAATGCAAGAATTGGCAAAACAACAGCTGATCAAGTTCACTGAAGGTGATAAGGTCAGACAGTGTGAGCATTGTATTCTTGGTAAGTCCAAGAGACTTAAGTTTGGTGAATCAGAACATACAACTCAAGCAAGGATGGACTATGTTCATTCAGATCTCTGGGGACCTTCAAGAACTATAACCAGAGGTGGAGGGAGATACATCATGACCATAATTGATGATTACTCCAGGAAGTTATGAGTATATGTTCTGAAATCAAAGGATGAATCATTTACAACCTTCAAAGATTGGTTGACAGAAACTGAGAACATCAAAGGGAGTAGTTTGAAGTATCTGAGGACAGACAATGGATTGGAATTTGTGTCTGAAGAGTTCAACTTATACTGCAAAGAAAAGGGGATTAAAAGACACAAAACTATCCCTGGAACTCCATGATTGGTCGTTATAGTCCGGGCGACCAAGCAACAAAATATCGAACCCAAGGGAATTTAGGATTCATGGCCTTTAGGTATGGTATCGTGATTAGTTAGGGACGATCGGAAAGGAGGTTTAAAAATAAAAGAAAATAAAATGCATGAAAAAGTAAATCTAATTACAATATTTTTGGATTTTCAATGCCATGGTAGTTTTCATGATACACTCATATAATCAATCATCCAACATCTTTAATTGTTTTCCATTTTTAAGCAAATCATGGTAAGGGCGATCACTATTTCCACCTATCCCCAAGGGCCATGGTGAATAGGATGTAGATTATTTTCATAACCCCTAAAAAGCTCCTAGGATCGATCCTACTTACAATTCCCTTCAAGGTACTATGCTCGTATGGATGGGGTTCCCTTCACTAGTTTAATCCTCGGGCACAAGTGATCTCACTAGTGTTCATTTATGTTGTTCTAAATATAAGGACTCCCGGCCAGGCTCCCCTTATATTAAACCCATGTGTAATAAATGGAAGAAACTCACATATGATAATCATGCAAAGCAACTAAGGGTAAAGCAACGACAAGACATGTCGATACACCATACACAACCTAATCACTGTACACTAATACCAAAGACATAAATCCCATATTATTACAAGACATGTGAATTTCATAAATAAAACCTAATCAAAGCCGGAAATTCAATCAAGACATTTTCATAAATTAATCAATAATCATGCCTTCAATCAACCACCAAAACATAGAAAATAAAGATAATAAATAGGATTAGATTACACCTTAATGAAGTTTTTACATCCATGAAGATCATCTTCTCCTTGGTGTCTCCACCTTCTTGGAAAGCAAATAAAATCCTAAACTAGAAAAACATTAAAACTACGGATCCCTCACCCCGAAAGGGGGAGGGATCTCAACTATGGAGATCTTGCTAAAAAGCCCTTTCTTAACTATTGAATCTTGAAAAGATTCAATTTTATTGAATTTAAATGGATGAAGGAATTGGTTCTAAGAGTTGGTCCAAATGAGGGTATTTATAGGTGTAGGGTAAGTGGATTTTGTGATGATTTTCGATGTGGGACAAGAGTGAATTTTATAGAATTTTCGGTTCCAGGAATTTAGTATAAGAATAAATTGGGCGAGTATTAATCACATGTGATGGCTTGGCAAAGTGGTTAGAGGCGCCCTTGTACATGCATGAGGTCTCGGGTTCGAATCCAGCCTCCGCATATTTTTCTTTCAAAAGTGCATAAAAACACGGGCGTGTTTTTATGTATCTGCCCGTGTTTTCTTGCAATTTTTCAGCTCTCTGGACAATTTTTGCACTTCTGAATAGACAACACTTTTCTGAAAAGTGTTGTCTTTTCTATGTTGTCTTTGCCAAATTTTCTCTTTTTTTCGTCTTCGTTCCAATTTAATTCCCGTTTCTTCCATCACTCTTTCAAGCTCAAAACACCCCTTTTCTGCAAAAATACATAATAATACCTCTCTCAAACTAATTAAGCAATTAATAATATTTTCATTAAAATCATGCTTAATTATTGAATTAAATCCAAATAAATCCACATAAATTCATGCAATTTAGCCCATAATTCTAGGTGAATTTCACACCGATCAAACCCCCCAAACTTAAAGTGTTGCTCGTCCCCGAGCAACGAAAGAAAAGAAAGAACGAGGAGGGGAATTCACCTAGAATTGAATCAAGATATCAAGTCATTTCAAAACCATTTCAATTCAATCAAAACAAGAGACAAGACATCAATTTAAGTGCATACAAGTTAAGCTTAGGAAATATACAAGCAAGTGAGACCTTCACTACTCCTCTCTAGATTTTGCTTTTCACTCTCACACTCAAAGGGTGTATGGGAGAAGTGTATACTCTCATAAATCAATTCAAATGCATGTCATTACCATATGCTTGACAAAAGTCTACGCTCTCCACCACTTGTATGTGTGTTAATTATTGGATCAAGAAGGTCTTTATATGGGGTTGTAATGTAGGCTCTTTGGTATTGGGTAGGAAAAATATTTAGGAAAAGTAAGCTCAAGATTAGTAGAGAATTTAAGTTGACGGCCAATATCAACTCTCACTCTCTCTTTTCTCAAATTAGTGAAGAATTCAAGTTGGTTGGTAGCCTCAACTCTCATTCCCACTTTTTTTTTTCTTTTTCCACCTTAATCACAAAGAGAATTTTATCCATCCAACAAATAAAAGAACCTTTTTCTTCTCTTTTTCCACTATTGAGTTTTTTTTTCTCTCTCTTTTCCACAAGGGCTCTCTTTCCATTTTTCTAGTAGAGCTCCTTTATACTTCTTTTATACAAGCTTTACTCAATTTTTTTTCTCAACCTCCATTTTTTTTTCTTACTTCATCTTTTCTCCCTCTTTTCTTGCACTTTCACCACTCTCTTTCCAAACTCTCTTGTAAGCTCAATTCAACCATTTCATCCCCATTAATCCTCTACTAATCGACAAAGGTGATTAGGATATAAAATATGGATAAAATGGCTAAATTTGTAGGTTGCCAAAGAAATAAGGATAATAAGCTCAAAGGGGCAAACTACGAAATGATTTCATTTGGTAGAATAAATTTGGCTAAGTGACTTGTCAAAACAAAGATGGCCTTAAATCATTTCCAACAATCTTCACACACTTGTAGTTTCAAGAAGACACAAAGGCAAGTTCTAGAATGCACACAAAATAATGATGCACACACAAGAAAGGAAAAATCATTTGATTTCATGATTTTAAGGCTCAAAAGCTCACGGGTTTATAGTAGTGAAAGGCAACACAAAACAAGCATAAACCATAGCTCAACAAGTACACAAGTAAAAATCCATCTAGTCACAAGTTTCAATCAAAAATCATAATCTTAAAATTTCTCACAATTAAGCACAAGAGAGCCAAGAAAGATTTTCTCCTTATTGAAAACAAGATAAAGCGAGAAAAGCACGAAAAAAAACCGAAAACAACAAAAAAAGGAGGAAATACGTGCCAAGGAAAAGAGTAAGGACTTAAACGTGCGCCGGTGCAATATGCTCAAGTAGGAGTTCATGGATACAATTTATAATTCAAACCGTAGAAAAGTCAAGTAACAAATGACATGCCCCCCAAACTTAAATTAGACAAAGTCGAATTTAAGTTGGGAAGATGTTCGTTACCTCAATTTGCACCACTCATTTGCTCTTCAAGGCCAATACCATGGCTCCACGCTTTAGTCCCTACAAACACAACCATAAAACGAAAAACAAATCAAAAAAAAATATCCCTATCCTAACCACTTAACAAACCCAAAGTCACAAATACAACTAAATTCCCCGGCAACGGCGCCATTTGATTGGTCGTTATAGTCCGGGCGACCAAGCAACAAAATATCGAACCCAAGGGAATTTAGGATTCATGGCCTTTAGGTATGGTATCGTGATTAGTTAGGGACGATCGGAAAGGAGGTTTAAAAATAAAAGAAAATAAAATGCATGAAAAAGTAAATCTAATTACAATATTTTTGGATTTTCAATGCCATGGTAGTTTTCATGATACACTCATATAATCAATCATCCAACATCTTTAATTGTTTTCCATTTTTAAGCAAATCATGGTAAGGGCGATCACTATTTCCACCTATCCCCAAGGGCCATGGTGAATAGGATGTAGATTATTTTCATAACCCCTAAAAAGCTCCTAGGATCGATCCTACTTACAATTCCCTTCAAGGTACTATGCTCGTATGGATGGGGTTCCCTTCACTAGTTTAATCCTCGGGCACAAGTGATCTCACTAGTGTTCATTTATGTTGTTCTAAATATAAGGACTCCCGGCCAGGCTCCCCTTATATTAAACCCATGTGTAATAAATGGAAGAAACTCACATATGATAATCATGCAAAGCAACTAAGGGTAAAGCAACGACAAGACATGTCGATACACCATACACAACCTAATCACTGTACACTAATACCAAAGACATAAATCCCATATTATTACAAGACATGTGAATTTCATAAATAAAACCTAATCAAAGCCGGAAATTCAATCAAGACATTTTCATAAATTAATCAATAATCATGCCTTCAATCAACCACCAAAACATAGAAAATAAAGATAATAAATAGGATTAGATTACACCTTAATGAAGTTTTTACATCCATGAAGATCATCTTCTCCTTGGTGTCTCCACCTTCTTGGAAAGCAAATAAAATCCTAAACTAGAAAAACATTAAAACTACGGATCCCTCACCCCGAAAGGGGGAGGGATCTCAACTATGGAGATCTTGCTAAAAAGCCCTTTCTTAACTATTGAATCTTGAAAAGATTCAATTTTATTGAATTTAAATGGATGAAGGAATTGGTTCTAAGAGTTGGTCCAAATGAGGGTATTTATAGGTGTAGGGTAAGTGGATTTTGTGATGATTTTCGATGTGGGACAAGAGTGAATTTTATAGAATTTTCGGTTCCAGGAATTTAGTATAAGAATAAATTGGGCGAGTATTAATCACATGTGATGGCTTGGCAAAGTGGTTAGAGGCGCCCTTGTACATGCATGAGGTCTCGGGTTCGAATCCAGCCTCCGCATATTTTTCTTTCAAAAGTGCATAAAAACACGGGCGTGTTTTTATGTATCTGCCCGTGTTTTCTTGCAATTTTTCAGCTCTCTGGACAATTTTTGCACTTCTGAATAGACAACACTTTTCTGAAAAGTGTTGTCTTTTCTATGTTGTCTTTGCCAAATTTTCTCTTTTTTTCGTCTTCGTTCCAATTTAATTCCCGTTTCTTCCATCACTCTTTCAAGCTCAAAACACCCCTTTTCTGCAAAAATACATAATAATACCTCTCTCAAACTAATTAAGCAATTAATAATATTTTCATTAAAATCATGCTTAATTATTGAATTAAATCCAAATAAATCCACATAAATTCATGCAATTTAGCCCATAATTCTAGGTGAATTTCACACCGATCACTCCACAACAAAATGGCATTGCAGAAAGAATGAATCAGACATTGCTACAAAGGATCAGATGTATGTTGAGCAGTACAGGGTTGAGCAAGGTGTTTTGGGGGGAATTAGCTGCAACTGCAGCTTACTTGATCAACTTATGTCCTGCTACAGCTCTGAATTTTAAAACTCCAGAGGAAGTCTGGTCAGGTAAGGTTCCAAGCTATTCACATCTTAGAGTTATAGGCTGTCAAGCCTATCCCCATGTGAAACAAGATAAATTGGAACCTAGAGCACTTAAATGTGTTATGATTGATTATCCAAGAGGTGTGAAGGGGTATAAACTGTGGTGTTATGATGAAAATAGACTTATGATCAGTAGGGATGTTGTCTTTATTGAGAATAAGATGTCATTGATCAAGGATGATCAGAGAAGATAATCTGATCTTGAGGTGGAGCCTCAAGATATGATCAGATCAGATAGAAGTAAAGATAGCACCACTGACAGAAGTACAGATAGAGTATCAAGGGTTCAAGAGCAACCAAATACTTATCAACTTGCAAGAGATAGGCAGAAAAGAACAATAGTACCACCTGCAAGGTATGTACAAGCTGATATAGTGTCATTTGCACTATATACAGCAGTTGAAGTTGAAGCTTATGAACTTAGAAACTATACTGAAGCATTGGCAAGTCAAGACAGTAATAAGTGGCTTATAGCCATGGAAGAAGAATTGTTGTCTCTGAACAAGAATGGGACATGGAGAATTGTTGACAAGCCACAATCTCAGAAGTTAGTTGGATGTAAGTGGATATTCAAAAGAAAACCAGCACTTGCAGCTGAAGGTGGAGTCAGATATAAAGCTAGGCTAGTAGCTAGAGGATTCTCACAGAAGGAAGGAGTGGATTACAATGATATCTTCTCACCTGTGGTCAAACATTATTCAATCAGGGTGTTACTAGCTCTAGTGACTCAATATGATCTTGAGCTTCATCAGATGGATGTAACAACTGCATTTCTACATGGAAAGTTGGAGGAGAGTATCTACATGAAGGTACCAGAGGGTATTACAGTTGAGAGAGCTGATACAAAGGCTTGTTTACTCCTCAAGTCCCTATATGGACTTAAACAAAGTCCAAGGCAGTGGTACTTGAGGTTTGATGAGTACATAGTTACTAATGGATTTCAGAGAAGCCATTATGACAGTTGTGTATACATCAAGCAAGAAAACAGCTGTTATACATACTTGCTTCTCTATGTGGATGATATTTTAATTGCTTGTAAAAGCATTCAAGGGATTGATGCAGTGAAGGAAGTACTCAAATCAGAGTTTGAGATGAAGGACCTTGGTGAAGCTAAGATGATCTTAGGGATGGAAATAAGCAGAGACAGGTCAGCTGGAACACTTGTGTTGAAACAGCAATCTTATCTTGTTAAAATACTCAAAAGGTACAACATGGATCAATGCAAGGCTGTTACAACACCTGTCAAGCAAGGTTTGAGTCTGTCACTACTTGATAGAGCTAAATCAGACAGTGAGATAGCTGAAATGAGCAGGATTCCATATGCAAGTTCAGTGGGCAGTCTTATGTATGCTATGGTCTGTAGAAGGCCTGATCTTGCTTATGTAATGAGCTTGATTAGTAGATTCTTAAGTTGTCCAGGGAAGCAGCATTGGGAGGCAGTCAAATGGGCTTTGAGATATGTCAAGGGGACTGAACAAGTTGGTCTAAAATTCCAAAGAAGGGAAGCAAAATCAGAAGTTGTCACTGGTTTTGTTGATGCTGATTTTGCAGCAAACTTGGATTCCAGGAAATCCCTTACAGGGTATGTGTTCAATATGTTTGGTACTTCAGTAAGTTGGAAAGCAAGCCATCAGTCTGTAGTAGCACTATCAACTACAGAGGCAGAGTTCATTGGTTTGACAGAAGCAATTAAAGAAGGTATGTGGCTTGTTGGTTTGCTGAAGGAGTTGGGAGAAGATCAGGATACTGTACTGGTGTATTGTGACAATCAGAGTGCAATACACTTAGCTAAGCATCAGGGATACCATGAAAGGACCAAACACATTGATGTTAAGCTATACTTTGTGAGAGACATGGTGGAAAGTGGACTTGTTCAAGTGAGGAAGATTGATACAGCTGAAAATCCAGCTGATGGACTTACTAAAGCATTGCCAGCAGCAAAGTTTGAGCTGTGCAAGACTTTAGTGGGCATGTGTGGAGACATAGAGGTTGCTGCTCCTTAAAAGCAGCAAAGGTGGGGAGAAGAGATGAAGTTGTTCATGCATACATCTAAGGTGGAGATTGATGACAATAGATGCATGCATGAGGGAGTTTCACATGTGGAAAGTGATCATGGGAGACTAAAGAATGATCTCAACGTGTTGCATGTGAGCTGGGAGCAAGTTGGAGCGGTTGAAACGAGCTCAACAACCCAACTGCCAAAACTGTCATTTTTGGGCAGTGGGTGAGCAGCCGATTTTGAGGCGGTTAACGAGTGGTTTATCAAGCTACCTGGAACCGGTTAGATGGCTGCATCTCATCTACTAAGTGAGGGCTATCCAGTGGAGGTTTAACCGGATCAAAAGGTTGAGGGAGTAGCAAGATATAAGGGCTCGAAGTTGCTTCATCACAGCAAGTTCCATACTTAGAAATTTTCACAGTTTCAGCTGCAAGTTTCATTCTCTTGTTTTGTTTTCGTTTCAGTTTGTTTTTGGTTGTATTGGATCATCAATAATAGAGTCTCTTCTCCTCAAAGTGGATGTAGGTTATTCATAACCGAACCACTATACATCTTGGTGCAATTTTCTTTCATTTTATTCATCAAGTTAGTCAAATTGTGAGTGTGTGTTTCTTGAGTGTTTGAGAGGTTTTGTGTGTGCATTATTCACATCAAAGTCAAACGTCTTTTTCTGTAAGATCGTGGTAAGGCCTTGCTGTTCTACCAAAATAAGTAGAAATTAATCTATTATATTTAGGGGTTGTTTGGTTCAAATTCCGGAATGGTAGTTGTAATGGGAGTTAATGGGAATGGTAGTGGTAATGGGAGTCGCTGATGAGTATAATGATATTGGGAATAAAATTAATTGAATGGGTGGGGTTAGTGAATGAATCAATTAGAATGATTGATGATTTCAAATTCACATTACTTATTACCAAGCAGGAATGATAAATCAATACCCTTCATTTTCATTTACCCTTCCCATTACCCATTATCAAATGGTCATTAATATAAATATTCGTTTTCATTTAATATTTTTATTTTACAGTTGCAACAATTTAAACAAGGTTTTCGTTCCAGAGCTATTGTTGAGACTGCAAAAATTAGATGCAAGAAGAGAAGAGTGGAAAAGCCTCTCAACTAAGTAGGACACTTGTAGGATAGAGTTTTAATACTCTACACTTGACATGGAAAATTACTTCTTGAGAGTGAAAAATTCTTTATTATATTAGAATGATAATTGTAGGATGGAGTTGGAATATTCCTGCACTTGATAAGTCGGATTAAATTGATCATTGCCGTTTATACGAGAATTTTCACTTAAAAAAAATATAATTCCTTCCACTCATAATAATGATTATATATTTTTAATTTGGGCATTCCATAATAACACAACTTAAAAAAACTATTAATATATCTTCATTGGGTGCCAAACAACACTAATACAACTCTTTACTTTATATTAAAATATTATATCATCCCATTTATTACACACTAAAATAGTATATTTCATTCTTTGCATAAAAAATCAAACATAACTATTATTTATTATTGGAGGAAAAAAAAGAAGATTTTATATTATTATTATGAAAATAAAATAACAATTAAAACATAATACTCCCTCCGTCCCATGTATTTTTACTCATTTTCCATTTTGGGGTGTCCCACGTATTTTTACTCATTCTATTTTTGGCAAAAATACATAATATTTTATTACCTACTTTTTATAATTCCAACAACTTTAATTACTTTTTTACACTTTATTCATCATTCTCAATAACTTTATTCACTTTTTTCTTTTTAAATTACTAATTTATCCCTACTTTCTCTTACATTATATATTAAAAAATAAAACGTTTTAATCTCCGTGCCCGTACAAACGGGTAAAAATACCCGGGACGGAGGGAGTAATACGTTTCAACAGTCCAACATTTAACGTTACTATATGGGCTTGGATTTATGTGTAGAAATTTGGAATATAAGACAAATCAAAGGAAAATAGTGCGAAAAGAGTTAATATTAAATTATTTATTTGTCAAAACTATACAATTCATTTTTTTTTAGAGAATAAAAAGATATTTTTTTCGTAGGATACTATTAAGACCAAAGATGTACAGAACTTTTTAATATGTGAAAAATTATACTTTCTCTGTATCAATTAAATGCAAACAATCAACATAAGGTGATTGTTCGTATTTTATTGGGACGAAGGGAGTATATTTTAGAGAGATGGATGATACTCTTTTAAGAGTTGGTCAGTTGCGTCTCCAGATATACGATCTTGGATGTCATGTTATATTTTGTTGTTACATCTCCTATTACACGCGTTAGATGAGTGACACGTATGCGGTGAGGAAAATCTCCCTTTCCCCTTAGGGTTGATTGTTAGGGTATAAATTAGTTTATCTTACGTGTCAATCATCCAACGGTTTGTAACATGAGATATAACACCAAAATATAACAGGAGATCCGAACCGCGGATATACATGGTATATATGAGTATAACATTTTATTTTAAAAGTATACACTTTTATAAATAAGGATATGACTTTTTTCATTGAATTCAATAAAATATTTTTCATTCACAAGTTCCTTCATCCCCACCACTTCGTACTAAATGCTTAGGTCAGAATTCTACAACGAAGCTTCTAATCCAATTTATTCTTGAGTCAACCTTCTTAGTCTTAATCCAACTTATTCTTGGGTCAACCTTCTTCGTCTTAATTGGGTGGAAGCTCTTGAGTTTTTTCTTCTATAATCTATAAGAATGATTCATTTCATATATTTCATTATGGATGAATCAATTAGTATTGATGCTTTATTACATTGTCTTTTATGAGATGACTCATAGACCTTACATATTGGAATTCTATATCATTGATTTTTTTTTTCTCTCTTTCTCTCACCCTTTCATTTATCCACACTCTTATTTTGTATTATGCTTTAAACTTAGAATTAATTAAAGTTTAATTCTAAAAAATTTTCATTTGCTACAAAGATATGACCGATTTGACTTGGTGAATTTGAAAAGCTCGTATTTTTTTTTAACAATAGATGTCCTTCACATCCGTATTCCATACTAATGAGTGATACTGATAATAATGATCCACATAATCATCATACTTACGTGCATTATTAGCCACTTGCATTGATGAACGGGTACTAATATTGTGGATTCGTTTATTTTGGTTAAAAGGCCTGAAGCTGAAATATAAATTTAAATGTTTGATTAAAAAAATTAAGTTTTTTTCTCAATGATAGAATTAAATTTTTATTCAAAGAAATTAAGTTATTCAAAAATTAAGATTTTTTTAAACTTTTTTTTGAATAAAAAATATTATTCATCTCAACAAAAATATAAAAATCATAACATATTAGAATTTTTAGGGCAATATTTAAAAAAAAAGTAGCAGTTATTTTCTTTAGAGTTTTTCTTCCTATGCTAAAAGTTTGTTAACAAATTTTGATTTATTTGGTTGATTTTAACCACAAACTAAAATTTCTTTTATTTGTCCGGATTTACACAAGTATTTGTGTTTGTATTTTTGGGATATATGCTTCAATTCCATAAATTATAACCACACACTAGTCGATCATTATCCTTTACTTACCTTTTGATTAGGGTATGCATGTATGTTTTTCTTTTTTCTACGTGCCCAAATGAATGTAAGAAAGAAATGTTACACCTAAATAGCATATAAGAAATTGGAAGGGGCCTATATAGCCTATATATTATGAGTAACTAATCACCCCCATGAATCAGTTTAAAGATATAATTTTGTGCCATGGAGGAAAGTTGCTGTATTATTTTTGCGTATGCAACCATAATAGCAATAAGCTTTTGTCTAGCAAAAACACCCAACAATCTCCACACAGATCAATCAGCTCTTCTTTCTCTAAAACATCTCATCACTACAGACCCTCATGATGATCTTACACTTATGAGAAATTGGACCAATTCAAGCTCCGTCTGCAGTTGGATTGGCGTCACCTGCGGCTTCCACCACCACAGAGTGACGGCGTTGGATATTTCCAACATGAGTCTCTCAGGCAACATTCCAGCGCAACTCGGCAACCTCTCCTTCCTCGTTTCCCTCAACCTCGCGTTCAACCACTTCAGTGGCACTCTGCCTCCTGAGCTATCTCGCCTCCATCGGTTGAAGTATATTTCACTCCGAGGCAACAACTTCACCGGAGAGATTCAAGACAATATTTAAACCAGTCAATGAATCAAGACAATATTTACGGGGATTACTTTCCCACTGATCTTGGAAGTTCGGGGGAGTGATTTACCCCCATTTTAATTGTGAGCATAAAAATTATGTTGTTTTATTTTTTAAGTATTTGTGTTTGTGTTTACATTTATATTTTATTTATCGTAATAGTGTTTAAGTTTTAGGATATTTATTTATATGTCTAGTGTCTAATGTATTTGTATGTCTATCTTTTTTAATATTCAATGTAATTTTTTAATGTAATATGTAATTTTAATTGTGCAAGAAGTAATTTTTTAAATTATTTTAATGACACATAGGTTTTTTATATATTAATTATAACATACTTTAATTTCAAAATTGTCATCACGTTTTTAACACACATAACATACTTTATCATTTATTTATTACCCAAAAATACCAAACTACCCCAAAAGTTACTCAAAAAGTGACTTTTCTTAATTTGCGTGTGTACAGTAAATATGAAGATGAAAATGGGACGGAGGGAGAGTTACATATTTTATTTTTGGGTAGCTCATCCTAATAGTTACATTTTCCTTTTTGGTGTATGGGATCCATACAAAATAATTAATTCACTCTTCATAGGTCTACACATCACACTAATTCAACTACTCACTATACATTATAATATTATTTCTTTCACCTCAATACATATTAAAATATTAAGGTTAAAACTACTGTGCACCCCAGGATACGGTGCACCCACTTTCAGATCGTATACAATTATGAATAAAAACATATACAATTATGAACAAAAATGTATTTATTTGGTAGTTTTTTAATGAAAATTTGAGTGTAAAAATATATACAACTATTAAAAATTATTTTTATGTCATTATAATGGCCAAAATAGTGATAAAACATGGAAATATAGGTGGGTAAAATGTTTTCACATTATATAAATGCTTAGAAATATGGAATTATGAAAATCTATATAATTGTAAAGACATACATGAGGATTTTTTTGCGAAATCCAAAAACAATCTAAAACGAATATTTTTATGTCATTATAATGGTCAAAATAGTAATTAAACATTGAAATATATAGCATGTTTTCACATTATATATAGTAAATGCTTAGAAACATGGAAATACGAGAATCTATAAAATTTAAAGAGTTGAATTCACTTTTTACCCCCGTAACTAGATCAAAGTTCGATTTCTATCCCAAAAAAGATAAACTGTTCAATTTGTCCCATAACTCACAGATTTGTTCAATTTTTGACTAGTTTTTGTCGGAAAGCACCAAACTGAGCCTCACGTGCGGCGCACGTGGGGCTTTCCAACGAAAATTGCATTTTCCGACGAAAATTGGTAAAAAATTGAACAAATTCGTTAGTTAGGGATAAATTTGAGTTAAAATCATTTTTCGTCCCATAACAATATGAAATTTTTGATTCTATCCCAAAAAAGATACTCTATTATTTTCAATTTAGTCCCATAACTTTCGACATTGGCCAATTTTGGTCCCAAAATCGTCAAAAATTAAATTTTTTGCCGGAATTCTGCACGTGCGGTGCACGTGACCCCTATGTTCGGAGTTACGGGACTAAATTGAAAGTGATATCTTTTTTGGAACAAAATAAAAAATACCTATTGTTATGGGACTAAAAGTGATTTTAACTCCATTTATTTTTTTATTTAAATTCTACATGCAATTTATATATATATATATATATATATATATATATATATATATATATATATTTAAAATCACTTTTAGTCCCATAATAATAGGTATTTTTTATTTTGTCTCAGAAAAGATATTATTTTCAATTTAGTCCCGTAATTCCTAATATTGGCCGATTTTGGTCTCAAATTGCCGGAAAGCCCCAAATTGAGGGGTCACGTGCAGTGCACTTGCAGAATTCAGACAAAAAATTTGCAATTTTGGGACCAAAATTGGCTAATGTCGTGACTTATGGGACTAAATTGAAAATAATATCTTTTTTTGGGACAGAATAAAAAATTTCATATTGTTATAGAACAAAAAATGATTTAAATCGATAAAATTGGACCTTTTTTTTTTTTTTTTGAAAAAATCAAAGTTTATCTTAGTCACATAAAAAAAAATTAACTCTCAAATCTTTATTGTGTATAACTTTTTCATTGTAACTCTATTATAGTATTTTAACGCAGAGGAATACTACTTGTGTAGTGTTAACTTTTTAAGTGTATCAGCTTGTCCTACTAAATTCACATATTTTCAATAGTAAAAATACATTCAATACAATTTTATTTTATTTTTTGGTCAAGCGAAATTTATTATAAATGGGGAATACAACTACAATTAATCTCTTATTGGCATTTTTTTAAAAATATTCTACCCTTATTAACACACATTACATATTTTAAATTTTATTTATAACCCAAAATATATCAAATTATCCCTAAAAAGTGTATCTTCTTATTTGCATAAAAGATAAAACTTGTCAATTGCTATGGAAAAAAAGGGAGTAAACTTAAAACTAGATAAACCCTCAAAACACTATATTTTTAATAAATATCAGTTTAATATACATAACTTATTTTTATTTATTAATTATATTACCTTCAAAATTAATAACGTTAATTTTGATAAAGTAAAGTCAAAAAAAAAAAAAAAAATGAAAGCGACATCTAGACTACCGGTACAGCGATAGTACTACCTTTTTTTTTGTCTCTTCAATAAAGAAAAATCAACGTTTCTACTTTTTCTTATTAAATTTTTATGATAAGGCATAAAGCTGAAATTCCACTAAGACATGCCTTTGGATTCCCCCCTCTCTCTCTATAGATAATTACTACCATGTAACCCTCATAAAAATTATTTTACCATAAAAAGTAAATTAAATTTTAAAAAATTATAAATTATTATATATTTTGTTATAATGTGTAAAAAAAAGAATTTTTATATATTACAAAATCTAAACATGAGTTTTGTCTTATAAATAAAATTAAGCAAAATACTAATTTTATGATAACAATTATTGTAATATGTGTATTTTGTGTTCAATGTACTCATGCGGTCATGATTAGTCAAATTTGAGCATCATTAATACCTTAACATAAATGTAACATTATTAAATTTTTATGATAAGGCATAAAGCTGAAATTCCACTAAGACATGCCTTTGGATTCCCCCCTCTCTCTCTATAGATAATTACTACCATGTAACCCTCATAAAAATTATTTTACCATAAAAAGTAAATTAAAATTTAAAAAATTATAAATTATTATAAATTTTGTTATAATGTGTAAAAAAAAGAATTTTTATATATTACAAAATCTAAACATGAGTTTTGTCTTATAAATAAAATTAAGCAAAATACTAATTTTATGATAACAATTATTGTAATATGTGTATTTTGTGTTCAATGTACTCATGCGGTTATGATTAGTCAAATTTGAGCATCATTAATAACTTAACATAAATGTAAAATATATTATGAGAAATTCATAATTTATAAATTACTCTTTCGTCCCATTTATATTTGCACCACTCCTTTATATTTTATATAGGAGATGTGAAATCTGAAATGAGAATATTATGAAATAAAATATAGTGTACCTGAAGGTTTGTAAGAAACTTAAGTAATAAGAAATGAATTGACTTGGTGAATCTTGATAAAAAAAATTACTGGAGTAAAGGAATATGTGTTAAATCCACCCGCAAATGTGAAGGAATATTACTTCAATACATTCTAATGTAGCTACATTTTATTAATATATTAAAGCAAAATAGCAAATGTCATTCTGATCCCACCAAATTTTTTTATTGAAAAAGGCTACATAATCGAAATTCAATAATTCACATGGATTAACCTACCAAATTAAATGGAGCAAATTCTTACAACTTTCAATGAAAATACAAATATCATATTCCTTCTTTCTCCATGTAAAAACGAACAGAAACAAAAATATAAGCTTTGAAAAATTGTATTATTCTATCTAGGATATTCAACAATAATCACCTTCCTTCTAAGGTCCACTGTCTTCCATTCTTCCAATATTGATCGATGAGACTAGACACGGTGTTAATAATTAATTAAGAAAATGTGAATTATTAAGTATTGCTCTAGATAGTGTTAATTATGAGATGGATTATTTATAATTTCACACTTATAATTTAGAATGTATTTTGATTTATAGGGTTTAGTGTTAATTACACTAAAAAACTACTTTTTACCAACGGAATATTCCGTTGGTAAAAACTTTAATTTCATTGTTAAATTGGTTTATCAACGGAATAGCAACGAAATCCATTGGTAAAGCGATGATTGGTAAATTTTTAACAATGAAAATTCAATTCCGTTGGTAAATAATTCCGTTGGTATTCCATTGCTAATAATTTCGTTGTTAATTTATATAATGATTCTCTTGCTAATCTGTTGGTAATTACCAACGAAATGAATTTCATAGCTAAAATTAAGAATAAATCCGTTGGCATTCCGTTGCTAACATTTTTATTACCAATCCGTTGTTAATTACCAACGGATTGAATTCCGTTGGTAAATTTTGTTGCTAAAAAATACTTTTTTTTTAATGTTATAAGGATGTGTAGACTTACAAGTCAAGTTTAGTAATGGCTGACAAATATACTCCCTCCGTCCCATAGAAGTTGACACACTTTTCTTTTTGGTTTGTCCCACTAAAGTTGACACATTTCCTTTTTAATACATAGGACCCATACAAAAACAATTAATCTATGCTCATGGACCCCACATATCACATCTAATACAACTACCCACTACACATTAAATATTATTTCTCTCACTTCACTTTACATTAAATTATTATACTCCTTAATCTCCGTGCCAAAGAAAAATATACCAACTTCTTCGGGACGGAGGGAGTAGTATTTAGTGCAAATCTGTGTGAAGCACTCTAATCCGCCGCTTCCTTTAATTCTCTTAATTAATCTTCCATTTACACATTGAGTATCCCTTATGGTTGTCCTATATTTATGTTAGTATTAGTTAAACCCGGCCAGCAAGCCCTCTGTATTTCCATTACAGTAATCATGTTTAAAGCTTGTCATTTTGTTTCTGCATTTGCAGTCCTATTAGTAATAACCAGCTTCCAAATACCTTGTCTAGCCAAAAGATCCACCAACCTCACAACAGATCAACTTGCTCTTCTCTCACTTAAATCTCTCCTAATCATGCACCCTCATCTTCCACTTGTAAGAAATTGGACCAGTTCAAGCTCTGTTTGCAACTGGATTGGTGTCACCTGCGGCTTGCGCCACCACAGAGTGACGGCGTTGAATATTTCCAACATGGGTCTCTCCGGAACCATTCCTCCACACCTAGGAAACCTCTCCTTTCTGGTTTCCCTCGACCTCTCCAACAACAGTTTTAGTGGCACTTTGCGTCCAGAGTTGTCTCTCCTACACCGATTGAAGTACCTTTCTCTCTCAAACAACAACTTAATAGGTTTCATTCCAAAATCCCTATCAAACCTATCAAATCTTCAATATCTTGATTTTTCATTCAATTCACTGCATGGAGAAATTCCACAAGAGTTTGGGACACTTCATTCGCTGGAATATCTGTTTATTCATTACAATCATTTATCAGGTGTGATTCCATCTTCCATTTACAACATTATTTGGGCGGATCTATATAGGGGCAGCCCGGGCTAAAGCCCAGGGATGCCCACCAAAAGCTCATTACATTATATGTAAATAAATTATATTTTTAAGTTTAGCCCAATTCAAAAATATTTTAAACTCACTCAAAAGAAACTCAAAAGAAGACAAAAAATAAATATATCTTCTAAAATTATATATATTTTATGAGCTCATTACAATATATCTTCTCAAATATTTTATGATTCCTTCAACTTGTTTTTTTCCTCCCTCACTTTTGAACACAACTTCCTTACTTGAATCTCTTTTCTTTTTTTTTTTTTCTCTTTCCTTTTCAAATAAGGGAATCAGTTTCAGGCACTACCCTTGTTTTCATATGGTACCAGTTTCGGGCACTACCCCTTCATGCAAGTTTTAACCATTCTCTTTCACTATTTTCATAACTTCCAAATTACATCTCCTTATGTTCTCTTCTTCATAAACACCAACTTGACTCCTTCAACTCTCTACTATGTAGGAATTTTTTAGCAAAGGGATCAATTGGTTAATCACGTTGGCTTTCAATAAATAAGGCTTTTAGGCTCAAAAGGGCTGACTACGGATAATTTCATTAGGTAGGATAAAAATATGACTTATGACTAATAAATACTCCCTCCGTCCCACTAAAGTTGTGACACTTTCCTTTTTGGGTTGTCCCATAGAAGTTGTTACATTCCTTTTATAGCATATGGGACCCATCCAAAAAATATTAACATATTTACATTGGCCCACACACACTCCATACACACTACTAATACACCTACCCACTACACATTAAATATTATTTCTCTCACTTCACTTTATATTAAAATATTATACTCCTTAATCTCCGTGCAAAAAAAAATACTACAACTTCTCCGGGACGGAGGGAGTAACAAAAATGACCTAAGATAATTTCCTATTGTCTAATCAAACACGTAGCTTCAAGTAAAATATAAAGCCAATTTCTAGAATACGTGTGTATGAACTATACTCACAAGAATAAACTGAATCATGTAACTCAAAAGGCTCAAATCTCACATGGTTGTAGGAATGAACGATCATCCTAATAAAGCTACATAACTAATCTTCCGTGCACATAATTAAACTTCAAGTATCTCAATAACAAAGTACAATCTCAAACTGTTTCTCAAACACAAGCACACAACAAGAAAACACATACTTTGTGATTAATTACTGCAGATTATTCTCTATATTGATTCTCATTGTTGATGCTTACTTTGTGATTAATTACAGATTATTCTCTATATTGATTCTCATTGTTGATGCTTAGTTGGTGCGGTAAGAATCAAAATTATTTAATTACTTTTATTGATTCAATAATTACTCCCCACTCTTCAATTATTTTCAATCCCAGTGTGATTAAATTATCTTAATGATTCCCATAATCATTCCAATGGTGGAATTCATATCAAGGGCCTCTTAAAATCTTCAATTTCATTCCATATGTTAATTAATTTGAACTTAAATCGAGCACTCAGTTAAAGTCACATAAGACAAAATTGAAGAAGTTAATTAATGGTTCAATTTCATCTAATATATATGTAATGAATTGCTTGATTAAAATCCAATTTAACGTAAACTGAGTATTTGATTAACATACAGGTTGAAATTGAAACCTTTCTTCTTTTTTTTAAATTCCTGAAATAGAATTTAATTATTTATAATTGACGTGAAAATCGATCAAGAAAATCTCAAACACTCAAGATAACACTCAAATGAAATAATAGAACTTGAAATTGACAAACAAATGCAAAGTGATGTATAGTGGTTCGGTTTTGCGACCTACGTCCACCTGGGAAGAAGAGAGCTTTCTTATTGAGTATAGCTTACAAGAACAGATCGAATTTGATCTCAACACACAGCTATACACACTGAAACCAAGTTCACAGATCACTCAACTCACTAATGCAAAAACTGACTTGAAGAGCTAACTTTGAATCCTTATATAATGCCAACCTCTTAACCTTTTGATCCGGCTAAACCTCTACTGAACAGCCCTCACTTCATAGATGAAACGCAGCTATATAATCGGTTCTAGGTGACACCACAAACTGGTCAACAACTGCTGCAAAACCAGCTGTTCACCTTTGCTTCCAAAAATCAGTTTTCAATTATGTTGAGTTGTTAAGCTGTTATAACTGCTCCATGTGACACATGAGGATCATTTCTAAGTTACCAATGAGCGTAATCCACGTGTGAAACTCCCATGCATGCATCTATAGTCATCAATAATGTTGCAAAAAAGGGAACTAGGTAGAGCACTTGTCCCTAAGAAATTATAACAGCTTCACCTGTTTCATCGACCCCAGAGTACATATGTTTAATTTCCAGGCTATCAAATCTACGAGTTGTTAAGTGTTCGCTGTAATCATGTCTCAGGTGGTATACCAGCAGCCATATTTAATTCATCCACCCTTAGAGCTATATATTTGGGATCAAATGAATTGAGTGGCACTCTTCCATCCGACATGTGCCACAATCTTTCGCAATGTTCAAACCTGAAGAGACTATCATTAGAACACAACTCTTTGAGTGGGGGGATACCCTCTTCCATTGGGAATTCACTATCTCTTCAATTTTTAAATCTTGGGCGAAACCACTTAAATGGTATATACAAGTCTCCTCACTTTCTAATATATGGCCCTTTGACTTCATTACTTTATAGTTAACTTACATGTATTATTTATGTATTATAATCTAGTCGATGGATCTCAGGTGTCATTCCTTCAGCCGTATTTAACATATCCACCCTGCTAGTTATGTATCTCCCAGCGAATGAATTGAGTGGCAAACTTCCATCCGACATGTGCCGCAATCTTCCATTAATTAAACTTATTTTCCTATCTCAAAATCAGCTGAGCGGCGAAATTCCATCAAATCTTTCTGAGTGTTCAAACCTGAAGACTCTAGGGTTGACAAACAACTCTTTGAGTGGGCAAATACCCGCTTCCATTGGGAAATTACAATCTCTCCAACAGTTATCACTTGGGCATAACCGTTTAACTGGCATAAAAATACAACACTCATTTTCTTCATTAAGTTATATTGTTTTATACATTAATGCATGTTTCAAAGCACCATTAATTTTATAATGTCATCTCACTTACGTCCTTACAGGTGAAATACCACAGGAGATTGGCAATCTTCACAACCTCCTTTATCTTAATATTGAAGAGAATCAGATAAGTGAAGCATTGGCCCTCACTATTTTCAGAAACATGTCTTCCTTGAAACTGCTAAGTTTATGGCGCAATAAACTGAGTGGGAACCTCCCAACGCATATTGCAAATCTTACAATGCTTCAATATTTGGACATTCAGCAAAACAATTTTGCAGGTACTCTAACGAATTAAGGGGATCCTCGTTCTCATTTCTTATTTATCCAGATTTATAATTTTCATTAATCCACATATTAATTTTAGTAACCTAAACACACTCTAAAATTATTAAAAGTAATTGGTTTCAATATTTCTTTTCTTAATAACAGGGGAGATTCCACCATCCATATGTAAATTGGAATATCTTGAATATCTTCAGCTGTCAACAAACTTCTTGGAAGGACAGGTCCCTCGATGTTTGGGAAACTTGAACGAATCTTTGCAGGCGTTGCATTTAAAGGGAAATCATTTCCATGGTCTCATTCCATCAATATTTACAGAGAATTGCAACATTCTGTCTCTAGACCTAAATGGAAATCAATTTGGAGGAATTTTACCTCCATCTCTTGCCCATTGTCAAAAACTTCAAGTTCTTGATATTGGAAATAATAGGATACAAGACACATTTCCCTTTTGGACGGAGACTCTTCTTGATCTTCAAGTTCTTGTTTTGAGGTCTAATGGATTTTATGGCTCCTTATTGTCCACTTTAAAGACTGAAGCTCCATTTTCCAAGCTACAAGTTTTTGATATCTCCCAGAATGAATTTGTTGGCTCTTTGCCTGAAAGATATTTCAACAGTTTTAGAGCCATGATAGATGCAAAGGAAAATATGACAGACTATAATCGGTTAATATATTTTGAGTCAATAGATTTAGTATTTAAGGGTTTGAAGTATCATCTGGAAAGAAGGCTGAAAACCTTCACAACCATTGACATGTCAGTGAACAATTTTTCTGGTAGTATTCCAGGATCTCTGGAAAAGCTTAATTCTTTGAGGTATTTGAACTTATCTCATAATAATCTTATTGGACATTTACCTTCATCTCTTGGAAATATGTCCGCACTTGAGTCGCTGGATTTGTCGTCAAACCAATTGACCAGTGAGATTCCAAGCCAATTGACACAGCTGACATTTCTTGCTGTGTTAAATCTTTCCATGAATAATCTCGAGGGGAGGATCCCTCAATCTCGTCAATTCAATACATTTGGAAATGATTCATATGCTGGAAACAAAGAACTGTGTGGATTTCCACTTACAAAAAAATGTGAAGAGGACAGTCCACTTGGGGTATTGCCACAAGATGATGACTATGGTTTTCTTGATGGATTAACCTGGAAAGTAGTTGTTTATGGATATGGATGTGGTGTGGTAATAGGAATCAGTATGGGGTATTTTGTTCTTCAATATGGATGGCCTAAATGTTTGGTGGAATCCATTTCCGATGTTGAGTACTACATTAAGAGAAGGGGCAAAAGAAATGTAGTGAGAAGGAGGAGTTGATTCAAGTTAAACAAGTTAGTTAAATCAGAGCATCAACTGAAAAAGCATGTATGTTTATGTGTGACAAATATTAATATTTGTGCTAGACACTCTTATATGTATAACATTCACCAAGGGTAATGGATGTACTGTGAGATTAAGGAATTTGTAATGTTGATTTTGATTCGTGTATTTTGTTCACAATATTCATTTAAGTGTCATATCTCACCTTGCATCATTACTGCTGAGTGAGTATGTGAACATTTATGTTCACAAAGGTTGAACATAATGATTAACGTAGCATCCTCATTGGAATATCTCCACCATGGCTATTCGGTACCTATTGTTCACTGCGACTTGAAGTCGAGCAACGTGTTGTTAGATGAGGAGATGAATGGGCATGTGAGTGACTTTGGGATAGCAAAATTGTTTGGCGATGGGGAGAGCATCGTGCTGACCAACACCCTCGCCACACTCGGATACATTGCTCCAGGTGAATCTTTAAACATTACAACTTTCTATTGTCATGATTAGTGCATTATGATTTTTGACATTGCAGAGTACGATATACTGAAAAGTGGTAAATTTATTTCAGTTCCAACTTTTACAATATACAAATACAGTATAAAGCGTAACAGATCTTAACCCTATTACTCCCTCGGCTAGACGCTCGAGGTGTACAATCATTAGTAATTCAAAAACAATCTAACTGTCTGACTCAATATCTTGTCTGCAATACATGTAGGCGACAGCATCCTCATGCCAAACAGCAATGCATTCCTTTCCATTCAGATGGTATAGATCAGTGTTGAGAAAGCAATGACGAACAACCTTCTCACTTTTTTGTTGTTTCGTGTCCACATGTATCTTCCGAAACGCATCCCCAACTGATGCTATCCCCCTCCTCATGCTTGGGATAGTTTCAGTCCCAACGATATTACTTCCTCTTCTATCTGGGCCGCAGGAGTAATATCTTGACCCAAAAGAGAGGTATAGTATTGTAGGAAGTTATCTACCATCATTTGATATGATGTGATTGGCCCATTCTCTGGGAAGATCCTGTATATACCATTTCGAGAAGAGTTACCATTAATGAAGGAATAAAAGTATTTTGTACCTCGATCTTGGTTTTTGACGTGCTTGTTCTTCAATAGTTAGGATAGGTAGCTGGTTTCACACTCTTCCAGGTGCTTAACTTCCTGTAATTTCCCATTAATTTCCAGTTCACAAGAAGGGTCTTCCATAAAAGAGGTTTGAAGGCAGGCAAGTTGCTCCCTTGCCCTTTTAACTCTCTCTGTAATATGAGTGAAATTAAGACTGCGGAGCTCCTTCAAAGGCTTCTTGAGATTCTTCAGTTTCATGCACATCACAAATTGTTTGGTACCTCTCACATAACCCTGCCAATGATCAGCTATTAAAATGATAAAACGATCTATGAGCTTGTGATTCCATGAAGTTTGTCACTGCACGACAATGATCTGATGTTGATCCTTGATGGAGGAATGTTGTCTCTAGACTCCATCTCTGAGTCCTCCATCCTTGACACGTCATCACCCTATCCAATTTGGAACACAAAGTTCCATTAGACCAAGTGAAGTAGCATCCTGAGGACGGGGTGTCCTGTAATCCTAGCAAGGTCAGACTTTCGATCATCTCTCTTTTTTCCTGGATTCGTGGCTGAGTTCGTTCTTGATAGTTGACGTCTTGCGACATATCTATTCCAGTGCTCCCATAGTTCACCAGCCAAGGTTAATTTATATTTGGAAAAATCTCTTCCAGTGCTCCCATAGTTGACGTCTTGCGACATATCTATTGGAAACATAAATTATTGATATGCAGAATACAAAGTTATCTAATACAACCCGTTTATGATCCCAGATTACAATAATTCTGCCACCACTACAGCAATCAAAGTTAGTTCTACACTCCCATCCTGGTACAACTTTGGAAACTACATTCAAACAGGAGTTTGAGTTTAGTTTAGTTTCCAAGAGCCCTGCAATTACAACATCCTGGTCCGGCCGCACTATTTACGAAGTGCATTCTCGGTTGGGTATAGAAGGGGTAGTTTCCACAAGGTGCGATGTGTATAGTTATGGTGTGATGTTAATGGAAACGTTTACGAGGAAGAAGCCGAGTGATGAGATGTTTGGCGGAGAAATGAGCTTAAGGAGTTTGGTTGAAAGGTCAGTTCCAGAAGCACCAAATGAGGTGATAGATGCCAACTTAGTGATGAATCTCGACCAAAAACAGTCGCAATGCGTAACATCTGTGCTGGCATTGGGCTTGAGATGCTCAGTGGAATCCCCTAGAGACAGAATAAATATGAAAGAAGCTTTGGCAGAGCTACACAAAGTCTGATGACAATAGATGCATGCATGAGGGAGTTTCACACGTGGAAAGTGATCATTGGAGACTAAAGAATGATCTCAACGTGTTGCATGTGAGCTGGGAGCAAGTTGGAGCGGTTGAAACGAGCTCAACAACCCAACTGCCAAAACTGTCATTTTTGGGCAGTGGGTGAGCAGCCGACTTTGAGGTGGTTAACGAGCGGTTTATCAAGCTACCTGGAACCGGCTAGATGGCTGCATCTCATCTACTAAGTGAGGGCTATCCAGTGGAGGTTTAACCGGATCAAAAGGTTGAGGGAGTAGCAAGATATAAGGGCTCGAAGTTGCTTCATCACAGCAAGTTCCATACTTTCACAGTTTCAGCTGCAAGTTTCATTCTCTTGTTTTGTTTTCGTTTCAGTTTGTTCTTGGTTGTATTGGATCATCAATAATAGAGTCTCTTCTCCCCAAAGTGGATGTAGGTTATTCATAACCGAACCACTATACATCTTGGTGAAATTTTCTTTCATTTTATTCATCAAGTTAGTCAAATTGTGAGTGTGTGTTTCTTGAGTGTTTGAGAGGTTTTGTGTGTGCATTATTCACATCAATTGGTGCCGTCTGTGGAAAACAGACACACAGCAAACGTTCAAGATGAACACTACAAGATTTGATGTTGAAAAGCTCTCTGAGAAGTCAGATTACAACCTATGGAAGTTGAAGATGAAAGTTGTTCTGATGCAGCAAGGTTTGATGGATGCATTGAAGCCTCCTCCACCAGTGAAGACTGAAATCATCAAGGATCCTCAGACTGAAACAGGCCCTGTAAGAGGTCCAGTGGATGATCAGGTACTCCAAAAGGCCTATTCTACAATAATCTTATGTCTTAGTGATAAGATACTCAGAGAAGTATCAAAGGAGACAACAACTATTGGGGTATGGAATACATTGGAGGCTCTGTTCATGGTTAAATCATCTGCCAATAAGATGCATTTGAGGCAAAGATTTCATGCCTTCAAGATGAGTGATGAAAGGTCTCTAATGGATCAGGCTGATGAGTTCTGCAAGATCACTGATGGTCTTGAAAGTGTGGATTTCAAACTGTCCAGTGAAGATAAGGCTATCATGTTGCTGTCAGCATTACCAAGATCACAAAGACACTTCAAGGATGCAGTCCTCTATGGGGGTAAGGATGTTGTGTTGCTTGAAGATGTGCTGAAAGCACTCAGATCAAAAGATCTAGAGGAGGGGGTTGACATCAAAGGAAAGTCAGAGGCAGAAGGTCTGTTTGCCAAGAAAGGGAATCATAACAAGAAGTGGAACAAAGGGGGTAATTCTGATCAAAAGAAAGGTGCATCAGGACAGTCAACTGGGAAGAAGTGTTACTACTGCCATGAACCAGGTCACTTCAAGAAACAATGTGCAAAATGGAAAGCTAACAAGTCCAAGAAAGTTGATACAACTGCTGGAAATCAGAAGAACCAAGTTAATCAGGTTGGTGAATCAAAAAATAATACTAGTATGGAAAGTATTGAAGCTCTGGCAATCACATCATCAGATGTATCTGTTGAGTGGGTATTGGATTCAGGGTGTACATTCCATATGACACCTATGAAGCATTGGTTTGAGGAATTCAAGCATCAGGAAGGAGGATCAGTACTGTTAGGTGATGATCATTCCTGTGAGATAAAGGGAGTGGGATCCATAAGATTGCTTATGTTTGATGGAGTTCAGAGGCTTCTTAGGAATGTAAGATATGTTTCTGGATTAAGAAGGAACCTCATCTCTCTTGGGATGCTTGATACTCAAGGGTATGATTCAAACCTGAGGAGGGGAGTTCTCACAGTGACTAAGGATGATAGGATAGTCATGAAGGGAACAAGGAGATCTGATTTGTACTTCCTGGATGGAAGTGTTGTTGAAGGGCAGATACACAACACTGATCAGCAGGATGATGCCAAGCTATGGCATGGTAGGCTGGGACATGTTAGTGAAAGAGGAATGCAAGAATTGGCAAAACAACAGCTGATCAAGTTCACTGAAGGTGATAAGATCAGACAGTGTGAGCATTGTATTCTTGGTAAGTCCAAGAGACTTAAGTTTGGTGAATCAGAACATACAACTCAAGCAAGGATGGACTATGTTCATTCAGATCTCTGGGGACCTTCAAGAACTATAACCAGAGGTGGAGGGAGATACATCATGACCATAATTGATGATTACTCCAGGAAGTTATGAGTATATGTTCTGAAATCAAAGGATGAATCATTTACAACCTTCAAAGATTGGTTGACAGAAACTGAGAACATCAAAGGGAGTAGTTTGAAGTATCTGAGGACAGACAATGGATTGGAATTTGTGTCTGAAGAGTTCAACTTATACTGCAAAGAAAAGGGGATTAAAAGACACAAAACTATCCCTGGAACTCCACAACAAAATGGCATTGCAGAAAGAATGAATCAGACATTGCTACAAAGGATCAGATGTATGTTGAGCAGTACAGGGTTGAGCAAGGTGTTTTGGGGGGAATTAGCTGCAACTGCAGCTTACTTGATCAACTTATGTCCTGCTACAGCTCTGAATTTTAAAACTCCAGAGGAAGTCTGGTCAGGTAAGGTTCCAAGCTATTCACATCTTAGAGTTATAGGCTGTCAAGCCTATCCCCATGTGAAACAAGATAAATTGGAACCTAGAGCACTTAAATGTGTTATGATTGATTATCCAAGAGGTGTGAAGGGGTATAAACTGTGGTGTTATGATGAAAATAGACTTATGATCAGTAGGGATGTTGTCTTTATTGAGAATAAGATGTCATTGATCAAGGATGATCAGAGAAGATAATCTGATCTTGAGGTGGAGCCTCAAGATATGATCAGATCAGATAGAAGTAAAGATAGCACCACTGACAGAAGTACAGATAGAGTATCAAGGGTTCAAGAGCAACCAAATACTTATCAACTTGCAAGAGATAGGCAGAAAAGAACAATAGTACCACCTGCAAGGTATGTACAAGCTGATATAGTGTCATTTGCACTATATACAGCAGTTGAAGTTGAAGCTTATGAACTTAGAAACTATACTGAAGCATTGGCAAGTCAAGACAGTAATAAGTGGCTTATAGCCATTTGATTGGTCGTTATAGTCGGGATGACCAATTAAAGAATTTATCGAACCACAGGGAGGAAGGTACTAGAGTTTAAGCGATCTCAAGTTTATCGTGATTTTATAAGGACGATGGAAAGGGACGGAGGATAAGCGTGCAAATGAATGCACTTAAACTAATGCAAGAAATAAGATAAAAGCAAAGATAAAAGAGGTTCCAAATGATGCAAGGATGAGATTAGCAACAATCATGACATGGATAACAAAGTAATCATGCAATTGATTATAATCTATCATGGACATAGCATAGGAGCGATCACTAATTCCACCTAAACTCTCTACCAAGATGGATAGGATGTAGGCCCTCAATAAGGCTCCCAAAAGCACTTAAGATCGATACCATAGCGAACACCTCCTACTAGGTACTAATTACTCTACGAGTTCCCTAATTAGGTACTAAATCATAGGCAATATTCCCTTTTAAGGTACTATGAATTCACTAATAGCTTGGGTCTCCTCATCTAATCAACTAATCTCTCGATTAAGCTAATCAAATGTTCTATCAAAGGGTTCCCAAATTTAGAAGGATATACCTATCTCATTCTAAATTAATGCACATGAAGTGTATGATGAAATGATTCAATGAACTATCCTAAACATGTAATTGATTTACCAACCTAATCACATGCCCATAACAATTAATCACACAAATCAATCATATACATCAAGCAATTGACAATCAATGATAGAAATAACACAAAGCCCATTCAAGATTAAAATCAATTTGCATAAAAACTAAATTATCCAACACCAATCATGGAGCTAATCTCACAAAGGAGATTAGCCTATCATAGTCATAGAGAAAACAACATAGACCATTGTATCTACAAATCCCATGACAAAACTATAAAGAAGTTCACAAAAATTAGAATTAGATTCCCCCTTTGAAGTCCTTCAATGGAGTTTCTTCTTCTTCTTCTTCTTCTTGTAATCTTCACTCCCCCTTGCTTCCTTGATCACTTGGATGGTGGATTTGATGGAGAGGATTAAGTGTAGATGGATGGATGAAGAATGGATGGAGAAGATGGTGAAAAATGAAGAAAAATGTGTGTGATGTGTGTGTGGCAACTCCCAACCTCGAAAATCTGCCTTCAAGTGGTGATATTGGGGGTATTTATACCCCCTCTACACACTTGGAAATCGCACAAAGGTGTAAAACGCGATTTTAGGCCAAGTGCAAGAAAACACGGGCGTGTTTTCCTGCATCTGCCCGTGTTTTCTTGCAATTTTTCAGCTTTCTGTAAGTTTTTGCACCTGCAGAAAAACACGGGCACTGCATAAAAACACGAGCGTGTTTTTATGCATTTTGACTAATTCTTCATTTTCTTCAACTTTCTCCTTTCTTCATGCTTTTTATCACCATTTATCCTCATAATCACCTATTCAAAGACATGAAAATCATCATCATCAATTCCAAAATACAATACAAAAAGATACAAAAAATACGAAATAAAAAGACGAAAACACACACAAAATGACACAAAATCTAGGTGAAAATAGCGATGATCAGCCATGGAAGAAGAATTGTTGTCTCTGAACAAGAATGGGACATGGAGAATTGTTGACAAGCCACAATCTCAGAAGTTAGTTGGATGTAAGTGGATATTCAAAAGAAAACCAGCACTTGCAGCTGAAGGTGGAGTCAGATATAAAGCTAGGCTAGTAGCTAGAGGATTCTCACAGAAGGAAGGAGTGGATTACAATGATATCTTCTCACCTGTGGTCAAACATTATTCAATCAGGGTGTTACTAGCTCTAGTGACTCAATATGATCTTGAGCTTCATCAGATGGATGTAACAACTGCATTTCTACATGGAAAGTTGGAGGAGAGTATCTACATGAAGGTACCAGAGGGTATTACAGTTGAGAGAGCTGATACAAAGGCTTGTTTACTCCTCAAGTCCCTATATGGACTTAAACAAAGTCCAAGGCAGTGGTACTTGAGGTTTGATGAGTACATAGTTACTAATGGATTTCAGAGAAGCCATTATGACAGTTGTGTATACATCAAGCAAGAAAACAGCTGTTATACATACTTGCTTCTCTATGTGGATGATATTTTAATTGCTTGTAAAAGCATTCAAGGGATTGATGCAGTGAAGGAAGTACTCAAATCAGAGTTTGAGATGAAGGACCTTGGTGAAGCTAAGATGATCTTAGGGATGGAAATAAGCAGAGACAGGTCAGCTGGAACACTTGTGTTGAAACAGCAATCTTATCTTGTTAAAATACTCAAAAGGTACAACATGGATCAATGCAAGGCTGTTACAACACCTGTCAAGCAAGGTTTGAGTCTGTCACTACTTGATAGAGCTAAATCAGACAGTGAGATAGCTGAAATGAGCAGGATTCCATATGCAAGTTCAGTGGGCAGTCTTATGTATGCTATGGTCTGTAGAAGGCCTGATCTTGCTTATGTAATGAGCTTGATTAGTAGATTCTTAAGTTGTCCAGGGAAGCAGCATTGGGAGGCAGTCAAATGGGCTTTGAGATATGTCAAGGGGACTGAACAAGTTGGTCTAAAATTCCAAAGAAGGGAAGCAAAATCAGAAGTTGTCACTGGTTTTGTTGATGCTGATTTTGCAGCAAACTTGGATTCCAGGAAATCCCTTACAGGGTATGTGTTCAATATGTTTGGTACTTCAGTAAGTTGGAAAGCAAGCCATCAGTCTGTAGTAGCACTATCAACTACAGAGGCAGAGTTCATTGGTTTGACAGAAGCAATTAAAGAAGGTATGTGGCTTGTTGGTTTGCTGAAGGAGTTGGGAGAAGATCAGGATACTGTACTGGTGTATTGTGACAATCAGAGTGCAATACACTTAGCTAAGCATCAGGGATACCATGAAAGGACCAAACACATTGATGTTAAGCTATACTTTGTGAGAGACATGGTGGAAAGTGGACTTGTTCAAGTGAGGAAGATTGATACAGCTGAAAATCCAGCTGATGGACTTACTAAAGCATTGCCAGCAGCAAAGTTTGAGCTGTGCAAGACTTTAGTGGGCATGTGTGGAGACATAGAGGTTGCTGCTCCTTAAAAGCAGCAAAGGTGGGGAGAAGAGATGAAGTTGTTCATGCATACATCTAAGGTGGAGATTGATGACAATAGATGCATGCATGAGGGAGTTTCACATGTGGAAAGTGATCATGGGAGACTAAAGAATGATCTCAACGTGTTGCATGTGAGCTGGGAGCAAGTTGGAGCGGTTGAAACGAGCTCAACAACCCAACTGCCAAAACTGTCATTTTTGGGCAGTGGGTGAGCAGCCGATTTTGAGGCGGTTAACGAGTGGTTTATCAAGCTACCTGGAACCGGTTAGATGGCTGCATCTCATCTACTAAGTGAGGGCTATCCAGTGGAGGTTTAACCGGATCAAAAGGTTGAGGGAGTAGCAAGATATAAGGGCTCGAAGTTGCTTCATCACAGCAAGTTCCATACTTAGAAATTTTCACAGTTTCAGCTGCAAGTTTCATTCTCTTGTTTTGTTTTCGTTTCAGTTTGTTTTTGGTTGTATTGGATCATCAATAATAGAGTCTCTTCTCCTCAAAGTGGATGTAGGTTATTCATAACCGAACCACTATACATCTTGGTGCAATTTTCTTTCATTTTATTCATCAAGTTAGTCAAATTGTGAGTGTGTGTTTCTTGAGTGTTTGAGAGGTTTTGTGTGTGCATTATTCACATCAAAGTCAAACGTCTTTTTCTGTAAGATCGTGGTAAGGCCTTGCTGTTCTACCAAAATAAGTAGAAATTAATCTATTATATTTAGGGGTTGTTTGGTTCAAATTCCGGAATGGTAGTTGTAATGGGAGTTAATGGGAATGGTAGTGGTAATGGGAGTCGCTGATGAGTATAATGATATTGGGAATAAAATTAATTGAATGGGTGGGGTTAGTGAATGAATCAATTAGAATGATTGATGATTTCAAATTCACATTACTTATTACCAAGCAGGAATGATAAATCAATACCCTTCATTTTCATTTACCCTTCCCATTACCCATTATCAAATGGTCATTAATATAAATATTCGTTTTCATTTAATATTTTTATTTTACAGTTGCAACAATTTAAACAAGGTTTTCGTTCCAGAGCTATTGTTGAGACTGCAAAAATTAGATGCAAGAAGAGAAGAGTGGAAAAGCCTCTCAACTAAGTAGGACACTTGTAGGATAGAGTTTTAATACTCTACACTTGACATGGAAAATTACTTCTTGAGAGTGAAAAATTCTTTATTATATTAGAATGATAATTGTAGGATGGAGTTGGAATATTCCTGCACTTGATAAGTCGGATTAAATTGATCATTGCCGTTTATACGAGAATTTTCACTTAAAAAAAATATAATTCCTTCCACTCATAATAATGATTATATATTTTTAATTTGGGCATTCCATAATAACACAACTTAAAAAAACTATTAATATATCTTCATTGGGTGCCAAACAACACTAATACAACTCTTTACTTTATATTAAAATATTATATCATCCCATTTATTACACACTAAAATAGTATATTTCATTCTTTGCATAAAAAATCAAACATAACTATTATTTATTATTGGAGGAAAAAAAAGAAGATTTTATATTATTATTATGAAAATAAAATAACAATTAAAACATAATACTCCCTCCGTCCCATGTATTTTTACTCATTTTCCATTTTGGGGTGTCCCACGTATTTTTACTCATTCTATTTTTGGCAAAAATACATAATATTTTATTACCTACTTTTTATAATTCCAACAACTTTAATTACTTTTTTACACTTTATTCATCATTCTCAATAACTTTATTCACTTTTTTCTTTTTAAATTACTAATTTATCCCTACTTTCTCTTACATTATATATTAAAAAATAAAACGTTTTAATCTCCGTGCCCGTACAAACGGGTAAAAATACCCGGGACGGAGGGAGTAATACGTTTCAACAGTCCAACATTTAACGTTACTATATGGGCTTGGATTTATGTGTAGAAATTTGGAATATAAGACAAATCAAAGGAAAATAGTGCGAAAAGAGTTAATATTAAATTATTTATTTGTCAAAACTATACAATTCATTTTTTTTTAGAGAATAAAAAGATATTTTTTTCGTAGGATACTATTAAGACCAAAGATGTACAGAACTTTTTAATATGTGAAAAATTATACTTTCTCTGTATCAATTAAATGCAAACAATCAACATAAGGTGATTGTTCGTATTTTATTGGGACGAAGGGAGTATATTTTAGAGAGATG
Organism: Pogostemon cablin; assembly: GCA_023678885.1. Lineage (NCBI taxonomy): Eukaryota > Viridiplantae > Streptophyta > Magnoliopsida > Lamiales > Lamiaceae > Pogostemon > Pogostemon cablin. Next base: position 3,220,522 of record CM042973.1, read on the forward strand.
GATGATACTCTTTTAAGAGTTGGTCAGTTGCGTCTCCAGATATACGATCTTGGATGTCATGTTATATTTTGTTGTTACATCTCCTATTACACGCGTTAGATGAGTGACACGTATGCGGTGAGGAAAATCTCCCTTTCCCCTTAGGGTTGATTGTTAGGGTATAAATTAGTTTATCTTACGTGTCAATCATCCAACGGTTTGTAACATGAGATATAACACCAAAATATAACAGGAGATCCGAACCGCGGATATACATGGTATATATGAGTATAACATTTTATTTTAAAAGTATACACTTTTATAAATAAGGATATGACTTTTTTCATTGAATTCAATAAAATATTTTTCATTCACAAGTTCCTTCATCCCCACCACTTCGTACTAAATGCTTAGGTCAGAATTCTACAACGAAGCTTCTAATCCAATTTATTCTTGAGTCAACCTTCTTAGTCTTAATCCAACTTATTCTTGGGTCAACCTTCTTAGTCTTAATTGGGTGGAAGCTCTTGAGTTTTTTCTTCTATAATCTATAAGAATGATTCATTTCATATATTTCATTATGGATGAATCAATTAGTATTGATGCTTTATTACATTGTCTTTTATGAGATGACTCATAGACCTTACATATTGGAATTCTATATCATTGATTTTTTTTTTTCTCTCTTTCTCTCACCCTTTCATTTATCCACACTCTTATTTTGTATTATGCTTTAAACTTAGAATTAATTAAAGTTTAATTCTAAAAAATTTTCATTTGCTACAAAGATATGACCGATTTGACTTGGTGAATTTGAAAAGCTCGTATTTTTTTTTAACAATAGATGTCCTTCACATCCGTATTCCATACTAATGAGTGATACTGATAATAATGATCCACATAATCATCATACTTACGTGCATTATTAGCCACTTGCATTGATGAACGGGTACTAATATTGTGGATTCGTTTATTTTGGTTAAAAGGCCTGAAGCTGAAATATAAATTTAAATGTTTGATTAAAAAAATTAAGTTTTTTTCTCAATGATAGAATTAAATTTTTATTCAAAGAAATTAAGTTATTCAAAAATTAAGATTTTTTTAAACTTTTTTTTGAATAAAAAATATTATTCATCTCAACAAAAATATAAAAATCATAACATATTAGAATTTTTAGGGCAATATTTAAAAAAAAAAGTAGCAGTTATTTTCTTTAGAGTTTTTCTTCCTATGCTAAAAGTTTGTTAACAAATTTTGATTTATTTGGTTGATTTTAACCACAAACTAAAATTTCTTTTATTTGTCCGGATTTACACAAGTATTTGTGTTTGTATTTTTGGGATATATGCTTCAATTCCATAAATTATAACCACACACTAGTCGATCATTATCCTTTACTTACCTTTTGATTAGGGTATGCATGTATGTTTTTCTTTTTTCTACGTGCCCAAATGAATGTAAGAAAGAAATGTTACACCTAAATAGCATATAAGAAATTGGAAGGGGCCTATATAGCCTATATATTATGAGTAACTAATCACCCCCATGAATCAGTTTAAAGATATAATTTTGTGCCATGGAGGAAAGTTGCTGTATTATTTTTGCGTATGCAACCATAATAGCAATAAGCTTTTGTCTAGCAAAAACACCCAACAATCTCCACACAGATCAATCAGCTCTTCTTTCTCTAAAACATCTCATCACTACAGACCCTCATGATGATCTTACACTTATGAGAAATTGGACCAATTCAAGCTCCGTCTGCAGTTGGATTGGCGTCACCTGCGGCTTCCACCACCACAGAGTGACGGCGTTGGATATTTCCAACATGAGTCTCTCAGGCAACATTCCAGCGCAACTCGGCAACCTCTCCTTCCTCGTTTCCCTCAACCTCGCGTTCAACCACTTCAGTGGCACTCTGCCTCCTGAGCTATCTCGCCTCCATCGGTTGAAGTATATTTCACTCCGAGGCAACAACTTCACCGGAGAGATTCAAGACAATATTTAAACCAGTCAATGAATCAAGACAATATTTACGGGGATTACTTTCCCACTGATCTTGGAAGTTCGGGGGAGTGATTTACCCCCATTTTAATTGTGAGCATAAAAATTATGTTGTTTTATTTTTTAAGTATTTGTGTTTGTGTTTACATTTATATTTTATTTATCGTAATAGTGTTTAAGTTTTAGGATATTTATTTATATGTCTAGTGTCTAATGTATTTGTATGTCTATCTTTTTTAATATTCAATGTAATTTTTTAATGTAATATTTAATTTTAATTGTGCAAGAAGTAATTTTTTAAATTATTTTAATGACACATAGGTTTTTTATATATTAATTATAACATACTTTAATTTCAAAATTGTCATCACGTTTTTAACACACATAACATACTTTATCATTTATTTATTACCCAAAAATACCAAACTACCCCAAAAGTTACTCAAAAAGTGACTTTTCTTAATTTGCGTGTGTACAGTAAATATGAAGATGAAAATGGGACGGAGGGAGAGTTACATATTTTATTTTTGGGTAGCTCATCCTAATAGTTACATTTTCCTTTTTGGTGTATGGGATCCATACAAAATAATTAATTCATTCTTCATAGGTCTACACATCACACTAATTCAACTACTCACTATACATTATAATATTATTTCTTTCACCTCAATACATATTAAAATATTAAGGTTAAAACTACTGTGCACCCCAGGATACGGTGCACCCACTTTCAGATCGTATACAATTATGAATAAAAACATATACAATTATGAACAAAAATGTATTTATTTGGTAGTTTTTTAATGAAAATTTGAGTGTAAAAATATATACAACTATTAAAAATTATTTTTATGTCATTATAATGGCCAAAATAGTGATAAAACATGGAAATATAGGTGGGTAAAATGTTTTCACATTATATAAATGCTTAGAAATATGGAATTATGAAAATCTATATAATTGTAAAGACATACATAAGGATTTTTTTGCGAAATCCAAAAACAATCTAAAACGAATATTTTTATGTCATTATAATGGTCAAAATAGTAATTAAACATTGAAATATATAGCATGTTTTCACATTATATATAGTAAATGCTTAGAAACATGGAAATACGAGAATCTATAAAATTTAAAGAGTTGAATTCACTTTTTACCCCCGTAACTAGATCAAAGTTCGATTTCTATCCCAAAAAAGATAAACTGTTCAATTTGTCCCATAACTCACAGATTTGTTCAATTTTTGACCAGTTTTTGTCGGAAAGCACCAAACTGAGCCTCACGTGCGGCGCACGTGGGGCTTTCCAACGAAAATTGCATTTTCCGACAAAAATTGGTAAAAAAATTGAACAAATTCGTTAGTTAGGGATAAATTTGAGTTAAAATCATTTTTCGTCCCATAACAATATGAAATTTTTGATTCTATCCCAAAAAAGATACTCTATTATTTTCAATTTAGTCCCATAACTTTCGACATTGGCCAATTTTGGTCCCAAAATCGTCAAAAATTAAATTTTTTGCCGGAATTCTGCACGTGCGGTGCACGTGACCCCTATGTTCGGAGTTACGGGACTAAATTGAAAGTGATATCTTTTTTGGAACAAAATAAAAAATACCTATTGTTATGGGACTAAAAGTGATTTTAACTCCATTTATTTTTTTATTTAAATTCTACATGCAATTTATATATATATATATATTTAAAATCACTTTTAGTCCCATAATAATAGGTATTTTTTATTTTGTCTCAGAAAAGATATTATTTTCAATTTAGTCCCGTAATTCCTAATATTGGCCGATTTTGGTCTCAAATTGCCGGAAAGCCCCAAATTGAGGGGTCACGTGCAGTGCACTTGCAGAATTCAGACAAAAAATTTGCAATTTTGGGACCAAAATTGGCTAATGTCGTGACTTATGGGACTAAATTGAAAATAATATCTTTTTTTGGGACAGAATAAAAAATTTCATATTGTTATAGAACAAAAAATGATTTAAATCGATAAAATTGGACCTTTTTTTTTTTTTTTTGAAAAAATCAAAGTTTATCTTAGTCACATAAAAAAAAATTAACTCTCAAATCTTTATTGTGTATAACTTTTTCATTGTAACTCTATTTTAGTATTTTAACGCAGAGGAATACTACTTGTGTAGTGTTAACTTTTTAAGTGTATCAGCTTGTCCTACTAAATTCACATATTTTCAATAGTAAAAATACATTCAATACAATTTTATTTTATTTTTTGGTCAAGCGAAATTTATTATAAATGGGGAATACAACTACAATTAATCTCTTATTGGCATTTTTTTAAAAATATTCTACCCTTATTAACACACATTACATATTTTAAATTTTATTTATAACCCAAAATATATCAAATTATCCCTAAAAAGTGTATCTTCTTATTTGCATAAAAGATAAAACTTGTCAATTGCTATGGAAAAAAAGGGAGTAAACTTAAAACTAGATAAACCCTCAAAACACTATATTTTTAATAAATATCAGTTTAATATACATAACTTATTTTTATTTATTAATTATATTACCTTCAAAATTAATAACGTTAATTTTGATAAAGTAAAGTCAAAAAAAAAAAAAAAAATGAAAGCGACATCTAGACTACCGGTACAGCGATAGTACTACCTTTTTTTTTGTCTCTTCAATAAAGAAAAATCAACGTTTCTACTTTTTCTTATTAAATTTTTATGATAAGGCATAAAGCTGAAATTCCACTAAGACATGCCTTTGGATTCCCCCCTCTCTCTCTATAGATAATTACTACCATGTAACCCTCATAAAAATTATTTTACCATAAAAAGTAAATTAAATTTTAAAAAATTATAAATTATTATATATTTTGTTATAATGTGTAAAAAAAAGAATTTTTATATATTACAAAATCTAAACATGAGTTTTGTCTTATAAATAAAATTAAGCAAAATACTAATTTTATGATAACAATTATTGTAATATGTGTATTTTGTGTTCAATGTACTCATGCGGTCATGATTAGTCAAATTTGAGCATCATTAATACCTTAACATAAATGTAAATTTATTAAATTTTTATGATAAGGCATAAAGCTGAAATTCCACTAAGACATGCCTTTGGATTCCCCCCTCTCTCTCTATAGATAATTACTACCATGTAACCCTCATAAAAATTATTTTACCATAAAAAGTAAATTAAAATTTAAAAAATTATAAATTATTATAAATTTTGTTATAATGTGTAAAAAAAAGAATTTTTATATATTACAAAATCTAAACATGAGTTTTGTCTTATAAATAAAATTAAGCAAAATACTAATTTTATGATAACAATTATTGTAATATGTGTATTTTGTGTTCAATGTACTCATGCGGTTATGATTAGTCAAATTTGAGCATCATTAATAACTTAACATAAATGTAAAATATATTATGAGAAATTCATAATTTATAAATTACTCTTTCGTCCCATTTATATTTGCACCACTCCTTTATATTTTATAAAGGAGATGTGAAATCTGAAATGAGAATATTATGAAATAAAATATAGTGTACCTGAAGGTTTGTAAGAAACTTAAGTAATAAGAAATGAATTGACTTGGTGAATCTTGATAAAAAAAATTACTGGAGTAAAGGAATATGTGTTAAATCCACCCGCAAATGTGAAGGAATATTACTTCAATACATTCTAATGTAGCTACATTTTATTAATATATTAAAGCAAAATAGCAAATGTCATTCTGATCCCACCAAATTTTTTTATTGAAAAAGGCTACATAATCGAAATTCAATAATTCACATGGATTAACCTACCAAATTAAATGGAGCAAATTCTTACAACTTTCAATGAAAATACAAATATCATATTCCTTCTTTCTCCATGTAAAAACGAACAGAAACAAAAATATAAGCTTTGAAAAATTGTATTATTCTATCTAGGATATTCAACAATAATCACCTTCCTTCTAAGGTCCACTGTCTTCCATTCTTCCAATATTGATCGATGAGACTAGACACGGTGTTAATAATTAATTAAGAAAATGTGAATTATTAAGTATTGCTCTAGATAGTGTTAATTATGAGATGGATTATTTATAATTTCACACTTATAATTTAGAATGTATTTTGATTTATAGGGTTTAGTGTTAATTACACTAAAAAACTACTTTTTACCAACGGAATATTCCGTTGGTAAAAACTTTAATTTCATTGTTAAATTGGTTTATCAACGGAATAGCAACGAAATCCATTGGTAAAGCGATGATTGGTAAATTTTTAACAATGAAAATTCAATTCCGTTGGTAAATAATTCCGTTGGTATTCCATTGCTAATAATTTCGTTGTTAATTTATATAATGATTCTCTTGCTAATCTGTTGGTAATTACCAACGAAATGAATTTCATAGCTAAAATTAAGAATAAATCCGTTGGCATTCCGTTGCTAACATTTTTATTACCAATCCGTTGTTAATTACCAACGGATTGAATTCCGTTGGTAAATTTTGTTGCTAAAAAATACTTTTTTTTTAATGTTATAAGGATGTGTAGACTTACAAGTCAAGTTTAGTAATGGCTGACAAATATACTCCCTCCGTCCCATAGAAGTTGACACACTTTTCTTTTTGGTTTGTCCCACTAAAGTTGACACATTTCCTTTTTAATACATAGGACCCATACAAAAACAATTAATCTATGCTCATGGACCCCACATATCACATCTAATACAACTACCCACTACACATTAAATATTATTTCTCTCACTTCACTTTACATTAAATTATTATACTCCTTAATCTCCGTGCCAAAGAAAAATATACCAACTTCTTCGGGACGGAGGGAGTAGTATTTAGTGCAAATCTGTGTGAAGCACTCTAATCCGCCGCTTCCTTTAATTCTCTTAATTAATCTTCCATTTACACATTGAGTATCCCTTATGGTTGTCCTATATTTATGTTAGTATTAGTTAAACCCGGCCAGCAAGCCCTCTGTATTTCCATTACAGTAATCATGTTTAAAGCTTGTCATTTTGTTTCTGCATTTGCAGTCCTATTAGTAATAACCAGCTTCCAAATACCTTGTCTAGCCAAAAGATCCACCAACCTCACAACAGATCAACTTGCTCTTCTCTCACTTAAATCTCTCCTAATCATGCACCCTCATCTTCCACTTGTAAGAAATTGGACCAGTTCAAGCTCTGTTTGCAACTGGATTGGTGTCACCTGCGGCTTGCGCCACCACAGAGTGACGGCGTTGAATATTTCCAACATGGGTCTCTCCGGAACCATTCCTCCACACCTAGGAAACCTCTCCTTTCTGGTTTCCCTCGACCTCTCCAACAACAGTTTTAGTGGCACTTTGCGTCCAGAGTTGTCTCTCCTACACCGATTGAAGTACCTTTCTCTCTCAAACAACAACTTAATAGGTTTCATTCCAAAATCCCTATCAAACCTATCAAATCTTCAATATCTTGATTTTTCATTCAATTCACTGCATGGAGAAATTCCACAAGAGTTTGGGACACTTCATTCGCTGGAATATCTGTTTATTCATTACAATCATTTATCAGGTGTGATTCCATCTTCCATTTACAACATTATTTGGGCGGATCTATATAGGGGCAGCCCGGGCTAAAGCCCAGGGATGCCCACCAAAAGCTCATTACATTATATGTAAATAAATTATATTTTTAAGTTTAGCCCAATTCAAAAATATTTTAAACTCACTCAAAAGAAACTCAAAAGAAGACAAAAAATAAATATATCTTCTAAAATTATATATATTTTATGAGCTCATTACAATATATCTTCTCAAATATTTTATGATTCCTTCAACTTGTTTTTTTCCTCCCTCACTTTTGAACACAACTTCCTTACTTGAATCTCTTTTCTTTTTTTTTTTTTCTCTTTCCTTTTCAAATAAGGGAATCAGTTTCAGGCACTACCCTTGTTTTCATATGGTACCAGTTTCGGGCACTACCCCTTCATGCAAGTTTTAACCATTCTCTTTCACTATTTTCATAACTTCCAAATTACATCTCCTTATGTTCTCTTCTTCATAAACACCAACTTGACTCCTTCAACTCTCTACTATGTAGGAATTTTTTAGCAAAGGGATCAATTGGTTAATCACGTTGGCTTTCAATAAATAAGGCTTTTAGGCTCAAAAGGGCTGACTACGGATAATTTCATTAGGTAGGATAAAAATATGACTTATGACTAATAAATACTCCCTCCGTCCCACTAAAGTTGTGACACTTTCCTTTTTGGGTTGTCCCATAGAAGTTGTTACATTCCTTTTATAGCATATGGGACCCATCCAAAAAATATTAACATATTTACATTGGCCCACACACACTCCATACACACTACTAATACACCTACCCACTACACATTAAATATTATTTCTCTCACTTCACTTTATATTAAAATATTATACTCCTTAATCTCCGTGCCAAAAAAAAATACTACAACTTCTCCGGGACGGAGGGAGTAACAAAAATGACCTAAGATCATTTCCTATTGTCTAATCAAACACGTAGCTTCAAGTAAAATATAAAGCCAATTTCTAGAATACGTGTGTATGAACTATACTCACAAGAATAAACTGAATCATGTAACTCAAAAGGCTCAAATCTCACATGGTTGTAGGAATGAACGATCATCCTAATAAAGCTACATAACTAATCTTCCGTGCACATAATTAAACTTCAAGTATCTCAATAACAAAGTACAATCTCAAACTGTTTCTCAAACACAAGCACACAACAAGAAAACACATACTTTGTGATTAATTACTGCAGATTATTCTCTATATTGATTCTCATTGTTGATGCTTACTTTGTGATTAATTACAGATTATTCTCTATATTGATTCTCATTGTTGATGCTTAGTTGGTGCGGTAAGAATCAAAATTATTTAATTACTTTTATTGATTCAATAATTACTCCCCACTCTTCAATTATTTTCAATCCCAGTGTGATTAAATTATCTTAATGATTCCCATAATCATTCCAATGGTGGAATTCATATCAAGGGCCTCTTAAAATCTTCAATTTCATTCCATATGTTAATTAATTTGAACTTAAATCGAGCACTCAGTTAAAGTCACATAAGACAAAATTGAAGAAGTTAATTAATGGTTCAATTTCATCTAATATATATGTAATGAATTGCTTGATTAAAATCCAATTTAACGTAAACTGAGTATTTGATTAACATACAGGTTGAAATTGAAACCTTTCTTCTTTTTTTTAAATTCCTGAAATAGAATTTAATTATTTATAATTGACGTGAAAATCGATCAAGAAAATCTCAAACACTCAAGATAACACTCAAATGAAATAATAGAACTTGAAATTGACAAACAAATGCAAAGTGATGTATAGTGGTTCGGTTTTGCGACCTACGTCCACCTGGGAAGAAGAGAGCTTTCTTATTGAGTATAGCTTACAAGAACAGATCGAATTTGATCTCAACACACAGCTATACACACTGAAACCAAGTTCACAGATCACTCAACTCACTAATGCAAAAACTGACTTGAAGAGCTAACTTTGAATCCTTATATAATGCCAACCTCTTAACCTTTTGATCCGGCTAAACCTCTACTGAACAGCCCTCACTTCATAGATGAAACGCAGCTATATAATCGGTTCTAGGTGACACCACAAACTGGTCAACAACTGCTGCAAAACCAGCTGTTCACCTTTGCTTCCAAAAATCAGTTTTCAATTATGTTGAGTTGTTAAGCTGTTATAACTGCTCCATGTGACACATGAGGATCATTTCTAAGTTACCAATGAGCGTAATCCACGTGTGAAACTCCCATGCATGCATCTATAGTCATCAATAATGTTGCAAAAAAGGGAACTAGGTAGAGCACTTGTCCCTAAGAAATTATAACAGCTTCACCTGTTTCATCGACCCCAGAGTACATATGTTTAATTTCCAGGCTATCAAATCTACGAGTTGTTAAGTGTTCGCTGTAATCATGTCTCAGGTGGTATACCAGCAGCCATATTTAATTCATCCACCCTTAGAGCTATATATTTGGGATCAAATGAATTGAGTGGCACTCTTCCATCCGACATGTGCCACAATCTTTCGCAATGTTCAAACCTGAAGAGACTATCATTAGAACACAACTCTTTGAGTGGGGGGATACCCTCTTCCATTGGGAATTCACTATCTCTTCAATTTTTAAATCTTGGGCGAAACCACTTAAATGGTATATACAAGTCTCCTCACTTTCTAATATATGGCCCTTTGACTTCATTACTTTATAGTTAACTTACATGTATTATTTATGTATTATAATCTAGTCGATGGATCTCAGGTGTCATTCCTTCAGCCGTATTTAACATATCCACCCTGCTAGTTATGTATCTCCCAGCGAATGAATTGAGTGGCAAACTTCCATCCGACATGTGCCGCAATCTTCCATTAATTAAACTTATTTTCCTATCTCAAAATCAGCTGAGCGGCGAAATTCCATCAAATCTTTCTGAGTGTTCAAACCTGAAGACTCTAGGGTTGACAAACAACTCTTTGAGTGGGCAAATACCCGCTTCCATTGGGAAATTACAATCTCTCCAACAGTTATCACTTGGGCATAACCGTTTAACTGGCATAAAAATACAACACTCATTTTCTTCATTAAGTTATATTGTTTTATACATTAATGCATGTTTCAAAGCACCATTAATTTTATAATGTCATCTCACTTACGTCCTTACAGGTGAAATACCACAGGAGATTGGCAATCTTCACAACCTCCTTTATCTTAATATTGAAGAGAATCAGATAAGTGAAACATTGGCCCTCACTATTTTCAGAAACATGTCTTCCTTGAAACTGCTAAGTTTATGGCGCAATAAACTGAGTGGGAACCTCCCAACGCATATTGCAAATCTTACAATGCTTCAATATTTGGACATTCAGCAAAACAATTTTGCAGGTACTCTAACGAATTAAGGGGATCCTCGTTCTCATTTCTTATTTATCCAGATTTATAATTTTCATTAATCCACATATTAATTTTAGTAACCTAAACACACTCTAAAATTATTAAAAGTAATTGGTTTCAATATTTCTTTTCTTAATAACAGGGGAGATTCCACCATCCATATGTAAATTGGAATATCTTGAATATCTTCAGCTGTCAACAAACTTCTTGGAAGGACAGGTCCCTCGATGTTTGGGAAACTTGAACGAATCTTTGCAGGCGTTGCATTTAAAGGGAAATCATTTCCATGGTCTCATTCCATCAATATTTACAGAGAATTGCAACATTCTGTCTCTAGACCTAAATGGAAATCAATTTGGAGGAATTTTACCTCCATCTCTTGCCCATTGTCAAAAACTTCAAGTTCTTGATATTGGAAATAATAGGATACAAGACACATTTCCCTTTTGGACGGAGACTCTTCTTGATCTTCAAGTTCTTGTTTTGAGGTCTAATGGATTTTATGGCTCCTTATTGTCCACTTTAAAGACTGAAGCTCCATTTTCCAAGCTACAAGTTTTTGATATCTCCCAGAATGAATTTGTTGGCTCTTTGCCTGAAAGATATTTCAACAGTTTTAGAGCCATGATAGATGCAAAGGAAAATATGACAGACTATAATCGGTTAATATATTTTGAGTCAATAGATTTAGTATTTAAGGGTTTGAAGTATCATCTGGAAAGAAGGCTGAAAACCTTCACAACCATTGACATGTCAGTGAACAATTTTTCTGGTAGTATTCCAGGATCTCTGGAAAAGCTTAATTCTTTGAGGTATTTGAACTTATCTCATAATAATCTTATTGGACATTTACCTTCATCTCTTGGAAATATGTCCGCACTTGAGTCGCTGGATTTGTCGTCAAACCAATTGACCAGTGAGATTCCAAGCCAATTGACACAGCTGACATTTCTTGCTGTGTTAAATCTTTCCATGAATAATCTCGAGGGGAGGATCCCTCAATCTCGTCAATTCAATACATTTGGAAATGATTCATATGCTGGAAACAAAGAACTGTGTGGATTTCCACTTACAAAAAAATGTGAAGAGGACAGTCCACTTGGGGTATTGCCACAAGATGATGACTATGGTTTTCTTGATGGATTAACCTGGAAAGTAGTTGTTTATGGATATGGATGTGGTGTGGTAATAGGAATCAGTATGGGGTATTTTGTTCTTCAATATGGATGGCCTAAATGTTTGGTGGAATCCATTTCCGATGTTGAGTACTACATTAAGAGAAGGGGCAAAAGAAATGTAGTGAGAAGGAGAAGGAGTTGATTCAAGTTAAACAAGTTAGTTAAATCAGAGCATCAACTGAAAAAGCATGTATGTTTATGTGTGACAAATATTAATATTTGTGCTAGACACTCTTATATGTATAACATTCACCAAGGGTAATGGATGTACTGTGAGATTAAGGAATTTGTAATGTTGATTTTGATTCGTGTATTTTGTTCACAATATTCATTTAAGTGTCATATCTCACCTTGCATCATTACTGCTGAGTGAGTATGTGAACATTTATGTTCACAAAGGTTGAACATAATGATTAACGTAGCATCCTCATTGGAATATCTCCACCATGGCTATTCGGTACCTATTGTTCACTGCGACTTGAAGTCGAGCAACGTGTTGTTAGATGAGGAGATGAATGGGCATGTGAGTGACTTTGGGATAGCAAAATTGTTTGGCGATGGGGAGAGCATCGTGCTGACCAACACCCTCGCCACACTCGGATACATTGCTCCAGGTGAATCTTTAAACATTACAACTTTCTATTGTCATGATTAGTGCATTATGATTTTTGACATTGCAGAGTACGATATACTGAAAAGTGGTAAATTTATTTCAGTTCCAACTTTTACAATATACAAATACAGTATAAAGCGTAACAGATCTTAACCCTATTACTCCCTCGGCTAGACGCTCGAGGTGTACAATCATTAGTAATTCAAAAACAATCTAACTGTCTGACTCAATATCTTGTCTGCAATACATGTAGGCGACAGCATCCTCATGCCAAACAGCAATGCATTCCTTTCCATTCAGATGGTATAGATCAGTGTTGAGAAAGCAATGACGAACAACCTTCTCACTTTTTTGTTGTTTCGTGTCCACATGTATCTTCCGAAACGCATCCCCAACTGATGCTATCCCCCTCCTCATGCTTGGGATAGTTTCAGTCCCAACGATATTACTTCCTCTTCTATCTGGGCCGCAGGAGTAATATCTTGACCCAAAAGAGAGGTATAGTATTGTAGGAAGTTATCTACCATCATTTGATATGATGTGATTGGCCCATTCTCTGGGAAGATCCTGTATATACCATTTCGAGAAGAGTTACCATTAATGAAGGAATAAAAGTATTTTGTACCTCGATCTTGGTTTTTGACGTGCTTGTTCTTCAATAGTTAGGATAGGTAGCTGGTTTCACACTCTTCCAGGTGCTTAACTTCCTGTAATTTCCCATTAATTTCCAGTTCACAAGAAGGGTCTTCCATAAAAGAGGTTTGAAGGCAGGCAAGTTGCTCCCTTGCCCTTTTAACTCTCTCTGTAATATGAGTGAAATTAAGACTGCGGAGCTCCTTCAAAGGCTTCTTGAGATTCTTCAGTTTCATGCACATCACAAATTGTTTGGTACCTCTCACATAACCCTGCCAATGATCAGCTATTAAAATGATAAAACGATCTATGAGCTTGTGATTCCATGAAGTTTGTCACTGCACGACAATGATCTGATGTTGATCCTTGATGGAGGAATGTTGTCTCTAGACTCCATCTCTGAGTCCTCCATCCTTGACACGTCATCACCCTATCCAATTTGGAACACAAAGTTCCATTAGACCAAGTGAAGTAGCATCCTGAGGACGGGGTGTCCTGTAATCCTAGCAAGGTCAGACTTTCGATCATCTCTCTTTTTTCCTGGATTCGTGGCTGAGTTCGTTCTTGATAGTTGACGTCTTGCGACATATCTATTCCAGTGCTCCCATAGTTCACCAGCCAAGGTTAATTTATATTTGGAAAAATCTCTTCCAGTGCTCCCATAGTTGACTTGCGACATATCTATTGGAAACATAAATTATTGATATGCAGAATACAAAGTTATCTAATACAACCCGTTTATGATCCCAGATTACAATAATTCTGCCACCACTACAGCAATCAAAGTTAGTTCTACACTCCCATCCTGGTACAACTTTGGAAACTACATTCAAACAGGAGTTTGAGTTTAGTTTAGTTTCCAAGAGCCCTGCAATTACAACATCCTGGTCCGGCCGCACTATTTACGAAGTGCATTCTCGGTTGGGTATAGAAGGGGTAGTTTCCACAAGGTGCGATGTGTATAGTTATGGTGTGATGTTAATGGAAACGTTTACGAGGAAGAAGCCGAGTGATGAGATGTTTGGCGGAGAAATGAGCTTAAGGAGTTTGGTTGAAAGGTCAGTTCCAGAAGCACCAAATGAGGTGATAGATGCCAACTTAGTGATGAATCTCGACCAAAAACAGTCGCAATGCGTAACATCTGTGCTGGCATTGGGCTTGAGATGCTCAGTGGAATCCCCTAGAGACAGAATAAATATGAAAGAAGCTTTGGCAGAGCTACACAAAGTCTGATGACAATAGATGCATGCATGAGGGAGTTTCACACGTGGAAAGTGATCATTGGAGACTAAAGAATGATCTCAACGTGTTGCATGTGAGCTGGGAGCAAGTTGGAGCGGTTGAAACGAGCTCAACAACCCAACTGCCAAAACTGTCATTTTTGGGCAGTGGGTGAGCAGCCGACTTTGAGGTGGTTAACGAGCGGTTTATCAAGCTACCTGGAACCGGCTAGATGGCTGCATCTCATCTACTAAGTGAGGGCTATCCAGTGGAGGTTTAACCGGATCAAAAGGTTGAGGGAGTAGCAAGATATAAGGGCTCGAAGTTGCTTCATCACAGCAAGTTCCATACTTTCACAGTTTCAGCTGCAAGTTTCATTCTCTTGTTTTGTTTTCGTTTCAGTTTGTTCTTGGTTGTATTGGATCATCAATAATAGAGTCTCTTCTCCCCAAAGTGGATGTAGGTTATTCATAACCGAACCACTATACATCTTGGTGAAATTTTCTTTCATTTTATTCATCAAGTTAGTCAAATTGTGAGTGTGTGTTTCTTGAGTGTTTGAGAGGTTTTGTGTGTGCATTATTCACATCAATTGGTGCCGTCTGTGGAAAACAGACACACAGCAAACGTTCAAGATGAGCACTACAAGATTTGATGTTGAAAAGCTCTCTGAGAAGTCAGATTACAACCTATGGAAGTTGAAGATGAAAGCTGTTCTGATGCAGCAAGGTTTGATGGATGCATTGAAGCCTCCTCCACCAGTGAAGACTGAAATCATCAAGGATCCTCAGACTGAAACAGGCCCTGTAAGAGGTCCAGTGGATGATCAGGTACTCCAAAAGGCCTATTCTACAATAATCTTATGTCTTAGTGATAAGATACTCAGAGAAGTATCAAAGGAGACAACAACTATTGGGGTATGGAATACATTGGAGGCTCTGTTCATGGTTAAATCATCTGCCAATAAGATGCATTTGAGGCAAAGATTTCATGCCTTCAAGATGAGTGATGAAAGGTCTCTAATGGATCAGGCTGATGAGTTCTGCAAGATCACTGATGGTCTTGAAAGTGTGGATTTCAAACTGTCCAGTGAAGATAAGGCTATCATGTTGCTGTCAGCATTACCAAGATCACAAAGACACTTCAAGGATGCAGTCCTCTATGGGGGTAAGGATGTTGTGTTGCTTGAAGATGTGCTGAAAGCACTCAGATCAAAAGATCTAGAGGAGGGGGTTGACATCAAAGGAAAGTCAGAGGCAGAAGGTCTGTTTGCCAAGAAAGGGAATCATAACAAGAAGTGGAACAAAGGGGGTAATTCTGATCAAAAGAAAGGTGCATCAGGACAGTCAACTGGGAAGAAGTGTTACTACTGCCATGAACCAGGTCACTTCAAGAAACAATGTGCAAAATGGAAAGCTAACAAGTCCAAGAAAGTTGATACAACTGCTGGAAATCAGAAGAACCAAGTTAATCAGGTTGGTGAATCAAAAAATAATACTGGTATGGAAAGTATTGAAGCTCTGGCAATCACATCATCAGATGTATCTGTTGAGTGGGTATTGGATTCAGGGTGTATATTCCATATGACACCTATGAAGCATTGGTTTGAGGAATTCAAGCATCAGGAAGGAGGATCAGTACTGTTAGGTGATGATCATTCCTGTGAGATAAAGGGAGTGGGATCCATCAGATTGCTTATGTTTGATGGAGTTCAGAGGCTTCTTAGGAATGTAAGATATGTTTCTGGATTAAGAAGGAACCTCATCTCTCTTGGGATGCTTGATACTCAAGGGTATGATTCAAACCTGAGGAGGGGAGTTCTCACAGTGACTAAGGATGATAGGATAGTCATGAAGGGAACAAGGAGATCTGATTTGTACTTCCTGGATGGAAGTGTTGTTGAAGGGCAGATACACAACACTGATCAGCAGGATGATGCCAAGCTATGACATGGTAGGCTGGGACATGTTAGTGAAAGAGGAATGCAAGAATTGGCAAAACAACAGCTGATCAAGTTCACTGAAGGTGATAAGGTCAGACAGTGTGAGCATTGTATTCTTGGTAAGTCCAAGAGACTTAAGTTTGGTGAATCAGAACATACAACTCAAGCAAGGATGGACTATGTTCATTCAGATCTCTGGGGACCTTCAAGAACTATAACCAGAGGTGGAGGGAGATACATCATGACCATAATTGATGATTACTCCAGGAAGTTATGAGTATATGTTCTGAAATCAAAGGATGAATCATTTACAACCTTCAAAGATTGGTTGACAGAAACTGAGAACATCAAAGGGAGTAGTTTGAAGTATCTGAGGACAGACAATGGATTGGAATTTGTGTCTGAAGAGTTCAACTTATACTGCAAAGAAAAGGGGATTAAAAGACACAAAACTATCCCTGGAACTCCACAACAAAATGGCATTGCAGAAAGAATGAATCAGACATTGCTACAAAGGATCAGATGTATGTTGAGCAGTACAGGGTTGAGCAAGGTGTTTTGGGGGGAATTAGCTGCAACTGCAGCTTACTTGATCAACTTATGTCCTGCTACAGCTCTGAATTTTAAAACTCCAGAGGAAGTCTGGTCAGGTAAGGTTCCAAGCTATTCACATCTTAGAGTTATAGGCTGTCAAGCCTATCCCCATGTGAAACAAGATAAATTGGAACCTAGAGCACTTAAATGTGTTATGATTGATTATCCAAGAGGTGTGAAGGGGTATAAACTGTGGTGTTATGATGAAAATAGACTTATGATCAGTAGGGATGTTGTCTTTATTGAGAATAAGATGCCATTGATCAAGGATGATCAGAGAAGAGAATCTGATCTTGAGGTGGAGCCTCAAGATATGATCAGATCAGATAGAAGTAAAGATAGCACCACTGACAGAAGTACAGATAGAGTATCAAGGGTTCAAGAGCAACCAAATACTTATCAACTTGCAAGAGATAGGCAGAAAAGAACAATAGTACCACCTGCAAGGTATGTACAAGCTGATATAGTGTCATTTGCACTATATACAGCAGTTGAAGTTGAAGCTTATGAACTTAGAAACTATACTGAAGCATTGGCAAGTCAAGACAGTAATAAGTGGCTTATAGCCATGGAAGAAGAATTGTTGTCTCTGAACAAGAATGGGACATGGAGAATTGTTGACAAGCCACAATCTCAGAAGTTAGTTGGATGTAAGTGGATATTCAAAAGAAAACCAGCACTTGCAGCTGAAGGTGGAGTCAGATATAAAGCTAGGCTAGTAGCTAGAGGATTCTCACAGAAGGAAGGAGTGGATTACAATGATATCTTCTCACCTGTGGTCAAACATTATTCAATCAGGGTGTTACTAGCTCTAGTGACTCAATATGATCTTGAGCTTCATCAGATGGATGTAACTACTGCATTTCTACATGGAAAGTTGGAGGAGAGTATCTACATGAAGGTACCAGAGGGTATTACAGTTGAGAGAGCTGATACAAAGGCTTGTTTACTCCTCAAGTCCCTATATGGACTTAAACAAAGTCCAAGGCAGTGGTACTTGAGGTTTGATGAGTACATAGTTACTAATGGATTTCAGAGAAGCCATTATGACAGTTGTGTATACATCAAGCAAGAAAACAGCTGTTATACATACTTGCTTCTCTATGTGGATGATATTTTAATTGCTTGTAAAAGCATTCAAGGGATTGATACAGTGAAGGAAGTACTCAAATCAGAGTTTGAGATGAAGGACCTTGGTGAAGCTAAGATGATCTTAGGGATGGAAATAAGCAGAGACAGGTCAGCTGGAACATTTGTGTTGAAACAGCAATCTTATCTTGTTAAAATACTCAAAAGGTACAACATGGATCAATGCAATGCTGTTACAACACCTGTCAAGCAAGGTTTGAGTCTGTCACTACTTGATAGAGCTAAATCAGACAGTGAGATAGCTTAAATGAGCAGGATTCCATATACAAGTTCAGTGGGCAGTCTTATGTATGCTATGGTCTGTAGAAGGCCTGATCTTGCTTATGTAATGAGTTTGATTAGTAGATTCTTAAGTTGTCCAGGGAAGCAGCATTGGGAGGCAGTCAAATGGGCTTTGAGATATGTCAAGGGGACTGAACAAGTTGGTCTAAAATTCCAAAGAAGGGAAGCAAAATCAGAAGTTGTCACTGGTTTTGTTGATGCTGATTTTGCAGCAAACTTGGATTCCAGGAAATCCCTTACAGGGTATGTGTTCAATATGTTTGGTACTTCAGTAAGTTGGAAAGCAAGCCATCAGTCTGTAGTAGCACTATCAACTACAGAGGCAGAGTTCATTGGTTTGACAGAAGCAATTAAAGAAGGTATGTGGCTTGTTGGTTTGCTGAAGGAGTTGGGAGAAGATCAGGATACTGTAGTGGTGTATTGTGACAATCAGAGTGCAATACACTTAGCTAAGCATCAGGGATACCATGAAAGGACCAAACACATTGATGTTAAGCTATACTTTGTGAGAGACATGGTGGAAAGTGGACTTGTTCAAGTGAGGAAGATTGATACAGCTGAAAATCCAGCTGATGGACTTACTAAAGCATTGCCAGCAGCAAAGTTTGAGCTGTGCAAGACTTTAGTGGGCATGTGTGGAGACATAGAGGTTGCTGCTCCTTAAAAGCAGCAAAGGTGGGGAGAAGAGATGAAGTTGTTCATGCATACATCTAAGGTGGAGATTGATGACAATAGATGCATGCATGAGGGAGTTTCACATGTGGAAAGTGATCATTGGAGACTAAAGAATGATCTCAACGTGTTGCATGTGAGCTGGGAGCAAGTTGGAGCGGTTGAAACGAGCTCAACAACCCAACTGCCAAAACTGTCATTTTTGGGCAGTGGGTGAGCAGCCGATTTTGAGGCGGTTAACGAGTGGTTTATCAAGTTACCTGGAACCGGTTAGATGGCTGCATCTCATCTACTAAGTGAGGGCTATCCAGTGGAGGTTTAACCGGATCAAAAGGTTGAGGGAGTAGCAAGATATAAGGGCTCGAAGTTGCTTCATCACAGCAAGTTCCATACTTGGAAATTTTCACAGTTTCAGCTGCAAGTTTCATTCTCTTGTTTTGTTTTCGTTTCAGTTTGTTTTTGGTTGTATTAGATCATCAATAATAGAGTCTCTTCTCCTCAAAGTGGATGTAGGTTATTCATAACCGAACCACTATACATCTTGGTGCAATTTTCTTTCATTTTATTCATCAAGTTAGTCAAATTGTGAGTGTGTGTTTCTTGAGTGTTTGAGAGGTTTTGTGTGTGCATTATTCACATCAAAGTCAAACGTCTTTTTCTGTAAGATCGTGGTAAGGCCTTGCTGTTCTACCAAAATAAGTAGAAATTAATCTATTATATTTAGGGGTTGTTTGGTTCAAATTCCGGAATGGTAGTTGTAATGGGAGTTAATGGGAATGGTAGTGGTAATGGGAGTCGCTGATGAGTATAATGATATTGGGAATAAAATTAATTGAATGGGTGGGGTTAGTGAATGAATCAATTAGAATGATTGATGATTTCAAATTCACATTACTTATTACCAAGCAGGAATGATAAATCAATACCCTTCATTTTCATTTACCCTTCCCATTACCCATTATCAAATGGTCATTAATATAAATATTCGTTTTCATTTAATATTTTTATTTTACAGTTGCAACAATTTAAACAAGGTTTTCGTTCCAGAGCTATTGTTGAGACTGCAAAAATTAGATGCAAGAAGAGAAGAGTGGAAAAGCCTCTCAACTAAGTAGGACACTTGTAGGATAGAGTTTTAATACTCTACACTTGACATGGAAAATTACTTCTTGAGAGTGAAAAATTCTTTATTATATTAGAATGATAATTGTAGGATGGAGTTGGAATATTCCTGCACTTGATAAGTCGGATTAAATTGATCATTGCCGTTTATACGAGAATTTTCACTTAAAAAAAATATAATTCCTTCCACTCATAATAATGATTATATATTTTTAATTTGGGCATTCCATAATAACACAACTTAAAAAAACTATTAATATATCTTCATTGGGTGCCAAACAACACTAATACAACTCTTTACTTTATATTAAAATATTATATCATCCCATTTATTACACACTAAAATAGTATATTTCATTCTTTGCATAAAAAATCAAACATAACTATTATTTATTATTGGAGGAAAAAAAAGAAGATTTTA
This sequence comes from Pogostemon cablin, assembly GCA_023678885.1. Taxonomy (NCBI): domain Eukaryota; kingdom Viridiplantae; phylum Streptophyta; class Magnoliopsida; order Lamiales; family Lamiaceae; genus Pogostemon; species Pogostemon cablin. The sequence continues at coordinate 3,241,285 of CM042973.1, forward strand.
TATTATTATTATGAAAATAAAATAACAATTAAAACATAATACTCCCTCCGTCCCATGTATTTTTACTCATTTTCCATTTTGGGGTGTCCCACGTATTTTTACTCATTCTATTTTTGGCAAAAATACATAATATTTTATTACCTACTTTTTATAATTCCAACAACTTTAATTACTTTTTTACACTTTATTCATCATTCTCAATAACTTTATTCACTTTTTTCTTTTTAAATTACTAATTTATCCCTACTTTCTCTTACATTATATATTAAAAAATAAAACGTTTTAATCTCCGTGCCCGTACAAACGGGTAAAAATACCCGGGACGGAGGGAGTAATACGTTTCAACAGTCCAACATTTAACGTTACTATATGGGCTTGGATTTATGTGTAGAAATTTGGAATATAAGACAAATCAAAGGAAAATAGTGCGAAAAGAGTTAATATTAAATTATTTATTTGTCAAAACTATACAATTCATTTTTTTTTAGAGAATAAAAAGATATTTTTTTCGTAGGATACTATTAAGACCAAAGATGTACAGAACTTTTTAATATGTGAAAAATTATACTTTCTCTGTATCAATTAAATGCAAACAATCAACATAAGGTGATTGTTCGTATTTTATTGGGACGAAGGGAGTATATTTTAGAGAGATGGATGATACTCTTTTAAGAGTTGGTCAGTTGCGTCTCCAGATATACGATCTTGGATGTCATGTTATATTTTGTTGTTACATCTCCTATTACACGCGTTAGATGAGTGACACGTATGCGGTGAGGAAAATCTCCCTTTCCCCTTAGGGTTGATTGTTAGGGTATAAATTAGTTTATCTTACGTGTCAATCATCCAACGGTTTGTAACATGAGATATAACACCAAAATATAACAGGAGATCCGAACCGCGGATATACATGGTATATATGAGTATAACATTTTATTTTAAAAGTATACACTTTTATAAATAAGGATATGACTTTTTTCATTGAATTCAATAAAATATTTTTCATTCACAAGTTCCTTCATCCCCACCACTTCGTACTAAATGCTTAGGTCAGAATTCTACAACGAAGCTTCTAATCCAATTTATTCTTGAGTCAACCTTCTTAGTCTTAATCCAACTTATTCTTGGGTCAACCTTCTTAGTCTTAATTGGGTGGAAGCTCTTGAGTTTTTTCTTCTATAATCTATAAGAATGATTCATTTCATATATTTCATTATGGATGAATCAATTAGTATTGATGCTTTATTACATTGTCTTTTATGAGATGACTCATAGACCTTACATATTGGAATTCTATATCATTGATTTTTTTTTTCTCTCTTTCTCTCACCCTTTCATTTATCCACACTCTTATTTTGTATTATGCTTTAAACTTAGAATTAATTAAAGTTTAATTCTAAAAAATTTTCATTTGCTACAAAGATATGACCGATTTGACTTGGTGAATTTGAAAAGCTCGTATTTTTTTTTAACAATAGATGTCCTTCACATCCGTATTCCATACTAATGAGTGATACTGATAATAATGATCCACATAATCATCATACTTACGTGCATTATTAGCCACTTGCATTGATGAACGGGTACTAATATTGTGGATTCGTTTATTTTGGTTAAAAGGCCTGAAGCTGAAATATAAATTTAAATGTTTGATTAAAAAAATTAAGTTTTTTTCTCAATGATAGAATTAAATTTTTATTCAAAGAAATTAAGTTATTCAAAAATTAAGATTTTTTTAAACTTTTTTTTGAATAAAAAATATTATTCATCTCAACAAAAATATAAAAATCATAACATATTAGAATTTTTAGGGCAATATTTAAAAAAAAAGTAGCAGTTATTTTCTTTAGAGTTTTTCTTCCTATGCTAAAAGTTTGTTAACAAATTTTGATTTATTTGGTTGATTTTAACCACAAACTAAAATTTCTTTTATTTGTCCGGATTTACACAAGTATTTGTGTTTGTATTTTTGGGATATATGCTTCAATTCCATAAATTATAACCACACACTAGTCGATCATTATCCTTTACTTACCTTTTGATTAGGGTATGCATGTATGTTTTTCTTTTTTCTACGTGCCCAAATGAATGTAAGAAAGAAATGTTACACCTAAATAGCATATAAGAAATTGGAAGGGGCCTATATAGCCTATATATTATGAGTAACTAATCACCCCCATGAATCAGTTTAAAGATATAATTTTGTGCCATGGAGGAAAGTTGCTGTATTATTTTTGCGTATGCAACCATAATAGCAATAAGCTTTTGTCTAGCAAAAACACCCAACAATCTCCACACAGATCAATCAGCTCTTCTTTCTCTAAAACATCTCATCACTACAGACCCTCATGATGATCTTACACTTATGAGAAATTGGACCAATTCAAGCTCCGTCTGCAGTTGGATTGGCGTCACCTGCGGCTTCCACCACCACAGAGTGACGGCGTTGGATATTTCCAACATGAGTCTCTCAGGCAACATTCCAGCGCAACTCGGCAACCTCTCCTTCCTCGTTTCCCTCAACCTCGCGTTCAACCACTTCAGTGGCACTCTGCCTCCTGAGCTATCTCGCCTCCATCGGTTGAAGTATATTTCACTCCGAGGCAACAACTTCACCGGAGAGATTCAAGACAATATTTAAACCAGTCAATGAATCAAGACAATATTTACGGGGATTACTTTCCCACTGATCTTGGAAGTTCGGGGGAGTGATTTACCCCCATTTTAATTGTGAGCATAAAAATTATGTTGTTTTATTTTTTAAGTATTTGTGTTTGTGTTTACATTTATATTTTATTTATCGTAATAGTGTTTAAGTTTTAGGATATTTATTTATATGTCTAGTGTCTAATGTATTTGTATGTCTATCTTTTTTAATATTCAATGTAATTTTTTAATGTAATATTTAATTTTAATTGTGCAAGAAGTAATTTTTTAAATTATTTTAATGACACATAGGTTTTTTATATATTAATTATAACATACTTTAATTTCAAAATTGTCATCACGTTTTTAACACACATAACATACTTTATCATTTATTTATTACCCAAAAATACCAAACTACCCCAAAAGTTACTCAAAAAGTGACTTTTCTTAATTTGCGTGTGTACAGTAAATATGAAGATGAAAATGGGACGGAGGGAGAGTTACATATTTTATTTTTGGGTAGCTCATCCTAATAGTTACATTTTCCTTTTTGGTGTATGGGATCCATACAAAATAATTAATTCATTCTTCATAGGTCTACACATCACACTAATTCAACTACTCACTATACATTATAATATTATTTCTTTCACCTCAATACATATTAAAATATTAAGGTTAAAACTACTGTGCACCCCAGGATACGGTGCACCCACTTTCAGATCGTATACAATTATGAATAAAAACATATACAATTATGAACAAAAATGTATTTATTTGGTAGTTTTTTAATGAAAATTTGAGTGTAAAAATATATACAACTATTAAAAATTATTTTTATGTCATTATAATGGCCAAAATAGTGATAAAACATGGAAATATAGGTGGGTAAAATGTTTTCACATTATATAAATGCTTAGAAATATGGAATTATGAAAATCTATATAATTGTAAAGACATACATAAGGATTTTTTTGCGAAATCCAAAAACAATCTAAAACGAATATTTTTATGTCATTATAATGGTCAAAATAGTAATTAAACATTGAAATATATAGCATGTTTTCACATTATATATAGTAAATGCTTAGAAACATGGAAATACGAGAATCTATAAAATTTAAAGAGTTGAATTCACTTTTTACCCCCGTAACTAGATCAAAGTTCGATTTCTATCCCAAAAAAGATAAACTGTTCAATTTGTCCCATAACTCACAGATTTGTTCAATTTTTGACCAGTTTTTGTCGGAAAGCACCAAACTGAGCCTCACGTGCGGCGCACGTGGGGCTTTCCAACGAAAATTGCATTTTCCGACAAAAATTGGTAAAAAAATTGAACAAATTCGTTAGTTAGGGATAAATTTGAGTTAAAATCATTTTTCGTCCCATAACAATATGAAATTTTTGATTCTATCCCAAAAAAGATACTCTATTATTTTCAATTTAGTCCCATAACTTTCGACATTGGCCAATTTTGGTCCCAAAATCGTCAAAAATTAAATTTTTTGCCGGAATTCTGCACGTGCGGTGCACGTGACCCCTATGTTCGGAGTTACGGGACTAAATTGAAAGTGATATCTTTTTTGGAACAAAATAAAAAATACCTATTGTTATGGGACTAAAAGTGATTTTAACTCCATTTATTTTTTTATTTAAATTCTACATGCAATTTATATATATATATATATATTTAAAATCACTTTTAGTCCCATAATAATAGGTATTTTTTATTTTGTCTCAGAAAATATATTATTTTCAATTTAGTCCCGTAATTCCTAATATTGGCCGATTTTGGTCTCAAATTGCCGGAAAGCCCCAAATTGAGGGGTCACGTGCAGTGCACTTGCAGAATTCAGACAAAAAATTTGCAATTTTGGGACCAAAATTGGCTAATGTCGTGACTTATGGGACTAAATTGAAAATAATATCTTTTTTTGGGACAGAATAAAAAATTTCATATTGTTATAGAACAAAAAATGATTTAAATCGATAAAATTGGACCTTTTTTTTTTTTTTTTTGAAAAAATCAAAGTTTATCTTAGTCACATAAAAAAAAATTAACTCTCAAATCTTTATTGTGTATAACTTTTTCATTGTAACTCTATTTTAGTATTTTAACGCAGAGGAATACTACTTGTGTAGTGTTAACTTTTTAAGTGTATCAGCTTGTCCTACTAAATTCACATATTTTCAATAGTAAAAATACATTCAATACAATTTTATTTTATTTTTTGGTCAAGCGAAATTTATTATAAATGGGGAATACAACTACAATTAATCTCTTATTGGCATTTTTTTAAAAATATTCTACCCTTATTAACACACATTACATATTTTAAATTTTATTTATAACCCAAAATATATCAAATTATCCCTAAAAAGTGTATCTTCTTATTTGCATAAAAGATAAAACTTGTCAATTGCTATGGAAAAAAAGGGAGTAAACTTAAAACTAGATAAACCCTCAAAACACTATATTTTTAATAAATATCAGTTTAATATACATAACTTATTTTTATTTATTAATTATATTACCTTCAAAATTAATAACGTTAATTTTGATAAAGTAAAGTCAAAAAAAAAAAAAAAAATGAAAGCGACATCTAGACTACCGGTACAGCGATAGTACTACCTTTTTTTTTGTCTCTTCAATAAAGAAAAATCAACGTTTCTACTTTTTCTTATTAAATTTTTATGATAAGGCATAAAGCTGAAATTCCACTAAGACATGCCTTTGGATTCCCCCCTCTCTCTCTATAGATAATTACTACCATGTAACCCTCATAAAAATTATTTTACCATAAAAAGTAAATTAAATTTTAAAAAATTATAAATTATTATATATTTTGTTATAATGTGTAAAAAAAAGAATTTTTATATATTACAAAATCTAAACATGAGTTTTGTCTTATAAATAAAATTAAGCAAAATACTAATTTTATGATAACAATTATTGTAATATGTGTATTTTGTGTTCAATGTACTCATGCGGTCATGATTAGTCAAATTTGAGCATCATTAATACCTTAACATAAATGTAAATTTATTAAATTTTTATGATAAGGCATAAAGCTGAAATTCCACTAAGACATGCCTTTGGATTCCCCCCTCTCTCTCTATAGATAATTACTACCATGTAACCCTCATAAAAATTATTTTACCATAAAAAGTAAATTAAAATTTAAAAAATTATAAATTATTATAAATTTTGTTATAATGTGTAAAAAAAAGAATTTTTATATATTACAAAATCTAAACATGAGTTTTGTCTTATAAATAAAATTAAGCAAAATACTAATTTTATGATAACAATTATTGTAATATGTGTATTTTGTGTTCAATGTACTCATGCGGTTATGATTAGTCAAATTTGAGCATCATTAATAACTTAACATAAATGTAAAATATATTATGAGAAATTCATAATTTATAAATTACTCTTTCGTCCCATTTATATTTGCACCACTCCTTTATATTTTATAAAGGAGATGTGAAATCTGAAATGAGAATATTATGAAATAAAATATAGTGTACCTGAAGGTTTGTAAGAAACTTAAGTAATAAGAAATGAATTGACTTGGTGAATCTTGATAAAAAAAATTACTGGAGTAAAGGAATATGTGTTAAATCCACCCGCAAATGTGAAGGAATATTACTTCAATACATTCTAATGTAGCTACATTTTATTAATATATTAAAGCAAAATAGCAAATGTCATTCTGATCCCACCAAATTTTTTTATTGAAAAAGGCTACATAATCGAAATTCAATAATTCACATGGATTAACCTACCAAATTAAATGGAGCAAATTCTTACAACTTTCAATGAAAATACAAATATCATATTCCTTCTTTCTCCATGTAAAAACGAACAGAAACAAAAATATAAGCTTTGAAAAATTGTATTATTCTATCTAGGATATTCAACAATAATCACCTTCCTTCTAAGGTCCACTGTCTTCCATTCTTCCAATATTGATCGATGAGACTAGACACGGTGTTAATAATTAATTAAGAAAATGTGAATTATTAAGTATTGCTCTAGATAGTGTTAATTATGAGATGGATTATTTATAATTTCACACTTATAATTTAGAATGTATTTTGATTTATAGGGTTTAGTGTTAATTACACTAAAAAACTACTTTTTACCAACGGAATATTCCGTTGGTAAAAACTTTAATTTCATTGTTAAATTGGTTTATCAACGGAATAGCAACGAAATCCATTGGTAAAGCGATGATTGGTAAATTTTTAACAATGAAAATTCAATTCCGTTGGTAAATAATTCCGTTGGTATTCCATTGCTAATAATTTCGTTGTTAATTTATATAATGATTCTCTTGCTAATCTGTTGGTAATTACCAACGAAATGAATTTCATAGCTAAAATTAAGAATAAATCCGTTGGCATTCCGTTGCTAACATTTTTATTACCAATCCGTTGTTAATTACCAACGGATTGAATTCCGTTGGTAAATTTTGTTGCTAAAAAATACTTTTTTTTTAATGTTATAAGGATGTGTAGACTTACAAGTCAAGTTTAGTAATGGCTGACAAATATACTCCCTCCGTCCCATAGAAGTTGACACACTTTTCTTTTTGGTTTGTCCCACTAAAGTTGACACATTTCCTTTTTAATACATAGGACCCATACAAAAACAATTAATCTATGCTCATGGACCCCACATATCACATCTAATACAACTACCCACTACACATTAAATATTATTTCTCTCACTTCACTTTACATTAAATTATTATACTCCTTAATCTCCGTGCCAAAGAAAAATATACCAACTTCTTCGGGACGGAGGGAGTAGTATTTAGTGCAAATCTGTGTGAAGCACTCTAATCCGCCGCTTCCTTTAATTCTCTTAATTAATCTTCCATTTACACATTGAGTATCCCTTATGGTTGTCCTATATTTATGTTAGTATTAGTTAAACCCGGCCAGCAAGCCCTCTGTATTTCCATTACAGTAATCATGTTTAAAGCTTGTCATTTTGTTTCTGCATTTGCAGTCCTATTAGTAATAACCAGCTTCCAAATACCTTGTCTAGCCAAAAGATCCACCAACCTCACAACAGATCAACTTGCTCTTCTCTCACTTAAATCTCTCCTAATCATGCACCCTCATCTTCCACTTGTAAGAAATTGGACCAGTTCAAGCTCTGTTTGCAACTGGATTGGTGTCACCTGCGGCTTGCGCCACCACAGAGTGACGGCGTTGAATATTTCCAACATGGGTCTCTCCGGAACCATTCCTCCACACCTAGGAAACCTCTCCTTTCTGGTTTCCCTCGACCTCTCCAACAACAGTTTTAGTGGCACTTTGCGTCCAGAGTTGTCTCTCCTACACCGATTGAAGTACCTTTCTCTCTCAAACAACAACTTAATAGGTTTCATTCCAAAATCCCTATCAAACCTATCAAATCTTCAATATCTTGATTTTTCATTCAATTCACTGCATGGAGAAATTCCACAAGAGTTTGGGACACTTCATTCGCTGGAATATCTGTTTATTCATTACAATCATTTATCAGGTGTGATTCCATCTTCCATTTACAACATTATTTGGGCGGATCTATATAGGGGCAGCCCGGGCTAAAGCCCAGGGATGCCCACCAAAAGCTCATTACATTATATGTAAATAAATTATATTTTTAAGTTTAGCCCAATTCAAAAATATTTTAAACTCACTCAAAAGAAACTCAAAAGAAGACAAAAAATAAATATATCTTCTAAAATTATATATATTTTATGAGCTCATTACAATATATCTTCTCAAATATTTTATGATTCCTTCAACTTGTTTTTTTCCTCCCTCACTTTTGAACACAACTTCCTTACTTGAATCTCTTTTCTTTTTTTTTTTTTCTCTTTCCTTTTCAAATAAGGGAATCAGTTTCAGGCACTACCCTTGTTTTCATATGGTACCAGTTTCGGGCACTACCCCTTCATGCAAGTTTTAACCATTCTCTTTCACTATTTTCATAACTTCCAAATTACATCTCCTTATGTTCTCTTCTTCATAAACACCAACTTGACTCCTTCAACTCTCTACTATGTAGGAATTTTTTAGCAAAGGGATCAATTGGTTAATCACGTTGGCTTTCAATAAATAAGACTTTTAGGCTCAAAAGGGCTGACTACGGATAATTTCATTAGGTAGGATAAAAATATGACTTATGACTAATAAATACTCCCTCCGTCCCACTAAAGTTGTGACACTTTCCTTTTTGGGTTGTCCCATAGAAGTTGTTACATTCCTTTTATAGCATATGGGACCCATCCAAAAAATATTAACATATTTACATTGGCCCACACACACTCCATACACACTACTAATACACCTACCCACTACACATTAAATATTATTTCTCTCACTTCACTTTATATTAAAATATTATACTCCTTAATCTCCGTGCCAAAAAAAAATACTACAACTTCTCCGGGACGGAGGGAGTAACAAAAATGACCTAAGATCATTTCCTATTGTCTAATCAAACACGTAGCTTCAAGTAAAATATAAAGCCAATTTCTAGAATACGTGTGTATGAACTATACTCACAAGAATAAACTGAATCATGTAACTCAAAAGGCTCAAATCTCACATGGTTGTAGGAATGAACGATCATCCTAATAAAGCTACATAACTAATCTTCCGTGCACATAATTAAACTTCAAGTATCTCAATAACAAAGTACAATCTCAAACTGTTTCTCAAACACAAGCACACAACAAGAAAACACATACTTTGTGATTAATTACTGCAGATTATTCTCTATATTGATTCTCATTGTTGATGCTTACTTTGTGATTAATTACAGATTATTCTCTATATTGATTCTCATTGTTGATGCTTAGTTGGTGCGGTAAGAATCAAAATTATTTAATTACTTTTATTGATTCAATAATTACTCCCCACTCTTCAATTATTTTCAATCCCAGTGTGATTAATTATTTTAATGATTCCCATAATCATTCCAATGGTGGAATTCATATCAAGGGCCTCTTAAAATCTTCAATTTCATTCCATATGTTAATTAATTTGAACTTAAATCGAGCACTCAGTTAAAGTCACATAAGACAAAATTGAAGAAGTTAATTAATGGTTCAATTTTATCTAATATATATGTAATGAATTGCTTGATTAAAATCCAATTTAACGTAAACTGAGTATTTGATTAACATACAGGTTGAAATTGAAACTTTTCTTCTTTTTTTTAATTCCTGAAATAGAATTTTATTATTTATAATTGACGTGAAAATCGATCAAGAAAATCTCAAACACTCAAGATAACACTCAAATGAAATAATAGAACTTGAAATTGACAAACAAATGCAAAGTGATGTATAGTGGTTCGGTTTTGCGACCTACGTCCACCTGGGAAGAAGAGAGCTTTCTTATTGAGTATAGCTTACAAGAACAGATCGAATTTGATCTCAACACACAGCTATACACACTGAAACCAAGTTCACAGATCACTCAACTCACTAATACAAAAACTGACTTGAAGAGCTAAATTTGAACCCTTATATAATGCCAACCTCTTAACCTTTTGATCCGGTTAAACCTCTACTGAATAGCCCTCACTTCATAGATGAAACGCAGCCATATAATCGGTTCTAGGTGACTCCACAAACTGCTCAACAATTGCTGCAAAACCAGCTGTTCACCTTTGCTTCCAAAAATCAGTTTTCAATTCGGTTGAGTTGTTAAGCTGTTATAACTGCTCCATGTGACACATGAGGATCATTTCTAAGTTACCAATGAGCATAATCCACGTGTGAAACTCCCATGCATGCATTTATAGTCATCAATAATGCTGCGAAAAAGGGAACTAGGTAGAGCACTTGTCCCTAAGAAATTATAACAGCTTCACCTGTTTCATCGACCCCAGAGTACATATGTTTAATTTCCAGGCTATCAAATCTGTTGAGGTTGGAAAAACTTAATTCATTTACAAGTAAATGCTATTACATATACAAGTACAACAATACACACTATGCTGTACAAAACCAATGTGGGACAGTAAATATATATACTCCTATCATGCCCCCTCAAGATGGGGCACTATTAGTGACACCAATCTTGGACATCAGTAGTTGTAAACGAGCACGTGACAGCGGTTTAGTAAGAGTATCGGCTAGTTGATCAGCCGAGGAGACATGTGATACCCGAAGTTGAGACGACTTGACCAAGTCACGGACAAAGTGATAATCGATGGCAATGTGTTTCATTCGAGAATGGAACACTGGATTTGAGCAGAGATAGGTGGCTCCAATGTTGTCACTATATATCACAGGAGTAGCAGATACAGTGACATGAAGTTCAGAGAGAATGGACTTGGTCCATTGAACTTCGGCAGCGGCGGCTGCAATAGAGCGATATTCTGCTTCAGTGGAAGAACGTGCTACCGAACGTTGCTTTCGAGATGACCATGATATAGGGTTGGATCCAAGATATATGATATATGCTCCAGTAGAAGTTCGATCATCACAATCCCCAGCCCAATCAGCGTCAGTAAAACAATGAAGAGATGGAGGAGAGTCACGACAGAACGTTATCCCCAAATGACGAGTTCCATTAAGATAGCGAAGAACCCGTTTAACAACTCCCCAATGGTGTTCGGTAGGAGCATGCATGAATTGTGAGAGCTTGTTGACCACAAAGGCAATATCTGGTCTAGTGAATAAGAGATATTGAAGGCTGCCATGCACTTGACGATAAGAAGAGGCATCGATAAGCTTACTTCCATCATGTAAGGAAAGATTCACACCAGGAGCAATCGGTGTCTGAACTGGCTTGGCGTCAAGCATGTTATGCTTGGCAAGAAGAACTGTGATATATTTTCGCTGGAGAAGGACACATGACGAAGGAGTTCGTAAAACTTCAATGCCTAAGAAGTATGAAAGAGATCCCAGATCCTTAATGGAGAATTGAGAGGCAAGTGCAGTGATAATATTTTGAAGGAAAGCATCATTATTTCCCGTGAGAACAAGATCGTCGACGTACACAAGGAAGTATGCAATGATTTCACCACTTTTGTAGACAAATAGAGATTCATCTGACCTTGTATGCATAAATCCCATGGACAAAAGAAAGCTTTGAAGAGCATTATACCAAGTCCGGGGTGCCTGTTTTAACCCATAAATAGACTTTCGGAGTTTGCAAACATGGGATGGAAAATTTTTGTAAGAGAAACCCGGAGGTTGTGCCATATATACTTCATCCAACAGAGTCCCATGTAAAAATACATTATTCACATCAAATTGGCGAAGTGGCCAGTTCTTGGAAACAGCTAGACTGAGGACAATACGAACTGTGGCAGGTTTCACGACAGGGCTGTAAGTTTCAGAGTAGTCAATTCCCGGGCGTTGATGAAAGCCTTTAGCAACAAGACAAGCTTTGAACTTTTCAACAGAACCATCAGGTTTTCTTTTTATTCGAAAAACCCATTTGCACCCAACCACATTTTGAGATCTATCAGGTGGAACTAAATCCCATGTTCCATTGTGCAGTAGGGCGGAAAATTCGGAGGACATAGCATCCCTTGATGAGAGTGGAAATTCATGTACTTTTGGGTCCAATTTGATACCTCTTTCAGTGTTTAATTACTATTATTTGCATAAATATTTATACTTTGGATTGTTATCGACTAAAAGGTGTATGAGAGGTATTTTGTTGTGTTTTGATAGGAAAAAGGATGAAGAACGCGAAGTTGGAATGAAGGATGAATTTGAGCTCCTTGCCATCAAACAGATGTCCAACTTCCATAATTTTTCTGTATCTGTGTGGTTGTCCAAATTAGTCTTGTGATATATAGTTGGAAAGATACGGAAGAGAAGATCATTTTGGCCACAAGAAACGCCTTAATTGGATTTCAAACAAGGAAGTTATAATCAAAATGGTGACGTTGCGCAAGCTGCTCCCGCTCAGCACGATAGTGCCACTTTGCATGCCTTGTTATATCTTCAAATATTAGAGTTTCTGTGTGTTCTTTATATGAATAGAAAGCCAAGGAAGAGAGGATCGCGTGGGCTCAAGAATCATTCAATTTGGAGGTCGTATGAAGAAGTTATGCTCAAAACCGTGGAGTTGCGCAGCTGTCGACAGCGCGCGCGGCGGCGCGCGAGGTACGCACGGGCAGGGGCATGCGTGAACCAAAGTGTGTACGATTTTCATCATGTGAGGCTGCCGTACAAGGCTTTTTAGAGGCCGTGTGAGCCCTCTAGCATCCGTGTGTGAGATCTTGGCGCACGGTTGATGCCGTGCGAGAAGAATTGGCGCACGGTTGTTGCCGTGCGAGGAATAGATGTGCCGCACGGTGACAAGTATTGAAGCACGATGTCGTGCATGTTCCGTGCGACTGCCGTGCGAGCACCGTGCGTGTACCGTGCGAAGTCCCAATTCTATTTTTTGTATATTTTTGGCCCAGACCCATTCCTCCATTATTAATACTCCAGTTCTGAATTCACGAGAGAACAGATCCTCACACACACCATATTCACGCCTACAGAGGCAGTAACCTGCCTCCACCCATCATCTTCCATCCATCCACCGGAGAGACGATCGGAGTTGCTACTTGGATCGAAGATGGAGATTCCGACGGAGATCGTAATTGAAGAGACGGAGTCCTCCAAAAAGGGTTCTTTATCTTTAATTATTTTTCTTTGTTATTTTAGAACAATGGTTAGGGTTTATTGCATCCTTGTGATTTGCCCTCGTAATTCCATGGGCTAAGCTTCTTAATTGGTAATGTTAGGGCTTTAATACAGTTTTGACTATGTGATTTGATTGCTCTAGACTTGGATTTATTATTCTGCAGATTGTTTATTTCCTTATTGAAGAGGATATTTTGAGACTTCATATTATTGTGTTTTTGGGTTTTGATTCCTTTAATTAATCTTGACGGTATCACTGATTGATAGTTAATAGGATTCTTTATTTCTGCATGATAATTGTTGTTTCCTGTGACAGTCTTAGGGGATTGGTCTATAATACCTAAGAATGTTAGACAATTAATTTGGAATATTAATTACTTGGTAAAACATCATTATTAGGTAATTGGTAAAGAGACAAAAGGAATTAACAATCGCGTACCTAGAAAGGGAAGTCTAGTGCTCTAGCCTTTAATGGAATTTAGCATGAAGTACCTATAGAGGGAGAGGGAGTTAGTTTCTTCCCTCCATCGAGGATTAGAGATAGCCTGAGAAACAGTGGTAGGTTCAATGTCAGACTTAAGAGCAATGGTCAAACCATACCTTGGATTTGGTTTGAAGATGTGATTATGAGAACGTGTAATCATTTGATGATGAGCCAATGGTGGGTCTGGGGAAGGAGAGCGACGGGGGGACGACACAGCGGCTGGCTGATCAGGAGGTGTGGAAGGTATGGGTGTTGGGGTAGATATGTATGATGTTAAGGGAATATCAAGTGATGGTGATGGAATATCAGGAGATGGTGATGAGATTGAAGAAAATGGAAATTTATCTTCAATAAAATCAACATGACGAGATATATAGAGACGTTTAGAAGAAACGTCGAGACATAGATAAGCACTCTGTGTTTGAGAATACCCAACAAAGACACAAGGACGAGATCAATTTTCAAGTTTATTCACAGAGTAAGGACGGAGCCAAGGGTAACATTGACAGCCGAAGACACGAAACTTGAAAATATTAGGTGGATGAGTGAAAAGCATTTCAAATGAGGATTTCATGGAAAGCTCAATTTTGGGAAGACGATTAATAATATAAGTGGCTGTTGTCATAGCATAAGGCCAATACGTGAGAGGCATGGAGGCTTGATGAAGTAGAGCCAATCCAGTATCAACAATATGTCGATGTCTGCGCTCAGAACATCCATTGTGTTCAGGTGTGTGTGGAGGAGTGGTAAAATGGCTGATCCCATGTTTAGTAAGAAAGGTGCGAAGAGCGATAAATTCTCCACCATTGTCTGTATAAAGTGTGGTTATTTTGGCTTTTAGGAAATTTTCAACCAGTGCTTTATAAGCTACAAATGTTGAGAAAACATCAGATTTGTGTTTCAAAGGATATAACCAGATATATTTGGTGAAGTGATCAACAAAAATGACATAATACTTGCAACCATCTTCTGATAAAATAGGAGACGTCCACACATCAGAAAAAATTAATTCAAGTGGTTTAGTGGATGTAAGGGATGAATCAGAAAATGGTAATTTATGGCTCTTGACACACTTACAAGAGTCACAAGAAAACTGTGATTGTTTCTTCATCAACAATTTATTACTAGAAATAACAAAATCTAGAATTTTGGATGATGGATGACCAAGTCTAGAATGCCAAGTGGGAAGGGATTGCGTGGTTGAAGAAAATACGGTAGGAGTGAGTTTACTCGTCGGCCAGATGTATAGTCCATTAACGCGAGCTCCGCATAGTCGAATGTCCCCCGTACGTCGATCCTTCACCTGAAAGTCACAATCAGAGAATAAGACAACAACATCATTTGTAGCACAAAGATGTGACACTGATATCAAGTTTCTTGATATGTGAGGAACATGCAGGCTGTCCGGAAAACTAAGAGAATTTATATTGGAAAATGTCAAATTTCCAATGTGAGCAATTTTCAAACTTTTACCATCTCCAATCACAACGCTATCTGTACCGTCATACGGGGTATGGAGAGATAAATTTGCTAAGTCTGTTGTGATGTGATGAGAAGCACCAGAGTCAAGTATCCATTCAGTTGTCGTAGGATGAGAAGTAGCAGTGTGGGCGGATGGAGAAACATAGGCTGGGCGGCTTTGAGTCTGAGGTGAGTTAACTGGAGTGTGAAGAAACGATGGACACCGTCGTGCTGAATGACCCGTTTCACTGCATAATTGACATTTTCCTAAATAGGGGCGCTGTCCAAATGAGTTTTGGTGTTGTCGATTCTGGCCACCCCAAGAAGATTGTGGAGCCTGACTACGTTGATTAGGATTGGATTGCTTAAATCTGGGATTGTAAGATGAACCACGATGATTGGTTGATCCAGAGTAAAAGGCAGTGGCAGGGGTGGTTGTATGAGCAATAGGGCGTGAAGCAATTTGTGCTTCAGTGCTTAGCAACTTCTCATGCAATTCATCAAAGAGAATTGGATTCTCTCGTGCTTGAATTGCATTAGATAGTTCTTTGTATGGCTCATCAAGCCCATTAAGCACTTTGAGGGAAAGATCCTCAGGATCAGTTGGTACTCCAAGAAGAGATAATTCATCTACGACTCCTTTAATTTCGAGCATAAATTCAGTAATTGACTTTGTACCTTTCACCGGATTATGTAATCGATTCTTGAGTGCGAGAATTCGACCACGTGATGGCTTCCCATATGTGTTTGCTAGTGTTTCCCAAGCTTGTTTTGATGTTGTTGCAGTAGCAATGAAAGGGATCAAAGAAGGCGTCAAAGCACCAATGATCGCGCTTAAAATTAGTTGATCTTGTCGTTTCCAAGTAGCAAAGGACGGATTCGGCACAGGCACCGTGCCAGAAGTAGTTGTCTTCCTTGGGCAAGGATTGGAGCCATCTAGGAATCCAAACAAATCGTAGCCGGTTAAGAGCGTACGAAATTGAAAGGACCATGCAGTGTAGTTGGCTGATGTGAGCTTCAGTGGCGCTTGAGCAGCAATATTGAATGCTATGATGGAAGGATTTTCTGTGGATGCAGTGGTTGTGGAAGAGTCGTTCATGACTTGAAAGTATACTAAAGGAAAGTAGAGAGAAATAAAAAGTAGAGAGAAATAAGGGATTAGTGCATGAATATAGGAGTGAATTATGGGATTGATATCAAGGAATTGATATGCATCAGAATGCTGGGCGGAATAAAAAAAATAAAAAAAAAGGAAATATGTGGTGTTAACCAATTGTAGGCTCTTATACCATGTTGAGGTTGGAAAAACTTAATTCATTTACAAGTAAATGCTATTACATATACAAGTACAACAATGCACACTATGCTGTACAAAACCAATGTGGGACAGTAAATATATATACTCCTATCAAAATCTACGAGTTGTTAGTGTTTGTTGTAATCATGTCTCAGGTGGTATACCAGCAGCCATATTTAATTCATCCACCCTTAGAGCTATATATCTGGATGATAATGAGTTGAGTGGCAATCTTCCATCCGACATGTGCCACAATCTACCACTTCTTGAAGTGATTCACCTACATGATAATCAGCTCAACGGCGAAATTCCATCAAATCTTTCTGAGTGTTCAAACCTGAAGTTTCTACAGTTGACAAACAACTCTTTGAGTGGGCAAATACCCGCTTCCATTGGGAAATTACAATCTCTCCAACAGTTATCTCTTGGGCATAACCGTTTAACTGGTATAAAAATACAAGACTCATTTTCTTCATTAAGTTATACTGTTTTATACATTAATGCATGTTTCAAAGCACCATTAATTTTATAATGTCATCTTACTTACAGGTGAAATACCACAGGAGATTGGCAATCTTCACAACCTCTTTGCACTTACTATTGAAGAGAATCAGATAAGTGGAACATTGCCCCTCACTAACGAATTAAGTTCTCATTTCTTATTTATCCAGATTTATAATTTTCATTAATCCACATATTAATTTTAGTAACCTAAACACTCTCTAAAATTATTAAAAGTAATTGGTTTCAACATTTCTTTTCTTAATAACAGGGGAGATTCCACCATCCATATGTAAATTGGAATATCTTGTAATTCTTCAGCTGTCAAGAAACTTCTTCGAAGGACAGGTACCTCGATGTTTAGGAAACTTGAACGAATCTTTGCAGGTGTTGCATTTAAGGGGAAATCATTTTCATGGTCTCATTCCATCAATATTTACAGAGAATTGCAGCATTCAGTCTCTAGACCTAAATGGAAATCAATTTGGAGGAATTTTACCTCCATCTCTTGCCCATTGTCAAAAACTTCAAGTTCTTGATATTGGAAATAATAGGATACAAGACACATTTCCCTTTTGGACGGAGACTCTTCTTGATCTTCAAGTTCTTGTTTTGAGGTCTAATGGATTTTATGGCTCCTTATTGTCCACTTTAAAGACTCGAGCTCCATTTTCCAAGCTACAAGTTTTTGATATCTCCCAGAATGAATTTGTTGGCTCTTTGCCTGAAAGATATTTGAACAGTTTTAGAGCCATGATAGATGCAAAGGAAAATATGACAGACTATAATCGGTTAATATATTTTGAGTCAATAGATTTAGTAGTTAAGGGTTTGGAGTATCATCTGGAAAGAATGCTGACAACCTTCACAACCATTGACATGTCAGTGAACAATTTTTCTGGTAGTATTCCAGGATCTCTGGAAAAGCTTAATTCTTTGAGGTATTTGAACTTATCTCATAATAATCTTATTGGACATTTACCTTCATCTCTTGGAAATATGTCCGCACTTGAGTCGCTGGATTTGTCGTCAAACCAATTGACCAGTGAGATTCCAAGCCAATTGACACAGCTGACATTTCTTGCTGTGTTAAATCTTTCCATTAATAATCTCGAGGGGCGGATCCCTCAATCTCATCAATTCAATACATTTGGAAATGATTCATATGCTGGAAACAAAGAACTGTGTGGATTTCCACTGACAAAAAAATGTGAAGAGGACAGTCCACTTAGGGTATTGCCACAGGATGATGACTATGGTTTTCTTGATGGATTAACCTGGAAAGTAGTTGTTTACGGATATGGATGTGGTGTGGTAATAGGAATCAGTATGGGGTATTTAGTTCTTCAATATGGATGGCCTAAATGGTTGGTGGAATCCATTTCCGATGTTGAGTACTACATTAAGAGAAGGGGCAAAAGAAATGTAGTGAGAAGGAGAAGGAGTTGATTCAAGTTAGTTAAATCAGAGCATCAACTGAAAAAGCATGTATGTTTATGTGTGACAAATATTAATATTTGTGCTACACACTCTTATATTTATATCATTCACCAAGGGTAATGGATGTACTGTGAGATTAAGGAATTTGTAATGTTGATTTTGATTCGTGTATTTTGTTCACAATATTCATTTAAGTGTGATATCTCACCTTGCATCATAACTGCTGAGTGAGTATGTGAACATTTATGTTCACAAAGGTTGAACATAATGATTAACGTAGCATCCTCATTGGAATATCTCCACCATGGCTATTCGATACCTATTGTTCACTGCGACTTGAAGTCGAGCAACTGTGTTAGATGAGGAGATGAATGGGCATGTGAGTGACTTTGGGATAGCAAAATTGTTTGGCGATGGGGAGAGCATCGTGCTGACCAACACCCTCGCCACACTCGGATACATTGCTCCAGGTGAATCTTTATTCTTATTACAAACATTACAACATTCTATTGTCATGATTAGTGCATTATGATTTTTGACATTGCAGAGTACGATATACTGAAAAGTGGTAAATTTATTTCAGTTCCAACTTTTACAATATACAAATACAGTATAAAGCGTAACAGATCTTAACCCTATTACTCCCTCGGCTAGACGCTCGAGGTGTACAATCATTAGTAATTCAAAAACAATCTAACTGTCTGACACAATATCTTGTCTGCAATACATGTAGGCGACAGCATCCTCATGCCAAACAGCAATGCATTCCTCTCCATCCAGATGGTATAGATCAGTGTTGAGAAAGCAATGACTCACTTTTTGCTGTTCCGTGTCCACATGTATCTTCCGAAACGCATCCCCAACTGATGTGAAGTGTCTCCTCCATCCTATCCCCCTCCTCATGCTTGGGATAGTTTCAGTCCCAACGATATTACTTCCTCATCTATCTGGGCCGCAGGAGTAATATCTTGACCCAAAAGAGAGGTATAGTATTGTAGGAAGTTATCTACCATCATTTGATATGATGTGATTGGCCCATTCTCTGGGAAGATCCTGTATATACCATTTCGAGAAGAGTTACCATTAATGAAGGAATAAAAGTATTTTGTACCTCAATCTTGGTTTTTGACATGCTTGTTCTTCAATAGTTAGGATAGGTAGCTGGTTTCACACTCTTCCAGGTGCTTAACTTCCTGTAATTTCCCATTAATTTCCAGTGAAACACATTCGCAAGAAGGGTCTGCCATAAAAGAGGTTTGAAGGCAGGCAAGTTGCTCCCTTGCCCTTTTAACTCTCTCTGTAATATGAGTGAAATTAAGACTGCGGAGCTCCTTCAAAGGCTTCTTGAGATTCTTCAGTTTCATGCACATCACAAATTGTTTGGTACCTCTCACATAACCCTGCCAATGATCAGCTATTAAAATGATAAAACGATCTATGAGCTTGTGATTCCATGAAGTTTGTCACTGCACGACAATGATCTGATGGAGGAATGTTGTCTCTAGACTCCATCTCTGAGTCCTCCATCCTTGGCACGTCATCACCCTATCCAGTTTGGAACACAAAGTTCCATTAGACCAAGTGAAGTAGCATCCTGAGGACGGGGTGCCCTGTAATCCTAGCAAGGTCAGACTTTCGATCATCTCCCTTTTTTCCTGGATTCGTGGCTGAGTTCGTTCTTTCTTCCTCCGAGACTGTACAGTTAAAATCACCTGCCACCAGCCAAGGGTAATTTATATTTGGAAAAATCTCTTCCCATAGTTGACGTCTTGCGACATATCTATTGGAAGCATAAATTACAGCATCCTGGTCCGGCCGCACTATTTACGAAGTGCATTGTCGGTTGGAGTGCATTGCAGAGTACGGTATAGAAGGGGTAGTTTCCACAAGGTGCGATGTGTATAGTTATGGTGTGATGTTAATTGAAACGTTTACGAGAAAGAAGCCGAGTGATGAGATGTTTGGCGGAGAATTGAGCTTAAGGAGTTGGGTTGAAATGTCAGTTCCAGAAGCACCAAATGAGGTGATAGATGCCAACTTTAGCGATAAATCTCGACGAAAAACAGTCGCAATGCGTAACATCTGTGCTGGCATTGGGCTTGAGATGCTCAGTGGAATCCCCTAGAGACAGAATAAATATGAAAGAAGCTTTGGCAGAGCTACACAAAGTCAAACGTCTTTTTCTGTAAGATCGTGGTAAGGCCTTGCTATTCTACCAAAATAAGTAGAAATTAATCTATTATATTTAGGGGTTGTTTGGTTCAAATTCCGGAATGGTAGTTGTAATGGGAGTTAATGGTAATGGTAGTGGTAATGGGAGTCGTTGATGAGTATAATGGTATTGGGAATAAAATTAATTGAATGGGTGGGGTTAGTGAATGAATCAATTAGAATGATTGATGATTTCAA
Organism: Pogostemon cablin; assembly: GCA_023678885.1. Taxonomy (NCBI): domain Eukaryota; kingdom Viridiplantae; phylum Streptophyta; class Magnoliopsida; order Lamiales; family Lamiaceae; genus Pogostemon; species Pogostemon cablin. The sequence goes on from CM042973.1 coordinate 3,262,196, forward strand.
ATTCACATTACTTATTACCAAGCAGGAATGATAAATCAATACCCTTCATTCTCATTACCCATTGTCATTAATATAGATATTCGTTTTCATTTAATATTTTTATTTTACAGTTGCAACAATTTAAACAAGGTTTTCGTTCCAGAGCTATTGTTGAGACTGCAAAAATTAGATGTAAGAAGAGAAGAGTGGAAAAGGGACACTTGTAGGATGGAGTTTTAATACTCTACACTTGACATGGAAAATTACTTCTTGAGAGTGAAAAAGTCCTTAATAGAATGATAATTGTAGGATGGAGTTGGAATATTCCTGCATTTGATAAGTCGGATTAAATTGATCATTGCCGTTTATACGAGAATTTTCACTTAAAAAAAATATAATTCCTTCCACTCATAATAATGATTACATATTTTTAATTTGGGCATTCCATAATAACACAACTTAAAAAAACTATTAATATATCTTCATTGGGTGCCAAACAACACTAATACAACTCTTCACTTTATATTAAAATATTATATCTTCCCATTTATTACACACTAAAATAGTATATTTCATTCTTTGCATAAAAAATCAAACATAACTATTACTCCCTCCGTCCCACTAAAGATGTTACATTTTTTTTGGGCACGGAGATTAAAAAGTATAATATTTTAATGTAAAGTGAAGTGAGAGAAATAATATTTAATGTGTAGTGGGTAGGTGTATTAGTTGTGTGTGTGGAGTGTGTGTGGGTCCATGTGAATATGTTAATATTTTTTGTGTGGGTCTCATAGGCTTTAAATGGAATGTAACAATTTCTGTGGGACAACCCAAAAAGGAAAATGTCACAACTTCTGTGGAATGGAGGGAGTATTTATTATTGGAGGAAAGAAAAGAAGATTTTATATTATTATGAAAATAAAATAACAATTAAAACATAGTACTCCCTCCGTCCCAAGAATACATTCACGTATTCTTGGGCACGGAGTTTAAGAAAAGTAACTTTTTGGTGGTGTGATGTAAGAAAGAGAATAGATATTTTGGATAATTGAGTAGATTAAAGTGTATGATATAGTTGACTTTGACTAAATTATGTGTAAAAAGAATGTGACATTTTTGTAATATTGTAGTATCTTAAGGTTATTGATATTGTGTATTGTTTTCATTTTTAAGGGGTGAATGTATTATTGGGACGGACCAAAATAGAAAGGGCGAATGTATTCTTGGGACGGAGGGAGTAATACGTTTCAACAGTCCAACATTTAACGTTACTATATGGGCTTGGATTTATGTGTAGAAATTTGGATAAGACAAATCAAAGGAAAATAGTTCGAAAAGAGTTAATATTAAATTATTTATTTATTTGTCAAAACTATACAATTCATTTTTTTAGAGAATAAAAAGATATTTTTTTCATAGGATACTATTAAGACCAAAGTTGAACAGAACTTTTTAATATGTGAAAAAAATTATACTTCCTCGGTATCAGTTAAATGCAAACAATCAACATAAGGTGATTGTTCGTATTTTATTGGGACGAAGGGAGTATATTTTAGAGAGATGGATGATACTCTTTTAAGAGTTGGTCAGTTGCATCTCCGGATATACGATCTTGGATGTCCTGTTACATTTTGTTGTTACATCTCCTGTTACACGCGTTAGATGAGTGACACGCATGCGGTGAGGAAAATCTCTCTTTCCCCTTAGGGTTGATTGTTAGGGTATAAATTAGTTTATCTTACGTGTCAATCATCCAACAGTGTGTGACAGGAGATATAACACCAAAATGTAACAGAAGATACAAACCGTGGATATACATGGTATATAAGAGTATAACATTTTATTTTAAAAGTATACACTTATTTAAATAAGGATATGACTTTTTTCATTGAATTCAATAAAATATTTTTTATTCAAAGGTTCCTTCATCCCCACCACTTCGTACTAAATGCTTAGGTCAGAATTCTACAACAAAGCTTCTAATCCAATTTATTCTTGAGTCAACCTTCTTAGTCTTAATCCAACTTATTCTTGAGTCAACCTTCTTAATCTTAATTGGGTCGAAGCTCTTGAGTTTTTTCTTCTATAATCTATAAGAATGATTCATTTCATATATTTCATTATGGATGAATCAATTAGTATTGATGCTTTATTACATTGTCTTTTATGATATGACTCATAGACCTTACATATTGGAATTCTATATCATTGATTTTTTTTTTCTCTCTTTCTCTCACCCTTCCATTTATTCACACTCTTATTTTGTGTTATGCTTTAAACTTAGAATTAATTAAAGTTTAATTCTAAAAAAATTCATTTGCTACAAAGATATGACCGATTTGGCTTAGTGAATTTGAAAAGCTCGTATTTTTTTTTAACAATAGATGTCCTTCACATCCGTATTCCATACTAATGAGTGATACTGATAATAATGATCCACATAAAAGTGCCGCATACCCTAATATCATCATACTTACGTGCATTATTAGCCACTCGGATTGAAGAACGGGTACTAATATTGTGGATTCGTTTATTTCGGTTAAAAGGTCTGAAGCTGAAATATAAATTTAAATGTTTGATTAAAAAAATTAAGTTTTTTTCTCAATGATAGAATTAAATTTTTATTCAAAGAAATTAAGTTATTCAAAAAATTAAGGTTTTTTTAACTTTTTTTAATAAAAAATATTATTCATCTCAACAAAAATATAAAAATCATAACATATTAGAATTTGTAGGACAATATTTTTTAAAAAAAAGTAGCAGTTATTTTCTTTAGAGTTTTTCTTCCTATGCTAAAAGTTTGTTAACAAATTTTGATTTATTTGGTTGATTTTAACCACAAACTAAAATTTCTTTTATTTGTCCGAATTTACACTGGCGGGTTACCATTATCCTTTTTGTAGTGACGAATCTTGTATGTGTTGTTAAGAAAAGGAAAAAATGAATTTGTCCATTTTTCGGGGTCTCAAAGGCGCGTGGAAACACATAAGAACTCTTGAATGGAAATGGAAAATGATGTAACTCCAGCTCCTTCGGAATCGCTAGTCAATCCTAGGGGCAGTTGACAAAGGGTTTGTGTTTGTTTTTTGGGATATATGCTTCAATTCCATAAATTATAACCACACACTAGTCGATCATTATCCTTTACTTACCTTTTGATTAGGGTATGCATGTATGTTTTTCTTTTTTCTACGTGCCCAAATGAATGTAAGAAAGAAATGTTACACCTAAATAGCATATAAGAAATTGGAAGGGGCCTATATAGCCTATATATTATGAGTAACTAATCACCCCCATGAATCAGTTTAAAGATATAATTTTGTGCCATGGAGGAAAGTTGCTGTATTATTTTTGCGTATGCAACCATAATAGCAATAAGCTTTTGTCTAGCAAAAACACCCAACAATCTCCACACAGATCAATCAGCTCTTCTTTCTCTAAAACATCTCATCACTACAGACCCTCATGATGATCTTACACTTATGAGAAATTGGACCAATTCAAGCTCCGTCTGCAGTTGGATTGGCGTCACCTGCGGCTTCCACCACCACAGAGTGACGGCGTTGGATATTTCCAACATGAGTCTCTCAGGCAACATTCCAGCGCAACTCGGCAACCTCTCCTTCCTCGTTTCCCTCAACCTCGCGTTCAACCACTTCAGTGGCACTCTGCCTCCTGAGCTATCTCGCCTCCATCGGTTGAAGTATATTTCACTCAGAGGCAACAACTTCACCGGAGAGATTCCACCGTGGCTCGCCTTTCTATCTAAACTTGAGCACCTATCTCTGAGAAGGAACAGTTTCACCTCTTTGGTTCCAAAATCCCTGTCAAACCTATCATCTCTACAATATCTTGATTTATCTGTGAATTTTCTCCATGGAGAAATTCCACAGGAGTTGGGCAGACTTGATAATCTGCAAGATCTGACCATTGAAAGCAATCATCTATCAGGCGTTATACCATCTACCATATATAACATATCCACCTTACAAACCATAGCTTTCACAGATAATGAATTGAGTGGCAATCTTCCCATTAGTATCTGCTCTAATCTTCCATTACTTGAAGGAATCTACCTATCTTTTAATCAGCTGAGTGGTCAAATTCCAACAAATATATCTGAGTGTTCACAACTTCAGTTGCTTTCATTGTCATACAACTCTCTGGCAGGGCAGATACCCCCTGCAATCGGAAAGTTAAAATCTCTTAAGCACTTGGCTCTTGGGGGTAACCACATAGAAGGTATATATATACTTCACTAATTTCACCAGTCAAAATCTTCAGATTCTAAAGGACAATTTTCATGAAGGTGTTCTATCACACGAGATTGGCAATCTTCAGAGCTTGCTTCTGTTTGCAATTGAACAGAATCAGATCAGCGGAACACTACCCCTGAATATTTTCATGAATCTGTCTTCCTTGCAAAGCTTAAGACTATGGGGCAATAAACTCAGTGGCAACCTTTCAAGAGAGGTTGCAAATCTTACCATGTTACAAGACTTGGATCTTTCAGAAAACAACATCATAGGTTGGTGATCTGACTTGATACACATGATCTGGTTATAACTATGATGTTCTCAAACTCACCAAAGCATCATTTTCTTGACATTTTATGCAGGTGTTATACCCGAGGAGATTGGCAATCTTCAAAACCTGGTTAAGTTTTCTATTCAGAGGAATCAGATTACAGGCACACTGCCCCACAATATTTTCAATATGCTCAACTTGCAAGAATTAATACTGGGGAATAATAAACTGAGTGGTAACCTATCAAGATATATAGCAAATCTTACAAACCTAGCAAACTTGGAACTCGTTGATAACCTTTTCACAGGTGTGACACTTTGAACATTATTATTATTATTATTTCCATTGATCTAAAATGAAATGGCAAAAACAGTTACACCTTTACCTCTTATATACCACCATTCTTGGTTACAGTCCTCATGTAAATGAATCATGGCAGGTGTTATACCGGCTGAAATTGGCCGGCTGAACCAACTGGAGATACTTAGACTACGATCCAACGCTTTCACTGGTCCGATTCCACCGGAAATCTTCAACATCTCAACTCTTAGGGGGCTTCAACTTGCATTGAATGATTTGTCTGGCAGTCTTCCAAGACATCTATGCAAAGGCTCACCCAGTCTTGAATGGATTACACTCGGACGAAACTCCATTACTGGAGCAATACCCAACTCTATCTCTAACTGTGCTCATCTCACAATTCTCGATCTCTCCTCTAACAGACTCACTGGTATTGTACCTCAGTTCCTGGGCAACCTAACTCTTCTTGAGAAGCTGAGCCTCTCAAACAATACTCTAACACTTGGATCCTCTTCTTCGGAATTGAGCTTCATTACTAACTTAACAAGTTGCAGATTTCTACAGAGTTTCCTCATTGATGATAACCCTCTAGATGGCATCATTCCAGCTTCCATTGGGAATTTAGCTTCCACCCTGAAACTATTCTCTGCTGCCAATTGCAAAATTAAGGGAAGCATTCCCCATGAGGTGACCAATTTAACAAACTTGACAGCTATTGATTTAAGTGGCAATGACTTGTCTGGTACCATTCCACCCACTTTCAATCATTTGTTTAACCTTCAACAGCTAAGACTAAACAGCAACAATCTGGGAGGTCCGATTCCATATAGTCTGTGTGATTTACACGCCTTGTACGACATCAATTTAGGTCGAAACCAGTTTTCTGGTCCCATTCCTGACTGTTTAGGAAATGTCTCATCTTTAAGACATCTCCGTCTACAGTCCAACAAGCTCACTTCAACCATACCATCCAGCTTGTGGCACCTCAAAGATTTGTTGACCCTTGATCTCTCCTCAAATTCTTTCACTGGATTTTTACCTCTGGAGATAGGTGGTTTGACGGCTGCAATCTTTATTGATCTGTCCATGAATAACCTGTCTGAGTCCATCCCTGACACCATTGGGAATTTAGAGAGTTTGGTTAATTTGTCTGTGGCAAATAATAGACTGGAAGGTTCTATTCCAGAGTCCATGGGGAGCATGATCAGTTTGGTAAGTCTGGATTTTTCTTACAATAACTTGTCCGGCTCGATCCCAAATTCTTTGGAGAAACTTCAACAGCTCATCTTCTTCAATGTGTCTTTCAACTCTTTGAGTGGAGAGATTCCTGCAGGTGGACCTTTCACAAACTTTACTGTGGATTCTTTTAAAGATAATGAGGCACTCTGTGGACTCCCAAGGTTCCATGTGCCCGCTTGCCATATAAATTCCAGTCACAGATCAAAGAGAAAGAAGATGCTAACTGCCAGCTTATTTTCTCTTGCTGGGGTAGTGGTGCTTATAACTGTGGTGTCTTTGATCTTTATGTAGTTAAGACATAGAAAGAAAAAAGGTAGAAATAATGTGATGTTGTCCACGGCACCAGAAAGAATTTCCTTTTATGAAATCTTGCGGGCAACTGAACAATTCAATGAGAGCAATTTACTAGGCTCCGGAAGTTGCGGTTCTGTTTACAGAGGAATCCTTACAGATGGAATGGCAATCGCTGTGAAGGTGTTTAATCTGGAATCGGAAGCTGCTTTCAAGAGTTTTGACGTCGAATGTGAGGTACTACGTAGCATTCGTCACAAAAATCTGACAAAAGTCATAAGTAGCTGCTCGAATCCAGATTTCAGAGCATTAGTACTTGAATACATGCCCAGAGGAAACCTCGAGAAATGGTTGTATTCTCACAACTATTGCTTAGATGTCGTGCAAAGGCTGAACATAATGATTGATGTAGCATCTGCATTGGAATATCTCCACCATGGCTATTCGGCCCCCATTGTTCACTGCGACTTGAAGCCGAGCAACGTGTTGTTAGATGAGGAGATGAATGCCCATGTGAGTGACTTTGGAATAGCAAAAATATTTGGCGATGGGGAGAGCAGAGTGCTAACCAACACCCTCGCCACACTCGGATACATTGCTCCAGGTTAATCTTTTATAAAATATTACAATTAGAATATTTATTCTTACTTCATATAATCATGACTGATGCATTATGATTTTTGTGATTGCAGAGTACGGTTTAGGAGGGTTAGTTTCCACAAGGTGTGATGTGTATAGCTACGGTGTGATGTTGTTGGAGACCTTTACGAGAAAGAAGCCGAGTGATGAGATGTTCGTCGGAGATTTGAGCTTAAGGAGTTGGGTTGAAAAGTCGGTTCCAGAATCACCAAATGAGGTGATAGATGCCAACTTGATGATAAATCTCGACGTAAAACGGTCTCACTGAATCGTTCAATGCCTAACATCTATCCTAGTATTGGCCTTGAGATGCTCAGTAGAATCCCCTAAAGACAGAATAAACATGATAGAAGCTCTAGCAGAGCTTCACAAAATCAAACGTCGGCTTTTTCCCAATAACGGATGTGAGAAAAATAATGAAAAAAAGAGAGAGAAAAATGCACAAATTTAAGCCATTACAAATACTCAAAAGTCAACCCAGTCAACCAGCTACCTTCTTCTCTCATCTGTTCCTTCTTGTGAAGTAAACCATATTCATGCATGGTGAAGTGTTGAGATTGGTTTACAGAATGAGAGCATGCATGGTGAAGTTGCATGCACACGTCAGGAATGAAGCAGCAGATGTACACATGAAATCATGCAACGGTTGCACAGTGTGGGCAGGCTGTTTTGAAGATATTTTGCGGTGGTTATCTAGATCTTTCTAGGGTGGTTATCAGCTGATTTCTATAGTCCTACACGTGATCTATGCAAGGGAGTTTGATTCAATTAAAAACTCAACCGTTTGATAACCGAAATACAGCTGCAAAGTTGATTCGTCAAAACCGTCCTGTAAGTTTGCTGAGTGTATATATATAGCTGATTCTGTCAGTTTTTCTTTAGACTTGTACATCATTTTTCACATTGATCAATAGAGAAGCTCATCCTATAGTGGACGTAGGTCATTCTTGACCGAACCACTCTAAATCCTCATCGCAATTTACTTTCTGAATCACACACACACACACACATCTTCTTCATAGTTAGTTTTTCTTCATTCAAAGCTTCTTGATTCAAAACACGTCTGTGAGAATTCATATCAAAACACATAGAGTGTGGTACGAATTCTTGTCAACTGGCGTCGTCTGTGGGAAACCAGACCAGTTCAGAGGCAATCAAGAAGGAGATTGAAGAAAGGAAGACAACATGGTGACTACAAAGTTTGACATCGAGCGGTTCACGGAGAAATCCGACTTCGAATTGTGGAAGATCAAGATGAGGGTCATCCTAGTTCAGCAAGGGCTGGTGAAGGCAATTCAACAGGCTCCTGAAAACGAAGCTGTTGCAGTGGATGCACAAGCACTGTTAGCAGATAATGAGATACAAGAAAAGGCATTGAGTGCCATAATCTTGTGCCTTGGTGACAAGGCACTAAGGGAGGTTCAGAGAGAAACAACCGCCAGAGGGTTATAGAAGAAACTTGATGATCTTTACACGGTAAGATCTCTGGCAAACCGTTTATATCTTAAGCAGAAGTTATATTCCTTTAAGATGGTAGAGGATAGGCCTATCTTGATTCAGCTTGATGAGTTTTCTAAGGTTCTAGATGATTTAGAAAATATTGATGTGAAACTAAGTGATGAAGATAAGGCTATGATCTTGTTATCTACACTTCCAAAGTCTTTTGAAAATCTTAAAGACATTTTGTCATTTGGAAGTAGAGAAACAATAAGTTCAGAAGAGGTTGTAATGGCTCTGAAGACAAAAGAACTTTAGAAAGTTTCAGAGGGAAGCAATGGATCAGGTAAGGGATTAATGGTCAAAAGAAATGATCATGGTAAGAAGAATAATAAGAAAGGAGGATCTGACAGGAAGCAAGATAAGAAGAATGATCAATCCGGAGACAAAGAAGGTAGAAAATATTTCCATTGTCATGAACCTGGTCACTACAAGAAGAATTGTTACAAGTTAAAGGCATTGAAGGCCAAGAAAGGTGAAGTTGATAGGCAAGGACAGAAAAGCCAAGCAAATCAGGTTTCTGGTGTACAAGATCAGAATGATCAAAATTACATTGAAATTCTGTCCATTAGTTCAACAAAAATGGCAGATGGATGGGTACTTGATTCAGGTTGTTCATTCCACATGTCTCCAATGAAACAGTGGTTCAATGATTAGAAGATCTACAATGCTGGATCAGTTCTTCTTAGTGATGATCATACATGTCAGATTAAAGGAATTGGTTCTATCAAGTTAAAGATGCATGATGGAAGAATCAGGATGCTCTCAGAGGTAAGATATGTTCCTGCTTTGAAAAGGAATTTGATCTCATTGGGAGTACTAGATGGCATGGGATATGTTTGTGAATTAAAGAAAGGGATTCTCACAGTAATGAAGGGAGAATCAGAAGTCATGAGAGGCATCAGACATAGAGACCTATACTTACTTGATGGTTGGACACTTGTTGGTCAAAATAATTCAGCATCAGCAAGTTATGAGATGTATCTGTGGCATGGAAGATTAGCACATATCAGTGAGAAGGGATTACAAGAATTGGCTAGACAAAAGGCTATTACTACTAGTTCATCAGATAAGCTTGATCAGTGTGAGCACTGCATAATTGGTAAAGCCAGGAGGATTAAATTTGGAGCAGGTGTTCATAATAGTAAAAGTAGGCTTGAATACATACATTCAGACCTATGTGGGACTTCAAGAATACCAACAAGAGGTGGAGGCAGGTACTATATGTCATTTATAGATGATTATAGTAGGAAAGTTTGGGTATACATCTTGAAAACAAAAGATGAAGCATTTCAAACTTTCAAGAATTGGCTTGTTGAAGTAGAGAATAGCTGTGATGCCAAGGTAAAGACATTCAGGACTGATAATGGGCTTGAATACTGCTCTGAGGAGTTTAATAACTTCTGCAAGCAAAAGGGAATTGTGAGACACAAGACAGTTCCTGGTACACCTCAACAAAATGGTGTAGCTGAGAGATTGAATCAGACACTACTGGAAAGAGTAAGGTGTATACTTAGTAGTTCTAGTCTTGCCAAGAGCTTTTAGGGGGAAATTGTTACTTCTGTTGCCTTTCTTGTCAATAGAAGTCCTTCAGCTGCACTGAATTTTAAAACACCACAGGAGGTGTGGTTTGGAAAGCAAGCAGACTACAGCAGGCTCAAAGTATTAGGTTGCTTAGCTTATGCACACATAAAACAAGATAAGCTAGCACCTAGAGCTATTAAATATGTGATGATAGGATATCCAAAGGGTGTTAAAGCATACAAGTTGTGGTGCATTGAGGATAACAAGTTTATGATAAGCAGGGATATTACTTTCAATGAAAATGTAATGCCACTTATGAAACAAGCTCAGAGAAGTAATGAAGCTGAGCTTGAGGTGGAGTCTTCCAGAATTGATCAGAGAAAACAGCAAAAAGTTATTACTGAATCTGATCAAGAGATAAGGAAAGAAGCTGAGACAGGAGATGATGATGTTTTAGAGACTAATGAGCTATTGAATAGCAATCAGTTGACTAGAGAAGAGAGAGGAGGACCATTAGACCTCCAGCTAGATATGCTGAGGCTGATATGGTGTTTTATGCTCTGTACACTGCAGTTGATGTGGATGCTTATGAGCCTAGGAACAACAAGGAAGCTGTTACTTGTAAAGAAAGTGATAAGTGGAATGTTGTTGTACAAGAAGAGCTGCTGTCTCTGGAGAAAAATGAGACATGGAAGATTGTTAAAAGGCCCAAAGATCAGAAACTAGTCAGCTGTAAGTGGATATTCAAGAAGAAAGTTGCACCTAAGGATTCAGGTGGAGTTAGATAAAAAGCAAAGCTAGTAGCAAGAGGTTTTTCACAAAGAGAGGGAATAAATTATACTGAGATTTTTCTCCAGTTGTTAAACATTGTTCCATCAGGATCTTGCTAGCCTTGGTAGCTCAATATGACTTGGAATTACATCAGATGGATGTTACTACAGCATTCTTACATGGTAAGCTTGAGGAGAAAATTTACATGGAGGTTCCAGAGGGAGTTTCTGTACAAGAACCAGAAACTAAAGCATGCTTACTTCTTAGATCACTGTATGGATTGAAGCAGAGTCCAAGAAGGTGGTATCTAAGATTTGATGAATACATAATCAGTTGTGGATTCAAAAGGTCTTGTTATGACAGCTGTGTATATTTCAAGCATGACAGTGAGTATCACATGTTCTTACTATTGTATGTTGATGATATTCTTATTGCTTGTAAGTCCATGGAGGGTATTTTAGCAGTTAAGAAGATGCTTAAAGCTGAATTTGACATGAAGGATTTAGGGGAAGCAAAGGTAATCTTGGGGATGGAGATTGATAGAGACAGAATTGATGGATCAGTAAGACTTCATCAAAGTGTGTATTTGGAAAAGGTGCTCAAGAGGTATAACATGGACTTGAGCAGATCAGTTACAATACCAGTAAAGCAGGGTATCAATTTGTCTACTATGCAATCAGCTAAAACCAGAAATGAGATAATGGAGATGGAGAAAGTTCCTTATGCAAATGCTGTTGGAAGTTTAATGTATTCCATGGTATGCTGCAGGCCGGATCTTACATATGCAATGAGTCTAGTAAGTAGATTCATGAGCAATCCTGGTAGAGAGCATTGGGAAGCAGTTAAATGGATACAAAAGTACATCAGAGGGACACTTACATCAGGTCTGAAGTTCAAGAAATTAACTTCAAATAATGAGTTTCTTGAAGGTTATGTTTGTTGGCAATTGGATCGTGCGGTTCAACGTGATCGTTAGGATAACAGGTAAACAAAACAGCGGAAGCATAAAAACGTGTTTACCGTACTTCTGGGTTGGTGTAGAGGATGAATCGCTGCAGAGAACCACCTCTCAATCTTCTGCAGTATGTCCCAAGTTGAATCCTGCTGTTGTGTGGGCAACAATCTGCAGGATTCTCTCAATCTGCTCCTGTTTCCCTTTTCTACGTAAGACGCACAGACTTAGGGCTAACAGGAACTGAGATAACTTATTTATAAGGGCTACTGCAGGGACCAGGAGGAGAAATTGGGCTGGGCCTCAATTGAATTTAATTAACCAAGCTTAGCCCAAAGCTTTTAATTAAATCCAATAATAATAATATAGTCCACTAAAATATTATTATTGCACTACCCATCCAATCCCAAATTATGTTCTGGGCTCCTTCTTATTATAAGCCCGATAGTCTCCCCATGTTTAAGATATACAATGCCCATTAATTAATTAAGTTACTGACAACTCAAATTAAATAATATCTCATCCGAGAGTAGTACCACTCAACCTTATTATCATGCCGGAAATTAATCCACTTGCAAGATTTACATGATAAACCTTATGAGCTCCTCAAGGGGACATCATCAACCTATGACGGACATGGATTCCTTCTACAATCAACAGCACACCATAGATACAGCACTATTTCCCAACTCACCGAGTTTGTTGATTTAATACTTATAAATCTCACCCATTGATGAATCAAAGAAATACATACTGCCCTACGTGTCGAGGTTATTGTATAGGGATTAAGAGTACGAACTTCCATAATAACAGAGATCAAGTTCTTCTATAAGTCAGTATAAGTCGAACGATCTCAGGCGGTCCTGCTCAATACACACAAGTGCACTAATGTGATTCTATAGCCAAGACAAGCTAATACCAAACCACACTACAACCATACCGATAGAAAGTCCCCATCTATCTCAGTTGTGAGCATCTGTTTATACTTTATAAGGAAACCGATAATATGATCTTCCGCGTGTTGTCGCACAACATATTATCTACAGTATAAAGTAAATGGACTATTGCATCATGCATATAAAATAAATTATAAGATGCAATCATTTGATCAATGATTCTCATTTCAAATATTGTTATGACATTGTTCATACTAAAGCTAGACTTTTAGTATACAATCCAACAATCTCCCACTTATACTAAAAGACTACGCTGTCATGTCTTCTGCCATACATCTGATTCCTACTCCCACTTACGCGACCATTAAAAGCTCTCGCCTTAAAGTCCTTGTAAATGATTTACTAGGTCATCATCCGATGCAATCTAGGCGACAACAACCTTCCCCTCATCATACGATTTCTCGTAACAGGTGGTACTCGCGCTCCATGTGTTTAATTGCCTTATGAACTTGTGATTTCTTCAAGTTTGCAACTGCACCAATAACATCAATGTAAATTGTGATTACCTTGGGCAAACTTAGAAACACTTCAAAGTCCATCATGAAGTCTCTAGAGTCATATAGATACTTTGGCTTCCTCATAGGCTCCAATTCATCATCTTTCCATGATGGAGTCCGGAGTCTGAAATATATTTCTATATAACACTCCTCCACATTATGACTCTACTTCCTAAAATTAAACACATAACCTTTGAGGTGAATTTACTGCCGTCCAATCTGACTAAAAAATCTGAATCTACGTAATCCACAAGAAGCAGTGAATCTGTCTAGTAAGTCCACATATAATTTCCAGTCCTTCTCAGGCACTTTATATATGTCTTACCATAGTTCATCATTCTTGTTCCGGGTTACGTTGATACCTTCTGTTCATGCGTTCAGCAACACAGATATACAACTTCGTTCATAGCATTCTTTAGATTAAGCTTCCTTATTCGCCGAAGCATAAGGAACCGCTTTCATCTACTTTATCTTCTTCTTGTGTCTCAAAGACACATTCACTTAGATAAATTTACATGCTAAACGAGTATGGACTGTATCATTTTATGAAACTTGAGATAAGCATAACATCCTTTCTTGTGATCCGTATTACCGTGATCAAAAGGATGTATTTTGCCTTTCTTAAGTCCTTCATCACTACCGCTTTCTTAACCGTACCCATACGCCCGATAATACTCTTTCATTGTCTCCAATGAGCAAGATACTATCTACGTATAGTGCAAGAAACACCACCACGTTTCCGTCACTCTTTACAACACACAAGACTCATCCGCTCATTGATTTAAATCCATACCACTGGATTATCTAATCAAAACAGATGCTTCACGATCTTAAAACTTGCTTTAGTCCATCGCTGGACACTATTAAGCTTACTATCAAAATGCTATTAGTACTTTGCAATGAATTACTCTGGTTGCTTCACATAGATGTTTTCCTCAAGACTTCCAATCAGGAAAGCTGTCTTGACATCTATTTGCTGTCCCTCATAATTTAATATGAGCAGCAATAAATAAAAGAATCCGGATCAATTTAAGCATAGCTACCAGCGAATATGTTCCCTCATAATCGAACCATTTCTTTCTGAGTACATCTTTTCGCAACAAGCTTTGCTTCCAAGATTTTCACCTTTCCGTATGATCCTCTTTTATTTCCTATGATCACTTGCAATGGTTTTTACACCATTTAGTGGTCATACAAGTTCCCAGACTTAATATAGAATCCGTAGATTCTATTTCAACGTACATTGCAACTTACTAAGATTCCGCATTTTAATCTTGTAGAGCTATGTCGTATCCGTGGGATAATACCATGTTCACTAGGGATCAAGTCTCACGACTCTCCCAAACATATATTTATGAGTTGTCACACAATCCTCCCACTACGACAAGGCACTACATGTAATTGTGTATCAGACGTGACACGCGTTGCAGTTTACCTTGTGGTATATCCTCTTGTACACTTGGTACTTATACTTAGTGTTTTCCTCTCACTTCCTTTAGAACAACTTATACATGGGCTTGTGATTTATTACATAGTCCTTTTCCAAAAAATCTAGTGTTTGTGTTGACAATCACCCTTCGATCTTTTGGACTAAATAAATCACTCTCCATTTTTCTAGGATATCCCATATACAGACAAATGTTTCACGAATTACTGTATCTAGGGTATATCCATAAAATGAATTTAATTATTCCAAATAATTCATCATCTATCTAATCATAACCATAAGAGCCTTATCCCTTCTACTCACCACACCATTCAGCTGGGGCATGCCCGGTGTAGTCAACTTGAGATTTAATCTCAACTTCTGATTATTAGTTCCTAACTATCCTAAGAGGTCTTCATCATCACGATTGAATCGTAATGATGTGATATATTTTCCATGACGCTCACTGTACCAGCCTTACAATTCTTGAATTAATCCAAGAACTTAGACATGCAGTGCATCAAATAAATATATCGGTTCCCAGAATAATCTTTGAATATTCATAACCACCTCTTGTCTGGATATTGTTAGGTTCGCTTGAATCAGAATGAACTAATTCCAACATATATATCTTTGGCTCTACACCCCACAGCCTTGAAAAGGCAGTTAATCAATTTTACTTCCAAGCACGACTCGCAAGTCCGATAGTTTCCACTTCAGATAAACCTTACGGTCTATCGGCTATCAACTTTTGAATCCTACTCAAGTAAAATGAATTAGTCATAGACGCCAAATGTATGTTTAGTTCATTTCCGAAGGTTTCTTTATCTTACTAATATTAGAAGATGCATTATTTAATTACTATTTATTGCATCTGTGGGATGTGCATGATTCAAGAGTATCCAAATTATCCACCAACGTACTTTAACGGATTAAAGCCTCATTCCTCATTACTATGACCATGTCATTTAAATGAAATGAAGTGTCCATCCGTTAATGCATAGAAACCGAAATCAAATTCTTTCTATGAAACGTACGTAAAGGCAATTTCTCATAATCAATCGTTTATTCTTATCATGAGATAAATAAACAACTCCCACTGCAATAGCCACTACTCTTGTAGTTTTACCCATGTTTTAACAATCTTATCTTTACTAAGTGACAAACATTTAGTGATTCCAGTATCTACACAGTTCGTGTCAGTAGATGCCATCACTAATCATGTTTAAATCATTAGTAAATAAGATATTAAACTTGTTCACATTATGATGAAAATGGCTTTCCTTTGCCACATGTTTTGTTAGAAGTTTCCCACCATTTACATCCTCTTGTAATTCAGGTGGAACTTACTCAAAACATCCAGGCAAATTGTGAAGAATAAATTGATTTAGGTTTCCCTTTCAATTTCTATTCCAAGCTCTTCCAATTCATTCATCAATTCAACCATGATCTTCTGCCTTTTTAATTTACTCAAGTATCCGAAGAGTTATATGAGATCATCATATTTCTATGAACCTCTCATCTCTTCACTAGAGACTTTAATAGGCATCATGAGACGTCCTTTGTGAGAATACACATGTATTTTCTTAAGCAGTAATTCAAAACCAAGATTCTTTTCTAATCATTTAATATTGGACGAGTAAATATAATTTCTTTTAGTTAATAATTAGTGAAATAAAACCATTCGAAATTCAGAGAATCACAAATAAATATTCCGATCAAATCTTCGAATTTTATTCTTTTATATTGATTCCCTCAAAGCAATATAAAATAAAATTCACCGACATCTCAAGCACCGTGATTCTGCAAGCCACGATAGTGTGGACGTTTACAAACCCGAACATTTACAAGAGAAGATTTTACCCATTAATTTCATTTGTCAACCTAACTTTATGACAAAATAATTAATAGTCGGTTCCTCTTTAGCCATGCAAATAAAAGCAGTGACTCCGATGGGGAGGATACTTATTATTTACATCTAAGTGTACACCATTATTTGACCCCAAGTCCGCGGCCCAAGCTTGTGTGCCTTACAGATGGAGAAGTACACACGCGCTCGGATAACTTCCTACAGTCATCAATTACTAGTTTGTACCAGTGAACCGCATATAAACTCATCCGATATGGAGGAAGGTCTAAGCCAACGCGCAAGTTCATATGCATCACATTACAAACGTAATTATTTAATGAAGTCTGTTCCAGCAATCCATGAATAAACTCATCCGATAGGGAGGAAGGCTCTAATGCCGACGCGCAAGTCTATTCACATTGCTAACAAACCAATAATGGAGGCCGCGGGAATTTATTACCAATTCTCTCTCCCACTTAGTTATTTAATACCGAGGGCTTTTAACATGCATATAATATTCCAGAATAAAATACACAACTTAGACATGTTTCTATTAACAGCAATTTAAATAAATAAATCACATAGAACATGCCTTATACATATACAACAATAATTGACAATTAAATCAATTAATCAGTTATATAATATTAATTAATTGCATAATATGTTGGATCAATTAAATAGGCCCAGCCGACCCAAACATTATTAGCATAAAATTAGCAGCCCATTATTAAAATAATTAAGCCCATTTATCTTGCCAATTTTTTTTTTTTATTAAGGTCTAGCCCAATATTTAAAACCAGGCTCAACATAATACCCACAATTAATTAAATCCATCAGTAAATATTGTCCAGCTGCCCATTGCCAATTTAATAAAATTTGGGCCCAACAGCCCAAAACCAAATTAAAAAATTGAGCAGCTCTTTAAATATTACTGAATTGGGCCCATAAACTCCTTAACAAAATTGGGCCAGCAGCCCAAAACTAATTGTAAGAAATAAGCCCAATGAACATCTCAATAAATAATTGGGCCCAGCAAACCAAGCCCAAAACTAATTAAAATGAGAAGCCCAACTGCTCGGCCCAACAGCCACCAGCTTGCTGCCTTAGATTCTTCTCCCAGCCGCAATCAGACTTCTACTCCTTAGCCATGGCCGGCAAGTCTTCAAGCAGCTGCTGCCGGCGGTCGAGCCACAGCCACCGGAAACGAGCGGACATCAATCCAGTAGTCGTGCCGATCGCCCAGCTTCCGCCTATTGCCAGTCTCGTCGGCCGCCCATAGCCAAGTCAATTCTGTTGCTGGAAACTCCAGCCGAGAAGAACACCGGCATCACAATGCCTACGTCTCCGCAGAGCGCCTGGCCAATCTGCCGATCCGACAACATCCAAAACGTTGGACAATCACGCCGCTGCAGCCATCGACGAGAATCACCACCCCGCAGCCGCACAACCTTGCAACATCCGCCGTCGTGAAATCAATCCCGCTGCAGATGCCAGTTGCTCCCGCCGTGAACTTCCATCAGTGTCGCCGTCGAGCAGAGCCATCGGCCGCCGACTGCAAGCTGTCAGCGTGCCGACTCATCGACTGCCCAGCAAGCGTGCATAATCACTTGTGCTACCAGGCGCCCCAGCCGCCAGCGGCTGCGCCGCGCCCACAGCCACCGCCGGAAACGAGCCGACAGTCAACTGTCCCCGAACGAGCGCCGTGAGGCTCGCCCAGAAATGGGTTCGCCCGGACCAGACGCGCACTGGTTCCGACTCGCCATCCATCCAGTCGATTGTCAGCACGGTCAGTCCCGCATTACCTTCAGTGCCACCGTCAGTCCGTGAGACTCCAGGTCACGCCGACGCGTCGCCCAGAAATGCCTCGCCGTGAAGTCATCGACGCCGCTGTAGGTCCGACTCCCAGCGCTATCCCACGAAGCAGCGACGACAGCCATGGTTACAGGCATCATCGCGACTCGCCTGGGATGCAGCCACAAGCCGCTGTCGTCGACGACCACTCAGCAATCGTTCCGTCAGCCGCTGGAGTTGCGCCGTCAGCAGATCCGTTCGAGGCCGCCACCGCCTAGTTCGCCGTCGATCGGGATCCGCCCGCACCAGCTTCGTCAGCTCTGCCAGAGCCGCTATCTGCCACCGCTAGCCGCCGCCTGACGACAAGACAGCCCTCCGGACGGGGTCCGCCACCTACTGCCGATTGCCGCGGCCCGATCTACTCGGCGCTTCATCCATCGGAGTCAACCAGGTGACCCACTGCCCACGACTCGGCACCGCCACAGCCGCCACCCGCTGCCGATTTCCGCGCTTCGTCGACAAGACGGGACCCGCCACTGATCGTGCCGCCCAAAACCACCATGGCCCAACACGCCATCGATCACCGGCCATAACACCAACGATCTTTCAGACGCCGCCCAGAAGCAAAGCTAGTCAGCGCCTTCAGCCGGCCGTCGGGCTCCCGTCGCTTTCCAGAGACCACGCGCCGCCGTCTGATTTCTTCTATTCACGCGCCGCCGTACTACTTTCTAGGTTGCCGTCGTGCAGGGCGTGTGTGATAAGATGGCAGATATAGTTTCTCGATGTGTGTGTTATGTGTCCAGTAATTAACAGATAATTATCAATAACACATACCAAATTTCGAGTCAAGGAAATAAGCAGTACAGAATAAAACCCACAGAGATAATTATCAGATTATTTCACATAATCAAATTATCCCAATAAGACATGCTATTAATATCTGGGTCTTAATACATAGACAGCACATCAAGAATCATGCGATTACAACCAGATCATTAGACATAATCATATAATCACATAAAACCCAACCTTACGATTTACGTATCACCACGAAAACAACGCTCTGATACCAATTGTTGGCAATTGGATCGTGCGGTTCAACGTGATCGTTAGGATAACAGGTAAACAAAACAGCGGAAGCATAAAAACGTGTTTACCGTACTTCTGGGTTGGTGTAGATGATGAATCGCTGCAGAGAACCACCTCTCAATCTTCTGCAGTATGTCCCAAGTTGAATCCTGCTGTTGTGTGGGCAACAATCTGCAGGATTCTCTCAATCTGCTCCTGTTTCCCTTTTCTACGTAAGAGGTACAGACTTAGGGCTAACAGGAACTGAGATAACTTATTTATAAGGGCTACTGCAGGGACCAGGAGGAGAAATTGGGCTGGGCCTCAATTGAATTTAATTAACCAAGCTTAGCCCAAAGCTTTTAATTAAATCCAATAATAATAATATAGTCCACTAAAATATTATTATTGCACTACCCATCCAATCCCAAATTATGTTCTGGGCTCCTTCTTATTATAAGCCCGATAGTCTCCCCATGTTTAAGATATACAATGCCCATTAATTAATTAAGTTACTGACAACTCAAATTAATTAATATCTCATCCGAGAGTAGTACCACTCAACCTTATTATCATGCCGGAAATTAATCCACTTGCAAGATTTACATGATAAACCTTATGAGCTCCTCAAGGGGACATCATCAACCTATGACGGACATGGATTCCTTCTACAATCAACAGCACACCATAGATACAGCACTATTTCTCAACTCACCGAGTTTGTTGATTTAATACTTATAAATCTCACCCATTGATGAATCAAAGAAATACATACTGCCCTACGTGTCGAGGTTATTGTATAGGGATTAAGAGTACGAACTTCCATAATAACAGATATCAAGTTCTTCTATAAGTCAGTATAAGTCGAACGATCTCAGGCGGTCCTGCTCAATACACACAAGTGCACTAATGTGATTCTATAGCCAAGACAAGCTAATACCAAACCACACTACAACCATACCGATAGAAAGTCCCCGTCTATCTCAGTTGTGAGCATCTGTTTATACTTTATAAGGAAACCGATAATATGATCTTCCGCGTGTTGTCGCACAACATATTATCTACAGTATAAAGTAAATGGACTATTGCATCATGCATATAAAATAAATTATAAGATGCAATCATTTGATCAATGATTCTCATTTCAAATATTGTTATGACATTGTTCATACTAAAGCTAGACTTTTAGTATACAATCCAACAATGTTGATGCAGATTATGTAGCTAATCTAGACACTAGGAATTCTTTGTCAGGTTATGTGTACTACCTATTTGGTACAACCATTAGTTGGAAGGCAACACATCAACCAGTTGTAGCTCTGTCTACAACAGAAGTTGAGTACATTGCATTAACAGAAGCAGTAAAAGAAGGTATGTGGCTGGTTGGAATCCTAAGTGAATTTGGGATTGAACAAAAATCAGTTGTCATCAACTATGACAATCAGAGTGCTATACATTTGTCTAAGCATCAGGGATTTCATGAAAGGACTAAGCACATAGATGTAAGATTGTATTTTCTGAGAGACATGATAGAAGAAGGGAAGGTAGTAGTCTGCAAGGTTGATACTGCAAAGAATCCAGCAGGTTTCCTAACTAAGGCTCTTGCAACCTCAAAATTTGAGTTGTGCAAGAATCTGATCAGTATTTGCTAAAGGAGTGAGGTTGAGTTTATGCTGTACTCATTAAAGAACAGTGGAAAGAGTGGTTGCACTCATTACAAAGCAGTGTAATAGGATTGAGGTTTGATGATGATGAATAAGGTTTAAGGTGGAGAAATTGTGAAGTAAACCATATTCATGCATGGTGAAGTGTTGAGATTGGTTTACAGAATGAGAGCATGCATGGTGAAGTTACATGCACACGTCAGGAATGAAGCAGCAGATGTACACATGAAATCATGCAACGATTGCACAGTGTGGGCAGGCTGTTTTGAAGATATTTTGCGGTGGTTATCTAGATCTTTCTAGGGTGGTTATCAGCTGGTTTCTATAGTCCTACACGTGGTCTATGCAAGAGAGTTTGATTCAGTTAAAATTCAACCGTTTGATAACCGAAATACAGCTGCAAAGTTGGTTCGTCAAAACCGTAAGTTTGCTGCTGCGTGAGAAGTGTATATATATAGCTGATTCTGTCAGTTTTTCTTTAGACTTGTACATCATTTTTCACATTGATCAATAGAGAAGCTCATCCTATAGTGGACGTAGGTCATTCTTGACCGAAGCACTCTAAATCCTCATCGCAATTTACTTTTTGAATCACACACACACATCTTCTTCATAGTTAGTTTTTCTTCATTCAAAGTTTCTTGATTCAAAACACGTCTGTGAGAATTCATATCAAAACACATAGAGTGTGGTGCGAATTCTTGTCACTTCTATACAATGATTCCCCTGTTTCATCTCATAGTTACACTTTCACTCGTTTCTTTCTCACACAAAACCCATTCAGCTGCGTGTAAACGAACTTGTGGCGAAAACCTAGTTTCGTTTCCATTTGGGTTCTCCGATGGATGCACCATCAAGTTGAATTGCAGCAACGCCGGGAATATCAAGATCGGCGATTTCGACGTACTAAATCTGTCTTCTGATCAGATCATAGTAGATCTCCCAGCAAAATGTAACCGTCCGAGTGAAGAGCTGTTCCAGCTTTTCCGACCAAATTTTTCACCGACGCGGCGGAACACGCTCCTCTTCGGCAACTGCATCTCCTCGAATGGCTCAAATGTGTGCGTGGTTCCTACGGGAGGCTGTGATTACAAGTTAACTTGTTATTCAACCGCATCTAATGATGAATCTGAGTTTCAAGATAAAATTGGGGAAAACGGAATTGTCCATTTCTATTATCGTCATTCGTGGTTGATTTGAACGGTAGCAATACGGCGGTGGGAGTGGATTTTGAGAGGTTGGAACTAGGATGGTGGGTGGGTGGGAACTGCGATTGTGTCCCCAATGGAAACAGTACGCCGGTGAAAGGGGGAGCTGGATATCGTTGCACGTGTAACGAAGGGTACATTGGAGATGGTTTCACCGCTGGGGAAGGTTGCTGGAAAGGTCAGTTCATAAGAGGCCAGATTCCAAATGTGTGCTCGATCATATTCCAACACACTAGATTAAAAGTGAAGTTTTTTCTCAAGAAACAACTTAATAATAATTAACTTTTTTCCTTAAAAAAGAAAAGTTGTCTTTTTAACTAAGTTTATTAACTTTTAGGATCTTTTCATGAAGAATAATGTACTCCTTAGATAAAATTAATAAATAAAGAGTAAAATGTGTTATGTTATGTGTGTTAGTTGATTATGGTATTTCTTAAACTAAGATGAATTGTGAAGTTATTGGATTGATGTGATGTTTATTTTTTTTAGAGGCACAAGTTATTGTGATACATGCGAAAACGAAAAAAGTGTCGATAATTGTGAGATGCGGGAGTATATAATTACATGCTTTTTTTCTTTTCTTTTTTGCAATTGTGATGCTAAGCGAGTGTGAATTATTGAGTGTTTCATGACTCCACTCTATTTCGAAAAGAGTCTAATCATAAATCAACAAGGAAGAAGGTGGAGATTTCTCTTATTATCATTGGAGCTGTAATGCTTATCACGGTTATCACTTATTTGGCTTTTATCCTCATAAGACATGGAAAGAAGAAGAAGTTGATAAGTAGTACTATTGAAATGGTATCCGTTGCACCACAAAGAATTACCTATTATGAAATCTTGCGTGCAACCAAACACTTAGACGAAAGTAATCTACTAGGCGTCGGAGGTTGTGCTTCGGTTTACAGAGGAGTTCTTAGAGATGGGAAGGAGATTGCAGTGAAGGTGTTTAACTTGCAATCAGAAGATGCTTTCAAGGGTTTTGACGTTGAATGTGAAGTACTACGCAACATTCGTCACAGAAATCTTACTAAAGTTCTCACTAGTTGCTCTAACAAAGATTTCAAAGCATTAGTACTTGAATACATGCCCAACTCAAACCTCGAAAAATGGTTATACTCTCACAACTATTTCTTGAATTTAAGACAGAGATTGGATATAGCATTGGAATATCTTCACCATGGCTGTTCAACACCCATTATTCACTGTGATTTGAAGCCGAGTAATGTGTTGTTAGACTAGGAAATGATCGCGCATGCAAGTGATTTTGGAATAGCAAAACTGTTGGGTGGTGAGGAGAGTACTAAGCTTACCAACACCCTTGCCACACTCGGGTACATAGCTCCAGGTGAACTTATTATCTTTAATTCAGATTAAATTTCATATCAATTTAATTAAATGTGCTTTTGTTTGATGCATTACATATTTTGGTCTTCAAGAATATGGTTTAGAAGGGCTAGTTTCCAAAAGATGTGATGTTTATAGCTACGGTGTGATGCTGATGGAAACGTTTACACGAAGAAACCGAGTGATGATATGTTTGGTCAAGGTTTGAGCTTGAGGAGTTGGGTTGCAGACTTGCTTCCACTATCACCAAATCAGGTTATAGATGCTAACTTACTCGTTGATCGTTACAATGAAATAGGTGGCACGGTCGTGCTATGTATATCGTCCATATTGGAATTGGCCTTGAAGTGCTCGACGGAATCCCCAAGAGAGAGGATAACCATCAAAGAAGCTCTAGCAGAGCTTCAGAGAATCAAGCACCAATTCTTCCAGAGAAGGTTGAGACACAGATGGAAGGCCAGCTGCTAGCTTGCATCTCTAAATTATTTTGAAACATACACATCACATAGTTAATTACTTCAGATATCTTGTTGAGCATCATGTTATGCTTAACATACTGAGTCTTGCCTTAAATTGTTGTACAAAAAATAATCAGTATGAAAACACATATAGCTAATTATCAATGATCTTAATTCATTTGTATAGTTTGAAATTGTTCACATTCTATCCTACTCCACCATCAGTTCACATTTTTGTTCAAAACAAATATGTTAAGAATCTCTTACATTGTGTTGGCATGCTCACATGGTGACTGGTAAGCATATATAGTATGTTGGATGCAACTCAATATGGCAGTATTGTGTGAGTGCCCTTCAATACCTCACCATACCATAACTAGGGCCGATATTGCAACGGCACACAATGATCTATGACACCTTGGTGTGACATATATCATGTGTCATCTTTTTAATGCTTATGAGGAGAAATCAAATCTCTTATCCGTAAGTTTATACGTTAACTTAAAGTGTAGATTCTATTCTCACTCTCATTTGTAACTTATTTAAGGTTTATAATGAAAAAAATTATCAATTTTTAGATTCTATTCTCACTCCCATTTGTGACTTATTTAAGGTTTATAATGAAAAATATTATCAATTTTTATCCGTCTTAATTCTTACGGAATGGCTTCATTAAAATGGTCTTAACAAGTTTTTTTTTTCATATTTCAAACATTGCGGTGTGTAAAGTTGTAAACCTTAATTTTTTCATAAATTAAACAAAATATATTATTAATAATAAATTATTACGAAAACCTTAATTTTATTAATTTGAAATGAAATATTAGGAAATGCATTAAGAGTAATTTTCTCTTTTCTCTCTAAAAAGTGGCGGCCGCCGTAAAGAATTGCATGTGAGAAATTATATTGGTGACATTAGTATAAATAACCTTGAGAACTAATTACCCATAAAATTTACAACCTATGAAAAATAATATATTGAGTTTGTTTCAAATATTCATGACATTGTCACCTTGGAACTAGACATGATCTAAAGGGTCATAATTATATATATGAAAAATAAAGAAGAATCTTTAGGAAAGCATGCTATAATTATATTTTTAAACATAGGTATAACTTATTAATTATTATTTTAATTAAAAATGTATAGCCATCCAATGCAATTACAACTATATATATATGCACTAGTTTGATGGTTCTTAGGTTTAATCATGCTTTTGGATTAGGTGTTAATTAGATACACCTAATTACTTTTGTTGTAACTTGTGCCTAGTGAGTTTCACTTGCTCTCTTCTTTCCATGTTAGAATTGACTTTAGCTTGGTTACTTTTATGGTTAGACTTATTTAAATGAAAAGTATATAGTATTAAACAAGTTAATTTTTAGAAGCCTTTAGTATTTTTAATTTTATTTCAAATAATTTTGTTACGCATGTGGACTAATTTAACCTCTATTCTTATCTCATAATTAGTTTAAATTTTGAATGCGTTAAAGAGTGGATGGCCCCTAAAATTTTTGTTTGAACTGTTATGCGATCGAACCCCACATGCTCTATGTTCCATGTTGGTAATTTAGTGGTTTTGCCATCATCTCATCGTGTTGAGTTCTCTGTTCGGATTTTCTGTTATATTTCGATGACATATCTCTTGTCGTGGACTATTCATTTTGAAAACAAAATCTACAAACTAAAAAGAAAATATCAACTTCAACTTTACACAATCTGTTTTGATCGTTCTAATTTCAACTCCACACTTTATAAAAGGAAAAGACACTAAACTAATACTAGTTCTAATATACTCCCTCCGTCCCAGTGAAATGTATGCATTTTTCCATTTTGATCTGTCTCAATACAAAGTGTGCATTTCCCTTTTTGAGAAAAGGACCTACACAATTAATTATTTCTCTCTTTGGACCCATACATCACACTAATACACATATCCACTTTACATCAAACTATTATTTCTCTCACCTCACAATATATTACTATATCTCTTAATCTACGTGCAAAAAGCAAACGTGTACGTTTCAACGGGACGGATGGAGTATTTTAATTACAAAATTGTCACAACATTTATAATACACATAACATATTTTATTATTTATTTATCGTAAAAAAATGGCAAATTATCTTCCAAAATTTGTCAAAAAGAGATTTCTATTAATAAACTCCCTCCGTCCCCTTTAAAGATGATCTTTTTTCCATTTTGAGCGTCACATCCAAAGAGTTTTATTTCTTTTTTACACACATGGGACTCACATACCTCCACTAATATAATAAAAATATGGGATCCACACTCCCACTAATACAACTACCCACTACATATTAAATAATAATACTCTTTAATCCACATGTCAAAAAGCAAAAGATTCTTATTAAGAGGGACGGAGGGAGTACGTGTAAACCGATGAATATAAAGTTGAATTCATAACGATAGGGAGTATACTATATACTATACTATGTGTGTAAATGAATAGTCTTTCGGTTCTTACCTTGGCGAAGATCTGTTGAAGCACATGGCTACAACGAGTAGATGGGGAGACACCTAACTGCCAACAAAAATACCCCAACGGCTACCTGCATTACAGGGTTGTACCTTTATGTACTACTTCATTCACATCTTGAAAGCTGTCGACACGATCAATCTTATTCCCATTCAACTGCTGATTTTCAAACAAAACTAATTCAATTATTACAGATATACATTTAGAGAGAGAAAGAGATAGACGTTGAATAAGTTAGCCTACTGTATATCTCTGCTTACTAATTTATAGTACTCCATTTGCTTCAAGAAACAGCAATGCTAAGTGTGATACGTGATCATTTTTCTTCATATACATTATTCATAGTAGGTAGAATAATTACAGTATATTCCTTCCGTCCCAAGAATACATTCGCACTTTTCATTATGGTTCATTCCAAGAATACTTTCACCCCCTAAAAATGAAAACAATACACAATATCAATAACCTTACAATACTACAATATTACAAAAATGTCACCTTTTTTTTACACATAATCTAGTAAATGTCAACTATATCATACACTTTATTCTACCCAATTACCCAAAATATCCCTCTCTTTCTTACATCACACTAACAAAAAGTTACTTTTCTTAAACTTCATGCTAGAGAATACGCGAATGTATTCCTGTAACGGAGGGAGTATTAAATAACAGTAGTTCGTTATTTAAAAAAAACAAAACAAAACAAATCAATTAATTATGTGTAATATTCAGGTATAACTTTTTAAGGTCAAAATACAAAGTTGATATATTATGCATTTTAGATTCGAAATTTCATTCACGTTTCTACTAATAAATTATATTCCCTCCTCTTAAAAAAAAAGCGGCTCTTTTTAACTAATTTTGTGATTTTAAAAGAGATTGTAGTATTTTAGGGTAAGTATGTGAAAGAATGAGTAATAAATTTGAAATTAAAGTAATTTTTTATATTATTATATAATAATAAATGAAGTGATACTCTATTTCTTTATTTTAAGTGTAAAAGATTTTTATGTGACAAATAAATAATGAAAATGTAAACGGATAAATAAGTAAATTTTAAGTGTAAAAGATTTTTATGAGACAAATAAATAATGAAAATGTAAACGGATAAATAAGCAAAGTATAAACACTACATAGTGGAGGGATAACATCCTGTGTTTTAAACACGGGATTTCTAACTCATTTTATACATCATTTCATGTATTGTCCTATTCTAGTATCATTTCTCCTTCATCCAACAACTGATGTG
Source organism: Pogostemon cablin (assembly GCA_023678885.1). Classification (NCBI taxonomy): domain Eukaryota; kingdom Viridiplantae; phylum Streptophyta; class Magnoliopsida; order Lamiales; family Lamiaceae; genus Pogostemon; species Pogostemon cablin. The sequence goes on from CM042973.1 coordinate 3,289,935, forward strand.
TAAATTATACTGGAAATTCATTTTTCAAAATTAGTTCAAGAGAACTGTATCCTTTTGGAGATATGCTCTAACAAATTATACTCACAAATTACAATAAATTAAAGTAAAAAAAAAAAAGGAATTAGATCAAATATTCTAGTTACTCACTCCTTGAAATAGGAAAATATTTCACGATTAAGTACTTAATTAAATTAGGAAAAGCTGTGTTAACCCAACCAAAATTTTGATGATCTAGATTTAGGTCCAACTTATAATGATTCTACTACATAAACTTCAAAGTTCTTGAAATTTGGAACACATGACTTTCATTGGCAGAAAGCGACAATTTCAAGCTGTCTATTGTTTATTCCACAGAAAGAATCCAATGAGATACGATTTGGACTAAGATTATCTAACACATGACAATAATTATAAATTATGTGACATTATAAGAAAATAAAAACAAATAAATAAATCAAGTCCACTTTTATTGAATATTTACATGAATGGTCAAGTTTCTTGTCATATTTCTTTGTCCATGCCTTCTTCTTCTTATCTTCAATTTTAATTTGATTCTTGAATTCAAATTAAAAATTATTCAAGGGAGTTGATTTCTTATTAGTATAAATTTTTACAGCATTTTTTTTGGAGAGTAATTTTTTTTTTCACTTGATATATAAATTATTGAAATTGTTAATAATATGACAAAGTCTCTTATGAGGCGATTTTTATGTGAAACGATTTGTGAGACATGTTAAAATATACTTCATCCGTCCCGTCCTTATGGTTACGTTTGTTTTTTCACGTGGATTAATGAATATAGTATTTTAATGTGTATTGAGGTGAGAGAAATAATATTTTAATGTAAAGTGGGTAGGAGTATTAGTGTATGTGTGGGCCCATGGAGAGAGAAGTAATTAATTTGTGTGGGTCACATATACTAAAAAGGAAAATTTAGCCATTAGGTTGTGATGCCCAAAAAGAAAATATGTAACCATTAGAATGGGACAGATGGAGTAATTGTTATATAGGTAATGTATATTATGGGTAGTTAAAATATGTTTTCTAAATTATGATAAATGCATTACTAGCTGCATGTGTATCCAGATGTACAAAATATCAAATCATTTTTGATAAGAATTTTGTGTTGTGCAAATTAGCTGTTGTACAATATATTTTTATTCTGTTTTTTAATATATAAAAATTACTTTTCTTAGTTAAAAAAATTTCATCTTAAAGAAATGTGAAAAAACTACAACATAATAGAATTTATTTTTCAAAAAGAGTAGTTTGATCAATTCTCTAAAGACTAACTTTTTATAGAAAACACATATACAAAAATATAGATCTTGAAACATGTTGAATTTTATTTTGAATTCGCTTCAATATTATCTTAATGATTTTCTTTTAAGTCTATATTTTAAATTTGAAAGATAGTGTTTCAAATTGAATTATACAGTATTTTCAATTAATTATATTATAAAGATTAAGTTATTATTTAGTATTTTATGTCAAACCATATAATGTTAAGATTGAGATAATTTGGATTAGCAAACTTCACGTCTCATATCATCAAAATCATAAGCTCTAATTTCTATCATAATTACTGCATGATGTAGTACTCGTGGATGACCCTAGATTTATTGATAATTGGTTGAATTTTATTTATTTTCTTTTTCAACCTAGTTTTTTATATTTTTAGAGGATCGATTTATCATACGCATCTAACGACAATTCGCTGTCCAAATTGTCACTGTTGATACATTTGTGTCGAATAAATTTGATTTGACATGCTTTTGGTCATAATATTATTATTATTATTATTATTATTATTATTATTGAGATCGGAGAGGTAAATTAGAGAGGGGAAAATATGTTTGTTCAAGTATATGCGAGTGAAGAATAAAATGAAAGTGCCTACACAATTTTTTTTCTACCTACAAAAATTAAAAGGATAGTTTTTTTTTTCTCACGTTTAATATAATGTTTCGAGACTATCCTTAATGGATCCCACCAAAAAAAAATTGGTCTGCACTTTATGAAAAAATTAATTAATTATATACATGGACTCAAATTATAAATGATTAAATGAGTAATTGCAAATGGACCTACTAGTACGACATCTAGTGTGGGTCTGAACATATCCATTACATAAACAATAAATGAGTACTTTATTAGTATATTATGCATACAACAAAATCACTTTCAAAATTATAGTAATTCCTCATTATTTTCACCCAAAATGCTAATTTAATCACCAACTAATTATCGAATAATACCTAACTTTCTTCATTTGTGTTTTCATTTCCTTTTTCTTGCGTCATTTTTAATAAATGTATTGTGTGAAAGAAAGGAAATAAAAAAAAAAAACTTTTACTATAAGACAGGGCCTTATAATAAGATTGGTCATTCATAGGTTATTAGAATCATAAATTTATTGATCAAATAATGCATATTTTAATATAATTATATTTTGAAGTATCTAAAACCACACTTACAATAAAATTTTAATATTGCTTTAATGGTAAATAAGTCATATTTTAATAGTAGATCAATATATTTGGGCAAAAACAATTGTGTGCGTCCGGGCGCACGGAGGGCTTGGAATTTTGTGTTAAATTATATACCCTTTAGTATAAAGATGTGTACCCTTTATTTTCTGAAGAAAAATAAAAAAATATTAATGAAAAATGTATACCCTTTAGAACAAAATGATGTATCCTTATTAATTAAAGTGTATACCCTTTTGAACAAAATAATGTACCCTTATCCAATTCTAAAGACGTACGGCGTGCGCCCGGACACACGCAAGCCTCACTCATTTATTTTTTAAAGTTTTTTTATTTTATAAACACATTTTTTTTATCTTGTACTCACTTTTTTTTTTTACTCACCTAATTTAATTGGGACTTTGTTTTTGTTTCATTTTAAAGTAGGATTGGTCCATGTGCTTTGTTTTTCAATTTTATTTTCTTGATTTCTTTACATACACACAAATTAAGTTGCAAGTTGTGGAAAAGAAAATATTAAAAGAGGGACCATTAAGAAAATTTCAATATTTTCTTTTAGAATTATTTAGAGTATTTATTTGTTTTTGTTATTTTTAGATTTTTTGTGGGGGGTATAAATCAATTTTAATAGGATTAAATATTATTAGATATGCAATATTAAGTATTAATACTATGAGATACATATAAATAGATATATTACTATTAGATCTAAAAAATTAAGAAAATATACCTAATATAACCCTAAACTAAATTAAATATTTAAAAAATGGATATTTATCGATCCACCCACTCATCACCCACAACGCTATTTATTAGGGGATATATTAACATTTCTGGCCATTTCTTTTCTCAATTCTTACGCCAAAAATAATTTCTCTCCACTCATTGTAACTGATGGCCGTCGCCGCTTTTGGAATTTAGAATTACAGAAAGCAATTGTTGTGGGTTATAGAAATTGATGGACGACTGAAGAAATAGCGTAAGATTTTGTGACCAAGCGAGCTAACCATCGTTACGATCTCGATCGAAGGATGAAGAAATAAAGTAAGAATTTTGCAACTGGGCAAGCCAACCATGTCTCAATTGAAGCATTTTGGAGATTTTTTTAGATGAAGATAGTTATAAATTTTACGCATTCTCATGCCACACCAACAAGTATTAGTTCTTGCATATTAGAAGATGCTTCTTGTTCATAACTCCTTGTATCTTCAATATTTTTAATTGTATGATTAACTTTGAAAATATTTCGGATTATCATGAAAATTAGTTAAATTATGTTGTGCAAAATTATTCACTTGTTGTACATTATTATTTACTAATTATATAAAATTATTCTTGTTATGGATAAGTATTCACTAGTTGCACATAATTTTAGACTAATTGTACAAAATTAATCATCAGTTGTGAATAATTATATACTAATTGTGCAAAATTATTCACGTCAAGTTCGCCGTAAAAATATGCAAAGAAATTATATTATGTAAATAGAGTATCACATTTTATAAATTATAATATTTAAATTAAAAAAAATTATATATATATATATATATATATCTTAAGTGGAGTATATGATAGCAGAAACTTTTCTTGCTGACGTATCGTCTCCAGAGCACTCCAATGCGACGTATAATTTTCTCAATTTTTTGGATTTTTAATACTTTTTTTAATATTTTCTTATTTACTTTTAATTAACTTCCTTATTTAATATTTTCTTTTTTAAATAACGTGTTTCTTATTTTTAATAATAATTAAATTTTCAATATTTTATTTATTTATTGGGTAGGTCTCACGTGAGACTATTTTTTACTTTTTTAAATAGTTATCACTTTCGCTATAAAATATTATCACTTTCGCTATAAAATGTTATCACTTTTATTTATATTATAAATTGTTCATGAAATAGATTTATCACTTTTTATTAATTTATTATCACTTTCATTTATAATAGTTATCACTTTCTGACCGTCTCACGTAATCCCTTACGTGAGACGGTCTCACACAAGTCTTTGCCTTATTTATTTGGGTACCATTAATTAATTACTAAATCTTTTAATGTAATAAATTAATTAATATCAAATTAAATTTTATATATATATACATATAATATCAAATTAATCAATATCAAATTAAATGTATATATATAGGGAAAAAAGAATGTTCCATATAATATTCTCTCTCACCCACTGATGAGCGTTTTCTCAACACACAATTAATTCTCAAGTATGAAGGATGTTATTGTAGCTTAGATAAGCGACCAAATTAAATATCGAACCCAAATGACCAAATTAAATATCGAACTCAAAGGATGGCGTATTATCAATTTAATTATTTACTAAATTAATTAAGACAGAAGTAATAAAGACTTATGAATTAATTATCAACCACTAACAAATAATTAAAATAATAAATAAAATAAATCAAGCAGTAAAGATATACGAAAGTGGATCAAGAGAGAGAATAGGTAACCCTAAGGTAATCTGGTTTCACTCATTAATTTTTCTTTCATGTATCAATGTCCGACTCTACCTTGTGGAATATGGACACGTCACTAAGCTATGCAAATTGATGAGAGTGAAAATAAGCGTGTTTTAGTGTCCAATTTAACACCTGTTTGACGAGAATTGTTGTCTTATATTAGCACAAGTATCTTATATTCAATATATGTGATAAAAAGGTGCACTTGATGTGTTTTATTGTGTTTTAGGTGGAAAAAGGTATCAAAAGTGCCAAGATTGAGAAAAGGTGCAATTTGTGCGAGGATGCTCTGAAACGCACGTTCAACTTGTGTAACTATTCTATATTCGTGTGGAGCTCTGAGTTGGATATGTGATACATGGTTGGAAAGCTACAGAAAATAGGATCATTTTGGCGTAAAGAACACCTCAATCGAATTCCAAACGAGGAAGTTATGAGCAAAATGGTGACGTCACGCAAGCTGTGCCGAATAGAACAGTTGTGCCACTTTGTGTAACTTGTTATATATTCAAATATTAGGTTTTCGGAGAGTTCTTTATATGTATAGAATGCCAAGGAAGAGAGGATCACGTGAGCGCAAGAATTACTCAAATCGGAGGTCGGATGTAGAAGTTATGCGCGAAACAGTGAGACTGCGCAAGCTTGCTCGACTTGGAGATATTGCTCGACCAGCATCATCTTGGTCGAGCAGATGAGGCTTGGTCGAGCAAAATGACCAAAAACTTACAGAGAGCTTGCTCGACCATTACTCGACTTGGAGGCCTTGCTCGACATCTGAAGGCTTGATCGAACGGAATGTCGCTGATGTTATTTTTGGTAGTTTCGGGTTTCTTTTACCAAATTTGGCGTATGTCTCAAGTAAAAGCCCATCCAAGGTCCGTTAGGAGCACTTTACAAGTATAAAAGGGGATGTAGATTACATCATTAATCATCATAGAATCATATTAGAGAAGAGAGACCACAACAATACTACACCCCACAAGGGGGGATCACCCCCAACCATCATCCACATCCTTTCCTCCATCTATCCATCACTTTAAAGATTCGTCTGTGGAATCAAGAGGAGGATTCAAGATGGAGAAGGACGCGACGACTCCCGCATCTAGAGTTTATTTCATTTTCTAATTTATCTTATAATTTTCCAGACATCCGGGTAAGATCAATCCAACACCCATGATTGTTCTTCGCAACATCATGGGCTAGAGCCTTTTTGGTAGAACTATGGTTATGAAGGTTTTTACGAATTAATTGAACTTTCGTGTGTAAACTCCATACAACACTACTTGAGGATTTATTTTATATATGATTGTGCTTTCTTAATCTATATTCACGGTCGTTTTGTGCATCTTTTATTGGTATATAGAGTCTGAATATATATCTTGGTTGTAGATTGAGTGTGTTCACCGCTGAACAGGATTCCATGTTATGATTCTAAGTGAGGGAACTCCGAAACTTCATTAGAACTATCATATATGAATACTTATTAATTGAATTGAATTCGGGTTATTAAATAGGATAAAGAGGATAATTTTATAGTACCTGTAAAGGGAGATCATATCGGGTTAGAGTACCAATTGGCCAGGGAAATAATTGATACTGATAGTACCTAAAAAAGGGGATGAAATTATATCTCTTGCTCCGAGGTTATTCACACGTGTTATACGCATGTTTACTTGTGTCTATAGAGTAGATATGCATGGTTTAGTGATGCGTCCATATTCCACAAGGCAGAGTCGGACATCAACACACGGAAGGAAAATTAATGAGTAAAATTGGATTACACTAGAGCTACCTATTCTCCATTCTTGATCCACTTTCGTAATTCTTCTAGTGTTTATTTTAGTTTAATTGTTATTTAATTTAATTGTTTAGTAGTTAATAATTGAAACCTCAAACTTTTATTGTCATTCGTCTTAATTAATTTAGTAAATAATTAAATTAATAATACGCCGTCCTTTGGGTTCGATATTCACTTGGTCGCTTGCTTAAGCTACAATTGATATCCTTAATACTTAGGGATTAATTTTGCGTGCAAAGAAAACTCGCATCACAAATCTACTCTATAGACACAAGTAAATATGTGTGTAACACATGTTAAATAACCTTGGAGAAAGAGATATAATTTTACCCCCTTTCTAGGTACTATCAGTATCAATTATTTTTCCTAGAATTGGTACTCTAACCCGATATGATCTCCCTTTATAGGTACTATAAAATTAACCTCTTTATCCTGCTTATTAACCCGAATTCTATTCAATTAATAAACATTCATATATCAGTTATAATGAAGCTTCGGAGTCCCCTCACTTAGAATCATAACGTGGAATCATGTTCAGCAGTGAACGCGCTCAATCAACAATCAAGATATATATTCAGACTCTATATAACAGTTGAAGATGCACAAAACTACCGTGAATATGGATTTAAAATGCATAATCATATATAAAATAATTCCACAAATAGTGTTGTACGGAGTATACACACGAAAGTTCAATTAATTCATAAAAACCTTCAAAATCCTAGATCTACCAAAATAGTTCTAGCCCATGATATTGTGAAGAACAATCATGGGGGTTGGATAGATCTTACCCATATATTCGGAAAATACAAGATAAATTAGGAAACGAATAAAACCCTAAATGTGGGCGTCGTCGCGTCCTTATCCGTCTTGAATCATCCTCTTGGTTCTCCTCTTATTTCAGCAGATGAATCTTCAATGTGATGGATGGATGAAAGAAAGGATGTGGATGATGATTTGGGGATGATCCCCCCTTGTGGGGTGTAGGATGATTGTGTTGTGGTCTCCTCACATGAATAATGATGTAAAATATATATAGGTGTGAGAAGGGAATGAAATAAGAAAATAAAAGATATAGGTGAATCACGGAAGATTATGTGATAATGAGATTAATTGTGCTCCAAGAAATAGGAATTATGGGCTAATTTTTGGAAATTTTCAAAAATTTTCGGAAATTCTCGCCGGCAGTTGCGCGACCTTACGATTTTTAGCATAACTTCCTTGTCCAATCTTCGATTTAAGTGATTCTTGCGCCAAAACGATCTTATCTTCCATGGCTTTCCAATCATGTATGACACCATCAGTTATGAGCTGCACACGAATACAGAAAAATTATAAAAATTGAACGTGTGTTTTTCAGCATTTCTCTAACTTTGCACTTTTGATCATTTTTCCACCTAAAACACAATAAAAACCTCAAATGTACCTTTTTCTCAAATATATTGAATATAAGACACTTATGCTAATATATAATAATAATTCTCATAAAAAAGGTGTTTAATTGGATACTAAAACACGCTTACTTTCACTCTCATCACCCACCTATATATAAGACTTTTTTGTTATTCATTCTAAGTACACACATTCGATTTTCCAAGAGGAATAGGAGATTTCTTCAAGTTCCTTTAGAGAATTGATTTATGAAAGTAGAAAAATTTATTTCGATAGAGCGAATCAAGTAGAGATTCGATCTACCTCTAAAAAATTGATTCAAGTATTCTTCAAGAGGAAGAGAACTGATTCAAGTATTCTTGAATAGATTTACCTCTTAAGAATAAATTCTTTAAGAGGAAGAGAATCGATTCAAGTATTCTTGAATAGATTATATCTTAAAAATTATTTTTTCAAGAGTAAGAGGATCGATTCAAGTACTCTTGAATCGATTTACATCTTAAGAATCGATTCTTCAAGAGGAAAAAAATCGATTTGAGTATTACCTCTTAAGAATCGATTAAATTGTATTCTTTAAGATCTACCTTTAAAGTATTGATTCAATTATTCTTCAAATGAAAGAGGATCGATGATTCAAGTACTCTTGAATCGATTTATCTCTAGAGAATAGGAGTCGTAAACAGAGAAAAATCGCGCTCCAATGTAACGTGTAATTTTCTCAAGTTTTTGGATTTTTCCTCATTTACTTTTAATTAACTTCCTTATCTAATATTTTCTTTTTTAAATAATGTGTTTCTTATTTTTAATAATGATTAAATTTTTAATATTTTATTTATTTATTTGGATATCATTAATTAATTAATAAATCTTTTAATGTAATAAATTAATTAATATTAAATTAAATCATATATATAAAGGGAAAAAAGAATATTATATATAATATTCTCTCTCACCCACCTATAAATAAGACTTTTTTGTTATTCATTCTAAATACACATATTCGATTCTCCAAGAGAAATATGAGCTTTTTTCATGTTCTTTTAGAGAATTTATTTATGAAAGTATAAAAATTTATTTCGATAGAGTGAATCAAGTAGAGATTCGATCTATCTCTAAAAAATTGATTCAAGTATTCTTTAAGAGGAAGAGAACTGATTCAAGTATTCTTGAATCAATTTATCTCTTAAGAATATATTCTTCAAGAGGAAGATAATCGATTCAAGTATTCATGAATAGATTTACATCTTAAAAATCGATTTTTGAATAATAAATAGTTTTAAATTGTATTATGTTATAAGGTAACAATTAAAAAAATACAAGTCTTTTCTAAAAAAATTAGGATATATGTACATATATATTAACTTTACACATGATTTAGTTATATGTCACATTATTAAAAGTCAAAAGTTATAATTTGTTGTAAAGCCTTTATATTGATGAAAGAAATTTTTTTAACTAATAAAAAAATTTGAATCGACACATATTATTTAATTATAAAAAATAAAAGTAGTGTCGTATATATATATATATATATATATATATATATATATATATACTCCCTCCGTCCCAGGTTAAGTGGGCCAGATACCTTATGTTAAACATAAGTCTCTGGCCCTCATTACCTGGGACGGAGGGAGTATATATTAGGCCTAATTAATTTCACTTTCATAATTAATTTTTTATTTTTTAATTTGATATCAACAAAACAAGATCCTTCAAATTTATTTAGACCCAATTAATTTTACTCTTTAATAACAAAATTTTTAATTTTCTAATTTCATAACAACCAAGACCCTTCAAAATTACTTAATTGGGTTAATGATGATCTGTCTCACATAATAGGATCAATAAGACGGTCTCATCCAAGTCTTTTCCTTTAATATATAAGACCCACATACCCACTAATACAACTATCTACTACACATTAAATAATAATATTTCTTAATCCATGTGCAAAAATTAAATTTATACCTATTGGGCGGACAAAGAGAGTAACATAAGTTAACTACTCCCTCCGTCTTACTAAAAAGTCTCAATTTTACTATATTGGGCGTTCAAACTTCAAATGACCTTATATATGATCCACAACTCACTACTAATACAACTACCCATTACACATAAAAAGATAATATTCATTAATTCACAAATAAAAAAATAATACTCCTTAATCCACGTACAAAATGTAAATAGGGATTTTTGTCTGGAATTGAGAGAATATTAATAAACATTTTTTATTTATTTAAATCATACTTTATTTTTGTGGCCAGAATTAGTTAATTACTTGAGAATTAAATGTGACCGAAATGTCCCATCTACCCTTTTTCAGAAGTTCGGTGTCCCACTCGGGTTCAACGGTATTTTGAATACAATCCAATGCTTTTGGTCCCACTAAATTCAAAATATATTACTTTTGGAATAAAATTATTACACATTTAATTATCCAAGTCCAAAATTGTAAAGTATTTATTGCTCTTCGGGAAAAATTGGATTTAGAGGTAATTCAATTTTAAAGTATTTATTTTATTAAATTATTGACCCAATATTTTAACTTGGTATTTATACATTTCTACCTTAATCCGATATTATTATTTTTATTTATTTATTTATTTATTATCTATAATTAGATGTAATCGAAAATCATACTCCATATTAATATTATTTTTATTAATGATAAAAAAAATTCCTACAAATTATTGAAAACTTCAAATTGAAAATTACATTTTACATACTAAATATAAAAGAATTAAAAGAAATAATTCTAGCACATTATATATTAGTATATTTTATTCAAACATGTCATGCATGTAAAATATAATATTGATTTTGTTCCATTAGGTCCAATGTGCACTCTTTACACATTAAGTTTTTAAAAATTAATTTTTGACTAGTTTAATTGACTCTGTAAAAATAATGTAACATCTTAATGCAATAAACAAAATTTAAAATATATTATGTAGAAAAAACTAACACCTTAAACATTAAAATATTAAGTTATTGAATTAATGGTTTTTTTTATAGTGCACATTATTATTGAACAGATTAAAAATAAAGAATGTTTATATGATTGGAGTCTCAAACACTCTTTATTTATTTTTAACAAGTTTCATAAATACTATCTACTTGCATGTGCTATTGAATATTTCCCTCACTCATTAAATCGATCATTTCTTTATAAAGCTTGTCTTTAAGAAAACCCCTTATAGAGTTTATTTGATTTTGATGGTTATTAAATTAAAAAAAATACAAATAAGTAATTATGACATTTTATCATTATTATACATAATCTGTTTTTAAGATGATGCTCTGATAGGATTGATTTTTTTTTTAAATTATCGTTTTATAGATTCGAATAGCTCCAAAAGTTCATGAACAACACAACGGACTTCATTCATAAATGTAGCGATTCTCATATCGAACAAAACCATCTTTTGTTAAAAGTTTATTACTGTCGCGACTCGCAATCTTTTTCGAATCCAAATATAATTAATAGGAACTTTAAGCATTTAACTTATAGTAAGAGAGGGATTTTCGAGGGAGATCTCGGAAGGAGGATGCTTTAATATTCCTATTTATCATTACTTACTAAAACTCTTTTACTTTTTTTTTTTATATTAAAAATGTTATTAATACCAAGATAATTTCTCATTAAAACTCCCTCTTCTTCGAATAGACAAAAAGTCATCTATTTTCTAGTACAAAATCCACCAGACCAAATTTGACCTACAAGGGTAACTATGTCCACATCAAAATGAAGGAAAAAAAAAACATATATAAAGAAACCTTAAACTCATATAATTTGCTTTTCTTTTTTCATGTGACTATTAATTTCATTTTGCAAAATTATTGATTCAAAATAATATATCAATTAAATTCAATTAAATTTTAGAAATATTGAAAGAGAAGATATACATCGATAATAAAAAATATGCATTCGAGATAGAAGATTCGACGGTAAAAATAAAGAATGAGGCTCATGTACACCCGGGCGCACGGAACACATTTCGTGCTCCTTTGTAATTTTCATGTCCCATTACAATTTAAATCCCTAGTAATACATAAGTTTAAATAGAATTGGAGGAGGAGGATTGTGTTCATATGACACAGAGTATTCCTCCGTGTCCCGGGGCGCATGAGCTTTCTTGCAAGGTGCCGAGTTTCCTGTGCAACGTGTCAGCAACCCCAACCCCCCACCCCACCCCACCCCACCCCACTCCCTCTTTGATACAAACACATTTATTCTCTTTAATCTGTAGTCTCTCTCACTCCATCCTTCTCTCTCTCTTCACAGTCCAAATCTCAATCTGTAAAAGCACACTCCAAAAGCACCATCGCTGTTTTCTCCTTACTGAATACAGACAACTCGCTACATTATTTTCTTGCCCCTGTTTGAATAATTAAACATATCTGAATTAAAAAAAGAGCACAAATTGGAGGTTGTGTTCTATCGTTTTCTAGAGAGCCCCTCGTGAAGTTCATGTGCAGATATGAAGAAAGAGTTCTGAGAGAGAGAGAGAGAAACTAATCTTAATGATGGTAACGGGTCGCTTGCTTACTAAAGCGGCTGTGAGTAGTTGCTTATAACTCCAAGATTCAGGTGAATGTAGTCTTCTCAACTCCCCTTTTCAACTGTTGTCATTATAGATTTCATGCTCCACCAACTCCGGATTCTTCTCTACCCCTTTTGAAATCCCTTCCCCCTGTTTGATAAAATGCCTCATCCATCAGACTAGTGAGGGTGTTTGGAATAGGTGTTTTTTAGTGGTTTAGTTAGAGAAATTGGAACTTTCTTATTCAAATTGTATGGCATGCAACTGTATTTTGAGCTAATGCTGGTTGTTTGAGTTCTAAGTTGGAAAATTGATTTCTTTTTCTTAAAAGTTGTGGGTTTTAGTTCTTGTTTTAGTTCTGAATTTTTTTTTCTCTGATGCTGCAGAAGGCGAATACTTAGGTTTTGCGGGATTTGTGATTGGTTTTTCTTGTTTTCTGTATCTTTTGGGGGGGGGGGGGATTCCTCATCGAATATAGGCTTTTTTAGTTGAAAAGAAAAAGTGATTTGTTTAGATGCCAATGATGATAGGGTAGACAAAGATTCTTCATTGCTTGAGCTTAGGTGAAATTACTGCTTGAAACAGAGTATACAGTATTTATTATCCGATGTAAGCAGAAGACTTTGGATTCTTGTATATGATGAATGCATAGGTTTTATCGGATTCTTAATTTGAATTTATGTTTTTTTTTTTGGGGGGGGGGGGGGGGGTTCATCATCGAACGAAGGGTTATTAATTGAAAAGAAAAAAAGAGAAGAGAGAGATTGAGAGAGAGAGAGAAAGAAAAGAAAAAAGAATTGATTTGTTAGAATCTAGTGCGGAAAGGGTAGACGTATAATCTTATTTGCTTGAGCTTGAGAGAAATTACTGCCTGAAATAGAAATGCTGTATCTCTGATGGGATACCAGCAGAAGATCTTGGATTGTTATAAACTAAGCGCGGTGAGTGTGTGCTGATGTATTGGCCTAATTCAAGAATATTTCCAGTGCACCGATTTATGTTGTGATCATGACCAGGGCTGTTAGAGATCGGATACTTAAGGATGTGAATGGAAATATTAGTGATCATTTACGAAACCACATACATTTGACAAATTGCATTCATCTTAAGAACCACATGCATAAGAGTAGTCCCATCTTGGCTGATAGAGACCTTATGAGGGAACTGGTTGCTCTTCAGAGATCGAGGTCTCTAAGGGATCCTTCAGCTAGTCCATCCTCATGGCATTCTCCGTCTGCCATTGATGTGCTACTCAGAAGAGGGGAAGCAGATGGCTTGATGAATGGAAGACGATCTGTTGGCATAGAACAAGGAAGGATGTCTGGGAGCTCCCCTATGGTTAGGCATAATGAGGATGCAGTACCAGCTGTTAGTGCTCGTAGAAGTAAGGATGGGATTCTTGAGCACAGAAGAGTCAGGAGAGGGGAATCAAGTGAAAGGCTTCCCGATGTTCATCGGATGGATACACGAGATGGAAATGATTTAGTTGGGGACCAGATTTCTGGAAACTCTGGATCGAGAGATAAGAGTGGTGGGACAAATGGAAGCAACAGACAAGACGGGCAGCTTAGGACCCTCTCTGATCAGTTGAAAGATGGTCCTGCTGAAATTGATGATGCAGCTTCATCTCGTAATCATGGAAACGAAAGGGCCAGCCAGATGGGAAAAAATGCTGAAGAAGCAGGAGTAAGCATTCGCCATCGGAGTAGTCTTAATAGGGGGAGAAGACGCAGATTTCGAGGTGCAAGAAGAAGCCGGCCTTCGATAGCTACTCGAGATGTGGAGGCACAAAATGAAATGTCTGTGGCTTCTAATTCATTTGGTCAAGGTGGAGCTCCACAGAAGCATCACATGGAGGAGGGAATCCAGGAGCACTATGATCATAATGTGAATGGTGGTCCAAGAAATGGCTGTGGTATTCCTTGGAATTGGTCAAGGATTCATCACCGAGGGAAGTCTTTCCTGGACATGGCTGGCCGTAGCCTTTCTTGTGGTCTATCCGATCCAAGGTTAAGGAAAGGCACTATGAACTCTCAGGGAATGGATATGCCCGACATGCGTGTAATGTCATCAAGTTCATCTACTAAATCTGTTGGCGAAGCATTACCTCTACTTCTTGATGCTTCTGGTTCACTGGGAAGTGTTGATCGAACTGCTTGGTTGCATAATTACTCGGGTGAATTGGGCATTTATGCTGGAAATTTGCTAAAGCACGAAACTGATTCTGACCTTGCGTCAGAAGGTAGGTCTGGTGGGCAACATAGATTTGGAAAGCATGGCAATGAAAGGCATCAAAATCTTACTCAAAAATATATACCAAGAACGTTCAGAGATTTGGTCGGTCAGAACCTGGTGGTGCAAGCTCTCTCCAATGCTATTATGAAAAGGAAAGTTGGGTTGCTCTATTTGTTTTATGGGCCTCATGGAACTGGGAAAACTTCCTGCGCCCGACTCTTTGCTAGAGCTTTGAATTGCCAGTCTCAGGATCAACCAAAGCCTTGTGTATTTTGTAAATCATGCGTTGCTCTAAGCACAGGAAAGAGCCGAAATGTTAGAGAAATAGGCCCAGTTAGTAATATTGACTATGAAAGCATAGTTGGACTTCTTGACCATGTGACCACTTCCCAGCTTCAATCTCAATATAGAGTGTTCATATTTGACGAATGTGATACTGTGTCTTCTGAATGTTGGAGTGCGATATTGAAGTTCATCGATCGAGCCCCCAGGCGTGTTATTTTTGTCCTTGTGTGCTCTAGTCTTGATGCATTACCTCATGTAATAATAACCAGGTGCCAGAAATTCTTTTTCCCGAAGTTAAAGGATGCAGACATAATATATACCTTGCAGTGGATAGCAAGCAAAGAAGATTTAGAAATTGATAAGGATGCCCTGAAACTTATTGCATCAAGGTCAGATGGATCTCTGAGGGATGCTGAAATGACTTTGGAGCAATTGAGTTTACTTGGGAAGAGAGTATCTGTAGGCCTGGTACAGGAACTGGTATGTTGTTGACATTTGACTTAATGCGATCTCAATAATGTTTATGCCAATGTATCATGCTACATATCCTACTACTGATATAGATTATACTAGCTTGTCGTGTCACCAGTCACACTGTGTGAATTATCCACTTAAACCACAATTTATTGTTGTTTTACAGGTTGGGCTTGTTTCAGATGAGAAGTTGGTAGACCTTCTCGATTTAGCTTTATCTGCTGACACTGTCAACACAGTGAAGAATCTGAGAGATATCATGGAATCTGGTGTTGAGCCATTGGCACTAATGTCACAGCTTGCCACAGTCATAACTGATATTCTTGCTGGAAGCTTTGATTTCATGAAAGAACGGCCTCGAAGGAAATTTTTTCGTCACCGAGAATGTAATACTTTAATTTGTTGTAACTTACCCTTTTTGTGTTTGTGGTTATCAATATTGGGAATTATGTGTTTCATTCTCCTGCCCAATTTCTTAAGTGCCTTTACTTGTAGTATGTGCTTCGCAATGTGAAATATAGCTTTAGTATGTTTTGGCAAATGCAGAATTTTGTTTTCTTACGCCTCTGATATTTAATACATTCCCTTTTTTGTGACTAATGTGGAATATATCTTGCTGACAGTATCCAAAGAAGATATGGAAAAATTACGTCAAGCACTGAAGACATTATCTGAAGCAGAAAAGCAGCTGAGGGTGTCGAATGACAGGATAACGTGGTTAACTGCCGCGCTGCTTCAATTGGCCCCTGATCAACATTACATGCTGCCCAGTTCATCTGCAGATACTAGTTCTAATCATAGTCCTTTAGCTATGAACAATACTTCTGTAAGAGAAAGGCCAAGAAAAAGCCTTTCTGAAATGCCTACTCTTCAAGCTGGAAGTTCTGGAAGCGTTCATTACAATGCTAAGCTCAAGGGTGCTGAAATGGATGGAAATGATCATGATAGAGGTGGGGCGACTTCTCAACTCTTGCAGATTGCCCCAAACAGTAGAAGTCAGGTAAATAAGGATCGAATACAAGGTATATCTCATGAGAAAATCAACGAGATTTGGTTGGCAGTGCTTCAGAAGATCCCGATTAATAGCATAAAAGAGTTCATGTATCAGGAAGGAAAGCTGATCTCAGTCAGTTATGGTGCAGGTACCATTATTGTGCAGTACAACCATGTCACAATACTGAACTTTACTTCAATTGATGTCACTTTAACAATAGTTATGAAGCAAGTTTTAATTTATTTATTTTTTCTAAGAATTATTTTTGTGCATTGTAGCTTCTCAGAGAATTTTTAGGCATGAAAAAGATAACTAAAGAAAATAACATAGTGCTTTTCATGTTTCTTTTATAGATTTCGGCAATAAGTTTGAAAAACATTGATATGCAATTTTTAGGGTTTTTTACTTGACTGAGAAGGAATTCATTGTCTTGATGATGATCTGGTCCAAAAGGATCAATCATACTTCTATTTGTTGTTCATGTGTTATTTTGTAATCAAACCAAGGCTTCTAATTTGTTACAAGCATTATGTGCTCCTAGGTAAAAGAATTTCAGTTACACAGTTGAGTAAAGATGTCTATTGAACTTTCAAGATTCCTTGTGAAGATGGCTCGTGTTCTGTATGTGTGTGTACGTGTGAGTGTGCATGTGCATGTGCATGTGCATGAGAGAGATTATTATCAAAGTATTTTCTTAGACAAACACAATTTTTTCTCTAGTTCTAAATTTATTTCAATCTTATTATGTTATTAGGGATTATTCAGTTATTCATTAATTATGCACCAAAACTTTGAAGTAGTTTTGATCATTCTCTCATAGTACTACTAGTGAGTTGTTTAAAAGTTGTTGCACAAATTGATTGAGTTATTAAATATAATAAAGGTTAACCATTATTTATCACTCATTAACGATCTTGCATCTTTTGTCTTTTTGTGGATTTATAGATTGTTTTGGTGTTGGTGTGCTTCTTGTCTTTTGTGGATTCGTAGATTGTTTTGGTGTAGATGTGCGCGCGCGTGTGTTTTGGAGCATGTATGTAGTGCATATGCCATGTATCTCTAGGTTAGCATTGTAAAAACAACATTTCTCTTTTTTGCCTACTGTGTGGGGTTAGCTTTGGTAACATCAGTTAAAAACAAATTTTAATGGAAGATAAGAGGCATGGTTCTAGGCAACATGCGTTTTCCACGCACCAATGTAATTTGTCTTTTTCCTAGGACTTTCTAGACAGATGATTCACTGGTTATTAAATTTTGATTTCCTCGACTAGCTTTAATTACGTAGTGCATGATGCTTCTTTTAATACCTTGTATAGTTATCCATTTTTTCTAGATATTGACAAAAACCGTTGGTTGTGGATTACGTTGCTCTTTATGGAGCCGCCAGACATCTTGTTTCTAAAGACTTAACGTAGTTGAACTCCAATCAATACGAGCCAATTTTCCACTAATGGCTGTTGTACGCAAAGTGAATCTTTGCATGCTGAATCTAGGTCTAAAAATGAACCTTGTTGTATAAGCATGCTACCAAAACTTGCCATCAATTTGCATGAAAAGATTTTCCTATGAAGCTTCTCTTCGTCTGACTTTATATAATTTTTTACCAATAATTTATGCTCTATCTGTCAAATCTGTCTACTCTCGGAATTGTATCAGACCTTACTAGAAACTGATGAAGATTTTCCTTTTCTCTTTTTAGTTTTCTTTATTTTTTGTTTGATTTGTAAAGAACTTGCATATCTTAATTGTTAGTATCCTTTTTGCAGCTCCAACTGTGCAGTTGCTATTCAACTCACAGCTGACAAAATCTAAGGCCGAACAATTTAGATTGCACATCTTACAAGCTTTTGAGTCAGTTCTTGGATCACCAGTGACGATAGAGATACGATGTGAATCAAGAAAAGGGGTTAATGTGGGACCCATTCTCTTACCAGCAGCTCAGCATCCTTCTACAACCGACACCAGAAACTGGATGCCTTCAACAAGTCAGAATGACATCAGTAGACTCCAAATTAGAGATATCCCGTCATCCGGAATCAACAGAAGAGAAATTGTTGAAATCGAAGAGTCTCCTCAAGAGTATAGAAATGTTAAGCGCAAGGATGACAAGGTAGACTCTGACAGAGTAACATCTACACAGAAGATATCTACTATGTTAGGTGAGAGAAATCAAAATCTTAGCATTGTTAAAAGCAAGGTTTCCCTTGCTCAGGTGATTCAGCATGCAGAGGGAAGTTCTCAACATAGTGGATGGTCAAGGCGCAAAGCCGTTTCAATCGCTGAAAAACTGGAACAAGAAAATCTGTACGTGTCGCTTCCCTTTGGACAGTTACCCATTATCTCGTTTTGTTTCATATGATTTTTAGCCCCCTCATATGTAAAATACAAGTAGCTGGATAAAGTTCCATGATAATGTCGTTGCTGACATGCACAACTTATGATTTGTTAGTATTTTATATGTTTTATAATGCAGGAGACTGGAACCTAGTTCAAGAATATTGCTTTGTTGGAACCCTCCCAAAGTAACTCGACGAAAGGTACAAAAATCTTATTTATTGTTGTTGTGCATTTATGCTTGCAGAATATCAAAATGCAGCATGATTTTTTTTGCATCGGAATTGTGAGTGTCTTCTGATGCTCATACATTCGAAGCTCGACAGTTTTGGGTCGTAATGATGTGGAGTAGTAAATTAGAGTCCTTGGATGGTTTTTTTGTTAATTAACAGGTTTAAGAGCCAAAACTTTACTGTAGCTTGTACTTTCTTTGGATACTTTCCTAGAGTTCCGTTTCGTTTATTTTGAAGTCTTATAATGAGTTCTCTTAGCATACTAAGACCATTTTGGTTTCATAAAGACTATTCATGGAGCTAGTCCAGTGGAAATAAATAGCTGGCAAGATACTAGCATTATTAGCTTAGAGTTCTTCACTTTCTAAGGATAATTTAGTCCTCTACCTGTATTTTTTCTCGTCGCTTTCACCTAGAACCTATAAACGAGAACCACATTCTATTTCCATGCTCGACAGGAATCACTGTCCTGAATTCCGAAAATGCAATACTCATGGTGAACTGTCGAGGATGAGTCTCATGCTATGCATGCTG
Organism: Pogostemon cablin; assembly: GCA_023678885.1. Taxonomy (NCBI): domain Eukaryota; kingdom Viridiplantae; phylum Streptophyta; class Magnoliopsida; order Lamiales; family Lamiaceae; genus Pogostemon; species Pogostemon cablin. The sequence continues at coordinate 3,309,725 of CM042973.1, forward strand.
AAATACTTGGTCTGATTAAATATGACTGCAAGCACGCGGGTCCAGATATGTTGCATTTATGCATATTTATCTAGTGTTCTTATTGTGCAGCTCTCACGATTGAAAATCCGAACAAGGAAACCACATACTTTGTTGAAATTCGTCTCGTGTGGAAGGTGCCTCTCCGGCAGATCTCCGAGGCAAAAGTAATGGTAGAAACCATATTCGGTGGCCCTCTCATGACTCCAATCCGAGGCAAAAGTAATGGTAGCAACCCAACCGTATACGGTGGCCCTCTCATGACTCCAATGCGGGCGTCGGGCGTCGACTCCATTGGTTAGATTTTCTCAAGTACAATCTGTTTAGTTCTTCAAGTAGAGGACATCCCATTTGTTGAGAATAAAATAGAGTAGATATTCAAATGAAAGATTACAGCTTTTCTCATTGAATTTTTGAATTGATGCTCTTTCCCATACAAGTTGCATTGTGTATTTTCCCCTTGACTCAATCGAAATAATTGCTTCCATTTTTCAGAAAATATGTTCGTGATGCCTTTGTAAGCATGTTCTAAAGACTAATTGTTTTAAGATTGGTTTTAATTGATTTATATATAAATTCAAGGCGATGGTCTTCAAGAAACAAAGTTTATTTTTACAAAATTTTGTACAAGTACCAACTGTTGCAACTAAAATCTTATTGACTAAAACTCAGATTTGAATAGTTTTGGAGTGTTGTATTTGTGTGTGTGTGTGTATACATATATATAAATAGGAGAGATCTTAAATGATAGTGATATAGGACTTTTATTTCGTTCTTGAAAATTAAAAAATAATAATAAAAAAAAAACTTGATTGCATATCTGAATCAGAATTGGATCTTGTTTGACATGGGCTATGACTACGAGTTTGGACATATGGACCTCTTATTGGGCCTTTATGGTCTAATGTACATTTCGTCGCGTAGTATATTCACTAATAAATAAATTTCAGAAATGAATAAGTACCAACAAATAAAACTAAAGGATGATGCATCAAAATGGCGCAAAAGATTCGATGTGCAAACCAACGAACATTGAAAGAATATATGTTCATTAGGATCTATGCAAACACCACACAGGGCATCTCCTTCCAAATCTCAAACTCCAGCCTTGGTAAGCAGCCTTTTCTTAGATAGTAGCCAAAGTCGAAAGCTATGCTTCCTAGGAATCCACTTATGCCAAATGCATGAGAAGATGAACCTAACCTTCGTCGAAACATCAGGTTTCAAGAGCCGTCCCGCCATCAGCCCCTCAACAGACAATATTCTGTATAGCAACCCCATCATCCATGCTGTTCCCAATCCTTGATCGCATCCTATTACACAAAAGGAAGCTTTATTTAGACTAACATCCCATAAAGAGCATCCAATACAAGAAAACAGAGCAATAGCGATGAATTTTTTTCATCGCTAACCCTGGATTTTAGTCGCTAAAGTATGTTAGCGACGAAAAATGCTCGTCGCCGTAGCGCGTAGCTAACTTGATTTGCAACGAAATTTTTGTTTTCCATAGCAAGATTAGCGACTAAAATAATATTTTGTCGCTAAAAGTTAACAAGGAAAAAATAAAATTTATTGCTAATATTAGCAATGAAATTTAAGTTTTTATAGCAAACATTTGCAAGCGATGAAATTATTAATTTCATTGCAACTATTTGCTATGAAATTACAATTCATCGGTAAAATGAGCGATGTCGAGATTAGCAACCAACTTAAATTTTTCCCGCTAAACTTCTGAGCTCATTCATTCATATTAATTTCTATTTTAAAATATTATATGAATTTACTGTAATTATATAATTTGTAATATATTAAATTTCAAATTCTCAATCACAAAATATATTAAAAAAAAGTTCGTATAATCTTACAAAAAAAAACTAAATCCTTCTAAAGTATTTGCTCTAGTCTACAACTATATGTTAGACATGCATATTTTAACTAGTAAATAAAAAGCTAATGCTTTTCTATCCTTGAAGCCTTAAAGTTGAAACCTGTAAGAGAATAAAAATAAAATAAATATTCAATAAGATATTAACAAAAACCATAAAAGTGTGGAAAGAAATGTATAAGTATACAACTAAATAAGATATTAATCTTCAAAAATTACCTAAATGTAAATACAACTCAAATTTTATATAAATTCAAAGATAATAGGTGGTGTGTTTATACTGGCTCCCAAAACATGCTACCAAGCACCCAAATTTGTACTTCTTTTGTATTGCGTTGTACTAACTAGGTACGTATTAATATGGTGTACCCCACCATTAGGGGCCCCCACCGCCCCTGCCTTGGGGATTAGTGGAGGAAGTAAATCGCAGTGCCTCAAGTGGCTCACTGTTTAACTTGTGCTTGCAAGGAGCCAAATTCATGCCCAAGGCAGGATTCGAACTCCCACCTTGCAGCAACCAAGCTCAGTTGGAAGACCTTTCCACCCCCCCTCTACCACTTGAGCTATGCCCTGGGGGCAAACGTACGTATTAATAGTTTTGATCATCATGTGGTTATGACTCTTGAAAGCCAAAGAGAGGATCGATGTTGTAAGATTATTACCTCACTCAATAGTTTGGCTGAAGAAGAGTAATCCTTTTTTATCCATGCTTCTTTAAGTTGCCTCTTTAAATCTTTCATGTAGTTTTCCGAATCTCTTTTTATCTGCAACAAATTAAAGTAGTGATATTGATGTATATGTTACTGGAGATCAAGAAAAGAAAATGAAGTAATAATAATAATGTACTCTTTGCTTAAATTCTGCAGTATGTATGCTGCTCATTAGCCCACTAAGGCTCCAATGTGCATAGTACTCAATCCTCTTAGTCAGTGGAAACAGATAGATCACATGATCAATGTAAATATATCATTTGCTTAAGTCTACAACTATATGTTAGTTGTACTTTTTTTTTATTTTTTTTTTAAAAAGCTAATATTTTTCTGTCCTTGAAGAAAAACCAAACAAGACAAGTTGGCAATCAAATATAGAATAAAAGAAATGAAACAATCAACTCTAAAGTAACATTGTTTAGCAACTCACCCAATCCATTCTCCCAAGTAGTGTGACATTGAAGTACATGTCTATAAACAACAAGCACAATTGAACCAAAAGAAAACAGTGATTTAAACAGGTTGAATCTAAAGCAATAAGATCGTGCATATACTCAATCCAAGTGAATGCATATTATTAATTATAACCATTATAAAAAGAGAACAATGAACAGTTATCTGCAATACCTTCTTCTACATCTTGATGGCAGGTACTCCCTCCTTCTTACAGCAAGGGTCTATTTTTTCCATTTTGGTCGTTCCACCCAAAGGGTCATCTTTCCTTTTTTATACACATGGGACCCACTCATCCCCTCTAATACAATTAAAATATGGGGCTCATACTCCCACTAATACAACTACCCACTACACATTAAATAATAATACTCCTTAATCCACGTGCCAAAAAGCAAAAACTACCCTTGCCGTGAGACGGAGGGAGTATATTAGAAGCTCTCACAAAAAGATCCATAGAATAAAGTCATAAACCTAATAGCTAGAAAAAGAAGACAACTTTGATAAAAAGAGATATGCTAGAAGTCTAGCATAATTTAATATTCATACAAGAATTTTCATCAGCAACTTACAAGAAGATTTCACCACATATTTAAATAAAGAGACTGCATAATTTAGTAGAAGGTAGTAATCCCAATATTACAAAATTTACAAGTGCATTCAAAAGCTTAGATTCCAATATCTTATATCCCAGTAAAGAAAAACAGCACATACACAAAAATTATAATTAAAAGTTAACAAGAATAGTAATAGCAACAAACATTAATGAAGATTTGCGACCTGGAATATCTCAGCAAACTCTTCTGCTTGCTACCTAGCTAGTCCTCATTTCTTTTCACCTTCCTCTTATCCCTAATAGCAGAACTCCCTAATTGTAACCTCTGAGAAAACCGCCATTCCTCCCTTGACAACAGAGGAGGATGCAGCCTCATCATTCCAATAAAAATAGAAAACACTAACTGAAGATAAATGAATATTAATAATACCTCTGTGAATGTAGTTCTTCAGAAGAACATCAAATCCCCTGCCAATAGACTCTTTCTCCTTATCAAGTAAGAGATTTTGTGGGTTGAGATCGAGATGGAGCGCACCATAATTTTTACACTGGGCAACTTTTAAATCCCCAAACCCCCATACCTCATACGAACACCCCTTATTAAGAAGTACCTTAGCAACTTTTATATCTTCCAAATCACACCCTCCGGCAAAAATGATCAGATCATCAGCAACCACAAGATGCGATAAACCCACAGCCCTACGGAGTCTAGAGTGATACTTAAACCCTCCCCCTCTAATTTCTGTCTTTAAAAGCCTGCTAAAATAATCCATACACAAGAAGTCCCCTCTTGCCTCGAAAAAACTATCAGATTATATGGTTTTTTAATGAAAGGATATCTAGTGTAATACTTCTTCAATCTTGATTATCAACACTTGGATGAAAATAAATTATCTAAGAAAATATTTGCTCGTTTCATTTGCAACTCCATTCGACTCACGCGAGATTTCTTGTAATAGTTTTTCTTCTCCATCGTCACCACTGTTTCATATTTTCCTTTTAGGGTTTAGTTTCCTCCTCTGTCTTACATGTACCAATCCAATGGTGTCGATGATACACCAAAATGGCATGAGAATCCAGATCGTATCCAGGCGGTTACCAGTAACCCCCACAAGAGCATTTTCCATCATAAAAATGGTGAAACCTCATTGTATCTCTCACAATGATCTCCCTACTTTCTATTGCTGAGATAAATTTGATGGCCAAATGGCAATCTTCACAAACTCTCAAATTCTTGAAGACCCTAATAGGAACACCCATTGGAACTCTCATTAGTCCATATGCTATAGCCAGTTTCTCACTGTGCCAAAGCAGTAGCTCTCGTTTCCGCTCCTCCGTTACATCATACAACACGGAATCAAGAACTGGCACATAACCAGCCAATTTCATCCTCTCCTCCAGCTTGCTGAGCTTCTCGTGTATGATCCCCAGCTCAGGGTGAAGCCGATCTCCTGATCTGAACTCATGAACCGTGCTTTTTATCTCAATCCAGCTACATCCAGGTGTTTTAATGGCCTTGTTTTCCTTCATTGCCTTTCTAACTCTGGAAACACTTTCCCACTTCTTCTGTCCAGCGTAGACGTTTGCAAGTTGAACATACGCAGCTGGATTCCCTGGTTCAAGATTGAGCAAGTTCGTTGCAGCAAACTCAGCAATTTCTAAGTCCTTGTGTATTCTACAAGCTCCTAGAAGGGTCCCATAAACAGCAGAATGAGGTTCAAATGGCATTTTTTTGATCAGTTCCACAGCATCAGTAAGCTTACCAGCTCGACCAAGAAGATCAATCATACACGTATAGTGATCTGGTTTCACTCTTATTCCATAATCACTCTGCATTTTCTCAAAATAATGAATCCCTAGCTCCACAAATCCTGCATGGTTACATGCAGACAAGACTCCCACAAAAGTAATCCAATTCGGTTTGATTCCTTCTTTTCTCATCTCATCAAACAGATTCAGAGCCTTCCGACTGAACCCGTGTTGGGCGTAACCTGAAATCATCGCATTCCAAGTGACCACATCTTTACGCGACATCTCGGTAAACATCTTCCATCCATCTTCCAAAACCCCACACTTGCAATACATGCTAATCAATGAAGTCCCAACCGTAGTGTCCGAATAAGTAAGGGTTTTGAGCATAAGCTGATGAATTTGTTTCCCCAGTTTCAACATCGACAAGTTACTACAAGCCAACATAACACTACTCAAACATGATGGATTTGCATGAATCCCCATTTCCATCATTTTCTTGAAAAGATTCAAACCATCCTCTCCCCTACCATTTTCAACATAACCAGCAATCATTGCATTCCATGTCACCAAATTCTTGTCAACTAATTCATGAAACGTCTTCTCCGCCAGCTCAACTTTCCCACACTTCATGTATCCGGTTATTACACTCGTCCAAGCAACAACACCCTTCACCGGAGCCTTTCCGAATAAGCGTAATGCGGATTCCATATCCCCTGCATCGACGTACCCTGATATCATCGCATTCCAAGTCACAACATTTCTTGCAGGCATGATGTTGAACAGCTCCGTTGCCTCATCCATCCTCCCATTACGTGACAACCCCGAGATCATAGTATTCCACGACGCAATATCTCTAAAACGAATCTTATCAAAGAAACTCTTGGCTGCATCCACGTCACCGTTCTTGAAATAACACGAGAGCATGACATTGTACGAAACATTGTCTGGTTCAGGAATTTGATCGAACAGGTCTTGTGCCTCTTCCAATTTCCCAGGCTTGCTGGAAAATCCTGTAAGAATCGAATTCCAACTTACCGTAGTCCTCAACTTCATGCTCCGAAAAACTTTGGACGCTGAATTCAGATCACCACATCGAATGTAGGAGGTTATCAGCTTGTTGGAGGCAATAATTTCAGGGGAATGGTTGACTGTTTTAGTAAACTGGGGAGTTTGTTGGGTTGAATTAAAATTGGAGAATTGGATGGATGAAATGAGATAGCCATGCTTAGATCTTGTTGAGGAGAGGGAGAGGGATGATACAAGTTGAACCACCCTCATACTTCTTACATGCCTACGGTCTACCATTCTCTTCACTCCTCCGTGTATTCTGTTGTTTTCTGTTCTTACATGCCTACGATTCTCGTCAGTCCTCCGTGTATTCTGTTGTACCCATCCACTCATAATTAAGATTTAAGCCCATTATTTAAACTCTTACTTTTTATTGTTAATGGGCTTCATTGCAAAGCCCATTAATAAAAGCCTATTTTACTTAAGCATCACATTGGCCCAAGAGTATTTAAATCGCGTGATAATTAATTAAGTAAAATTGAATAGATTTAATATTTTTTTGGGAAAAAAATTTCCGTTGCTGGGACTTGAACCCGGGTCTCTCGGGTAAGAGCCGAGTATCCTAACCAACTAGACTACAACGGATTGTTGATTTTTGTTCGATGTTTTCTTTTTTCTTTAATATCTTTTAATGCTTCCCTACCATTACTTTTACCCACTCTATTCAAATTTATTCCACATTTTCTATTTTTTATCTTAAAATTTATATATATACATTATTAAAAGTAGCATTCATAAAATATAATCAGTGAGTTAGTCACCTTTAATTTTTTTTTACCTCATATCAAATTTAAAAGTTTGGAAATTAATACTACTCTCCGTCCTCCCTTACCAAGTACACCTTAAGTCTTAACATTATGATGAGTTAATGTCTTCTTTTACCTTTAATAATATTGTCTAGTTTGATGAGTTAATGTCAATTTTAATCCTATAATTTTTGTTGAATCCAATTTTGGTTCTTCAACTTTTAAAATTTTAATCATTTTGTATCAATTTCAATTTTTTTACTTTTTATTTTTTTTCAATTTTAGTTCTTTTACCAAATATTGCAAAACTTAAAGGACTTGGAAGTCCTGTAATTTTTATTTTTATTTATCAAAGTAACATAAGCTGAAAAAATTCAAAGTTATAGGATTGAAATTGATACAAAATAATTAAAAATTAAAATAAAAATTAAATTCAAACAAAGTTACAAGATTAATATTGAGATTTTCTCGGATAGGGTATTGCACTTCTTCATGTACTAGTATTTTACTAATTTATAGTTATGATTGTATATAACCTAATCCCACACCCTCGTGTATTTCCCGAAATAATAATAATAATAACCTTCTTATGAATAATAATAAAATAATGCAGTAATAGTTCAACTACAATTCGAAAAATCTTTAGAAATATAATTAAATAAATAAATACATAAATAAAATAATTGGGTGAGTTTCTATGGTCGACTGGCTTGACTGTACTGTGTTTAGACTTTTAATACCCAACAAGCAACAAGTCCTTGGTCGGCTCTTTGAATCTCCAAAAGCGACGGATTTTTTTTTTCTCCTTCTCATTTACTTTTTCTAATGATATACCTCTCATTACACATTTTGTATTTTATAAATTATTTTTGTTTTTTTTTTTATCTTATTATACTTTGTACATTTCAAAATTATTATAAAAAAAACATCAGTATGAGTGAGTTTGTTGCTAATTCCATTCCATTCTTTATTAAATTACTATACATAAAAATTTATTTTTTAAAGAAAAGAACTCTTTCGAATATTTTTTTTATTAAATTCTACTAAACAAGAATATAAAAAGTAACAAACATATCAAAAATTAAAGAGTAGTATTTTTCACTATAAGAGTAATTTTCATCACTCTAAAATATAATTTTTAGAGTATTAAAGAGGTAATCAAAATCCATGCAAAAATTTAATGAACGTATATATTTTTATTTAGAATATTTGAATGAAAAATACACTTATATAAGGACATATAAAATTTAACCCTAAAGATGTGCCCTCATAAATTTAGCATTAATTAATGTCCTATATTTTGGATAAATTTTAAAAAATTTAAAATGACAAAAATATCCTTAACTCGATTTGAAATTTGATTTAAAAATATTAATAAAGTCATAAATATTTTCAAATGAGTTATAAAAATATATATAATTGAATCATAAATATATACAATCAATTTATTTATTTTAATCGAGTTAACAATCAAATTAAAATCAGTTTTATAAAATTGGGTATTTTAATAAATATTCTTAAATTAGGGTAATAATTAAAATAATTCTAAAAAACTTTTTATTTTTATTTTTATTGTATATACTATATATACTCTCTCCCGTCCTGTTTGACATTAATTTTTTGCACAAATATTAAAAGATATAATATTTTAATAGATAGTTGATTTGAAAATATAATATTCTCTCCGTCCTAAGAATACTTGCACACTTTCTATTAAGGTTCATCCCAAGAATACTTACACACTCTAAAAATGAAAACAATACACAATATTAATAAATTTATTTACAATACTACAATATACAAAAATGTCACATTCTTTTTACATACAATTTAGTCAAAGTCAACTATATCATATACTTTATTCTATTTTATTACCCAAAATACCCCTTCTCCTTCATATATCATTACAACAAAAAGTTACTTTTCTTAAATTTCATGTCACCAAATACATACATGTATTCTTGAGACGGATAACGTATTTAAATATGTAGTATATAATTGTACTAGTGTTGTGTGTGGCTCTATATTGAATAAATAATTACTCCTTCCGTCCTATAATACTTTTCACGTTTACTGTTCTACGTTGTTTAAGAAAAATTTTACTTTTTTACCAACTTTATTGACTTTGGAGGGTATTGTAATATTTTTAGGTAATAAAAAGGTATAAAGTAATGAGATATGTATGAAAAAGGAGTGACAAATTTGAAATTAAAGTAACTTTTGAGGTTGTTAGATAAAATGATATTTCCTTTTTTGGGATATGAAAGGTTTTGTGGAACAAACAAATGAGGAAAATATGAAAGGTTTTATGAGACGGATGGAATATTTTGTATGGCTTCCACCTGAAAAAAAAAAACAAACCTTAACGGGATATAAAATATAAGGAATGTATATAGTTGAGACATAAAAGTATTTACTATATAATAATTTTTTAATGACTAAGGTGAAAATTAAATTTCAAGTTTTAAAAGCAAAAATATTATTTTTATTTTAGAAATATAAATTTAATTTACGGAATAAAGTTTTAAAAATAAAACATAAAAAACTCTGATCAAATCAGAATAAGTAGGAGACTTGGCCTTCAATGAAATAGAGTGTTATGTACGGCAATTGGGTTGTGATTTTTGTTTGTATTGGTTGACACGTTGGAGCTAACTTTGTCACCTTCTTTTGTTATGCTTTACCTTCCAACCTCTATTGTTTTTCTGAATAATTACAAGGGAGTCAATATATAAATACTCCCTATTTCACATTAATCTTTTTGCTTTTATTAATTGTCTGTTTAACATTTTTTTTACACTAAAAATCAATCAAATTAACATATATACACTGCATTTTATTTATTACGAAAAAAAAGACATGTCGTATCTTGAAAATTTTACCTTTTCACGCTGCTAGGGTCATATCCTTCAGAACGCTAAGGACGTTACTATGTGAACTCATTATAGTTTATTGTTTCACGTTATTTAAAAAGAATTTATTAACTAAATTTATTGATTTTTGAAGTAATTTAATACTCACTCCGTCCGCTTCTATGTATTCATTTTATTATTTTTGGCGTTCGCTTCAAAGGTATCCATTTGTCCTATTTAGTAAAAAAGTACACAATATGACCCACCACTTCCCTCTAATATAACTACCCACTTTACATATAATAATACTCCTTAATTTAAAAAGCAAATTGATACCTTAGAACCGGACGGATGGAGTATATTTTAATAATTTAATAATTATATATATTAGGTAAGAGATATAAATTTAAGGGCAAAGACTAAAATACAACTGTCCTACCAACCTCCTTCTTTCACCTTCAGTGTGTGTTTTCTTTTTTTATTTAATTTTAGGGATATAATTGTAATTTTATCTTCGTGGTTTAGGGTATAATTTATCCCTAGGATTTAGGGTTTAGGGTATAATTGTAATTTTACCCTTGTGGTTTAGGGTATAATTTATCCCTAGGGTTTAGGGTTTAGGGTATAATAGTCATTTAAATAAAATAAATTTAAAAATAAAATAAAAAATAACATTAATAAAGGAGTAGGAATTAATTAAGAAGAGTAGCACTGAAGGTGTACCAATTGAATTGGTATCTGATTGTATCCTAGTCCCCTCAAATTTGAGATTGAAGTGTATTAATTAATTTGAGGTTGTTGAGTTGAAATGTTACGAGTATAATTGTTACATGATGGAAACCTAATTATAAAGAGATGTATTATACTAGCTTAAGTTGTATATATGATAACTTAATTCCACAAATAACTAATACTAAAATCTTGTGCAAATTAAGACATAACATGAAAAAAGAATATTACATAACATGTAATGAATTTATGAATATCTAAAAGTTTTTCAACATAAATAACTAGAGTTGGTATATTGTGTGGTTTGTTTGTCCAGCCACACAAAGACAGTTAAAGGTATAATATTTTGTTTAAAAAAATATACTCCTTCCGTCCCGTTTCAATGTTTACGTTTGTTTTTTGCACGTTGATTAAGAAGTATAATATTTTAATAGATAGTGGGTGGAAAAATATAATATTTAATGTAAAGTGGGTATGTATATTAGTATCGGATGATATATTAATTATTTTAGGTGGGTCCCATATTCCAAAAAGGAAAACGTAAACATTGAAATGAGACGCGCAAAATAGAAACGTAAACATTAAAACAGGACGGAGGGAATACACTTTAATTTATAAGGGTATTATTTCTTTAATAAAATAGTTGTTTGAAATAATATAAATGGTATTAATAATGTTTGAATAATATAAATGGTATTAATAATGTTTGAATAATATAAAGGGTAGATATTTAAGGGTATGTCATTTAATAGTATTAAATCGTACAATTTTCTAAGGCTATCGGATTTAGACACACTACTGAGAAAAAACACGTAAGTTTTATACAAATATCTCAACAAAGCAAAGCAGGTGAATGATTATTTGGAAATAGTTTAATTTTCAAGAGGATGATAGTAATTTATCAAAGCTAGTTAAGACTTTGTTTGGTGATTATACTAATTAACTTGAGGAGGAATATCATATATATATGACATGACTTATACAATATATTTTTCTCTATGCAAAAAATATACATGGTAATTACTTGATTTGTAATTGAGTTTACTTGGCAATAATGGATTCACCTATCTACTACTATACACATTTCTTGTTTAAATGATGAACTATTGATTCTGTGATGACACGCACTTTCATGTGTTGTGTGTGTATGTGGGAGACATGATGGAAATTGGTGAAAGTTAAGAAGACCCTATCACTAGGCCACTACAATTGGACAAGATACAAATCATATGTTTAATGATAATTTGTGATATTTAGACACTATATATATGTTGCTCTATGGAAATTGGGATCGAAAAGAAGAATCTAAGGAATGTTTGATTGTCTAAAGAGTGTAATTCGATCTCAGTGGAGCCCAATTTTGATTTATTTGAGTCTTGTTTATTAAAAAAATAATTGAGCTCCTTGTCATGGAAAAAGAATCGAGGTCAAGTTTAAATAGAGACGATAATTGTTAAAACTCGTTTATATTTGTGGACTTATTCACACATACGTTTTATAAAATGTATGTGAACACTTCTTCACGAACCTACAAATATTTTTATTCGTGAATAATAAAAGCACATTTCATTCGTAAACGCATAATATTATTCATAAATATTAAATAATCAAATAAGCAATAGTAAATAGTAATTAAATTTAAAATGATAGCATATATAAATATTTAACAATCACTTAAATTATTATCATAGTATAATACAAGTTTAAAATTAATCAAGCAAACATAAACAAGTTATTTTTTAACTATGTTTGCTTACACCCTTAATTTTCTCTACGTTTCACTAAAAAACTGTTTTTTACTAACGGAATATTCCGTTGGTAAAAACCTTAATTCCATTGTTAAATTGGTTCACTAACTGATTAACAAAGGAATCCGTTGGTAAATTTTCGTTGGTAAAGTGGTGGTTCGTAAATTTTTAGCAACTAAAAATCAATTCTGTTGGTAATCCATTGCTAAAAATTCTGTTGGTAATTTATATAAAGATTCCCTTGGTAATCCGTTGGTAATTACCAACGAATTGAATTCTATTGATAAAATAGAGAATAAATCTGTTGGCATTCAATTGCTAATAGAAAAGAGTGAGGCTTGCGTGCGCCCGGGCGCACGGGAACACATTCCGTGTGCCTTTAGAAATTTAGTATTTTGGGTAAGGGTACATTGCTTTGGTCTAAAGGTATACACTTTAATTAATAAAAGGTACACCATTTTGTTCTAAAGGGTATACACTTTTCATTAATATTTTTTTTCTTTAGAAAATAAAGGGTACACATTTTTATAATAAAGGGTATACAATTTAACACAAAATTCTAAAGGTGCACGGAGTGTTATTCATGCACCCAGATATACACAATAATTTTCTTTAGAAAATAAAGGGTACACATCTGTATACTAAAGGGTATATAATTTAATACAAAATTCTAAAGGCGCACGGAATGTGATCCGTGCACCCGAGTGCATAGGAGTTTTTGCCAATAGAAAAATGTCATTTTGGTAATTGCTAATCCGTTGATAATTACCAAAATTCTATTGGTAAATTTCATTTGCTAAATTTTTTTATTTTTTTTTTTATTTTTTTAGTGTTTTATGTCTTAAATTGATAAGTAATTGATTTTTTTGGTAATGCAGTGATGACAACTCCTTCATGTTTTCCTATTAATTAGATAATTAAATACGTTCTTCTCCGAACTCGTTACATAAATAAAAAACATTTTTAAGTTCTTTTGAGTTTTTCCCCCAGGGCATAGCTCAAGTGGTAGAGGGGATGGTGGAAAGGCCTTCCAGCTGAGCTTGGTTGCTGCAGGGTAGGGGTTCGAATCCTGCCTTTGGCATGGATTTGGCCCCTTGCAAGCACAAGTTTAACAGTGAGCCCTCCCTATAAGCCACTTGAGGCACATCCTGCGATTTACCTCTTCCACCAATCCCCAGGGCAGGGGCGGTGGGGGCCCCTAATGGTGGGGTACACCATTTAAGTATTTAATTATTACTCAAATGAATTAAATGAATGTAGTTGGGGGCAATTAGTTGAGTTTGACAGGTGGTATATATATTAATTAAACAAAGAATCCGAATTAATTAATTCTAAATTTGACTCTCAAAACAATTCCTGTAAAAATTTTCAAATTCATCTAGAATAATCCTTAATTACCAAACTAACTCCTACTCAATTGATCTAGATGATGATTCAGCTGGAATATAAAATAAAATATTTTCTCATTCATAAATATATAAATGTTATAATTATAATTATTTTTTTCTTTTTAAATTATTACCTACTCCCATGCATATAATAAATTATTTTTCTTTTAAATTGAGGTATGAAATTGAGAATTCTCTGTAATAATTAATCTGCGTCAAATTTAGTGTGGAATAATATTACTAATTAAGCACATACGTGCATGGACTGCAGAATTAATATAATAGTTTAGTAAAATTTTAATATTTCAGTTTTACTCTGGAAATATTTTACTCAAAATAATCGAATTAGGTACGTAAATTAGACTATATAATTTTAATAATTTGTTTTTGTAATTTTTATTTTTGCATGGTAATGCAACGATGACATGTGTCAATTAGTTATCATGTGATGGATTGGATTTTGATTAACATAATTAGGTAAGCTTGATAGTTAGGTAAATTGTAATTAGCAAATTTTAAATTAAAAGAAAATGATGGGTTCATTTTATGTTATCCCATCAATTTCACACTGATTAAATATTATCACCACTCATCTTCCACATACTTTATATTTATGAAAAGAGTAGTATTATTAGTACATAAAAGTTAGTCTACAAATGAAATTTAAATTATTTTTTTTTAAAGAAAATTCAAAATCCGCAATTTTCTAAGGATTTAAAAAAGAAAAAATTGAAAATAAAAAACTGAGAACCAGTTGTTCGAACCGAAATTGAAGTCGTAGGATGATTAGTTCGGTTCCTATTCCTTCTTTCATAATACCGGAACTGACAATTTCGAATGAAGTTGCATGTTTATATGTTGAGTATATCTAATTAATCTGATAATAATGTGCAAAAAAAGTGACAAGACGTGCATATATATTAAGATACTTCATCCATTCCAACTTGGACAGCTCATGAACTGGTCATAGAGGTAATATTTTGTACTTATGATCAAGGATCGAATCTCACTACACCACTCTGTCATGCCGGGGTAAAGGGGTGCCTGGTGGACGATTGCTCCTTTTTACATATACTTCATCAATGCCATCAAACTCTTCATAAATTTTTTTATTTGTTTGTACATATTTTGCACTAAAAAAAATTCTATATCCAAGTGCTTATTTTGGTAAATTATCTAGCTTGTCAAAGAACACACAAAATGTTTAGCAAAAATAATTTTTTAGTGATGTCATGAGTGTACCTGTTATGGTGAATTTTTAGTGCTTAGTAAGAAAGCATTAAACCTGTACTATATATAAATAAGTCAAATCGAGCATAATGTCATCCCCAATCCTTTTTCCCTCCCACCTTGCATTTTTTTATTTTTTAAAAATAATTCTCCCTAGTTTCAGTATTGATAAATTTTCCTATACATCGGCATTGCAGTTTGCACGAATGCAAATTCTTGCACATACATTTAAAAAAAATATGGAGTATTTGTTAATAAAAATATACATAAATAAATAAGAATTTATACCGTTTGTTAGTAATTTTTTAGCAAATAATCTATTAGGATTTTAATGAGAAGCTGTATATAAAAAAGTATTAATATATTTATTAAGAAAGACATATACGTTATTTAATAAGATTAATTAATACAGATATAGATACATATGTACATTCGAGTGCATGAAATATCAACTCTTAGTTATTTGTGTTTTTTTAAGTTTAATGCGATAATTACTAATGAACTTTATCATATGATGGAGTTAATTAACAGCTGAAGTATGGAAGTATGGGTTTAAATTCTGTTTTTGACATGTAGACATGTTACACAATAAATCATCAATGTAAGTCACTTGAACTAGGCAGTGGGTACACTTCTTTTTTTTTTAATGATGCAATGAGACAACCTCGTCAACTTTAGCACTACACTAATACAATTGTCAATATGCAAAACAATTCAAACCTCAATTGTAAAAAATCAATGTCAACGCTTTTTATATTTTATTTCTTTTTTAACTAAATCGTACCAAAAAAAACCAAAATATCCTTAAAGGGAAAAAATTGGATATAAAGAACAAATCACCACCACCGCCGCTATTGGACTACTATCGTCACTGCCCCTCCAGTTGAAACCGACACGGGATCCATACCGATATCTATATCGACATCAGAACCGACATTTGTACCTACATCGAAACTGACACGTAATCTGTACTGACACGGAATTCATACCGACATCGGAACCGACACACAAACCTATACACTCACCTACAGGGACACATTAGGTATTAAAAGTTGAATAGTGTGGGTATTAAAGTCCAAAAAGTGGCATTAATTTCATTAAAATTAATATAAAAGTTATTTGTTGTTGGTAAATGTATTGAAGTGTAAAATATTGAATGCTTTTCCAATCCTCCCTTAATACAACTACCCACTATGCATTAAAATATTATTTATTTCACCTCAATATATATTAAAATACTATATGTGTCACAAAATTTTAACCAAAATGCAATTGTTAAAAATCAATGCCAACACTTTTTTTTATTGTATTTCTTTTTTAACCAAACAAATGGTACCCATAAGGATCATAATACCTTTAAAGAGGAAAAGTTGGAATAAAGATCAAATCACAACAGCCCCACCACTACCACCGGACTGCTGCTACCGCCGTCGGACCTCCGAAAGACCTCCGCCGCAGCCTCGCGGGCCGTCCCACCGGTTGGAACCTACATCGAAATACGGGATTCTTACCTACATCAGAATTGACATTCGTACCTATATCGGAACATACACGGGATCCTTACATACATCGGAATTTATATCCGTACTTACATCGTAATCAAAATGGAATCCGTATTGACATCGGAACCGACATCCGTACCTATATCGGAACCGATATTCATACCTATATCGAAACTTATACCCACACCTACACACTCATTTACAGGGACACATTAGGTATTATAAATTTAATAGTGGGAATATTAAAATAAAAAAAGTAGCAATGTGATCAAAATAAAAATAAAAATTATTTTTCGTTGTAAAGACATTGAAATGTAAAATTATGATGTTTTTTCAATTCTTCCATACTATATTTCTTAATCATATGCAACAAGAAAATATAAACATTTATATGGAACAAATGGAGTATTACTATGCTTATTAATTATGCTTAGTTACTACCGTTCATTGGTTTTTTATAGGGCAAAAGGTCATTTTGACCCTCCATCTTATCCCTTAATATCGTATAAGCTTCTAATTATATTTTTTTTCATCTAAACCCTTATCCTTATTAGATTAGAACAATAAAACCCTTATCTTTTTGTTAAAGATCAATTAAACCCCTCATTTTAAGTTACTGTAACAATTATACTCTTCATCTTTTTTTAAGTAAATTAAATATAAAAACACACTTAACCTTAATAAATTAAATATAAAACACTTCAAAACCCATTATTAATCTCCTGCAAGCTCATTACTTTATTTTCTTTCTTTTGTTTTATTTTTTTTGTTATTTTTTTAATCCTCTTCTTTATTATTATTGTTATTATTATTATATTTTCAAATTAAAAAAATATAATACTGTTCTTTATTTGTTTTATTTTATTTTTGGTTTTAATTTTTTTTAATTTTCAATTATTTTTGGTTTATTTAAATGTAATAATGTATTATATTAGAAAACATAATACTTCGTGAATAATTTTTATAAAAGATAAAATGTGGTAATATTAATGAAAAAATCTTTAATAAATAATATATACTTGCTCAAAAGAAAAAAAATAATTGAGAAATTAAATTATTTCTTGAATAATTTATACTATAAATAAAAAATTATAATATATATACATTTTTTTAAAAATTGATACTTGATCAAAGAAATTTGATATCCATTCTATTGTACTATTTAACTAGTAAAAATATATTTAATTTGAACTAAGATAACTTTTACATTATATTTATTTTACATTTTTATTTAAAGAATTTAAATTAATTTTTACTTCACACTTATTATTATATTTATGAAATAATTTTAAATATGTAATATATTTTAAAGTATTGAATGATGAATTTTAATAATAAAAAATGACTACATCTGTAGTTAATTAATGTAAATAAAATTTAATAAATTAAAGAACCAACATTACATTTTGCATAATAATAATAATAATAATAATAATAATAATAATAATAATAATAATAATAATAATAATAATAATAATAATAATAATAATAAATACATATATGTGCTTGGAGTGGTAAAAACGTCACTTGTATGTTGACGGTAAAGAATCAGGACCATTTATATCTATTAAATAAAGAAGTTGATTAGTTTAAAAGAAAAAATAAATAAAGGGTTTATTTGATCAAAATATTAAGACGAGGGGGGTTTTATGAATCTTGCCATTATTTAAAAGAGATAAGGATCCTAATTGATCTAATACAAAAAGAATAAGGGTATAGGTGAATAAAAAATTAGATTAGAGATTTATTTCATCTTAAGGTGAAGGTCAAATTGATCATTTACCCTTCTCTATATGATTCATTATTTTGTCTAATTTGTTTACTCTCAGAAAATGACCTTTTGTGTTTATCTCCACTCATCTTTTCAAAGAATTGACTTTGAATGGTCTAGAAATTTTGAATTACACATTTTCTAAAATTTAACTTTTTATGTTAAAAATAAATTATGTACTCCATTTAGTAATTATTAAAATAAAATTTCAACTGAATACTGTATACTAAATACTCACCTTATATTTTAAAAAAATTCAACCTTTCAATTTTAATTCGTTTCACAAAAATTTTTATCTTTTAAAATAAAGGGTAGTTTTTGGATGAGATCGTCTCACGAATCATCTTATGTGATACGGATCATCCATTAATCCAAATAAATATATTTTATATTAAACTAAAAAGGAATTAAAAAAAAAAGAGGGCATTGTTTGGGTTAAGTAATTAAGATTATCCCTCTTCGGTTAACTCCATAATAATTTCGCTCGCATATTCTGCCTACAGGTTAGTACTAAATTTTTTTTTCAATTATTCGTTATTAATAATAATAATAATAATAATTAATTATTAATATTATTATTAATTATTTATTAGATAGTTTAATGGTTTTATTATTACTTTATTTTAATTAGGTATAACTTTATATTAAAATCATTATTACTTTTTATTCATCCTACGAATGGTTCATAAAATAATTAAATTGGACAGTTATCACTTTTTCTTTATCATGTATCACTTTTACTAAACATGTTATCACTTTTTATTACAATAATAAAATTGTTCGTGAAATAATTCAATTAGACGGATATAACTTTTTTATTTTATCTGAATTACTTTTTTATTAAAATATTATCACTTTTTATTATTCCATTAAACTTTTCGTGAAATACATTTTTTTTTAGCTATAACTTTTTATTAAAGATATTATCACTTTTCTTTTAAAATGGTATCACTTTTCATTTAAATTATAAATTATTCATGTAATAATTTACAGCAATATTATCATTTTTCATTAATTAATTATCACATTTTATAATTTTATAATATTTAAAATAAAAATAAATTAAATGAATAACAAATTTTAAATAATAAAAAATAAGTATAACCTAAAAAATATATTAAAAAATGTAATTAAATCACTTTTATAATTAAATTTTCAAATTTTATAATTTGACTACAACCAAACAGATCCTTTAAAATATGATTAATGGGTTAATGAATGATCCATCTCATATAAGAGAATCCGTGAAACGGTATCACTCAAGTCTTTGCCTGAAATAAATAGATAGGTAAAAACAAATCATCTTTTACACATTTTATTAAAAAAAAAAAACACCTAGCGCATCTAATATAATTTATCATATGGAGGAGTATTTATTAAATTAAAAAAATAAATATTATAATACCTCTAAAATGACAATTTTCTTAATCTCCAATGTAAAACTTAAAAGTTAAAACGCAGAAGTGGGAGTACTAAAATTAGACTGAAGTAATAGAATAATCACCTAGGATTAGAAAATTCAGACATCATCAACGCTAAAAGACAATCACAAAGGTTAAAACTTGTTCAAAAATACAACTTTTTCTTTAGTCAACTCTTGTAATACATTTAAATATTATTAATAATAATAATTCTTGCTTATCTTTTTTTTCCATCCTAACAAATCGGCACAAAATTATAAATTATATACCCACAAATTCAAGAATTAATAATTATTATCAACACCCACAGATCATTAAGATACTCTCTTTACAACTCTGCATCATCATTCTAATCTCCCACAAGTTCTTTAGAAATGCGTGGAAAATCAATGGTAATAACACCCCCACCCCTACTCCACAATGGTGAGGTCACTTTCGAGCAGCCCTGCATAGAAATTCCACGGGGAAACCCAAGAATATTATAATGTTGAAATAAACAATGACGTATAGAAACGTTCAGTCAATCTATCGTTAATCAAACATACAGTATCCATACCCTTTTTTTCTTTCCCCCCTTCCTTCTTGATCTTCCCACGCGGATTCGGAATCCGTAGATTTTTTATATACCCATAAAACACGCAGAGGAAGATCAAACAATCATTATTTTAAACGCAAACCATTCCCCTATTATTGAATTCCGTGTTTACATTGAACGCCCATCAAGTGTTTGTTCGTTTTGTTTTTTCAATTTCTTTCTCCTTTTTTTTGGGTAATTTTTATGGCGTCTGCGGCTATATTCTCGTCGTTGAGGAGGCGACGGTCGCCGTCACCGGAGGCGTTTCTGGTACCGGTTGATTTAACCGACGGCGCCGTTTTGGAGGCTTCGCGTGCTTTTTCTGCGGAGCTATTGTCATCATATTCAGGCAAGAATGATGAAAAGACACCCTTTTTCCAGGTAAAGAATTCGAGATCTTTATTTCGGAAAATTCAGGTGATTTCTGTTCTCTTGGATGCTCTACGCGACGTGGAAATCTTGAAAACAGCTTCGACATTATTTGTATGTTTGAAGGAGTTGTACCTCCTGCTTTACAGGTCTAAAATTTTGATTGATTATGTAAGAGGGTCTAGTAAGTCGTGGCTGTTGCTTCAAAATCATACAATTTCGGGGAATTTCCATGATTTGAATCAGGAAATATACACCCTTTTGGATGTTTTCCCTTTGAATGAAGTCAATTTGTCCGAAGATGTCAAAGAACACATGGAATTGTTGTGTAAACAATCGAGGAAGTCGAAAGTGTTTGTAGATAAACATGATGATTTGTTAAGATTGAAGTTGTACTATTTCTTAAATGAATTTGAGCATGGAAGAATTCCTGGGAGGGATAAATTGCATGACTTTTTTGTTGAGAAGCTAGGTATTTGTGATGTGGAAAGTTGCAGATTTGAGATTGAGTTTTTGGAGGAGCAGATTGTGAATCATGATGGGGATATTGAGCCTACAGCCTCTGTTCTCTATGGATTGGTGGGGATATTGCGTTATTGTAGGTTCTTGCTGTTTAGATTCGAGGATGAAGGTGAATTTGGAAAGTGGAACCATAAGAAGACAAAGAAAGGATTGGTTACACAGGAGAGTTCAGACACTTTTATAGCAATCCCTAAGGATTTCTGTTGCCCCGTTTCGTTGGATTTGATGAAGGATCCGGTGATAATATCCACGGGGCAAACGTACGAACGGTCATCAATTGAAAGATGGATGCAGGAAGGGCATTGCACTTGCCCAAAGACCGGGCAGATGCTTGTTCATACTAAGTTGGTACCGAATCGAGCTCTGAGAAATTTGATTATGCAATGGTGTATGGCTCATGATATACCATGTGATCCCCCGGAGAACTCAGATTATTCTTCTGAAAGTGCAGTGGCTGCATTTCCAAGCAAAGCTGCTGTGGAGGCTACTAAAGTCACTGCGCGTTTGCTTGTTGAACAGCTGGAAAATGGGACGTCAAAAGCCAAGACCGTCGCTGCTATGGAGATCAGATTGTTAGCAAAAACGGGGCGAGAGAATCGAGCTTGCATTGCTGAAGCTGGTGCTATTCCCCTCTTGAAAAAGATACTCTCTTCTTCAGATGCCTTTGCACAAGAGAATTCGGTAACTGCTATGTTAAACTTGTCTATATTCGACAAGAATAAGAGCATTATCATGGAGGTAGAAGGATGTTTAGGAGCCATTGTTGAAGTGTTGAGATTCGGGCACACAACGGAGGCCAGAGAAAACGCTGCTGCAACTCTGTTCAGTCTCTCTTCTGTCCACTACTACAAGAAACGAATAGCCGAAGAAGAATGGGCTATAAAAGCTCTAGCTGGACTATTGGGAGAGGGAACTCCAAGAGGGAAAAAAGATGCTGTGACGGCTTTGTTCAACCTATCCACTCACACGGAAAATTGTGCAACAATGGTAGAATCAGGGGCAGTAAAAGCACTAGTTAAGGCATTGGAATGTGAAAACGTCTCCGAAGAAGCAGCAGGTGCATTGGCTCTTATAGTGCGGCAGCCATTAGGAGCTGAAGCGGTCGGGAACGAAGAAATGGCCGTGGCAGGGCTGATTGGAATAATGCGGTGTGGGGCACCAAAGGGCAAAGAAAACGCCGTGGCAGCATTGCTTGAACTATGTAGAAGTGGTGGGGCAGCCACCACAGAGAGGGTGGTGAGGGCCCCTGCATTGGCTGGATTACTACAGAGTTTGCTCTTTACTGGAACGAAACGAGCAAGAAGAAAAGCAGCGTCGCTTGCTAGAGTCTTCCAGAGGTCCGAGAACGCCTCGTTACATTTCGGTGGGTTAGGTGTTGGTTATGCATTTGCTGGAAACTCAGGTGTACCTAGAGATACATCTTTTGCTGGGGATGTTGCAATGTCAGTGTCAATTTCTGTTCCTGTATTATAGCGTTCTTCTGCACAATTGTTGTTGTATACCCCATTTTCTTTTTTCTGTAATACTCAAAACATTTTTTTATTCAAATATTGAGTTACATACCATAATCTTTCTCATATCTATAGAGAACTATTACTTTTTGCATTGATCCAGATTGAACAAGATCAAGAGAACTGAAACTGAAGAATGATATACAGCTTCTTTTGAAGTGTGTGTTATTGTTTTGGATTCACCTATTGTTTTCTGGGAACAAGAATGTCAAAATCACTAACAGTCCATTCTGCTACTTGATTAGGATCTTTATAGATTTCTGTTCCCAAATCTATGGATCTCCATTGCCTCCTTGCTGGTGCAGTACCTGGATCCTGCAAATCAGCAAAGCTTCATGTCATTATTATTACATTATCTCATGGATGTTACGTCTGGTGAAATTTACATGCATTCTTAGGCATACATGTGTAGATATTGTACTCTGGTGTATAACAAACCTGGTAAAAGTAGAGGGATTCTGACAACCTCCCAACTTGGAGCTCCCAAGTTTTGGGATCTCCAATCCAGCCCTCTCCTTTCCTTGTTGGATACCCATAATCACCCCAAACAGGGTGAGGTAAAATCTGCAGTATCTCCTGTGGCTGAGGATTACTATATGGATCACACATGACATTAGGAGTTTCTGTGTGTTCCGCGTTCCCAGGCGAATAATACAGGTGATACGCATCGTAAGGAAAACGAGCTGTATCATTGCGATGAACACGGCTCCCATTGGGGAACGTGTGGTAGGGTGGACAGAGCTTGAAGTCATTGGGGCGGCACCATGATGGTGTATCGGGATTCAGTATCATTTCGCTGTAACGAGTTACATCGGAGGTTACATCTCCATCACAGGGCTGACCATTGTTCTTCCAGCAGCTCCCCATGTCCATCAAGTAGAATTGGCTGTGTGGACCACCTCCCCTGATCACATTCAGAGTGAATGTCACTACAAAATCTGGCGATTCAGGTATCTGCATTTGGATTTTTTAAGGTTTCAGCAACTAAATAAGCATGAATATGTTTCAAGAATATCTGATGATCATTATCTTCTTACACTATAACTAGAAGAATTGACTTACAATCTTTAGCATCCCCCTTGTAGGGTAGTGGTAGCCCCCGGATAATCCAGATATGGCGTCTGCTCGTAGATAAAGCATCAACCATGGATACTTAATCGAGGTACGTAAAACATGATGAAAAATCCAACTTCCTTTGCCAAGTTCCTTCAAGTCACTGAATGATAAGAAGCATTGCTTCCGTCCATTCCCTTGCTCACATCCGCATCCAGATCCCACGAGCCATAGAAACGACCCTCGAGTTGTTTTCTTTTATGCCCTTTTAGTTTCGTGTAATCATGATAAATCAACGGTTGATTCATGCAACCTTTACCAAAGCAAGGGAATTGGCTATCAGGGTCATAAGGGCCAATTTTGTATCCATTTTTCGGGCATTTAGCTGCATACGTATCCATGTTGCCATTTTTAAGCATGATCATCCAGAACTGCCATGGATTTTGTGTGTCTTCGACTTGACATTTACTGCCTAGATAGATTTCTTTCTCAGCAGCATATAGATCCACATTTTTGAGTGAATCTTGTTGGATCCCCATAAATGGTTGTCCGAGTCCTAATCTGTTTTCGTCTTCTGTAACTCTGTGGACAAGTACGTATGGCATCCGTTTGCAGAGTAAGCATAGATCGTCTCCTGCATACAGTCGAAAACACGAACTTAAGCTACACAATACAGATTAGAGAATTGTAGAACATATCATGTGATGATGTAAACTGACCTTGTTGAGGAGAAGCTTTATATATGTCAAAGCAATCAGCTGATCTTGGACTTCCCATGTTGGGAGCTTCTTCTCCAACTTCATTGCACTGATTCCACGACTCGATCGCCAATCTCAGACCATCCCGTCTCATCCCCGGATCACCTACCGCGGACACATACTCGTCTTTGGAACTCACGGATGCAGCATCAGAATGAGAGATCAGAGCCAAAACCAGGGCCAGAACAGCAACAAGAACCATGTGAGTACGCGAAACCTTTCATCGTTCCTTTAACAATGCATGCATATTCTTACACTTCTCCAATTGTGTAATAACCATGAACTGATTTTAGAACAGATTTTAATATAGATGGAGAGATCTATCCATCTCCATACCTCTTCTTGATCAAACTGCTTCCATAGGTCAAAAGAGGATTAAGTGTGCAACTCCAAGTAGTTGGTATTTACAGTTGTTCTCCATAATTGGTTAGGTTGGAAGTTTATATAAAATATCATTGTCCAAATTGAACTTTTTTCACCAGAAAATCATCATTCAATCTGATGCCTATTAATGCCTACTGAACTAATCTTGATGTGCCATATCTATTTCTGTGTGTGTATTTTTTGAAGCTAAAAGAAAGGGATAAATGCAATTTCTAAGATTAAAACATGCATAATTTGAGTAAGAAATTACTAATCAGCATTCTTGATTTTAAAGTGATCCTTAAATCATAACCGAAGCAAGAAAAAAAAAAGAGGAACTATTTGTCTGAATCAACAGATGTCCTTTTCTTACAAAACACAACTGGAAAAGGCTCTAACTAATCTGTCTTAGTCATCCTATAATTTCAAACTCACTTTGTAAAATGAGCAACCAATGTGATTGTGGGACCCACATAATGTCGGGTTTGTTGAAAACCCGTTTTCTATTACTCCACCATTTTTTGAATACACGTTACGTATTTATAGATGGAGTTAGAGAGATTCAATTGAATTTACTTATGGATGGAGGTAGACAATTAATTCAATTGAAGTTATTTATGGAGGGAGTTGGACAGTTCAATAGAAGTTATTTCGGGTCTATATTGATGTAACATTAATTTGTGTATATCAAGAATCCTCCCCGG
Source organism: Pogostemon cablin (assembly GCA_023678885.1). Taxonomy (NCBI): domain Eukaryota; kingdom Viridiplantae; phylum Streptophyta; class Magnoliopsida; order Lamiales; family Lamiaceae; genus Pogostemon; species Pogostemon cablin. The sequence goes on from CM042973.1 coordinate 3,335,408, forward strand.
AAAGGAAAAGAAAAAAAAAGTGATTAATCTATGAAATCGACCTTAACATTTGAGATACTCCATTGATTACAATTTCTAAAAAAATATCAGCTACTCACAAGTCACAACAAAGTAAAATGATTTGGCTCTAAAATTTATGGAGAGGTTTTAATAATATTCATGAGTTTTTTTAAGCCTACAATCATGCGTTCTCACATGACATATTTCACAAATGAATATTCCAATGCAAAATAACTTCTAGGTCAAAAACATAAATTTACAAATTGAAAACATTAATAATTCATAAATTAGTGAATTTAAGGTGTTGTTAAGGTGTTGTTGGGAATGAAAGGAGTTGATTCTATTTTTCATGTTTGATATGACATAACAGAAATCCAAATAAACTTGATTTCGATTCAATAAACTTGTTTGAGAAGGGGTATTAGTGAATTTGATTAATTGATTACTCAATTACTCTTAACCCTCTTCAATAAATTTTATTACCATTACTCTAATTTACGCATTATTATTCTCATTTCGGAATTTGAAGCTACTAAAACAAGTCACATGTTAAGTTTCATCAAACTTGAACCATCGTAGTTCTAGGTTTTTCCTTATGAGCATTGAAAATTAGAGGAATTGATAGGGAGTAATGAAGGCAGTTAATAGAAATATATATATATATATATATAAATTTTTTCCCACAAGTCATGCTTGTTACAAGAATAAGGTAACTAAAATTCATTAATAACTCTCATTGCTTCATAAATTGTACATACCTTATAATCACAAATCACAATAACTCTCATTTTCGTTGGTTCTTACTATCGTTGTCATTCACAAATTTTAACTGAACACCAATAAACTTTATATTTCTTATATATGTTATACTAATTTCTAAGAAATTTTAATAAATTCAAAAAATAAAATATCAAACCAAAATTTGTTTGTTTGTTTGTGTTTCTAATTGGATTAATGATTAAATTAGTTGACCATATATTTTTAGTATATATTCTTGTTGTAATTTACCTTGTATTGCTTTATTTAATTGAAAAGATAATCTTTTGCTCCTTGCCAATTGACAAGGAGAGCAAACATTTAAACTAGATAAAACTGAAGTGACATATACGTGACAATTTTTATTTAAAAAAAGAAATGACAGGAAATAGAACATGCTCCAATGTAAACGCCAAATCTGAGTTCAATGGTATTCTAGTCCAATTTCATACTTTTGTTAGTACTCAATTTATTCATTAATCCTATTAGTTTCAAATCGAAATTGGAATGTGTTGTGATTTGACCAAATTGATTACTTTGATAAAATTTGATTGGTTATTTCAATTAGTATTTTTTTTATCGGGAAAAGAAATTTTATTGAAACATTTATTGGGTATGAGCAATACCCACAAATACAATTACAACTGTGAACATACATATCTCGAATCACCCAGCACACCTAATACTATAAATATTTCTAACTGTAAATGAGATCAAGATGACATAAATACTTTCAATTAGTATTGTGATTGAGACTCAAGACAAGGCATCCGAATTAGAGCTGTCAAAATAGGTTGGGTCAACCCGCCCCAACCCACCTTAACCCATCAATTTCTCAACCCAAAATTAACCCGCCCCATAAAAGTCCGCTCCACTTCAAACCCACTAAAGTGTGGGCTAACCCGCACCACCCCACCCCACCAACCCAACATCACCCAACCCTACTTCCTACCCATCCCCTCCCAATTTTTTTTTTTAAATTTTTTTTTTAGATTTTAATATTTAAATAATAAAAATATTATCACCCAACTCTACCCCCTACCCACTCACCCCCCAATTTTTTTTAAATTTTAATATTTAAATAATAAAAATATTATCACCCAACTCTACCCCACCCCCAAAAAATTTTTTTTTTAATTTTTTTAGATTTTAATATTTAAATAATAAAATATTATCACCCAACTCTACCCCCTACCCACCCCCAACCCCCATCCGCGCCCCTCCAAATTTTTTTTTTAAAAATTTTTTTAGATTTTAATATTTAAATAATAAAAATATTATCACCCAATTCTACCCCTACCCACCCACGACCCCAACGCACCCACCCACCCCACCCCATCCCCGATAAATTTTATTTTTTAAAAATTTTAAATTTTAATATTTAAATAATAAAAATATTATCACCCAATCCTACCTCTACCACTGGTGGGTGGGTGGGTAGGGGTAGAGTTGGGTGATAATATTTTATTATTTAAATATTAAAATTTAAAAAATTAAAAAAAAAATTTGGGGGTAGGTGGGGGGTGGGGTGGGTAGGGGGGTAGGGTTAGGTGATAATATTTTTATTATTTAAATATTTAAATCTAAAATTTAAAAAAAAATTGGGGGTGGGTGGATGGGATGGTGGGGGGTGGGTAGGGGTAGGGGTAGGGTTGGGTGATAATATTTTTATTATTTAAATATTAAAATGTAAAATATTTTTTTTTGGGGATGGGTGATAGGTGGGTGAGGGGTAGGTATGTCATACGTAGATAAGGGTAGAGTGTGTGGGTTAACCCGCGGCCCGCCCTACTATAACCCGCCCCACCAGTGGCCCACCCCATCGGTAGCCCGCCCCACAAGTGGCCCGTCCCACTTGGGCTAATCATAAGGTGGGTTGTGGTGGGTTGTGGGCTAAACCAGCCTACCAACCTATTCTGACAGCTCTAATCCGAATATCACCAAACTAAAAGCTCGACCCCTTCAGTTTCTTCTATTCAAATTGAATATAAATATCATATTTCGAGTACAATTCGTTTGCAAAATTGTTTAGTTAATTAGCAACTAGTTCAAACTTGACTTGAATAAAGTAATATGTTAATGAGAAAATAAAACTAGCTTTTACTTGAGTGCAATTTGAAAATAGTACAAAAAGGTGGTTCGCCCACCCCAGGCGCCCCCGCACGTCGGCCCGACAGCATGTGAAGGAGGTTAATCATAGTAACTCAACCGACCAACAAGGATTAGACCTTTTAACCCACCACATGACTTTAGCGAGAGTTAGTTGGCTAAAAATAAAATTTTAAAATAATAAGAATAATAAATAAATAAAATAAAATCCTTAATAAATAAAATTTTAACATGCTTAAGATTTTCCAATCTTTTGTTGCATTTTTATATTACATTTCCTGTTGAGAATTGTTGAATGAATAACATGACATGTAATATTGAAATTTATAGGATTCATTACTACTTAATATATCAAATATATACTAATATTACTAGTAAATACATAATATATATTTAATTACTATCCACTACAAAATTTTTTAATAAAAAATCACACTTACCTCTATTTTTATATACATCAATTATAAATAAATATTACATATCACTTTAACTGCTCTCACCCTTCCTATATAATATCTTCCATAGTCAAGAAAAAAATAAATCAGCAATGCCACAAGAGGAATAAGTTTCTTCATGAAATGCGTGCTATTGAAATGATTGAAAACATTGCCATTAATTAACCATCAAGTAACTATTAAATCTGAACACATATATTTTTCTGAATACATGAAACAAGTTATATGTATTTCTTAATACATCAAATTTTAACCTCCATCACGTAATCTGAACACATATATTTTTCTAAATAAATAAAATAAAAATTTTAAATGTAATCATGTAGCCCCACTCTCACCAAATCAGATAAAAAAATGGAGTATATTACATTTGAATACATGAAACAAATTCTATATATTACTGAATACATAGAATATTAACAGCAATTATGTAACCTTACTTTTACCCAAGGTTTAAAATTTTCGAAAATATCCACGATATTTTCACGATATATCCGTATTTGGAGAGTACTGATATCGATATTGGAAAAATATACTCCCTCCGTCCAGATTCAAGGGCGCCATTTACTTTTGGACACGGAGATTAAGGAGTATTATTATTTAATGTGTAGTGGATAGTTGTGTAGATCCCATTTTTTAGCTGTATTAGTGAGTGTGTGTGGATAAAAAAGGAAATGAGACCCTTGGGGACGAACGCCCACAATGAAAAAATGATACCCTTGAAAGCGGACGGAGGGAGTATATCTTTTCTGATGCCGAGGATATATCGAAAAATATCGGTAACAATATCGATATCGTTTGGCAACAGTTTAAATTTTTTCAGATGTCGAGATATATCGAGGTAATATCGCTAAAATATCGATAAATCGATGATATACCGAAAAATTATCCATATTTTTAAGAATTTTTTAATTATTTTTTATATTACTTTTACCAAAAAAATACAAAATTTTTCATTAATTTGACCAATTTAAAAAAAATAGAGTAATACTTGCATGAAATCATTAAGACTGTTTTATTTTATTTAATTAATTATCACTTATTATCACTCTTCATTAAAATTATTACTACTAAGTAAATGAGGAGTTTCCTTCCTTGTACACAATGTAATAATATATTCTGATTAAAAATATAATTATTTTGGTATTTTCAATCAGATCGGGATAGAGGGAGTATTTTATTGGTACATAACAATACTACTGGTACATTCAGAACTATGTTCAGAATTTTTCTAATTCGATGAGTTGATACCAATATTGTTTAAATCAAGATGACATCACATGTTTTCCATTTGAGCATCATAGATTATCATTTTGGTATTAGTTATTAAGTATTGTACTATAACTTTAGACTATTTAAATATGTTGTAATTGATTTGCTTATCATATGTTATGAGTTTTATTGAGATTTTAAATTGTATTTATATATTAAAATTAGTTAAAATATATTGCAAAGTAAATAATTAATTTTCTCTTTTTTTTTCAAGTTTTCGTGATTTTTTTAATTTTTACCGATATCGATATCGATATTCGATATATCCATCGATATATCCGTAAATTTGAGGTGCCGATATTTTTATCGATATTGATATTTTAAACATTGCTTTTACCAAATTTGAACACGTACATTTTTTCAGAATACATACAAGAAATAATATGTATTTCTGAATACATAGAATTATTGACAGAAAATTCATAATTATGGAACAAAATTGAAAAAAATAACTTTTTTGAGACTGAAATCAAATTTGATCTTTGTTACGAGACTGAAAATGATTTTAACTCTATTAAATACTAATCTCGAAGAATTCGATCTTCATATCATATGCGTCCTAGAAAGATTAAAAAGAGGAGTGAGTTATATGACAAACATAGAATATCTTAGTTTTATTTCGGATCTAACCTCCATAGGCTGTCATGGTGTCTCCCCGTCTTAGATCTTGAAGTAGCTGATAGAGGTGTTATGTAGAAGAGTTTGCAAAATCTGCTAAAATTAAAAAATTCTCAAAATTTGCGAAAATTGGAAAATTTTCCAAATCAAAAATTACGAAATCCTCCAAATTTTCTTTTAATTATTTTTCATATATTATTTTACTAACTTCACACCCAACAAAACAGAACAAGAATATTTTGTCAAACAAGAATGTTTTCTTCCACTAATATCTTCTTATATCTGCAACCGTAAAATACTAATTTGAATAGTTAATCGTCATCCATCCTCCTAATTAAAGATGTGGCAAGAGAGTAATAGTTTACATATTAGTATTTATTGTACAACTAGGGTGCACCGGTGTACCTGAATAATTGTAATCGTTAGATCAATTTACAATCCAATCTCCACCATTAAATAAATAAAATAATTAAGGGTTCTTCATTTAAATGGCCTAGTCAACAATAAATCTTGTTTAAAAGGCTTGAGTTTATAAAATTTTGTGTAAATAGCCTCCCTTTGAAAAATGGAGTTTTACTTAAGTAATTATTAATACTTTAGGGGCTTTTGAAAAAAAAAAAAGTTGGGGACCTTTGTGTAAAAAAAAATTACAATTCTGCTTCTTCCAGACAAAAAAGTCGTGACCCCTTTTGTACGAAATACAGGCAATTGAAGTTTCTGCATTATGAAAGACAAAATTCATGATCTTTACCACATTGTAAATTCTTTGTGAAATTTTTGGAGAGTTTCGGTTGAAGCTGCTACGAGGAAGACGCAAATAATTTCATTGAAGCTGCCCTCGCCTCACCAAATTTTCACTTCGTGCCCCTAAATATGTAAGTTTTATTCATCTGATTTTTGCTAAAATTTCATGCTAAACCACAATTGTTGTTTAAAATCTAATTGTCTTTTTCTCAAGTAAATGCTATTTGGAATAAGGGTTAGCTATTAAATTGGGAGTTCACCAAAAGAGAACTAGTAGTATATGCTGCCTAATTGACTGTGCTTGAGTGTTGTATTGTCTGAGGTAGCTTTGGTGAGAGAATGCGTGTATTCGATTGGATATGAGCAAATTCAGGTTTTGTGAGAGTTAGCATAACGTCCAGCACTATCTTATCTTCAAACTCATCCTATGGCTATTTCTGTCATTGGATTATTTGAGAGATATCATTTTGGGATCTTGTTTAGGGTTTTGTTTCATTGTGCAACATAATCTTATATAGTGGGTGGCATTTGAATTTAACGACTTTAATTGATGTCCCCTATCCATTTTAGGATCTATTTTTTGAGGAGCGAGAAAATAGTGGATGGATATTAAAGCATAAAGGGATTGGTTAGCCAAGTTTGATCCCAATTCTCATTTCTAAAAATATCTCGTATGCATAGCTTTATGATAAGGTTGGAAAGTCATTGGGAGTGGACACTAGGTTTAAGAAAATGGAGTTTGCAACACTTGTCCCTGGAATATCTTATGTCTCAATTCCACCTATGAAAATTGATTGTGACAATAATGTTTTGTGGTACATATCTGTATGCAAAGAAAGTCCACTTTGTGTATCTATTTTGACAAAAGATGCTTTGGAGAATGATGAAAACTTGAGATGTGAAGACGTATCGATTGTGAGTCCAAATGATGTGATGCAAAATGGAGATACTTGTAGAGAACCAGATTTAGTACACAATCAAGAAATTGATTCTTTTGAGCAAAGAGAAACATACTATGTAAATTTGGATAATCCGATTTTAGCTGCAGAAATTTTAGAAACATGGAATGTAAGAGAACCAATTGTTGGTCAATATGTCAATGATGTCCCAGTGAATGTTGATGAATCACGTAATACTACAAGTGATCAGCATCTGACAGTTGATTTAATTCCACCACAAGTCGAGTCATCATCTCGGATTCCAGAAAGTGAAGATGTGTGTGTTAAACAGTACTTCAAATGCAAAAAGTATTTGAAATCAAAACTTGAATTACTTGCCATAAAATACCACTTTGAGTTTAAGATGAAGAAATCTAACAAGAGTCTTTACTCTATTGTTTGCATTGATGAAAATTGCAAACGGAGGTTAAGAGCCACGAAGATGAAAGAATCTGATATATTTGAGATTAGAAAGTATTTTGGCTTACATACTTGTTCGTTGAGTGTGAGACGGAAAGATCACAGACATGCTACATACTCAATTATTAGAAGCCAAATTACTTCTAAATATGAAGACCCGAGCCAAGTATACACTCTGAAGGACATAATACATGATATTCATAAGGAGTTTAAAATAAAAATCAGCTATACCAAAGCTTACATAGCCAAAGAGGATGCAATGTCTCAATTACGTGGTTCTCCAGACGAGAGTTACGTTATGTTGCCATCTTATTGTGATGTCTTGAAGCAAAGAAATCCTGGGACTCTTACAACCATAATCTTCATTAGATAAGTACTTCAAATATTTTTTCATGGCATTGGGACAAAGCATACGGGGATTTCAAGCATCAATTAGACGGGTAATTTCTGTTGATGGTACTTTTTTGACAAACAGGTATAGAGGCACTTTGCTTATTGCCACATGTCAAGATGCAAATGTGCAAATCTATCCTCTTGCTTGGGCAGTTGTTGACTCTTAGAATGAAGATTCCTGGATTTGGTTCTTTCATAAGTTGAAGGAAATAACTGGGGATACAAAGGAACTAGTGATAAGTTCTGACCGTGGAAAAAGTATTCCAAATGCTTTTCAAAGAGTTTATGATCTTGCACATCATGTGCATTGTATATGGCATTTGCAGAATAACATGAAGAAAAAATTTCCTAAAATAGATTTTGCATAATTATTCAAGTTTACCGTTGAGGCCTTCAATGTTGCAGCTTTTGATAACAAGATGACTGCACTTTGTGGCATGCACAAAGGGATTAGACACTACTTAGAGCATGATGTTGGAAGTCTTCATATTTGGAGTAGAGCACATTGTAAAGAGATACGATATAATATTATGACTACCAACAATGCAGAATCATTAAATTTAGTCTTGAAAAATGCTAGTGATTTTCCTATTTCTGGTTTAATTGAACATATTAGAGATATGTTGCAAAGATGGTATTATGAAAGGCATAATGAAGCAGAAAAATAGAGTGGTTATTTGACACAAAAAATGGAGGAAAAAATGTGCATCAGATACAACGAGGTTCAAGGAATGAATGTTATCCTAATTTCTCCAACCGAATTTGAGGTAAGTAAAGAAATCGATAAGCAAATTGTCAATTTGGATTGTTTGACATGCATTTGTAAACAATTTGATACAGAAAAGTTTCCATGTGCACATGCAATTGCCGCCGTTAAGGAAATTGGAGGCGACAGGCATTTGAATTTGAGCGTTAGAATTATAAACATATAATTTAGGGAAAAAAAACTTAAACTCGGCATGCTTACCCGTTTCCTTGCTGAGGACTCGTGACTTTCTCAAAATTAAAAGAATTTGTAGAATAATCCTTGTCAACTCTTGAGCGTATCAGCCTAGGTAGAATATATGACAAAGATGAAAGCTTTTCACGATTTATGTACTTACGCAAACTGTCATATATTTCAATTCTGCACTCTGACAGATCTACTCTAACGGCAAACCAATGAGCTTCAAGAAAATAAGAAATATACAAAAATCTACAATCCTTCTAAGGCTTTCTTAATTTCGGTGAAACCCCATCAACATATCTAATCAAATGGATTATCTCCTTATTGATTGGCGCTATTTTCACCTAGATTTTAGTGTCTTTTTATATGTGTTTTCGTATTATTTTATCTGTATTTTATGTGTTATTTGGTTGTATTTTGTGTTTTTATTAAAATGTGTGTGAATGAGCTTAAACCTATAATTTTCACTTTTTATTGGATTCTAGATATGATAAGGAAGGCGTAGGAAAAAGCGGATCTAAATTCGGAGTTGAAATGAAGGAGAACGAGCCGAAACAAAATGTGAAAAACAGGGGCATGCACCAACACGAGCCGTGTTGCGTAACACGGCCCTGTAAGAAGTGGCCGTGTGCCGACATCAGAAGATCCAACATGACCACCCTGTGCCCGTGTTACAACACACGAGCCGTGTTGCAGTACACGAGCCGTGTTGCGTAACACGGCCCTGTAAGGAGAGGCCGTGCGACAGCATCAGAAGACACAACACGGCCACCTTGTGGCCGTGTTACAAAGCACGACTCGTGCCGTGTAAAATCCTGCTGAAATTTTCAGATCCTTCTAGAAGCCTCCATAGGGGTATAAATGCCCATTTATTCAACAATTGAAAAAAGATCCGAAATTCCACCCTTCTACACACACCTCACACACCATTTCTTCAATTTTCCACCATCATCTTCATCCATCTTCATCCATTCTTCATCCCTTCCATTTGGGTGTTGAAGGCTTCAAAATCAAGAGCTAGAGTTGGAGATCCATGAGTATTGAAGATTCTCTACATGAAATTGTTAGGGAAGATTTACATCTCTTTTTATTTTCTTTTGGATTTAGACTATGAATATTTGTAATAAATCGTTTATGTGTTTTGTTACTTTTATCATGTTAGGCTAATCCCTCTAGTGGGATTAGGAACATGAAGAGCATATAAGATTTATATTATCATGTGAATTAAATTGGTTTTTGATTTAATTGATGTTGATTTTTATTCATGGAGTTTAATTGTCTTGATGTTGTGATGGCATGGTTTGTTATTCATAATTGATTATTGGTTTAATGGATTGTTGATCAATGAATTGATTTATGGTGATTAAATGCTATCATAATGTTCATGTATGTATTGCTTGGAGTGAGACGGAAATGACCCTCTATAGTATTAGGAAGGCATGAATAGACATTGAGTTCGGGTTTGACCGAAAGGATATTTGAATTTAATGAGGGGAACCAATCCATTCGTTGGCCTTAGTACACAAAAAGGGAAAGTTTAATCTAACTAGTACCTAGATGGAAGGGGTTAATGTTGGGCTTTGATCTTAACTGCTTTTGGGAGTCTAAAATGGATCAACAACCTTTGTAACCCGAAAGGGAGCTTAGGATACAATCGTGATCACCCTTAGTCTACATCAATTGAGTTGAATTCCTTTTGCATGATAATATGAATCGAGTGTGCTTGGATGTTTCTAATCCCATGTTTTTTCATACTTGAACTTTAGCACCCATTTTCTTTACTTGTCATTTCTCTTATTTGCTATTCTTATTTACTTGCTCCTTACTTTAGTTGTTAACCATCTCAAAACCCCCCGATCATCTTTACAAAAACGACATGAACATGAGCTCACGTATTTTGCTAGTCCGAACATAACTCCTTTGTGGATTGATAATTTTTCTTGGGATATACTACTGCAACGATCGAGTATTCTTGCTCGTGAATGCTACAAAAATAGGCAAACACTTATCATTTTGAAAGTCGTCAAAAAAAGGTCTCCAATTTCCTCAATTTGTCAACCTTCTTCTGTCTAGGAAGAGTACTCATCTTTTTCTGGGCATATTCCACGAATTTAAAAATGTATGCATTAAGTACGCACGAATTTTGTTGGAATATATTCGGGTGATGGATAGCTCGCTCTCTTATATAATACATAGCAAGGTTAATATGCTGTTAAAGACAATATAAATCATAAGTACAAATATTTAAATTATGCTAATATTATGTTACATATCTATTTGATGAACTTACATCATCTTCTAGCCATTTATTACTCAAGAGGTCATCAAAAAACTTCCACCTCACATTGAAAAGTGGCATAGACAGTTCGTTACTATATATATAAGAATAAGTTTACTATTAAAAAATTAAACTAAATAAAATTCACATATGTTTACATTATAATATTTACTTTGATTCTGCTTTTAATAACCATCCATGTAAATCATCTCTTTTAGCCTTATCAAGAACTCTATACGGATCAAATTATGTGATATTCAATATTTTTCTTCGCTTTGAAGGATCTGTAAAAGGCTCGCACTTTAAGGGTCCAGGTCTGAATTTCCGTTTGCCACGTCCCAATGATGATTGTCGTTGAGCTTTACCTAAACATCAAAATATAACTAAGAATTATTAATAACTAATTCAAATGAACTTAACTAGCACAAACTTTTGATATATATATATATATATATATATATATATATATATATATATATATATATATATAATAAACCTCCACAACTCTCATTTGGAGACTGCTCTATATTTTCGAACTCTTTTGTATTATCATCCTCACTTGACTGTTGACCTGTATTCTTCATTTCTTCTTCATGATCATTTTGTTCCTGCACCTTTATTTCATTTTCTCCCATTTTTTGTCCTTGGCCTTTTCTTTATTTTCTGTTTCTGTCCCAATTTTGATTTCAACCAAATTTGATTTTACCAATTCACCCATTTCAGCATTCAATTCTTCAAATCCTTCATCTGAGAATCATAATATTAAGAAAATGTATTCAATACAAATAAAGACAAATTAAAATAGAATAATTATAGTAGTGAAACATAACCTGACACTCTTTGACGTAGAGCTCTCATCTCTTTGACTATCACTCTTTGACGTAGAGCTCTCATCTCTTTGACTATCATCCTGATTATCTTGTTGATCTACTGAATCATTTTCTTTCTCAACGTCAGATGTTTCTTCCATGTTGCTCTTTGCTACCCAACTTATCAATTTGTCGACTTTTTCATCTATTCCATTGATCTTAACCATCATGGAATCTTGAAATTTTTTCAATTTTTTGTCAATGAGATCTGAAATAATATCTTTGATATTCAAAGATTCTTCATGTATGGCACCATCAACGTTATCTTGTGAGTTTTTTGGAGTATCATCCTTGCAATAAACATTATCTTCAATATCATCTTGGCAATCAACTCGCAAGTCTTCCTTATCATCCAATAAAGTTAGTTGTTGCCAGAACAGTTTTTTCCTTTCCTTCTCTGTAGGTTCCAATTTGCAAATTATAGTATACTGCATAATCAATAAAAGAATACAATTTGTAAAAATTCTTTAATATCAAATTTTTGCCTAGATGGTGAAAATATTTATCACCTTTTTTTACTCTAAGAACATATTAATTGTTTGTCCCAATAATCTCTCCGGGACTTTCCAACTAAGCATACGGAGCACCATTTCTCCTTTTGAGTCAGCAAATTTTTCTCCAAGAGTTGGGATTGCTTCCAATCCCCAAATATATACACAAAATCTTCTAAGTATAAATATATACATAATCAAATTAATTAATTATCAATATGCAACAAAAATATATTACCGTGACTGCATAGGGAAAGCCATGAAGATTGTATTCAACGCTTTTCTTCTTGTCCAAGTTGGCCGATGCACTATTAAATTTTCCCTTGAAAATTTTAATAGTGCAATCAAATAATTTTTCCCCCATAGATAATTGTTGAATATATCAACATCCGCAACAATTTCAAATAGACATGGACTCACCCGAGTATTTTCTTCAGCTCCTAATAGGACCCATACTAAGCAAACAAGAAGGCCTGATTTGAATTTATCTTCTGGGTTAGTGCATTCTTTAAATGCTTTCAACAAAGATTTCCTGTTAATTCCTTTTTTGTTTGTTGGAAAATAAGCATCCAACGAATGATTTTCTCCTTTTGTCATAGATTCTGTTTCTACATCACCAGCACCAAGACCTGTTACTAAAATGAACTCTTGTAGTCCAAATCTTGCCAACTTTCCATTAAAATTGAACCAAACTTTGTTCATTTTATTGGTCTTCACATGTCTTATCATTAATTGATGAATAATCTAGCATCCGACATCTACACTCCTTAAACGTAGTAATTTCTTAAAACACGAGCTCTCAAACTTTTTCTTTTGACAACTATCTAGATTTTCATAAATATATTTAATAATTGATCATTTTCTCCGACAACTAATCTTTGCTTGACCCACAACCTCTTTTTTATAAGCAAACTCCAAAGTCATGATCCTATAAATATTAGCAAAAGTATAAGATAATAAGTGCAATCAGTATTAAATAAATAAATTAAATTCTTAAAAATAAATATTTCAACTCATGGGTTTTACCTAAATGATTCTAACAAAAAAGAAATTTAGAACCACCAAACAATTATGATTTATGAGTGAAAGTATTACTACCAAAACTAATAAAAATTAGGAATCCAATCTCTCTAGAGTTTAGTCCCCCTAATTAGAGCTGCTACTAGTACTAGTACTAAACCCCGCCCCAATCCCATTAATTCTACTACTTTTACTCTTCATCACTCTACTAATTCTACTTCTACTTATGCTTCAACAGCCAATCATATGCATTTGCAAGATGTTCACTACTTTATTGATGATCCTCTCCTCATTGCTCAACATCACCTCCCATCTCCATAATATTCAACAACCACAACATCATTATCACACTCATACACATGATGATCAGCTGGAGGATGCAAAATATCTCAATTATGATCAAACTGGCCTTCCCATGCCCCAGCCCCAGGGAGACAGCTTCCCTGCAGATTTTGATCACTTATTTCTGCATTCTGCATTAATTTCCATGCCTCCTCCGCCTTTGCCTTTGGACCATGCACCTTTACCTAATTCTAATTGGGATCTATATTAATACGATCCATATTAATACATCTCATTCTATTAATTCATTCCTTAAATTTCATGCATCTACTTACGCAAACACAACTTCACTTCATCTATCACCACCTTAATCACCCCACCTACTTCACCTACATCCATCTTCCCCAATCTAAAATCAACATTCATCATTTCAAAACTAAATAGAGTATACATAATGGATTCATTCAGAAAGTTAGAAAATGCATGAGTAATATATATTCTGGTGTTTGGGCGATACATATGAGGGTGAGGCTCACCTCAATATTCATTACAGCGGTTAACTACTACCCTCACCATTGATGCTACCCTTTTTTTTAATCTAATAATTGTATAGTGTAATTTATTTACCATATTGGCTTCAACACTGATAAACAAGTTGTATTTTTTAAGCTGAAATTTGACATGTTTTTTTATTTAGCGTTCTAATTCTACGTAACTAAGAATGTTAAAACAAGTTTACACCTAACAACAATCTCAGCAACTCTGAGAACAAGGGAATACCTAGAATTGCTCAATAAATTAAAATTTCATCGCCCAATGTTTGTCAAATTGATTCAAACCATGAACAATATATTATCCTAATTTTCATTAACGGTGCAATACAAATGTCACAAAGAGAATTGGAATCACCGGCAAAGATGAGCATAAATTTACCTCTGTCCGCGATTCGGGGCCACGCGACGTCGTTTGCACTGAACTTTTGAGACAACGAAGTAACTTAATCAGACCCAACTAGAGTAGAAGAGCTACGGAACACCTCTGCCCACAATTCCTTATTGCACGACATTGTAACAGAGAGCCAATCCACGATTCACACGGCTTATACAATGAAAACCAAATGCCCTTTCTATTCACCGACCTCAACTCCTCCAGCTTCTTCCCCAAATCACGCTGCTCGAATGCGCTGCCAAATCCAATCCTAGAGATGACAACAAACCTTCCTTGCTCGAATTCTTTAATTAATAAAGAAAAACAAAAGTGGAGAGAAGAAGAGCAGGAGAACGATGTTGTGGAGATTTCACGCTTCAGCGTGTTCTTAATTATGGATTTGGGAATGGGGACGATACACGTTCTATTTTTGGGACAAAAGTTTAATTAAAGAAAGGTTTGACCTTCAATTGTAATTTTTATTTTTATTTTTTTCTTTTTTTTATAAAGTTATAATTCTTTTTTGGTCAAAGGCCATTTAAACAAAATTTTAAGTGAATTGACCCCCTACAACTAATTTTTCAATAATTAATTTTTTAGGATAATTCTATGCACCCCAAGTTTATAAGTTAAAATAGGTAGTTGGTAGTTTTTGGTTTAAAAAAAAAAAATATTACATTTGAATACATGAAACAAATTCTATATATTATTGAATACATAGAATATTAACAGCAATTATGTAACCTCACTTTTACCAAATTTGAACACATACTTTTTTTCTGAATACATATATACAATAAATTATATGTATTTCTGAATACATAGAATAATTGTGGGACTTTCTCATGATTCTTAATGGGGTTTTTTTTATGTTTGACCAATTTTGGATTTGGAGTGATCTCTCACCTTTTGTGAAGAGATTGGTGGGACACTTTATCTTTCCATTATTATATTACACATCAAACATTTTAAATTGCATTCAATTTATATTGATTAGTAATATAACCCACATTTAGTAGTAATATAGTTACAGACCTATTACTAATGAATTTTTTTTAGGGCAGCGCTATTGCCACCGAAACTTTACCAAGGGCACCCGAATTTAAAGATTAATGATAGTAAATTTCTTATTTTGCCCCCACCCTAAATTTATACCCACACTAATTCTAACTACCTATTTTACTAAGTTCACCCAATATAATTATTAAATCCACCCAAACACATTTCTCTCCTACATAAACATAGTCTAACATCTCAGAGTACAATAGCAAGGAAAAAAAAAAAGACGCGAGAGAGAAGAAGTCGTGAAAGCGTTGGTGTCTCTAAACATTTAGTGTGATGAAAAATTTACTGCCTTTGCATTCTCTCTCTTATGATGGACATTCAATCCAAATGTAGACGTGTGTCTAAAGAGAGCTATGTTCAATTATTTATCCTGTATACATTGACATACATAACATTATTATTTACTTGGGGAATATGTAACTCCACCACTTGTATAATTATGAATCATAAAATGTTGATCTAAGATTTCCAAGCACAAGTTTAGTGGAAAATCAAATCTCTCCTCTTTCTGGGCGATGAAAAAGTCTCTCCACTGGAGTTTCTTTGTTATTTCTCTATTTAATTTAATTAGTTCATCCAAAGAGATAATTTGGTAAGGTTGTGTTGTAAACCCTACCATTGTGTTGTAAACTCTTTTTGGTATTTTCTATAGAAATGCCAGCGAATTTTATTTTGAATGTGTTGTTTAAAGAGTTATCACGAACTCTATGGATGTTGATGGGCAAGTTAGTATGTCTTTCTTTTCTTCTCATTTTGTTTCTCTTCTCCTTCTCTCTCGCATCTTCTTTTCTTTTTTTCTTCTTGCTATCGTATTCTAAGTTCTCTGAATTGTTAAATTATATTCATATGAATTAGAAATGTATATGGATGGGTTTAATATTGTATTAGGTAGACTTAGTAAAATAAGTATTTAAAATTAATGTGGATGTAAGTTTAGGGGTGAGTGCAAAATAGGAAATTCACTATCATTTTTTTTTAAATATGGGTGCCTTAGTAAAGTTTCGGGTAAAGTTTCGAGTGGCGCGCCACCCTTTTTCTTTATTTAGAGTTATGATTTCTTTCTTGAATAGTGTACCCACCATTAAGGGCCCCACCGCCCTGTTCTGGGGATTGGTGGAGGAGGTAAACCGCAGGATGTGCATTACAATTAAAGAAAGAAATCATAACTCATAAATAAAAAATAACCAATTAATTAACAACATGAAATACAATAAAAAAAAACATAAACTTCAAAAGCTTTTTCTTTGGGCCCCACCAAACATGACAAAAGAATAGGATCATAAAAGGTATGAAACAAAATTTAAACGGATAATCTTGATCATTTGGATTAGTTGACTATGATATCCAAGGTTTCGAGGGGTTTCACTTTGGGAGAGACGGTAGATGAGGACTTCGGAAAAAAACATGCTTGAGAAAAGTAAAAAACATGCTTGAGGAAAGTTTAGACATACGATGAAAAGAGGTAACACGTATTTCATTATCATATTCATTTATCCTGAAATATATATATTTTTTTAGCTTGTCTCAAATTCCTTGGGATTAATGTTATCTATATATATAATGGATTTTATTTTATAATTTAGGTAATAATGACTAATTGTTAAATTAGTCCTTATTTAATGGGAATTAGTTGATAATATATTATCTCATTTGACAATATTGTTTAATTGGAACTAACTGGGATTTAATTGATAATATTTTATTGACCAAGTAGTTTTTTTTATGGTATTTATGTAAGACTAATCACAATTAATTAATTAAGAGTGTATATTGGGTGCACCCGGGTGCAAGGGTACACCCATATGTGTAGTCTGATTAGAGCTATTTTCACCTAAATTTTAGTGTCTTTTTATATATATTTTCGTATTATTTTATCCGTATTTTATATGTTATTTGGTTGTGTTTTGTATTTTTATTGAAATGTGTGTGAATGAGCTTAAACGTAAGATTTTCACTTTATATTGGATGCTAAACATGATAAGGAAGATGTAGGAAAAAGCGGATCTCAATTCGGAGTTGAAACGAGGGAGAACGAGCCAAAACAGTGAAGAAATGCAGGAGCCAGCACACGAGCCGTGTAGCCAACACGGCCCTGTAAGAGTTGGCCGTGTGGCGACATCTAATCACTCAACACGGGCAACTTCAGATCGTGTCCAGTTGCACGAGTCGAGTCGGGAGCACGAGCCGTGTCGCCAACACGGCCCTGTAAGAAGGTGGCCGTGTGGCGACATCAGAAGAGCCAACACGACCACACCTGTGCCCGTGTTGCGTAACACGGCCCTGTAAGGCGAGACCGTGCGGCAGCATCAGAAGACACAACACGGCCACCCCGTGGCCGTGTTACAGAGCACGACTCGTGTTGGGTATTTTCCTGCAGAAATTTTCAGATCCTTCTAGAAGCCTCCAAAGGGGTATAAATACCCCTTTATTCAACAATTGGAAAGAATCCGAAATCCTATCATCTACACACACCTCACACACCATTTCTTCCATTTCCCACCATCATCTTCATCCATCTTCATCCACCCATCAATTCTTCCATTTTTGGTGCTAAAGACTTCAAATCAAGAGCTAGAGGTGGAGATCAAGAAGAATAGAAGATTCTCTTCAAGAAATTGATAGGGAAGAATCCATTCATTTTGTATTTCTTTAGATCTAAGACTATGGGTATTTGTAATGAATCATTTATTTGTTTTATTACTTTTATCATGTTAGGCTAATCCCTCTAGTGGGATTAGGAATATGAAGAGCATATTAGATTTATATTATCATGTGGATTAAATTGGTTTTTGATTTAATTGATGTTGATTTCTATTCATGGAGTTTAATTGTCTTGATGTTATGATGGCATGGTTTGTTATTCATGAATGTTTATTGGTTTAATGGATTGTTGATCAATGGATTTTTTGTGGTAATTAAATGCTATCATGATGTTCATGTATGTATTGCTTGGAGTGAGACGGAAACGACCCTCTATAGTATTAGGAAGGCATGAATAGACATTGAGTTTGGGTTTGACCGAAAGGATATTTGAATTCAATGAGGGGAACCAATCCATTCGTTGGCCTTAGTACACAAAAAGGGAGAGTTTAATCTAACTAGTACCTAGATGGAAGGGGTTAATGTTGGGCTTTGATCTTGAGTGCTTTTGGGAGTCTAAAATGGATCAACAACCTTTGTAACCCGAAAGGGAGCATAGGATACAATCGTGATCACCCTTAGTCTACATCAATTGAGTTGAATTCCGTTTGCATGATAATATGAATCGAGTGTGCTTGGATGTTTCTAATCCCATGATTTTCC
Source organism: Pogostemon cablin (assembly GCA_023678885.1). NCBI lineage: Eukaryota > Viridiplantae > Streptophyta > Magnoliopsida > Lamiales > Lamiaceae > Pogostemon > Pogostemon cablin. The sequence continues at coordinate 3,354,294 of CM042973.1, forward strand.
ATACTTGAACTTTAGCACCCATTATCTTTACTTGTCATTTATCTTATTTGCTATCTTATTTACTTGTTACTTGTTTTAGTTGTTTATCATCTCAAAACCCCCGATCATCTTTACAAAAACGACATGAACATGAGCTCACGTATTTGCTAGTCCGAAAATAACTCCTTATTGGATTGATAATTTTTCTTGGGATATACTACTACAACGATCGAGTATTCTTGCTCGTGAGTGCTATAAAAATAGACAAACAAGAAAATGGCGCCGTTGCCGGGGAGTTTGACGGACTAGTCGAGTACTGTGTTATTGTTTTAGTTGTTCTTGATAAGGATTTATTTTATTTTATTTTATTTACTATTGTTGTTTGTGGTCTCACTCTTGGCCTTTTCGTAGGTGTTTTATGATCACAAGATCAAAGGGAAATCAATCGATCATTCCTTTGAATTTGGAGATTGAAAGGACCGCACGACAAAGGAAACGAGAGAGGCGTAAAGCTAGAAAAGAAAAAAATATGGAGAATCAACGGGGAGATAATGTTAATTATAACCCACCCCAAGATCCTTTACAAGATCAAAGGGGGGTACAAGAAGGAGTGCAAGATAATCAAGCAGAGATAATGAGGAATTTCTTTGCTCAAAATCAAGAATATATGCAATTGCTTGCCAATCAAGAAGCTCAAAGGATACTCCAACAACAAGAGGCACAACCACATGTTCGTAGAAATGTCCAAGAGATGGTTAATATGTTCAATAACCAAGCAATGCAAGGAAATGTGCGAATACCTCAAGAGAGGCCAAGGCCTAGAGCAATCCGGGATTACTTCCAACCGAGAGCCGTACACAACATGGTTCCTCCGGTTCAAGCCAACAATTTAGAAATCAAGACCGGATTGATCAACATGGTCAAAGAAAATCAGTTTGGGGGAGGTCCTTTTGAGGATCCAAACATGCATCTAGCTAGCTTCTTAGAGGTTGCAAATACCATTAAGATGAATGGAGTATCGGAAGATGCTATTCGGATGAGGTTGTTCTCTTTCTCTTTAAGAGACAAGGCTAAGGCATGGTATAATGCAATTCCTTTGGGAAGTTGTAACACATGGGAAGATCTTGAGCAAAGGTTCCTAAACAAATACTTTCCTCCTTCAAAGACGCTCCAATTGAAAAGCCTTATAACTCAATTTAGGCAACTTCCGGATGAAAATTTTTATGAAGCATGGGAACGCTACAAAGAGATGCTCCGAAAGTGTCCTCAACATGATTTTCATGAGAATCAACAAGTGGCGTTCTTCTATCAAGGGTTGAGCCAACAAAATCGGATGCATGTAGATGCCTCATCCGGAGGGTCTATATTTGGAGTGGATGCTATGAAAGCGATGGAAATTTTTGAAGATATTGCAATGAATGCTTATCAATGGCCTTCCGAGCGAGTAATGGGAAGTTGTGCATTTGGAACGGTAGCTCAAGTGGAAAGTGTGCATAAAGTGAAGAGCGATGTGTTTCAAAGCCAAGTCATGAAAGAATTTAATGAGAGCATCAATGCTTTAACTAAGCAATTGAATTTGATCACTCAAGGAGTGAGTCAAGGGGAAAGTACGAGTACTACCTTGAACGAGAAGAGTAATGTGATGCAAAGTGTAGAGGATGTTGCCTATTTGGATAGGAGAAATTACCAAGGGAATTTTCAACATCAAGGGAATTTCCAAGGTAATTTTCCCTCTAATCAAGGAAATTTTCATGGAGGAAATTATCAAGCGCCGAGAAAGCATGAAAATCTTTCTTATTCTAATCCTCAAGCCGCCATGTCATTTCCTCCGGGATTCGATCCGAGTGCTAAGTCGCCCAATGGAGAAGGGAAGTCATCGGTGGAAGAGACATTGCTAGCATTCATGAAAAAGCTTGAGGCTAGAATGGAGGAGAATGAACGGAAATCCGACAATAGGATGAGAGCGTTTGAGCATCAAATGGGGCAAATTGCTTCTTCCGTGGGATCACAACACCAACAAGGAAAATTCCCATCTACCACGGAAATAAATCCAAAAGAGCATTGCATGTGCATAAAGGTGAAAGAGGATAGCTTGGTTGAAGAAGGTTTGGTGGATTGCACGGTGGATGAAGAAAAAGAAGAAGCAAAAAGAGTAGAAATTGAGTTAGAAGAAAAGAGGAAGAAATGGATAGAAGAACATGTGCCCAAGTGGAAAAAGGCTAAGGAGAAAAGGGAAAAAGAAGTGGAATATGAACGTGATTATTGGGGAATTCCGATTACTCCTTATCCACTCCCTTATCCTCAAAGATTTGTTAAAAAAGAAAAGATGGAGGAATTTCAAAAGTTTGTTGAAACTTTGAAGAAGAAATTTGAAGAGAGAAAGAAAGCGAAGCTAGTTGAAACAAATGAACCATTGCATGAGGAGCCTTCTATGAAAGTTGGTGATCCGGGGAAGTTCGTTATCCCTTGTGAAGTTGAAGGAAAGAAGGTTGTTAATGCATTGTGTGACTTGGGAGCTAGTGTGAATGTTATGCCTCATTCTCTTTTTGAAGAATTGGATATTGGAGAGCTCAAGCCTTCCACTACATGCCTTCAAGTGGCAGATGGATCAACTATTAAGCCCTTAGGGGTGGTGGAGGATGTAGTGGTTGAAGTGAAGAAGTTGACTTTTCCGGTGGATTTTGTTGTCTTGGAGATGAAGGTTGATCCTCAAACGCCTATGATCTTGGGAAGACCATTCTTAGCTACGGGAAAAGCTCATATTGATGTGGAAAGATGAGAACTTTCTTTGAGTTCAAATACGGAGAGTGTTACATTTTCATGTAACAAGGCAAGAAAGAAGGAAGATTCTTACCTCAAGCCTCCAATCCTACCTCCGGATGATCCTTATGGATTTGAAAATTCTTACTCTTTTGAATCTTCTAATTCTCTTTTTCATGATTATATTGAAGATTTTAATCTTAACTTGTATTTGCTTGATATGTATAGGAATGAGGACTCGGACATTGAATGGAAGGTTGATAAAGAAGAATTTCATTGGCCTTATGGAGACGAAGCATTTCCATCCACAATTCTTCGTGATGATTTGATAATTATAAGCAAGAATGGAGAAATCATGTTGATGGAAAAGAAAAGAGCCAAGAAATTTCTCAAAGTGAAGATGAGGCCCGATGGGGTCTTGGATTTTTCCGATTGTTAAGAGCTTAAATTCGTCTGGCTTGAAGACGTTAAACTTAGCGCTAAATGGGAGGCAACCCATTCTTTTTATCTTTTGTTGCTTGGTTGTTTTGGCCTTGTAGGTTGATTGTGCTCATGGAGAAAAATGCACATTGAAGAAAAGAGAAATGCTTCATGGATTCAAGTTGATATGTTTCAAACATTTGTTGCAAACTTAATTCGTGACTCTTGTCTCGAGTTAAGTTTGGGGGGTGATAGTGCGTGGTGGACATCGCTTGAGTCGTGTGGATGCGGTTACTTCTCAACAAGAAGATCATCAATGGAAACTACAAGGGTCAAGGGTAAGTCTCACCACTTTTTGCAAACTTAAGTCTCCACTCTTGTTTCGATTTAAGTTTGGGGGGAGAGTGTGTGGTGTGACTCACCACTTGAGTATGATTCTTGTAAAAATTGGGTCAATTTTAAAATTTTTCTCATGAGTTTGGGTTGATTTTGGCATGATTGGTGGTGTTGAAGTGCATGATAGTCCACATTTATAATGAAATTTTTGAAATAATGGTGTTTGTTGAGTGTTGAGCATGAATGAGAGGTATTGGAAGCATGATGGAGCTTGAAGCTAACGCTTTACTTACCAAATGCCTATTGAGGGAGTACTCTACACCTTATCATTTTATTACTTGAAATGAATTGAGTTTGAGTTGGATTGTTGTGACTAGCATGCTACTTCATGTGTTATGTTTGTTGGAGGTTTACTTTCGTATATTAGGATTTCCTTTTCAATAAAGGTTGGGATGAATGTGTGCTTAATTTTCTTATGAATGGTGGTATTTTGTGTTTTTGCATGTTTTGTGTTTTTGTTGTGTCTTGTTTGTTGAGTCCTTATTTGTATGTTTTGTGTATTTACATTCTTGTCTTGGGATGTTTGGTGGTTTGTTTAGGGATGTCGTGAGTCATTTTTGAATGTGAGTGATGATATGTTGTGGTGATAAGTGATGACAAATTATGATTAAGAAGCTCTACACTTTCAAATTGTGACATGTTTTACTTAACTTGTTCAATTTTGAGATGAATGTGGTGTAATAAGTTCCTTAGGGTCCGAGCACAAGCTTGTGAGCATTTGAGCCTCAACCATGCATACATGGTATTTCTTCATGAGTGGATCGGTTGTGTTTGATAAGTTAGAACTTGCTCAAGGACTATAGGAACGAGCCCGATTAGTGGAGAGTGGTGAAATGATCTAAGGCCATCCTTGTTATTATAGTCATTGCCATATATGTTCCCTACCATGAACATCATCCTTAGTTAACCATTTTGAGCCTATAAGCCTATTTCTTGTGAATTTAGCACATTACAAGCCTTAATGACCTATTCAAAGCTTATATATACCTTTGTGTGGGTGATTGAGGAGATGGTAGCTAGAAAGGATTGATTGATTACCAAAAGAAGAAAAGGACATGGTAAACAAGCAAGAAAAAGGATGAAAAGAGCAAAACAAGAATGGGCATGCAACCTCAAAGTAAGAAAAGAGTAAAACAACATCAAAATGCTCAAGTAAACAAAATTCAAAGATAGGAAGCATGCATCAAAAGAAGCTCGATCCAAGGAAAGTTAATGAATAGTGCTTGAGATTGTAAAGATAAGAAAGGAAGAAAGAAAAGTGGAGAAGTTGAGGAAATTGGCCATCTCTTTGATTACTTACACTTGTTGAGTCACTATTATCCATATCTTCCCTACCATACCAAAGAGCCTATCATTACATCCTAATTAAAGACCTTTTTGATCATTAATTGAAACTTTGGTGGTTTGTGAATATAGTCCGCGAGCAAGCTTATAGCGAGTCGAGCCAATCGATTAATGAGTGTGATTTACCCTATTTCAAAAGAGTGTTGAGAGACATCAATATCCATTGTGAGGCTTGGACGTAAAAGGGACTATATTACACTTTATTCTCTTTTGATTGAACTTGTTAATTTCTCATGTCATGATTTAAATGTTGTAGGATGACTTAGCATAGTTTGTTGTTATTATTGCTAATGATGTGTTATTGCTTATGTTTGTTGAGTCTTTTTCTAGATGAAAATTTCTCCTTTTGATTTGTCATTTTCGTTGCTCGGGGACGAGCAACACCTTAAGTTTGGGGGGTTGATTAGAGCTATTTTCACCTAGATTTTAGTGTCTTTTTATATATTTTTTCGTATTATTTTATCCGTATTTTATATGTTATTTGGTTGTATTTTGTATTTTTATTGAAATGTGTGTGAATGAGCTTAAACGTAAGATTTTCACTTTATATTGGATGCTAAACATGATAAGGAAGATGTAGGAAAAAGCGGATCTCAATTCGGAGTTGAAACGAGGGAGAACGAGCCAAAACAGTGAAGAAATGCAGGAGCCAGCACACGAGCCGTGTAGCCAACACGGCCCTGTAAGAGTTGGCCGTGTGGCGACATCTAGTCACTCAACACGGGCAACTTCAGGTTGTGTCCAGTTGCACGAGTCGAGTCGGGAGCACGAGCCGTGTCGCCAACACGGCCCTGTAAGAAGGTGGCCGTGTGGCGACATCAGAAGAGCCAACACGACCACACATGTGCCCGTGTTACAACACACGAGCCGTGTTGCGTAACACGGCCCTGTAAGGCGAGACCGTGCGGCAGCATCAGAAGACACAACACGGCCACCCCGTGGCCGTGTTACAGAGCACGACTCGTGTTGGGTATTTTCCTGCAGAAATTTCCAGATCCTTCTAGAAGCCTCCAAAGGGGTATAAATACCCCTTTATTCAACAATTGGAAAGAATCCGAAATCCTATCATCTACACACACCTCACACACCATTTCTTCCATTTCCCACCATCATCTTCATCCATCTTCATCCACCCATCAATTCTTCCATTTTTGGTGCTAAAGACTTCAAATCAAGAGCTAGAGGTGGAGATCAAGAAGAATAGAAGATTCTCTTCAAGAAATTGATAGGGAAGAATCCATTCATTTTGTATTTCTTTAGATCTAAGACTATGGGTATTTGTAATGAATCATTTATTTGTTTTATTACTTTTATCATGTTAGGCTAATCCCTCTAGTGGGATTAGGAATATGAAGAGCATATTAGATTTATATTATCATGTGGATTAAATTGGTTTTTGATTTAATTGATGTTGATTTCTATTCATGGAGTTTAATTGTCTTGATGTTATGATGGCATGGTTTGTTATTCATGAATGTTTATTGGTTTAATGGATTGTTGATCAATGGATTTTTTGTGGTAATTAAATGCTATCATGATGTTCATGTATGTATTGCTTGGAGTGAGACGGAAACGACCCTCTATAGTATTAGGAAGGCATGAATAGACATTGAGTTTGGGTTTGACCGAAAGGATATTTGAATTCAATGAGGGGAACCAATCCATTCGTTGGCCTTAGTACACAAAAAGGGAGAGTTTAATCTAACTAGTACCTAGATGGAAGGGGTTAATGTTGGGCTTTGATCTTGAGTGCTTTTGGGAGTCTAAAATGGATCAACAACCTTTGTAACCCGAAAGGGAGCTTAGGATACAATCGTGATCACCCTTAGTCTACATCAATTGAGTTGAATTCCGTTTGCATGATAATATGAATCGAGTGTGCTTGGATGTTTCTAATCCCATGATTTTCCATACTTGAACTTTAGCACCCATTATCTTTACTTGTCATTTATCTTATTTGCTATCTTATTTACTTGTTACTTGTTTTAGTTGTTTATCATCTCAAAACCCCCGATCATCTTTACAAAAACGACATGAACATGAGCTCACGTATTTGCTAGTCCGAAAATAACTCCTTATTGGATTGATAATTTTTCTTGGGATATACTACTACAACGATCGAGTATTCTTGCTCGTGAGTGCTATAAAAATAGACAAACATAGTCTTTTTATTCTATTTTGTATACATATTATTCTATTTTGTATACTTGTTTTGTAATAATTGTATTCTTTTTTCACATTAAGTTTTCATTAAAAAAACTAACATCCATATGTGTATAACTTTTTATTGAATATTATATACAATTTTTCATTAAAAAAATTAACAATTCAATTGTATACATTTTTACTTTTAATTGTATATGCTTTTTTTTATATTTGTATATGGGTGCACTCTATCTTTAGGTGCACCCGGGTGCACATTATAAATTGTCATTAATTAATTCTTAAATTTTAATTAATCACTACACTACAAATATTTCTAATTCAAAATATTTGATTAATAAATACTAAAATCTTGGATATAAGTAATAAATTTAGGGTGAGTATTGTGTGAAATCGTATCACGGACCATTATGTAAGACGGATCCTCTCCATTGACCCCTTACAATTTTTTTTTAAATTGCGCATTACCAGCTGTTCAATTAACCGCATGATTCATTCGTAACCGCCTGACTAATCCATGATTAATGCTCTTTTTTTTCTTTACTGTTTCGTTATTTTTATTTAATTTTTTTAGTTACGCTAATTAATTCTCTTATTTCAATTTGTTAATAAAAATATAAAATATAAATTTGAATAAAAATTAAGTTAATCAAATTTAATGTATTATTTTAATAAAATAATATATTTAATAGATTTGAGATATCACTTTTTATTTGTCCTAAAAAGTGTTCATATACAAAATAGTTTAATTAATGATTTATCACTTTTCTTTAACTGTGCATCACTTTTAATTAAAATGGTTATCACTTTATATTTGTCCTTTAAAAATTGTTCATTTATTTATTAGTTCAACTAATGATTATCGCATTTTTTTTATATACAACACTTTATATTAAAAATATTATCACTTTTATCTTTTATACAAATTGTTCATTGACATTTATATAAGGGTAAATTACCAAACTCCCCTCGAAGTTTGTCCAAACTACCAAATAAACCCCGTGGTTTGAAAAATTATTAATTACCCTCTTTAACTTGTTTTTTATTTGAATATTAATAAAAATACATTTTTTCTTAAAATAAAGAAGGATGAAAATGACATCAAGACGCATATATTTAATATTGTATTTTTAAATTTCACTATTTATTTTAAAAAAATATTTTTAAAGGGGGCAATTGGTAAATTTTCAAACCACATGGTTTATTTGGTAATTTGGACAAACCTCGAGGGGGGTTTTGGTAATTTACCCTTTATATAATTTATTATAATTTTTTCTTGATCACGTATCACTTTTTGTTAAAAATATTATCACTTTATATTTGTCTTATTATAAATTTATCATAATTTAGCTAGTGGTTATCACTTTTTCTTAATATGTACCACTTTTTATTAAAAATATTATCACTTCTTATTTTTATGCAAATTCTTTCATTATAAATAGTTTAATAGAATTGATTATAAATTTTTCTTTAGTAGGTATTACTTTTTATTAAAAATATTATTACTTTTTATTCACATTATGAATTATTTATGAAATAGTTTAATTGGATACATTCCTTTTTTATGTATAAATTTAATTAAAAAATTTATCACTTTTTATCCGTCTAATTAATTGTTCATAAAATAATTAAATTAACATTAATTATCATTTTTATTAATTAGATTTCACTTTTAATCAGTTTTACGAAATTTTTTTGCAAAGATAGATTATCACTTCTTCTTTTTTTATCACATGCCACTTTTTATTAAAAATATTATCACTCTTTATCTAGCACACTAACTGTAAGAATAAAAAAATTATTATTCAAAATATAATTATAATAAGACTTTGTAATTTCAGTTTGATTATAAAATAATTACAATAAAATTATTATAAAAGAAAACAGAAATGAAAAATATGAAGAACACAACATTCTTATGGAAATCGAGAATCAATCTGATGATGATCGTAATTCCCCTAACCTACTAAAACTTCGCTTGGGTTGAGATCCTACCCGTCTCACGGAACCGTGTGACGGTCTCACCCAAGTCTTTTCCATAAATTTAATTTAGAATATTTAACAGTAGAGTATTGAATATTTTCTAATTAATTATACTCTCAAATTTTTTCTTTTCCATAAATTTAATTTAGAATATTTAACAGTAGAGTATTGAATATTTTCTAATTAATTATACTCTCAAATTTTTGGGTATTCAATTAGGAAAAAATTAGCGTGTAGGGACATTCCAAATTCCACACAAAGCTATACTATTTGAGTTAAAATCATGTTTGGTCCCATAACTATAAGAAAATTTTGATTCTGTCCCAAAAAGATAAAAAATTTCAATTTCATCCCCTAACTCCTGAAATTTGCCAATTTTGGTCCCAAAGTCGCCGGAACCCCATTTTTTGACCGGAATTTGGGGCTTTCTGAAAATTGGCTGTGTTTTCCAAATCAATCTGCTGAATCTAACAAGTTCCATTCATCCACGGGCTTCCTGCATGACTTTTAGATGATATATGTTGCAGCCTCCATAACAACCAGCTCCACCTTTTTGAACTGATCTCTGATAGCAAACGGTGTCTCGTCTCAGCTGGGTGTCTGATCGACCATCACGCCATTCGCCGCCAATCCGATGGCGGCTGCTTATTTCACGAAGCTTTGGTGTTTCGACTGAATTCGCAGCTCTGGATTCTCATTGTTAAATTTGGAATGACAACTCCAAGTTTTCTGTGGAATTTGGCCAAAAAATATTTCACCGTAGGTGTAATTAGCCTCAATAAGCTTGTTGCCTGAACAGGAAGTTCATATTTCAGAATAGCTACTTACTCCATTTGATTGTTGAAACACCAATTCTGCAGCTTAGTTAGCAACTGCAACTCACCCTCCAAGATTTTACTTTCTTTTATTCATACAATCTGTTGCATTTGTGTCCTCCCAAATACCAGATTCTTATCCGGTTGCATTCACTCAATCAACCATCATGCCATTGATTTATTCCTTCCTTAGTATCACATGAATAATGGGGATTACCTTGTTGGAAAGCCTCAATTTCGTGCCAAAAAAATAGGGAAAATTGATCAATTTCAAGAGTTATGGGACGAAATTGAAATTTTTATATTTTTTTTGGGACAGAATCAAAAATTCCTTATAGTTATGGGACCAACCATGATTTTAACTCTATACTATTTAGTATTAAATGTTGTATATTTTTAGTATAAAAGTTTATATTATTAATTGTTTTAAAAAAATTATTTTTTAATAAAATATTTATAATATTCATATTTCAACCGACTTTTTAATAAACAAATCATACTCTTATTAATTAAAATGTATACTTCTTAAAATAAAATGTTATACATTTTATAATTCATACACAAAAATGCAGGAGACCAACTCATTCTTATACACCCAGAGATCAATTCATTCAATTAATCACTATCTTATTAAATAAATTGATTTGAGTATTTATATAAACTTGAATTTTTTTACACTTTTTATAAAAGGTGAAGGGTTGATTTTTTTTTTTTTTTGATTTATCAATACTTAATGCAAATATACCCTATTATTACTAATACATGCATAGCATATACTACATTAATATCCACTACAAATTTATTTAATAAAAAAACACTTATCTGTATTCCTTATATAAATCAATTGGAAAAATTTCACATTTGGTCCAATAAGAATTCCTTCAATTTAATTATAGTCCTGTAGGAATATATTGATCCCATAGCTATCATTTTTGGTCCCATAAGAATATTATAATTGAAATTTTTTATTCGTAATCAACTTATATCATATCTTTATTGCCAGATTTTCATTTTCCTTCTATTTTTCAAAATAGACATAGTCCATTACGACCATATCAGGCCCATCATGCTTCCGTACATTAATTAAACAATATCAATCTCATAGCTAACCAACTTAGAACAGTAACAGTACCTTTTTGACCATCAATCCACTGGGTATCCGGGAAGTTTTACAGCTGCTCCTCACAGCCAACCACGCACCCCGCAGTGTGATGGATCAATCACATTCCTTCAGCGGATCTCAGCACAACCCTGGTTCGTTTCCTACACCGGGTGTACAAGATGCTGCTACTGTTTTTGCCGAAAAGTATGGAGATTAAAGTTGCAGAAAAATGGAAGGCTACATGCGGGCAGCAGCTCGAGATTATTTATTTATTGAATGGAGAACTTTATTACACACTCATCCTCACTGAACAAGAGGAGATAACTCCTTTAGCTACCTATTGTAGCTGCACTCAGAACACTCATACAAAGAAAAGAAAGAGATACAATGTTTATTTTAGAAAGAGAAAACAGAGGGTGATGCTCGATGCCTTCTGCTTCCTCAACACACCTATTTATAGAGGCTTTTGAATTTAAAATCTGAATTTCAAAGCCTCAAAATCTTTTGTGACATCACTGCTTATGTCATTGCTCTTGCGTCAGCACTTACGTCATCTACATTGGATCCCAACTTTCGCAGTTGGCTGGTCCTTCTCCTTTATTGGATTCTTTTTTGTGACGTCATTACTTGCGTCATTTTTTATTGGATGCCAACAGCTGGCTGGCTTCTTTATTGGATTCCCTTTTCTGGGTCATCCTCCCTATCAGGTCACATGTCTCTTACCCTTTCGAAAATGTCACCTGCCTCTTGTTTTTTTGAGGAGTCATTTGTCCTCTTTAGTGCCTGATAATTCTTCTGGCTCCTAGGTATTCCGAAGAAATTTTACCCTCTTCTTTCCACGTGTCTCCTTTGGGGGTGGATCAGCAGTTCTGATCATCCCTATGCCCAGCCTTATTCCTTTTCCAAACTCCGGCTATGTTTGGGTGGAACAACTCGAACATACCTTATTTGTCCACTGCCCAAAATGGGCCATGTTACAATATCTCCGATGAGTTTGTTTACTCACTGGAATCTTGTTTTTCCAGAGAAGTTCTTGTTTTTCTTGGAACGCCTTCTCCGCAAACACTATCTTTTTTCCTGTTAAAGTATTCAACAGGAAAGACTCATTCAAAGATTTATGCTCAAACTTGAATGGGAACTTCACCTCCACCATTGCTTTGATGCAGTCGTACAAATCCCTCGCTCGACGCGTAGAGATCTGTTCTTCAGAATAAGTAGAAACCAAGACTGGTTCCTTTCCAGAAGACTCCTTGATTATATTTGATGCTGAGACATCGGGTCTTCTTAACTTGATAAAATAAAAGGCCTCGTGATTGCCTTTCCCTACTGGTTCTAGAGCCGCACTTGTGAAGTAAAGCTCCAATACATCTCCCCTGGTAGGGTTGAGTTGTTTTCCCATGCTTGAAAACTTTTTCTCCAAGCCAATCTGGAAGTTTTGCAAGTTCTGGGAAGCCTGGTGCAACAGTATAGATTGAAGCTAGTGCTCCAAAATCATACCATTATTTCACATCATTTGGATTTGAGCCTTCTCGTATCCAAACTCGGGATATTTCCCAGATATATCCACCCAATATTTTTTCGATCGGATTTCTTGTCTGGTGTTTAATTTTTCCCAGCTAGCCTGAAAATCCTGCCAATAAGAGAAATCAGCTAAGTTAATACCAACATTAGCAGTGCCCATCATAGGCCTAAGGTTGATCTCTCCCTCTTTGACCCCAGAGGTAATGGGTTGACTCGTCGACTCTAGATGTGACTCCAGGTCTTCGATTTTTCCTTGGACTGGTTCCTCTTTTGGAGGTTCCAGACTAGGACTTGTGCTAAGGGTACTTGAATCCCTTGCTCTGGGTTTAGAGCCACATTCTCGACTACTCTCTTTTTGTCGATTGCAATTGCTATCAACAGCCTGGAGGAGTGGCTCTCATGTTGCTTCGAACAGACTTGCATCGTTTTTGAATGCAGTCTAGTATGCGATTAGATATTTTGGTCTGATCACTATCTTGTATTCTTCCGGCACGCCTTGCATTGAGTGCCAGATTCTCGAATTCCCTTTGGAGCAACTCAAGGTTGTCCATCAGGTGCCTTGATACAGTCAGGATGGAGTCTATTTCAGCTCCTTCCATCTCTCGTCAGGAAATATGCCAAAATATTATCAACAGATTTAATAATGACAATATTAAAATCATAATATTGGCATTCTGCTTGCCATCTTAATAGTCTAGGCTTTTCAGGTTTAGATTTAATTTTATTTTTTAAAAAGGCTTTGACGCTTATGTTATCAATTTTAAGGATGAATTTCTTCGCGAGAATAAATAACGGCCATTTCTTGAACGCTTTCCGAACCGCAAAGAACTCCTTTTCATTGATGTGCCACCTGTTTACTTCATTCTCTGTAAAGGGTCCGCTATAGTATCTGCATGGTACTTCTCCTTCTGGTTTGAATTTCGTGAAAACTGCTGCCCACCAGTGGTCACTGGCATCTGTGTAAAGTACCAGTTCATCCTCGTCATTTGGTATTGCTAGCTTGGGAAACTTCTTGCAAACCTCCTTTAACTGCTTAACCATTTCTCGGTGTGATTCCTCCCATTTGAATTCTGCGTCTTTCTTCAACAGAGGACTAAACACCTTCCTGTATTGTGCTAGGTTGTTGATGAACATTCCAGCAAAGTTGACAACTCCTAAGAAGCTTTGGAGTTATTTCTTGTCCTTGAAATATTTAGGAAATCCTTGAACCTTTTCTACAATATGAGGCTGTAGAATAATTCTGGACTCATCGATCTCGACTCCAAGGAACTCGATCTGCCTTGTTGCTATGACTGCCTTCTTTTCAAAAAGCATCAATCCTTCCTTGTGGCATACTTCTGATAATAAATCCAGATGCGCCAGATGCTCTTTCATGTTCTTTGAGGTTATGAGGACGTCATCCACATAAACAAACATGAATGTGAAATAATCTTTGAATAGATTATCCATCTTCCTTTGGTATATATGGGGTGCATTCGCCAAGCCCATAGGCATGACATTCTAGATATAGTGGCCTTGTGGTGTTGAGAAGGCTGTGAACCTTTTGCTTTCTTCTTCCATCATAATTTGGTAGAACCCAGATTTGCAATCAAACTTTGAGAATACATTGGCATTCTTGATACAATTGACCAAGTGTTCCCTACTTGGTATGTAGTATCCATCGAACTCTAAGATGTTGTTGATCCCTTTGTGTTGATCACAAGCCTCGGCTTTTCCCGCTTGACTTCTACATGATTTCGAACTAGAAATCCTGGACTACTATATGGGGATACTCCTGGTGATATCAACTTAAGGTCCAGATGTTCCTTAAGTATTAGATGCATATCCTTTCGATCCTCTTTGTTCATCAGGATAGGCTTGTATCTTACGAACTCATGCTCTTTTCCGTCTTTCAATTTGAGTGAGGTTTTGAGCTCGTTTTTGTCCCATCAGGCTAGAGGATCCTCATTGAAGTTCCTGTGTATCTTCTTTTTGACGTCCTCCAAAGATGTTTGTTCTTCGATTATGACATCTTTCTGTAGACAATCTCCCAAGCTTGCTTTGAGAAGGTGGATTGATTTTCTTTTAGTTTCTCCATCTTCCATCCTCCTCTTGTCTTGGTTCTCATCTGAAGGATTGCTTCGCCATATTTCCTTTGATCATTCATCTTTGGATGGCTAAGTTTTCCTTCATCACCACGCTTGCTGCGGAATCAGATTGGCATTTTTCTTTGAAATGCATTACGCAGTCTTGGTGCTATGATCTTATGTTCACAAAAGGTTGTGAAAATAAGTCTTCTTGTTGCGTTTTCTTATGTAAAACGCTTGAATGTCTGTAGGAAATTATTTCCTAACAGAATATTCGCTCTGGTGTCGTGAAAATATAATGGTGGAGTTTTCACCTTGTACCACGGGGTATGATCCGCTCCTCCGATCATGATTTCTGCTAGCTTGATTCCTTTGTTAAGGATTAACATCCTTTGAGAGAAATTTTTTCCTAGTACTGTTGGCAATTCTTTACCTGAGTCTTACGAAAAGACTCTTTCTTTTGTTGTACAGATGCCGGCTCCAGAATCAATGTACGCCGCAAAATATTCTGCACGATGCTCCTTATATATCATCCCAACGGTGATATATATTGAGAATGGACTTGTGGCCATGGGTGGATCTGAGCTTATAAAAGTCCTTTTTATTGGACTTTATATCTCTTTCCTTTGACTGTAAACTCCATTTCATTTTGTAATCGTTCCCAAGGTTTATGATCCTCGAGAAACTCCAATCCCAGCACTAGTTGTTTTGGGAATCTTTCTGCAACTCTTTCAATTACCAGCTCAAGTTCTCCGAGTTTAAGCTGTCCTTGGTACCTTCCAGTTGTTGGTTGATGAAGATAATACAAGACATCACAAGAAAAAGAGTTTTCCTTCTTAGTGATATCGAATATTACTTCGACTCATCTCCATCCTTCTGAGCATTTTAGTTCACCTTTGTTTGTGAACTTTTCTGGTTCCTGGATTACCTCCACGATTGGTTTATTTCCCCATTTTTTGCTAATTATTCTGTCTTCTTGGAAAGAAATTCTTCTTTGCTCGAATCTGAGGTTGTTTTGCCTGCTCCAGATTGGCTTGTCTTTGATATGCAAATTCATATCGTGAATTGGCGATAGCTCCATTATCTCTGGCCTAGTTGCACATGTAACTTTCTCGAACACTTTAGGTATCTCAATATACTCCTTCATTTGGAATAGATCCGAATGATGAGTGTTGGAGAGGGCATATGAGATACTGTATGTGATAGAGTAAGGCCTATTCCTTTCTTTCATCAAGTCTTTGTTTTTGAAATCTTGATGAAGGGTAAGTGCCCTATTGAAATCTTGGTCTGCCAGATTGTACGCGATTCTTGGATAAATGTAGGATGCTACTTTTTCTGCATACAGATTTCTTGAGAGTCCTCCTAGGCATGCTTCTCTTGTGCTCTTGATTCTCTTATCAAAGACAGCAATATCGATTGGTGTATCGGTTCCTTCTTTGAATGTGACTTTGATGAGAATCTGAATCGCTCCGATATGGACCCAAGACATAGTCTTGGACATCTTCTCCGGGAGTTTACTTAGTTCCTTCCTGATTTCTTCATAAGGAATCAGTTGCATCTCCATTTATTTCATGTGAGCTCCATTGGGATGGCTATCTCCCCTTCGGTCACTTTGTATATGATGTTGTGTTTCCTCTTCTTGAAACTTGGAAAGAATTTTTCCAATTTTCCCATAGTGAATCCATCGTATAGACTGAGCCTTGGATCCTCCTTCATGATTCTCATAAGGGTTTTATGAGAAATAGATGTCTGGGAAAAGAATCCAGACATATCTTCTTGCATCTCTTTTCTGAAGATTTTCTCTTCACTCCGACTCATCTTCGGAAGATTCGTCTTGGCTAAAGAATTCTTTTTCATAGATGCTCTCGTCCGAGGGTATATCTTCGAACAGATATACATGTACTAGGTCTTGGAAGTAAACGGCTTCCTCCATTTATGCAGTTGTTTCGAACTGCCGTACTCTCCTCTTCTGGTTTTCTGGGCAATCGGATGAGATATGCCCTCTAGCTCCGCAAGTATAGCAGTTACAATCCTTGAATCTTTTATTTGCTCGTGTAGTTACTCTTTGAAATATTTTTTTTGTGGGAGTTCTCCATGTACTCCTCTGGTTTGATCCTGAGGATGATACTTGATTCCTTGAACTCCATCTTGATGGTCCAGATCTCTGCCCTGATTTATAGCTTTGGGCCTTCTGTTTAGACCAAAAGGATCTTGGTCTTCTGGACCTCCATCCTCCGCTCCTTTGGGTGTGAGGATGATGTTTCTTCATCCTTTTCTGCTTTCTTGGGTTTCTCCCAATGATAGTTGGAAGATCATTGCTTTCACAGCATAAGGGTACCATTTTGTTGATTCCCCTTAATCTCTTGTAGTTTTTGTGTAGCGATGCTTGATGACACCACTCCGCTATCTTGGCTTTGAGAAAAGACATCCTCCTTGCTATTGAATCCAGCTCACATGGTTCATACTCTTTGATCAGCATTTCTCTCCATTGGCTTGGAATCTTGGCAAAGAATAGGTGGAATACTTCCTCCTCCTTGATCTTTGATTTCCATCTATACTCTGTGAAGAGTTTGATGTACTCATCTACATGACAAATGTCAAGTAGTTCTAGGCTATATAGGGCATTCTTATACTTCTTTTTCTTTCTTCTTCCATTCCTTCGAAGTAACCTACTCCGATGAAGTAGATCTTGAAGATTTTGGCCATGCGATCAACAATATTGCCTAGATCTTCACCTTCCATGGCCTCTTTCTTGACCTCGTCTGAGAGTACCTCCCAGGCGCACTTTACTGATCCTTCCAGGCTCATAGTTAGGAATCTTATGAACTCTTCCTTGTCCAGCTCAAGTGCACCTCCTGCAATCTTCATAGCGTTGGTCCACTCATCGATCAAAGTTTCTCAATTTTTGAAGTCGAGAGTGTCGAGGTTTAAGATCAACCCGTATGGATTTATCGGTTCTAGGTGAGATCGACCATATAGAGTGTTGTGTATATTAGATCCTCGAACTCGGCTTGCTCCTGTTGGCATTCCAATTACCTTCATCTTGAAGTTTCCTGGTTGTTGAAATGTCTCTTCTTGCCTTCCTTCGTGGACTCCTTGTGTTCCAGAAGTTCTCTCATCTTGGCTCGAATCACGTTGGGTGCCTGCAACTGTTGTTGGGAGCCAGAAGTCTCTCCAACATTCATTTTTAGATCTACAATAGTTAGTCCTTGGAAGGACTCATATAGATCTTGTAGATCTTCAAGATTTGCTCGTTCCATCAAGAGACATGGACTCTCCACGAAGGATAGCAATCATCTTCTCACTTTTTGACTTTGGCCTTGTGACCTCAGTCGTCTTCTTTTTTGGTGTAAAAGGGGTTCCGTTCTGAAGGTTAGTGGCAACCGTCCACCTAGCCTTCTTCATGTCACCTTAGTTTCCAAGGACTTTACTTGTTCTGTCAACTTTGTAATGAGGTCGAGTTGCTTGTTCTGCAACTTCTCTACCTTTTCCATCTTAAGGCTGATTTCGAACATCGTCTTGGATATGCTCTGGCAATATTCTCCAAAGAATCTTACCGTATTATGCAATTATCTAAGATCTTGATTCATCTTAGAGTTATCGGCCTCGATCTCCTTCCACTCCGTCATTCGACTCAGTGTGTGAAGTGATAGAGCTTGCAGATCTCTCTTGGACCCTGGTTGGGTTGTTTCCTCCATTGTCTGTGTTTGGGGACACTTCCATAGATCTAGGTGAAACTTCGGATTTCTACAATTTTTCTTGATACTTCTTTCGAGTATCTTATTTGCATCTGGCGTAGTTCCTCTAAAGATTCTTCCTCGGTGTGGTTGGCACGAATGTTGGCCAACTCTCTCCTTTGATTTATGTCTTCATACCATCGGTCGGCATCTTCGTCTCTCTTTTTCGTAATTTATCTATACAACACACAATAATATTATTGCATAGAGCTGCTTGTTTCGTCATAATTAACAGACCAGTAGTCCCTATTACTCCAGCTTTGAACAGGGCTAATAGTCCTGTTACTCTCGGATGTCGAACTTTCGTTCGGATCCATATATCTTGAAACTCTCCTCTCGTTAAGTGATAAATAAGTTTCTAATAAATTTATCCATTCTTAAATAAATAAACCTAAGGCTCTGATACCATTTTGAAGCATGAAAAGTTGAGTTAATCTGGCATAAGACATAAGATATGACTTGGAACTAATTTAGCATCTTTTGGGGTCAATTTTGCAAATTTACCTTTTTAGAAATTCCTATAGGATTAATCTTGCATCTACCCCATTATCAATTTAGATAAAATTCCTATGGGACTAAATCTGATGGTTTTGGGACCTTTTTGACATTGAGCAATTCTTACAGTGCTAAATATGAAATTATACCTAAATCAATTATAACCGATAAAAATAAAATAACAAAAAATCACATTTCCATATTTTCATTCCACGCATCAACTATAATTAAAAGAGTTGATCTATTGTACACAAGTGTACACTAAATGTACCTAACCCATATTCTAAATGGGTCATGTATATAAAGCACTAACCGGGCTCTGAATTTCTATTTTCTCTCATTCTCTCTCAAATCTT
This sequence comes from Pogostemon cablin, assembly GCA_023678885.1. Classification (NCBI taxonomy): domain Eukaryota; kingdom Viridiplantae; phylum Streptophyta; class Magnoliopsida; order Lamiales; family Lamiaceae; genus Pogostemon; species Pogostemon cablin. The sequence continues at coordinate 3,373,431 of CM042973.1, forward strand.
ATTCTCGCTCTCTCCGTCTCCCTCATCCTCTCGCTCCACCATTTCTTCTTCCTCTGCTCCACCGCCGCTGCTCGCCTCTTTATCCTCCAAACTGGTGCGCCGCCGCCGTCGCCACTAGCCTCTCCTTCCTCTTCCTACACTTTTGCTACTCTAAACTTCTCCCCAGGCTCCGCCTCCATTGCGTGTCCACTACCACGTCTCAAATCTCTACAATTGAAATTAGAGTTAGACTTTTTTCACCCTCTTTCAATTCAGCAATATCTTATTTCTAATTTCTTATAATTTAATTATTCATTATTTTTTTGTGTTTTGATTCTTTCTATTGACGATGAGTAAGAGTTTATACATTAGAAATTATGTAGAAAAGGCAAATCTATTATTTTGTTATTCCTCCATCTCAAAATCAAACCTGTTGTTTATATATTATACATTTTTATATTAGTGTATTAATTTATATTCATTACTGTATGTTTTTGTTTACATAAATGTATTTTTCTTTATATTAATGATGTCCTCAAATTTGTGAAATTAATTTTGATTGTTAATTTACATATTTTTAAATAAATGTATTATTTTTTATTTATTAATGTATGTGTTTTATTTCATAAATGTATGACATTTTATAGTACCAATATATAAAATCAAATATAAATGGAAGACAAGGAAAATATTAGAAATTTTAAAAATAAAAAAAGTAATACGTTTATTAAGAATAATATAAAATATACATTATTGGTTTATAACTAATACAGTTAATTTCAAAATGTATCATACATATTAAATAACAAATACATTTAAGAATGAAAACAATACATTTATTGTATATAATGTATACACTAATTAATTAAAACTTATACAAACACAAATAAAGAACTAAAAATGCTTGATACAATTACATTAAAAATTAATAAATTATACATTAAAATATAAAAAGTAATACATTTATTTTAAATAATATATACACTAGTGGCTTTTCTATTACAAAATAACTAAAAAATGTTTGATCCACTTCCAACACTTTCCTTGGCCATTTGCTTGCCAGGAATTTTATTCTCCATGATTGACTGGGAACGAGATCATGCATGTGGAGTATTCCATCTTCTTTTATTTGCAAAAGAGATCTCAAAACTAACTCCTTGCACGTTTCTTTGCCCACAACTTCTACTTCCACCGTTTCATTTGATGAAATATATCCATGAGCTCCACCATCAGAATTAATGTATCCATTTGACACATTTATATTTAAAATTAATAAGTTATACATTAAAGTATAAAATGTAATACATTTATTTTAAATAACATGTACACTAGTGGCTTTTCTACTACAAAATAAGTAAAAAATGTTTGATATAAAACTCTTCAATTCCACCATTAGTGCTTTTCTACTACAAAATAACTAAAAAATGTTTGATATAAAACTCTTCAATTCCACCATTAGTACCACAGCAGCTCCACCATCAAAATTAATTTATCCATTTGATACATTTATATTCAAAATTAATAAGTTATACATTAAAATATAAAATATAATACATTTATTTTAAATAACATATACACTATTGGCCTTTCTAAATAACTAAAAAATGGTCGATACATTTTTATTCCAAATAAAACTCTTCAATTCCTCCATTAGAACCGCTGCAGCTCCACCATCAGAATCATGAATTTATCCATTTCTCAAACTCATTTGCTTTCTCGAAGTGAAAATCTACATGTTTGCCTACATAAGAAATAAGAGACATACAAATCTCAAAAGCAATCACAAACAATAACAGTAGTAAATTAGAATTGGAGGACGGAGAGTAGGAATTCTATAAGATATTAGAATTGATGATTCATTTTTAGTTCAATGTTTCAATTATCCAGATTTAAGACATTTACAATTCCAAATAGTAAATGAAGAAAGAGTGCATGATTGTAAAAATTGGGTGAAAGTACAAAAATTAGGGTAGAATTGGAGAGAAAGTGATGGAGATGAGACCACTTTAGCCTTCATGGAAAAGTGGGATCACAAACGTGGCTAATTAATGGAAGAGTGGGATTACATACGTGGCTAATGCATGGAAGAGTGGGATCACAGACGTGTCTAATTTATCTTACTATTATTTATTGCTTTTAATTTAAGTTATCTGCAGTATTTATATTTGGAGAGTTGAACCTTTTTAGTAGATTTTTTTGATTAATGAATTTGGAATTTATTCCTACAGAAGAACACACCTAGTATATGTAGTATCAAGGTGTCTCTCTCTTCATAGTTTTGTCATAGATTACTTGTTTATATGTTTGCGCTGCATCAGAAAGTATGGAGAAATATGTGGGGAAAAGTGGGACGGAGGAGAGAGAGAATCAGTGAGGAGGCGGTGGAGCGGCGGTGTGAAGAGAAGATTGGAAGAAAACGATGGCGGAGCGATGGAGTGGAATAGCAGGAGCAGTGGTGGAGCGGTGGAAGAACGGTGGCGGTGGCGATGGAGCGATGGCGGAGAGAGCGGCGTTTGAAGAGAGAAGAGGTATTGGGAGAGAGAGCAGCGAGAACGTGTGTAGAGGGAAAAAATAAATTAGAGCTATTGTAATGATCCTATGGGTTGAATTTAGTATAAGTACTCTGAGTCATGGGTTTTTTTTACCCGATTATACCTTAATAATTGGGTATAATAGACTTTGCCTAATTAAAAATGAGAAATTCACGTTTCAGAATTTAATGAAAATTCACGTATCAGTGACCGCACTTTTCAATATTCACGTGTGTGTATATATATATATATATATATATATTAGAGTTAAAAATTATTTTTCGTCCCATAATAATATGAAATTTTTGATTCTATCCCAAAAAATATATCATTTTCAATTTAGTCCCTTAACTTTCTATATTGGCCAATTTTGATTCCAAAATCACCGGAATTCAGCACGTGCACCTCACGTGACCCCTCAATTTGGGACTTTCCGGCGATTTGGGACCAAAATTGGCCAATATAGAAAGTTATGGGACTAAATTGAAAATTATATATTTTTTGGGATATAATCAAAAATTTCATATTGTTATGGGACGAAAAATGATTTTAATTTAATAGTTGAACCCTAAAAATATACTATCTTCGATTTTTTTTATAAAATATTAGTAGCTTCTATTTATTCTATTACCTTTGATGTTTTATCATTTTTTAATATATAAAATTAAATTATATAGGATATATACCCTATGAGACCATGTCAAGATTTGAAATTGGGGATTAAAACTTAAATTAATATGAGAGATGAATTTTGTACTATGAGAACATAATTTTTATATTATATTATTATTTAGATTATATTATATGAGATGAATATTTTTTAAATACTAAAAATCTAGATAAAGAATAGTTTATATATATATATGAAAATTTTCATGTAAGGATCCAAAATTTTTAAGTTAGGTCTCAATTTTAGTTTCCATTTAAGAAATGTCTCATTTCAAGACTCAATTTTACCTTTTTTCTCAAATTAAGGCCTGTCGTAATTTTTTTTTCCGAATTGAATATATTTTATAAATTAATATAAGATATTAATAAAAATAACATATTTAATTTTATGATTTGATTTGAAGGTGTATAATAATATTTTTAAATTATTTTGTATGACTTGAAATGGAAATATAAATTTCATGGTAAGTCTTAAAATAATAAAAAAATAACAAATATAAAAAATCAGGCCTTAATTTGAGAAAAGAAACTAAATTTATATCTTAATTTGAAACACTTATAAAATTAGGTCTTATTTTAAGACCTAAACTAAAAATCAAGTCGTCATAATATATATATATATATATAAATTGTGCTAAGAATTTAAATAAAAAATTAAATGGAGTTAAAATCACTTTTTGTCCCATAACAATATATATTTTTGATTTTGTCCCAAAAACGATATCATTTTCAATTTAGTCTCGTAACTCCCAATATTGGCCGATTTTGGTCCCAAATCGCCGGAAAGCCCCAAATTGAGGGGTCACGTGAGGTGCACGTGCTGAATTCCGGTGATTTTGGGACCAAAATTGGCCAATAAGAAAGTTAAGGGACTAAATTGAAAATAATATCTTTTTTGGGATATAATCAAAAATTTCATATTGTTATGGAACGAAAAATGATTTTAACTCTATATATTATAATAAGAATTATTATATTTCTGAATTATTATATTTCTTAATCTCTATAAAAAAATTATAATAAGACGGAGGAAATAATAATTAATTCGGGCTCAGTTCATTGAAGTCAACCGATGAATTTGAATGAATATTGTATTGCGCCGGTTTGATTTGATAATATCCCAAATTTAAATTAGATAAAGCAAATGTGGTGGACTCATCTACTCGATACATAACAAAAACTACAACACAATTAAAGATTGGTGTAAACACACATGAATTATGCGAAATAATAATCATTAATTACGTACGTGTTCCATTATTTAAGACTGTAAAATCTATTTAGTACGAAATGCATTATTATTTTAACCTGATACCACTTGGAGTACTTTTCGGGAAGACCTATTTGTTTCGTATGATATTTCACATTTTATGAATACTATGTATCATAATAACATTTACATAGTTAGCATTACATGCCCTAAAACTTTAATGGTTATTTGAAGAGTATAGTCTTTTTATATTTTATAAAACAAAAATTATGAAATAGAAAATTCAATCTCTTTACTTTTCATCGTTCAGTTTAATAATGAAATCGATATTTTTACTGACTAATTATTCTATTACTATATAAAAAAATAGTGATAATTATCATTTTTATCATATATATTATCAATTTTCATTAAAAATGTACTTTTTGTTATTATTACGAATTGTTCATAAAATAATTTATTGTACAACTATCATTTTTCATTAAATTAAATATCTCTTTATATTAAAAAATTATTGAAATACTTTTTATTCGTGTCACGGAAGTGTTCTCATGAAACAGTGATTGCCAAATTAGAAATGTTTAACACTTTGTATAATTGTATTTCATGAAATTCGCCAAATCGGTTCCATAGGGTCGGGAAGTGTAACATTTGTACACGATTGTTGTTATTTCATACCCCATGACATTTCCAATCTTAAAAGTTATTTAAAGAAAAGCTAAATAAAATACATGCACTCATCAATAATATAAAGGACTACATGAAACTATAATTGGGCTTCTTTTATTCATCGGCCCAACTTGGAGCATAATGGGCCAAAATGTTAGTTGGACGACAATGATAGCTTGAAAGTACAATTATTAGAGATTGAAAGTTCAAAGCTAGAAAGTTCTGCTAAGAAAAAAAAACATGGTACACGAAAATAGGTAGGGCATGCATAATTTTAATTTAAGAAACAAATAATTATATAATCAACATTTAATAATCTAGGATAGTGAACTATCTTGGGCTATGAGACAATATTACTATGAGGGTCCGGTCTCCACATAGACCAAGAAGCTCACCAATTCAAATTTATTAATTATTTTGTATGTTGTTATGCATTATATTAAATACTACCCCCATCTACTTATATAAAGTTTTTTTTTTAAATATATATAGTACATGAATAACCAACATATATCGAACCTTACAATATGCATGCCATCGATAAGAATTAGGGTTAGGAAATTAAGCATCAATTGAAATAAATTAATAATCAACAAACCACCCATTAATAACCAAGATCTCTTATTCAAAATCGATGTCTTTAAAATTCTAACAAGTTTTAGCAAATTAACCAAACAATTACAACATACATGCCATCAAGTAGCTAGCTAGAGTGTAAGAAAAACACCAAATGAAGTCGATAATGTTACGATTAAAGATCGAACACCACACAATCCAACCTCTTCTTCATTTTTTTTTTCAAAAAAAAAAAAAGCCCCCACCCCACATCAAGTCTAATCTAAAAAGTTGAGAAAAAGTGGACGGAAACTAGAAAGTAGGATAAAGTGGGGAAGTGGTCACAAGAATTAAGGCGTGCTTCTTCTTTTGAAATAATTCATCCCAATATCGTCCCTCTTTAAACCCCCTAACCGTCTCCCCCAACTCTTTAATCCTCCATTATTCACTTCACTTCTCTCTCATCACCAACCTCCCCTCCTTCCCCCTCTCTCTCTCATCCATCCATCCATACATAAAACCCATGAGGTGGGGTAGAAAGAAATCTACACCACTCTCATCTTCATCATCTTCATCGCCTCCATTACTCGATCGTATTTTTCCACTTTCTTGGTTCTCTAAATCCAAGAAAAAAAAACTTGTTGGTGATTCCGATCTGACCAAGAACATCCAGACAGAATTCTTGAAGATTCCGACAGGAGGAAGGAGGTTTAATTACAGCATGGATGAAGATGACTTCTTCTGGAGACTTTCTTTTGGCGATGATCATCATCACAAAATTATCCAAGGTAGAAAGAGCACAGGTGGGATCAACCCTCTCTGGAGCAACGATACAGAATTAGAAGAACGAAAGAACTTCAACGACATGGTTTCCGATATACGGAAGCTAAGGAGAGGGAAGCAGACAGCAGACGAAGTAGTTCCACCTCATTCAAGAACAAGAAACGGGAAGCATCGCAAAACGACGTCGGCCGTCGAGCAAATGGAGTTGCAGGATTTCCAAGGAATCAGATCGAAGCTGCAAGAATTCAAGATCAAATCATCATGTAATGATGGTAAGATAGCGGGGGCGAAGAAGAAGAAGAAGGAGGAGGAGAAGGTTCTAGAAGGAATGGATAGCCGTGCTAGTACGGCATTCGACAGCTTTGCAGTGGTGAAGAGTTCTTACAATCCGCAGAAGGATTTCAGACAGTCGATGATGGAGATGATTAGGGAAAGAGGGATAGAGAATGCTGAAGATCTTGAAGAGCTGTTGACGTGTTATCTGACGTTGAACTGCGATGAATATCATGATCTCATCATCAAGGTTTTCAGACAGGTGTGGTTTGATCTTAATAGGTTTAATTAGGTTAGTTAATTAACTAAGTAATCATAGAACTAATGCTAGCTACCTAGATTGTTCATAATTTTATCTTACATTAATGCCTTAATTATGTAGTTTATTTATGTAGTGCTACTAATTAGAATTCAATATCTTCAATCTTGATTTTCTTTTTGTTACCAATATTAATACAATTTGTATTTTCTTTCTTAGCTTAAGAGCATCCGTTCAAATAATAGCTACATCCACATTCTACATCATCATTTTATTAAGTGAAAATATCAAAATTCTTCTTTAAGTTTGATGGATTCGAATTTTTAGTCTTTTTTTAATTTGCAATTCTTAATTTTAAGTCATTTTTAATCGATTTTGCTCCTTTTTGTTTAAAATGAGTCATTTTATCATATGTAGTCCAAATTTTTTTTTTTTAAATTTAGTGTTTTATGTCAAATTTGTCCAATTTTTTAGGGAAAAAAAGACTAAATTTGATAAAAAATACCTAAATTTGGGAAAATAACCAAAATCAAAAGATCAAAATTAAGAATTGTGATGGTGTTAACTCCTCTCATTAATAGCATTTTGTTATTTGAGTTTAAAGAAAAAAAAAATTGATATTTTCCCATTTATTAATAAATTTTGTTAATAACATCTACCCACAATCCCTTTTTATTATTTCACTCTTTATTTATGGTCCAAACCATCAATAAAGTTATTTTTCATTTCATTAGTCCCGTCCAACACACTTTTCACTTTAAGGATCCATTGCACAAACGTGTTATTAACAATTTCAAGGTGCGACTCATAAAATTGTTAATGCAATTAATTAGCAATTTATTATCACGCAATTTCTTAAACTAATTCTTACATCTTTAGAACATCTTGACCATATCAATGTACCTTTGAAGTTGTTGGGAGATGACAGCATGAAAGAACAAATAAAATTATAACAATTAATTGTCACTGAAATGTTCATATAATTATAAATTAGTATAATCTTGGTACGTAATTAAATGTTTAATTTAATTATTAGAATATTCAAAGATTGGACTTTAGGAGCTTCACATTAAAGGGCTTTACTAGCTAGCTCCTAATAAACTCTAGCTATATATATGGTTCCAAATTTAATTTGATTAGAAAAACTTAACCCTAATCCTATTGAGTAAGCTACAAAAAGCTCACATTAGTTAGCGAAAGACAAAATTCTACAAGAGGAACACTTGCAATATCAAACAGCATATATTCAACAAATTAAATGCCTAGTCAAACTCAACTTCCCACACTATTAAATCAGTTAGGTAAACACAAACCTACAAATTGAAACTGCATTATTTCCAAATGATTAAATAATCCAAAAATAAAAAATAAAAAAAATACTAGTTCAATTCTGGGGAAAAAAAACTATATTTGAAACATAAGAATAATGTGTAGATATTGTAGAAATTGGATTTGAATTAACGCATTATGAATGTGTAAGTGTTAGATAGGTTGTGTTTGTAGGTAGTGAAATTTACACTACAAATATATATATAGAAATTGGATTCGAACACATTATATATGAAAGTTGTGTTAGGTAGGTTGTGTTTGTATGTAGTGAAATTTACACTACAAATATATAGAAATTGGATTCGAACACATTATATATAAAAATGTAAGTGTTAGGTAGGTTGTGTATTGTAGATAGTGAAATCTAAAAAATGAAAATGTAAGTGTTGGGTAGGTTTTGTGTGTATACACAAGAATGGTCAAGACAGAATGTTATTTAATATAATTTATAAAAGATTTTAAATGGGCCCATTAGCTCAGTTGGTTAGAGCGTCGTGCTAATAACGCGAAGGTCGCAGGTTCGAGACCTGCATGGGCCAAATTTTTTTCTTTTTTGGGCTTTTTTTTAACCATTTTTATTTTTTGGGCTTTTTGTTCTTATATTTTTGGTTTCGGGACTTATTTATTTTACAAGATTCTTCCCATGTTTCCTACAGGAATATTTGCTTCAATAAAATTATGATCCGAGCATCATTTGTATAAAACCAAGTTTATTAATATTTGATTTAATAAAATTAAAAATAAGTTAATAAAACTTGTAATGTATAAATAAAAAATAAGCATGAAAATTCTCTCAATTCAAGTTTATTACACATTCTCACTCACTCCCCTGGATGTGTCCATTACTTAATTTACTTTTAACTAACATGATTTCTTTAAGGACCATTACATTAATATTAACTAATCAAACACTCCTTAATTTTGTATAGAAAAACCTATAGACAATATTGTAACATTTGAATTAAAATAACACAAATTTATTCACTTGTGAAATAAATCAAGTAACTAGAAAGAAAAGTATTATTTTCCAACATTTCAAACCCCTGTTCCATTCCCCCCTTTCCCTCACTTCAAATTGAACACAATCTGTTCAATTCTCCATTCTTTAACCCACAGCAAAAGCAAAACCACAATCTAAACAAATGAATCAATCAATCAATCCCAACACTAAACTCCCACCAAATCACCAACATTCAATCTCACAGCATCCCTCATATCCTCCACCAAATCAAACCTTTGAAAGAACTCCATCATCTTCTTCAGTTCATCATCATCAAGATCATCCACAAACGGCTTGATCGGAACTGCGTTATCCGGCTGAAGCTGATACGAGTTGGGATTATCATCCACGATCACCGCCCTCTTCAACTCCCTCCCAATCTCCGACAAGTCCTTCACGAATTTTCCATCGATTTCCTTGCAGGAATCGCGGTACAGCCGATGAGATACAACCCTCCTCCAATCGAGCTTATCAAGAACAAGCGAAGCATACTCTTCGATCCCAGCTGTGAACACCACGATCTCGAATTTCTCACTCAAGAACTTCAAGAATTCATCCACGAACGGCCTCTTAAGCACATAGAACTCTGCTTTCTGCCCGTCGATCACCGGCCTCACCACGAAATGGTACTTCTCCGGCGGGATGTGCGCCGTGGAGTGCACCAGTGTTTCGTCCAAATCGAGGAACACGGTCTTCTTTTCCGGGGAAAGCGGCGGCGGGAGGGTGGTCCTCTCGGTGAACAGAGATCGGCGGACGGCGGTTTCCGGGGGGTTTGCTGGCATTTTTTCGAGCACTTGGTAGCCCTTCTTGCGTGGGGTTTTCTTGGGGGTGGCGATGCGGGTTAGCTTGGCGAAAATCTTGATGAGCCGGCGGTGGCAGGTGTAGATGGATTTGTTGATGGAGGAAACCACCAGAGAGGCGGCGGCGGTGGCATTCTTGATGGGTGACTTCTTGCGGCTGCGGCGGTGGGAGTTGGGAAGGTTTTTCCGGTTCTTGATGAATTTTGTAGGGGTTCTTTTCACTATCTTCGACACCATTGTTGATGGAGAGAACAGAAACTAGAGAGAGAGAAGTTTCAGAGGTGAGAGAGGTTCTGTGAAAAGAATAATTATTTAGTTTTTATATTTCGAAAATTAGGGCAAGTTTATATGTTAACGGTCGAATTTATTTTTGCGAAAAGGGCAGATGAAAAGGAAATTAATTAAAGCAAGAAAGAAGAAATGGGGGTTTTTTCAAATTCTAATGGCGGGGATATTTTTGTCAATTCCAATTCCCTAAATTGGCGGTTTCAGACATTTTGCTACTATGATAAGAGTAATTTTTAATTGTAAGAAACTGTCAATTTAATAGCAATAATAATTTCTTTAATTAAATGCTGCTGGAATCATTTTGTTATTGATTGAAATAATCAATTTGTTATTGATTGAAAAATAATCACATATGGAGTAATTATTTTCTATTGTAAATCCCGTACCTTCTAAATTGTATAATTGAAGCGTATATAAAGCATTCAATTTATTTTAATAAATGTATCATAAACATATCTGATTACTGGAATAATTTTCATGGAAAATAATATCTCGCAGAAATCATTGATTTTACATTTGATCTGCATATTCAAGGTATGGATCTTCTGATGGTACTAATTCTGTAATAAACAGTTGGATGAATGAACGTGAGATTCAAACAAAATCTTACCATAAAATAAAAATATTAATCCTAAATGGAAGGTTCAAATTTTCCTAAGATATCATTGCCATAAATTCAGGGCTAACATTTATTTTGAATAAGATAAGATAATGTAATAAACTCTAAAAATAAAAAATACTTCTAGGGTAAAAAGTAAATACACCAAATAACTGAATTTAATTGGAACGGATAATAAACCCCTAACAAAATGAAATAAAATATATGGTGCCCTAAATCACACCAAATAACTGAATTTAATTGGAACGGATAATAAACCCCTAACAAAATAAATAAAATATATGGTGCCCTAAATCATAATCATAATAAGAATATATAATAGGAGTAATAATTCACCCTAATGTAGGGTACATCAGGATGTATGCAAGCATTTACTTTTGAAAATCCGAATTATACATGTATCAAATACTCTCTCCCTAACCTTTAAAGGGTCTTTTTTTCTGGGTCTTTTTTTTTTTTTTTTTCGTCCTCCGTTCAAATGTCTCATTTCCTTTTTATATTCAACGTTGTTACTCCACATAACCGACTAACCTAAATTGAAATTTGTGATGTTCAACCGATAGAGTGGATTTAACTAACGAGTTTAACCGTGTCACAAGTGAAATTGCCTCATAAGATACAACATTAAATAGAAGTATAGGTCTGAAATTCCCACAATCTAGCTTTTACTTCTTCCCAGTGTCAAAACATACATACAATATATGGAGGAGAATATAATGATAATCTACCTTTCAGCTTTTATGCACAAAAAAATTTCATCATGTGTCAAATATAAACATGGAGACAACCTATTACAACAGTAAGAACCCCTTATACGTGCCAAAGTATCGTCTTTCTTGGACTTTCAACTCTCACCTGGATGATCATTCTGAGGAGCATCTCGGTTAGTTCCTTCCCTAAATCTTATTTTCGGGATAATCATGGGTCTGCAGCAGAGGAGAGTGAAAAACAACTCTGTTACGAATATAGTCATGCTTACCCATATAAATATGGTCTTCTTCCAAAACCACAAGATCCTTTTTAATATAGGAAGTTCGGAATCCAGGGTCAGAGATGCAGAGTAGATTTCAGGGATACCAGCACCGGGTGAGAATTCAGCTCGTTGTTCGATAATTACTCTTAAGCTGGCAGTTGGCGTCTCACCTTCAGTAAAATCTTTGAAACTTATTTTCAAATTCTGGGTTTCTGATGTATAGCCAGTTAAAATAGGAGCAACCTTGAGCAAAGTCAGCAAGAGGCGAATTTGATGACTCTTGTATTGTAGCATACATGGGCGCCTTGAAGTGGTAAGTATTTTGCCATCAGCAGCAAGGAAATCCACTCTAACCTACAAAAGAAGGGGAAAATAATATCTAGAGTAAACATTGTGAACGAATTGAATAAGCATGTCAGGTAAAGTAATGACTAGAACTTAACATAGCAGAATGTTAAAATTTCCATTAACAAAACACAAAATGGCCATATTGTCCTGTGCAAGAAGGTTGAAATATTGATCTTCAAAAATATACAATAGAATGAGGGTTTCCTACTGTCTTATGTTGAAAAGATGGTTCACATTTCCAATCCAAGGGTTGAAGCAGATGAATTACTCAAAATATCAGGCTTTAAGTGAAGTAAAATGTGATAAAGTTGTGGACATGACAAAGAAAAAATGCAAAAGCAAGACGTGGCAGCAAAAATCAGAAATTGGAAAAGCTATATAAGTAATAAAGTTAATATATTAAGATCTGAAACATGGCAAGAAAGAGCTGAATCTGAAGATGACAGAAGAATTCTAAACCACAATCAAGTAGCAAATTAAGCTCATAATACAAACTCTCGTTTCAAAACAAGCTCAAATACATGCATATGACACAGAAAGTCCAATCCAGTTCAATATTCTAGTTTTAACTGTCAACATCATTTCTCATTAGTGCAGCAGAATACCAACACAATATTTGTACAATCAACACACAAGCATATTAATTCCATTAGTTGAAACAAATAACAAGTCTTACAATACAGCATTGAAAATTACCTGAAAAATCCCAAGACGTTGGTTATATTCAGATTCTGGTAATGTTAATGATACAGTAACTTTCATCCTGTGATTATAAGGCAAAACTCTTGATTGACTAGCCTTAAGAATTTCAGGTTTCTCCATAAGGTACATATCTTGGTCAAAATTCGCATTTGACATTATAGGCACAATTGCGACAGGGCTCTTCTCCAAATAATCGAAATTCAAGCTCCTCTTTATTCTAACTGGATCCTCCACCACCATCCTAATCAGTATCCCTCCCATCACAAATGCTGAAACCAGTAGCCCTACCAACATAGCACACACATACGCTGACCACAACAATCCCCAGCCACACTTCAAACCCAGTTTCCAAATCGCTCGGTGTTCTTTCAACCATTCATACATAAATTCTGAAACAATTCCAAACACAAAATTCCAAATTCCTTTCATTTTCTGAATCAGAAACCCTCTGCAGAGCTTTTTCAAAAGCCCGAAAGGATTAAACATAAGCATGTACAAGTAATACACCATATATACCGGAAACATAAAAGATTTGACTAACAAAGAAAATTGGAAGCTGATGGACTTGATAAGCATACCAGCCAGAACAAATAGAAGACTCGAATCTGAATCATTGCTTTCCCTCAAACTCGATTCATCCCCTCCTAAATCTTCACGCGCATTAGCATTTGCATCCGAAATAGTAGAATGATCTTCATTAATCTCAGTCTTCCCTCCATCAAAGGAATCCGACTTATCAATTTTTTTCTCACAATTCCTAATTTTTCGAGAACGAGCCTTTTTTTCTCCTAAGCCATTATTATTATCTACACATCCCGACGAACTAACATTTGACAAGTCCGACGATTCAGAGTCAGAGGATCTACGTTGAGAGTGAGATCTCCGGCGTATCCCCGCCGGAGACATGGGTTTATCTTCCGGCGACGGATTAGGGTTTCCATCTGATACTGAGGCCTCGCCGTTGGATTCGATTGATTGAGAGAATGTCTCCAAGCAATCATCAAAGGAGAAATCATCGAAGGAATCGTGAAATTCGTCTTCGTCATGGAATGGTTTGATCGATTTGGTGTCCTCCATTGGAAGTTTGTCAACCTGATTATGTAAAGAAATCAGGTAAATCCTGTAGCTATTATACGTGCTGCTTCATGAGTTGTACGTGAGATTTGTGGTTCTGGAAAACCGGTTTTTGTAACTGATAAGCGCGCTTATTGAGTAGGATCACAGGATCCTTTCGTGAACTAAAGTCGGACACACGCTTTATCTGAAGAGGGAAAACATGAGAACTAGTGGAATTAAATTAGTGTCCACTATTTTTTTTAACCATTAATTACAATAAAATACTATGCAGTAATTTTTATAGCAAAAGTTTCTGCGCACATGGGACACGCGTATCCCCATGTGAACACAATCCTTCCCCCTCCATATTTTATTTAAACATATGTATTGATAGGGGATTTAAATTATAAAGGGCACGGTGTCTTCAGGGCACAAGAGTTTCACTCAATTTTTAATAGGGAGACTCTCTTATAAGACGGATCGATCAATCACTAAAGTATACTTATTGTATAGATAAAGTATGCTTATTTGTAGTTAAAGTATGTTTTATAAAATAAGCTGGATTATACATTAAATTAAGTATGATTTTAGCATGTTATAATATAATTTAATAATGACATAAGTATGTTGAATTATACACTAAATTATGATTTTAGCATGTTATAGTAATTTATTATTGGTATACTTTAACAACCATTAAACATACTTTATCTATACAATAAGTATACTTTAGTGATGGGTCGACCCCTCTCACACCCGTCTCACAAATAACTCATCTCACAAGAGACTTTTTTATCTTTTTAATGATAAAGTATGTTGTGAGACTGTGATTATGTAAGAAGTATCGGTCAATTATTAAAAATGATTATTATATAAATATGATTAGTTAAAGTATAATTTAATAAATTATGATAAATGATACCCTATGTCCGCTCCAAATAGTCTTATTTTTTCATTTTGAGCGTCCGTCCCTAAGGGTCTAATTTTCCTTTGTACACGCATGAGACCCACATACATGACACACCCGCTAATACAATTAAAATATGGGACCCATACATCCACTAATACAACTATCCATTACACATTAAATAATAATACTACTTAATCCATGCAAAAAGCAAATAGAACCTATTGTGGTGGACAGAGGGAGTATGATTTTTAGTAAGGTGTTATAGTATGATTTATAATGATGTTTGTTTTGGGGGTGATGTTATGTTTATTTTGAGTTTTTGATATGGTATGTTTTAACTTTTTGTCAAATTAATGTGTAAGAATATTATGTAAAAAAATAAATAGATGAAATAGGAGAGATAAAGAGAGAAAATACATTAATTAAGGAGATATATATATATATATATATATATATATATATATATATATATATATATATATATATATATATATATATATATATATATATATATATATATGGGTGGTTTTTTGAAGTTGGGTGTGAATTTTGAATTCCAATTCCAAATGCAACTTCTAAAAACCACCCATATTTATATATAGAAGTTGGGTGTGAATTTTGAATTCCAATTCCAAATGCATCATTCATCATATTTACCATAAAATCTTAATATTAAGGAAAAGACTTGTGCGAGACAGTTTCACAAATCTCATTTCATTTCATAAAACGGGTCAAATAAAAACCAAATTAAAAAGGCGCGGATCTCAGTCTACTTTAAACCTGCTAAAAGCATGTCAACTTAACTTATTTCATTTTGCCGTTTGATTTATTTATTTATTTTATACTTTGTTTTGTTTTAGAATATATGCAACTCCCTTCGTCCCAGAATTTTTTGCACACGTTCTTTGTAAATTACAAAGGAAGTGTGCAAAAAATTTTGAGACGGAGGAAGTATTATTTATTATTACATTTATATTTTTATTCATGAATAAATTATGAAATTATATTTTAGAAACACAATTAATATAATTTTAATCGTGTCAAAATAATATATATTTAAAATAATAATAATAACTTCACTTTTTATTAATTAGTTACCCTTTTTATTTATTATAATAATAGCTCATGAAAAAATTCATTTAAATGATTATCACTTTTTTATTATCAAGTATCATTTTATTATTAAAAATATTATTACTTTTTATCTTTTTCAAAAATATAGTGTTCATTAAATATTTTAATTGAACATTTATCACTTTTCTTTAATTAGGTATCACTTTTTTATTAAAAATGTTATCACTTTTTTATCTGTCCTATAAATTTTTCATTAAATAATTTAATTGGATGTGTATCACTTTGTCTTAATCAAGTATCACTTTTGATTAAAAATGTTATCACTTTTTGTTATTCTTACAAATTATTTATGAAATAATTTGATTAATCGAGTATCACTTTTCCATTTCAGATATTATTTTTTTTATTAAAAATATTATCACTTTTTAATTTATAAATTTTTAATGAAACAGCTCAATAATAAGTTTATCATTTTTTTCTTCTTAGTATCACTGTTAAATTTTCAACTATTGTTTCTAGTCGCATTTCTTGTAAAAAAAAGTTTCAGAGTAAGAGACTCTATCGTCGAGTAAACGTGTGACCAAGTACAAAATTTATAATAAAGTCGTCCCAAGGGAAAGGTAACTCTAGGTTGTATCCGGATTTTCCATTAATTTATGATTTGTAAGGATGATAGATTGTTCTACTCAATGAACTAGAACTTGAACTAACAAAGTAATGATTCAAACAACACACAAATGATGAATAGAATGGAGGTATAATTCACTTGAGAAGAGGGCAAGGCTAATCATAATTATGGTTAAGATTCTAGCTAGATATGCATAACTCTTGATGGTGAACTTCATTAATTTGTGGATTAAAGCAATTACAATTTTACCCCAAATCCCTATGGCCAAGGCAACTAGGTTCTTGACTCTTTTACAAGTCTAAATCTCCTAAGATTGTCTTACTCTCAATTCCCTTAAGGTACTATGATCATAAGTTGGTTCTTTTCACTCAATTTCTTAAGTATCCCCCTATGAGTGTTCTAAGCACAAGAAGTGTATGGCTTACATCCCCTCACACTAACATGCATGCACATCTTAATATATGATTCAATTAAACCACTCATCATACTATTGGAATGGTCATCCTAATACCATGAAAAGAGAATTTAATCACACAAATATTGAAATAAAACATGAATCATTAATCATAAAAGGAAGTCCAAAATTAACTCAATTCAACATCTCAAATCCTACATATCTAGCATTCTTCTCAACCAATCATATGATTAGCCCTACTATAGGACTAGCCACTACACATTGTGATTATATCATTACAAATCAAGCTTTGCTCCATTTGAGCCAAAATAAGAAGAAAATTAACAAATGAAAAGTAGATTGGCTTCCCTTTCATGGAGAAATCCTACTTCTCTTCAATATGCTAACTCCTTCAATCCTTGAAGCTTTCCTCTTCTCAAATGGTGGATGGATGGATTGGATGATGGATTGATCAAGATCAAGTTGAGTGGATGGATGAATTGAAGGGTGGAAGAAATGGATCGGATGGAGTGTGTGAAATGATGGTGAGAGAATGTGCGTGTTGATCTCCAAAATAACTGTCAAATGAGGCTCTCCCTGTAATTTTCGCACCAATTGTGCATTTATACACCTTAGGGACCTTCTAGAAGCTTCTGGAATTTTCCTAAATTTTCCTACTTTTGACCCAACTCGACTCGAGTAGCCAACTCGAGCTACTGTCTGTCAAGTCGAGTTAGGTGGCTCTGCAAACTGGACGGTTTCTCGACCCTAGCTCGACTCGAGTTGCAAGTCGAGTTGGCCCTTGCAACTCGAGTTAGCTCACTGGATGATTTTGGACGCTGCTTTGTCCCAGCTCGACTTGCTGCTCGACTCGCCCTGACCCAGCTCGACTCGAGTTGACTAACTCGAGCTCTTGTCTGTCAACTCGTGTCAGCTCCATCAGAATCTGGATTTTCTTCGGCACTCAACTCGACTCGAGTTGCAAGTCGTGTTGGACATTGCAACTCGAGTTGAGCTACTGAACACTTTCTGCCTTTGCTCGAGCTTCAACTCGACTCGAGTTGCAAGTCGAGTAAGACCATGCAACTCGAGTTGGGTGTTTTTTAGCCCTTTTCAGTTTTCGACTCTATTTTGCTCTATTTTTTACTTGTTTCACATACATTTAAGCTCATTTCCACACATTTATCAGCCTGTACACATCTCTCCTAATTAACACAAAACTCCACCAAAAGTTACACAAATACGGATAAAAATATACGAAAATTCACAAACAAAAATACTAAAATCTAGGTGAAAATGACGACGATCAACCCCCCAAACTTAAAGTGTTGTTCATCCTCGAACAACGAAAAATGATAAACAAGAGGAGTAATTTTCACCTAGAAAAATACATAACGAACATAAACCACAACACATCACAAGTAATAAGGACTACAAGATCATATTAAGCATCCCTAAATCATCAAACCTATAACATGAAAGATTAACGAGTTCAATCTTAAGAATGACAAAAGAGTAATCAAACCCCTTTCAATCCAAGCCTCTCATAGGTTATCAAATTCACTCAACACTCTATAGAGTAGAGTTTTTTACATCACTCATCAATCGGTTAGAACCGACTCACCATAGGCTTGCTCATGGACTATGTTCACAAGCCATCCTAGTTTCAAAATGTGATCACAAAGGTCTTTATCTTTGGACATAATGTTCAGGCTCTTTGGCAGGGTAGGAAAATTTGGATAAAAGTGACTT
The DNA here is from genome assembly GCA_023678885.1 of Pogostemon cablin. Taxonomy (NCBI): domain Eukaryota; kingdom Viridiplantae; phylum Streptophyta; class Magnoliopsida; order Lamiales; family Lamiaceae; genus Pogostemon; species Pogostemon cablin. Next base: position 3,392,232 of record CM042973.1, read on the forward strand.
TACATGTGTAGATAATCGAAGAGATGATTCTTCTCTCCATCATCTTCACTTTCTCACTTCCTTCCTTTTTCAAATATTCATACACACTAAACATCAACATACCATGGATTCATTGAGCTTCTTTTAACTTGCATACTTTCTTTCTTTGTCTTTTGAATTTCCTTGAGCATGTTTTATGATTTTGCTCATTTTTCCTTTTTTTTTTTGTTAAAGTTGCATATGTTTTTAGCTCTAACTCTTTCATCCTTTTCTTGATTCACCATTTCCTTCATTTTCTTGCACATTTCCACCATCAAACCTTGTAGACCATCACCTCCTCAATCACCCACACATAGATTATATATAAGGCTTAAGTGGGTTTTCAAGGCTTGTATTATGCTCAAATCACAAAGAATAGACTTATAAGCTCAAAAATGGCTAACTAGGGATAATTTTTTTGTAAGAAATTTATGGCTATGACTTCATTTAACAAGAATGGCCTAAAATCATATCACAAATTTCACCCATTCGGACTTCGTTCCTATAGTCCATGAGCAAGTTCTAGTTTGTCTAAGTACAACCGGTCCTCTTATCAAGAATTTACCATGGAGGCACGGTTGAGTCTCAATTCTCACAAGCTTTTGCTTGGACCAAAAGAAATCTAATTACCCTTCATACTTCTCAAAATTGAACAAATTATGTAATTCATGTCACAATTTCAACAAGTAGAAATCCTTAACATGCTTGTCATCACCTATCACAAACAATGCATCATAGCTCACATTCAAAACATTTAACACCTTCCCAAACATACCACCAAGCATCCCTATACAAGAATAAGAATTCACACATACACATAAGAAAAGACTCACCAAACTAAAATTATAATAAAAGCACATAATATGCATGACCACAATCATCAATCACTAGAAATTAAAGCATATCAACTCATCATCCATAACAAATAAGCTCAACAATCATCCCATCCTTCATTGAAAAATGAAATCCTAGATTACGAAAGTAAACCTCCCACAAACACAACACATGAAGTAGCATGTTAATCCAATACGATCTAAATCAATATCAATTCATGTCAAGCAATGTCGAAGTGATAAGATGTAGAGTGAACTCCCTTAAATATTTGAGAATGGAAATGGTTGGCATGATCTTCCGAATCGCATCCACAACGACTTCTCGATATGATCCTTGGGCTCAATTCATGCTTCTACTATACTTCATTTATGCTCAACAACTCATCAACAACCATTAGCTCAACACTTGTCATAAAAATAAGGACTATCATGCACTTCAACTCAACCAAACAAACCAAAATTATAACCAAACTCATGAGAAAAAATTTAAAATTGACCCAATTTTATACAAGACACTTAAGATAATCACTCTATCAACATGACACATCAAGCATACACAAGTGGTAAGGCACACCACGCACTATCCCCCCCAAACTTAAATCGAAACAAGTTGAGAATTAAATTTGCAAAAAGTGGTGAGACTTACCCTTGTAGTTTCCACCAATGATCATCATTCAATTACCTTGTGATGACGAATGTGCACTCCATCATTCAAGTATGGCCACCACACACGCTCCCCCCAAACTTAAATGAACACAAGTGTTAAATTTAAGTTTGTAAAGAGTGGTGTGACATATATATTCATTCCTAATCAAGCACACCTCGTCTTCTCCATATATATTTTTCTCCATGTGCACAATCCACCTACATACCAAAAACTTCAAGAAAAGACAATTAAACATAAACATAAAATAAAACCTACTCTACTAAGCACTCAAAGAGTTTCAAGAGGAGAGAGTATCCACATACACTATCTCCTTTTGAGAAGGAGATAGGTAATGTTTTACCCTATGACCATTCACTACAAACTCATTGTTGGGACCCTTTAGCTTCAACGTATGTCCACTTAGCACCTCAATCACTTCATATGGCCCCATCCATTTAGACTTAAGCTTTTCGGGGAATAACTTTAGCCTCGAGTTGAATACAAGAACTTTATCCCGGGAGCAAACGTCTTCTCCTTCACTTTAGCATCATGTCATCTCTTCATATTCTCCTTGTAAATGATTGAGTTATCAAATGCTTTTCCTCTAAACTCCTCCAACTCTACTAACTTCAACAACCTTGCTTGACCACTCTCCCTTTCATCCATGTTGAGGCGTTTGATAGCCCACAATGCACGGTGTTCCAACTTCACGGGAAGATGACAAGCTTTACTATAGACCAATTGATACTGTGACACACCAAGAATGGTCTTAAAAGCCGTCCTATAGGCCCATAAGGCATTATCAAGCTTGTCCGACCAATCCTTCCTCCCTCTATTGATGGTCTTCTCCAAAACTTACTTGATTTGGCGGTTTGAGACCTCTGCCAAACTATTTGCTTGAGGGTGGTAAGGTGTAGCCACTCGATGCTTCACTCCATATCTCTTCAACAAACTCTCCATCAACTTGTTTACAAAGTGTGATCCTCTATCACTCACTAAAGCCCGTGGAACTCCAAACTTAGCAAAAATATTCTTTTTCAAGAACCTTTGCACAATCAAAGCATCATTTGTCTTAGTGGGGATTGCCTCCACCCACTTTGACACATAATCCACGGCTAGCAAGATGTACACATATCCGTTAGATGAAGGAAATGGTCCCATGAAATCAATGCCCCATACATCAAATATTTCCACATCAATCCTTAAGCTCATGGGCATCTCATCTTGCTTACCTATTCCCCCTATCCTTTGGCATCTATCACACTTAGCAACAAACTTCTTTGCATCCTTGAACAATATTGGCCAATAGAATCCCGATTGTAGAACCTTAGCCCCCGTCTTTTGATGAGCGAAGTGACCTCCACACAAAGACGAATGACATAGCTCAAGAATCCCCATGACTTTTTTCTCGGCCACACATCTCCTTATTACTCCATCATTGTAAATTTTAAACAAATATGGCTCATCCCACAAGTACTTCTTCACTTCAACATGAAACCTCTTTTTCTTGTACTCATTAAGCAATGTGGGCTTGATTCCACACACAATGAAGTTGACAAAATCGACATACCAAGGCGGCACATTTACCATGAGAGTACACACTTGCTCAACTTCTACTAGCAAAATTTTCTCATCCGGGAACTCATCCCCAATTGGTTTCATATCCTTGTTCTCACCTCCATTTTCCAACCTAGACAAATGGTCCGCGATCACATTCTCCACACCTTTCTTATCCTTGATGACCACATCAAATTCCTGCAAAAGCAACACCCAACGGATTAAATGAGGTTTAATATCTTTTTTACTCATGAGGTATTTTATAGCCGCGTGATCCGTGTAAACAATCGTTTGCATTCCAACCAAGTATGGTTGAAACTTCTCAAAAGCATACACGATGGCTAAAAATTCCTTCTCCGTTGTGGTGTAATTGACTTGGCACGAATTTAATGTCTTCGAGGCATAATAGATTGCTCTAAACTTCTTCTCCCTTGTTTGGCCCAACACCACTCCGATGGATTAATCTCTAGCATCACAATGTAATTCAAATTGTAAACTCCAATCCGGGGTAACGAGTATTGGTGATGAAGTGAGAGCATCCTTAAGCACCTGAAATGATACACAACATTCATCATCAAAGTGAAATGGACAATCTTTTTCAAGCAATTTACAAAGAGGTTTAGCAATTTTGAAAAAATCCTTAATGAAGCATCTATAGAAGCCCGCATGGCCTAAGAACGATCTCACCCCCTTCTCACTAGTAGGAGGGTGAAGACGTTCTATGACTATCACTTTAGCTCTATCCACTTTTAACCCATGCTTTGAAATATAGTGCCCCAATACTATCCCATCGGTCACTATAAAATGGCACTTTTCCCAATTGAGTACAAGATTCGACTCTTCACATCTCTACAACACAATAGTGAGATTAGTCAAGCATATATCATAGGAGGAACCATACACGGAAAAATCATCCATAAACTTATATTTTCAATTAAACCATCGAAGATAGCCATCATACAACGCTGAAAAGTGGCAGGGGCATTACATAGAACAAACGGCATCATTCTAAATGCAAACATACCATAGGGACATGTGAACGTTGTCTTCTCTTGGTCTTCCGGTGTAATCAATATTTGATTGTACCCGGAATAACCATCAAGAAAATAATAATACTCATGCCCCGCAAGACGATCCAACATTTAATCTATGAATGGCAATGGGAAATGATCTTTCCTAGTGTTTTCATTTAGTTTACGATAATCAACACACACTCTCCAACCCGTGATAGTTCTAGTGGCAATCGTTTTATTTGTATCGGATCTAACAATTGTCATACCACCTCTTTTTGCCACTACATGTAAGGGACTTACATATTGACTATCACTTATTGGAAAGATTATTCCCGCATCTAGTCATTTTAACACATCCTTTCTTACCACTTCTTGCATTATAGGATTTAATCTACATTGGTTTTGCACACAAGACTTCTCATCATCAATCAAATGAATTTTATGCATGCACATAGATGGGCTAACACCTTTCAAATCTTTTATGCTCCAACCAATAGAGGATTTATGCTCTCTCAAAACTCTTAACAACTTTTCTAATTCTAAATCATTAAGGAAAGAGGATACAATTATCGGATACTGTTTGCCTATTTTTGTGCACTCACGAGCAAGAATACTCGATCGTTGTAGTAGTATATCCCAAGAAAAATTATCAATCCAATAAGGAGTTATGTTCGGGCTAGCAAAATACGTGAGCTCAAGTTCATGTTGTTTTTGTAAGGATGATCGGGGGGTTTTGAAATAGATTAACAACTAAAACAAGCAACAAGTAAATAAAGATAGCAAATAAGAGAAATGACAAGTAAAGATAATGGGTGCTAAAGTTCAAGTGTGAAAAGCATGGGATTAGAAACATCCAAGCATACTCAATTCATATTATCATGCAAAAGGAATCCAACTTAATTGATGTAGACTAAGGGTGATCACTATTGTATCCTAAGCTCCCTTTCGGGTTACAAAGGTTGTTGATCCATTTTAGACTCCCAAAAGCACTTAAGATCAAAGCCCAAACCCTCATTGAATTCAAATATCCTTTCGGTCAAACCCAAACTCAATGTCTATTCATGCCTTCCTAATACTATAGAGGGTCGTTTCCGTCTCACTCCAAGCAATACATACATGAACATCATAATAGCATTTAATTACCACAAATAATCCATTGATCAACAATCCATTAAACCAATAAACATTCATGAATAACAAACCATGCCATCACAACATCAAGACAATTAAACTCCATGAATAGAAATCAACATCAATTAAATCAAAAACCAATTTAATCCACATGATAATATAAATCTAATATGCTCTTCATATTCCTAATCCCAATAGAGGGATTAGCCTAACATGATAAAAGTAACAAAATAAATAAATGATTCATTACAAATATCCATAGTCTTAGATCTAAAGAAATACAAAATGAATGGATTCTTCCCTATCAATTTCTTGAAGAGAATCTTCTATTCTTCTTGATCTCCACCTATAGCTCTTGATTTTGAAGTCTTAAGCACCAAAAATGGAAGATATGATGGGTGGATGAAGATGAATGAAGATGATGGTGGAAAATGGAAGAAATGGTGTGTGATGTGTGTGTAGAGGATGGGATTTCGGATTCTCTGCCAATTGTTGAATAAAGGGGTATTTATACCCCTATGGAGGCTTCTAGAAGGATCTGGAAATTTCAGCAGGAAAATACACAGCACGAGTCGTGCTCTGCAACACGGCCACGAGGTGGCCGTGTTGTGTCTTCTGATGTCGGCACACTTCTGATGCTGCCGCACGGCCTTTCCTTACAGGGCCGTGTTGATGACACGGCTCGTGCTACCAACACGAGTCGTGTGTTGTAACACGGGCACAGGGTGGTCGTGTTGGCTCTTCTGATGTCGGCACACAGCCATTTCTTACAGGGCCGTGTTGATGACACGGCTCGTGCTCCCGGCTCGACTCGTGCGACTGGACACGACCTGAAGTTGCCCGTGTTGAATGACTAGATGTCGCCACACGGCCAACTCTTACAGGGCCGTGTTGGCTACACGGCCCGTGTTGGTGCTGGTTCCTGCATTTTTTCACTGTTTTGACTCGTTCTCCCTCGTTTCAACTCCGAATTGAGATCCGCTTTTTCCTACATCTTCCTTATCATGTTTAGCATCCAATATAAAGTGAAAATCTTAAGTTTAAGCTCATTCACACACATTCCAATAAAAATACAAAACACAACCAAATAACACATAAAATACGGATAAAATCATACGAAAACACATATAAAAAGACACTAAAATATAGGTGAAAATAGCTCTAATCAGATACGTTTCATTCTCTTCCAAGTAAGCATACTTCAAATGCTCCGGCAATTGTTTCAACTATACCTTCTTCTTCTCTTGCACTTCCTCTTTCGGCTCTTCATCAAGCCTCTCCACTTTTGCTTCCTTTGCTTCCTCACTTATGAGTTCCCTACAAGCATTTAAACTATGTAAATCATCAATCATTTCATCATTTTCCAAACAAAAAGAAGATTTAGATTTAAGAGATTCAATAGAGTAAGAATGACTTATGATAATTTCCAATGGATCCTTGGAGTGAAGATGATACATATGCTCTTCAACAATGTTGTCCACAACCTCCAATCTTCTACATTCTTCCTTGTTCCGTGGATACCTCATAGCCTCTCTCAATGAAAATATTACTTCTTCCTCATTCACCCTCAAAGTGAGCTCTCCCTTCTCCACATCTATCAATGCCTTCCCCGTGACAAGAAATGGACGACCAAGTATAAATGAAACATTTGCATCCTCATCCATATCTAGTACCACAAAATCAACAGAAAATACAAACTTGCCAACTTTGATCAAAATATCTTCCACAATTTCCTTTGGATATGTCAACGACCGGTCGGCTAATTGAAGTGTAACCGACGTCGGTTTGACCTCACCAATACTCAACTTCTTAAAAATTGACAAGGGCATCAAGTTAATACTAGCCCCAAATCACATAAGGCTTTGTAGTTCTCATGCTCTCCCATCTCACATGGAATCATAAAATTCCCCGGATCTTTCAATTTAGTGGGAAGTTTCTTTTGCAAGATCGCACTACATTCCTCCGTAAGGTTCACCATTTCAAACTCTCCCAAGCTTCTTTTCTTCGACAAGATATCCTTCAAAAACTTGGAGTAGTTGGGTATTTGTAGTAAAGCCTCCGCAAAAGGAATATTCACATGTATCTTCTTCAACATTTCAACAAACTTGGCAAATTTCTCTTTTAATCCATTTTTCAAGCATCTTTGTGGGAACGGAATTGCAACGGACAACTTAGGGATTCCCCATTCATCCCTTTCAAACTTCTCTTCTTTCTCCTTATGTTTTGCTTCTCTACATCTTTCCCACTTCTTTGGAGACTTCACCTTTTTTTCTTCAAGTATAGGGGTACTCTCACCTTTTTCAATAATTTCAACTTCTTTCTCTTTTCCTTCTTCATCCAAGCTTTCCATAGGCTCAACTTTACACTCTACCTCCTCTACTTCCGATGGCAAATAAGGTCCTTCGTATTTTGTTCCACTACGAAGCTCAATAGCCTTACATTGCTCTTTCGGATTAGTAATGGTTGTAGATGGAAATTTTCCTTGACGATGAACATCCCCCCTTGCACTTGCCATTTGACTCATTTGTGTCTCCAAGGCTTTGAATCTATTATCACTCAACTCTTTCTCTTGCTTCATAAAATCAAATCTTTTATCATTCACCTCTTTCTCTTGCTTCATAAAATTAAATCTTTTATCATTCAACTCTTTCTCTTGCTTCATAAACTCAAACATCTTGGCCATTTGATCTTCCATGGTAGACTTTCCTTCATCATTTGGAGCTTTCTCCCCCGGATTGATGCCCGGTGGAAGAGTAAGTGCATTCCCTTTATTCCCATATGATAAATTCTCATACCTACGAGGTTGGTTAAAATTTCTTTGAAAGTTACCTTGCCCCCATCCTCCTTGTCTTTGTGGATATCCTCTTCCATGACTTCCAAAGTTACCACCATAATTTCCTTGGAAGTTCCTTCCTTGAATGAAGGCAACATCCTCAAGTGTCATCTCCGGTGGACACCATGTATCTTGCATTCCAAAATTAGAGGACATACCTTGTTGAGGCATGAATGTAGGCATTTGACAACTTTGAGAAGATTGACCCATATTAGGCATCGTCATGCCTTGTTGAAGATTAGGAAACACTTGTTGATTCATCAAAGGCAATGACATACTTTGTTGAGGACTTGCAAGCACTTGTTGATTTACTATAGGTGTCGAATTTGGAGACACTTGCATGTTAGCGCTCATCCTCTTTAATATCTCCGTGATCGCCTTGTCGGTCATATCTTCCTTAGGCACTTCCACCTTTTTCACTTGTTGCAAGCACACTTCTTTCATCTTAGCAATTTTCTCCCTATCATACATTCTCGGTGCACGATCCATGGGTCATTGACCCGTATTCAAAGCTACTTCCTCACATATGGCAATTGCTCTTTCCGGAGTTTGCCCCAAAATCGAACCTCCCGCCGAAGCATCAATGAGCATCCTCTCACTTCCGTGTAAATCGGCATAGAAAAATCCTATTTGTTGTTCCTCGGGGAATCCGTGTTGTGGATACTTCCTTAGCATCTCTTTGAATCAGTCCCATGCTTCACTAAATATCTCAAGTAGCATTTGCTTGAATTGAAAGATTTGCCCTTTGAGATGCAACTTATTTGAAGGGGAAAATACTTGCTCAAGAACCTTTGTGCCAACTCTCTCCATATGGTATAGGATCCTGGTGGTATAGTATAATACCAAACATTAGCTCTATCTCTTAATGAAAACGAGAAAAGCTTTATTTTAACAACATCCTCACTCACCCCATTTATCTTTATCGTGTTGGCTACCTCCGTAAATTGGGCTAAGTGAGCATTCGGATCCTCCATAGTACCACCACCAAATTAATTTGCTTGTACCATGTTGATCAATCCCGTCTTGATCTCAAAATTATTCACATTCAATGGCGGGCCCATTCCATAATTCCCATATTGCGGTTGAAAGTGATCACAGACATTCATTCCTGCTTCATTGTTTCCATTTCTACGGGGTTGATTTTGCACCGCCGGAGGATTATTCCTTACTTCTTGTTGTGTCATCAAGTTTTGAATAATAGCTTGCATCTGTTGATTTTGCAAGTGCATTTGTTGAGCATACGCTTGTGGCATAAATTCCGGATTATTATAACATCCTCTAACATTATCAACTCCATGAAAATTCCTCATATTGCCTTCTTTATCAACCATGTTTGCATTATCCCTTACTTCTTCCATACTTTTCTCCGTAGGCTCTAAATTTCTCGTTTTCGTCTTCTTAAGGTAGCTTCTAATTCCAAGTTCAAAGGTTCAATAGATTGAGACCTTGAACGCGTTTGCATGTACCTACAAGAATTTCCAAATTAGTTTTCCAAGTAACCAAGATAAGTAAACACGTAAACAAATAAAAGAAATATCCTTATCAAAACTAATCAACTTCAAACTCGTTATAACCAAAAATTTTACATTTCTCCCGCAAGCGGCGTCATATTCTTAGTTGCATTTCTTGTAAAAAAATATTTTAGAGTAAGAGACTCTATCGTCGAGTAAACGCGTGACCAAGTACAAAATTTATAATAAAGTCGTCCCAAGGGAAAGGTAACTCTAGGTTGTATCCGGATTTTCCATTAATTTATGCTTTGTAAGGATGATAGATTGAAAGTTTTGTATTTAAGATACTAATTATTGTTCTACTCAATGAACTAGAACTTGAACTAACAAAGTAATGACTCAAACAACACACAAATGATGAATGGAATGGAGGTAGAATTCACTTGAGAAGAGAGCAAGGCTAATCATAATCATGGTTAAGACTCTAGCTAGACATGCATAACTCTTGATGGTGAACTTCATTAATTTGTGGACTAAAAGCAATCACAATTTTACCCCTAATCCTTATGGCCAAGGCAACTAGGTTCTTGACTCTTTTACAAGTCTAAATCTCCTAAGATTGTCTTACATTCCCTTAAGGTACTATGATCATAAGTTGGTTCTTTTCACTCAATTTCTTAAGTGTCCCCCTATGAGTGTTCTAAGCACAAGAAGGATATGACTTACATCCCCTCACACTAACATGCACGCACATCTTAATATATGATTCAATTAAACCACTCATTATACTATTGGAATGGTCATCCTAATACCATGAAAAGATAATTTAATCACACAAATATTGAAATGAAACATGAATCATTAATCATAAAAGGAAGTCCAAAATTAACTCAATTCAGCATCTCAAATCCTACATATCTAGCATTCTTCTCAACCAATCATATGATTAGCCCTACTATAGGACTAGCCACTACACATTGTGATTATATCATTACAAATCAAGCTTTGCTCCATTTGAGCCAAAATAAGAAGAAAATTAACAAATGAAAAGTAGATTGGTTTCCCTTACATGGAGAAACTGGATGATTTTGGACGCTGCTCTGCCCCAGCTCGACTTGCCCTGACCCAACTCGACTCGAGTTGACTAACTCGAGCTCTCGCCTGTCAACTCGTGTCAGCTCCATCAGAATCTGGATTTTCTTCGGTACTCAACTCGAGTCGAGTTGCAAGTCGTGTTGGACATTGCAACTCGAGTTGAGCTACTTGACACTTTCTGTCTTTGCTCGAGCTTCAACTCGACTCGAGTTGCAAGTCGAGTAAGACCATGCAACTCGAGTTGGGTGATTTTCAGCCCGTTTCAGCTCCCGACTCCGTTTTGCTCCATTTTTTACCTGTTTCACATACGTTTAAGCTCATTTCCATACATTTATCAGCTTGTACACATCTCTCCTAATTAACACAAAACTCCACCAAAAGTTACACAAATACGGATAAAAATATACGAAAATTCACAAACAAAGACGCTAAAACCTAGGTGAAAATGACGACGATCAACTATCACTTTTAATTTTCTTATTATCACATTATACTTTAAGTATTAATTGTAATTTTAATAATTAATAAATTTTAAAATGTATAACAAAAGAAAGAAAAAAATGTAACACTTCAGGTGCCGTTTACTTCTAGACGAGGGATATCTCACCTCAGGTTAACTTATCCCTCCTCATGAGGTTTAACCTTCTATAACCCATTTTATATTACATGTTTACTTTCAAGGTTTTGAAGATGTATTTTTACAATATTACCCTTAAGCTACCACATAATTTTCAAACTTATCTTCTTTTCCATTGCCCACTACTGCAGCCATACTTCTGTTTTTTCCAAAATTCAGATAGAAACCCACATACAAAATGGAAGAGGAGAATATTTCTTTATATAATAATACAAAATTACAAATGATAATCCTACCCAAAAATGATGATGAGAGAAAGATATTAATTGGCTGCTATTTAATTATTGTGTGATTTGTGATGATGGATACTGCAGAGAAAATTTTTTATGTTGTAATATTGGGGTTTTATTTGCAGAAAATCCCCCTTTCCCCCAATTCTTTTGAAATGAAATGGATTGGCTTAATTCTTCTTGATTAAACTTCATGACTCAAAAGTGGTGTGGGATGGTGGGTCTGAGAAATAGAAGGTTTTGGTTGTGCGATTGTTGTGGAGCTAGGAGGGGAGAAGAGTGTGGCTATTATTGAGGGTGGCCGACAACGGTGGATCAAAAAATATAGCAACACCGTTAGACCGACGCGGGTTTACCTGATAACAAATGGGTGCACTTGTGTAACGATGGAGCAGGGACCCAAGCCGGCAACTTGAGGAGAGACGTATCATGAGTGCCGATATACTGTGTTGGAGTCACCGAAGCCGACGAGAAGCTTAACGCTGTCACAAGGTTCACGATGAAAAGTGAAAACCCTACCCAATTCACTCTCCAAAATCGAGGAAAATGATGGGCAAGAAAGTAATTATACACCTTAACCGTCCTCACCTTTTTTTATCAGCCCAAATTGGAGGGTCAGCTAAACCTCATATAGTGGAAATACAACCGGGCCGACCATTTGTTAACCCCATATGTAGCCAGATGTTCATGAATGTGTGCCATTTCGGGGAGGCTTGAACGGGTGACCGGCTACGGCCCATGTTTTCTTTATTTTATTTTATATGTATTATGTTAATTGTTGTTTGATAATCCGTCTAATGTAAAGAGATCCATGAGACGGTCTCGCACAATATTCAACCTAATATTAATACATCATTTATCATAATTTAAAATTAACTATCAATAAACATACTTAATTTATATAATAATCACATTTTAATAATTGTCGACCCGTCTCATAAGATTATTTATTTTTAAAGCAATGCCAATCGTCAAAAATAGCTGATTTGAATTGTTAAAGGAGTATTGTCCAAAAACAACTTGACTTTTTTATCATTCATACCTAAATGGTCTTTTTTTTTTTTTTTACCAAAATGTAATTTAATTATTTAATGTCATTGAAGTCCAAATATCGACATTATATCTGATAGCTTTAGATGTCGGAGCGCCGATAGAGAATACATACACAGGATTAATACTGAATTCAACATTTGATAACATTCGAAATATTTATTTGCGTGCACCTTATTTTTATTAACTGTAAAGAAAAAATAAAAGCCAAAATCTACAACACGTGCATTTGTATAATTATTGAAAATGAATGATAGAATATCATCTTGACGATTTTGATCATTATGGTTAAGGAGTATTAATTAACTTAATCAAAAGTACACCTCATATTTATTGAAGATTAGTCAAGTAATGGGACTAATAATATGGGGCCCAATTTTGAAACTTAACTAAACCATAGATAATGTAACACTCATTAATTACTCTAGCTCCATAATATAATATTCCACATTGTTATTTATGCACACTGCATTTTTAGCGTCTGAAATATTTTTACACGTTTCTCACTATAAAATTAACTTATTTTTTACATATAATATAATATTCCACATTGTTATTTATGCACACTGCATTTTTAGCGTCTGAAATATTTTTACACGTTTCACACTATAAAATTAACTTATTTTTTACATTTTATTTATCAATCTCAATAATTTTATTTACTTTTTTATTCTTTATTCATTATTCCCAACAATTTTATTTACATTTTTTTTTAATTACCAACTTATCTTATTCTTTCTTACTTTACATTATATATTTTAAAAATAATATTTCTTAATATATGTGCCGATAAGTATAAAAAAAAAATACTCTCATCCTCCTGCTAAGCTATTCAATGAAAGGTGAAAGATTAGCGGGAGTATTAATTAATAATTACTATTAAAATACATGCATGGATTGATAATTGTTGAGACTTCAATGTTCAAAGTCAAAATGTTTTATTTGAAACTTCAATATTCAAAGTTCTGATTTAGATATGATGATTTTATGTCATGCTGCTGCTGCCCCTCTCTTTTCTGTCCCCATGCACTAAGAAAATGTGTTCAATTAAAACATCAACATTAATTATTTAAGAAATATTAGCTGGATATATATATAGTAAATTAGAATTTTCCAAATTGGTTGGTGACTTGGTGGGGCATGTTAAGAGCCCACCAAAACGGCCCACTTTTATATTGAGTGTATCGAGTTACAAATATACTCATATTTCAACCTAGAATTAGGTTATGATTAATTAAAAAAAAAAAGAAGGTATTGTTCAATAAAATAAAACCCATAAATTTAAGGTCATGTTTGGATTGAATAATTTAAAATTTAAGGAATTTAAAAATAAAGAGATTTAAAAGCCCTTAAATTTTAAATAAATTTATTTGAGTTGATGAATTGTTTATTTATTTATACACAGAAAGAGAAATGTTAGTTAAATACCACCGCACAAAAAAAGATACACACCACAAATGGACACTCTCTCCCTGACAAAAATCCATGTGGAGTCGTGGACATACGTATATTAATACTACATTTGCATCAATTACTATATTTTTATTGGTTTTGTTATTTTATTTTATTTTTATAAAACTATCAATTACTATTGTAGTTGGTTATATTCATCAATCAGTTCTAGTACTGATTAATTATATTTATAAATAAAAAAGTTTTACTCCTCTGAAATGGGAATAATTACCTAATATTTATAATAAAATATTATTCGTAGAGACGGAGGAGTAATTAATAAAATGTGATTAAAGCTAATTTTAAATTTTGAATCAAATTGCGATGTAGAAGTATTTAAGTAATCTAAATCTTTAAATTAAATTTTCATTTCTAAATAAAATAAAAATAATTAAAACAAAATCAGTAACATTCTCTACTTAACTTTTATCCTAGAAGAGGTTGTTTGCTTGCCATGATTAAGGTGGCATTGATGCAATATACCTCGTAATATCATGTTTGTCTTGATGTATTAATAATATACTTGGTCAAAGGTATTAAAATCCCCCTATATTAATAATATCATTCCTTTGGTGGAATACACAATACCACAATTTAATATTTAGGTATTAAATGTAATTTTATCATTATACCCTTATCAAATAATAATAATTATTATAGTAATAATAATAATTAATAATTATAATAAATAATATTAATAATAATAATTAATAAAAATAATACTTTATAATAATAATAATAATAATAATAACAAAAACAATAAGGATAAATATGTCATTTTACTTATTATCCCATTTGTTAATACTCAATAACAAACATAAAATAACTAGGAGTAATACCTAATTATCAACAATATCATTTTTCCATCATACCAAACAACAATACAATTAATCACAAATCAAACAAATCTCATTATACACAATATCTTTATATCTCATACCCACAAGCAAACGACCTCTAAATTGAAAGGTGCACCCGATATATACTAGAATGACCCATAAATTAAGGGGCAGCTTGTAAAATCATCTCACATGAGACCATTTTAGTAATTGATTTTTATTTTTTACTATTTAAAAATATTATTACTTTTTTTTAAATGTTACTTTTCATTTATATTGTTCATGAAATAATTCAAAAAATATTATCACTTTTCGTTATGTGGATTATCAGTGTTCTTCGTAATAAATTAAACACTTATCTCAATAATACTCTCTCCATCTCATTGAAACATGGACGTTTGCTTTTTACATGTTGATTAAGAAGTATAATATTTTAATGTGTAGTGAGATGAGAGAAATATATTAATATAAAGTGAGTAGGTGTATTAGTATGACATGTGGGTCCATAAAGAGAAGTAGTAATTAATATGTGTGGGTCTTCTTTACCCAAAAAGAAAATACATAGTAAGTATTTTGTATTGAAACGAACAAAACGCGTACGTTTTGATGAAAGGAGAGAGTAACAAATTCAGACATTGGCGTTACGTAATTAATTTCGGAAATATTTAAAATATATTTTAAATCACTAGATTGAGTGGCAGTTTTGAGATAAAATAACTAAATCTCTTCCCTTAAATTTCTGTGGCTGCTTTATTTAGCAGTAAAACAAATCTCCTTATCCATTTAAACTCTGTGTGTTTAGGGATGTAAACGAATCAAGCCGCTCGTAAACTATTCGAGATTTGATTTGAAAAAAATTCATTCGAGTTCGTTCGTGGAAAAAAAGAGCCGAGCCGAGCTTGATTTTCGAGCTCGATTATTTTTTCGAGTCGAACTCGAGCCCGAGTGTATTTGGCTCGAAAGCTCACGAACGTGTTCGTTTACAGGCTCACGAACGTGTTCGCGAACATGTTCATTTAAAAGCTCGCGAACATGTTCGTTTATAAAACTCGCGAACGTGTTCGATTATAGGCTTGTGAACGTGTTCGATAATAGGCTCGAATAGTGGACGATAATAGGCTCGAATAGTGGACAATATGCTCATTCTTCCTATTATTACTCCATTATTATTATTATTATTATTATTATTATTATTATTATTATTGTTATTATTTATTATAACATATTAATATGGTAATTATATATATATATATATATATATATATATATATATATATATATATATATATATATATATATATATACTTTTATCAATATAATTTATAAGAGATATAAATTTATAATTTTAAAAATATAGTATACTTTAAATTTAAAAAAAAAATTAAAGTATGACAATGAAAATAATGAAATTATTAAAAAATTAAAAAGAGAGTGCATGCTATTAATTCTAAATAACAAATTGAAAGTCATATTTATAATGAGTTTAAAGATCTAAATTTTTTATTTTCTATTTCTATATAAGATTTAATTTTGATTTATTTATACTTAAATTTTGAATAAATATATGTATTTATATACATTAAATTTTAACTAATAGTAATTAATAAAATTGTAAGTATTTTAAAGTCGACACCTCATTAATACATATATGTATATATAATTATATGTAAAAATAAATTAATTTAATATAATTATTTATTTATATTTTAATAGTATAATTTTATTTGAAGGAGAAATTTCGAATATTTTTTATATACACCCGTATTTGTCTTTTATTATTATTATTATTATTATTATTATTATTATTATTATTATTATTATTATTATTATTATAATAGTTAACTAGATATTACCCATCCGTGCGTTGTACGAAAAAAATTAAAATATATTACAATTATATACTTTTAGGTTGTGTTTGAATTGAGTTATTTCAAATTCAATGGATTTGAAAATGAGAGGATTTTAAATTCCTTAAATTTTAAATCAATTCATTTGAATTCCACTATTTTAATAAATTATGTATTTTTGAAAGTTTTTCAAAATAATTTAAAATTTATTTTTAAAATAGAATTTTATATATGATAAATAAAAATAATAAATTTTATTATATTAAATATTAAAATCTAAATTTTTATTAAAAATAATTTTTCATGGAGGAAACTCTACCACCCAACATACCCCTACCCACCTTAGAAAAAAAAAAAGAAAAAACATTAGAGAGAGAGAGAGAAAAAAAAGGGAGAAAGTAAGAAATTGATTAGGTTGAAAAGATTTATATATAATGATTTTGATGAATGAACAACTATGATTGAAAACAAATATTTATAAAGACGATTCTAATAAAAATAAAATTGATACTATATTAATTGAAATTAAGCATTGATTAAAAATTAATCAAATTTATATTGTTAAATTAAATCAATAAAAAAGTAAAAAAATAATAAAAAAATTCATTATTAGTATAATTAAATTTTATGATTAATTGAAATCAAAGGAAAATCATGTATTCTATGTATATTAAATTAAATTATAATATATGAATATTAGTTGATATATTAATTTAAATTAAGTATATATTGATTAAAAATTAGTTAAATATGCCAAAAATATCTTTTTACCAATTTTATATTGTTAAATAAAAAAATTAATTTAAATAACAAAATCAATTATTATTAGTATAATTAGATTAGATTTTATTATTGAAATAAAAAACATTAATTGGACTATCAAATTAAAATTGAATTATTTCTAAATAGGGTAAAATTGAAAAAAAAATTGTAAACAAAAGTAGAAGTTTAGATTATTAGTATAATTAGATTAGATTTTATTATTGAAATAAAAAACATTAATTGTACGGTTAAGATTAAAATTGAATTATTTCTTAATAGAGTAAAATTGAAAAAAAATTGAAAACGAAAATAGAAGTTTAGGTTTGCTTTTATATATGTATAGATGGGATATCATAAGGATACATTCAAAATTTAGACAAATACTTGTGTGACACCGTCTTACGTAAGGTCTTACGTGAGACGAATAAAAAGTTTATAAAATGTTATCACTTTCGCTATATTTCATATAAAATATTAGTTTTGTTTATATTATAAATTGTTCATAAAATAGTTCACTACACTATTATTACTTTTTATCGATTGAATATCACTTTTAATTAATAATGTTATCACTTTTATTCGTCTCATGTAAATATTTACGTGAGACGGTTTCACACAAGATCTACCCCAAAATTTAAATTAAATACATACTCCATATACTTATAAATGTTAATTAAAAAAAATCTTTAATTATATTATTAATATATATTTTAATTAATAATTAATACTTCTAATAATTAATAAAAATTTATAATAGCTCTAGATACCACTTTTATAAAAAAATTATTAATAAAATTTTATTATTCATGAGACCTCACCCAAGTCTTTCTACGTTAAAAAAACTAAAAAATAAATAATTTTCAGCTTAACGAGACTAATGAGCCTGAGTTCGAATTAATGACTAGTTTTTATGGAGTCGAATTCGAGCTCGAGCTCGAGTTTTTTTTAATTCAGTAAAAATGTTTCGAGCCGAGCTCGCGAACTGTTCGCGAACTCTATATTTTACACACGAGCCGAGTTCAAACCTAAAAAAATAAAATTCGAATCGAGCTCGAGCCCCTTAAAAAAATTCAAACCGAGCTTTGAGCTCGAAGATATTCAGCTCGATTCGATTACATCACAGTGTGTTGGAGATAGACAAGAGGAGGGAAATTTCTTTGAACTGAGAATCGGGGAAATTTCGTGATGATGTTAAAATTGAGAACAACTACCAGTCTTAGAAAGCAACTGAGTAATCTAATATCAATATTTTTATTGAAAATGAAAAAAAGTAGCCACTATTAGTTAAATCGCCATGATATTTTTATCGGGGTCTCTTTCAGTACTCTCTCTCTTACTTTCTCTCTTTCTTGGCCGACTCAATCATGCCCACATTTCAACTTATACAGTTACATAAGTTTCAAGCATGTCATAGATTTGCAAACCACATTGGCCCTTGATTATTTACTCAGATTACTGTACGTGCATGTTAAAAGGGTGTTTTCTGGAGATTTTCTTTCTTTTTTTGTGTGTACAATCACTTTCTACAGCATTTCTCTCATAGATTTTGGCTTAAAAAAGTGTTCTTGCTGCAGAATTTAAGTGTGTTCCAGTTCTTGAAACTTGCTGCTTGAGGATGATTTTCAGAAACACTGTTGGCCTTTGGGTTCTTACAGTATGTTGTTTGTGGCTGTTGGAATTATCTGACTCCCAAGTGCCACAAGAAGAAGGTAATCAAGTAATTGCTTTTGTTCCCTTTTAACTTTACCCCACAATTGTGCAGTTTTATTTGTGAAAGTGGAAGCCAATAATTGAAATTAATGAAATATTAGTAACTAGAGATGGGAACAGGGAAGGAGAAACTTTTTTTTTTCCTTACGAAAATTCATCTTGTTTGGTTTAGTTTTTGGTTGAGGATAGACTGAAGGATTTTGGGATTCTGTAGTTGTTCGATTTTGTCCATGGAAAACTGGATTCTGTGGAGTTCATCTATGATTGGTTTATGTAAGAGAATGCACTGGATTGATATGAATGGTTGGTTTATTGGACTAATTAAACTGTTTCTTTCTTTGTGATCCTTAGTGGATGCTTTCCAACGAATTATGAATGAGATCGGCGCAACGCATTGGAACTTCCATGGTGATACATGTGAACTTGAAATGTTTGGAATTTCAATGACAGCACCTAGTGGTTCAGAGGGTTATGTGGATTGCAACTGCAACTTTGCAAACAACACCATCTGTCATGTTACAACAATGTATTGTTTCTGTTCTCTTATAATTTTTTTAATAGATTATCCACTGTTTGTTTCTGCACCATGAGAGTGTGTTTGGTTCATCACATCGAATATGTGGGTTATTAAGGCTCCTAGAATGTTATAACAAATAAGGCTTTTAGAATGTGGTTTGTATTATAGCATTCTCTTGTCATGGGATATTGTAACCTCCTCCCCCTGGTTGTGTGCCATAGGGCGAAAAGAAACCGCATAAATGAAATGCTTCTAATTTTTAACCTTTTTAAGAGTTCAATTAAGTATCATTACCCCGAAATAAACCAAGTGCACTATGAGTGAACTGTTATATCTTGTTCATGTAGTTGTAGATGATTAGTTGTGACCACAATCTCCTCGTAGACTTAATTCGATGAAACATGCACCTTCTCTTTAGTTAGGCATCACATTCAGTACTTATTGTCCTTTTCTCTTTCCAGCATGGGATTGTTCTTATAGGTTAGGCATCAAAATTTTCTTGTTAGTGGTGAACTTCTCAAGAGTTGAAGGTTCTACTTATTGCAGTGTGATCAAAGGTTTCAATCTTCCAGGAGTTCTGCCAACCAATATTCTGAAACTCCAATACCTTCAAGAGATGTAAGAAACATTTCCTTGCTCTTATATTTGATGATTTATGATTTTAATTAACTTTGTTATATATCTAATATGATCAACTTTTATCAGTGATTTTGCATATAACCTCCTCAGTGGAACAATCCCTAAAGACTGGGTTTCAACACAGCTGACTAATATGTATGCTACATATTAAATTTGTAAATTAGGTCTATTACATATTCTTTTCTTTGATTTTTCATAACAAATGCTAGAATTTTGTTGCAGCTCCGTTCTCGTAAATCGCTTGTCAGGGCCAATACCCAGGGAGCTGGGAAACATTACCACCCTCACCTTCCTGTATGTCTTCATTTCTTCAGTTATTTATAACTTGACATGGATTTGGTGATTAAGACCATGGTTCTTTACTCTTTTTTGGTATGGGTGTGAGTGTGATTTCTCTTGAACATCATGGCTAGTTATCTGTGATAATCATATTCTGTTGGTTTTTTTTTTCTTTTTTCTCCCCCTTTAATTATTTGGCCTTATTCTGATTTTAATTTATCATCAGGAACCTTGAAGCAAACAATTTTTCAGGGCCTATTCCTTCTGATATTGGGAAGTTGATGAACTTAAACACTTTGTAAGACTTCACTTCATATCTTTAATGACATTTATATTTTTAGTATTAAAATAATAAACTTCAAATGTGATGCATGTTGTTGATTGAACCGCAGGATGTTGTCTTCCAACCAATTAACAGGGCATTTGCCAGCATCTTTTTCAGCACTAACAAATCTAAATGATTTGTAAGCATATATACCATCTCTCTCTCTCTCTCTTGCCAAGATTAAGCATATATGCTATCTCATTCCGTTTCTTACATCAACTGTGTTTCTTATTTTGAATTGCAGTAGGATCAATGATAATAAATTAAGTGGACGAATACCTGACTTCATTCAGAACTGGAAACAACTTCGGAGATTGTAAGACTTAATCTATCCTAAGTCCCTCAATTTTCTTGATTCTTCTCTCTTTAAATACTTTCTTATATTGACTGCTCAATGAAGAGAAATGCAGGCAAGTGGACTAGTGGGTCCCATCCCTTTGAACATATCACTTCTGAGCACACTAACTGAAATGTGAGTACACTGGATTTATTAGTTTCACACTCATGCAAATGTAATTTGAGTACTGTTTCAAAATTTTTGACTAATGGAGTTTCATTATACAGGAGAATAAGTGACTTAAGGGGGCCCCCTCAGCAGTTTCCAATTCTAAGGAGCATGACAGGCCTAGTAATATTGTACGCTCGAATATGATCATTGGAAATTAGTTTTTCAAACTTTTATTGACATTGATATTTAATATTCTTTGATACAGGGTGTTGAGAAACTGTAACATTACTGGAACAGTCCCAGAGCACACTTGGAGACTTAGAGTTCTCATTTTGTTGTGAGTAACCAATCTACTTGGAATGAACATTTGAATTATTTATTTTCTCAGACAACAATTTTTTATTGGCTGGTTATGTTTGACATTTTGTTGTCATGATTGCTGTCTAAACTGTGCACACATTTGTTTCTTCTAAACTTTTTTGTTGTGTGTGAAATCTCTAAACTATCACCTGGTTTTATGAATAGCTGTTGAAAATAATGTTAAGTACCCCAGTTCATTTTTTTAGGTTCAAAGTTATTTTATGATGGTTATATATCATAGGAAACAAAACAATATTTCATTCAGACTTAAAAAAGTAATGAAATCATCTTTAGGGGTTGATTGGTTATTCGTTCATATTATCTTGAGTTCTGTCGGAAAGAAAGATAATGGAATTTTACAGGGCAATTGACTATGTCCATGATGCAACACAAAAGAGAGGAGAGAGAGAGAGAGAGAGAGAGAGAGAGAGAGAGAGAGCTCTAGTTGTTTTGAGAATCACTACAATGAAAAAGATTGGCTATTGGGTTTTTATACCTTGAAGACCTATGCAAGTCACTTCTGGCTATTTTGATTGAAAAGCAGGATGATTTGGTTGTCACTTCTGGCATTATATTCTTGTTGCCCATCACATATTTCTCTGAAAAAGTTAAAGCAATGCAAGCAGTTTTCTTATTTACCCTTAATGAACTTTTTATTCACTTCATGATGTTTTCAGGGATATCAGTTTCAACGAGATAGTGGGAGAGATTCCAGGGAATATTGCCAGAAATCTGAAAACTGTGTGAGTGCAAATTTATCGTCCTGCTTCGTTTGGTTTCTGTATAATTGCTCATTTTCCAACTGTATAAAGGCAGGTAGAAATTGATGAGTAGAACATGCTGTAAAAGTATCTACATTACCTAAAAATTTTAAGAACAGAAATTCGAAGTCCCTTTCATTCCTTCCCTTCCAATGACTTGGAATAGAACATGCATTCAGATGTTTAGACAATAAATAGGCAAGTCCATTCTAATATCTTAATTTTAGATTTAGAAAAATATGATATTTTGGTGATAAGAGAACATAAGCTCCCACTCTATTTTCCCTCTGCTCCAAACTTTTGGATTTCTTTATATGATTCATGTTATTGCTGTTTCCAATCTGACTCATATATGATATTCATGTGAATAGGTTTGTGACTGGCAACATGTTGAGTGGAAATATTCCTGATGCAATCTTGAAGGATGGAAGCAACGTGTATGTTTTATATTTGTTATAACCTTTTATAAACCTTGTTTGTTATCATATTTTATCTTACAGTATTAGTCCTTGAATGAAACTGTTTTTGTTTGATACCGAAATCATGCAGCGATCTATCCTACAACAATTTCACTTGGCGAGGACCTGATCAACCTGCATGTCAATCAAGCATGTAGGATACCCGTTATTCTTTTGTCTGTTATCTTGCTATAACTTTCAATTTTGTAACTAGACACTGTTTCTTGTATCAGGAACCGGCAAACAAACTTATACAAGGGCTCATCACCTATGGATAAGTTGTAAGATTCATTTTCTTTGTTTTGATATCAGGATTATAGCTTGCATGTTTTAGGTTGCTAATGCTCTGCTTCTATTGTTACTTTGACAGACAACGAATGCTTCCATGTTCTAGGAATGTAGTATGTCCTAGATGTAAGTATACTATCATTTTCTTCTTCCAAAAGTCGTATCGAAAGTACCTGTTTGAGCCTTGAACTATTAGCAGAGTTTTTTCTTTTTTCTTTTTTAATGGTATTAATTTCTTTAAAGTTCATTGTAAGGTCATCTGACTCATTATATACCTATTCCCAATTTGGAAATGATCAAATCAAGATAACGGCATGCTTGAGTTTTTACTTTTTTTCCTTTCATCATTCTATGTAGGATGATGCTACTATACCTTGAAATTAAAAACATAATGAACTTGAGATTTTATTTTCAGTTCCTTTTCAGCTCTTGTTTCCAGTTATAAACTTGTAATATTATCGAGTTAGTTATAGTACGAAAAGTTGTTGTCTTTACTTAATACTAAACTTGTGCAGCACTTTTACCTTTTCATCAAATTGCAACCTGAATTGTAACTTATTATCATTTTATGTAAATTAATCTTTTCAAGCTCGTTTTTTATTTTATTTTTAAATTTTATTTCATGCAAAGTAGCTTCCTTTCAATACTTTCAACTTATTCTTTAGAGTATCTTGTTTTTCGTCAGATAAATGTTCTATGCGTGTTAATTGTGGAGGTGGCGATATCATTGTCGAAGAAAGTAACAGGAGAGTTATCTATGAAGGAGATACTAATGGTCTTCCTGCAAGATTTCTCAGTAATAATCATTGGGGCTTTGTCAGCACTGGTGATTTCTTGGATGAGCCAAATTTCCAGTATTCACGTGAAGTAAAACCCACCACGAACACAAATCTCTCCGACTTGTACACCACAGCTCGCCTTAGTCCTCTTTCGCTTACATATTTCCATTATTGCCTGGAGAATGGGAGTTACAATGTGAGCCTGCACTTTGCTGAAATAGTCTTCACAAACGACAACACGTACAACAGTCTTGGAAGGCGGATGTTTGATATATACATACAGGTTATCTTCTCATATACATTAAAATAACTTTGGATTTTGAGTTCTGTCTCTGATGCTTTATATCATCATTCATCAGGACGACTTAGTTTGGAAAGACTTTAACATTGAAGGTGAGGCTAACGGAACTGGAAGGCCTGTAGTTAAACATTTTAATGCCACAGTGCATGATGGTACGTTGGAGATCAGACTCTTCTGGGCTAGTAAAGGAACTACACGAATTCCTAATCGAGGAGATTACGGTTCTCTTATATCAGCTATTTCAGTCTATCCAAGTAAGTGTGTTAACTTGTTTTCCTTTTTCTGTGTGCTTATCTTCTTAGCTTTACTAGCATTACTCAGGATGATTGTCGAATGTAATTTTTGGCAGTGACATAATTCATGCTCTAATTATTGAATCTCATGATGTTCGAATGTAATTGTATATAATCAGAGCATAGTCCTATTACATCTTTTTCCTTCCTTATTTCTCATATATCCACCTTCTTCTCTATGCAGATTTCAAGGCTTGTTCAGAAGGGGAGACGAAAAATATAACGGGCTACATTGTAGGTCCAGTAGTTGCTGTATGTATCATTTCTTTGATACTGGGATTCCTTTGGTGGAGGTGTTATCTTCAACGCAGAAACCGACTAGGAAAAGGTGATATCCGTAACACATTTAAAGTTGTATTAGAAGAGCATGTAGTTCCGATTGGAACCCAAGGTTGGGTAATTCATGATGAACACTGCATCTAAAAGCTTGCTTTACTTTTCATGCACAGATTTTGAAGGTCTAGAATTGCAAATAAAATCTTTTTCGTTGAAACAAATCCGAACTGCTACTAACAACTTCGATTCTGAAAACAAGATTGGAGAGGGTGGTTTCGGTCCTGTTTACAAGGTATTGTTACATACTAAAATACTGCTACTTCTACGCTTTTAATTGACCTCCTCGTCTAAAAGTTTCTTGTAGAGTATCACTTTATATTCAATGTCTTCAAACTTCCCTCGGGTAGCTATGAAATCGGAGCATCATGAGTGATACCAGATTAAATAATCACATCATCTGAAGTCCAACATTTGCCATCTTTAATATTGTGTTGCCTGATAGAAAAAGTGGTGCAGGGTCTACTACCCGATGGTACTGTTATTGCTGTCAAGCAGCTCTCGTCTAGATCGAGACAAGGAAACCGTGAGTTTCTGAATGAGATTGGCATGATTTCATGCCTACAACACCCAAACCTTGTGAAGCTGCACGGATGCTGCATTGAAGGAGATCAATTGCTGCTCGTGTACGAGTACATGGAAAACAATAGCCTTGCCCAAGTTTTGTTTGGTAAATCTTTTCTTGTTCCATCTTTATGATTAGAAATGCTATATATGCCCCTTTGTTGGTCAATTACAACCATTGTTTATTTGTCAGATTCGAACAAATCCCAATTGTTGCTAGACTGGACAACTAGGTTCAAGATTTGCATTGGAATTGCAAGAGGATTAGCTTCTCTTCACGACGAAACAAGACTGAAAATTGTTCATCGAGACATTAAAGCCACTAACGTTTTGCTAGACAAAGATCTAAACCCCAAAATATCAGATTTTGGACTGGCCAGGCTTAACGAAGACGAGAAGACTCATATCAGCACGAAAGTTGCTGGAACAATGCAAGTTTCATCTTATTATATGTTGACATTTGTTAGAAAACTTCATTACATTGATCAATAGTAAAATGTGCTTCTCCTTTTCAAAACATGCAGAGGTTATATGGCACCTGAATACGCACTGTGGGGTTATCTGACCGACAAAGCAGATGTTTACAGCTTCGGAGTCGTGCTCTTGGAAATCGTCAGCGGTAAAAGCAACAATAACTACATGCCAACACAAGATTTCATTTGCCTTCTAGATTGGGTACAAACCTTTCCTCTCCATTTTTATCATTATTCCTTCACTATTTTTCGAACATTAAATTTTTGCTAAATTTTTACCATAATTGTCATGAATTCATGCAACTTTTACCAATTTTTTTAATGAATGAAAAATTAGGTGGCATGTGCATGACAACTAATTAGTATTGGACACATTGACATGATCATATATATGACTATGTTTAAACTATAGGACATCTTTTTTTCATAGTTGTTTTACATGCATGAACTTATTCGTTATCTTAGGGTGCTCACTTGCAAGAAAACAATAGAATCAACGAGTTAGTCGATCCAAGGTTGGGTTCTAATTACAACAAAGAGGAGGTCGAAAGAATTGTCAAAACCGCGCTCTTGTGCACAAATGCAACCCCATCAGTCAGGCCAAAAATGTCTGAGGTGGTGCAAATGATCGATGGGAATATGGCCATCCCGAATGTAAATCCGGAGGGAAGTCCGTATACTAATGAAGTGAGGTTTAAATCCATGAAAGACTTTCAAGACGAAAGGCGAAGAGGAAGTTCATCCGTCAGTCAAATTCCAGATTCAAGAATCGATCCAGGTAGTTTTGTGTATACGTCTGAGTATGAAGAAATCACTGGAAATGGTGTATCACATTCATAAATACTTACATTGTATCTTTAGAGGTTATGTATATTCTTTGATTTAGGATTGTAATAGGATGTAAGGCTGTTGTAGAAGTTTGGAGTGATATTTTCTGCTGGAGTGTTATGTAGATAAAAGTTAATTTTGATGTAATTAGTGGGTATGTGTATTAGAGAGATGTGATGGGTAGTGGTGGGTCATTGGTGGACTCTTTTTATCAAAAGAGGAAAATGGTGCAATATAGACGGGATGGGACGCCCAATATAATAAAATTGTGCTATTTGAGTGAGACGAAGGTGATATTTTTTAATAAAACTTGCTCCGCCTCAGGTCTTTAAGTTTAGAAAGTTATACCTTAATTTAGAAAGTTATAGGAAGTTATAACTTATTTAGAAAGTTATACCTTAAATTAAATGTCATTTGATATAAAAATTTATATCTTTAATTTTTTTTAAAAAAGAATATTTTTCTTACTCAAATACACTAGGCAAAAACTCGTGTGCCCCACAATGTCCCTATGGAAACACAAGAATTTAATACTAAAAATTCTTGTGTTCTCGTAAGGCACAGTATATTTCGAAAACACAGGAGACTAACTCAATACACTATCATTCATATTTCAACGACTTTTTCTTTAAAAAAGGGTTAATTGCATGAAAAGACCGACCTTTTCGTCAATTTCAAATTAGTCAAAATTTTTGAATATTTACAAATAAGTACCTAACTTTTAATCTGTATTGCAAATTGAGCCATCGAGCAGCAAGAGGATGCTCGACTGCTGACATGTCTCTTTTATCATTTCCACCTGTCATTAATAATAAAAACAAAACGTATGGTTGTCAATTAAATAATGAATCAAGCTTCCAAAAAAATAACATAACAGTTGTCATTATTTCAAAATGAGTAAAAAAAAATATATTTATATATATAAATCTAGCTAAATTATTTGTAACTTAAGACTTGAAAAAAAATTAAATATTTTTGAATAAAAGTTAAATAAATAAATAAAGAAACTAAAAGTTTATTTTGTTCATTTTCTCCGTTCATCTTCTCCGGTTCACTGTTCATCTTCTCCGTCGTTGCTACCGTAGTTCAGCGCCGTACGCCGCCGTCATTGTTTGTCTGTGCGCGAACAACCATCGATGCCTCGCGAACGTTGTTGTGCGAGCCCCAACCCGATCCATCAGCCGTCGACCGCCACACCACCAGCGACCGGCATCACCACTTCTAGATTCTCAACTGTTCGTCGATCGCCGCCGAAGTCGCGAACTCAACCGGCCGGAAAGCCCCATCATCCCAAAAAAACTCAAGGAATCAGATCTAAAATATATATTCTATTCAATGCAAAATTTCTTTCATCTTTTCCAGATTTCGAATACTACCAAATCCAAATCCAAATCCAAATCATTAATCCTAAACTATTTAAGAACTCAGATCTCAAATCTGTATTTTTTTTTCCTTTCATGTACGTATTAATTTCCCAGAAAAAAAAGTATAAACAAACAATTTTTTTTTAAAACAAGTATAAAATCAGTCATTTTTTCCAAATATATCAATATGGCGATGGGTATAAAATCCAGATATCTTGATTCCATCATCCCTGCTGAAATTTAGAATTCTACCTGTCTGCTGCCCGAAGGTCTCTTCGTCGGGCCCGAAGGGTAGGGGAAATGGTGGTCTGATGAAACCAGGTAGGGGTGTCAACGGGCACCCGACCCGCGGGTACCCGCCCCGCCCCGCACGTTTTGGGCCGGCCCAGACCCGGCCCGTAGGAGAAACGGGGCTGCCCGGCCTGGACCCGTACGGGTCCGGGGCGGGTCCAGGTATTAACTTAGACCCGCCCCGCCCCGCCCCGTATATAATATATTAAAAATTAATTTATATTTTATATATATATAATTATATTTTATGTTAATATATATATATATATATATTATACAATTATTTTATATTTTATACATAAAAATTATTTATAATTATATGATATATATATAATTTTTAAATTATAATTATATTTAATATTCTTATGATTATTTATTTAAATATATGAATAATTTTTGTATAATTTAAATTTTTTAGGACTAATTAAAAAAAAAAAAAAACGGGACGGGGCGGGGCGGACCCGCCCCGTATGAGTCTGGGCACGGGTCCTATTATATAGGACCCGTACGGGTTCGGGGCGGGTCCGGGCCAGGTACTTCACAAACGGGCCGGGTCCGGGTAGTGCACTACCCGGCCCAGACCCGGCCCGTTGACACCCCTAAAACCAGGGTAGTGAAATTAGTAGGGAAAATTGTTATTGACAGGTGGAAGCTTTGACTCATTTTTTAAATGACAAATGTATTTTTTCTTTACTATATTAATGCAAGTGGAAATGGAAAAAGAGACATGTCAGCAATTGGGTAGTCTCTTGCAGTCGATGGTTCAATTTGCAATACGGACTAAAAATTAAGTACTTATTTGTAAATATTTAAAAGTTTAGATTAATTTAAAATTGATGAAAAGATCATGTATTTTCATGCAATTAACCCTTGAAAAAATAATATTCTTATGACTTAAAATGAATATAACTTTAGAATAAAATATTTTACCTTATCCACATAGTATACAAGAGGGCTTCTTTTTTTTTTTTTCCTACTATTAATGTTTCTTTTTGAGAGCAGTGTGTGATCTAACAAACACATCAAACACTGTTTTTCTTTCCTTACCATAACCATACATTCACTATTCATATCTTAAGAATTATTCATGAAATAATTTAATTATATATTTATTATGTTTTATGATAGAATATATAATTTTTTTTACTAAAAGGATATTATTTTTATTTGCCTTGAATATACTTTCATAAATCACGTTAGTTTCCGCCAAAATTTTCTTTTTCCTTTTATTTATTTTTTCTTTTAATAATATACTCGAATTTTGGCAATGAAGCCAAACACTTTTCTTTCTTCTTTTATTATTATTTTTTTACTTTGAGAATGTGCTGGAATTTTGGTTTGGATAAATAGTTTTTTAATTTCTGTATTGTTGAAAGAAAAACACTCTTATGAAATGGGGATTTGTGAAACGGAATGTGTGATAAATCGGCCCTTATTAAATTATACTCTCCCCGTCTATTTCTAAGGTGTCAATTTTACTAGTTTTGGCCTTCTAAGGTGTCAATTTTACTAGTTTTGGCGTCCGATTCAAATGTATCAATTTCTCATATTTAGTAAAAAAAAAGTACACAATATGACTCACCACTTCCCTCTAATACAACTACTCACTTTACCTATAATAATAATACTCCTTAATTCACGTGCAAAAAGCAAACAAATATTATAAAATCGAACAAAATGAGTAATAATTATTATATAGGTGAAATATGTTTATTAATAGATAAAGTCCTAACCTTTCTCCTTCACACACTCAGTCGCGGTGATTTACATCAAAGAGTTGTTAGGTGATTTACATCAAAGAGTTGTTAGACTGCAACCTCACCATTCTTCTCATTAAGGGTTGTAGGCGAAAGAATGTGTGTTGTACATTTTTCAAATATTATGTAAAGTGTATATAATTTTTCATATTTTTATTAATAAAAATATATTTTGTTGGCAGAAGAATTTGTACATTTTTTAAATATACTCCCTCCATCTAATCTTTAGGGTTAAGTTTGCTTTTTACACGTGCATTAATTAATATAGTATTTTAATATGTATTGAGGTGGGAGAAATAATATTTTAATATAAAGTGGGTAGATGTATTACTGGTTAACTCATGGAGAGAGAAGTAATTAGTTTGTGTGAGTTCCATATGCTAAAAAAGGAAATATAACCATGAGACGCCAAAAAAAAAATGTAACCATTAGAATGGGATGAAGGGAGTATGTTTTACTATGACGTCCGCTTCTAAGGTATCCATTTTACTATTTCTGCGTCCGCTTCTAAGGTATCCGTTTTACTATTTCTAGTGTCCGCTTCTAAGGTATCTATTTCCCTTATATAGTAAAAAGATACACAATATGACCCACCACTTTCCTCTAATACAACTACCCACTTTACATATAATAATAATAATTCTTAATCCACGTGCAAAAAGCAAATGGATATCATAAAATCGGATACGTACAAAAAATAAATAAATATCTTAAAATCAAATGAAGGGAATATTAAATTTGAAAAAATAATGTACCTTTTATTAATAAACATTTACTACTGTGATGAAATCTAATGAGAATTGTCCTTGATAAAGGATGGTAGAGAAAGTATTGATTTGATAGGCGTGTTCCAGGTGATATATTTGTTTATACATATTTATTTATATTTTATAAAGATGGGGAGTATAATAATTTTATTAATTTTCAAATCAATTTTGTTATATATATGATACATTTTTAATTGCTGCATGCTCTAAATTTATGTTTTTCAATTTTGGTTGGTAGATTCAAATTTTATACTAAATATAAATAAAAATTGCTTCATGCTCTAAATTTTAAAGATAAATTTCTATAAATATCAATATCCAACATTGATTTCGGTAAATTTGTAAATGAATTTGATAATATGTTACTATATAAATATATATAAACATAATATTATTACAAATTAAAAAATTAATTTATTTTAATATTTTAATAAATAATTTATATACATAATAATAACAAAATGTATACATCATTTCACGTAAAACAATAATTATGATAAAAAGATGTGTACCTTGAAAATAAAATACATAAAAGATTTATATATTTATACTGCAATAAAAATAACTAAAACTATATACTATTTAATTTAGATGTTTTATTAAATACGTACACCTAAAAAAAATCAGTATTTACTGCATACCTACAGTAAAAAACATACACTATATTAAAATTTTAAATAAAAAAATACACAAAATTAATTACTTTCAATGAAAATCCTTTTCTTGGAAGAATTGCATACATTATTATTCTAAAATAATTTTATAAAAATCTATTTTATATTATCAATTATTTGAATTAACTCACATTTTATATATTAGTAACTAAAATGTGATAAAAATTTAATATTATATATGCAATTAAATGAAAAATGTAAAAATGTAATTAAATGAAAAATGTAAAAAGAAAATTCAGTGCTTTAAATTTCATTTCCTTATATGCGGGAAAATGAAACGTGTCATTAATTGTTTTCAGTACGCCCACACGTTGCAACACATCTCATGTGTCATCATTGAGTGTTTGCAGAACGCCACACGTAGCAACACATCTTATGTGTCATCGAGCAAATTCAGAGAGAAGCCTCCACGTCGCACACCTCATTTTTTCTACTAGTTTTGGCAAAGAACTACTCTTTAAATCATCTCTTTCCATTTCTAATCTTTCTCAACCAATCTTGCCTTTTCTCTATCAAAAATTTCGTTTGAGTAGCGATGGCCGAAGGTTCAGGACAGGCCGGTGGCACCCAGATACCACCCGGAACGACTATGAGCACAGAGCAATGCATGCTTGACAAAGGTGCCGCCCTGCTTCAATCAATGAAGCCAATCAAGCAAATGCATCAGCATGTCTGTACTTTTGCTCTCTACAGTCAGGATATGAATCGACAGATCGAAACTCACCACTACGTGAGTCGACTCAATCAAGACTTTCTCCAGTGTGCCGTTTATGATTCCGACAGCTCAAACGGCAGACTCATCGGTTAACATCCATTTTATTAAATTTTATTAATTTAATTAAATAACTCATTTATGATATGTGTTATAATCTGCTTACTTTAATTAAATAACTCATTTAATCTGCGTGTATGAAATTTTTTTCTTCTAATTATTTTGAGATTTTTTTGTAGGAGTGGAGTATATTATATCTGACCGGCTTTTTGAAAGCTTAGATCCAGATGAACAAAAACTGTGGCATTCTCATGCATATGAGGTTGTTTTTGGTTATTTATCTCATGATGAGAATTTTGAAAAAATGAATGATTTTTTTCTTAAGTTTTGAGTATGTCATAATATGCAGATTAAATCAGGTCTTTGGGTGAATCCTCGAGTTCCTGAGATGCTTGTGAAGCCGGAACTCGAAAATCTTGCAAAGACCTATGGCAAGTTTTGGTGCACATGGCAAACAGATCGAGGTATTAATTGACTTTTGCAAAGTAATATATCTAACATTAATTTTTTTTATTCCAAATGCTTCAAAGAGGTATTTTACTTCACGTGTGTTACAAAAAAATCTTTTGAATTAATTTCACGTTTATTTTTTCTACCATTATTATGATTAGGAGACAAGCTGCCCATGGGTCCTCCGGCACTAATGATGTCACCTCAGGCTGTGAATTTGGGGATGGTGAAGCCCTCTTTACTCGAGAAGAGAGACTCGACATACCACCTATCGAGTGAGGCGATGAAAACTTCGAGGGTTGAAATTCCGGAGCCGGAGTGGATCAATCCGCAGGCAGACTACTGGAAGCAGCACGGCAAGGGTTTTGCTATAGACATCGAGCAGACGGAGATGAAGAAGATAGTGGATTTCCCTTGAGCAAGAATAGCTGGCTTGTTAATGTCCTAGTACCTAGTATAATATATATGGTATGGATAATGTTTTATAATGTATTTTCATTAGACTAATGGGTATGTATGTGTATAAAATATATCATGTATGTGTATGTATGGGACATGTCAGTGGTTTTTAATAAATGTTTGTTATGTAATTGGCACTCTTTCCATGTCACTACAAATATAGTACTTATATACTATGTAATTAGAATTCAAATCATTAATCTATCTATATCCATATATACTAATATTAAAGTAGAATGAATTTGCTTAATTTTGATCACTCACTTTTTAATCTTGGCCATAATTTTTACCACCCAATTTTTAGTCTTGGCAATTGATCTAATTTTATCATTCTTTAATAAAATTATTGAAAATCCTAATCTCACATACTATTTCTCTCCTCGTATTTTTCATTTCCACTAATTTTAATCTCACTACGGCATCGTTCGTTCAGCGACGGCGATCGCGAGCTCTCCATCGCCGACTCGATCTGCTGGCTCACCAGACTCTGTTTCTTTTTCCTTTTGAACAATGATTTGAATCCCATGATGTCTTTAATTCTTTTAATGAATTTTAATATTCTTTTTCCACTGGATTATTTATATTTAGGATGATTGTGGAAAAAAATTCTTGAATGAAGAAGGAAAATAAAGAAATGATTTTTTGGCTAAATTTTGGGGATGGAAAGAAACAGAGGAAGATGTATTAATGAGAGTTTATAATTATTGAAAACGACATCATACTTTCTCATTTTCCCTTCCGATGACTTGCCGCCGTAATCATCGTCGTTGTTCGAAGACGGAACCAAATCTAATCTCTCAGCACCCACCCCTTCTAATGTCAGGTAGTAGAAAGTATCCACCGACTTCGCAACGATCAGTGTCTTCGCTGCGCCGCCACCGGAACCACCGTGCTGTCGCTGGCGTTCATTCTGCTTTGTCAAATATTGTCGCCGATTAATTATAGATGATCAATTTATCGCCGCTACCTTCGCCTTCGTCAACCATTGTCACCGATTCGCCTCCTTCGTCATATTTATCACCTTCATTAAGAAAACTTCATTTACTAATTTCATTTCCTTTCTATCTTCAAGTGAATTAGATTTTACACTTGCTTAAGTGACTTTGCATAAAACTTCTTTCATCCGGTGAGATCTGTAAGAATCCCTGTTTGGGTTTGTAGATTTTTTTTTTTTCTTTGTTCTATTTGGTATTTTGGTAAATTGCATGTACGTTTTGTGTCTTATTATCATATATATCTACGTTTTGATTCAGATCTGTACCATTCCCTCTCTATCTTCTATTTTTGGGGTTTGGTTTTGAACCCTGATTTTAAAATTGATGCTTGGAATTCAGATGTATTGCAACGTCAAGAACCCAACTTTTGTGACCTATGGGATCCTTTTGTGCATTGATTGTTCGGTGTTCATCGAAGTCTTAGTTTCATATGTGGTAATAATTTTGAAACAAAGTTAGGATTATCATTATTCTTTTATTTTCTTTCTAAATATTTATGGCCTTTGAATACAAATGTATAACAAGAACTTTGCTATCTTTTTCATTTATTTTTGTATGACCCTCTGTCACACATGATTTAAGAGGGTCGTTACTTCCTCATTAATCAGCTACTCTTTAAATTAAATAGTTTGTTTGAGGCTGCATCGAGGGATTTTTCGTTCATAATTAATTTCTCAAAGGCATTAGGTTTCCACGAGGTATTTGGCCTAATCCTATTTTAATCTTCTTTTTTTCTTAATTTAATGTACTTGATTGCATTGTGTTGAACTTTTTCTTATGAAATTTCCTACATATTGGGTCTCCAGAGTACGTTTCCGTTTTGCATGCGTGAAGTTTCGGTAATAACGACTTGCTTGGCATTGATTGATGCAACTTCTTCTCATTATGAAGATGGTGTAGCAGCTCCAAAAGTTGAAGAAGAGTTTTACTGTGTCCAAGTGGAGCTTATATTTTGTGTCAGACAAAGGTAGTATTACACCATTTTAAGATTTACATCATATACTGAGCAAAATTAACTGAAATATAGCCTATTCCTATTTTCTTGCTATATAGTTTGCTTGGAAGATTGGTGTGAACTACATATATTTGCTAAATTTTAGTAAATATTTGTAAATCTAACTTTTGTATTAATTTACTTAAGTTTTATGGTTTGTTAAGGTGGTGTGAGTACTGATGAAGCTGACGGTGCAACACTTAGAAATCTGCAAGGTGAATTTTCTTTATAATCGTAATATATAAGTAAGATTTCGAATTTTCTTTATCCTTGGAGCAATGCATGTGTTATTTTATTTCTCGTACATATAACTGTTGCAATTGTTTCCCTAGTTGGTAGGGCATTAGTGGGGAAACAAATGCATGGTATGTAAAACACAAACAATATTTGGAGTGGTGGAAATGATATTGAAATATGTTGCTTGCTTAATGTGTAATAACTTTATGATTTATTGATTAATCCTATCTTCTGAACATTTAGTGATAAATTGATAATGTCTGATGCATAATTTAGTACAAGGTCTTACGTTTTATTGCATCACTTCATGATTGTGTCCTCTAAAGGAGACAAAAGTTAATACATATCAAAGTAAATATTTAAAGCAGGAGAATTTTTTTAAACGATACTAATACGGGTTCAAAGAAGGTAATATTCTGTTGTTCTGTTTGATTACATAAAGAATGTTCATCATGATGTTTTCTACATCCTTTTGCAACTTTGTAAGATAGACGAATAAATTATTCTTAAGGTCAGATTGTCAGTTTTACTAATATATTTATGATTATGAAATTTAATATAAAATCGGATAATATCCTTCATAAACATGTGATCCTTTAATCTCAATCTTTAAAGAAGTATATTAGTTTTTTAGTGTCTAAATTTTGCTCCTTTTGATTTTGTGTTGTTTGTAATTTCTTGAACTTTCTCTTTCATTAATTTATTTTGGATTTCCGGATATTACCCTTTCAATTTGATATTCCATTATTTCCATAAATCTAATGCCGATGTGTTTGTGTTTCTTTTGCAAATTCATATCAATTGAATCTCCATTTGAAAAGTTGAAACCAGTAAACACTCTAATTAATACTCATTTTCAATTTGTTTTACAGTTTCCTGCTCTTGGAGACTCTATGAAAGATGTCGTAATCTCGTTTTGAAAAAGATGTTACATTCAAGGTGTGGATAGATTTTTTTTATTGTATTTGTTTTTTATTCTATAATAGTTTAATAATTTCAAAAAAATTTTGGTTTGCTTTTGAGAACGTTAAATTGGGGCTTA
This sequence comes from Pogostemon cablin, assembly GCA_023678885.1. NCBI lineage: Eukaryota > Viridiplantae > Streptophyta > Magnoliopsida > Lamiales > Lamiaceae > Pogostemon > Pogostemon cablin. Next base: position 3,428,784 of record CM042973.1, read on the forward strand.
GCAATAATTTTTTTGCAGTTGAAAGAGGATATTAAAGTGATTGAGTGAATGGGGGTCTGACTAGCAAAAACCAAGTTCCACATCACATATATAAAAATTTCTATGGTCCACTTTTCTTTGTTTCATTCAAAGATTCATATCTATTGATTTTCCATCGAAAAGAATTATTTAGTGTGAGTTAGCCATTAATATTCTTTTGTCTTCCTTTTATAGTTTTTGCCACTCTTTATCTTCTTTCAATATTTAGGATTTTCAGAATGTAAAATTCCATTTACATAGTGTAATGAGTTCTTATTTGTTATTATTATATGATTGTTTCCATTCAACATTAAGTATGTTTTATAGCTCTATGTTCCTTTTTTAGTAGTATATCTGAAGTAAGAATTAATATTTGTTGCTTTTCTTTTGAGGTTAAATTATATATTTTAATTTTTTTTTCTACAGATGAGACGTTAATGTGTGGAATTTGACAAAGAGCAAATATAATCCCCTAATCTCCTTAATCTAATACAAAGTAAGTCCACCGTCAGAGTTGCTTGAGTATTGTTTTCTTCTTCTTCCAAGTGTTAAAGCTCATTTTTTAGTTTTTATGAAGAAAAGTTAATTGTGTCATCGTTTACCTTTATTTGGAGTTTGATTACCCTTCTCTTTCAAATATTCAATTATACTTTTTTTAATCTATGTAATTGTAATTTTATTCATGTTTTTATGTAAAATCTCTATTTTAGAATTCTATGCCAATATCAAGCTATTTAGAAACATATTTCTGTTTATATTTCTATGGAGTTGCTTTCCCTATTATGAGTGGTCAGTTACTCTTTTTCTGGTGTTCTTTTTATTTTTCTTATGAGAATCTAAATCTCAATGTAATATATTGCTCTTATATTTTGAATTTTCTATGTTTTCATAAACATATCTTAAGAAATTCAACTATACTTTTGAGAGTTTGTTTCTTTGGTTAATAGGTGTTAATTAAAGATGAACTACTTTATATGCATTACATCTTTTAATGTCTTTTGTTGTGGCCAAAAGAAAATATACATGCAGATTTTTGAAGCCTTATATTCTTATATTTCTATATAATTCAAAATTAATATGCATCATTATTTGCTTTAGTTATATTCTTGGAGAGTTGTTCCGGTGGTGCATAGATATTTATTATGGATTAACTACTTTATGTGCATTTCATCTTTTAGAGTTGTATTACTATGGCCAAAACATAATGTACATCCAGATTGGAAGCTTTTTTCTTATTGTTAGATTACACAGAATTCTACTTAATATGCGTCATTTTTTTGGTTTAATATAACAGTCATTGTGATGAATGAAGATGTATTAATTTATTATTGGGCAAC